>JAMZTW010000061.1:1303096-2606192 GCA_024706585.1 Penicillium simplicissimum
TTTCCTGGGACAAGGTGTTTCTGTTAGCTGACACCACACAGCCAGTGCTAAAGGAACTGGTGACTGGGCCAAGGCCTATGAAAAGGCCGCAGCTCTTGTCTCGAAGATGACTTTGGAAGAGAAAGTCTGTTTCACTGGCATGGGTCCCGTCTGAGAGTTACTAACCGAGTTATCCTTACTTAGAACAACCTCACCTACGGCATCAGCAGCACAGAGAATGGATGCTCTGGCAATATTCCAGCCATCCCTCGCCTCGGATTCACTGGCCTCTGTTTATCCGATGCTGGCAATGGTGTCCGGGCAACGGACTTTGTGAACAGCTACCCTAGTGGTATTCACGTCGGCGCCAGGTAAGCACCATAAAGACTTTCCAATGATGAAGGCTGAAGCATCTCTAACTTGACTTCATCACTATAGTTGGAACAAAACTCTTGCCTACGAGCGTGGCTGGCACATGGGCGGTGAGTTCAGAAAGAAGGGTGTCCAAGTTGCTCTTGGCCCGGTTGTTGGACCTTTGGGACGAACGGTTACTGGTGGTAGAAACTGGGAAGGTCAGTGGCTATGAGAAGACACGAGATCTGCCGCACTCCTAACATTTGAAAAGGTCCCTCCAACGATCCTTACCTCGGTGGTGCAATTGCTGCTGCCACTGTGCAAGGAACCCAGGAGCAGGGTGTCATTACCAGCGTGAAGGTCTGTCATTCTTCGCCCATGAAGATCATGCAGTTATACTGAGATTTTACTTTCACAGCACTTTATCGCCAACGAGCAAGAGCTTTACCGTAACCCTACCACCAACTCCAACAACCAAACCGTCGAGTCCGTCTCCAGCAACCTCGATGATAAGACTATGCATGAGCTGTATCTGTGGCCTTTCCAGGATGCCCTCAAGGCGGGAGCAGGAAACATCATGTAAGTTGCACCAGAAAGCGCAAAAGCATGGAGCCTGCGACTAATACCTCTCCAGGTGTTCCTACAACCGAGTGAACAACTCCTATGCCTGCCAGAACAGCAAGACCCTGAACGGACTTCTTAAGACAGAGCTCGGCTTCCAGGGCTTCGTCGTTTCCGACTGGTATGCCCAGCATGGCGGTGTCTCCGCAGCGCTTGCTGGTCTTGACATGGCCATGCCTGACGGTGAAACCTACTGGGGAAACAATTTCACCCAGGCCTACACCAACGGCAGCGTACCTGTCTCTCGCTTGGATGACATGGCTAATCGTATCGTCGCGGCTTGGTATCAGATGGGCCAAGACGACTCAAGCTACCCAGCTCCTGGCGTTGGCATGCCTTACAACATCAGCGAGCCTCACACTATCGTGAATGCCCTGACCGCCGATGCCAGGCCTGTTTTATACGAAGGTGCAGTGGAGGGCCACGTCCTGGTCAAGAACATCAACAACGCTCTTCCTCTGCAGTCTCCCAAACTGGTCTCCGTGTTTGGCTACGATGCCAAGGCTCCTGACCAGAACATGCCCAACGCCGCCCCCTTCGTCTATAACGCATGGACTCTCGGATTGGAATCTGCAGTTTATCAGTCTGGTGATGTGTTCGTCAACACCAGCCCTAACATTCCGGACTACTACCAAGTTGCGTTCAACGGCACACTCTCCGTCGGCGGAGGTTCCGGCGCCAACAACGGCCCTTACATTAGCGCTCCACTTGATGCTCTGATGCAGCGGGCATACGAGGACAACACCGTTGTCATGTGGGATACCTCTGTATCGCCCTACGCCAGGGGTCTCATGGAGGCCTCAGATGCCTGCCTGGTCTTCATCAACGCCTTTGCTACCGAGAGCATGGATCGCCCCGGTCTCCGCGAAGACTACTCCGATGGTCTGATCAAGCACGTCGCAAAGACCTGCGCCAACACCATCGTTGTCATCCACAATGCCGGAACTCGCCTAGTCGATCAATTCGCCGACCACGAAAACGTCACCGCGATCGTCTTCGCCCACCTCCCCGGCCAAGATTCCGGCCGAGCCATCGTCAACCTGCTCTACGGCGATGAGAACTTCTCAGGCAAACTACCATACACCGTTGCCAAAAACGAGTCCGACTATACGACCCTGTTCCACGACCAAGCCGTCGCTCCCTACTCGCTCTTCCCTCAATCCAACTTCGAAGAGGGCATCATGACGGACTACCGCTACTTCGACAAGAACAACATCACCCCCCGCTACGAGTTCGGCTTCGGTCTCTCGTACACAACCTTCTCCTTCTCCCACCTCAAGGTCTCCGCCCCCAAGAAGAACATCGCCGCTTATCCCAGCGGAGCCATCGAGCAAGGTGGTGCCGTCGACTTGTGGGACACCATTGCAACTATCACAGCCGAAGTCAGCAACACCGGGCGTAAATCGGGTGCAGAAGTCGCCCAGCTTTACATTGGCATTCCTGGCGGTCCTGTGAAGCAGCTCCGTGGGTTTGAAAAGGTCTTGATTCCCGCTGGAATGTCTGCTAAGGTTACTTTCCCCTTGACTCGCCGTGATTTGAGTACTTGGGATGTTGTTGCGCAGAAGTGGTTGCTTCAGTCTGGAAGCTATAATGTCTTTGTTGGCTCTTCGAGCAGGAATCTGCCTCTGACTGCGACCATGGAGGTTGTTGCTAGATCCTAGCTCTTGAGAGATTTAGGAAAGTGTTTTGAGTTCTATTAATTCGGCAATAGAAGGAGTGCTCGCTATGGCTCGTGTCCAGCGCCCGCTCACTGTGACATTTGCGATTTATTCCATGAGCTGTAAATCATGAGAGTAGATAACACCTGGCAGCCTTAATATTCCAGGGAAAGGCCCCCGATCACGCACTTAAACGCTTCCCCGCCAAATACAACAGCGTCAGACAGCTCAAATTCCCCCACCACCAAACCCACCCCCGCGTCCAACTCCATTTGGGCGTATCAACAAAGATATAAATCCCCCCATACAAAATCCGCGCCGCAGTATACGAAAGACCAGCCGCATTGATTATCTGCGCAGGCACCCCTGCGTAAGACGCGAACAGCACACTGCCGACGAGCAGGGAGTAGTTTTCGACCGAATTGGCATGAGCAGCTTCATTGCGCTTGAGCATATCGAGCTGACTACGCGTCATTTTTCCCTCTCGCACTGCGGCCTCGCCGTATTTTGCGAGGTCTTCGCGTGGAGCGGTTTGGTGGTCGATGCCGTACCATTGCTTGAGGGTGCGGGAGGAGAGGATGCCGTAGGCCCAGAGGAAGTGGAAGGCTAGGAAGCCCGGGCCCAGGTTTGGGATTGGGGATTCGAGAGGATTGGCGGCGCGCAGGCCGATTGCTGTTAGGAGGGAGGCCATTGTGGTGATGGGATGATAATTCCAGGGATGAAGGTGGGGGAGGTTGGGGGTTCTTGTTTTTGAATCAGTCCATAAGCGCAATCGTGGCATCTTTGGGGGCCGAAAGCTGTCTAGCAGGGGGCCTTACTAAGTTATCTAGATGGCCGACTCAGATTGAGTAGTCATAAGTAACGTACACTAAACACAAAATTCGAGAGTGATATTTGGACATGGCGAAAATAACTGTAGAGAAGGGGAATCAAACACTGGGTTTCTGGTCTGGTGGCGGGACATGAAGCAAATCAAGGATATGATGGATACCCTTGTTCGGACCTAGTAAATCCTCCAACTCTTCAACATGCAAGCGTGTTTGCTCGGCTAGCCGACTCAAGGTTTCCCTACAATACCGGAAGCTCCCAGTTGACTCCATGTACTGCACGGCACGTAGCTTGACTCCTTCGTCCTCACTGCGTTGCTTGAGAATATCAACGAGTTCCGTATTTTCGGGTGCTGCGTGAATGCTGTGAATAATGGGATAGCTGAATTTACCCTCCGTGAGGTCTTCCATCAACCCTTTTTTCTGGGCGTAGAGTCCACTCTGCAGATTCATGTAGTCGTCCCGAATCTGAAAAATGATGCCCAATAGCTCCACCAATTTAGAGAAGTCCCTGCAATAAGTCAGTTTTTGACTCCGTCATGAGGAAAGGCAATAATGTAGAGGGTCCCTACGTGGCCCTAGGGCTTTGGATTTGCATCAATTCCACTGCTAGTCGAAACAGGCCACCCGTTTTGTGGATCACCATCTGGGTGTATTC
Organism: Penicillium simplicissimum; assembly: GCA_024706585.1. Taxonomy (NCBI): domain Eukaryota; kingdom Fungi; phylum Ascomycota; class Eurotiomycetes; order Eurotiales; family Aspergillaceae; genus Penicillium; species Penicillium simplicissimum. Next base: position 1,307,194 of record JAMZTW010000061.1, read on the forward strand.
TTCCTCGATTGGACAAACCACCGCATCACGCCAGTAGAGCTCCATCCCTTGACCCCGATGCAGATCTAGAAGTGCCTGAGTAAAGATATCGAATGCGCGCGGGTCGCCAATCTCGCTTAGTTTTTCCTGTTGCAAGAAGTATGCGTAATTGGCTGCGTTGATGGTTTGGGCTACGCCGAAAACTTCATGAGCCACAGGGTGACCCCGACGGAGCCGCGATGCATCCTGGATATCATCAATGCTACAAGTGAGGTTAGCAATGGTTCCACCGCAGGAGGATTTTTAAACTCACAGCAGCGACGCTGTGTGTAGCTGGTCAATCACTTCTTTGACAATGGCTAGCTTGTCATCCGGCACTTGAAGCCATTCGTTGAAGGCAGTGATCAATTTGCCTCGAATATCCTTTCCGGGTATGGCTAGCAGGTAATCCAACGGTTGTCGGATGATCTAGAGAATGTCAGAGTAGTCAAAAATGACTCCTCGGACAGGAACAGGAAAACACACTTTTTCATAGCGCTCAGCGATTTGGTTCGGTCTTTGATTCTGTGGTTTACCTGCCCTTGTCGTGCGTAGTGGTGCTTGAAGATTCGGCTCAGAACGAAATCCTTGGGAGCTTTTGAAATCCACACTCTGGTAACGGTTTCTGGAAGCGGAGTTGTCATTGCTCAAGAAGCCGATGGGAGGCAAATATTGAGCCATGAAGTTCAAAAGTGTCGCTGCTATTGAACGGAACATGTTGTCTTGCGATGGTGTTTCAAGAATATCTCCCGTCTTGATCTATCTGCAAACAATGACACTGCAGGAATAACCCTTTCTTTAGGGAAATGTCTTACAACATATCTCTTAGGTAGTCAAAATACAGCTGCAATTTCTCAAGCAGTTGATAGAGATTGTATCAAAGTTGTATAATCCACGCATTTCGAAAGCGAAAGTTGAACCCTGTAGTATACATTGTCTTGGCTGCGATCCGAAATCCATCAATTCGGCATCTCAGCGTATTATATTACCGGCTTACGGTAATTGCAATACTTTCAATACGGTCTGGGGGTTTGCTTAGTAGCTCCATCTACGGGCTTTTTGTAAGCTGAACGTGCTCCCTGCATGCTCTTGTAAAAGGAAGAATGGATCTATGCATAATTGAAAGAATTTACAATTTTATTAATGAAACCTGCATTAGATAGGTGGTCATGATCAGCTTACCCGTTCCCTGTTGCAGCAATTACGAACGTGGAAGAAGCAATCATGGATCGCCTGGGGCGGACCGAGCCGGATCTGCGAGCAGTCACGGATCCACGATCACCATGCATATATGCATGTATCGACGCCCACGAAATTTCGCGAAATCCCACGTGACCCCCAGGATATCTCATATATCCTGATCGCACCCGGCCCTTTGACCCCCATCCCGCGCGAGATATCTGACCGCAGATCGCGCCTACGAAATCTTGGCAGTAATCCTGAAGCTAGGGATAGCCTCGTACGGACCCTTACGGGCCTATGACAGTACCCTTATATTCCCGCTCGCTCTTAATAATGATGATGATGATGATACGACGATTATAGAGGGCCTAATGAATCAAGGGGGATAATAGGGATAGGCGGTAGGAAGAGTGGTAGAAAGGGAGCTAGTTACTTTCCGCGTCGCGTTCCTATCTTGTTATTACTCCTACTACACTACACGTATCTTATTATTATCATCGAGAGCGAATACTATTTTAAAATATATTACAAATAGCTCTATTATCGCCTTCTACTCCCTATACCTCTCCTTTACTATTATAGACCTAGGAGCTAGCGCAGATTAAGCTCTAAGACCGGTTAAACCTCTATAGTATTAAGGCCCTACACTATATACGAAGCTAGCGGCTAAAGAATACGTTAAGGGCTTATATTAATAAGTATAAGGAATAGTAGATAAAGGAATACTCTACCCCTTCGTCTTTAGCTTATATAAGAAGCTAAGAGATACTATAGACCTTCTGCAAAAAGTAGGGCTTCCTAGACGGCGAATTAGTTATAGAGAAGAAGCTTATCTACTTTCTCGATACTAAGGTCCTAAACCGGCCCCTCCGATCCTATTAATACAAAAAAGATCGTACTTAGCTAGATAGATTAAAGGTTAAATAAACCCTAGGGACTAATTCTATCACGTAATATATTAATACTATCGTGGATCTCTAGAAGTTCTAAAAAAGTATTAGGATAAATAGTTTCCCTAACCCTCGTAGATATACTATTTTAGCCTTAATAACTAGCTAACTATATAAGGAAAGCGAGTAAAAGCGCGAGTAGTATCTAAACTAAGCTATAGGTACCCTATAGGACGGATATTCTAAGGATAAGATTAAGGACTTTGTATAATACTACTAGTAAGGATAGAGGTTAAAAGACCTTAAGTATCGTAAGCCTTAGGCCTAGGAGTCCTATCTTTATACCGCTATAGATTTCCTTTTTAGTTATAATATACTCCTTCGTAGAGAATTACGCCGGTAGCTCTAGTTTCCTAATCTATTTACTATCTCTTTACCTAATAAAGGCCCGACCCCCTATTAGCTAATAATTATAATTATAAATAACGGAAAGACGAATTAGTTTAGTCGCTTATAGTATATAGGAGTAATACGCTATTAGGATCTACTCCTTTATACGATAAGCTAGGTAGCTTTTTATCTCTTCTATCGCTAGTAGATAGTAGGAGAGTCGCTACCTTAGTTTCGGAGCTAACTATAGTAGTATAATTTCTACTTCTTTAAGGGCTTAGATTAAGAGAAGCTAATCTCGTACGAGATCTAGCTAAAATAGGCTAATAAGGTCTATAATATAATTAATCTCTCTACCGACAAGAAGACGTATACTAGCTATGCCTTGGGGTTAAAATAAGCTAAGCTAGAAGGCGTAGAAGAGAACTAGATTTACTATACTAGTTAATAGAATTAGGATATATTAACTAACTACTATCTAACGTATCTACCGCGGAAATTTCTTCGTTTAATAGCTAGTTTCTAGCCTAATATAATTAGGAACTACTATCTTCCTCGAGCAAAAATTTAACCTCTAGATTCTCTCGTACAAGCTCTTTAGCTATAGATCGATTAGTAGTCTACCTAGTTTTAGTCTAATAATCCTATAAATAAGCTACCTAGTAGGACCGTTAGTTAGGAATAGGAAGACCGAGATAATATAGTAGCGTAAGGCTTCTTATAGCTACTAAATTTGTAACGGGCCAGAGCCCGGCAGTAAACCATGTGCCATGGCCGTATAGATCCGTTGACGGGAAGATTGGAGGAAAGACACCGCCTTCGGCAGAAAGGCCCTCACACCGTTTCACCACCGAGAAGGGGCCGTTTCCCTTCCCTCCTCAAGATGGTTGTAAACAGCAGGTTGGCCTAGTACAATTGAATCAATTCTGCTACAGCCCTTCACATACAACCATCTTCCTTCTACATCGTTCAGAAGTATCATTGGTCATCGGAAAGCCCTAGGGGGACGGCCTAGGCACCCTCATTGGTTCACCCCTGGACTAACCGTGGTTCAGCGGCGTATCTACATCGGAACGGAACTCTTAGGCGCATAAGTCTTTAGCGCTTGAGACACATCGGAAAGCTCTAGGAAACATTAATTTCTAGGCACATCGGAACATTGGAACATCGGAATTGTAGCGCCATCGAATCCCCACCGATTAGCGCACGAAACGCCTGGGCATCATAGACCCCCAGGATCGGCAACAGGCCCCGCCTACCTAGGCGCAGGCCTTAATGCAACAGATAGAAGCAAGCCAGCACTTACAGCAGCAGCGTGCTGCCGCCCAAGATAAAAGAATTCGCCAGCTTGAAGATATATTAGCGCGACAGACAGCCAGCTCGTCGACCGAAGGAAACGGCACCGAAACGACTGTGGAACCCACGCCAACCCCCACTGAATCGATGTCTACTATCGTACGTAGGCCGAGGCCTCGACTCCCAGATCCACCGCTCTTCGCAGGAAGCGTTAACGACTGGTCAACCTAGCGGATTACGATAGAGAATAAGCTCGCCGTCGACGGTGAAGCAATTAGCCATAAACAAGATCAGTTCATGTACGTCTTCTCACGCCTAGAGAAGCTAGCATAGAAGAATACCGGAACGTATATAAAACACTCGCGAGACACCGCCGGTCCGGAGGACCTACTCGCATACCTCGAAGGCATATACGGAGACCCGAACGCACAGTCACGGGCCGCAAGGAGGCTCCACTAAATCAAGCAGACAGATAGCTAGCCTTTCACTCGTTTCTTACCGAAACTCGAGAAGGAATTCGCAGACGCAGGAGCTATCAATTAGCCTAATAAGGCTAGAAGGCAGATCCTACTAAGCGCTTTAAATAAAGAGATAAGCGCTACGCTAATAAATCGTAGGATTCCAGCTACCTATTCGGGGCTAGTAAGTCGCCTACACGAGATTAATACCGATATAGATACCTTAAACTTAAACGGAAACGGCAAAAGTAAGCCTTTTAATCGTCGGTAGAAAGATCCGGATATAATAGACTGGACCCCTACGGTCACCGCGAACCGCACCGAATCGCACCAGAAACACTAGCGAAACGGAGGCGACCGGAAGAAGGCGAGGTAGGTAAGCTCGGAAGAAATCTAACAACGTAGGGACGAAGACCTATACATTCGTTGCGGGCAGGAGGGTCACTATATTCCAAGATACCCTTACCTCCTAGCTAATCGACTAAGCGCTAGCCGTATAGTAAAGAGTACGCTAAAGAAGGATCGAAACGTCGCCGATTCGAAGGTAAAGCGCAACAAAGTCAAGAAGGCACAACTAGTAATAGAAAGCGAAGAGGAGAACACTAGACCCTCGGATAAAGGCCTACCTATATCGAGCGAGTCGGAAAACGAGTAGCTTCTATTCTTAGTCGCGAGCAGGAGCAGAAGGGGGTTAAGAGACTTTTAGAGAACGAATCCCCACCGTTTCTCCTAGACGTTAGAGTAAATAGAATTCAGTTTACGAAAGCCCTAGTCGACTAAGGCTACCAAAGTTATACAACAGTAAATAGAAAGCTCGTTAAATCTCTTGACCTCCCGCGCATTCGTATTCCAACGCGAATCCTAGACGGGGTCGTGGCGAATCAAGGGCGAATCACCCACGTTACGCATCTTAACACTAATATCTATAGCCACCAACAGGAAAACGTATTCGCCTATATTATCGAGAACTAGATAGATAAGATAATATTAGGCGACCCTTAGCTTAAGCAGGTAAACGGCCGGTACTTAGCCAAGAAAGGGTATTTAGATATTTACGACAGAGACGGCTATCGAACGCGTTGTTGGAATAGGCGGGATCCCTCAATCAGACCATCTAGAGTGAAGACCCTACGGGCAAATAAGGTATCAGCGCAGTCGATTCGACAGCTATTCGATAGTATTTCGGAGCCGGAACGGCTACAGATTAGAAAGGTAATATTAGATAACATCGATAAAGCGCTACGACCGAAGACATATATTAACCCAAAGGAAAAGCTACCAAGGCATTATTAGAAATAGCTCAAAGCGTTTAGTCAACAACTCGCGAACGAACTTCCTCCTTATCGCCCAGGGATTAACCATAAGATCCCGTTAAAACGTGACCGAAACGGCAACGAGGCGCAACCGCCATACGGACCGTTATATAGAATAAATCGAGAAGAACTATTATTTCTACGAAAAACCCTAACTGACCTACTAGGCAAAAATTTCATACGTATTAGTCAGTCACTAGCTGCTGCCCCGGTGTTACTCGTACGAAAGCCCGGGGGTAGAGTCCGTTTCTATGTCGACTATAGGGGGTTAAACGAGATAAGCGTTAAGGACCGTTACCCCCTCCCTCTGATTCGTGAGACCCTACGGAATATAGCGAAAGCAAGATAGTTCACTAAACTCGATATCATTACGGCATTTCATAAAATCCGAATCGCCCCAGGCGAAGAGTAGAAAATAGCGTTTCGTACACGATACGGTCTCTTTAAGTAGAGTATAACGCTATTCGGCCTCACCGGCGCGCCAGCGACGTTCTAGCGGTATATCAACCAGACCCTACGCGAATACCTAGACGATTTTATGTCCGCGTATATCGATAATATTATCATCTACTCGTTAGGATCGCTAGCGGACTACCGGCGAAAAGTAAGCAAAGTGCTAGTAAAGCTACAGAGGGCCGGCCTCTAATACGATATCGGGAAGTCAGAGTTCGAACAGACTTCAGTGAAATATCTTAGGTTTATTATTCGCGTAGGAGAAGGCCTACACGTAGATCTAAAAAAGGTTAAAGCTATTCGAGTATAGGAGATACTAAAGAATATAAGAGATATGCGAGGATTCCTAGGATTCGCTAACTTTTACCGATCGTTTATCCCGCGTTTCGCTACCGTCTCGGCACCTCTCTTAAATCTAACAAAGAAGGGGGTAGAATTTTAATAGACCCAGGACTACCAGGAAGCCTTCGCCGAATTAAAGGAACTATTTATCACGGCTCCTATACTTATCTACTTCGAAGAGGACCGCGAGACCGTTATAGAGACGGATTTATTAGGATACGCTACCAGAGCGGTGCTATCTTAGCGGCAAGACGATAGTCGATTAGCGCCGTATACCTATATCTCCTAGAAACTATCACCGGCGGAGTCGAATTACGAGATCTATAATAAGGAATTACTAGCGATCATACGCGCGTTACGTAAATAGCGCCTAGAGCTAAAGATAGTCCCTCGTTTCACTATCGTGACGGATCATAAGAACTTACGTTACTTCAACAAGATTCGTTAGCTCTCCGAACGATAGATACAATAGGCGGATTTAATAAGCGAATTTAACTTCACGCTATAATACCGGCCAGGACGATATACATCCCGCCCTAATACACTATCCCGGCGCGGCTAGGATATACCCTAAAGCTTTAAAGACGAAAGGCTATCGAATCGGTTCCGAAAGATATTCGAAAAGGTATCGATACGCACCGGACGACCAAGGAATATCACAGACAAAGAGGTCGAGTTAGATTTCGTAACTCCAGTACAACTCTTCGAAGAAACGGATCTCTAGCAAGAATAGGAACGCGCGAGGTCTACAGACCCAACGTACCATACGTACTCGGAGGTATTAAAGAACGGAGAACGACAAGTCACAGCCGAAACGGGCGTGAAGACTAGCCTTTCAGAGTACTAACTAGACAACCGAGGACTACTTTAATTCCGCCAACGGACCTAGATTCCCGACAGCGAACCACTACGTACGGGAATCATCCAGAAGATTCATAACTCTCATATCACAGGCCACCCAGGGCGAGACGCCACGTATTCGATATTATCCTAGCGGTTCTTCTGGCCTAGAGCGGCGAAAGACGTAAGGAGATTCTTATAGAACTGCACTATTTACGGTAGGAGCACAGTATAGCGTAACACGAAACACGGCCTATTAAAACCGCTACCGATTCCTCAGCGAATCTAGGCCGATATCTCAATAGACTTCATCACCGATTTACCCCCGTCGAAGGAGAATCAAGCGACGAACCTCCTAGTGATTACAGACCGCCTAACGAAGAGAGTTATCTTAGTCGGAATGGTTGAAACGACGGCGGAGCGGGTAGCTAAGGCCTTCCTAACGCATTTTTATATACACCATAGTCTGCCACTAGCAATCACGAGTAACCGTGGACCACAATTTATTAGTAGCTTCTAGGAGACCGTCTACGAAAAGCTATCGATTCGGCGCCGACTCTCTACCGCTTTCCACCCACAGACAGATGGATCCACTGAACGGGCGAACCAAGAAGTTGAACGGGTTCTGCGCGTATTTACGTCGTACGCTCAAGATAACTGGATGAGTTTGTTACCTGTCGTGGCTATCACGATCAATAACCGAGATGCCTCCTCTACAAGGCTATCTCCCTTCTTCTTCACGCACGGCTTCTATATTGATCCGATTGGAATTGAGGATAGCAATAGTGGTATAAGCGAAGTAATCGGACCTCGACGCGCTGGCGAAACGTTCGTGGAACGACTACGGGAAGCCACCGATTGGGCACAGGCGGCAATCGCTATTACGCAAGACAGATAACAGGAGTATACCAACCGGTCACGTCAGGCAGCGCCAACTTATCGAGTAGGGGACAAAGTATAGCTAAACCTTAAGAATATTCGATCTCAACGGCATTCAAAGAAGTTAGACTAGATACACGCGAAATATACCGTACAAGAAGTGCCTTCGCCACACACGGTGCGTCTGGATATACTAACTGGGGTACATCCGGTATTCTATATAGACCTTATAAGACCCGCCGCCACGGACCCGCTTCCTTCGCAGATCGTGGACGACTCGTAGCCGCCTCCACTAGTAGTTGATGGTGAATTGGAGTACCAGGTCGAGGAGATCTTAGATCATCGCGTGAAGCGTGTGGGAAGGGGCGCACGAACGGAAGTTCTAGTGAAGTGGACTAGTTATGCAGAGACTACGTGGGAACCATTGGCTTCTGTTGAAGACTGTGAAGCACTTTATAGGTATGAAGAGCGCTTCGGGCCTATCTCACCACCGAAGCGGCCCCATAGAGACGAAATTGCTATATCCACCGTTAGGATAAGGAGGGGGGTACTGTAACGGGCCAGAGCCCGGCAGTAAACCATGTGCCATGGCCGTATAGATCCGTTGACGGGAAGATTGGAGGAAAGACACCGCCTTCGGCAGAAAGGCCCTCACACCGTTTCACCACCGAGAAGGGGCCGTTTCCCTTCCCTCCTCAAGATGGTTGTAAACAGCAGGTTGGCCTAGTACAATTGAATCAATTCTGCTACAGCCCTTCACAAAATTAACTACAGATAATTCTCCTCTAGGACTTAGTTCTCCTATAGGCGTAATTCCCTAGGCATTTAATATAGGATAACCCTATTTTCGCACGAGAAGACTATACTATATTTATAGAGTAAATACGATAGTCCCTTCTTTATATAGAGACCCCTTAGGAGATTTAGCTCTAATAGACGCTTCTAATTATTACCGATCGCCTTAGTATCCTTTAGAAGGATATACACTAGGCAGTTAATCTTTATAGCTATTAGGCCTATAAATAGCTTAGGAAGATTACTCGTTAGCTTTATAATCTCCTTTCTAGCCACGTTACCTTCGCTATACAAGCTATAGATACCTCTAGTACTAGAACGTAGATACTAAACTTACCCACACCTTCTTCTTAGCTAGTAGTATATCTATCTAAGGTATTATCTTTATAGCTACTTCTAGATAAGCAGCAGATTCTCCTGTAGGGAATCGATACTCCGTCCTCTTTATTATCCCCCTCTTAATCTCTCTACTCCCTCTCTCGTACGATTTAGACTATGCCGGAGGTCTAGAGAGAGTAGACATATAGGTTAGGCGCGAATCTATCTATCCAGTCACTAGAGAGATCGTATGGTGCGAGCTAGCGGCCTTCCTCTCGTGAAAGGGTCATATTTTGCCGGCGAAAAGTTATCGTCGACGAGATCTACGCTAGACATAGCAAGGGCCTGTCTCTAGATGCAGCTGTTGAGGAGCTAGAGCTTGTACGGTGTAGAGGCAAGCTTTCGCTCTACCAACTATCTCAGCTTCTCTCAAAAACTCGCTAGCTAGTCAATTGATTTTTGATTTTCTGCCGGTAGAAGGGGGATAGGCAGTGGGAATGTAATAACAGCCCCTTTACAAGGTCAATACAGGAATCTGACCCCCATTCCGTGGTTGATGTATTGAGGGCTTGGCGGTTTCGCCATAATAACGCGCGAAATTACGCGGCAAATCTGACCCCCATATATCCACTATATATCGAGGCATGTAAGATGGATGCCTCGTGTTGCTGGCGTGGGTTGGTACCGGGTCATCAAATAGATGCGTGTACATGCATCACTCCTAATGTATCGATGAGGTATATGTTTATCTCGACGCATTGTAAAAGTTTGTCTTAGACTGGAACACGTCAGATCCATGGGATGCATGATCACCTAAATCTTCGGCAGCGGGCTATCTAGTACCTAATGAGACAATGGTCGTGGCCCACGAATCACTTTATCTCTATTGAGTGTTTACTTGGGTAGAAAAAACCGAGACACATATGGTCGCACCTAACTACTGTATGTAGTCTGGACACGACCATTCGCTGAATCTCACAGCATCAATAGAAAAGACCTCTATGATCTACGGTCACCGGCTTTGACGCCTCTTGGTTTCCAATGTCTCCCAGTACAGGACAATTGCCACGCTACACGGCCCCAGAAAAATCACTCCAGCTATTCCGGCAATCAGCGAGGCCCAGGAACATTGGCGACAATTTTGTCGGGTCCCCTGACGATAGAAGGCAACTACCCAGACCAGCATCGCCAATGCGGCTATTGTATAGTCCCACTGAAGGAATCGCAGCACTCCTGCCTCGATATTCGTTACCTGCGCCTCTCTCCATGGAGCCGGAGGAAGATAGACATGATGCGAGGCCGAACCCGCCCAGACGAACCACAGAAACACCACATGTCCGATAAAGGAGCATGCAAAGGCAAAGGCACATGCTGTTTTCAGTTGCTCATGATGTGAGACCTGCGCATGGCCCAGATAACGGAGAAGTCGCATAACAAGTGATGTGTAAAGAGGCCAACCCTGCCAAAATGCGATCAATTTTTGCTTCGTGTAATATGTAACGACCGCCGGGGTGGGCAATGCCGCGAATGAGAGCGGCAGGATGTATCCAAGGACCATTGATAACGAGAAAGAGCCCGGATCAGGCCCCGAGGGTATATTGGTGTGATGAGCTGACATGCAAATTCTCGCTAGCATCGCAGGCATCACGAGCCCCGGGCCAAGGCATTGGATCAAAGGACCAGCAACGAAAGCCAACCTGTTGTATAACACGGGGTCAGTAGAATAATGCAAAACTCTGGTAAACACACTGGCAACGTACTCCGTCAACGCAGCCAAGGGACGTTTTCGCTGATAAGTTTCGAAGACGATCACCAACCACATAGGGATCATTCCTGTGGCAAATGCCACTCCGTACATCGCCAAGCCAGGAGTCGCACCCTGAAAGATGGGCCAGAAGAAGACATTGCACGCTGCCAGAAATTTATCTAGCGGACGTATCTCGGTGTAATTGTAGTATAGCTGATCAGGTAGCCCAGGTAGGGACTTCGTGTCCGCCGTGACAGACAGGAGGCCAAAGAAACCATTGAGAAACGATAGGTAGTACTTGGCATATGCTGCAAAGAAAGAAAGTAGAAGTAGAATAGCTATTACTTTTTGCGACATACTAGACGCTTTCAGGTTTGATGACCCCGGTACTGCTGATAGTCTCTGTGGGAGACGGTACAATAGAGAATACAGCTAGAGTTCGTCAGACGGCGACGGGGGATAAAAGCTTTCCGAGACCGATCCTCGAAAGAACTAAGAAGCTTTCACTCATCCTTCGGCTGGGACATTGACTGTATCCTGTATAGTCTGAGTGGCTTTGCTGCGACCTGAGCAGGGCTTCGCGTTGCAGATACGAGGCAATCGATGCAGAGACTACAGCCAGTTCCGACCCTCCCGATGTCGGATCGCGAGAAATCACGTACTGCCTTCCTGAGGGGCATCTCTACGGCAGTTGTGGATGGCAATCGGCAATTCTATCAAGGCGCAGAAGACGAAATTTGCAGAGGGCAAGATGGCCCATTTTTGATTTCAGCATAGTGAATACGAAGAAATGACGAGAAGCTCCTCCGCATCCTCTGGATTTGAGATTTTATCTTTGGATACATATAATTCTGTCTCTGTTGCTTTAAGCTTGCATTGTTTGCTGCGCACGGCTTTTATATCTCTCCTCTTTATCTCAGAATTGGATTGCTAAGAGCAGGTTAGCTGGAATATCCATCATTATGGAGAGATAGAATCTTAAGTTTCTTCTCTTCATTCCAACCAACAAATTCCAGTGAGAATTCACCATCAACTCAAGTTCTTTGTTTGTCCCTGATCTGACCTTCGGTCACATGGCCTACCTTATTTAAGCTCTCCCCACCTCCGTTAGATCTTAGCTTCTTCAACTCCCTTGAATCCATCTTTCCACGATCTGCTGGTCCTTCGTAGCTTCGCCCTTCTAGAGGTTATGCGCCCTCGCGCGCCAGCGGGAGTCTTCACCGTCTCTCGCTGACCTGCCGCTTGCTACTCGCTGCTGCCCGGGAGTGCAGCACTTCCTGACGCCCTCGCGTCCCTTAGGCTTCCATTGCCCCTCGGGCTTCTATTGCCCCTCGGGCTTCTATTGCCCCTCCATCTCTGCGCCTCCGCCGCGCCTTTCCTGGGCATCGTCGCCCTTCTCGTTTAAATGACGGACAAAATCACTGATTCGGTCACCAAGCTTAAGGGTGAATCGAATTACGATGTCTGGCGTTAAGACATCCAGGTCTACTTCGACCATAAAGACCTCGACCTCTGGCCTATTTTGACCGGGGCCGTGACCTCGCCCATCGACGCCCCTCTATCTACTCCTTCTAATACTTACGTTCGCTAGCGTATCGCCGATAACCTAGGAGTCACTCCCGATCTAGTTACCGATACTAAGGTTCGTGAATGGATCAAGGAGCACATTCTAGATATTAACGATAAGTACGTCTGGTTCCGTAAGGCTAATACCGACTGTCTTTATTACCTATCTTCTACTCTCGAGGATCATATTAAGCTATTTATCCGTGGTATTCGTGACTCGGCCGAGGCCTTCCGTATCATCTATAATACGTACGGTATAGTTAACGCCTACACCTTCTAACTTCGCTAGAGCGCCTAGGTCTTATATACTTATAAACCTAGCGGCTAAGCTAGCCTATTCCTTACGAAGTAGAAGAAGGCCCTTACTAAGCTTCTCGAGTGCTCGAAGGTTAAACTCCCCTAGTCGTTCTAATACGCCTAGTTCATCGAAGCTATTCGCTTATATCCGTCTATAGAGTAATTCGTTACTACGTATAAGCCTGACCTATCTAGTTCCCGCCTTATTAAAGAAACCTTCTCCGAATTTATATCTACCGAGTTAATACGCTATTATTATTTAGCGATAGCTTTATCCTCGAGTAAGGACACTAAGGATAAGGATAATAAGGATAATAAGGGTAATTATCGTAGCCGTAATAAGGATAAGGATAAGGATAAGGATAATAAGGGCGGTAATAAGAAGGATTATAATAAGACGGAGTAGTAGTGTGATTACTATTATCGTAAGGTTTACTACTTATCTAAGGACTATATATTTAATCCGAAGAATAAGGGTAAGAAGCCTAAAGCTCGCGGCCCTACTACTACCTCTACGTCGGCTAATAACTTAAATTCTAAGGATAAGAGCGATAAGCCTAATACTTCTATAGTCTGATTTAATACTAACCGGTACTTTATAGGTACTACTTCCGCCGTTATTCGCTTAGACCCTATCGCTAAATCTCCTCCTATTATCGCTAAATCGCTACCTAGCGTCGCTAGCGCTATTATAGATCCCGATTCGAATTAAGATATCTAGATAATTAACTATAGTACTACTAACTATATAACGCCTTATAAGTCTACTTTTGTTACCTTTACGCCCTACCGCGTATAGGTTAGCCTACCTAATAGCCGCGAGACTGTTACTAAAGAGTATAGTGATATCGTCCTTTATATCTCTAATCCTAAGATCGATAAGACGACCGAGATAACGCTTCGTAAAGCCTAGTATATTCCGATATTCACTTATAACCTTATGTTATCGTCTCGCCTCTTCGAAGACTCTAATATTAAGTTAGTCTTAGGTAGATTTAGTACTCTCCGGAAGGAGGGGGGTGATTCTAGTCGGAAATTAATTAGTTAGGATATTCTTACTTTCGTAGAGAAGATTCGCGGATAGTACTAGCTTATAATAGTTAATAGTGATAGCTAAATTACTAGATTTCACGCCTCCGCTATCGCCTATAGCGATAAGATTACTATCTTAGCTATTCGAGAGATTAATACTAACGTATCGAAGCGTGTAAAGCCTATTCCTATAGACCTAGCTTATCGCTGCGCCTACTACGTAGGAGAATAGAAGATTTTAAAGATACCTAAAGTCTCCGAAGGAGTCACCTTTATTAAGGGGACTAGTATTATTTATCCCTATCTACCTTACATCCTCAGCAAAGGCTATTCGCTACCCTTCGGTAAGGATAAGCCTATTACTACGCGTCTTAGCGACTGCCTACATACTAATATCTAGGGTCCTATCTTATATACGGTACTTAGTAGTTATAAATACTTCGCTACTATCATAGATAATACCTCTCGCTTCTATTAGGTCTATCTCTTAAAGTATAAGGATAAGATCGCTAGTGCTATTAAAGAGGTCATTTAATATCTCCTCTAGTAATTTAACTATAAGGTTAAATCTATCGTTAGTAATAACACTAGAGAATATTAGGCTATCGAGGATCTTTATAAGTATAAAGGTATTACCTAGGACCCTACTCCCCTATATACTCCACGCCGTAACGGTTTAGCTAAGATTAAGAATCGCTAGCTAGTTAAGCCCCTAGTTACTATCCTCTCTAAGAATTAGCTACTAAAGTATCTCTAGGGTAAGCTTCTGCTTAGTATTAACTTTACGATAAATCATCTCTAGCACTCGAAGATCCTAATAACTCCTTATAAGGCTTTCTATAGTAAGAAGCCTAATATCTCTAGACTACGTGCCCTTAGCTACTAAGCTTAGTATCATATTCCTAAAGATAACCGGGAATCTAAGCTATCGCTATATATAGCTAAGGCTAAGCTTATTAGCTACACTCGTAATAGAGACTACCGGCTCTACGATATCTATTCGCGAAAGATCGTCGTCTCTTATAATATTATCTTTAATAAGACTAGACCCCGGTTAAAGATCTTCCTATGCCTAGCTACGACCTCGATGCCCGCCCTAGTAGTAAGGACGGTGTCCCTCCTATAGATCATACCGCTTAATAGTGTTATTACGTCCCTTAAGAATTCCTTAATCCTAATTATATAGCTAATAGTGCTAATTATTCTACTACTAATCCTCCATAGAGACCCTATCTAGTTATTCCTACCCTATTTATCTCTATCGACGACCTTCCGCTATCCGAATAGGCGAATCTACCGCCGCTTACCTCCTTCTACCGAAAGCGCTAACGTGAGCGTATCCTATAGTATAATAGCGATATTAACGACCGCGAGGTAATCCGACGCCGCATTACTAATAATAATCGTTTTCGAATCCTCGATTAAGTCGACGAAATCTCCTCCTCTAACGAGTCGCCTAACGACACTCCGCCTATAAATAATAATAACGATAATAGTAATAAGGGTAGTATAATTAGGAATACTATTACTAATACTAGTAGAAGCTCTAGTTCTCCTCCTCTTCGCCGTTTAACCTACGCTAAGAAGCTATCTTTAGCTAGCCGGGAGTCTTAGTAATACCTTAGCGGCTACGCTATTAATATTTAATATAACGATAGTGCCGATCTTCCCTTCTACGAATTCCTTAATCGTAGCGTTTATAAGGATCTATCTCCTTACCCTAGTCCTACTCTTTCGGTAGTATCGGCTATAATACCTTATAAGCCTAGCGGATAGAAAGATACTATATCCTACCCTAAGCGTGATAAATAGAAGATTACTATCGATAAGGAGCTTAGAAAGTAGCTTTAGAATAGTATATAGTGTATCGTTAAACGCCCGCTGTCGTCTAAATTTAAGCCTATCCCGCTACGATAGATCTTTAAGATTAAGCATAATAGCACGTATAAGGCCCGCCTCGTCGCTAAAGGATTTAAGCAACGCAAAGGCCGTAACTATCTTGATATCTACGCGAGTATAGCTAAGGCGGCTAGCTTTAAGCTTTTCATTACTATCGCTACCGCCCTTAGATAGAAGATATATTATATCGACTTCATCTCGGCCTTCCTATATACTAAACTAGTTAAGTAGATCTATATCGAGCTTCCTAAGGGCGTCCGCGAGTATTAGCCTCCTAATATATATAGCCTACTTATTAAGACACTATATAGCCTTAAGTAGTCCCCTCGTGAATAGAATAAGGTAGTCTATAATATCTTTATTGCTCTCGGACTCAAAAGATTT
This sequence comes from Penicillium simplicissimum, assembly GCA_024706585.1. Classification (NCBI taxonomy): domain Eukaryota; kingdom Fungi; phylum Ascomycota; class Eurotiomycetes; order Eurotiales; family Aspergillaceae; genus Penicillium; species Penicillium simplicissimum. Next base: position 1,323,293 of record JAMZTW010000061.1, read on the forward strand.
AAAGCTAACTATTCGGTCTATACTCTCTTTAACGCTACTCGCCATATCTATCTTCTTATCTATATCGATAACGTGATTATCCTATCGCCTTCTAATAACGATATCGCCTAGATTAAGGCTACCCTAGCTAAATCCTTTAATCTTATAGATAACGGCGTCGTGACTTAATTCCTTAGCGTCGATATTATCTACGGTCCTAATAGAGAAATCTACTTATTATAGGAGTAGTATATCGATAAGCTACTAGCTAAGTTCGGCCTAGAGGATACTTATCTAACTAATACCCTATTCTTCGAGAAGGAAGTCCTATAGCCTAATAAAGGCACTACTACTCCCGCGGAGGTATATAAGTACCGTAAGAAGTCTAGTTTATTAATCTAGTTAATAGTTAATATATAGCCTAATATCCCTTTCCCCGTCTCTAAACTAGCTAGATATACTTATAATCTATCTCCCCGCCACTTCACCGCTATTAAGCGTATATATAGGTACCTAAAGAGTAGTAAAAGGCGCTATATTCGATTTAAGCCGTCTCCTAACCCGCTTATTAGCTTCGTTAACGCTAACTAGGCCAGTAAGTATACCGATAGCTATCTATCTACGTCCAGCTTCGTCTTTAAGCTAGCCGGTAGCCTTATCTCCTAGGCTTCGAAGAAATAGATATATATTACCCTATCGTCCACGGAAAGCGAGTATATCGCCGCCTCACTAGCTATCTAAGAAGTTCTTTAGCTTCACCTATTTATTAAAGAGATAAATCTTACTAATATCCTACTGAACCGTCCGGATCCTACGCATATCTACGAGGACAATATCAGCGCTATTTACCTTACCGAGAACCCTAAATTCTATCAGCGTACTAAGCACATCAATATAAAGTATCATCACATCAGAAGCCACGTTACCAGGGGGGTATATAAATTTATCTAAATCCCTACCGAGGAACAGGCCGCCGATAGCCTAACCAAGCCGCTTCAAAAGATTCAACACGCCCGCTTCGTCAAGCTCCTCGGCATGCGCGATATCCCCGCCTCGATTCCAACTCCCAAGGCTAGATACAACACTTCAGCCCTAAGTCTCAAGGCGGGATGCGACACATCCACCCCAAAGTAAGTCAATTCCTGTGGTTTTGATGATTTCCAGAAGCAAGATTTGGTGTGGATAGCTAGGGGGGTCTTTGTTTGTCCCTGATCTGACCTTCGGTCACATGGCCTACCTTATTTAAGCTCTCCCCACCTCCGTTAGATCTTAGCTTCTTCAACTCCCTTGAATCCATCTTTCCACGATCTGCTGGTCCTTCGTAGCTTCGCCCTTCTAGACAAGTCATGGATGGAATAGTCCCCTCCCCTAAAATACATGTACAAGATAGAGAACACAACAAGCAATAGCGTCATTTGAGCTCTCCAGCCCCAACGTTGGCCATTTCTTCGATATCGCATCCAACCATCCCCACTCCGCTTGGGAGTAGGCAAGAAATTGCACATGACTCCATCAGCAATGGTTTTGGATGCCATGTCACTAGGCAGGTCTCCAGGAACATACGGCGCGCATCGACTTAGAAAAGTATTCAGTAAGCCATCCCGAGCCTGAAAGCGGACCAGGAATCGTGAGCTCTGATAGATAGACTCAACCCGCTCATACCGATTTTTGCGATATTGACACAAGATTGTCTCAATCTGTGGTTCGGTAGGTGTGCGAATTTTTTTCAGCAGTTTTCGCAAAACGTTCGTCAGAGCCGCGGCATCTTCGATCGCCATGTTGGCTCCTTGGCCAATGTTGGGGGTCATTTTGTGGATGCTGTCACCCAGAAGGACTAACCGATTGTGGTACCAGGTCTTGAAGGTACCCTCCTCCAGAACCATCATCGAAGCAGTTTCTCGATTGTCCCATATTTGTCCAAAGATGATATCCTGGTAGAATCGTACGCCCCTTAATTCCTCCGCTGCGGCACAAATATCTTCTTTTGTGTAATGAGGACAGTTGGGATAAGGGTAAGTCTTGTCCAACTTTTGTATGACGAACCAATAGACGCGGCCATCTTTTCCATGAATTGTAACGATGGTGAGACCATAAAACAGCGCATTGACTTGCTCTCCCACATCCAGTCCCTTAATGGCGGAAGAAATACCAAAGATGCACCGAAACTCCGCTGTGAGGCCTATATTCTGGTCAGTTCTCAAGAATGTGACCGTAAGGTTTTGGGGTTGACGTACTAGACCTTTCTTTCGAAAGTGTTGAGTCTAAGCCGCTTTTCTCCCTCATCTTCCAGATCTCCTGGCGGACGGTGCTGTGGACGCCGTCTGCGCCGGCTACGAGACTTCCTCGATAGACAGAGCCACTGGCCGTAGTCACTGTGGCACCATCATCGGAAGTCTCAATGGCCGTCACTTTTTCTTTCAACCGAATCATACTATGATCTGGATAATTTCGGTACAGAATATCCAGCAACTTTTGTCGGTCCAGAAACGCAATGGGAAAGCCGAACCTGTGCGACCACATTGAGAGCGTCGGACAAGCCCATTGCTAGAGTGGGTACTGGGGAGGACTAACCTTTCATTGATGATTTTGGGATAGGAGCTGCTGAAGCTAAATCCGTCGTCATAACCAATGTTTGCTGTACTCAGCGGCTCGATGTGGTCTTCAACCTCATCATATAGCCCGAGCTGATCAAGCACACGAGCTCCATTTGGTAGAATACCGATAGAAGCTCCGATCTGGGGTGCCGGATCACTCGCCTTTTCGAGAACAATGTGGTCGATTCCGGCGCTTCGCAAACAATGCGCCAGGGTCAAGCCTCCGATTGACCCTCCCACAATGATCACTTTGAACTCCGATTTGCTCATCTTTCGTACTTTGACAAAGATATCAAAGACGCAAGCCTCGCTCTCGTGAGACAAATATAGTACTGATCTGGGAACTGAGAATAAAGTTGTCTACCAGATCCTCTGCGGTCCCGGCATCGGATGACTTGGAGTTTACCTCCGATCCCCGTCCTGGTAGATCCTCGATAGGAAGTGATGGGAATTCTGCTCAACGCTCCACTGGCGTCGAAATTGATTTTTCTATGTCGTGTGACCAATTCAAATTCCTGTAGGGCTTGGTATCTTATTTTTGAGGTGCCCGAGCATGTGAATAGTTTCTCTTTTCGCTTCATCAATTTTTGTTTCCATAATTACGCTCCACACGCGAACATCCATACGCAACAATGATACGCGATTCGTGAAGATACTAATTTAGAAATACAAAGTACCGAAAAAAACCACTGGCAAAACAAAAAAATGCGAAAAAACCATAGGCTATCCATCTGTTTACCAGAAATTGGGCGATGGATACAAGGCATTTACAAAAACCCAGCCAGTAGGATTTCTTCATAGAGCCTTCTTCCTTTGTTTTATGCCAACGCCCTTTTCATATCGCTCGACGTACCAGTAACACACTCCATAAGACCCATCCACGATCAAAAAGACAGCCAAGCTCCACAGGACGAGGGGACTATGGAGCCATGCAAAGGATTCTGGCCAATACATCCAACGCAAGCTCGCAAACCCCACTGTGCAACACGAGCCCAAGAAGCGAGAAAGCCTAGAGACAATCAGCAAGTGTGTCAAAAGCAAGTCAGAGAATGCAAGAAAGTGAGACGTAATACGGACCATAGCATCCAAGAAGTTCCTCGGGTGCTGCTCCGGCAGAGGAGCTGGCATAGGCCGCCAATGCTTAGTAGAAGCTGACATACGACTGCACCCCAGGAGTAAGCTAACGAAGGGCCAATCTCCGCGGCCAGAGCAAGATGCCCGGTGATAAAGCCAATAATGCAGACGCAGAAGATCCTTGGGAGATTCCGCTCAACCAAAGGAGCATGACTCCATTCTCTGGATGAGAAAACAATAGCGGCATACACGACGCCAAGGTTAATGACAAGGCCCAAGGCAAACACTGAAAGCTCCACCCGGTTCTTGGAGGGATGAATCAGGCAATAGACAATTTCCCACGCAATGTTGCAGCATAGAGGCATGATGGCCATGCCGTAGGTACGTTCTTTGAACGATGTGTAGACCATTCCGAAATAATTGATCAACCACCCTAGTCCCATACCGACGACAAATAAATCTGCAAGCGGCTTCACATCTTGATATTGCTGAGGGGCTTGAGACGCATCGAAACCGTCCATAATGGTATATTAGGGAAAGAGGAGAAGGGTAGAAGGAACAGTGAGATGCTTAGAAAGTGACACTGAGTCCGCGCGGAAGGCACGATCAGGATCAAGTGCACAGCTATTTATGTCTCGTGCTTAGAATAAGGAACGACACGCAAATTCCAAAAGTAGTTGACTGCTATTTTTCTGCAGCTCTATTAATGCAAAGTCATCAAGTGAGGGTTTTACATCACCGCCCTTGGGATTATAAGCCCAATGATCATACCCATTTTTTTTCTCTGAGTTAATTTTTGGGCCTGCAGCTCTGTCACCTATATCGTTATCCGTGCATGAGATTGTCCATAGAGACAAAATACGACCTACTTTCCGCGCTTTAAGCCTACATTCATGCGTTCTAGGCCACCATAGGACAATTTCCAATAACATCCGGCGTTCGGATTTCACAATTCTTTTTTTCATTTTCCCTTGTCTTTATATTACACACATGCGAACTGTACAGTATCACTCACACGGTAATTTTGATACTTGGGAGATACGTGCATAGATCGTATAGCACGCGACCCCGACATACAGATATGCACCTAAGGGACGTTCCAAGGGTACTTCAGCTATGCATCCTTCGGGCTCCGGTAAGAACGTGCTCGCCATAGCTGAGGTCAAGCTGGTTCAGCGGTTAGCGTCCCACAGACACAGACTAGCCATGCATCAAGCCCCACCACTGTCAACCATCGAGTAGACAAGCTAGATCCTGAGCGAGAGGAGGAAATATGAATTGGCATGATTGCGGGTCCACAATGTGCTCTCTGTTAATTTCAAAAGGGCACGAGAAGCCCGACCACATGATGGGAACGAAGGTAGCTCTGCTTTATAGTGGTGAGATTGATATCTCCGACTCTTTTCTCGCTCGCAGTGCTGCTTTTTCCTTGTACTGCGCAAGATTATTACTACATTATGAGTCTCTTTACAAGTCTTCCAGAAATGCTCCGTTGGAGTGCTGGAGCTGTCTTTGGTGTGGCTGCCGTGAGCGGCTTCCTTTACTTCTTGGTGGACTATGTCCCTACTCCTCGATGGCTGGATAAAAAGGCTCAACTGGTTGGACAAATGAACCCCCAAGAAGTCACAGAGGTGGAATGTCCTTACGAATACCTTCGAAAAATCTATGGCAAGCACCACTGGGCACCGTTTGTTCACAAATTGTCTCCCGGCCTACGAGACTATGACCACTCCAAGTACCTGATGGTGCTGGAGATCATGGATTCTATCCACCTCTGCTTGATGCTGGTTGATGATGTAAGATCTTATTTCAGAGGACCTATATTGGCATTGCTTTGTTAATTGACCGAGTTTCAGATCTCTGATGGGAGCGATTATCGGAAAGGGAGACCCGCTGCGCACACAATATACGGCCCCACAGAAACAGCCAATCGTGCGTACTACAGAGTCACCCAAATTCTCAATCAAACAACTAAGGAGTTTCCCAAACTTGCACCTTGGCTCATGCAAGATCTTCAGGATATCCTAGAAGGCCAGGATATGTCCCTTGTTTGGCGAAGGGATGGGATCAGTGGGTTCCCAACTGCTGCCGTGGACAGAATCGCGGCATATCGACGAATGGCCTCCCTCAAGACCGGTGCCTTGTTTCGTTTACTAGGGCACCTTGTCCTTGAGAATGACACTATGGATGGCACCCTCACCGTGGTTGCGTAAGTTGTCCTTTTAATGGGGCATGGACGTTGGACTAACCTGTTCACAGTTGGTGCTCGCAGCTACAGAACGACTGCAAAAACGTGTTCTCTTCTGAGTACGCCAAGCTAAAGGGCCATGTTGCCGAGGACTTGTACAACCGAGAGATGACATACCCTATCGTTCTGGCATTCGATGCACCTGGGGGACATTGGGTGACAAAGGCGCTACAATCACCGTCACCTTACAATATTCGCAACGCCCTTAAGGTTATTAGGAGCAGTTACGTACGTGAGAAATGCATGACAGAGCTTGAAGAGTCCGGTTGTTCCGTGAAGGAGTGGTTGGAACTGTGGGGACGGAAGGAAAAACTTGATTTGAAGGCTTAAGCTTTGCCGTCGTGGGTGTTTGTATCACATTAGGCACAATCAATGATCAAGTTCCGGTTCCTCATGCCACGATTTACCGTAATCGAAGGGTTACTCGTAGAGCAACGCGTCTGTCTCAACGTCTTTTGACGCTCATGTGGTCCTTCCCTCTAGTGAAGTTTAGGCTAGAGGGGGTTTTTTTTTTGAATATGACTAGAATATGACTGTCATGAAATAAGAAACCTTATGTACAGGAGTCCTTTAAGTTGACAACCGTCAGATTATCTAGAGGTGATAGGCGCGAGAGCAAGAGATTTTGAACTAGAAGTGTATTTATCTCAAAGGTAGATAATCAAAGACCTCGATCCTCAGATACCAGAAGCCCGTTTCTTGATGAAGACTGGCGTAGACACATTTGGAACAATCTTATCTCCGATTAAGAGATTCTTTGGCCTCTCTGTTTGGCCTGGGGCAAAGCAAAATTCATACTCCTCCAGAAAACGGACGAGGATCAACTTTATCACAACAGAGGCAAAAAACCTCCCAGGACAAGCGTACCGACCCAGACCGAAATGCATATTGCTCGGACCAGTACTCACAAACGCCGATGTTGAGGTTTTCCGTTTGGCAAAGCGGAAAGCGTCGAATACGTCGGGATCTTGAACTCCTCCAGGATCCCGTGAGATTGGGCCGGAGGCCATGCAGATATGAGTGCCCTTGGGGAGAAGCAGCCCGTCAGACAAAGTCAGATCGTGCTTCACGACGCGGTGAAATGAGACTAATTCACAAGTTTGTTTCTTAGCGTCCAAGCTGTATCGTATCATGACCTCGAGTTTGGTGACAACTTACGTTCTCCAGGAGGGTTAAGTCTTTGGGACTCCTTCAAGAAGCTGTCCATGAGCCTCAAGTTACCGACATTGGCTTGAGTAGTATTTTGCCATTTTGGAATCTCTGTTCGAATCTCTTCACGCAAGGGTGACAACCATTGCGGCATGACAAGAAGGTCGTACAAGTTGTGCGTGAGACTCATTGCACTGGTATGGACGACTGCCATACTGGTTATCCCAAGTAGCCTATGGGCCAGATTGTGTGGGTGAGAGTCTTTTTCCGTCTTTGCCAGATCCATCATCCACTGGAGAAAATCATCGGGCTTCTCATAAGCTGTGTCCGAGGCTGCCTCCAACCTTCGGCGTTTGTCAATAAGAGGTCCGAGTAGTTCATCTTGGATATAAACCAGCTGCCGGGAAAGGCTTCTACTGCTGGGAAGGATACGCCCGATGATTGGATGGAGAACGCCAGGAAAGGGGCGCATCAGTGCAATAGTCAAGAAAATATTCTTGGTGTAGTCGATCGAGGCCTTCAGCCATTTCTCCTCTCGGCATAACTCATCGCCAATGAAGATGCGAGCGCCCACCCGAGCAACAAGCCGGAGAAATACCTCGTAGGAGTTAATTGCAACGAATTTGTCTATAGTATGTTTAGTCAGTTCAAGTCTCTTGTTTATCACAGGTGAACATCATACCATCACAGGCTGGAAATTCGACTGCAAAGGCATAATCCAGCTCAGAGACTATCCTGGGAATGAGCCTCCCTATTTGGCACTTAGCAAATCCCCTAGGTATCTTTCGAACGAGGCTCAAAATTACCGATCGCTGGAGTAAGCCGCTTTTGGATTGTCTCTGTGTGTAGATGGCTATCTGTGAGAATCGTTGTGTATTCCCCAACATGATCCTAGGCCCCTTTTGTCAGTCTCATATGACAGGAATGTAACTAGAAAGATAGGAATTACCGAGAAAGTAGCTTCCAGAGCATTGAGAGTCGACGATGGCATATGTCGTAGCTCCTCGGCGTATTTGGTCGAGAGAACAACCAGGTCTCCGTCCGGTTTCAGAATCTTGTATGCCGACATTTTGTACTACCCGCATGTCAACAAACAGTCGTACAGTATGCGGGTATAGAGCTGACTTTAGTGTAACCACCGTAGATTACGGTTCTGGCCCTGGAATTGAAGAGCAATCGACTCAAGACCTCCGGGAAATAAGAGCTCCCAAATTTCACAGTTGGAACCTTGACATCGGTCTTGTAAGTAGGCTTTGGAAGTAGAAGATAGATTAAGAGCACAAATGCTGCTAATTTCCAGAAAATGCCTGACTCTTGGCGGAGAAGTTCTGCAATCCCTGGAAATTGAGTCATCTTGAGGCTCATGGTGTTATCAAAGAATGGAAACAAAGACGAAAGTAAGAACTGGCCAAACTTGAAAGCTCTATAGGCCGGTGAAGCTGACTTGTATACCTCAGCGAGTCCTTTCTGGGGCTTCGACCGGATTGCAGCGTCATTCATAATTTTCACTACCGAGGGCTGCCTATAGGTGACCCATGGCGCATGTAAGACAAAGTGGATGTTGAATCAAAGTACAATATGCATTGAATCATCTGATTGGTATGATGACGAGTACTTGCCTTGTGCGTAATCACACAATGCATCGGTGGATATTCTGTCACATTATGTAGATTCCAATATATCGTGGATATGTGCCATTCCTGCAAGTACGGCTCCACTTCCTGCTTACGTCTTCGTAAATTTCGGATTTTGTTTGAACATCGCATGATCGACGGGTAATAATGGCAAACATGGGTTGAAAAAGAAGTATAGCAGGGCTCTACGCTGGAAAGAGAAGGCTCGAGATGGGTACTTAGGTTGGAGGAGGAAAGTAAAGCGATCCTCAGGCCCAGAGTGGAAGCTCTGGAAAATCCGAGTTTTGACGAGTTCAGGCTTTTTAAAGTATATGTTCTTAAAGTCACATGAAGCTCCATCCATGGATTCGTGTCATCGATCATTTTTGGCTGATATAGAAGAAGTGCCATCGAGATCTACCAGCTTTGTATTCGAACAGAGAGAGTCAATATAGAGCTGTGTTAATGATGTAGAAGTTTCTGGCTTCCATGGTTCGACAACTCATAAAAGCCATCATTTGCTCGATCTTCTTGCCCCCGATCGCGTCTTCAGGACAATCGTCCCCTTCATATCCGGAAAAAGAATTTTCTTGAAGAACCAATTCTTTGGGCGTCCCTCGTTGTTCTTTGTCGCGATATCATAATGAAGGAGAATATGTCCGAGCATCAGACGAATCTCATCTGCAGCCATATACCGGCCCGGACTAGAGATCGCAAATAAACTTAAGATCCAATAATCCGATGTAATTTTGTTCTAGTTTGACTTACCAGGTGTGCCTTCCATCACCAAATTGCAGATACCTAGGGTTGGTAGCCACAAATCGGAAGTCTTGCGGCTTCCCAGTCTGTTGTCCTAGCCGATAAAATCGGAATCCATCGAAATCATGAGCATTGGGATAGTATTTCTCATCGAAAAGAACTGGCGCATTTGGTGCAAAGACATAAGTGCCTTTGGGAATTTTCAAGCCACTGCTGAACGTGAAATCGTCGGTGGCACATCTCGCCAAAGATCCTACACCAGATTGAGTCTATTAGGGTTCTTCCTCCGAAGGCATTACATAGCCCCTAACGTACCTGAGTCCAGAGGATTAAAGCGTTGGCATTCCTTGATGAAGCTGTCAAGCTTGAGCATACCCTCAATACCCTCTTTTGTCCACCCTCTGTGACGCTCGAATGCTTGCTGTACCTCTTCTCTTAATGGGTCCACGTATTCTGGCCGCGTAGCAAGCTCGAAAAGACAGTGCACAAGGACCTGAACCCCGTCAAGAAAATGCTAAAAAATTGAAGGGCTTCAACTCTCACCTGCGTTGTTGTATGAATTGCCCCAAAGACAGCGGATGTGATGGATCGAGCAATTTCAAGCTCGCTGTATTGTCCCGGTTCGTTCTCCAGGGTCCAGAGCCTGAGCCAGCTCATAATGTCCTGGTCACAACGTCAGCTGATGAACAACTATATATATCCAAAAACCAATATAAAAAGAACATTGATGGGCCTAACATTTGCCTTGTCTCCCACTTGTGGTCGTCGCTTTTTTATTTCGCTCAAGAATAGGGTATCTAGCCGGTTCGAAATTCGTGGAGCTTCGCAAAACTTGGCAACGAGACTGCATACCACGACTTAGCAGATCTTACGATTTGAATAGGGTTAAGATTACCTTTTCAAGATATTGGGAAACATTGAAATAAAAAAACCACTTGTCGGCACTGCGTTGCCATATTGTGCGAAGAGGCTGATCAGTTCCTGTTCACGGCATAGCGGATATCCAACCAGGGATTTAGCTGTAAGATGCGCAACAATCTTCGTCCCAGTTTCGAAGCAACAAAACTCGCAGATTCCTGTTGATGTTACCAAAGGTGTTCCAGCACCATATTTCGTCAAGATGCTCTCACCATCACTCGAAAAGTTAGTCTCCACGTCCCAGGCATACAAAAATTCGTTGACGAATTCTTTGAAATATGGATCACTCTCAACAGTGGATCGAGTCCGCTGCCAGGTCAAGGCCTTCGCAAGAAGTGGAATAGGGATTTTATGAACGCCCTCCGCCGCCCCGGGTGCTGTGTACTTGGCTTGGAACATCTGGGATGGCGGAATGTCAATCTCTTCGTAAACCCCATGTATACCATATCGTCATCAGAGGACTCACATCTGCCGTTACAGCATTTGCAGAAAACTTGTCATCCATCAAGTTCTTGTACTCTTTTATCATTTTATCGTTGCAAATGAAGATTTCCCAGCGGTTAGGCGTCGCTACCTTGAAGGCGTAGTGGCCATGCTTTGTGACAGACGGTGAGTTGGGCTCGCTCAGCAATGACACTTAGTGAGATTTTAACAGAACAGACCTTTTCGTATCCCTCCTGGATCAAGCTACGTGCCTTTTGTTGCCATTGAATTGCAGAGATCCATTGACCAACGATACCGTGTTTGCCAACCGCCGGGACATCAACCTTTCAAAGTATCAATATACGGAACGGATGTTATTAGGGGTGGAATGCATACCCAGGCTTTGAGAGATTGTTGCCATAACCTACTAAGCCAAGTGAGGCCTAGGAAAATCAGAACTATAAGCCAAAAACTGCCCAGCGGAAGCAGTGGCGATTGTTTGTCGCTTATCTCGGCCATTGGCGTGGTCATATTCATTGGAAAACTTCACTCGGTGCCTCAGTACGAGCCCTTCAGTTGATATCAATCACAGTCTTCGATGAAGTTGGAAACTTGAAAGAAAAATCCTTCTGAAGCTCCCGATAGAGCTTTGTTGGAGGCGTGGCAGGTCCTCAGCTGGAGACATGACGAAAGAGAGTCCGCCAATGTTCCAGATCAGCCCTTCTCTAATCAGTACCTATGTGGCAGGAATTGGAGACTGACGAGGAAAAAGAAAAAAAAAGAATACCCTGTCCCGTCTAGTATCTCCGTTACGAATCTTCTCTAGCAGGATAGGCCGAAGCTGCAATTGCGCTGCAATCTGCATGCTTCATTCTGAAATGCATCACGATCTATGTGCGCCACCCATGCATATAAGCACATCACTGCAAACTTCCTTTGTAGTAACTGAATAACATTCTCGCCGGGCTCTTGTTCCGATCCTTCAAGCACGCTACCTAATCATTCCTGAGCTTTGTTGGATGCCTTCAATATCGAGACACAATATAGCCACCCCTGCTTCCGGTATCTCCGAGGGTGTATCACTACCAAAGAAACCTCCTTCCTAACGGGACTGCTTTTGCATACATTCTGCATGACTTCAGCTTTTGTGTCCCCTAGGATTTTGGCCGCGTAATCTCGTTAGCTTATCGTAATGTTATACGTTTGTTTTCAGCGTAGGATTACTGTCCATTGGAACACTTGTCACTCCCTAGAGCACCTCGGCCTTGCAGATCAATTCGTTTTCAATATTTTAGGTCCGAAGTCGCCAGTCAAATCAGCTTTTGCTCTGATGCTCTTGGTTTTGGCTTAGTGAGGCGTCGCTTCTTCCAATCCTGAGTCTCGTGTAATCTAGGAAAACTATAGTCCTACGGGTTGCAGATAGAGGCCTCCTGGGTATTCCAGTCATTGCCCATAGACGAATTCTAAGGGCTGGTATCGGCAGTATGAAGTTGATAAATTTGAGCTTACGTGTTATTGCATTTCGGTCATTTAGAGTGATCAATACGGGTACTGTAAACATCCCCAATGGCAGCGCAGGAGTATTCATCTACCCACAGACTAGAAGGCATAGGAGGGTGATGCACAACTGAAAGGGTGAAACCGATGCCAAGGAGAATAAATGATGCCGAAAAGCTATTGGAGAGAGAAATTCTGAATTATTCCGACAGAAGTTTGACTTTGAGTTGAAATCGTATCCCTGTTCCATCTTTCAATCAACAGGCCCAGGCCCAAGGGCTATTTCGATCACAGAAAATAGCGCGCATTGGCATACCACAAGCTGGCTCCTGCGGGTGTCCCACTCAGTGTGTCGGGCTCCGACGATGTTGCCCGAGATGCAAGGTAACAAGTCTCGGTCAATTCGAATCTTACTTGAAAAACTTAGGAGACCACGTAGCAGGATTAGCGAGTACATCAAGCTCTGGCTTGAAGTAGACCGTGATATAGGCGCTTCCCTTCTTGTGTGAGAACGATATGTCGTGATGCCGGCAAGTCACTTTCTCGTCTTCCACAAAAGCCTTCAAATAATTGCTCTTGTACGAATGGAACGGCTGCTTCCAGCCCTGACTTTGGAAAAAGACATCCATGCCTTCAGCAATCTTTAGGTCAGGCTTGCCGTAGTAAGCCACGGACAGGTAGACCTTCGGAATTGGAAGGAGTGCGCCTGGCCAGATCTCGAAGTTGAAGACGACGTTCCCACGAAGATGAGGATCGCCGCAGGGAATCTCGGTGTCGTCATTCCAGCCTTCGGGCACGTTCATTACGGACGACCAGAGCAGTCGTAGTGCTTGAATGGCACGTTCCGTTTCCGGTCCATTCAACCGTCCTCCCAAGGTGTAAGTTTCCACTACACGATTAAAGCTCGTGTGAGGAATGGCAAAGTAGATCTTGATGCGCGAGCTCTGGTACGTGTCGTTCAGATTGGTGTCAAAAGCAAAGCATGCAGCAGTTACTCCAGCCTTTGCAGCAGCGCCGGAATTGGCGAAATCCATGATTACCTCCAGAGACTGCATATAACTGACCGCCTCACTACCTAGATCTTTTATGGCTTCGAATATCAGGTCTTCTTTCGGCCGGCCGGTTTGAACATGCTTCCACACTGGACAGATGGCCACTTTTGTCTGCGTGCCGTGGTATGGAAAGTCGTAACTCAGCGCGCACTGTATTGCTAACATGGCAAGGGTGCGGTCCGATACCTGGGCATTGATGAGGTTGGCCTCGTCGTTGGAGAGAAAGAATGCTTTGGTGAAATGCTCAAACCATCGCAAGTCATGCCCCGGCACGAGATGCTTTTGGGCGTTCAGCGTATCGATCGAGGCCTTCTGGTTGAGAGGATCAAGGGTAGAGCCCGAAAGGCCACATATCGGGGTGTAACATGTGCGGACCGTCGCCTTGCTATCGTAGAAGTTGAGGCTGACTTGAATTGGGGTGTGGTCGTAGTTCAGGAATGTCTTCCAGTATTGCTCCCCGTCCTGATTGGGCCTGGGACCGCAAGTAGGGATAACATAGCGATGTAAAAAAGCTAGAATGCGATACTGCTCGGCAATCGAGTAGTTGGCCCACTCCATCAGTCGATTCAATGGTTGTGCGAAGGCAAACCACCAGTACTCTTCATCTGGACTGCTGAAGCCGAGCCCCGAGGCAAGAGACTGCCAGGGTTGAGCTTCGACTGTTTGGAAATCCATTTTGTAAAACCAGAATCGGATATCAATTAAGCTTATTCTGGTGAAGAGAAGAGACGAGGGTCAGTATGTACAGAGGCGACTAGGAGCGAATTTATAGTGGAGGAGGATTACGGAGGAGAAACAAAGTTCAATACCACTGAAAAGGATAGTGAGCGAAAATCACAAGCAAAAATAAGAACGGTCAAGTTCGTATAATTGACAGTACTGGATGTTCTCTCAAGTACTGTATGCGACAGGGTTCGAGGTCAAATGATGCCTCCCGACATAAATAGCAAGCCATTCTATAGTCAACTCGTCATGTGCAAGGGAGTCTGCAACAAACCAAGGGCATTCGAAGACATACCGACAGGAATGCCAGACCTTACTACGAGATAATTCTCGGGGTGATAGCAAACATGGTGACAAGAAACTGCATCATGCATTGTGTCCAAGGTTAGATGTCGAGTGAAGGCCAATGAAACTACGCGAATAACCGAGCTTGCTTGCTGTCTTTTCTGTCGCAGTGTCTTCAATCTTGTTATTCATTGGAAAGGGCCGTTCAGCTGAACGAGATAAGTAGGGAATCCAGACCAAGGATACGCGTGAATCAAGTTACGGGTCTGAGGAGCTGGACTATTCCAGGGGGCGATTGCAATGAACATGGATATGAGGCGGTATTCAACCTCAAATTTTGACCTGCCAAGGGACACTTCCGACCACAGTCATAGAATGGGATATTCTTTTGTGCAGAAAAACAATTTGGGAGACTAAGATTCATTGGCTACCTTTGGAGATCTGGACATCCAAAAACAGTCGGAGAGGCTAATTCCTAATTATTCCTTACAAATGAGGAGAAGCGCGGGGTTACATTACCCCAATTATTCTCAACCCATGAAAATGAAAACTATTCTCCGCATTTTCTTACTTTTACTCCGCTTCAAAGTTTGGCCATAAATCTAAAGACGCAGCACTTTTGGAAGCGGGCGTCGGCTGGCCATCCGACCCGGTCTCCACCACGGGCGATATGCCCGGGAGGAGTTTCCCTCATCGGGAGAATGAACACGGAGGGGCTTCCCATACAACCTGGAGCGCGCCCGACAAGTATAAGAATGAGATCTTTCGAGAACGCAGCGGTCATTCGTTGAAACCAGAATACTTGATATCGTCTAGCAAGAAGAATCCACAAGTGAGTGAGCCTTATCTCGAACTCCTAGGACCGGCATCCTCGGGGAAATGGGCACCGATTGTAACTAACACACGAATACCCTTTCGAACAGTGTCCAACAATCTCGTTCCTCTTACCGTCATCAAGGGCGCTGGCCACGAGTTTATCCCCCTTCCACAGGGTGAGAATGCTACGACAGCCGACTTCCACTCCATCCGTACCAAGACGGAATCGCCCGCCCACTTCACGTCGGGTTTTTATAAGATCGAGGCTGGCCCACAACGACCCGCGCACTATACTTTTGAAGAAACCAAGTATGTTCTGAGCGGCCAGATCGACGTCTTGGTAAGTTACCTTCCGTGCGAGTTGAAAGGGGCACTAGTGTCCATTCGGTTGCTCTCCAACTTCGAGTGATACTAACGAGTACGGTCTTGTTGGCAGGACGAGGCCACGGGAATCACTCACCACCTAGTCCCCGGTGATTTCGCTTTCTTCCATGTCGGATCAAAAGTCAAGGTATTTCTACTCCTTTTTATACTTTCCACAGCCGGGTTTTCTTTTTTTTTTTTCCCCTATCTCATGAGGGCCCGACTGACAAGTATTTGCTCCCCCAGTTCTCGACCAAGTCTCAAGGATTTGCTTTCTATGCTGTGACCCGGCCCATTCGGACTCCTCACCCCAACCTGAAGGATCGGGAGGAAGGCAAGGCCAGGCTGTGAAGAGTCCCGAGGCATAATGTATTTGAGCAAGGTCCTGCCTCTTTTTGATTGTTCATAATTGGCAATGGGTATAGACGGTCGATAGAAATCATCTATAGAAACGGGCCATTTGAGCAACATGCTGCACTCGTATACCATGCAATAGACCAATTTTCCACGGCTTGCCTCGGCGAACCTAAGATTATAGTTCAATTACCGAGGCCAACTCAGGACACGGGAATTCAAAGACACGAAAATGCAACGCCGGTAAGTAGTTGCTGGGACGTTCAAATCGAGCTTTCTGTAGCGGGGTAGGGGAGTCTTTTGGCCCGAGATCGCAATTGTTCTAACATTGGGACAACCCGAGTTGATTCAACAGCCATCAATTTGACTTTCAGGCTGGTGTAAATGGGCGCGCGAGACGAGTTCTAAATTTCAGCACAAAGTCACGGGATGGTTCGATTGGAGGTAGAGCCGAGAGAGACAAAGTCACTTCTAGAACCAGCCACCAGCCAATCCGGGGTAGCCTCATCACTACGTGGTGGTAGATTGACGGGCATCGTATTTGGCGCCTGCATGATCCAGCGAATCAAGCCAGTGGTTGAAAATATGTCGTCCATGATGGAGATAGCCTCAATTGGACAACTCATTAACGGATTGCTACTGCCTTATCGCTGCGGTTGGTGACTAAATCCATGCTTATCGTTGTTCTCCGCGGCGGTCAATAATAAACAGCCTGAGACGAATCCCGCGGCTTCCCAGTTCAACAATTCGAATGGACCAATCCACGGACATTGTCGCACATTAAGCAAGAACTCGTGACCATCGCCGGATATGCAGCAGTGTTTCAAGGTTGCTTCTTACGACAAATGTTCGCGGGGTTCTTTGTGTGGCTGTGTGGCAGACTGCAGAGTCCAGCGGTGAGGCGGAAGCAAGAGACGTTCCGATTCGTGTCTCTCGTCCATCTCCGTAACAGGACGGGACTCTCTGGACAGACTAGGCTGGGCCGACGCAACAATGCTTGCTCTTTCCTGGCGCGACATTCGGATAGAAAGCGAACATCGTGGAAGAGTTCGGTGAACAGTCGGAAACTGGTCTCAGGGGTCAGCCAACCAGGCGTTAGCGCTGGGTGGGTGTCGCGGGTGCCTTGTTTCTCGTGGCGGGGCCGTGGAGCTCGAAGAATTGAAGAAATGAAGTCATCTCCCGAGGCTTAGAGAGTAGTGCTGGTGCAATTGAAGTCATCGTCGACGCCAACCTTTTTTTAGACAAAGGTGGGATGGAGATGGAGCTGGAGTCCTGGGTCGAAGGATTGGCTCGTTCAATTTTCGGGGGGACACGACCCCTCCTGTACAATTGACTCGGCGGCTGGCGTGGCGCCCAATACCATTGGACAGCCTCACTGTTGGCGAGGGGCCGAAGCAACGAAGTACGAAAAAAAGACCAAATGCTCGCAATCTTTTGGAGGTGTCAAGTTGTCAACAGCTGGATTAGCTCGGGAGGGGTGGTGTCCTGCCATTGAGGAGGCCAGCAAACGATGGTCGCCCACCTAGGCCTGGCACCGACGGGATAGTGGAGCTGGAGCCAGTGTTGCGCGCTTTCGCAGTGTCACCGGCGATCTAAGCCCCGCATCTGGGCTTATTCGATCCATGACTTCATCTGTTGATGTGCCGGTGGACGTGGTGATGGGAGTGGTCGTGTTTGATCCCTCCCGCATGAGGATCGATCCTTTTTGGGTCGTTGCCCCTCTTGTCGTTTGGCCGTGCTATTTAATCCCCCTTGTCCTTCGCCTTCTCTTTGCTCGTTGTTCCTTTCTTCGTGTCCTCACCTTGTACCTTCGACCTCTTATCTCTTCCCGGGTACATTCAGTTGCCCAGTCCTTGGCTCATTCCCCTTGAAACGTCACTGGTCCTCTTGCGCAGAACTTCTCTGCCCACATTCACAATGGCGGCCGATCTCCCCAAGACCATGAAGGCCCTTCAGTACTCGGAGCCCAGAAAATACGGCATCGTTGAGCTTCCTCTGCCCGAGCTGCGTGAGAATGATATCTTGGTATGGTTGGCCGCGTATGAGCACTAGATGACCCCCAACACCGGGCTGACCGACCTATCAAAAAAACAGATCAAGGTCAAGGCATGCGGTGTTTGCGGCACTGATCTTCACATTCACGAAGGCGAGTTCATTGCCAAGTTCCCTCTCGTGCCCGGCCACGAGATCGTGGGTGTTGTCGCTGCTCTCGGCCCCAAGGCTACCGGATTCGAGATTGGCGAACGTGTCGTTGCAGACAACTCGGAGCTCTGCGGTACCTGCTTCTACTGCCGCCGCGGTGATGAGCTTTTCTGTGAGGACTTCCAAGCCCGTGGTGTGACCATGGCCGGCGGGCTTGGCGAATATGTTCGCGCACCTGCTGGCCGAGTTTTCAGGATCAACAACTTGTCGGATGTTGATGCCACTCTCCTTGAGCCTGCTTCCTGCGCCGCGCATGGCCTGGACAAGATCGCCCCCAAGATGGGCTCGTCCGCCCTGATCTTCGGAGCCGGTCCCACCGGGCTGGTGCTGGCTCAGATGCTGCGTCAGAACGGTTGCTGCCGTGTCGTCGTCGCTGCCCCCAGTGGTCTGAAGATGGATGTCGCTCAGAAGGTAGGCGCCGGTGATGAGTATGTCGAGCTGTCACGCCAGGATCCGTCTCCCCAGTATGCCAAGCTGAAGGCCGACAACCCCTACGGCTTTGACATTGTCGTCGAGGCCACTGGTAGCGTCAGCATTCTCGAGGACTCTATTAACTATGTCCGACGCGGAGGCAAGCTGGTTGTCTATGGCGTCTACTCGGACGCGGCTCGCGTTTCCTGGCCCCCATCCAAGATCTGTAAGTGTTGCTCAAGGGTACGCGCTTGTCGATTATGAATGCTAAGAAAAGGATTGTTCAGTCGGTGACGAGATTACAATTCTTGGTTCCTTCTCGGAAACTTACAAGTTCCCCGCTGCGATCGACTACATGGAATCGGGCAAGGTCAAGGTCGATGGTATCGTCAACAAGGTGTTCAAGGTCGAGCAGTGGGCCGAGGCCCTCGAGGCCATTCGCAACAAGTCCGCCATCAAGGCAGCTATTGTCTGGGACTAGATTCAATCTCGATATGGCCCGGTCTCACACTGGAAAGCGGCCGGTAATTTTCACGACATGAGATGCGAGCGTTCCATACCCATATTCTTTGGCAAATAAGATGATTGTTGATAGAACAATAAATCTAGCAAATTTAACAAAATTTGGAGCTGAATTTCCTTGAAGTGCCGAGCTGAGTCAGGTATTGATCAGTGTGTTCATCAAAATTGACAAGTGCATAGTGCAAAGGCATCCACGGTTGTGGGGGATCTGATCGCCATTAAATATCAGCGGACTGCCTGGGGGGTGTGAGGACCTTGGGGCGCACTACGCAATTGCCAAGGTGGTACTATAGGATTGCGGTAACAATGGGGCGCGATTTTGACATCGTAAAGGTGCAGACTTGATTGCAAGGATGATCTTTACCTCTTCACTACAATCTGGACAATGAATGCTCGATCAAGAATAGAGAAGGCCTGGGCATCTGGAACCACCTGCGGCTATCGATAAGCTTGCTCAAGGCTCCACTGGAACCAAATCCCATCGCCGACGGTCACTTACTTGACTTCACGTCAAAGCTGAACCCCCAACCTCCCAACCCTCACAATGGTCAAGCCCCTCACATTCAAGGGCGACAAGCCCAAGAAGCGCAAGCACCGTGACCCGGATAGCGAAAAGACACCCAAGAACCGCAAGACCGAAGCGTCCGAAACGGCAGAGCCCGACGACAACCCTCCCGAAGACCAGAGCTGGGTCTCCGCCGACGCGCCGAGCGACATCGCAGGCCCTGTGGTGCTAGTTCTTCCGTCCGATGAGCCTACATGTGTGGCGTGTGATGCGAATGGCAAGGTCTTTGCCAGTGTGCTTGAGAATATGATTGAGGGGGATCCGGCGACCGCAGAACCGCATGACGTGCGGCAGGTGTGGGTTGCGACGAGGGTCGCGGGCACGGAGTCCTTCACTTTCAAGGGGCATCATGGGAAGTAAGTGGGAAGCTCTTCAAATATTCAATTTTCTACCGGTAAGCTGACATTTTGTACCAATCTAGATACCTCTCCTGCGACAGCCACGGCCTCTTCAGCGCGGACACTTCCGCGGTATCGCACTACGAATCCTTCCTTGCAATTCCCTCTCCCGATATTCCCGGCACATTCTCCTTACAAACACGCGGCGGTGATGCCGAGTCCTTCTTGTGCGTTAAAGAAAGCGCCAAGGCCACCGGGGGCGTCGAAATTCGCGGCGATGCGAGCGCAATCTCCTTTGAGACGACGGTGCGCATCCGGATGCAGGCAAGGTTTAAGCCTCGGCTTCGCGTTGCAAAGGAGAGTAAGGCTTATGAGAAAATCAGTCGGAAGGAGCTAGAAGCTCTTGTGGGGAGGAAACTGGATGAAGATGAGGTGCGGAGGTTAAGGAGGGCGCGCCGGGAAGGCAATTTCCATGAGGAGATGCTCGACGTGAAGGTAAAAGGGAAACACGACAAGTTCGCTTAACCGCCTGCGGTTTCATTGTTGGGAGTTCTGAACGCTATAACTGTGCTGCCGTGCCTGGTAACGACCTGATGGACTGTGTAGTGAGTTTTCCAAGTCAAAGGACTACGGCGGCAGTCGCCTATACTGGGAATCACCACTTCCGCGCCGCGGCTTCAAGTCCGCTATCTACTACTATCGCTGTTCAAAGATTTCGGCAAGTGGTGGTTTCTCACAAATATCTTGATCTCATGGAAACAGGCGAGAAGTGAGACGGGATTGCGCAACGCTCAGTCATTGGCGTTTCGAGCCGCAGGATGTATTCCGTGTCTATGAAGCTAGAATAATACAATCATCCTTGGACCCTACTCCCTCCTCACTGGAAAGTGATACCAGCGGGCTATCCTCCCATCGTTCTGCAAGACTGCTGATTCGCCTGTTGGAGTTCGCCATAGCAGAAACGGCGAAAACGCGCGTGACGAAGACAAACTCCTCGCCTGCTTGTATATCACGCTCGATATCCCGACTGATCACGGGGATGAGCGTCCTCTGATACATCAGGTTTGTGTTCGCATCCGGCTTGAGTGCCTGAGCTTTCGTGGAATAACCAGCAGTGGCGATCTCCAGCCCAGAAGAGAGACCGGTAGCTCCTGCCTCCGACAACAATAAGACTGATCCGTACATCTCCAGGATGCCTTCACTGGACCCAATATCCATGTCTGCACTCAAAGATTGCATCTTGGGAAGATTTGACCCATCCCCAGAGCACCGCCCCGGCGACGCAAAGCCGCCCTCAACAGTATGCAGGCTGCGAAGTGCACAATGGACTCGAACACGATGAACACGGACGTGCCAGGCTGGCCACCGATCCGTCGGCGGGATGAGCGTCGTGTGAACCTCGACTTCCCTGTCCCCCCAAGGGTACCATCGGACCGATGCAGCCTGGACCTGGGCTGTGCCCGACTTCGTTCTCACACTGACCCTGGGGAAGCTGGGCTCTGAACATTTCCATTTCACGGCCCAGGTTTCCGCACCGTCTCTACTGAGTGCCAACGTGCAGTCTGGTGCAATTTGCTGGATAAGAGGCCCGGTGGGGACTGAGAACCCAAAAGCGGATGAGTACTCGAACTTGGAGTACTTGGATTGGGTCGCTTTCATCGGCCAGGCGACAAATTGTGCTGGAGACAGACAGAAGTGATGATTCCCGCCCGAATGGTTGCTGAGGATCTGTCGAGGCGCCGGGACAAGTTGCGGCTGGAAGAAAGATGGATAGTCTTCTTCTTTAGCGGACCAGAAATCGTCTTCCTGTGCCAGTGAAACCGCAATCAACGTCTTCAGGCACCAATAAGGCGACTGGGGTGAGTTGTAATCCTCACACATATACATGTTCCTGCAATAACCCTTCAGTCCCGGCCGAGCATTACCTATGGGTCGATGTTCACTCACGGGTAAAGCCATCCGATATTCAAAGTTCCATCGGGATAGAAAATGTTGCCGGAGTGAGAGGCCCACCATCGAAGGTGTCGCAAAAGAAATCCCTTGACTTGCCCTGGGCATGACAACGGCCATGGCATATCTGATATAGGGCTCACTGCAAGTGCCGCGAAGAAGCCACCACATGAGAACCTGTAGGTGAGTGAACGGCCAAATGGTATAGCAGCGCCTAAAGAGTCAGCGATCTGAGGTTCGACAATCTTCAGTACTCGAGGAATGTGACGTACCACCTGAGTCAAAGTATTTCCAGAAAGAAGCTCCAAAGTCCTGAGCCTGCTGTCTGTATCGCTCTGCTCTGTCGGGGTCCATATCCCCTCCAAATTTCACATACAATAGTTGGCTGAACTGAATGGCAAAACTTCCAGAATAATAATCCACCTGTCTGCCTTTGCCAATCGCATCCCTTCGACGAGTCCGGTCAAACTCCGTAGCTTCTTCCTCCTCCTCTTGGGTGGTCAGCCATGGACCATCGGCAGACCAACCATCGAAGAGATAGAAGGAATCGAGAAGTTGCAAGTCGGCATTCATCTCGTCAATGACCTCGACCGCGGGCACACCGCAGACTTTGATAAGCGCCAGGTTGACGAATACCCGAAACCATCGCCAGTTGTTATCTGGCATTGGCTTCCCGTTTATGCCACGTAGCCAAGACCTGATATTCCTCTGTGTTTTCTCGTCGCGATTGTGGAAGAGTTTGCCGGGGGCACACAAAAGCGCGTAGCTAACTACTTCAGCTTCAACCATACGCTGGTGGTCGGTTTCTCCAATTGAGCCCCAATATTCCGGATGATCGGGATCTGTCCCTGCAATGAAGCCTGTAATCCATGGCTTCGTGACTTCATCGATGGTCTCCTTGAGCGTACCATCGGAAGAGCTGTCCTTTTTTAAGGTATTTTGTAGCTGTAGAAGGGAAGCTACAGCCCAAAGAGGCCGCACAAACCCTTCTAATTGTGCAGCACCTTCATCGAAATGAGCAGCAGTGGACACTGGAAGACGAACGCGAGCACAGGAAGGTGAAAAGTAGTTGGTCAACGGTCGCAATAAAGCTAGCGCTGCGGTAGCCAAATCATGTCGGCTCAGAAAAGGATTATCAGAGAATCCATGAAGAGGAGGCATGACGAAAGCTGTGCTGAAAATGATCTTGTCAGAGCCACACAATGATAATAATCTCCATACAAGTGTACATTCATCCGTGGAGAATCCTCGGCCTGCGGGGTGAGTCTCGGGTCTCGGACAAAGTCTCGGGCACTTTTAGCACAAATACAACAAGGTAACATGGCTGAAACTCCACTTGCGTGCCTTATATAGGTGTACAAAATCAAATTTATTCAATCTTCAAATTCAATCCTCGTTTTGTGGTTCTCAGCGGGCGTAGCGACATGTCTCCCACTCCCAGCTCCGTGGATCATTCAAGCGAGAGTTCGACGCGGCCGTCTAGTGGCTCAAATCGGTCAATCAGTCCGACCATGACGGAAGTGACGAGCGAATCGCTTGGAAATGACGATGTGTTCAGAAGAAGTCAGCTGTCCGCGCCCTTTGCGTCACAGACTATCGGTGCACGACTGCGTGACCTATATGATGAGAACATCACGGCCAAGGTAATCCGTGCTGGCACTACATGCCTTGAGAACAATGTAAGCATTCTAGGACTGTCCCATCTTGACTGCGAGTGCTAATATTCACTCAGTACCCCATTACCGAGTATCCAGAGTATGTTCTGCAGTCGGGTCCCGAGGCAGGGCATTATCTGCTTCGAGAGGCCGACTTCTGGACATGCGGCTTTTTCCCAGGCTCCATTTACTCGCTTCTCGAGCGCTGGATCAAATATCCTCAGAGCGCTTGCAACGGCTCCAACTCGGCACTCATCATCCAGAAACTTCACGAGCTGGGTGGTATCTGGTCAGAGCCGATTCACCACATGTCCACGAGGAAAGATACTCATGACATGGCGTTCATCATTCAGCCATCAATGCGGCCGCGCTGGGAGGTATTCCACGACGAAAAAGCCCTTTCTACCATCCTCACCGCAGCGGACAGCTTGTACACGCGTTACAGCCCCAGGATAGGCGCTATTCGGTCCTGGGACCAGCTGACGCAGAAGGGAGTCAATATCACTTCTATGGATCATGATTTCCTGGTTATCATCGATTCCATGTGTAACCTCGACCTTCTGTTTTACGCTGCCGCCCATACTGGGCGCGATGAACTCTCTGTTGCTGCCACTCGGCACGCCCACAAACTCCTGCGAACTCATCTTCGCCACGAAATGGGAGCCTACTCGCAGAGGAAAGGGTTCTCTGGACCGCTTTTTAGCACGTTCCACGTTGCGAACTTTGATCCCACTACCGGTGATCTCAAGGAGATTCGTACAGGTCAAGGCCACGCAAAGGAGTCTACCTGGGCGCGCGGTCAAGCCTGGGGAATCCTTGGCTATTCGCAGACATATCAGTGGACGGGAGATAGTGAGTTCCTGACTGCAGCTTGCGGTCTGGCCGAGTACTTCTTGCTGCGCTTGGAAATGTCACCCAGTTGCGTAGAGCGAACGATCTCGGATGACTCCGAAAAGACTTGCGGCCGTTATGTGCCTCTTTGGGATTTCGACGCACCCATCAATGAGGAAAATCCGCTTCGCGACTCGTCGGCCGGTGTCATCGCTGCAAATGGATTGCTAGTATTGTCGCAGTGCTTTATCTCACGTGGAGACCATGCACGGGGCCAGAGATATCTCGATGCCGCTTTGTTGCTAGTGGAGGATACACTGGCCTTTTCCCTGGCTGACGAGAAGGCGCGCCTTGTGGTCAGTGGGAGTAAAGTGTTGGTTGAAGATGAGCGACCCAATGCAAAATTTGATGCAATCTTGAAGAATGCCACTGCGAACTTCAATGCATCAGATCATCGCCGCTACTGGGATCACGGGCTGGTGTATGGCGATTATTACTTGATTGAGTTTGGAAATCGGCTTTTGAGGATGGGATTAGTATAGTGGACTCTATAGAGGATTTGTTTAGAAGACATTCTTGTTTCAAGAAACCCAAAGTTCAACCGCCTCAGGCACCGGAGCCATCTTTTCAAGCTCGATCTGAGCGTTCGACCGAGAGATACTCCTAAACCTAAGCTATCTAAGAGGAGTCAACCGGGCGTATGTCTGGAAATAAAGCTTGAAAGAGTGGAAGTTGCCCGAGCATGTCTGGTTGAACGTTATCTTTCTCATCTCGTTTCAAACCTTTGAATAGCCACTAAGCATCTCAGAGAAGGGCCTGGTTATCCGTTGAAATCAAGGTCGTAATTCCAGTTTTGAACCTACTTTCTCATTTCATCTATAGTCGGAAACTCATCATATTCGTGCGGAAAAGTAATCTATCGCGCGGTGTGAGATGTACGGAGTCTCGACTTCCACTCAACCGGTCCCACCATTCATGGACGCAGACATATTTGTGGAAAACATCATATCATCAAGACTGATCACACGATCCATATCCATAAACCTTTGATCCAACAGAAGATACGAGATATTGGAAAGCTCATCAGCCGGAGGCGGGCAGTTCATCGAATAATCCAGACCAGGGGTTGCTCCCGCTGCAATTCCTGAGTCCCCGCCAGGTTCGGCGAAATTATTCATCACGTTCCCGGAGCTGAGATTTTCCTTTGCGATAGCCCAATGGGGTCCCGAGCGTGGTACTTCTGTGCTATCCCCAGCGCCAGTCGCTCTAACAGGAGCGAACATCCCAGGATTCGTGTTGTATGGACGATCATCGCGTGGCTGACGACTGGGCTGATCTGTCGGTGTGCGACCAGAGGTTACCGATCGGGTGACGGATGGGGCGTTATTGTTTGAGATGACGGTCGAGTATCCTAGAACGTCGACACTGAAGTGAGGAGCAGCGATACAACGTTGGTGCAGATCGCGCAGGTGGTCTGCGTAGGTGCTTGCAAGACATCGACCCTTGGACGAGCCGATCCCGAGCCACCGAGAGGCCATTTGATCCAGACTGTCGACCAAGTCCCACATCTCCTGAGCAAGTTCAGAGCCATAATAGCGCCAATGAACTGCATCATGCTGTTAGAACCAGTAGCTGAGATTTCGGTTCTGATGCTCACCTAGAAGGACTCTCGCCGCAACAAACACGCAAAATATGAATTGATTACTCACCGGAGATGACTCCGGCGTGTTGTCCAGGTATTTAGCTGTCATATTTTGGATCTCGATTGCCGCGTTCTGACACGTTTCGGCGCTACATGAGCTCGGGAGCCGTACTATGTTGGCCCACTCAGCAGGCGGGTACGCGATGCGTTGGTGCAAAAGGATCATCGAGGTGTTGTGAGTGACATGAGTCAGGGTCAAATTGGGGTCCATGTGAATTAATGTCGGCTGGCGGGAGATGTTCGAGTCCCTCCATTTCTGAGGAAGGAACATTTTCCAACTGAACGACAGTTAGAACAGAAGACTTACACAGAAGATTGGAAACACATGCAAACTTACTGTACCAGGCGCAGATCCAGTTCCTTGAACCGGGTTAACCAGCCACTGACCTCTTGTCGATCGGCGAAATTGATCTTTTGTTGGAGGAAAAACGTCGTGACTCGACTCAAAGATTCAGTCGCTTCGATACAATACGCGAATGCACCCACAGTCGACATGTCCGGCTGGGTTGCACTTGTGACTGGATGTGACACCGGGGAGCTGTGCGGTGAAGTCGGGTCAGGCGCGGGCTTAGGGCTGCTCTTGGTATTGTTCGAATATTGAGCGGGGAGAAAGGCGATCGAGTTTCCAATTCTGGCTTCTGATCTATCCCAGATTCCGAAGTAGGGAGTGGTCACTTGCTCCTCTCGGTGCCATAAACCTCCGTCCGCAGGCAGCCGCCGATGAACGTCATCTGCAGTGAGACTCGTGTTCCAACTTTGAAGTTCTAGTCAGCATTCGGTGACATTCCATATCATATGAAAGGGTGGGCAACTGCTGCGGCGGATAATAAACGTACCCAGTAGCAACGGAGCAGAAGCGGTCCAGGTTGAAGATGTTCCAGAAGACTCTCCTCCTTTCCTCTTCTTCGACCCATTCCTTGGACGGTGGCAAGGATAAGAGTGGCTTCAACAGTCGCTGTGTATCATCATCTTCATCCTCAAAGCTCAGGCGGAGGTACTCCACAGTTCGCGTCAACGAGCCAACTATTGACCAAGCCCTGGATGTATTTCCATTCCCGATCTGGAGAGCATTAGTGTCAAGATCATCCTTTTTGAGCATCCGATGGACCCACGTCATCAAAAGCTATGATTATCAATGCTTGTAAATTCTCAACGGAAAGACTGTCCATCGCATTCAGCACCACAATGCTTCTTGACTTCCTGGTCTGTGCCTCCACGTCGGTCGCAGAGAGGCCATGTGTTTCGGGATGTGCAAAACGAATGGCTGCAACGATAATGGCATGAATGACTATCACCAACCGGTTCCGCTGCTCTGGGTCATGTATTCGGGCCCGAAACCGCGTCTCATGGAGGATTGGAATCCAAGGTTGGATGTAGATAAAGTACGCGGTGACGATATTTTCTAGGAGTTCTGGTGGGGGAAGGCTGGACGTCGCATCGTAAAGATCCTCCAAGGGCAACGCAAGCTCAATCTTGGGGTTCCCACAGCTATCGATGCGTCTTCGCTTCCGAGGCTGTGCATAAGGCGAACCATGCATTTCGTGAGCATCCGCGGCGGTGGATGGCTGCGAAGGGGTATCGACTGATGCGCCATATGATGGACGCGCAATGGAGGTCGGGCCTGGGTCCTGGGCCCTATTCTCATTTCGATTATTAAGCTTACAAAGTTCCATGCAGACTGTCGATAGGAGGTTGACGACACCGTCTAGACGCTCGTTTCCGGGGCTGCCCGACCGCCGATCTTCATTGGTATATCCGCCATTGTTTTCTTGTGCCCGTAGAAGCGCATCCTCGAGTACTTCTTCAAAAAGATTGAAAGACGTGTCAGTCACCACAAATGAATGGGGATTGAGAAGCAGGGCTCCCTAGAGATTCTTACCAATTCGACGACTTAGCGATTCAACGGCTCCGCTTTTGAGCCCCGGCTTTTTCTTTGCATCGTAGACGCACGTTGAACCTGCAAGTATATACCGATCAGCCTCTTGCCGTGGAACTACCCCCTTTGAAGGCCACTTCTGGCAGTTGAATTGTAGAAGAACGGGCATCACTGTACCTAGTCGTTGGCATTGGGAGCATGTCGGTGTCTGCCGTGAGCACTTCAACTTGCGCCGCCGGCATCCTTGGCAGGAGGGTCGGTCATGTTCAGGGGCAGTAATACCCCCTTCCTCGGACTCGTTTAGCCGATCCATTTATTCAAAATATCTGTAAGGAGCTGCAACCTGCCGACGCGAAAGCGGACGCGCCTTGAGGACAAACGGCGCGATAGTCCACGTTCCCCAGCGTCGAGTTCAGAGGCAGGTTATGCATATGCTTGGCCGGTATGGGGAGTTGATCAGTCACAAAGCTGTGAACGCCTGATGCAATTCCATTTTCCTCGACGCATGTCCTTCCAATGCGGGGAAGTCTGTGGGGAAATCGGCCGAGGGGAAGCAGTCCAAACTTCACTGGGGCCCTGGGCATTGGCCGTTTGGTGGTCCGTCGGGGACTCGCATGATCTTCGCCCGGGACTTCTGCCGAGGCCCGGCGGTTCAGATACATACAGTACCCCGAAAAGAACGCTTAACCCCACCGGGAAAGTTCCCTTTTCGATCACATTCCTAGAGAGATTCAGTTGAAACACATCAAAAA
The DNA here is from genome assembly GCA_024706585.1 of Penicillium simplicissimum. Taxonomy (NCBI): domain Eukaryota; kingdom Fungi; phylum Ascomycota; class Eurotiomycetes; order Eurotiales; family Aspergillaceae; genus Penicillium; species Penicillium simplicissimum. The sequence goes on from JAMZTW010000061.1 coordinate 1,351,944, forward strand.
TAGTTGTCAACCATCGAATCAATTCATGATTGCTCACCGATAACGCAAAGCATCTTGAAATTTACAACGCAAAGTTGGAGAAATCATAGCTCGAACTAGGATCAGTTGCCTGCTAGTTGTGGTATCTGGAGGTTTTTGCAAATAACATTGGAGAATTCCATTAAACCTATGTTTCCAAATTCTCAACTGCGAAGGCTCTCACATATCCTCGCCCCGAAATCCTAAACCCGCTCAACTTGCTCAACAGCCCGCTTTGAATCTCGACCAATCTCCACTGCATTCTGTGCATTCACATCCAGCCCCAACTGCTTCATGGCGTTTGCTCCAGTCACAGCATTGGCGCCATCGAAGATCTCAGCTACCTCTTCCAGGCCGCGGTTCTTCGTTTCCGGGAAGAAGAAGAAAATCATCGTCAGATGGACCCCAATCACACACACCCACACGATATAGTAGCGCCACCCAATCGCCTCCATGGCTACGGGGTTTGCAAAGCTATTGTACAGTCCAGCCAGATTGCCGGTGAGCTGGTACAGCATCGATGCTTTCGAGCGCAGAGAGTAGGGAACAATCTCCATGATGTAGGTTGGCGAGACAGGGGAGCAGGCGTGGTAGAAGGCTGAGAAGACGAAGATCATGGCAAGGACAGCGCTAGCATAGCCGTGGTCTTTGAAGTTCTTCTCCTGATTGATAGCCGAGCAGATCGTCCAGATCAAGTAGGCGACGAGCATGCCGCTCATACCAATGAGGTAAAGACCACGACGACCGGCGCGATCAACCCAAAGGGCGAAGAAACTGGCAGTGACAAGACTCCAGATGGACAAACAGCCATTGATGATGAGCTGTGTCTTGTGCTCCGTAATACCAATAGTCTTGAGAACCACGGTCAAATAGTAGGAGGTGAGCGCATTGCCGGACCATTGCAGCATAGCAGGGATGTAGAGGGCGAGAAAGAGGCGGTGTCGCATGCCCTTTGTCGATAACCATTCTCCCCAGCGGCTTTGCTTCTGGATTTTCTCCATTTGCAATGTCGCTGTGACCTCTGCCATTTCGAAGTGTGCCAGACGAGAGTTGGGATTGCCATCTCCATGGTACTTGACAAAGATATTGAGGGCTTCTTGGCTCCGGCCTTGGTAGATGAGCCATCGAGGTGACTCGGGTGCGAACAGGCTCAGAACCGCTTGGACAAGGCTGAATGAGCATTGAAGAAGACTGGGCAGTCTCCAGCTCCAAGACGACTCAGTCATTTGGAACGTACCATAGGTCACCCAGGCTGCGATGAGAGAGCCCAGTGGCCATGAAACCAGGTAGAAAGATACCATCTTACTCCGATGAGTAGGGTATGCTACTTCCGAGAGCAGGGGCGGCGCTGCTACCGAGACGATACCCAGTCCGAAGCCAACAAGGAAGCGAGAAAAGACGAACATGCCATAGTTGACGGACGCGGCCTGGATGACGGAGCCAATGATGATGATGATCGATCCTCCGAAAATAGGCCATCTTCGACCGAGCCAGTCACAGAGTTGCGACGAGATCAAAATTGAGATTAAGACTCCACCAGTAGGGCCAAAGGTCATGGCGCCGAGACGAGAGCCTTTGGGGGCGCCAAAAATCTCAATCCACTTTGGCAACGCCTGCATACCATTGATCATGCTTGCATCGAAGCCTTGGGCGGTTTGCGTCAGGAGAGCACATAGCAGGAGGGTGTTGAGTTGAATGAGCCGCCTGTCTCTCCACCATGGTTTGTCGCGCTTGGGAATCACATCGTGCAAAGTAACACCAGTAAAGTCGTACTGTCCATTGTCGGTATCTTCGGTGCCTCCAGCCATCTTGTATATAAAGCCTGACGGGCAATTGACGCGGTGACTGTAGAATGCAGCTCCACTAAGATGGATGAAAAGGGTGGAGCGGATGAGCGTTTATACAAGTGTTTTTCGAAGCCTGCGCCAAGAGCGATCCTGGAATTTTGCTGGCCCGAGCTATCTTACGGGCTCCGACAAACCTCAATTGGGCTAATGGGGGCGAGAGACCGCATAATACTTCCCCGCAGATTCGAGTCAAGCGAAAGAGCAAGCCTCTTGAGAAGTTGAGTCGTGTGATTGATCCTCGGCGAAAGTAAAGACGGAGTCCCCGCAATTTACCCGTCCGTCTGGGGTTGGCTTCGGGCGTCGGACAAGTGGTCGGCCGGTTTTCATCCCGCAGGGAGCTAGTCATTGGCAGGTCCAGGCTCGCCCTATTGATAACCCGAAGCTGCCCTCATAGCTGGCAATAGGCTACCGAGATGGCTTCTTTGTTCTAATGATACTAAAATCATTTTGGCAACTTTTGCCTAGTAAATAACGCGTCGGACTAGGAAGGGGATTGGGCGAAACGCTTAGGACAATGACAAATAGGTCAAATCGAGTAATAGCATGTTGATATTTTACTTCGAGAAACTCGTGACTATTCCTGGGCTGTTGACCCAGGATAGGTGACTGGATATACCCAGTACTAGAAAAATCCCAAAGGTGGCACTCGCCGATTCATTTATCCCAGTGCTAAGGTAAAGGCTGCACGTCGCGAATATTGACATAACAAACGGCAATGATATAGACATTATGCAGCTTCGATTGCAGACTTTGGCGAGTGTTTCAGCGGCGAGCATTAAGTTCGAAAATGGATTTTTCATGTTTCAGGGCTTGCTGATAACTAGTCGTCATTTCTTGCGGGCCACCAGATTGCGTGATTAGTGGCATGGTACTGGAACATGTAGCACTTCCAGAACCTGTTCTCCTGGAAATGGAATCTCTACCAGTTCACTTTATGGACAGAGTAGCCTCAGTCATCTTTCTATTGCCCTATGATAGGTCATCAAGCTTGATGGCATCTCTCATACTCCGACATACTCCTCAGATAGAAACGCCGTCCACCTCGAAAGTCATCACGGTACCAGCCTCGAACACCGTCGAAAAGACATGCCCGAGATAGTAACATCATCACCACGCACATAGAGCTTATCCCCCGCCCGGTCAGTGATCCAGCTCCGGAGTTTTGTCCCATCAGCAGGGACACGAGACAAGGCAGACAAATCAAAAGTAAAAGTCTCGGTAACATTCCAATTTCCTGCAATAACAGCCAAAATCTCAATTCTCTCATTGATTGCCGAAACAACATTATTACTTGCCGTATTAACAATCTACATGCCAGGAAGGATATGGCGAGTCAAATGCGCCAACTCGAAGTATTTATGCGTCGCATCTTGATATTGATGTCGTCCTTGATAAGTCCCCAGCCCGATCCATCGATAGCTTGCCAGTGGACCCAGGCAGTGGGCTGCAGGAGCTGCAGGTCACGCATCAATTTCTGAAGAAGAGTATCCCCGGAGGCATCCTCGTCGCCGTACTCGCTGTCCCAAACGCCCTGGCCGATCTTGCGAGCGGCTTGCTGGAGTGCGTACCGGGGCCCGCTGGAGCCCTGGTATCCATGGACGTTCATCCGGCCGACGTATTTCTTCTCGATGTCTTCTGTGATGGTATACCAGGAGTTCAAGGCTGCTTGGAAGGAGTTCTCGTCTCGTCCGATGCGGAGATAATCGTTCTGTGTAGGCCTTGTCTCTGCATCTCTCGGTATAGTATGGGAATGAGAGCTTTTTGAGAGCTCGCGTCGAAATGGCCTCCTGCGTGCCGGCGAATTTCCACCAGCTAGCCGCAGGCTCATTGAAAGGCTCGATAGAGTCAAAAGTGACCCCCCAATGTTCTCTCGCAGGTTTCGCGATCGTAGACAAATAAATCGCGTGGTGCCCGTACTGGGACGCTGGCAGATTGTCTCCACCGGGTGTCTGGCCCGCTAGGATTGTGATTGCGGAGCTGCCACTACATGAGCGAGTTCGAGAAGAGTTCGAAGATATTTGTGCCTCGCGATTTGGCCTTCAGCATCATATCCCGTTGGTTGGCATCCACTGTCCAGTCCCAACTACTCGAATGGGGATCTGCACTTGCTCCGTCCAGCCAGTAGCCAGCTATCTGCTCCGCTGCCGGAATCTTGGCGGACAAGGAAATCGTGGAGCTGTTGACAGTGCTCGAAGAGCAAGCGCTGGCATTGTAGCGGACGATATTGAGGCCCAGGCCGGGGAGTGTCTCGTTGCCGGCAGGCCAATAGGTGGACTTCTTTGTGAAGAATATGTCCGCTAGATCATCGCGGTCTCTAAAGATGTTTGCTCACCAGACTAGAGAGACTCCCCATTCCTCCCAGGTTCCGGGGTTCAGGTCCGTTGTGATTTTAGTCGTTTGATCTGCATGGGCCAGGGGCAAAACGAGCCAAAAGAAGGCCATGGGGGCGACGACTCGAGAGAATACGACAGCCATTTTAGTCAATGTACAGCAAACAAGGACAGTCTGTAAAGGCTGGCTTACGTGCAAAGTAGGCTCCTAATTCACCTTTTATTAAAACTTCTAAACCCCGGCCTTGGACAAAGTTCAAAACTCCAGCATATATCAAAGCCGGAAGCACTAGAAGCCCGAGAGTTCAAAAAGCAAGCGCAGTGGGCATAACAACAGCAATCTTAGATTAATTACACGATCTGATCTGGTCATGCGAGCCAATTTTGCCCGAATCTATCAAAAAACAACAAAATAAGAAATATAACCATAGACGCACGGAGACGGCAATAAGTAATAAGTGACCGTATAAAGAATGTGCGGGCCTGTAGATGTACCATTAACCCCTGGGTATGAATTCTAGATCTCTGAAACGATGAAGCGGACGAGGTGGTACAGGGGCGACGTAGTGTTGCAAGTCCAAGGTGAAGCAGGCGCAAAACAGGCAGGGGAAGCAAATTTGCACCGAGTCCAGCACCAGCACCGCTGAGGGGGAACATTCTTTCGCGAAACGCAAAGGGGGCATAAACGTGATAGTGGGGGAGCACAGAGCACCGGAGGAGAAAAGCCATGGGCGTAAACTGGAAAAGAACTGAAAAGCAGTCGTGGGGCAAAACAAGTCTAGCGGTGCAATAATCTTTGGTGTTGGAAGGAGGATAGGAATATAGAGGAGGCAATAGTGAGATCGAAGGGAGGAGACAATTTAAGGTGACCAGGAGTTGTACACGGATTTTGTGAATAGTGGTATCAAGAGTTGAGCGACAAGCCCTGAAAGCGGCCGAAGAACTCGCCCTGCGCGGCGGGCATGCGGGTTGCACCAGCCGCACCCATGGCCCCGACGGCGTACTCAGGGAATCCTGCTTCCAGAGGCCCAACGCTGGTGGGTGAGTAGGGACCGAAGGGATCGGCTGTAGGGGCATCAGCTTGTCGCGATGGCTGAGCGAAGGCAGAGTAGGTGTCTGCGTACGAAGACCGCAGCATACCGACTGGGTTCGCCATGGCCTCCCGAACGTCTTCCCGGGCTCCAGAGTAAGCCCGACCATCGTGCTGATGACGTCGGTCAGGATGTGCATCGTGGGTGTAGAGTGGGTTGAGGGTGGGTGGGCCTTGGAGACTCGTGGATTGTGGAGTCACAAATGAGGCGGGGTTGATGGCGGACATCCAGATGCGGGTCTTGTAGATCTTGAACAGATCGGTGACCAGGGAGTTGAAGTTGATGTAAGAGTCGGCGAAATAGTAGAATGTGAGCTTCTTCCAGTCCCTGCAGAACCAACAGGTTAATCTTCAATCTAAGGTTCAGTCAAAAGCGATCAGATGAACTTACATTTGGAACTCTGCATCCAAAATCTCCATGTTCAGTCGGTGCTCGGCAACCTTTTGCTGACAGACTCGTTTCGCCTTCGCCTCGTTACCCTCCTTGTCACGGAGAGTAAGGATTTCATGGTTCTGCGCGAGACGCTTGATGAGCTTGGGTTTAATGTCAGTGGCAGTCTCCTGGGCGCCATGAGCATGAGGACCCATGCCACCAGTGGCACTGCGAGCAGTCAGTCCCGGACTGCCCGCATTCGAGCTTTCAAGCTGCCCCTGGCGAGAGAACATCATCAGCCACTTGTAGTGCTCTTCGGCATACTGCTGTTTCAGCTCGCGAGCCTTTTGCAAAGAAACGTTGGCATGTTGAACGGTGCCCAGGTCGGTGCCTCGGTCTGCTTCGACGATGACAAGATCACCGACTTTCACCTGAAGACCGGTATCTTCTTGGATGTAGAAGACGTCCGCGCGGTGGCACTTGAAGACGACAAGATACAGAAGCTGGTTCTGGTGACCGTGCGAGAGCGCAGCCGACTGACGACCGTACGCACCAGACATGGCATACTGGTTAAGAGAGGCCGGGATTCCAGAAGAACCATCGCCACGCAGGGTCTGGTCGCGGGAGTAATAGGATTCTAGAGCAACTTGGGTCAGTGACGACACTTCGTAATGTACATTAAGACACTTACGCGACTGCATAGTCGGGGTGGAGTAGTCATTGATTGTTCCGTATCCATCATCGCGATCTCCAAGCACAGCCCTAGGCGTAGCCGTTGCATGCGAGTCGACCGTGCTGATCGAGCCATGACGAATGGGAATGTCGGCAAATGAGTGGCGACGGCTTTGCGGCATATCAGAAGCACCCGAAAATCCCAAGGATGTTTGCCAGTGCGCCTTGCGCACATTCTCCAAAGCGCGATTCTCAGGAGGTGCGGCAAACGAGGACAGCGGCTGCTCCAGATTGGAAGCGTGCTCAGAGAAGCGTCGTCTGGTGCCACCGCGCACATTGCCATATCCCGCGATACCACGCAGGTCACCTAGATCCTCAACGGCCAGATCTTCTTCGGGAACGACTCCTCGGATACGGTTCATGGAGTGAATTCCGCTCACAGCAGAGACTGATGAAGCTGCGCGGTCGCGGAAGCGGCCGTCATGTTGACCTGCAGCGGCCTGTTGGCGCAACATCGCATTCTCGCGGGCCAGTTGTTCAATTGTGCGGGCCTGGCTAGCTGCATAGTTTGTGTCGCCATCAGAGCCATTGAGGCTCTCATCGCCATCGTCGTCCTCACTCACGCGACCAAGCATAACAGAATCGTGCCCAAGTTCGCCAAGTACGCTAGGCCGGGACGCGCGAGGCTGGCCAGAAGACAACTGTCCTGGGCCCCGAGGACGACCGCCAGGGTACTGAGGACCAGCACCGGGTTTGTTGGCAATCATTCCCAGGTACTCTGGGTCCATTTGCCCTACTGAATAGGACTGAGAACGGTATGTCTTAGGAGTTGGGTGCAGCGGAATGGAGAATGGAATAGCGGACTCGCCAGAGACCGTTCGAGTGATGGGACTGAGCATCTCCTCCCCAAGGGCACCACTCGCAGGTACCGGGGTGGTCATGGTGGGGGAGGGGACAATTTCGGACAAGCGTGATGGGGGCTCCTTGCGGGACTCTGAATTCCAGATGCCGGTGCCCCATGGAAAGGAGCTTCCCGTGGGTTGATTCCAGTTGAAGGAGCCGCTAAGTCCGGGGCTGGTGTTTGCAGCCCACGGTCCCTGCTCACTGGAAGGACTCGCAGGATTCGAGGATCCGGACGCGAGAGGGCCTCCAGGCAAGGAATGCTTGCGCTGAGCGGACAGAGGTATCTCATTCAGCCATGAGGTCCGGCGCACAGGCTTGGTCGCAGGTGCCGTGATGGTTTGAGTCAGTGGGATGTGGTCTCCATCGTCGTCCGATGAGGCCAGCGCGTCCGAATCAGGTGTCGAGCGACGCACTCCGGGGTGGCTCTTCTCGAGACGAGCAGTGGCAGTTGCTCCCGACGCTGGCGGGGTGCTGGACTGAGTAGTAGGGGGTTGGTTGCTGGACGGCGTGGCCATGTTGACGGAGTATAAGCACTAGGGAGGATGTCAACGTTTCCATTGCCAATACACGTGGAGCGAACAGCACAACAGATCCTTTCTCGCATTTTCCCGTCACTTTCCCGTCATTATGCCGTGCGACAAGGGCGGAATTGACAGGGAGCGGTGACGAGGAATGAACAATCGGAATTGATGGGAGGCAGGGTCAAGACCAACCGGGACTTTGTGAGGTTGTATGATATTCGGAAGATGAAGGGGACGATCCGTATTGTGTAGGCGGATAACTGGCGCGTCCAGAGGCACAGAACAAAGAACCAGTCTTTGTTCTAAGGTTGATCAGTGCAGGAACAGATGCAGGAAGCCGCTGCCGATCTCGCGGAGACCCGTTGAATGGCAAGAGGTATGCGTTATGTGCAGCACTTTGATAGAAGCAGGTTAGTCTTCGACTTCGAGTCGTGGGTTCGCGAGTCAGTGACGTGAATGTGCGAGATAAGTAACGTGAATGTGCGAGGTAAAATGTCCGAGACAAGTATCGCGAATGTGCAAGGAAGTATCGCCAACGTCCAAGGAAGTAACGTGAATGTGCGAGAAGATGCGGACACATTCTAAGCTCGCGAGGGGTATGTGTGAGGGGAAGGGCTGGTGGCATGATGAGCCTCATTGTGCCGGGGCGGGGGGGGGGGGGGGGGGGGGGGGGGGGGGGGGTTCTCCGACACCTGCGACACGCTTGTGCAGCGCACTGCCCAGTCGTGTCGCAGACGGCTGGAAAGAATGCAGAGGGCAAGATAGCATAGACCAGATGACAATGTCTCTCATCAGGCAGGGAGCCGAAATTGGGTGATGACAAGAGCCGCGCGATCGTGTGGCGCACGAGGTGCAGTAAGACAAGGCGGCAAATGGGAGAGGGGGAGGGGGGGCAATTCCTCTCGGGTCTTCTCTCTCTGAACAACACTTACCTTGCAAGCTAAGCCTTCTGGTAGTAAGGGTCGAGTCTGATTGAAGCCCGACTAGACCGACGTAGTGGGGTGGTTGAACGGGAAGATGTATCGATGGAGTGAGGCAATAAACGGCCGTAAATGTAGTCGTATCTGGCGCCAGGCAAATCCCGCAAGTGTGAGTCTGGGTCGCATTCAAGGACGGCACGGATGATATATTGCAGTCGATGCGCGACTCACCACTCTGTCAGGGTTGCCGTGGTGTACGTGGTGTAGGAAGCTCTCCCTCTGTCAGAAAGGGCAACGGATGCGCGAGTGCGGATTCGTGGGTCTCGTGATGATCGCAAACTCCTTTGGCAGAGGCCTGACTGCTTGTAGGGTGACGAAGGATCGAAAGCGACCGCGGAGACTCGACCGAGACGAAACGCGCCGCGCAGGGTGGACTGGGGGTGAATGCGCGCGAGCAGGGGGGCGAAGGCTTCCCGCAGCGATCGGGCGCACAAGGCAGATGCGAGTTGGCGACTCTGGGGTGGGTGTGGCCTTTTTTTTCTTTCGTATTTCTATGAAAGAACGATTGATCGCCACCGACCGAGATGAGGATTGCGTTCGGAAGGTTGTATGGAAGCTGGTAGCGTGACCACGGATGACGTTGTGGAGCAACCGAGACCCGTCAAGGGCGGCGCATAGTGCAGAGCGGGTTCTGGGAGGAAGAAGAAAGTGAATAGAGACGAGGTGCGAGAGGGCAGAGAGATCGGGAGGCAGAAGGGAGGAGCAAAGAAGAAGAAAGAAATGAAGCTGGGCGGGGAGGGGGACGAGAGTTGAGGAGCAGAACGGTGGAAGTGGAACTGGGGTAAAATGGGGAGGGGGGAGGAAGACCAAGAAGAACGGATCTGGCAACGTTGCCCCGAATGCTCAGGGGACACGGACCACTACAGATGATTCCACGGCGTGTACCCTTGCGAGAGGGAAAAGGCTGACCATTCTAACTCGTAGCCACTAGGAGGCTCGGGAAATTCTTGGAATTGATGAGAGGTGGTAGTTTTGACAGCAGATGGGGTATTAGGAGTATTCTTGAGAGTTGACAGTATTGGGGTTTTCCATTGTAGTATGTAGTATGCGCATCATAGGTTTGTAGGATTGAAAGGATCATTACATACTCTACAAGTGGGATTAGTATTTCCATCAACTTAACTTAGGTAATGTCTATACTCGTGAGATGGGAAAAAAATCAGGACCTCAGCACCCCTGGAATATTCGCTACGGTCGCAACAACATCAAGACCTACTCATGGACAGCTCTGGATTGGCCGATGCACTGATGCAGCCATTTGAGACTACGCCCCATGCAGCAAAAGGCTGGACCAAGTGGGGCCTGAAGGGTGGGAAGAGGAAGCCGACGATCGTCCGGGGTTGGGATTGGTGTGGGAAGCGAACAAATTGAACAAAACCGCCATCTGCAGCCCCTGTCAGCCCACAGCAAATGGTGTTAGATACCCAAAGGAGACTATCAAAGAATGCAGTTGGTGTGGACTGTCAATGGAATTGTCTTATCATGTGCAAACAGACTATATTTCTGACGTCTAGTCATTCTGGTAGGATTCCTACGCTCCCGACAAAGTTGCCGTTGCTGGATATATACTAACTCGTAACCGCTGACTGTCTATCTCGCACGGCCCATGCAGACTCTCTTGCTTGCGGGGTTCGCGCCTCGTCTCGTTGCACCCCTTGCTCTCGCTTCGGTTGGGAATGACACTCCCAGCACAAGTATGGACCTTCCAGTGAGGTCTCAACCAACTCATGACAGATACTCTTACCTATCAACGTCATCATGTCACGTACCCCGGATTATTGCAGCATCTTCCCCTATACACAACGTAATCTCGTGGGGAACAAAGAAATCCAATAAGCGTGTTTTAACCCCGGGTCTCCAAGGGAGGGGCTGATCCTTTCGGATGATTCTCTCTCTTGTCTAGGCTCTTTCATTTTGCGGGGGAAGCTCATGCATTAGAGGCGCTTTCCCCCGTCCCCACTACCCTAGTCGAGGCCCACCAAGCCCCTCTCATCGCCATTGTATTATTGCAATGCCCTACAATAAATGCCTCTTACATGCGACCTCTAGCATCGCTAAAGCCAGAGACATTCTCACCAGACTCGCTCCCCTCAAACCACAAGAAAGACAAAACAATCCATCTCAACCAACGGTCACCATTCAAGCACCGTACCACAAAGCCCACATCCTCTGTCATACACGTAGTTCTACAAGTCCAACTCGACCCCAACCTACCTACAGTAAAGAAAACGGGCCTCTGACCTCTAAAAAGTAAAGTCCGCCACCACCCTCCGGCACCAACCTAGTTTTACTTTTTTTATCTTTTTTATGGTTCGTCTTCCTACAGGTGGGTGCAATCATGCGGACGTTACTTCCACGGACGGCGGCGCGAATCAATCAACGCCCGATCCCCACGACCGAGAAGTTATTTCTGATTTCCTGGTCTTGCAACACGGCCGAAGTAACCGTCACGGGACACGGGGACTGTGGACAAGGGCCGAGCAGACCATGGCCTAGAACTGGATGGCCTGCATGGTGTTAATCGTGGGTCTATGGGGCCTCAGAGCTGGTGTGGTTGACGTAGGTGGGGGAGGGGGAGGCGATGGATGGATTTGGTCTTGATGGTGTAGGATAATCTGATGAAAGTAATTAGATTAAAGCTCATAATGATTTATTTGATCAAGATCATCACTTTCAAGAATAAGATGATTGATCCTTATTCCGTGCTGTAAGAGCCTAGGAGGCTGGAGAAGAGCTCGAAGCCGCTAGCGAGAATCAGCCCCGCCCGCCAACCCCGCAAATGGCCTGATATTCCAGGAATTAGAGATCCTCTCGCAAGCGTCTCTCGCAAGCGTCTCTCGCAAGCGTCTCTCGCAAGCGTGAGGATCAAACGGCTACAGCGAGCACCTTCACATCCTACATGAGACAAGACCCACTAATGGTGACAGGAGAAGCGAAAAATGTTTACAGGCGAGTGCAGAGCCAGCTTCACTATGACACGCTCGCAATTTAATGTTAAGCCCACTGCCAAGGCGCTGGCCTGAAATTAGGTGCATTTTAGTGGAGTGCCCGTAGAACATGGACATCTACATACATAACGGCCTTGGAACTCGGTTTCACATGACCATAATTGTCGCATGGAAGGTCGTCCAGTCGTATATGTTGTACTGGCGAGGTCTGCTACATAGGGGAGATTCTACTAGGTCACCAAAATTGAGTTCTTTGTTTCTCTCACTTGGTTGACTTCAACCGCTTCGTTTTCTTAGAAGTCTTGTCATCCTTTCATTGTCACTACGTTGAAAGTCTCCCAGGCACTGCGATACCGAACATTGAGGCGCTCGACATCTAATATAGCTTGCCGCCTCCACCATGGCTAGCGGCATGGAACCTGAGTTCTTCCACCAACTTCAGGATCTCCGTACAGTCACCATGTCATGTTACAGTACCGTTTATTGTGCGGTGCCAAAATGCCCAGACCGACAATTGGCAACATATATGGGTGTTCTGCGGTCGGTTAACTCTGCTGGCCACTTGAAAGTTCGAAGCCGAGTACCCCGGTTCTTAAAAGCTCCCATCAGAGTGAGCGCTCCTTTGTGAACGGCATGTACAACTGCCAGTCGAATTTCGAGCGTCTTCAGCTTCTCAGGATTTTGAACGTCGTCAGCGCTGAGACACGTTCGGTGGTCCATTATCTCCAATACAATATAATCATCAAGGCTACTGCTAAGTACTCATGACTTCGTGGGTCACACAGTTAATTGCATCTTCTGACCATGTGCTATCGATGCCATACGAAGCGATATATTATACCAGCTTTCCAATTCTCCTCCCAATTCTTCTCCCGAAAACTTCTGCCGACTAGTCGAGTGCAATGTCAATCAAGTCTAGTGTGAAAGAAGACATTAGTATAATCTTTGGACTCTGACACATTTCCAATACGTACTCATCAAAAAAGTAAGCCCAGTCAGAATCCCATCAGCAACCGCACAAGCCATGATAGGCTGCGCCAATTCAGTCGCCGAAGCCGGATCCTGACTTCCCTTCATAGTCATTGCGGTATTTGCCACGCCGAAGCCCGTTGCAGCCAGCTCCGTGAAGTCGGCAATGCGGAGTAAGTGCGCGCTTTTGGTATTCTCGTGCCACTCAGGAATGAGATGCAGCAGGACTACATCGCCACAGGATCCAACACTCAGGAACAAATTACCAGTGCATTGAGCGGCAACTGCTGACTTTTTCATTCCTTTGGAATGGTGGTGTCTGCTCAAGAAGTGGTAGCCTGCTCCAACGGTTGAGCAGACGAGACTAACAACATGGCCGGAGCACTGCCAATATTTGGTTAGCATGTGTATGGATTCTGTCAGCTTAGTCGACGAACCAGATAACCGAATTCCTTGTCCAGTTCCTCCCGCACCTCCTCGGAATGATCGCGTGCCTCGAGCCAGAATGAGAGCTGGGAAAGACTCGCGGCAACGGAGCCGACAGACGTCAAGAGCATGAGGTTTGGTATGACCCTGCTTGGATGGGCTTCACCTTCGCCACCAGCAGGAGCAAATGCTGCTGTAGTGCCATGGAATGCTTCCATAATGACTGTGACGCTTCGGAGGAGACCAATGGAAACAGTACACCATTTCCGGCGATGATGATACTTCTTGATTGCATCCTAGGGAGAAATTAAGATCATCTTATAGTTAGTTGTCGAGGAGTATTTGAATACCTTTGCGTCCTTTGAGAGGGTGCTGTGGTGATCATTCTCCTTCCCTGTCGTCTGATAAATTGTATTCATGGTCGATGGCCGCGTGGTTTCACGTAACATGGCTTCATTTGGTGCGATTTCGTTTGATATGATTTCAGTAGTCTTGGATACGACCATGGTAGATTTCTCAGTCTCGTACGTCGGAGAGACAACGCTGTTGTAGAAAACGGTCGTGCATTCGCCAGCATCTTCCCTTTTAGAATCCGGATCTGACAAACCGAGCAGCGGTTTCATGTCCAGATTGACAGTCTGCAGAGTCTGAGCCACATCCTTTGGATGGCCAATCTTTTCCCAGGGAGACTCGCCATGAACGAGATTCAGAATTTGGGCAGCAACGAATGTGCAGACGTTCAACAGCGAGAAGTCCTAGTGATTGGCTATATTAGCAAGAGAGAGTACGCGACTCTGGTTTGTTCATGGAATCTCACCTGTTCAGCATACCACTCGAACAGAGAGGTAACCAAAGGCAGTTTCCACTTGCCCTTAAGGAACTCCATGGTCTGTTCCAACAAACTTCCCATGATATCCCAGACACCCTGGACCATGAGTTTGACGGCATCAAAAAGTGTCCAGAAGATATCCTGTAGAGCCTCCTGAAGCACTGAGAAAGCGATAGAGGGATCTTTGAGCATTGGTCCAAACTTAGCAGCAAGACTCTCGACCACGCGCATCAGATTATCCAGCTGTGACTCCAGGAGCCGGGGCAATGTCTCAGTCATGATACTGTTCAGTGCAGTGAAGGACGGGAACTGAAACAAATCGCTGAGCCCCTCTTCCTCGAAAGCCTCACCGGCAGCCTCGAGGATGATAGATATGGGGTTAAATTTCATCAAGAATTTGAGAACTGGGTTGTCAAACAGCCATGCCAGTGGTGAGTCACGCAGCATAGACCGTGGGTTGTCACCACTCGCCTTTGGCGCCACTCTTGTGTCTGCGATGTATACCTCGAGCTTCTCTTTGATAGCGTCCAGGCCTCGATCGAGAGTGTCACGGTTGGTCCTCGTGAAGCGGATAGACATATCGCCAACCCCACCGATCATGTCGATAAGCTCCTAAACATGAAGTTAGCAGTAATCTTGCTAGAGCAGAAACATCTTTTCTCACCTGCTGCGTCGCCTTTGTCTTGCTAACGTCGAAGGTCAGCCCAAGCCAAGCAAAGAGCTTTCCAAAATCCAAGCCCAGCATGTCTTGCAGGAAATTGGCAACCGATCGCACCAGAGGCCCGACAGTCTCAATGACGAATGATAGAACCTTGGCTCCAATGCGGATTACAAAGGTAACCACCTTGCCGACGACTTTGAAGGCAAATTTGAATACTTTCTTGACCATGCTCCGCAGGAATTCGAGCACATCGCCCACGATCGCTTTCGTATTTTTAAGAGCCATGTCGAACCAGCTGTCATCCGTCGCAGTGCAGTCGCCATTATTGTCTTTTTCCATACAGAGTGTCACATCTCCGGAGGTATTTGTGGCCGTGGGGACTATCTGCTTGGTATCCTCGTCAACAGAGGATAGCATCTGCGGAAAGCTGGAGAGCAAAGCCGCGGACGCCTCGAACTCGGTCTTCTTGGAATTCACCTCGTCCTGGGAAAAGATGGCCTCGCCAGTACTGGATTTAGCAGCAGCGAGCGAATTGACATCTTTGACACTGCCCAGAATGCCCATGACCCTTTGGGCCGCATAGATCTTGGCAGAATGGCTGATGCCCGCGCTCTCAATTTCAAAGTCATAGATCGGAGCGTCAAGTTGATCTGTCACAGGTGAGACAATTACAAATTGCCCATGCTGATCGGTTTTGATTTTTGCCGCGTTCTTGCTGAGGGAATAAGAGCGGTCGTTGATGACAACCATTGACGATTCTGCCTTGATCTTCGCCGGAAAGCCGCTGCCCAAGCTTCGGCCCGTGGACTCAGTAATGCTGACCGTGGTGACATAGGCGTTGTATTTCTGCAGAAGGTTCGCAGATGCGAATTGAATGGCGCGCTCATTCCAGCAGGTGGTCTGAGGATCGCGCAGAAGATGCTTGAGTTCACTACCACCGCCCGTCACGAAAATTAGCTCGCTGGTATCGGTGGAAGCATTGTATTGGCATGAGATGCGCTGGACATCGCTTCGGATCGGCAGGCCGGATGAAGAGAGCTGCACCTGATTGCCTTTCAGCTGGCGAGTGCCTTGAATGAAGTACAGCTCGTCGTCGTCGCTGACAGCAAAGAGGGTCAATTTCGTTTGCGTGTTGTTGCTTTGCTTGTCTATTGCCTCTGAGCAAATGACTTGCTTGAAGCCAATGTCCTTGATTCCGTCGACTAGAATGGGAGCAGCTGTTGGGCTGGCGTAGTTCACGAAGCCGATGCCTTTCTCTCCAGCAACCACTAGATCTGTCATTCTGCAAATCACCGACAAGGCACAAGTCAGAAACATTCATTCTCAGCATCCAGATTTTAGACAGGCTTACCCCCAAGGATTGGTATTAGAGCAGATCCTTCTCAAATTGCCAAGACTCTTCAAAAGAAGAGTCCTGAGATCGTGCGAGCGCTCGCCAGTGACAGGATCGAACACGGTAATTATGCAATCGGTATAGTTATGTTGTTTGAAGAAGACGAAAACACCATTTCCAGACTTGAGCCTTGCTGGTTGAATTCCCAAAATTTCTCCCGCATCGCGAGGAATCTCGAAGGGTTTCCACGGTTTCTGGAGACCTGGGGTAGGGTCGATTGTGTAGTGTGTGGCGGTGAAATCCATCTGAGCTGCAGTACCTACAGTAAGGATGATAGAGCAGTTGGTCTTGTCAGAGCTTTGTCGAGGTCCGATTGTGAGATACGAGACCAGCCGTCGCCCCAGATTGTCAGGGATAGCCACCCATGGTATGGCTGGAGGAATTAGAAAGACTGGTTTGATAACTAGAGTCGGGTTTAACGTACCATTGAGGTCGACTTCATGAGCGGTGTCCTTGCCCGTTTTGGCATCTTTCTGGAAGAGGGGAAGTGGGCAGTGATGTACGGTATTCAGGCCATCGCTGTCTAGAGTTGTTGCTCCTATGTGGAGGATCTTGGACGAGTCCACGAACACATCAAATGTGACGATTTTTGTGTTTGCGGGACTGATGTTGTGCAATTTCCATCCGGATGATGCTCCATTGACATGAGTAAGGCAATATAGTTGCTGATAATAGTTAGTATAGTATCACAAACGCAAAGGCTCAGCATACATCATCAGTTCCAATGGAGAAGATCATCGGTTGTCCATTTGCATCCTGCACGATGCCGAGCTGCCCTTTACCACCGAAATGCTGCACTGGCGAGGCATACTGCAGGAGTTCAGAGCACACCTTCAGCTGGATAGTTGGCGGTTCAGCTTCTGGGTGGTACTTGTTGGAGCCAGACCACGAGATCTCTTCCGGGGACAGAGGGCTAGGGATTTTGGTGGTGATAGTGATTGGTTTGGTCAAGCCCTCGAGAGACATGATGCTTTAGTAGTTATAGTTAAATACGAGGCAGAATCTCAGTAGATTTCAGGCACAATGTCAAATACCAGAAAAAAAAACAACAAGACATGAGAGAGTATAAGAATCAAAACGACCAGAGAGCTAGAAGGCTCATTAAAACGAAAGGCGAGGAGGGAGCTTTGCCGGTTGAGATAAAATGGTTTACTCTTCTCTAACCCCCATGGACTCGTCGAATAGGCCTAATTGACTCCAACGAGTAGATGGCTTGCATTCCGCTGCACCAGGTGCAGCTGAACAATCAGCACGCATCCGTGCCGACTGTCCGAAGCTGGAAACGCAAGTCATTGAATAAAGGGAATCTCGATTCGAATTGCACACTCTACTCTTGCCGTATGTGCAATATTGAGCAATATTGAGATGAATGCTGTTGTCCACTATTATTCTCATTGGCCGGCAGAACTCGGCTGTCAAGCTCAGACACAGTCAAGCTGCATGATTGTGGATCCCGGGTTCGCGCTCGTGGCAAGGCACAAAAGCCACTTTCGGCCTTCCCGAAGCCGGAAGATGTTTGCTTTGCGAACTCACCACTCGCGCGGTCATACTAGCCGACCCTCGCTCTCATACCCCAATTCAGCAGTAGTCGCTGCCTACGAAGGTACACTCTGTGGCAAACACCGCATTAGAGAGTTCATTTTTGACATCCTGCATACCGTCATCTGTCACCTTATGCACCCCAGATCCCCTTTGATTACATACAGCCTTGCTGTCGGCAATCATTCCCCTGCAGAGTAAGCTGTGGCTGGCGGTTGTCTACCGTCGCAAGCCGACCGCAACTCACAGCTAAAGCCAATGAACCTAAACCTGATGGTCAAAATCATGCATCAAAGAAAGACTACTCTCCACATCGGAATTTATTGCCATGAAAAGGCAAACGAGGCTGGCTGAATGTCGCAGTCCTCCACGGTGCAGAATAATCCAGCCGGAGATGCCGCTCGAAGCAAGCACAATATCTGTTTAGAATAAGCGATGACTCCGTCTGTTATTGTGATCCTTGATGCATCTTCGACCTCAAAATCCATTTAACCAAGCTATTTCTCCCACCCTCTCCCAGCTGGCGGAACATCAATCTATTCTTACCCAGTCTTGATTTCTCTCACTGATTCATACAATGGCCGTCACCCCCGGAACCATCGCAGAGTTCGATATTATGCTCTCCGTTTCTGAGGAAGCAATCAACCGGCAGCTCAATCTTCTCTATGACAAGAAGATTGAGATCGATGACCTCCCGGTCCCAACCGAGGTCGAGAATGCAGCTCCTGCAGCCCCTGCGCAGTACCTGATCAACCACGACCTTGAAATCCACCTCAAAGACGAAGATGGCGAACTGGATATGACGGCAGGCATCTCCGGACATATCAAGTGTCCCAAGATCAGCTTCACGGATGTCCCAGCGCCGAATGATTTTCGAACTGCTCGAATAAGCTTTACCTTCGAGCGGGTTGAGGCAGCTGAAAAGCCGGACAGCACCTACACGAGATGGGTCAAGGGCAAGCCTAAGAGCACTCCTATCAATGGCTGGACTATGTCGTGGCTCGTCAAGCTTGGTCGAAATGACATTCAGAATGTCATGGAGGGTAAGCATCAATGAATCACACTTGAGGTTTGAACCAGCTAATCAATATACAGACTTGATCAATCCAGCCAAGAATAACGAGGCATCCAACACGCTTCATCCAAAGGCGATCGCTGAACTGGAGAAGGTTGCAGATAATCGCTGCTTTCTTGTCTCTTCGGTGTTTTGTCTTTTCGAGGCGACGCAAATGGCCAATACCTTTGAACTTCGGGACCAAAACGGCGCGCCAACCAATGGCACGGTGGAAGGGGAATTCATGCTCGTGGTGAGCAAGTACTACACGGGGTAAGAGATGCCTCTACCACGCTCAACCTGGTACATCCACGCTAACTTTGAGTAGACTCAAAGTACGCCAAGGCACAGTCACTCCAGATAACCCATTCGTGCTCGGGTACGGTATCTCGCAGACCGTGCCTGATATTCGCGAAATCAATCCCGAGGCCGATCCAGATCGGACCCCACGCTTTTTCATCCCTCGCAAGTTCCAGATGACCACGACACCAGGCAGTATTCAGCCAAACGGCGAGAAATTCACCAACGGCACGCTGAATTTCTGTATGGTCACCCACCGCGACTATTATGAAGGCACCAAAACCGAAATGCCCGGACGAGACGAAAAGCTCGTGGATCCGCAGCAGAATCTCAATGCAGGCAAATTGGACCGAACTTTCTTCGACGTGACTCGGACCTCTGCACACGACGGTGTGATGGGCTTCTGCAAAGATATCATCATTGACAAGTTCATCAACCAAGTTCTGGGCAAGAGCTTCTATGCTGATCCCAGCCAAGTATTCGATCATGAAGGTGCTATTTACCGTGGAAGCGCAGTGGAGTCTTGGAACTCAACTGGCCCTGGCCGTCCACCGTCGTGGACATACGGAGGCGGTTTTAGGATTGAGATGAAACGAATCGAGGTCTCAGGGACTTGGGCCCCGTTTTACAAGGCTATGAAGTGGTCTGAAGGTAAGACAGACCGATATATCAGACCAAGCTATGTATGTGTGTCGCTGCTAACAGAAGTCCTGCAGGACACTCCAAGGTCACTGTTACCGTCGACTCTGACCTTCTGAATAATCCGGCGACTGTGACACACCTTGACACCAAGAGACGTACCTACATCACACTGGTCTCTGATACACAGATCAGAACCATGGTAAATTCTTCGTTCCCTAACATAGATGAGGACTTGGCTTATCCATTTCGACTAACCTGCCTTAAAAGTACGAAACCCAATCGTTTATGGGAGATGTCTGGAACGAGACCTGGACCGAGCAGTACCTGGCAACCTTGTACATGAAATATAAAGTACGCTTGATCGTTTCAGCAGGCAATGCCGGCGTCTGGGATGTATCTGTCGATCATGAAAATACCATTCTACCAAAGAACTCCTCCGACGGCCATCTCGAGGTTCTGTTCGAAGAGCCCAATGACCGTTTCGGCAGTTTTGTCACTGGAAAGGTTCGAAATGGAATCTGGCACATTTTTGGGGAGGAGTCGGAGTTGAAAAATCGCATGGTTCAGGGTATGTGTTTTCTCTTTCTTTTCGTCTTTCTCTGACTGGGGATGATGCTGACTGATTCCTGTTTCAAATGCAATAGCTCGTTATTCTGGTGACACAGCTGCCAATGTCCTGACTGAACGACTGAAAGCCATGCTGAACGGTATGAAGAGCCGCATCATCATGCCTGCTGGTGACGTTTTCATGTTTACGGGTATTGATGTGGACGATGTTGGCAATTTGTATTCGCATGTCAGTTATGCCCAAGGCGCAGAGGGTGCGCAACGGGCTTGATACGAAAGATGGTTGCAGGAGGTATTTGTCAAGCGACAGTGGGAGAATTGTTGCTTGAGGCAGAGTTTTCGTCAGTAATTTGTTTGATAGCGGTTTCCCATCCCTGACTTGCGAGCGACATGGGCGTCATAGTGAGTATAGAGAGTGGTCTGATAAGCTACGTACTGGAGGCCTCTGTTCAAGTCACCCATACAATAAAGTTGAGTACATGATCCCCAGAGCACTCGAGATCCCTCCCCAGCATTGGCCTGGAAGTCCGACAGGTACCGGTAATTTCATTGGCGATGGAGTTTCTTTTCCACCCCGTGGTTTGGAACCGCCAGCGTAATGTGGGGACAGGAGTGAGCCTGTGGAGCTGCGACCTGCCTCTAGGCATGACATCAATATGCGGCACTGAAAAACAGTACTGTAGAAATAGGTATCTCAATCCAGATACAGCCTTAGTCGGTTCGCCAGGGGATCACCTTCCAACGACCCCTACTACGCTACAGCAATGATGGTTGACTGCAGGCAAAAAATCGTAGTCCTTGAAAGAAACTCCGGGGATATTCAGGTTTAAATATGTAATCATTGGGCCAAATTGACTCCCGACTGAATAGACCCCTTGTGCGAAAAGGGCGTCCAGCGCTGCATCACAGCGCCGCGTTACGAGGCTCGTGCGTACAAGGCACATGATCGAGTGGTTCCTTCCCGCTGCAGATTCACAGTGTTGCTAAATTGCCCTTCCTCCGCATTTTGCATGCCACCGATTTCATTTCCTCGTCGCTCAACCGGGAAAACATGACATACTCCTCTGACAAGGAGTGGCCGGAAAAATGTCGCCCTGAACATCTACCTGTTCCACCCTTTGATCGATATGTCTATATGCTCGAAGATCATGTCGTGAAGAAAAGTCTTCGGCCTGTTGAGTTAGGCTTTGATGGTTACGAGCCTGACATATCAACAATTGCCCAGCGCGATGAAAATGAAATACGGACCATGGAAATTGTTCGTCAGTACACGAACATTCCAGTACCAAAACTCATATATCAAGGAAACGGGCAAGTTACGATCCGCGTAACATTTGCAAATTGGAACTAATGTTTGTAGGTTCAACGTTTTTGAGCGAATCCCAGGCATTACAATATTTGAAGGTCCAGTATGGGACAAAATTTCCCCTCGCCAGCAAGAAGGTATTAGACTTGAAGTGCAGGGTTTTATCAAGGAACTTGCGAAAGTCCCCAATCATTCTGGTGGCGTTCGATCCTTAAGTGCCTCGGGAGAAGTTATTCACAACCAACTTCCTCGCCGTGGACCATTCGAGTCCACAAAAGATTTTCTCCGGTCATATATGGATGAGGACGTACCTCTCATCCATCAAATCAATCCTTTCAGTCTGCCGGTTTTGTCGCATATGGATTGGGATCTTTCAAATATTGTATTACATCCAAATCTGGATGCAGTGGCAGGGGTGATTGACTGGGAAAGGGCAGCTTTCTTTCCGGAGGGTGGGCGAAGTATTCATCGCATGTGCCATCAATGGAGTGGATGGGAATCCCTATTTGATGGTATCCAATTTTCGCTAGAAGTTTGAGCCAACGTCTGAAGCCGAAATCGCGAGGATTTATACTAGTCGGTTTGTTCCAATGGCAGGTTCTTTACAACCGGATTTTGTCCGCCAACTCTTGGCGTTCTCCTTTGTGCTCACCCCTTCGCCGCTTTTGCTAATGAAAATTTCATCTTGCGAATGATTTATGATTTATTCAGGTTCGTTGGTTCTTGACATTGTACCGGTAGAAGGATTAAGTTCATAGCAATTGCAAATATTTTGTCAGTACTTGTGTTACTTTATCGACGGATGAACCACCAGAAGCCTGACCATTCCCGCTTCCTCCACTAGGCTCAATCAAAAACTGTTCACAGTTTCCCTAAGCTTCTATATTAAGGCTTGTAGGTTCAAAATGACCTCTTGCGCTCTCCTCTTTTGCACCAACAACTTCGATACACCAATCAAGGAATGAATCGAATCCCTGAGGCCTCTGGCCAAAAACCAATCTGGCGTAGCATCTTTACTTTGATGCTTTGATGTGATGTAATTTGTCTTCGTGCCACAGGGCCCTTACTGATGGCTAGAGCAATGGGAAAGAAGTACTATCAACTCAAAACCCACTATCTTAGGCGCCAAGTAACCCACGTGGAAAGGGCGGCATCCTCGAGTCGCATAATGACGTACTCGAAGCGATCCGCGAGATCGCAAAGGAGACAGATAGAGAGACTGAATGATCTAGTCCATGCGTGTCATGGTCATCTTGTCCAAAAATCCCAGTAGAACTCCCGGATTCAACAAAGATAAATAGTATTAGCAATCCACTTGTCGCTCCCAAAACCCCTAAGGAGAATTTCACTTAGATATTGTTTCGTGAGACTCAACAATGGAGCCATCATGCATGCTCTCTCTCTCGAACACATTCTTTCAGAAAAATTCTTACCAAAAGGGCCCCCTGTGCGTCGTACGCTGACCAATGCCTCAATTAGCGGCATCCTCCGAGCGCAAGATCATAAATTTGCCTCTGAGGTTGATGACTGTCCAAATTTCGCACCCAATTTCCTTAAAGAAGTGAAGCATTTCTTAGAAATTGTGACAATCAGAGAGCTTTTCTTGTTTCTAAGACCCGATGACCAAGAGATGGCCTGAATTTAACGGTAAAGTGGATTACAGTACGTCAGGATAACTGGATTATACAATGTTTTTCATCTTGGTATATTCGACATGGATTCTTACTGTCTCTGCTTACCCTTAGGTACTTTATTGCTTAGGGTGAACTCAGAGGGCGACAAGAAAGTTTTTATATTATGGAATCATTATACTCAAAGAGAGGGATGCTCTGTGATGATATTTAAAGGACATGTATTGCAGGTGTTAAATTGTGCCAGACTGTTCGGTGGCTTGTAGATATAATATGTTTATGGAAGATAAAAAGAGAGCGGATATGGCTCGCTGTTGTTAAGGGTGGGAATCAATAAATTCAAGATTGGAATTCTATGTCCGCGATAGTCAAAGACGCATCATATCATTCCAAACAAATGACTTGGTTCTTTCAATCCTATAGCGTACGGTCACTCTTGGCACATCGCTCATGGTGAAATGAGCAAGGCCTCGGCTCTCTGCCTATGGACAGGAGGACAACCTGATAAGCAGATGCCTTACAGGGCGAGAGCAAGAACAAGAGCACCAGCTGCACCAGCAATGCCCAGTGCAACACCACTAGAAGGCGCGGGGGCACCACCAGTCGACTTCGCAGGCGAAGCAGAAGAAGCGGACGCGGAGCCGGAGCTTGAGGACGCAACAGAAGAGGAGCCGGATGAAGTATTTTGGGCCGGATTGGTAACCGATGGGGCATCTGAGGTGGCCGTCATTGAGGCGGTAGAAGCTGCCTCGGAAGCAACATCTTGTGTGGTAGTAGTAACCCCCACAACCTGTCCATCGAAATTCGAGGAGGCCCAGGCTTTGACGCTGTTGGGCAGTTCATTGAACCAAGCTGGGTAGGTTCCAGCTGCAGCCGCGCTCACAACGGAAGAACGGAATGAAGGATCCGTGAGAATTTCATCCTGCCACGAGGCAGGGATAGCCGTCTCCATGACCGTCAGAATGGAGCTCGGGATCGCTGCCAGCTCGGAGGCAGCAGCGGAAGCAGCAGCGTCGCCTTCGGAATTGGTCACACTACTACCACTGGACTCGACAGTGGCAGTCTGCTGTGGCTGTGGAGAAGCCAGCGCCGAGGCGGCGAAGAGAAGAACGACAAAGGATTTGCGCATGGTGATAGTCTGGGCTGGCTGAAATCGAGGAATGCGAAAATTGGTGCCGGAAGACGGGTAGAGACAAGGTGCCAAACAAGAACAAGATGTAACTCCGGAGGACCCTATGGACTAAATACCGCGCATTCGTACGTTGAGTCAAGCAGGGTTCGTGAGTCGGGCCTTGGCACCCCTGATTAAGCGATCAAGCAAATGGAATGGAGCGCCCTGGAATGAAATTCGCCCCACTCGCGGTCAGACCCGCCTGTTTGGCCAATCTGAACGATGCTAAGCTCATGTCGGTACTGGACAGAGTATTAGTGGAGTAGCGAGATTGCTTATGTCGCTCTAGTAGACTAAGTGCACGCCACAACGTCCAATTACGGCGATTTGTCTCAGTCGTGTTAACCCCGAAATCAGGGCCTCCGAACCCCTTTTTCTGTTACCAAAGTCTTCCCTTTGGACCTATTCCTGCAGACTGGTGCTATGAATGACCATTGAGTGACGACGGTGGTATTTTCCCCGACCCCAGCCATCTACCAGTAGCATCAATGAGGTATTGGTTTCTATTACGAGGCGCTCTTGGTCACTACCTCTGTGGTCGTTGCGCCAAAAGCCCGGAGCCGAGATTGTGCTTGACACCTAATTTGCAATCGTCTCCATATCTTAGTTGGCGCCCATGCGCTCCGATACAATTTATTAAGTTTTAGCTTCATCTGGGAGGGGGAAAACAAAACAACAGGAGACTTGAGATTCGAGACAGGCCCTGGAGTGAAAACGAAAGACAAAATAAAAAAAACAAGGTGGAGACTCCACTCTGCAGGCCCAGACGAGCGACAGCACAGTTCATGCTCGCTAATAACATATCCTACCTATGTTACCATAGAGATACCGCCTCTGCATATCAATCTCGCTCGGGCTATCTGATTACGTTCAGGGCTGAAATGTTAAGCCGACACCGCGAGCGGAACTGACAGATAATGTTGTATATCAAAAGGAAGCTGTCGGACAGAATAGCCTAGCAAAAAATAGTAGTTGACTGAATTTCTGCTAAACAGATGTAGGATATTATGCCACGAAGTCATCCGGTTTCTCAAGGAATTTGGAATACTTACTACAAGCCATCTTTCCCGCGTGTCATCGCGAATATTTGGTATCTAGTGGTTTCCTGTATCCCGCATAAAGGACGAACAAAAAGGTCCCCAAAGCAAGGCTAGCGGACGAAAAAGTCATTATTATAGATGAGGGGAAATAAGGGTGATAACGATATCTAAGAATCCCTGGTTTTCGGTAGAAAAGAGAAAAGAGAGTAATGTTGAAAAGTTGTACAAAAGACATTCTCCACCGTGGAACATGGAACCAACTATTATATCTAATAATGAACATAATCATGTCGTATCATGCATCAAAATGGCATCAACAGTATTGATGGGATTCATCCGACGGTATAACAATTGCCCTGCGGCCACATACACCGGTGAGAAGTCAGAGCCCGATAGTTACCTCGGTGTTTCGCTAGTTCAAGCTGCAAGTGGCGCCAGCGTTTTGAAAAATAAGCCGCACCAAGCTGAGCGCCGACTGCCGACTACCGAACCGACCTACTTACTATTGTCATCTACATACGACCATCCAAGCTGCGCTCCGCAGGAACCGAAGGCCCTTGCGACGGTAATAACGCTGGAGAGACCGCTGGGTGCATGACACGGAAAAGGGCACGCAGCCACCTGTGACAGTACGCTAACGTGACCGCAGACGCGTGCCGATAGAGAATGAAAATTATGTTTTGTTGTATGATTACCAAAACTTCTTTCGTTTAAGCCGACAGGTGATTTTCACTCCGACACATGCAGATCGGTTCAGTGTGACCCACAGTCCTTGTGATATAGTTTCGTTTTGCGGCTAGTATGGAGTACCAACCGGCGAAAGTGAACGATACCCCGCAATGACGCTGGTTATTAAATTATAAAAATGGCCGTGTCTGGGTAGCAGGAAAACAATCCATGCATCCGTACTCGAGTGTACTATCAATATGGACATTCCGCAATCGGACAATATCGTCAGGGTCAAGTTACTCGACACCACAACCTATCTTACGGGGAAAGCCATTGTATTTGTCGACCCTGTTGTTCCTGGACATGATACATTCAGTTTTCACGACGTTGCGTTTCTCATTGAAAATGAACGTTTAGGGAAGAGGGTCATGTTCGATCTCGGGACGCGCAAAGACTACTGGAACCTGGCACCAGCCGTGCAGCGTTTGTTTGGCCTGGATACAGTAATGACCGGGATTAAAATTGATAAAAATGTGAGCGAGATTCTGGAAGAGGGGGGTGCGAAGCTTGAGACGATTGGTAAGTCTAGCATCTGAATTTCGGTCCCGGGAAACTGACTGGTCGGGACAGACTCCTGTATCTGGTCTCACTATCACTATGACCACTGCGGAAACATGTCTCTATTCCCCCCAACTACTTCTATCACGGTTGGGGATGGGTTCAGGACGGCCGGGCTGCTTCCAGGCTACCCTGAGAATCCAGAATCCCAGCTTCTGGCATCGGACTTTGAAAATCGAAGTCTGACGGAGGTGAAGTTCGACAGCGGGTTGAAGATTGGAGGTTTTCCTGCATACGACTATTTTGGGGATGGGTCACTTTACCTCCTTGACTCTCCTGGTCATTGTCCAGGACACCTCTGCGCACTGGCCCGTACCACTCCGTCTTCTGCTGAAGGAGGAGCAACGTTCGTCTTCATGGGCGGAGATATCTGCCACTTCGCTGGTGACTTCCGCCCAACTCCCGAGATACCACTCCCGGAACCCATTCCCGATTCCATAATGAAGTGGCGCAATGCAGCTGGGGACGGCCTTGCTTGCCCATGCTCCTTGACAGCTCATCACCCCAATGCCATCAATAAAGCGGCAGCTCGCACAACGCCTTGGTATAAATTGGCCGCCCAATACCCCACGGCATATTCGGACATTGAGAACGCGCGAGCTTCGGTTCTCAAGATGCAAGCTCTGGATCAGCAACCAAATATCCTGATATGTATCGCCCATGATGCAGTCTTGCTTGACTATCTGCCCGTCTTCAATAAGCACCCCGACCAAGACATCAATGAATGGAAGAAGAATGGGGTGAAAGAGAAGTCTCACTGGGGCTGGATGAGAGAAATTCCCATTGACGGAAAGCCGGCACATCCCCCTCTAGTGGAGGGTTTCTGGAGAGATGGCAAACCGTGGGACTATCAGGCATACAAAAAGACTTTGGATATACCCTCGTGAGCAAGGATGCCGAATTTTACTTCATTATCTCTTTTCAAGTAGTGAAAAAAATTGATCTATCATGTTGCGTTCTCTTTTGACAAAGAACAAGTGCTGCAACATAAGCATCAGATACAGGGATCGTATTCCATTAAGTAGTCAACTCAATGTCATTCCACAATCCTGATGGGGTCCATTCCAACCCTACGCATTTACCCCAATTTTCATGTCCCGTACATCCTTGCCTAATGCACTGAATCCCTGCCAAGATCAAATTACTTGCATAAAGATTGCGGCGGCGAGGAGGTGAGGGTGCTTTTGCAACACCAATTTAGACCTGCCTGAAGCGGTGCCTGGCGCAGTGCCTGAATGAGTATGAATTCGACAGTCTTATAGTATTCACATAGGACAAAGTCGTATGTACAATGAGCACTAATAGATTGCAGTCTATGTGCATTCTCAAAAGCCATATCTGAAACACATAGAACCTTAAGGTTGTGGATAGATAAGAGTCCTACAACATTGAATCAAGAAAATTGGATGCCTATCGTTAAACAGCAGAGTTAGCACATTCCTTTCATTCTAGAACACTTTGTCCCTACCTCCATCTATGATGACGCTTTGTCCGGTGATCATGTTGGAATCCTTACTTGCAAGGAAACTGACGCAACCTGCAATATCCTCTGGAGTCTAATCGGCCTCATTATGAGCTAGACCTGAAAAACAGTGGTAGAGTATATTATATCATACCTGAGGTTTTTTCATAGCAGGGCGCGATTCAACTGCCTGTTGAAAGGCGTAACCCTTCGGTACATTCATAAATTCAGAGAATTTATCGTCAATTTGATCCCACATCTGCGTAGTATTAGATACCTCGAACGCTTTTTTTTTTTTTTTTTTTTTTTTTTTTTGAATTGATTGCCATACCGCTGTTTTGACGATGCCAGGACAGTACGCTAGAAGAAAAAATGTTACAGTATATCCAATCCTGTGGGTAAGGACTCACGCACCATTGACCTGTCAAGTCGGTTAGGGCCTGTGGTTCGAATCGGGGTATAG
The DNA here is from genome assembly GCA_024706585.1 of Penicillium simplicissimum. Classification (NCBI taxonomy): domain Eukaryota; kingdom Fungi; phylum Ascomycota; class Eurotiomycetes; order Eurotiales; family Aspergillaceae; genus Penicillium; species Penicillium simplicissimum. Next base: position 1,380,366 of record JAMZTW010000061.1, read on the forward strand.
CAAACTCACATTGATACCGTGTGGGGCGAATTCAATAGCTGTCGCTTGAGTCATCCCTCGGACAGCCCATTTACTCACCGAGTAGGCAATTGCAGTAGGTTGCTATTTTGTTAGGTTAGTTTTGCTATGCGACGGGTGGATAAAGAATTGAATACCGGCCGATAGCCCGAGATGGAACAGGCGCCGATGATCTTGCCTCCTTTACCCTGTTTAATCATCTGCCTGCCTATTTTGAGGATTTCAGTGAGATCGCTGCCCCCTGCTTTTGCTCTTATTGGCTTTCTTACTTACCAGCGGCCCGGTAGCACAGAAGAACACCTTTGACATTGACCTTCGGAACATGAGCTGATGTTTACTTTCACAAGTTGAATGGGGTGCCAAACTGATTGCACTCGATCCCATTCATCCATGGTAAGATGCATTAGGCTTTTCGTCAGGATAATGCCAGCATTTGCGACCATGACCTTTCTTCGGTGTCAACATGATTTCACTGTCAAGAAATTACGGGTTGACTTACGGCTAAGTCTCCGAGAGCTTCAACAGTGGTTGAAATGATATGGTTCACTTCTGCCTCTATGCTTACATCGGCGATGACCGCAATGGATAATCTTCCTGTTTTCCGTTAGAGCGAAATATAGTAGCAAGACCGAAACATATTGCCCACCCTTAGACTCGATTTCAGATTTAAGCTCATTGAGCTTAGAGCGTTGTGCTCCAATATCATTAACCTATTCTTTTTATTAGATAGACTGCATTCATGGTATGGTAGGACCCCTTACAGCCACGTCAAAACCATCATCGGCTAGACGCAAAGCAATCGCTCGACCGATTCCTTGGGACGCACCAGTAACAATAGCGGCAGGCATTTTGAGCGGGGACGTTCAATGCGGGGTATTATCCAAGGGTGGAATCCAACGACAAAGCGCCTAGATTAATGATACGTCTGTGAGGAGTATTTAAAGTGCAAAAGGTAGATCTCGGTCTCGGCAGTCAGTCTTTTCGGTTTCGGAGCTGTCGTGCACTAAGGTTGCGCCGAGTACCGACAAGACGGCGGAGATTTAAGATTATGACGAGGGATGTCAAGAATAATAGTCCATACGAAAATAATAGCCTAATGACCTCGGCTTTTTCCCCACATTTGCTTTGCGGATGCTCCGAGCAGCATGTTTTCACAATCGGTACTCGGTGCACTCTGCAACATGCTAGGTCATCATTACACTACCATTCGTTGCCATAGATATCGTGACCCGACTTCAGCTTTTCGGATACAATGCTGATCAATGAGTAGTGTCACATTACTCTTTCCTTCATGTCTCGAGTGTTCCAATAAAGTGCTCGGCAAAGTCGTTGGACCTACCACCTCCTGGCTTTGATCATATTTTACTGGCTGCGTTTAGTTTGATGACAATATTACGGGCTAGCTTGAGACCAGTGTCTCCAGATATCTGTCGTGGAGCCGACAAGGAATGGCCTTCGTTCCCATATGGAAAAGTCCAATGATGCTACCTTTCGTTCCTGATATTAGTTCCCCTTATTGAGCTCAGACACATCGTGACGTCGGCGATATGGATGCAAGATCCCTCTCTCATCCTACTATCAGACTGTGAAGCAAAGCAACTATTATGAAACATCATTCCATGGTGCCGAATAGTAGCTAGCCGAGCATAATCCTGTTCTAAGGTATTGACAAGTAAACCACAACAGAAGAAAACACACATCTGTACTCCACTAAGAACTGGGGCGGTAGACTACCTTCTCAGCAAGAAGACGAGGAGTGTCCACGTCGTGACTTGGAAGCACGATCACCTCGGATTCTCTGGCGAATTGCTTGATGATTTTGAGAGTCCGCAGAGCCCGCATGGGGTCATCATTGATGCCATCTGGCTGCTCCTTCTCCAAAAGGTCAATGCCGTATGTCGCATCACCGGGAAGGAAGTATGTGTGATGATTCTTCTCTCCGTTGCCCTCTTCATGGCTATGAACCACGAGCCCAATATGACCCGGGACATGCCCCGAGGTATCCACGATGATTAGACTGCCATCACTTGTCACGGGATAAGATTGCTTCCACGGCCCAACCGATTTATCTTGCAGATCGATGATTTTCGGCGAGAATTCTTTCGGCCAGTGATTGGGAGTTGCGCCTTCCAAGCTTGCAAACAATCTATGTTCCCCAAAAGCCTGCCAATGTTCGCGGCTGATATAGATAGGCAAATCCGGAGCTTCCGCGACTAGTTCCTCCAGTCCTCCCGCATGATCGTTGTGCAGGTGGCTTAGAATCACACCTTTCAAGTCGGTCGCTTTGATACCCTGCTTATGCAGCTGCTCCAAGATTCCATCTTCGTGCTTGATGGTGAATTGGCTGAGGATTCCGTTGAAAATAGCCACGCGCGGGAAATAGCCCGCATTGTTGCAAAAAGGAGATTGACCGGTGTCGAAAAGGAAAAGACCTTCAGGGTGGCGAATCAAGAATACCCCGACAGGCAGAGAGTCAGTCCAACCTCGATCACACAGCGCGCGAATCCGGCGGAACAGGGAGAATTTGTTGGCGGGCTGAGAGCGCATTGAGGGTCTGATGCGGACAGTTCCCGTTGTGAGGAATGTCAATTGCACCGTGCCATAATTTGAATCGGCCATTGTGATATTCAGTGCGAGTGAATTACAACAAAAATAACTTGTTTCCAGAAGACAAAACTCAGAGAAGCCAACAGGATTTTAACGGAAAAGCGATCTGTTTTAAGGTTTGCCGTCGGTCCTCAGGACATTGCCGACATTGCCGACATTGCCGAGCTTGGACGGGGAAAAGGAGTTGGCGACTAACCCTAACGAGAACGGATCACTTGAGAATGTCTTACTGTACCATGTTCGATATCGAGGTTCATGAGTGATCGCAAGTTAATTGCTTTAGATGCGCAGTAGATTAAATCTTGGGAACTATGGGAATCGAGTCGGATTTCATGAATCTAGACAACAGGAATCCAGGGGCTCAACGATAACTGGACCAGTCCATACTCTTCATGCCCTCTTCGGTTGAGACAAGTGACGCCCGAAGCTTGTCCGACAACAGCTCCTTTCCTTCAACAATCTTGAAGCCTTCAACTTGACTTGGGTTTATTCCGGCGTCTTTCATGAACTGGAAGAACCGCCACTGACTAGCCTGTTCCTCTCCCATCTCACCCCACAGAGCAACATACTGGTCCATGGAGATCTGGAGGACAGCGGTTGAGTTGGGCTCGGGGCTGATTCCACTAGAACGTCCCCAAGAAGCCAAGAAACTGCCCATAGTGAGATCCTCGACATTGCACTTGACATATGTGCCGGACGGAGGCGGATTCTCAATTATCCCTTTCACGAATATCCCACTATTGATGCGATGATTACCAATAGACGGATACAGCGTATCGGGGTGCACGGGATAGAATTGGATCCATTTTCTGGCGGATGGCTTTAGGATGTTATGGTTAGTGAAACATGCAATCTTTCGGTGCTTGTACACCACTTGCTGAACTGCTTACCAAATAGATCGGCCTGAAAATCTCATACAGAGTCAGGTTCGCCGCGAAAATTGTAAACATAACAAAAGTGGTCTTCTCGTAAAGCTCAGGCAGTTTCTCCTTGATGAAAACATCCACATTGGCTTTGCCCTGGAAGTGTGGCACTATGGCCTGGCCTTGGGTGATGGCATCTGTGTTGGGCAAGGTGCTCCAGATGTATCGTTCCAGAGTAGGGATCGTGGCAGCAGCTCGAGCCAGATTGCTTCCTTGCTCGAGCTCACGGGCCATTGACTTCTTCGGTCCAAGCTGGAAGAAAAAGTCGTAGTAGTCGGTGAAAGCGAAGATAGCACTGGCGCCCTGGAATGCTCTCTCTAGGCTGGCCTGATCGTCCGTGTTGGCCTCTGCAACTTCGACCCCCTTTGCGGCGAGGGACTGTGCCTTTTGACTGTTGGCATTGCGAGTTACGCCACGGACACGCCAGCCTGGAAGCTTGAGAAAGGCATCGACAATGGAGCCGCCTTGGCCGCCAGTGGCACCGAGGACGACAATCAATTTAGACATAGTAGATAGAATGACGAAGTGAACAAGTCAGAAGAGAAAAGTAAGCTATTGGCAAGTTTCCTAATCGTCTCCCCTTGACTGACATATATGTACGGGCTACTAGGTTGTTGTGGCCCCGCGAGATCTCATTGTGAATACCGAGTCAGGCTCCAGATAGTGAACTTCCACGCCTAGGTAGCTTGTCCCCAGACTGATAAACCGAGGACCAATACCGACAGCCGAGCTGCAGGAAATTCTCGATAGCCTCGGGCAAAAGGTTTGATAGAAGGATCCATCCATGTGGTTTTCTTCGTCACCTCGTTTCTCCTCTGATTAAATTACTCATTGATCAATCTTGTATCTAGAAGCTGGAGGTGGGGAAGACTGCATCTCTTCTTTACGTCACGTCAACTATATTAACGTGGTGGAACCTAGCGCGTTGCTGAGAGCCGAGTGCCGAGCGACCAGAATCCGTCCCAATTGATCACGGACCCTTGAAACGTTGCCGAGCCTTCGGCTAAAACCATCCAGCAGTGGCCAAGCCCTCTTCAGACCCAACGCGTATGGTATTGATGTACCGAGCACTATTGCCAGCCTCAAAACCGCAATTCGCCTCGGAATAGTTGTGGGGCTTCTTCCCGGCTCGAAGATATAAAATAAGGGGACTTCGCTTCGTGATTACCCATCCTCCCCATTGCAGATATCCCAATGGCTCAGACACCCTCCGAGAAAATGGTCCTTGGGGCCCAGATGACGAAAGAGTTCCTCGGCGAGGATCTCCTGTCTCAGTTGCAAAAGAATACTGTGAGTTATCAACGACCCGGTCGCATTCTACAAGGAGGACTTCTAATTATCTGCAAGAGAAATGACATTTTCACGAAAACCAGCCAGGAATACATTGCCGAAGTTTGCTTTTCGAGCTATGCACGCCCTGGTTTGAAGTTTCGAGAACGGTCCTTGATGAACATCGCCATGCTTACGGCCCTGAATCGAGGGCCTGAACTACGCATTCACATTACTGCAGCCGTCCATAATGGCCTGACAGAAGAGGAAATTTGCGAGGCTTGCAGGCATGCTATGGTCTACTGTGGCGTTCCAGCCGGGAGAGATGCGCTTGCGATTGCGAGTGAAGTTGTCGCGTCGGTCAAGAACAAGTCCAAAGTATAAGCCGAGGAGGATCTTATTAACTGAGGAATAAATGACTTTGTCGTTGACCTGGAGTTTAGTTATGAAGACACTGAGAAATGCAAGTATAGTATTGTAATATGGCTTACTTCATAGAAAAGAGTAGGTTGGATCCCGAAGATGGGTTCCTTTCGCACATCGGGCTGTTTATCACGTCAGACGAGATCGAAGAAAAATGAGACAATATGGACTCCTTATTTCTTCCTTTCGTACACCTCACCTAGTATGAATGATGGAGAACTCAAAACCTCGATCTGAAGGCCTATGGGTTGAATTATGTCTAGGGTTCAATCCAAATCCTGTTTTAATCAACAATTTCCCTATGGTATTCCAGCTTTCCAGATCCCGATGAGGCTTTTCTACAGATTCCACGCCATAGTAGCGGCTATGTTTCACGAGAGGTTCGTCCCGTATCTCTCTCGCATTTCTCTTGCTCCAATGTAACTTCGCAAACAAGGCCTCGTGCGAGAAAGATGCTTTGCGGTCAATTTCCCCAGCGCGACTTGAAGACTTCGATTATTATGAGTGAACCGACATGCATTGCCAGTCCAACATCCGGTGATTGTTTCAGGACTTATAAAGTGATACGAGTGAGAACAGCTTGAGCCATGAACCATCACCAGCGCGGCGGGAGTGGCTGCTATGCAGCCCTCGAGCTCGAGTCCTACGGCTAATTTCCCATTAAACAACCCGCCGTGCTATCTATCTCATGACACGACCACATTTAGATACGCATGACCAATATATTTCTTGAATGGAAATAAACTGATCACTATGAAAGCTGCCTTCAAAGTTTCAGCAAGAGCTTGCCTGTTGACCTTCGCTCTTCCAGATCCTTGTGAGCTTGTGCCACATCTTCCCAGCTATATACCCGAGACGTCTTAACCTTCAATCTACCATCTTGGACCCGCTCAAGCACCCCATTGGCGTAATATTCAAGCTCCTGCCTCGTTGAAATGTAGTTGGGTAGCGTCGGCTGTATTACAGTGGCATTCTTGGCCCGGATCAGGGCTAGATTCAGGGGCGGAACGGGGCCACCTGGAGAGGCGAAAATTAGCACGGTTTCTCCAGTCTATAGGGTGCATGACTTACTGGCACTGCCGAAGTAGACCACTCTGCCTTTGCGCCTAGTCACTTTAATGCTGCCTTCCCAAGTGTCCCTGCCGACACTATCGTACACCTGCGACCACACGTAAGTCTTAGGTTATGCCATGTTCAAGAGATCAAAACTCACCGCATCCACGCCGTCGCCACCCGTTAGTTCCAGCACTTGCTCGACCCAGGGTCGGCCAGAGGTGTCTTTGTAGTCTATTACATGTGTCGCGCCGTTCTCCCTAGCCGAAGCACATTTCTTCGGTCCTCCAGCGGTAGCGATAACAACAACACCTGCGTTGCTCAGAAGCTGGCAGAGCAGTGAGCCCACGCCGCCTGCTGCCGCGTGGACCAGGACCGTGTCGCCTTTTTTGGCCGGATATGCCTCTTTGGCCAAACTGAGCGCTGTCATGCCTGCCATATGGCTTGCGACCGCGTCCTCATCCGAGACATTCTCCGGGATTCGAACGGCCTGCCACTGATGAAGGGCGGTATACTCGGCGTACCCAGCTCCACCAATCCAGACGACCCTATCGCCAGGACGGAAGCCGAGCGGGTTAGATCCTTTGATGGCAACAACCGTTCCGGCTCCTTCCTGCCCTAGAATTAGGGGGTACCCGGTTGCAGATGGATAGAGGCCGGTACGGAGGTAGATGTCAACGAAGTTAAAACCGACAAAGGTGTTTTTGACAATGATTTGGCCGTCGAGAGGCTTTGGTACCGGATAAGATGCGGAAAACTCGAGTTTCTCTGGACCTCCGATGCCATTCAAAACTACCGCCTTCATCACACCGGGCAAAGATTCCGGACGAGCCATCTTGAGATTGGAAGTGGCTGAAGGCGTCTCGCTTTGTAGGTTCAAGGCAATGCGCAAGGTTATAATTCCGTCAACTCCGCCTCGTCGAGTTTGCTAAGAGGTTGTATGGATCATATTTATACGATGCAAGTGTTCTGTTCGGACCATGCAAGCCGGGCTACGAGCGGCATTATACGAGTCCAGTGTCAGAGATTTCAACGCCAAAGGCCAGTCGATAGAGCATTGATTCCGACCGCACCGTCCGGTCTACATTTCCTCGAATAAGATGAGAAATCGTGCCGAGGCCACGCATAAGCATACGGATAACTTAGTAGTGTGGATGCCGATTGCCGAAGTGCAAGTGCCGAGCATTGGGAAAGCCGAAGTTCTCGTGAGGTAGGCGAACTCGGACGCTAAACGCGACACTGGTGATCTGACACGCCGAGAAGCTTAGATGCCGAGGGCCGAACCTCAAGCGTCGAGGACGCACATCATACATGGGAAGGCCGAAGTTCTTGGGTGACGATAGGACAGCCGTCTGCGCCCCCGTGGGGAAATCATAGAGAACGGGGGCACGGGACCGGTCGACAACTTGCCGACTACCGAACTCCTTCCACCGTGGGATCTCGTCTACGTCCACACACTGACTTCTGAACCTGCCAGGCTTGGCCGAGGCAACGTCGTTATAAATCTAATATAGGACGGTGTGAAGATTGATTCCACACTAGGATGTCGCTCACTTTGCATTATTAACCTTGCTTCTCAATATTTCATTCTTGTTTGCCCTTGACAGCCTCAGAAAACATGGCGGTCTTACGGGTATCTCAGCTCAGCAAGCATCTTGGCGGTGCTGAAGACAAATCCACCGCACAGCAGCCGCCTGGCTTGGCCGAGTCCTCGTACAAAGTGAATGAGCAACCCCTTGGAACAGCAAGGAAAATCCGCATCGTCACCATCGGGGCAGGAGCCAGCGGCTTGAATGTGGTTCGCACTTTGCGCAAGCAGCTCACCAACTATGAACATGTTGTTTACGAAAAGAACCCCAAAGTTGGCGGAACTTGGTACGAGAACCGGTACCCAGGCTGCAAATGTGACATCCCTTCGCATAACTACCAGTTCTCGTGGAAGCCGAACCCTGAATGGAGCAGTTTTTTTTCCTCGGCCGAAGAGATTGAGGCCTACCTCTGTCGGTTATGCGAGGACGAAAACATGCAGGATCAGCTCAAAACCGAACATGAGGTTGTGGGCGCGTACTGGAACGAGACACCTGGACGCTGGAAGGTCACGATCAAGGACCTGGGAACTGGCATCGTGTTCGAGGATCATTGCGACTTCCTCCTTAATGCAAGCGGAATTCTAAAGCAAGTGCCCTTCCTGTTGACTTCGTTTCGGTTCTCTATATACCACGCAAATACAGCCAAAGCTAATGTGCAAGGTCATGAAAAAGCAACTGGAAATGGCCCGAGATCCCAGGCCTCCATGAATTCTCTGGGACTCTTATTCATAGTGCCAATTGGACCGAAGGATTCGATTGGACAGGCAGAAAAGTTGCAGTAATCGGAAACGGCTCGTCTGGCGTACAAATCGTGCCCGCCATTCAAAAGGGTATGAAAACCGGAAGACCATATATGAAAGGGATCGGTTAGGTAGGCAGTGTCTAACATCGCTAAATTGCCTCAATAGGCGCCAAGCAGCTCGTTCACTGCATTCGTGAGCCCACGTGGATTGTGCCACCGCGCATTCAAACCCTGTCAGCGAGCAAGGCCAGCGGCATTCTTGAACAGATCGAGTTTGACGAGGAAGAAAGATTCACCTCGGCACAGATTGAGAGATTCAAGTCGGATCCTGAACTATATAGAACATTTGTCAAAGCCATCGAGGAGCAGGTCAACAGCAACTTCTTTATCGTACGAGACACTTTCTCAATCTTGTCTACTTGAAATGGGATTGACGTGCCATCTGAGCTGCATTAACGATTGATTAGGTACTGAAAGATTCAGACACCCACAAGGCGACAACGGAAGCCGTTACCCAATACATGCGAGCGGCTTTGGGAAATAATGAGACGTTAATCAAAGCCCTCGTTCCCTCCTTTCCGCTGAGCTGCCGCAGAATGACGCCGGGAGTGGGCTATCTCGAGGCTTTGTTGCAGCCAAATGTGAGAGTCGTCTCAGACCCAATCGCTCGCATCATATCGAACGGCCTGGTCACCGAGTCTGGAGAAACTATCGAGGTGGATGCTATCATTTGCGCCACCGGTTTCGATGTCTCCTTCTGTCCGCGCTTCCCGATCGTCGGAAGATCCGGAAACCTTCAAGACATCTGGACCAACGCCCTTCCACGATCATACATGTCCTGTGCAGTCCCCAGCCTGCCCAATTACTTTGGTGAGTCATCCGCGTACGCTTGATAATGTGCTTCCCCAACACCCTCAGCAGAAGTCTTGTCCCCAGTCCCTTGGTCATCGTGGAACTTCCGCCTGCCCCAGGCATTCGTGCATCGTCATTACTGACAGCTCGAGCAGTATTCCTCGGCCCCAATGCACCTATCGGCCACGGCAGTGTCTTCACCATCACTGAGCTTCTTGCGAAGTATATCGTCAATATCATCCGCAAATGCCAGACAGAACGCATCAAGGCCATTGAGCCCAGCCAGGCAGCAGTCGACGAGTTGTATGAGCACACGCAAGCATTCATGCCTCGGACCTCCTGGGCTGGGCCCTGCACATCATGGTTCAAGAACGGCACGGAAACCGGCCCAGTGACCGCTCTGCACCCAGGAAGCAGAATTCACTTCTTCCATATGCTGGAACGATTCAGAGGCGAGGACTGGGAATATGTCCATTGCAATAAGCAGAACCGCTTCTCCTATCTTGGAAACGGTCTTTCCACCAAGGAGCTTGATGGATCGGACGCCACATGGTATATAGATGGCTCGGATTACAGTGACGTTACATAAGTTTTTAACACACCCGCCCCACCCATCCAAATTACATAATATTCTGCCAGTCACAAACCCTCCGCCAAAACTCCATAACATTAGTAAATCTACCAGATATATAGTAAATACACCACCAGTAGGCCCTAGTAGGGCGTATACCACCCCTCAGATTCAATAATTGCCTGTACCCTATTAGGCATAGTCTCAGAGAGGTGTTCTAGATGCCTCATATCGATATTTTGCCACGCAATTTGGGCTGTTTCCACTAGGATTTGCTTGGTCTCATCGTTGTTCTTCATATGAATGAGATCAGGCCGAAGCTTATAGATCTCTGCCTTAAGAAGAGACCACAGATTCTCAATTGGATTAAGATCGGGCGAATGAGGCGGCCAGACCATCACTTCGATCTGCATATCCTCAAGGGCTTCGCGTACAACAATAGCGGTATGCGTTGGTGCGTTATCATGCATAAAAATCCCATCTTCAGCAGAGAGCAAGGTCGGGAGCACTCGACGGTATAACTCCTCAATAACAAATCGATTCACACCACCACGCTCAGAGTTAGGATCTCCGAATAGAGGGATTAAACCCGTACGGCGATCCGCAGAAAAAGCAGCCCAAAACATCTGCTTAACCTGCTTACCGCGATGCGGTAATCCCTGACATTGACCCATCTTTGGTTGGTCTCGAGGACGTATAAAGGTCCATTCGCGGCGTACACCGATCCCACGCTCAACAGTACACTCATCAGACCAGTAAACACGGGCCCAATCAGCCGGGGTAAAATGACGGTAGCGATGTGCCCACTGGAGCCGTTTAATCGCGTGTTCTTCGTCGAGATAGGGTCTCCAGGAGCAACGCCATTTGCGCATATTCTCAGCATTTAATAAACGCCGAATTGAGCAGTATTTAACCCTATGATCCACCTCAGTAAGGAGATCTTCTTGAGTAACGCGTGGGTTTTCATGAATGACCTCGAGGATACGCGTTTTATCCGCTTCAGTAAGCTTATATGGGCGACCAGAGCGTGGCTTCGAAACACCGTCTCGTCTCTCTGGCTCTTTAATAATAGTATATCGAATAGTAGAGAGCGGTATCCAGGGGTAGCGCTTATGAATACGTCTGTAACCCCAGCCAATATCGTGTAGTTCGCATATGCGAGAGCGGAGGGTAGGTGTAAGCTCTTTTGAACGGGCCATAGTAGGTAAGTAGGTAGATAAGTAGGTAGGCAGATATGTAGGCAGGTAGGTAGGTAGGTAGAATCTATTTCTTACGTAGGTCTTATGAGATCCTATGGACTCTTCGCGAGATGCGCGTTCTAGCGTGTTTTCTAGCTACGCGTATATAGTAGGCGGTAGGGCATATTCTAGGCGGTGTACTAGTGAGTGGGGCGGGTGTGTTAAAAACTTATGTAACGTCACTGTAAGATTGGGAGTTTCTGAGCTAAACCAAGCCAGATCAGTTACAAATCGCGGCACGTGATGTTAGGGCAAGAATTAAGTTCAGTCCATGTTATGATAATCGGCTCTTGTATGGAAGGCGCCTTTAGATGGTAGCGACAGGCTGATATAGTATGTACTAGTGAACTATTTTCACTATTGATTAACGATTGAGGAGGAAGTTGTATTTGTTATACGGTCAATCTACGAAGCGATAGTAGCAATGACTTTAGGTGCATGCTCAATACCCTGCACCTGTTAGTGGATTCAGCCTCGCCAGAAGGCTGAGCTGACCATCCATCAACAAACGAGGGACAGTCCACTCTCATCTGATGTACCGCTCTATCGAAGGCAAATCACGATGGCTAGCCAGAGAAAGTCGCGCGTCTTCCGGGTGCCAGGTCTTTCGAGGGAACGGCCCGATGGGGATCTCAAGACCGCATTGCAAGTGGTACTCGATGACAGCTTCACCGACGACGAGAGATCGCAAATCAAGGCTGAGATCACAATCGTGCCTTCATGCTATGAAAGTGACACACAGAGGGTTGCGCTGGTGCAATTTCGCGGTGGGGTGCCTCAGTTCCTCTATGAGCTGCGAGTCGACCCTCTTGAAGAATGGCAGGTCGATATGGAGGATAACGACATCAACTTTGACTGCCACTTCTTTGGCTTTACCCAGCTCTACGCGCCGGACGATAATGAGCCAGTGGTTGCGGAGTAAGGACCTGTGCCGTGATCGACATCTAGAAGATGAATACACAGGTAAGAGGAGCTCATCTCTCTCGAACTGGGAGTCCAAACCCATGCGCCGAAGTTGTCGAATGCTTCAGCCTCCACCAGGAGTCCCGAGTCTGGAGACTTCGCAATAGCTATAGGAAACTTGTGTGCTTGTACTTGCAAGTTGAACTGGGCAACGGAAAAAGCTGTGATTCGAATGGTATAATGTATCACAAGCAAGGAGTTTGTTTGATGCTGAACTTGAAAAGGGGAAGTCCCCCCGTAGATAGACCCAAATGCTTTAGGAATCGGATAAAGAGCACTAGAGGGCATCTAGGGAGCTCCAGCCTTATATGCTATCCCATTATCGAGGAAATATGGCCTTGCTCTGGTTTAAAGCCGAGCCTTGGACCGACTGCCGAAAACCCTTCCACCATACCCAGAAAAGGCTCGGAGCCGAAGATCGAGGCGAGAGCAGGATTAATAACTCTAAAGGATTTAATTTTTCTCACAATCTGCTAGTCGCTAGTCGCTCTTCACGAGCAACCGGATCGATGAAAGCGAAAGGTGTAGCAAAGCTCAAGACATTGACATCCGCCCGGGAAGGGCCTGCTAAATAACATTTGACATCTCCGGGTACATCCCAAGTGAATCCATAAGGTCCAAGTCCTCAGTAAAAAGCCAAGATGACCATTCCCTTTGCATTTGAAGAAAGCTTTGAGCGGAATACTCCTCAAAGTCACCAGTCCGCTGTATCAAGTCCATGTGGTTGCACATATTTGCAGGAAAGGGAAAGAGTTCCTCAAGACGACCACGACGGCCGTCCGAAATAAGACTGCCGGGAGTTTCAATGATTTCTGATTCCAGAGGCCGTCCTTCCATGGAAGCATCCACCTGTCTCTGTAATTTGAGGATCTTTCTGAGAACCATCTCGGACCCTCCGTACTTCCCACGCATCTGTTTCATCACGGAGCAGAGAATATTAATCTCACTCTGACGAGCAGCTTCTTTCTCCGCCGACCGGGGTTTGTAGTATATCTGTGGGAGGGACGCCACCATACACAGGAAACCATTGATCGGAAGCAAAAAACAGGTTTCCTCTCTGAAAATAATCTCCTCGTATAGATGGATAATGCATGAAGAGGCAATCAGGCACTGTATTGACGTGTGCCTCTGCGGATCTATCCCTCCATGTAGGCGCTGTAGCAGGATGATGGCGGCAAAGTATCTGATAAATAACTCCGATACCGCACGACTGAACTTGTTTCTAGAACCCGCAGCATCATAAAGATGGAGCTCTGGGGGTACTTCTCGCACCCATTCACACATTGCCTGGGTGAGTTGAGATAATTCGTCTGGGTCGATAGGTCGTTTTTCTAGCTGAAGCTCAGCAATCTGTCCAATGATTATACAGAGTTTTGTGCCCTGAATGAATAATTTCGCTTGTATGGACTGGTTTCCGAAATCCATCAGAGATGGTAGCTTCACATCAGTGTAGGCAGAGCTGAATGATGGCGGACGACCCCAGCAGGCAACTTGTAGTTTATCGGCATTCTATTGAGAGAGAGAGAGTAGGTTAGCTATGCTGAGACGTGGCCATTCATTCAGGATCGAAACAGACATGAAGCTGCCAAAAGATCCTTCGAAGACAGGAGGCATAAGGGTTGTTGGTATATGTAGACTCTTGATGCAAACCCATCTGGAGTGCTAACCGCGAGGCCACACCAGTCCAATACCGGGGCCCATCGAGACTCATCTTGTCTGGGGGCTTCACGCTCCAGCAAGATAAGAGGCACAGTGTTTTTAATGTTGAGATACTGTCGGGCTCGTAATTAAGGTAAATCAATGTCTTGACTTTCTCGTAGAGTGATTGTGAGAGTTTCAGGTTGTCAGGGCCATGTCGCATGAGGCTAGCCGCTAGGCATACCCCTTGCTGGAGTAGAATGGATGAATCTGGCGCAGAAACATCCTCTAGCTCAACTACCGGATAGTCATGGTAAACTTGCTCGAAGAAGACATCGACCAGTGCCCTCCGGAGTGGTAGAACTGGTAGGATCAATGCCTCTGTCGCTGATAAGATGGCATCTCTGACGTGCGAAGAGCAAGAGATGGAGCCCTCTGACACTGTGGGCTGTGTAGGTTCGTCGTAGGCTAAGACTGAGTGGTCCGCAATGAATCTAACATGATTCAGAGGTTCCCTTCTCTGTTCTGCCGGCAAACGCTGTGTTCTGGAATGAATACCTGGGGGCAACCCTGGGTGTGAGGCTAAAGCCCCATCTTCTGTAGTTGCATCGCCAGATATTGATTTTGGTGATCCTTGGGAAGGGGGTTTCCTCCCTGCCACCTTCACTCGCTTGCGAATGCTGGTTCGTTTGCTTCGATATTTGTGTCAGCCTCTCCTAAATGTTGCGTCGGTTGAGATGTCTCCACGGGGAGGACCGGAAAACGAACATGCATGATTGATTGAACCGACGGCAATTACTGCACACGTTGTCTCGACTATGCTCTAGATCACATTTGACTTTGCGAGCATGGCAGTGAACACACACAGAATGTGCTCGATATTGTGCATGAATCATTGTCGAGCGTCCTCTCAAAAAATTGTACCGCGGTAGATTTATTTGGAGGACATTCCCCGCGTTTCCGGGACGCTTATGGCTTGCATTACGGTCGACGATTACCGCCATCTGCGCACCCTTGATACAGTAGGTGCCCGGAGACAGGAGATACTGTATATCCGCCAATATTAGTCATGTAGTATGTTGTAGGGCCCATCCAAATTGCCAGATAGGGGGCCATACAGGGCGTGTACGAAGAGCCGGGAGTCAACTACCTCACTCGCACTGGGGGCCTGCGGCCGACTGTCGGTCGAAGCGGTGTCGTCCTAGTGGAACTGCCTGTGATGTATGCTGATGGAGCAAACTGAGAGACACTTAGGGCTTGTTATAAATTAATTTAATCTAGGTAGGTCTAACTGTAACGGCCCAGTGCTCGTCCAGGTTCACGAGCCGCCACGTGCCCACACCTTGTTTACTCCGCGATTTCCCCCCGAATCTCGTCCTTTTCTCTAGGCTTTTGGTAGATTGCATCGGGCCTAGTTAGATTGAATCAAATCTTGCTTTTGCCCTTCACATCTGTCTTATTCTTTTAGTCGGGCTTCGTTTTCCCGAGAGGCCGCTTTAGGCGAATTGAATAACGTGTCCAACCAAAGAATTTTTCTAGATCATACAACACAACTTATATATAAAGTTACATGGATACCATTTGAAGTTTGGGTTCAGGGAGAAGGCTAGTAAGGACCCGGGCACCTAAGAATTAGGTAAAGAGAGGCGCAGTGACTTCATTTAAAAAAATCGAAAGAAAATTCCTTAGAAGTTAAAGGCTTATATTCAGTGGGCAGTGTCCACTATTTCAGATAGATATAAATGTGTACACAAGGCATATCATAATCCTGATAACATCTTTTGGTCTTCCTTGTTAATTGATTCTGTCACGTTCGGCCCCGTAATGGCCTCTGTGATGGCCTGTAGCTCCGACAAGTGGTTCTCGTAAATGCCCCTGGGTGTGGTGCCATACTTATTGCACAGATGGGCTGCAACTGCCGTCGCGATCGCATGTTGTCCACCGTTGGCCATGAACTTGGTATTCGACCCCGCCACGTGGGTAGCGCTCATATGTTTCCCTGCCATCATTAAGTTTAAGATGTTGATAGAGTAGAAGCAGCGGAACGGGATGCTATAGGGCTGCTTGTCCCGTTCATCCCACTCCCAGAACTTCAGGCGGAAGTCATACTTCTTATCGCCAGGGTAGTGCAGACAGAATGCTCCTCCGTTCTGCACCACGGCATCAGGGAACACTTTATGTGTGCGAATGTCGTTCTCAGTGAGGATATAGTCGCCTTTGTATCGCCTATGCTCGCCCTGTGCAGGGACAAAAGATACCCAATCAAACTCAAGGTTGGCATAGGTGACAGGCTCCATCGTCTTAACATTGGAGAAAGTGCCATAGATTGCGCGGAGAAGGTGGTCACGGATGTGCTCACCCTGGGTATATGGGTCTAGCCACTGGCCATACTCCCAGAAATGGGTGAGGGGCCCTTTCATTCGCTCAGAGATCGTCGGGTCAGGTTTTTCGTCGGGTGAAATGACAACAGGGCCAGGCCCATTCTCACTACCCGGCTTCCTTAATTGACCACGTAAGTCAGAAAAGTCCTTTGCCACTTCTTTTGCCCACGGGACGTCTGGGAAGGGGATAGGGTATTCCGCCATCCGAGTGCGGAAAAACAAAGTGTTCCCGTGGTGCATGTTATCGCCGTGTATAGGTGCTAGACTCTCGTCAAACTCAGCTCGCGACTCCTGGCCGAAAAGCGTCTCTGCACCCGAGAGAAGTCCAAGTATAGACTTTCCAGAGCAATCAATAAACACAGGCGCCGAGAGGCGAATCTCGCGTCCGCTGCGGGCATCGCGGGCGTCGACCGAGACAATAGACGAGTCGACGGTGATAGTGTTGTAGACGGTGTGCTCCAGGAAGACTTCCGCAGTCGGTTCAGCATTAAGCAACTGTATTGCATGAAGGTCACCACTAGGTGCGCGCTGTGAAAGCTCCTCAATCAGTGGGCATGTCAAGCCGCGTGGATGGAGGCCAATCTCCACACTCGCGTTACCGCCTAAATAGGGGCGATCCTGAATAAGGGCCACACGCTCTCCGAGGCGCGCTGCTGCAAGTGCTGCGGCAGCTCCAGGCACGCCACCTCCAACCACGATAACATTATAGCATCCTGCGTCGACCGGCTCGTTAGGCAGGCCACGAAACCGCCGGCGCCAGGCACGTGCTGCCTCATCTACCTGCTGGGGGGGCGGCGTGTCGTCAAGACTGAAGAAGATCGCGTCACATCGCCCGCAGAATCCAGTTAGATCGTGCAGCGTGAGCTTCGTCTCACCCGCGACTAGCTCCACGCTGCCTCCGAGCTGCCAGCTCCAGTCCTGATCGTTGGCTCCAAACTCGGTACTGAGGCGGTTTCCATTGATCGTGAGGATGAACCTCCCCGGATGATGGCCGGGGACCCAGTCCTTCGCGCGAACCCAGACGTTATACGCACCGGCCACTGGGACAGAGATAACGGTTGAAGCGTCAGCAACCGGCCTGCCGCCATGGGCCAGCAGGTAAGGCGAGCCCATCTCGAGCTCGAACTGCGAGTCCAGGACCCAGCCCCCAAAGTCATCAAAGGCCTCGGCCTCCACCAAAATTCCTGATGCGGGGAATGCCTTCATGGCTATATCATATATGGCACTTGTTGCTTGTTGGGACGACAGTGCCTCGGATGGAGTATGATAACAATCGGCACGCTGAAGTAATGAGCAAGGGCAGTACCTAAGAACGATATATGCAGGCCCTCTACGGGAGCGACCTGAGTATTTAAACTTGGCAAAGACAACCAATTTTGAAAACAAAAGGAGTCCCGTAATCCCATAACACTCAGGCTCCGATTTCCGAGGGATCGGGGACGGATTGCCGATTGCCGAAGAACGGGCTTTTATCAGCTAGTTAGAATTCCACTCTGCCGACTGCCGAATACCGCCCAATTGTACGCTTTATCCGCTGATACCGAATTTGCGGAGGTTTAGTTCGACCTAGCTCACTCGTGAATGCCACTCCGATAAATGCAGATCAATTTGGGTTAGGTTTAGTTCTTGTCAATATAGATGATTTCCAGCCCCCAAGTAATCAAATTGAGAGACAGCTGAATTTCATTCTGAACCACATGAAGTCTGGACTATACCGTACTACGCATAAGTTCGGTTAAGACTGAATATCTGGCTTCTTGCCGATTTCCTTGGGTGAGAATATAACAGGCTGCTGACTATCGTGACATGCCGGCACAGTTTAAGAACGGCGATTCTGGATATGTAAGGTTCTTAATTGCGCGGGAAAGAACTGAACTAACTCGTGATGGAAATGGGATAGTATTACTTTATCACTTTGCCATCGATGAATCTGTTCTGTCTGAATTTCAAACCTACTCAAGCCTGAGATTCAAGGTTTGTTGGTGTAATTTTTTGGTCCTTGGAAGTTTTCTGTCTATGTTTCAAACAGCGTCTTCCTTCTTGTAGGCTCTAGGGATATAGCCGTTCCTCTGCCGTAAGAGACGACGCCTTTCTTTATCCTTCTCATCACGCTTAGAGAAAAAAGCTTTTCGACCCATAACCGGATATTGATCGTGAGCTCAAAGGGGAAGAGGCAGACTCAGAGGATAGTTGATTGTAATACAAGTAATGGAATGTATATTGCATTTAATGGGGCCGTGGAGGGGACAAAGTCTCCTTTAATATTTTGGGTCATAGGACACGATACATAACAGTGCAAAGGCCTCTTTAAACTGCATAATCTTGAACAGGACGGTCCGCCTCACTTTTGTGGTTGGGGCCAGGTTTTTGATTAGATAGAGACCTCGAGATGGAATAGGAGGGCCTCACTAGTACATACCGTTAACCCGCTAGTTATCACTCAAGAGTTGACCCTGTGGGGCATGTCCTTTTTAGGTATAGTCTGACTGGTGCTATGGGAAAAGAATTACCGCCTGCTGATTGGATAATGAGTCAACGTGAGTAAGCAGTGGCTAAGTGGTCACTGATCGATCACGTGACTACACTGACCAGATCACTGAGCATGAGCCCGTTGCTATATAGTTAGGTCCAGTATATATGTCGTTCCGCCTTATTCATCCGTTTCAGTTCTCATATTCCCGGATGCATCCTTGTGTGTGGTTGCGTGATTTTTTTGCTCTCGTCGATACTGCTGTACCCAGAGGCGGCCTTCATGGATTTGCCCCTCATCAATATATTAGGTAGACCTAGGCTGCATGGTGGAATAATACATGCTTCTTTAAATAGTGGCTAGCTGATCAAGATGGCTTTGGAAGCCTTTCCGTGGATCCTAGGAGGTAGCTTTTGTAGACCAAAAGACAGCCCGGTAGGCGAGGTATAAAGAGTGAAATTAAGCTTAGAGTTGACTTTGCTGGATAACTCTAGGTGAGAATGCTGAATCTCAGAAAAGGTGTCTGACGTAATGCAGCAAAGGTCCATTAAAATGTACCAAATTCTCAGGCCCGCGCCTTGGCACTGAGCCCAGTAAAAATGAAACTATGAAAGACGGTTGGAAATTGGCAGAGCATGTTTCGCACTCCTGTCCTTGAGGAAACCCCCTCACTGGCTAGCAAGTTAACAACACTCGATGGGGGCATGGGCCCCTCCTAATGCAGGCGGTCCGGGTTCCCCTCTGCGCTAGTTTAGTACAACCGAGACCATCTGCAGTGCCCACTGTCTAGGATGAAAAGGTGGGCCTAGATTTGAGGATAGAGGCGGCTGCACAGCACTTGACACGTCGGTTTGCGTCGGCGATCATCGCAACGGAGTTGACGCATTAACGAGATGTAGCGGTTGTGGGAATAGACTAATATACAAATTTTGAAGAGGCTGTACTGCAATATCACAGACTCGAGGTGCCCCAATATCGAACCGTTGACCAAACTGCTTAAGGCGCGTTGTCTATTGAGCTGCTGGCGGTGGCAGCAGCTCCCTTCTGCTGACGCAGCTTTTCCTCAAACTTGGCGAACTCGTGCATGGAAATCTCCTCCTCTTGGTCCATGACCTGCTCAACACCCTTGACCTCCTCGATCTGAATTTCGCCACATGTTAGTCAATTGTTCAGCTGCAAACGCCAAGGGTTAATAGCAAACATCTGGAATGAACTCACGTAATGCATCAACATCGATTCAATGCCATTCTTCAGCGTCACAGTGCTCGAGTCGCAAGTCCGGCATGCACCCCGCAGCTTCAACATGACAATACCATTCTCGAAGCCACGCAGCTCGATATCGCCGCCATCCTCCTGAATCGCGGGACGAATGCGGGTCTCCAGCAGCTCCTTGATCATGCTCACTACTTCGTCGTCCTCCTCGTTGTAGCTGAGAGAATCATTTATTCCGCCCTCTTGGGCATTCTCCGAGCCATCACTCTCCACGGTGGTCACAATTGTCTCGCCCGCCGTCACGGCTTGCGTAATCAGACTGAAGATCTCGGGCTTGATGTGCGCCCACTGCGCGTCGCTGGCCTTGGTGACGGTGATGAAGTCTGGGCCGTAGAAGACTGAGGTCACGCCTTCGACATCCAGGAGCTTGGCTGCAAGCGGAGAGGGGTGTGGCGGACTGAGCGTGGAGCGCGGGGAGAGATATTCGAGGAAAGTGGTCGGGAAGTCCTCCGGAAGGACACGGTGGTTGGGAATGAATTTCAAGGCCTGAAATTGGAGAAGAGCGAGACCATTAGTTTCTTCCAAATCAAGTCGCAGTCACCACCAAAGGGAATTGAGACATACATCAGGGTTGGGTGTGTTCTCCGTCTGAATGAAAATCGTCCGCTTGCTAGTCGGAGACAAGCCGTTGACCCCATTCTGAACCACAGGCTGCTGGTGAGGCCGGACCATTGGGCGACGGCGGGTTTCTGACGCTGTGAGGGTGGGCAGACGCGAGGCGCTGGACACATTTCGGTATGCGCTGAATGCCGCGGG
This sequence comes from Penicillium simplicissimum, assembly GCA_024706585.1. Classification (NCBI taxonomy): domain Eukaryota; kingdom Fungi; phylum Ascomycota; class Eurotiomycetes; order Eurotiales; family Aspergillaceae; genus Penicillium; species Penicillium simplicissimum. The sequence continues at coordinate 1,401,131 of JAMZTW010000061.1, forward strand.
TCGAACAGTTCGAGTACAAGCCTCGGAGACGGGAGTAGTCAACCGAGCCGTGGCCAGGGCTCGCCGGAGCATGTTGGTCGATGTGTTGCTAACAGACATCCCGAGATATTGCGAAATCACACTATGCGAGGCAATTTCCTTTATGTACAGCGGAGGGAAGTTGTCTATGGAAACTCAAGAGGCGCTTGAGCGCGGACTCTGACGCAATTTGATTGGCACGTGATCTCGGTGACAAATCAAGTTCTCCGACGAGCCAATCAGAGAAGATGCGTTTCACTTGGAAATGCCGAAATTCGGAAGGGATTCTTTGAGGAAAGCAGCTATCAGTCTTAATTTTTGATTACGACGAGACTGGATAAAAAAGTCTCTGTGCTGACATCTGCATTGTTGGTTTGGAGAATATGGTTTTGAGAGCATCATAAGTTGATGGGACGTATCAAGGAGTTGGATATAAGACGCTGAAGAAACTCAACATCCACAGCATATGACCATCGCGATTCAGAAGGTGACTTACTACCTCCAGGTGATAGGCGTCCAGTTTGGCCAGATGGAATCCTCCAACAAGGAAGGTATGCCACTCGGAAAGCCCACGCTGCCAAGCTGTCAGAGGCAAACTGATACCATTGATGCTCTCGAGTATCCTGTCCGATATTGTTGCGAGGAAGGGTTTATGACTTTGAATCTGCAGGATGTATGAACATCTAAGATTCTATACCCTGGCAGCTATTCTTCAGGCACCGCATGGATTGCATCCTCGTCTCACGAGAGCGGGATCAGTATGAGATGCCCTGCATTGGGTTCCAAGCTCAAGATCTAATGCGGGCCGATGTGACTTGACTTCGTATTGCCGACAGGTAACGAACCTTTGGAATTGGGTAGACGGCACATATCCTAGTGCCAATGGATGTCCACTGGGGGTCTTGGGGAATATCGACAATTGCGAAAGAGCCATGTAACCGAGGGCGTCACGAATTCAGACCCATGGACGATGTGGGTAAGAAATCCTAAATTTGAGATCATAGCAGGGCGGTGCCAATAACGTTAGTGTTTCTGCTCCAACGACCAACGTCGATGTTGCTGAGTTTGGCGACGCAAGGACAGTCCATTCTGGGAAGCTGCAATGTGGGTCCGTTTTCGCCCGTTGGCCTGAGGCAACAATGACGCCCAAGCTTCTTCCATTTTTGCCAGCAAGATTGAAGATCCGCGTGCGCAAGCCTTGAGCCTCGTTTACTTTCCGCAAACTCGGGATGCTGACCAGTCAAATGTGAGCAGGAACTCGTGGAACGGCGGTTTTTTCTCGTTTGTCTTGGTAGACAACATGCCCGGGTCCTGCGAGGTCTGCTCGTCAGAGCCATCCAAGTATCGCTGTCCAACATGTGGTCTCATGAGGTACAGATTCTTTTCTCCGGGCGCGCGGCCCTCCAGCCTCCGCATATTGTCTAACTATGCCTTTACCAGTTGTTCCCTAGCCTGTACCCAGTCGCATAAGATCTACTGTGCCCCCAAGGCTAAGCCTTCGAAGGAAGAATCGCAAACGACGTCCGAAACCACTCCCGCTGCTGCTCCTCTACAAAATGGTGACACCACTGCAGAAACTACCGGGAACACCGCAAGCACGACAAGCGAGACTTCTCCTGCTGCTATAGCTACATCGTCAGAGCTTCAAGCCCTACTGTCCCGCTATCCGCAGCTCCGCAGCCAGCTGCACGAAATATATCAGGCAACACAAGAAGAGGAATGGCAGGAATGGTACACACCCCCAATGAGGGGGAGGCCATACGGCCGAGGAGGTAGAGGGCCATCCCGTAGGAGTCGGGGTTCATGGACGGCGGAAAAGGGATTTAACCGCGGCCTGGGCAGAGTGCGGAAGCTCCGACAGGATTGTGAAGGAGGGGCCGAGACGGGGGTCAGGGCAGAGGCTTTCATGGAGTTTTTGGCGGTAGTGAATAAGGACCGACAACAATCCCAATTGGCTGACTGAGCGTAGTTCTTCATTCCGGGAAGTCTCTTACTGGGGCAAATGTGTTTTGTTGAGGCTTGATGAGAGTCCATCTTGGCCCTCTGCCTTTTGTCTGAAGCTCCAGTCATTGCTGGCCAATGAAACGAGATACGATGACATGGTTGCATTGGTGACCACCTTACTAGTGTATTAGGGAGCGGTTTTGTGGAGAAATGTATATTGATAGCCAAGTACGGAGTAGTCAATGCGACATACAGTATGTACTACTATTATACTATATTTTAAATTAGCGTAACGGGGCAAACAATCTATCCCATGAAAGAACCCGACTATGGCTAGTTACAACGAGAGTAGTTGCTATGGTCTGACAGCCAAACCCACAAGCGATTCAAGGCAACCGAGGCCGTGGATCGGTGGGTTTTCGCTGCGCATTAGCGGGCCCGGCCCCAGTACAAGTCCACACTGGCACACTGAGGCGGAGACCTCGCGCGAGCACTGGGCCAGACTCCCCCAAAGTCCAAAGAGCGGGCATGCACCAGGCCCGATATTGGACTCTCCGGCAGTACCGGCGCCCTCGCACGGGCGTCACAGTCGACGAGTCGAACGGCTCGCGTAGGCACCAAACAGGCACTACAACCCGCCGAGAATGCGGCTCGTCTTGTTGGCGGCTGCCATATGAACTCTACTAGGTCTCGCGCGCTCTGCCCCGGAGAGGCGCATCAAGGGGGGCCAAATGGAGAAGCACAAGCTTGCGTCGGTCCATGCTGATCTGCCCATTCTGCACGACGTGAGAGGCCCCCCGAGGGTCTTGGAAGAGATGCTGCAGCTGTACGGCTGAACAGCAGGATTGACTGGAGCAGCTGAAATGAGCCAATGGGCGAATCTCACAACGGATTGGGGCCGCTGGAGTGTCATTGGGCCTTGGCCATCCGAAGGAGACACGACATGATGTGCAAGCAGTGAGCACAACGGATCAAGGAGCAACAAGTACTACTCACAAGCAGGACGTGTGATACATGTCGACTAAGCGAGCTCCCTGGATCTCCCGTAAGCCGGTGGGATGCTTGTAGTGGCGGCGCCACGAGAAGGCTCTTCATAGATCCGCAATCCTTGGATGTGGAATAGGGAGGCGTAGAGGATGGGAGACTGCCGTTGTTGTCAGTAGTCCATAGGTGCATATGATTGTGTCGAACCAAGAGCAAGTCGAGCCCCAGTTCAGCTCCTGCGGAGCTCAGGACGACATCGTAGCTCCACGAATGACGAGGCTGGGCTTCTCTAGTCTCAGATGGCTGTTGAAAGATCTGGAGAACAGGACCTCCGTGCACTCCAATAAGAGCCATAGACAGGAGTATGATCTATCCACCTGCTGCATTTCTATATTTGAATTAGGGGTGGTCCTCTTTTGGACTGGATTTGAATAGTTTCTTCTCTCTCTCTTATACTTCTCGCTCCACCGATTGTTATAGTAGGAGAATTGGCTGCGGGCGACACCTTCCCTGGTTCAGTTGCGCCCCGGTTCCACGGTTTCTACGCCGCCGCCAGCATCTCCTCGGACATCCGGCCTGGACTCACTCCACAAATTATCTGGCCGCAGTCTGATACCAAGATCAATCGCTGTGTTCGCTACAGTGTTCATTTCACAGTCCAGCTCACATTCATCGACTTGCACCGCTGTTCTTCACGCGTTTACCGCCCGGACGATCGCCTCGCTTTGCGACCGACTCTGAACTACCGCGCTTCCGTCCGAAAGCCGACAATGGATACGCAGTGCGAGGTCTTTGGATACACGCAATAACCTGATACACCATCCAGTTCCTCTTCGTTGGCTCGAGCCAAACCCCTTGCTTCCGAGCGGTCTCCGCCGCCATGAGTGCCCAACAGACCCGTCACGCGCGGGCGTCGAGCGACAGAGCGCACGCAATGCTTGCCGAGCAGCCGCAGCGCCCCGGCATGGGAAGCCGCACCTCGTCTGCTCCGGCAGGTGGATTATACAGGTTGGATGCGGGACGAGGATCGACTTCCGCGGCGAAGGTCGGATATGCGTTGTTGGAGGAGGACGAGGGATCCTCGAGCACGGGTCAGGATACGCCGAAGCGTTCGCGATCCCGACTCCGCGGTGATGAGGTATCGTCAAGTCCGATGCTGGACCGTGTCCAGATGGAATGTGATCTGCGAGGGAAGCATCGAATGGCTAACGGCGGTCCTTTTTCTTGCAGGAACCGCCCAAGTCCAGTCTACCGGAAGTAACAATTGCCGTGGTTGGAGAGGACAATGCTGGCAAGACGAGCTTTATCAAGTCTGCCCTGGATATGAAGGGCCCACCCTCATCGGTCTCCACGAAGAAGAAGATGTCTTTGGACGGGTCGGTTTACATTGTGCGGTTGTTGGAGATTGACCTGAAGCAAGTCACTTTTGACCAGGACCTAAACATCGTATGGCCCAGGACGGGCAGGGATTCGGTCGCTCCGATCGTCGACGGGGTATTGCTTCTGTACGATGCCACCCAGCCAGACAAGCTGGAGAAGACCGTTGAGCTTGCAGGTATGTGACCCGCGCTGCTTTCCTCAAAACACTCTCCATTTTCGATTCTTGCTGCTCTTGCATCTTTGAGGGGTTCTCGTCGGTGGTGGAGCCACTACGATACCTAACGTCTGCTACCTGGTTGCTTACCCCGAGGATTGAAATTCAGATGCTCTTGGTGACGCCACGGTGCCATGCGTGCTGGTTGCCTGCAAATGCGACCAGCTCCCCGAGGATGGCGAGCTGGGCCCGATTCATGAGCGCCATGACATTTATCGGACATCACCCGAGTCCCCGCGGTCTCAGCAGATGTGTATTGCCCTAGTGCTGCGGTCTGTTGTTGGTATTCGAGCAGGTGAGTCCCAAGATTATTCTGAACCATCAACCACAATCTCCCCCTCCTCGGGAGCTCTCGGTCGGCTAGCAATGCTTGGAAGTCAAGCGAATTGCCATGGGCTGAGCCTGAGCCATGGATGGCCTCTGGGCGAACTAAGTGGGTCGTGGGCCTTACTTAACCTTTGGCGATTCGCTACCCCCCCCGTGCCTCTCTCAAAGTCCCCAAAGTCCAGAGTCCACCGATCGACTCGAGCCCCAGGCCCCCCCCAGGGAGAAAGCACCAAAAAAGAAGACCAGAAGGAAAACACGATAAATTTCGTGGCGTTTCGTTCTTCGTGACGGCTGACTTTGTGTATCTTATTCGCCCAGACTTGGTCCTGTCTGACCGTAAGAAACCTCCTCCTCCTCCCTCGACTCAACCTCAACAGTCCGCCCCTCCCCCGCCGAGGACGACCACCAAATCTTTTCAGCCCAACCCTTCTCCTCCCGACTGGTATCACTCCCGCGCCAATTCAGAAACCCCCACTGGCGTCCTTTCTGCAGCCGCTGGCGGCTCAGCAACGTCGGTCGCGGATCGAACTGTCGATGGCAACGGCGCTCACCGTCTGCCAACCGACAAGATCCTCCCATCCAATCTGGCGCAACAGCATGGTTCCAGCTGGTCTCGAAATGCCAGGAGTAATTCCCACCCGGTCCGACCGCAAACTCCGCCAACTGGCTCGCGGCTGAATCCGCGCCGACCGTCTGCTCAGGGAGAGATTTCTCCTACCAAAGAACACCTTCGCCAGCGACTGCAGTCCTCTTGGCGAAACAGCGGAGGCTCGGACGCCTTTAACAGCTTTTTGAATATGGAAGACGAGATGGAGGATGGAGCCCAGCCTGGCAGCCCTGGCGCCGTCTTGCGCCCAAAGCCAAGCAGCGAGAGCAATTCCAGCGCAGAGGTTGGATTAACCTTTGACGAACTCGTCGATCGGCTGGTCGCTTTGCCAATGTCCAAGCAAGACACGAAATTCAGTGCCATCTTCCTGTGCCTCTACCGGAAATTCGCCGCCCCAGCTACCCTCCTCAATGCATTGATCACCCGATTTGAGAAGAATGAAACTAGCAACGCCGATCAACTTGCTCGCATGGCAGATCAATTGCGCCTCTTGAACGTGATCGCTTCGTGGGCCTCTGAATATCCCGGCGACTTCGCAAACCCCAAAACTAAAAAACGTATCAACGAATTCGTGGCGACCCTTGAAAAAAGCCATTTCTACATGTTCGCCGCGAAAGAAATCGGATCATTCCTCGACACCAATGCCGAGGACGACGATATTGGATGGGCTTTCGGTGACGGCGATGTTGACGAATCAACCCTCACCGAGACTTTCTTCGACAATTCCGGTCGGAGCTCCCCCGTTCCCTTCATGACCAGCACATATGATGAGGGTGACGAAACAGACGAAGTGGAAGAAGACCCCCTCTACAGCAGTATGAGCGCCCTGGATCTGAGCGAAGGGCCGCACGACTCCACGTCACGCCTCTCCGGAACCCTCTCTATCGCCTCAAATACCGACAAACCCTCCAGCACCATGAATCAGTCCTTCACCCTCTTGACCGTCGAGGCCGCGCAGAAGGAAGCGCTGCGTCTCGAAATGACTGGTCGGACTTCACTCAGCAAGATCCAGTGGCGGTACTTCATGGAGACACCCGACGAAGAATTCGCCCGAGAATTGACTCGTATCGACTGGATTATGTATAATTCATTCCGGCCTCGCGACCTCGTGCGACATGTCAGCATTTCTGGCGTTGACAAGGACAAGATTAAAAGTTTGCAGAACGTCAACCGCATGATCAAGCAGTTCAACCATGTGGCTTTCTTCGTGGCGAGCATGATTCTCCTGCGCGATAAACCCAAGCACCGAGCAAGGTGCCTGGAGAAGTTTATGAGCATTGCAGTGGTACGTACCCATCGCCCCGCGCTACCAAACACGTTCATCCTTGCTAACCAGGACTCTAGAAATTACGCCGCCAAAATAATTACAACGCTCTCGGTGCCGTAATTGCAGCCATCAACGGCACCCCGGTTCACCGACTTACCCAGACCAGGGAATTGATTCCAGCCACTAGTCAAAAAGAGTTTATGCGGCTGGTCATTCTCATGAGTACCTCACGCAGTCATTCCGCGTACCGACTAGCGTGGGATAACTCTTTCTCCGAACGCATTCCCTTCCTCCCTCTACATCGCCGAGACTTAGTCTCTGCGGAGGAAGGTAATAAAACCTTTGTTGGCGAGAACAGATCTCGAATCAATTGGAAGAAATTCGAGGTCATGGGAGAGGTGGTCATCGGCATCCAGCGAAGCCAGAAGACTCCCCATCCTCAGGCTCAGAAGTATGAGGATATCGAGCGGCTAATCTTGGATTCGAAATTGTCTGGCGACGAAGAGGTATGTCAACAACTGATATTCTTATCTTTCACTTTGACCACATCTGACTTCTTTTGAACAGGATCTATACGCTCGTAGCTTGCAACTTGAACCATCGACGGGGGCCGAAACCGGGCGCAGAAAGTTTGGCTGGCTACGCACGACTTAGTCCCCCCGTCCTTCTCTCCCCTGACCGAGCCAGGGATGTGATTCCATTTCCACACCTCCTTGTTATCCCGCCGATTTTTCCGCGTGTGTTCCTATCTCCTATTTTGTTCGCCATACCCCTCTCTCACGTTGCTACGCTCCCATGATCGATTTATTTGGCCCGAACCTTTCTTTCCTCCTACCTATCTATTAGCATTTCCTGGGCATGAAGCCCGCGGCATAAAGAAGATGACCGTTGGAGCTAGGTGTTGACACGAATCTCCGATATGATGCTTGTTTTGTACATAGTGCCCTCGTGTTAGCGGTCATCGCGGTGTGGTGTGTTGGATAATTTTACCCCTAGATATACTCTGACATCACTTCTCTCGTATGAAATGATAAATGGACGACACTTCATGAATCTAGTAAAGTTAATTAGCTTCAGTAGCCGCTATTCCCTTCCTTCCCTTCAAATTAGCAACCATAGCCCCATAGTCAACAGATCACGTGAACTCCGTCAACCATCTCCAAGTCTCCACCCAAAATCCAAAGACATAAATCCTAATACTTCCTCGCCTCCAAAATCAACAACCACCTACAAACCCACCACCACCACCAAAATGACACAACAACTCACACACCAAGCGCGCTCCACCTACCGCGCCCTCCTCCGCGAACTCCCCCGCAGAACCCTCTCCGCCCCGTCCCCCCTCCACCAACGCCTCCGCGCCGTCTTCCGCCTCGAAGCCCAAAAACCCTCCACACCCTCCGCGCCAACCCCCTCACAAACATCCTCTATCGCCTCCTCCACGCATCCAATCGCCTTTTCCACACCCACCAGCCCGGAGGAGCGGGCACTGCGTATCCAGGAGGCGGAGCAGTTGGCGCAGTGTGCTCGCGCGCAGCGTGTGTATGTGGAGTTGTTGGAGCGGTATAATCCTGGTATGAATTTGGATGAGGAGGAGAGGATTCGGTTGACGGCGCGGAGGGTGGGGATGGAGTTGCCTGTTTTGCATGAGGAGGGGAAGGAGCGACAGGAGTAATTTGGTTGATGTCCCGGCTTGGATCGAAGCTTGCAATCCGTGCTTGATATGCGTGGAGATCGCTCGTTTTTTGAAAGTGTATATGATCATGGGGATGTGGGCTGGGCTCGTCGAAATATCCGGGTTATGTCTCGGACGTAGCTTCGGTTGGCTGGACTCCTCTTCTCGTGCTGCCTTTGTGGTGAAAGATTACGGATCGACCAGGGAAACAGCGGTCTTGTGCCATCCGTGGGCTAGGTGGTTGTCGCGGGCTTGGAGGCTTGTATACGGAACTGCGTGGGCGTTATACTTCTTCTGTTGGGCATGTATACTAGTGGACAATGTACAAATAAAATAGAAAGGCATCTTCGAAGCGTGTCTTGCAGTCTGATTCTTGCGAATGAAATCTTTATGATCATCGCCTATTCTTGCAGCGCGACGAGCCAGTGCTCCATTGTCGCGCTTGCCTGTGGCGTCAAAATGTTTGGAGGCGCTTCCATGGACGAGCGACCGAAGAACTAGACTAGCACTTTGAGAATGGTGGTAGTTGTCTACCTGAAAAGGCGCGCCGGGTATCTCACATCCATTGAAGCCAAGGAGGCTCCGCGGTGACACTGATGGGGACGGCGGCCAAAGAACAGCGCCTAGTCAGTCTCGTGGGGAAGGCTACTTCGTAATGCCTTTGGTGGCCCAGCACGGTGCACGGTGCCCAGGTCTGTTGGTGGAATGAACCGAAAGTTTGGCAGTCGTAGAGAAGCCTGGACCTTTCAGCTGTTGGTCAACTGGATCTGTTCCATCTGCCTCATGAGCGTCGAGCTGCTCTCCTCGTCTTCCATGCTGACACTAACTTCGATTGCAGTCTTGGGCCGATTCCGGTTCAGGCCATCCAAGAGACTGCATGCTTTGCAGATACGCTGACTCGAGAGGTACCCACAGCGCTCACAATGACCCAATGTTTGTTTCTTGATAGTCTTCTGAGAGACACTGGGCTGAGCCTTGGGTAGGCGGATCTCAGTCTCACGAGACTCAGCAGATTCATTTTCGGCCAATTCTTTCTCCATTGCGGCCATCTCACCACCGCTGGTTCGTCCGTTTTGACTACCACAGCCTCCAACATCATCTTCGGCTGCGGCAGTCGATCCGCATTGCTTCCCGCTCTGGTTGATTTCGTGCGGCACGAGGGCAGCCATGTCCTCGCCACTCTTCACAATATCCAAGATCGAACTGGGTCGAATCTTCTCAAGATCTTTGATCAAGGTTCGAGCACTGCCACGGAATGCCTCTGGGGAGTAAATACACTCGGTGGAGAAATAATCGAGTTGGCGATGGTGGGCGTAGAGAACAATCTCTTTCTCATAAGCGTACTTCAGCGGCTTGCTGCGCTTGATATCCGATGCACCGGAGGCAGTCACGATACTCGTTCCACGGGATAGTCGGGGCAAATCAGCGCGAAGAAGATTCATCATGACAGTCTCCGCGACATCGTCCGCATTGTGGCCGGTCACGACATGCTTGATACCCAGCTTCGCCGCGCCCCGATCAAGCGCCTGTCGCCGGAATACACCGCAGTATGTGCAGTTCCCCTTCTTGCCAATCTGTGCCACCACCTGGTCCATCGTCCATCCGTAAAGCTCCCCGTATCCCAGAATTTCTAGCGGCATATCGTACTGCACCGCATTGCGCTTGACGGTTTCCAGGCTGTCGTCACGATAGCCGCGGATTCCCTCGTCGATGGAGAGGAGACAGAGATCCAGACCATAGTTGTATCGCTCATTGAGAGTCTTCAGAACCGCTGCTAGTACCGTGCTGTCCTTGCCACCGCTGGCGCCAATTGCGACGCGTTCGCCGGGGTAGAATAGTTTCGTGCCGACAATCGTCTCGTGTACTTCGGTCTCGAAAACCTCGAGGAAGCATGCGCGGCAGAGCTTGTGCCGATTTTTTGGGCGAATGATGACCGCCCGGGCCTCCTTGCAGTGAAAACACGCTGTTGGAGCCATGATATTTGGGGTGGTTGTCGGTTTGATGGTGAGGGGCAAAAAGAAAGAATTTATGTTCCCCGCATGGCCCGTGCGTTGACGAACTGGCGAGTCGGAATTATTATCAAGTGAGGATGGAAAGTTATGTTGAGATCGTACAGACAGCATTCAAAAGCCAACTCTACAATTCCTACACGAGTAGATTTGAGGGTACTTGAAGCTAAAAAGAATGTGTCAAAGGCAATAAAATTTGAAATATTTGCAGGTGAAGTAAGAAATTTTCCCGAAAAGAATAATGACGATAAGCAATCATACAACCTTCTCCTTTTGAGTCTGAACCTGGTGTGGCGGTTTGCCTTTCCGACAAAACAATCCAGCCATACATACGGGCACTGGCAGTCTATTCTTCCTTGCCATCTCCTTCGCGAGATAATGGATGTGGTGCCTTCGGTGGATCAGCGTGTGATGATAAGGCCGAGAGCGATCCGTATACAGCTTGAGATGCTCCAGCTCTTTCGAGCCCAGTGTCTCAGCTACTTGGTCGGTTTTGTCTTCGGCAAAAGCGAAGGATGTCCCGATGATCTTGAAGTCTCGGGCCATATGATGCAGGTTCGAGGAGTGCCAGTCCTCTTTGGTCCAGACTGGTTTCACTTTCCAAGGTAGACGACGCTCATTTTTAAATGCATTCCACCAGTCCTCTAGGTGAAGTCTTCTCTTCTCGCCACTGACTGCGTGCACACATCCGCTAGTGCCCAAGGCCGTATGAAGCAGGAGGCGATCGACGACCACATCCACAGGAACCTCATCGATGGTGGCATCTTGGTCGGGATTTTCACAGCGTGTTGCCAGTAGCATTTTTCGTCCGGGATGCAGGGCGTAAGCGGCGGCACATGCCGTTGACAGCGTGGGATTCGAGGTCGTGAAGCCATGGAATGGGAAGTCCTCGGCCGGGCCAACGACCGATGGACGGATAATAAGTATCTTGTCCAACGCATCTTTCTCGGATGCCTGTTGTAGGACCAACCGCTCAGCCAAGTGTTTGGCGTATGCATAAGGCCAAGGAAAGTCGTGGGTCTCGAACTCATGCGATGTACCGTTATTTTGGACTTCCCTCCAAATGTCGGGCGCGCTCTGATAGATGTCTTCGCTCTTCCTATCTAGGGAATAAACCCTTTCTTGAACAGCCACATCGGAATACTCGCTCGTCTTCCAGAGATGTGCATTGACATATGCGCTTGAAAGTAAGACAAATTTCTCAAGGTTCGGAAATTTCAAGGCATACTTGACAAGACACAGCGTCGGTGCTATAACGGTATAAGACAGTTCTCGAAGAGAGTCCTTGAGCTTGATTGAGCATGCCGCGTGGATGAATATGTGAACTCGTCGCTTCAGCATTTGAAGTGTGTCATCGTCAAGATCCATTGTCGCGGTGTCACCCAGTTCGCCATCCAAGATTGTCATACTGTGGCTGCGAGTGAGAACACTCGCGATTGACGCTGGCAGCATGCTGTTCCATTTTGATTCGGCTTTGCTGGTTCATATTGTTAGGGCGCAACCTGTAAATACATAAATCTATTGGACCAGACTCACGAGAAACCACCGCGGCACAGCACGTATATATGTTCCGGATTTGCCTGGGTCAAAAGTCGGTAAAGCACAGCAGTGCCAATCAACCCTGTCCCGCCGGTCACGAACAATATCTTGCCGTTATAGTAATCCCATATCATATTTGCGGAATATTGAAATTGCTTTTCCTCTTGAGAGTTTTGTGAGAAGCGAGGGAGGGACACATAGCCGGTGAGTAGCCACCCAGCCGAAAGCTACTTGTGGGTCTGGTGTGGAAATATATAGCTCGTCAGCCGGTTCCAAACATACGGCATCGAAGCCGCGAAAAGACAAATTCCAGATCCTTCCAATCATATGTGTAGATTCAACCTGATAGAAAACCCCTCGTGGGAGCGAGGTGGCCCATAACTGGACACATGCCGGTTCTGAGGGTCAAAGGGTGAGGGGGGATGCAGCTTGTGTAACCAACAGTGCAGGGACCATCCTAGGAGCCCAAACCATTCACATAGTGTATGCGATCTATTCCAGCACACCACAGTATGGAAACGGAATTGATTACGTGTGACTTGAATCATGTCTCTGCCTATATTCGATCAGGCCAAGCTTCAGCGACTTTGACCGTGTCGACAATAAAGTTGCGGGTTTCAAGGATCTTCACCAGGAGGATATGATCGGCAGTGCAAGCCTAACGTATCTTGACGATGTCCGTCGGCCTTTGTCGTCCCGGAAGGGAAATATGCGCGCGGAAGTTGGGAGGATTGTGACGTTGTGATGCGAAAAGTTTGGCGGTGTGACTTGGTGATAGTGAGGTTTCTGGAAAAGACTTGTGTCAAATAAGACCTGTGATGAGAACTAAGCTTAAAAATTCTTAGTCTCGGTCTCACAAAAGGTCGGCACCTGGAAAGCCTTCAAACGAATGTCTTTGGTCTGGTGATTGAGCAGTAAAAAAAGTGCCCTCAGCTCAGCATTGGAATGGAGTATGCCATATCCACTTCGCTGGTTAGATAACCTTATCTCGCTCTGACATGAAACCTGGCATTCAAAATTGCCGACTTGATAGTGTCTTATCAGCCTGTTCAGGCGTCCCCGCAAAGCCTAATCTCAAGTTTATATTTCTTAATGGCTCCTGTTGAACTTGACGACCGTTGTCCAAAAGAGTCAGGTCCACCCGAGCTTATCGACCGACGTTCCCCGCATCGGAGCTGGTCCCCTCCCCCCCCCAACCTTCTGCACCCCCTTCTGGTCTTGCCCTCGATATCAAGTAGTTGTTATTTGAAGATGCCCAATTGGGCAGAGAGCGTCACCTGCTGTTCAGAGCAGCGACTGAGGCTATAGTCGGTAAGCTGAAGAATGATTGCTGGACAGATCTGTGCCTGACTATCGGTTCAGTGTAGGGGCAATAAACTGAAGGATGTAGCTCCGCCTACCGAAATGCAACTGCTTTTTCGAGTCTGAGTATTCACAGAATGTCGGCACCGAAGCCCTTGAAACGAGCCTGTGACCAATGTCACTCGGTAAAGGAGAAATGTCGCCGCCTGAGCGACAATATCTCCTGCGAACGATGTGACAGGCTCGGCCAAGCATGCCGAACAACTCGAAATGCTGCGAAAGCCGGCAGAAAGTCCCAAGTCTCGCGAAAAGTGACCTATGCTCTTCCAACCTCCGCTGAAATCAAACCTGCAGGCTATTATGCTGGGACCAGTGATCCTGATTCCGCGAGATCCTCCCTCATATCCTATGATGCCGAGCTTGCCAGCAACTCAACAATTCTCCACGACCTTGATCATTGGGAGATACATTTTGTGAATCATATGAGAAGTCCAATCGTGGCGCCCTCACCTTTCGCCAAGTTTCTCGTCGGCTCCTGTTTTTACGAGCCGCATCATTCTTCTTTCGTCCATAATCTCATCCAACCATCGCCAATTCTCAGACATGCAACTGTAGCCTGTGCCGCTGCCCTTCTGGGAGACCAATATCCAGAGCATGCCAAGGCAGGTTTGGAGGTTGGACACCAACGGGCTGCACTAGCTGTTTCATTCCTCCGATCACTCGAGATTAAGAACAAGGCAGACTTGGAGACCGCACTGATACTTGGAGTTGCATTGTTGACATTCGCGATGCATGTTGCCGACGGCCAGCCCTTCCTCGTCTCACATTACACACTAAATCTCATCAAGATGCAGCATCCAGACTTATCGGATCTCGACCCGTCGTTGATGGACTTGCTGGTGTGCTTGGCCAGCGCGGAGACTTCTGAATGTCTTTTGCGATCGCAAGTCCCTACCTTGAGAGTGGACACGCACAAGCGGGGACATTTTGTGGACCGTTACCTTGGCATCAGTTCTTCAATGCTTTCATACTTCTACGATATCTGTCAGGTCAGCAATTCTCTTCAAAGCTCGGCCGTGGCAGGCGAACCGGAATTGTTGCAGCAGCTGCACGAAATCCAGCTCGCCGTCGAACATTGGCAACCTGAGCCACCAGAGGACTTTATTGAAAGGTTCTCGCAGGTTGAAGTGATGACGATGCTAGCACAGGCTAGAATCCTTCAGCTGACGGCCCTGCTGATCATACATCGTTTGAAAAATCCATTTGGACAGCACGATCAAGAGGCGGTCTTGTGGTCGAGCGAAATTACGAGCGAGTTTGAAAGGGTTCTTCATCTCTCCCACCGCTCCATTCCATGTACAGCAATCGCCTACTTGGTTGCCTGTTTCGAAATAACAGACAAGGAGGCAAGAGAGAAAGCAATAAAACGAAGTACCCACATAGTTACGTTCTCAAAACAGGCGCAGATTCGCTTCAAGGCTACGTTAATGGCCGTCTGGAAGACAAGAGACTCGGGAAATCGCTTGTCCTGGTTTGAACTTAGCAAATACCATTCAGAAGTATACTTGAAATAATCAATAAAAGATTTTGACTCGAGCATGTATTCATAGAGTAGAACGAGCTAGCCTTAAACTGTTCGACGGCCAATTTGATTCATCGCCATCCTCCTATAGCGCGCCGCAGTTGCACCTCGTGCTTTCTTCCCCCAGATGAGCAGAGGTACTGGAATGAGATAGAGGAAGAAAGCCACGACTGCTGCAAGAATATGGAGATTTTGCATACCCATACCATCAACCCATGGCGTTATCACGAAAAGGATAATCACCGAAATAATGTTTCGCATGAATATAACCCCCACCAACGCATCACCAATGATCTTGTCAGATACAGTCAGCGTACAGCCAGGAAATAAAAATTAACGAGAAATGCTTGGAAGTACTCACATCCTGATAGCAATCCATGAGGTAGGAAAGTGAGACACCGCTGACCGAAGACAGTGTGAATCCAAACACACCGAAGCCGACGGCGAGACAAGACCAATGGACTCCCTAAAAGACATTAGTTCAGCCCATATTCATTAAGAGAACAGTATTGAAACATACATAGGCAAGCCCAAGACCAAAAAGCAAGATAGAAGCAGGCCCCAAGATCGCGGTAGGCAGGGCCAACCACAGGCGCTGTTCGGGCTCATAGATACCACCATTCTTCTTCGAGAGCCACATAATAGACTTATCACTCAAGTATCCACCAAAGGGAAAGCCCAGAACAGCCCCCACAAATGGTGCGACGTTCATGAGGCCAATGCCGATGGCGTCGAAATTGTATGGTGGCATGAGCATGTAGGTTGCCTGGAGAGACGTCATCATCGCGAACCAGGCCAACGTGGAGCCGTAAGTGATAGCAGCATAGGTCACAGCTGGGAAAGTGAACAAGGTCTCGATTGGCTGCCAAAAATGAGGAAGTAGTGACTCATTAGTTGGCGTGACGAGAGCCATCCTTTCACGGTATGTCTTTGGCTTGATCTCAGCATTGGTCGCAACTCGACTGGTGACCACCTGTTGGGTCATGTCCTTGTTATCGACGGCAGACTTGACTCCATTGTCAGGAAGTTCGGTCGCATGGACTGCAACCGAAGGGGCGACGCTCTGGCCGTTAAGAATGGGCACGAATTTTGACTCCTCGAAGAGGAAGATCACACAAATGAGCGTGATCGCAAAAAAGATGACACACCACCACCACATCCATCGCCATCCTTGCGAGTCCACAATATAGCCAGATGCAACAGGCCCAAGGAAGGCTCCAGTAGTTTGGAAGATCACAAACCACTCATTCATGGTACCATGCTGGTGGACGAAAAACATGTCTGCGACAGTGATCTGCGCGACGACTTCGGATATCGCACCACCGAGCCCAGAGATAAGATTCGCACCAATGAAACTACCTACACTGTAGGTCTTCGCCTGCCATACGCAGGATGCAAGTTGCAGCGCAGTACTGAAAATATAGATCGGTCGGCGGCCATACTTGTGAACAAGTGGGATGAAGAAGAAGCACCCGATGGCCAGACCTCCATAGTTGACTGCGGCGCCTGCGTTGAGAATGTCGACTGAGAAACCAAGCTCATCTTCCATCAGACCCCATGCTGTAAAACCGATGTCTAGCTGAACAAAGGTCCACAGAACGAAGAAGCTGACGAGGGTGTAGTTGAGGATTTTTCGAGCAGTCGACCAGTTGAGAGGATCATTCGGGTCAGCCGAGGGTGTAGGGACGAGGACGAGCTGGTCGGTGGTCCGGTGAACTGGGTTGATCAATTAATACAAAGGAGTCAGTTAGAAGAGTCACGTTCATCGTACTATCTTCAAGGGCCACTGTCCCTGGTGCCCAGAAGGATTCATCTCCATCATCATGCTCGTTCACCATTGCGAAGAGACACGCGAAGTTAAAGCGGTGTTCCAAGAAGAGACGATAGCTTCAATTCCGACTAGAAGTTGATCTTCGAAAAGCACACTTCTGCCCCATCAATGCGAGCTAGGCATGGATTTAAAAGCACTTTGCGATTGGCCTTCTCACGAACGACTGAGTTGAAGCATGCGGAGACACCGCGACCGCAGAAGCGTTATCTCCTCAGTTGCCGACGGGCTGAGAGTGGAGGAGGTCAAGCGATGATAGCCTCAAGCGAATCAGAAGGCGGAAAACAGGCCGGCTTGGCATGAAAGACAGATCGAGAGGATCCACCCCCGCTTATCTTGTCCAGTAAGCTTTCGATGGTGCTCCTCAGTGATTAGCGGGGCCCCAGTCCTCCGTAAACACTCACGAGTCGTCGTAGAGTAAAATCGAAGTCCAGAAACCTTGCAGACTTTGGCGGACTTTATTCCGCTCCCTTGAGTGAATCATGAGCATCCCTGCTGCCTTGAAGCTATCAGTAATCGGTATGGACTGCCTGGTTGGACCTGCCTATTATGAGACGCCCAATGGTCGTGAAAAGTTGCTTGATCTATTGATAACGAGGGGTTGAACGAAAGCAACGAGCCAGACTCCGCAGAAGAAATCTCGAGCCGCCGAGCTAAAAGAACTTGCCAACAAGTTCCATGCATGCGCTGAAGGAGCTGGCCGGGGGCCATGATGTTGCTCAAGTGCCGAAAAGTTCGAAACACAGCAATAGCATTTCAACACCAAGTGCAGTGATTGACGTGTTCGTTTGTGGAACGGCACTTCTTGGTTCAAGGATTCCTCGTGTTTCTCGCTGGCCGCTATGACGACTGGCGTGATGGGCGACCGGCAGTCGGCCTGAAATACATAGATCCATGATAAATATGCAAGGGCGAACGATCACATCCAATAAAATAATGCCTTGTACATGAACCCTCTCTGAATGCAAGCCCCGCGCCGAATCCTGACCGCGATTTGGGTCGATGCGGATAGTTTGCGGGGACTATGTTACTCGCGGGAACAAAACCGGGCACATCAACAGCCATAATTCGAGATCTTCACTTTGACTACAACAAAAGAAGATACAACAAGTTACCAATCCGCTTTCTCATAGTGCAGAATGGAGAGAATTGATGTCCACGCTCACTGTGTTCCACCCACTTACCGGGAGTGTTGCCTGCAGAATGATTTTGCCGGAAGAGGTCATCCAGATGGAATGCCTGCGATTCCTGTAAGTTCTATTCCATGATACCCGGGACATCCATATCTGAGTCTAGAAATAGGAATGGGATCCCGAGACGCACATTGCGTTAATGAAGAGACTGGGCATCACAAGATCAGTCCTCAGCATGTCGTCCCCGGGGACTCACATCTTTCCCGGTGATGACCCGCAGGCCCGCACTCTGACAAGAGAAGTGAACGAATACATGTCGGAGGTTTGCACCAAGTACAATCAACACTTTAGTTTTTTTGCTTCTCTGCCGCTTCCAGATGTCGACGGCTCTCTCGCCGAGATCGACTATGCTCTCGACTACTTGGGTGCGGTGGGATTTCAGATTTTGACCAATTCCCACGGCATCTACCCTGGAGATGCACGTTTCAGTCGAGTCTTCGATAAACTAAGCGAGCGGAATGCTATCGTATTCTTCCATCCCACCAGCTGCCATCTCCAAAGAGAGAATGGTTTTGTCGAACAGGTGGACCCTATTGCTGGAGTCCCCAGTCCCCTCATGGAATTCATGTTTGACACTACGCGAGCACTCACGAGTCTGTTTACAGCTGGAACGATCACCCGATGCCCAGGAATTACCTTTCTGATATGTCACTGTGGTGCAACTTTCCCACCGATCGTGGTAAGACGATACCTTTCTTTTCTCGACAGTGAAATTTCACATCTAACACATCTCTATAAAAGGCCCGTATTGCGGAATTCTCCAAATTCCTCGTCAAAGACGGGGATCCAATCACGATCGAGACTATCAAGAATCTGCTGCAGACTCGTTTCTATATTGACCTCGCTGGTTTACCGTTTCCGGATCAAATCCATGGTCTCCTTCGACACGTCGATTCAACCAGGTTACTCTACGGAAGCGACTATCCGTTTACACCAGCTGCGCTTGCAGAATCTCAGGCGAAGAGATTAGACGAGGGATTGCAAACTAATTTTGGATCGGATACTCAAAAGCGGGTTCTATTGACGAATGCCCAGGACTTGCTAGGTAGATTGTGACCGCACGAGCCATCCAAGAAGGTAGCAGAATCGGCCTGTGTGGGTAGGGAAAAGAGAGCAATAGGCACGGACAATCAACGAGTTCAATTTCTAAATACCCTGTGACGAAAGATCTACTTGCAGTATCCATATTTGCCTGCCAACTCGGGCCGCGTCATGCATACTCCTAACGATTGCGGGGACGTTCCATCCCAGTCTGACGGGACAATAGATCCCACAAAAGGTCCCCTAAGTGCATCCGGATGGTTGGCAGTGGGAGCTTCCTCCGCATGAACCAGACTTTGAAAATGCGGGGAGGGTATTTGATTCTGTCGACGTACATCAGAGCCTGCTCAATATATGATCTATATTCCACGCTCCTGAGATTTAGTAGTCAACGCTACGGGCCTGTTTCGGATTAATAACAAAAGCAATCTACCTATTTGCCATGGGAGTCCTATTAACCTTGCAAGGGCAGTACACCGATTGGACTGCTCTTGCCTTGATATTATTAGTCTTAACCTCCCTCATTCGATCACTTGCAACTGCGTTCAAACCAAGTCTCAGTTCCATTCCCGGACCATTTCTTGCTCGATTCACGCCGTTCTATCGCCTTCTGAAAATATCCAAGGGTGATGCTCCGGTATACTATCGGCAGCTTCACGAGAAGTATGGCCCTATTGTACGCACTGGCCCGAGGACGGTGGACATTTCTGACCCAAAAGCTGTTCCGATTATCTATGGCATAAACAGCAACTTCTTCAAGGTATGTACATTCCTAACTCACATCCTTTTAAAAAAAAATCTTCACGACTGAATTTTCTCACTAGTCTGCTTTCTATGACACATTCAGCCCATTCTTCGAAGACAAAGTCATGCCGAGCATGTTCTCAATCAGAGATCCAGCGGGCCACCAAGCTCTGCGACGACCAGTAGCTCAAAAGTTCTCCATGGCATCAATCAAATCCCTTGAGCCCTTGGCAGACGAATGCACAAAGATACTCGTCAAAGCAATGAAAGATTTAGAAGGCCAGAATGTGGACCTTGGAGCTTGGCTACAGTGGTACGCATTCGATGTCATTGGTGCAATCACCTTCCAACGTCGATTCGGGTTTATGGAGAAGCGCGAAGACGTGCAGGATATGATCAGTGGTCTGGAAGCAGGCCTGAAATACGCAGGGATTGTCAGTCAAGTGCCGTCTTTGCATGGGTGGCTGATTGGAAATCTGTGGGTGTCGAAATTTTTGGCAGCACAACCCTTCTTCAAAGTCGCTGATCCGCTTCGGACTATGGTGCAAGTCAGTCTTTTGATCAATGTCAAACTTTTTTTTTCTGAGTCATTTAAGATGCTAAGACCATCCACAGATTACGCAAGAATGCATTGATGACTATGATCGCCAGCCTCAAAAGCATGGCGACAGACCGGATTTCCTGGCCTGGCTCAGAAATGAGGAAACCAAGGGAAAACCCATGTCGAATCGCGACATGATGGACCACCTCAGCAATAATCTGTGCGAAGTCACAATGGCCAGCTCAAAATTTTGTAGCATTCAATCACTGACTTCTTTTTCAGGCTTGCAGGTAGCGATACGACAGCCATCTCGCTACGCGCGATTATCTACTATCTTGTTCAAAACCGATCAGCCTACAAGAAACTACAGAAAGAGATAGATGAAGCCGACCGGGACGGTAGGCTATCACCTTACATGACATACGCTGAGTGCCTTGAGCTTCCCTACTTGTAAGTTTCCCTCGTGCGGACCAGAAAAACACAGCTGCTGATGCGAAGTAGACAAGCCGCAATGAAGGAAGCAATGCGTTGCCATCCCGGTGTATCATATCCACTTGAACGGGTTGTTCCTGAAGGTGGAACCAATCTCTGCGGAACCCACCTCGAGGCTGGTACAATTGTGGGAGTGAACCCTGCGGTGCTGCATCACGACAAGTCTATCTTCGGTGATGATGCTGCAAATTTCCGGCCCGAGAGGTGGATAGAATCTGATGAAGAGAAGGTCAAGTTGATGGATCGCCATTTGATGACTGTCAGTGCGGTCCTTTCTGATTGATATACTGAAGTGGTGCTAATGGAAGTGATAGTTTGGCTACGGATCCCGCACATGTATTGGGAAAAACATTTCTATCATGGAGATGGGCAAGCTAGTCCCGCTGCTTATTCGACACTTTGAGATCGAGTGGGCGTCGGAGGAGGCAGAGTGGGGAGTCGAGACATACTGGTTTGCGAAGCAACACGGGTTGAAGTGCCGCCTGCGATCGAGGGATGTGCCTGCCAAGTTAAGTTTCTAGGAATATGGGCAAGGTTCTCTTCAGCTAAGGTCTCCTCAGAGAGTTTACAATACTTTACTACGTCGGTAGATGAGAGGTGGAAAATTGAACTTGATTTCAATAGCTATCTGAGAACTTCAAGCCCACCCAGGTCTGAATGAATCCTGCCATTCTGTGTTTCTACACTGTAAAAAGAATGAAGAGAAGCAAGGGTTTGCCTAAGCCAGGGCCATAATGTCGTTCTTGTGAGTCTCGATGGCCTGGCCAACGACACCAATCTGAGGCAACGTGTTAGAAATCCAGGCCTCTGCCTTCTCATAGACAAGTTCCCAAAGGCTCTTCGAGTCTGCATTCTTGTTCACGAGGAACCCGAGAGCGAGCAGGGTCGCAACAGCATTTTCAGCCTCGGTATCCAACTTCTCCACCTGAAGCAAAGAGAGGACCCGTGCTTGAGTACCTGCCATGTCACATCCAAGCACATCAAACAAAGCCTGATTCCATGCCCAATTACCGCCAAAAGATTGCAGTTCCACCAGGACATGGATGGGACTTGAAGAAAGCGAAGACTCAGCGTCATCATCGCTCTCCTGTCTAGCAAAGAGTGATGCTCTTTTTCTTCGCGTAGTTGCCGGCGGCGCAGCGGCTGTCTTTTTAAACGGACCGGAAAAGGGATTTAGACTTCCAAATCCGTAGCCACTTGTCGTCGGCTGAGCCACCGAACCAGAGGTCCCTCCAGGGGCCGGCGCCCCAAAGGCACTTGGCTTGGCTGGCGCTCGGAGTTGATCAAAAGATGCTCCCGAGAAACCGCCGGGCGGAGGGGGTGGAGGAGGAGCCCCGAACAACGGTGCAGACGACGTCTGCGCGAAACAACTTGCCGGGAATGGCGCTCGGCGGGAGGCAACTGCTCCAAAGAGGCCGACTCCTTGTGATACAGGTGGTGGTGGTGGTGGTGGCGGTGCTTGTGTTGCAGCGCAAGCCATACTCGGTTGGTTACCTCCATATAGTGGAATGGCCCCAATCCTTCCTCCTGTAGGAACCCCCTGTGCTGACGAGAACAAGATCCTCTGTTGGCATTGAGGGACAGCGCTGGTAGGCTGCATACTCCCAAAGCCCGACCGCCTTGCTGCTGCAGTGGGTAATCGATGAGGTGGTTGAATGCCGGTAGATTGAGCGATTAGAAGATGTGGGTGGCCGAAAGTCTGGGACGGTACAGTTTGTGCCTCAATCTCCTTCGGCGACTGTTTCTCCTTGGAGGTGGAGAACACATCGGTCTCCAGAGCAACAAAAGAGCAATACTTTCCCGTGACTTGATACTTGATCCCCAGGCGCTGACACTCACGAGCCGCAAGACGCTGCTGTGTGTCTGCGTGAAATTGTGAGAATGGGTTTCCAGCCTTGTCACGGGTATCTTGGAGCCAGCCGTGGTTTTCCTCGAGTTCAATCACTGCTTTGCGCGAAGCAAGTTGATGGATCGTCTCTCCCTTCCCGGAATCGCTAATGGGGATTTGCAATACCAGAGGCCCCTGCTTCGAGGTAGCACGGAAGGTGAGTGATCGAGGAGTGCGGTGCGAGGACCGGGGGTCAAGCAGGAGGTACACGGTCGTCCTGATGAATGGGTAGAGGGGGGGGATTTTGTGAGGTGCCTGAAGTTCTCGTGGGGGAGAGATACTGGGGAGGCTCTTGTCATCTGCCTTAGGGTTGGATCCAAGCTCTGCGTCTGATCCTTTGAAGTTGGTATCGAAGAGGGAGATGGGTTGTTGCGTAGCGGCTTGCTGGGGTGCTCCGGGGGTTTCGACTCCCACTTCGGTTGCCGAGTCTGACATGGATTCGTCGTGATCAAGTACTTCAAAATCGTCGTCGGCCTTACCCTCATACTGCACGTCAAGTTTGTAGTCGAAGATGTGTGGAGTGAGTGCTCCTTTGAGCATTCTCACCACCTTGCGATCCAGTTCTTCATATTCAATCACCGACTGAGAGAAGCCGTTACCAGCTCGGGCAATGCCTTCGACAAGCGAATGAGATGCGGCATCGCCAATCGCAAGAGAAAAGAACCGAGCACTATGGTCGGCAGCGGATACGCGAACAAAGTCGAAGAGCGCCTGTTGATTCCAGATTTCGCCATCAGTGAGAAGGAGAACCTCCAGGTCCTTGTTTTTGAGACGGTTTTGCACAGTGGCAACCACCGCTGATTGCATCTCTGTACCTCCCATGTTGGCATTGATAGTTGATACAAACTTCATGGCATCATTCAGGCTTGATGCATCATAGACCCTACTCGTAGGCCACAGGAAGGAATAGCTGGATCCAAATGAGCAGATGTTGAAACAGATGCCCACCGGCAAGGACTTGAGGAATATGCGAAGGGCAGCCTGTAACGTAGAAATCTTATCGCCCATACTTCCACTCCGGTCGATTACAAAAACAACCTCTGGTTGAGCTGGTGGCAAACTGAACTTGGGCACCAACGTGGCCATGATGGCTCGCTGGCCTGGGAGGACAGGATGAGTCTCAAGCAGAGCACGGGGATTATCGAGACCATCGGCCTTGACGACCAGGACAAAATCGCGCTCGAGCTCGGCATATTCCCCCTTGACAAGACGCAGGGTTGCAGAGGCTTTTGATGGATCGAATGAAGTAGAATCGGCAGAAGTAGAAGACCGTCCCAGAGAGACTTTGACAGAGTGACTCGGAGATTGTAGCTCACGGAGTATCGAGTCTTTTTCCATGATAACATCAACCGTCAAGGAGATTCCCTGTATGTCTGCAGGTAGACTGAGTCTATGACTGGGGGTATAAGCGTCGACATGGCTCCCATAGCGAGGAGCAATGGAGTTTGGCAATGTGTAGCGGATGCCATCGGTCTGGGAGTCTTGCTTGAGCTCCCCGACATAGGTGATGTCAACCGTTAGAGTCTCCTTGGCAGGGACGTTACCAAGGCGGATGAGAAATACATCATTCTGGCTGTTGGAGTGATCCATGATTGCCGCCGTTTGCTGATTTTCAATTGCATTTTGGTAGTCGGCTTGAGCCTGTTCCTTACTCTTCACCTTGCTGTGGAGCAGGCGCGATCCCACACGACACTCGAAACCCACAACGCTGACGCCATCAAAGAGTGGAAACATGTAAGAGACCTCCTGAATAAGGAACTCGGAAGGATTGACGAAAGTCTGGGTGAGGCGTGTGCGGGCTGCAGAAGACAGGATCGTGGCGTGTACTCCAAGGGACACCTGAGGCAGACATCTCCAGGTGTTGGCGCTGGTGTAGCAGCACCCAGAGTAGTAGCCCGACATGACTGTGGGTGGAAGTGGAAGTCCAGACGAAGAACGATGTGAGCAATGATAGTATGAGGCAGGATGTTTTGGAAACTGTGGCAGGTGGTGAGTAGAATGAAAAACGATTCTACGACGGTGGGAGAGAGAAGCTCTTTAAAGGGTGGGCGAGGCAGACTCGCAATGGACAACCACACCAGGCAGCACTGCGCCCCGAAATACGGAAGTCTCCTTCCCGCCAACTGTGAACGCTCAAACAGAAATCGAAGTTTGCTCAGGAATAAAAGGAAAAGGCAGCAGGATTTCATTCACAGATATTCGCAAGAAGTAATGGAGTGTTTAAAGAAAGGAGATGCGCTAGAATTCAGCATTTTCTAA
Organism: Penicillium simplicissimum; assembly: GCA_024706585.1. Lineage (NCBI taxonomy): Eukaryota > Fungi > Ascomycota > Eurotiomycetes > Eurotiales > Aspergillaceae > Penicillium > Penicillium simplicissimum. The sequence goes on from JAMZTW010000061.1 coordinate 1,425,965, forward strand.
AGAGCCTCACGGTGATTTCCATCACGTGTCGCCTGGTGCTTATTGCTTAGGAGTGCGCCCCCGCTACAACCGAGCCAACTAGCCAACTGGCCAACTAGCCAACTAGCCAACTAGCCAACTAGCCAACTAGCCAACTAGCCAACTAGCCAACTAGCTGCAGGTTGACCTTGCCCGTGGCCTAATGTGGTCTAGCGCCCTGTTCCCCGGTCCCATCTATGATCAGGAGAAAGAACCTGACTTTCGACACTCTCGGGTCGAGGGCTGAGATCTCCCGATCATGCGCCTGGGGTAAGAGTAAGACCCGACTAGTACTGCAGGTTTAGCTGGGAGAAATCTGCAACCCGGCAAGGTCCTCTCGTGTATCCAGCCTATCCTGCGTCATGGCCGCCCCAAAGGGGCCTCCGAAATGCTGGAGGTTCCCGTTAACCCTATTGATAACTTCATTGCCTCCTGTAGGCTATAGGATAGATATCTCGTCCCTTCTTAATAGAATTGCGCCTCAGCACGCCAAATGGGCGGAGTGGAGGAGGTCAGAGTCGCTAGAGATGCTAGATTTTGTTTTGGATGCGAAGGTGACAGACGTCGATCTCATTGAAGTCAATCTGTACTGAGATTTGGGGTGCAATATGTGCCAGTGATCCCTAACGTTGTGATGTTTGCCTCAAAGGGGGCATTATTAATGCCTAAAATAGGCCAGTCATCTGGCACGCGATTTACTAGTAGTCTTGTCTCGACTCGCCTGGCTGGGTTCCCATCTTCCTGGAGAGCAAGTGGGGACGCTTGCCCACAAAAGGAACGAAGTGAAAAATGCTTTCGGCTGTCATTGGCCGACAAGCTCCACTCTATCCAGCAGAATAATAGTTATTGTACCTCATCCACCGGCCTGGCCTCTATTGACTCCCGCAACTCGCGTCCAATCACTCGAGTCCACAGTGGATTTCTTGGAAGTTGGAACTCCCGAAAATCGAAGGATGGAATAATGGAAACATCTTCAACCTGAACATGTTTGAGCATAGTTAACCTGCTTTGAAAAAATAATATAAATATCTCGTCTCTCTCGAAGCCGGCATTCCCATGAATACCCGTCTCACTCATCTGCTCCTCGCAATACAATTTCATCTTGTCTCTGAATGTTCATGCATTGTTGTTGAGTGCTCACCGCCATCGCTTGACATAGGCCTACAGTACAACATGTCTTCCGCCCGCCAAGACAAGATCATCTCGAATAATTGGGGTATGCCCCGTGAGGGCAGCACTCAGATCGCATATACCTTGAGTTTTCCAAATGACTCTAGCCACTTGCAGCAACAATTTTGCGCTCCAGACTTGACTCCACGATTCCAACAGTCCGGCTCCACCTCATTCAACCAAGCTCTCGAGGGAGACCAAATGTCTACGTCCCTTATTCCAGACATGACTTCACGACTCGGACATTCCAGCTACACCTTATTCAATCAAGCTCTCGAGCCAGATCAAATGTCTCAGTCCCTATTTGCCCCGAACAGCCTTCTTCAAAGTGAACAAAACCATCCCCACGATCCTCGGTCCACAACGTGGTTCCACGAACGTGATACCCCTCCTGTCAACCACTATTCATCGAATCATACTACCTCACTGCCGCATGACAAGCACCGCTATACTGCCACAAGAGAGGGAAAGGCGCAAGGCTCAAGCACTAATACTCGTCGTCGACGGAAGAGAGAAGTAAAGTAAGCTCCGTTCTCACTTGGACCTCCGCTGAATCAAGGGCAATGTTAACTTTTACTTCAGCAACGAGAAAGCTCCACCGCATATCTTCCTCTGCGAATGGAAAGATTGCGACAGACCGGGCCCGTTCGCCTGCAAAGCATCTCTTAAACGCCACGTCAACACGCAGCACATTGATTCTCGCTCAGTTTCGTGCCGCCACGAGAGCTGTCCAGAGGTCTTCAATCGAGAGGACAACATGATGCAGCACTTCCGCTCCGTTCACAGCGTTACCTTGTAATGGGGAGATCTTTGATGCCTAGGTGATTCCTTTGGGGTATGGAGGGCCAAAGAATTACGTGAAATGGAGGAGTTTATGGTAAGACTAGTGGTGCATGATGGCTCATCTTTCGAGCAATGAATCTGTCGGGACAGTCTCGATTCTGGAATTATCGACTGGCATCAACGAAATTTTGTTGTAAGGCATGGTAGAATAGCGGCGATGAATTTCAATCTTGAACACGGCCCAGAGTGAGTAACTAATATCTTCCATTGATAGTAACATGACTTAAGGAAAGTTCACAGAGTATGAAAATCCCAGATAGACGATGACTGCACTCGAGAAATATTTTTACTATTAGTTCCCGTAATCGATACACGAGTTTATTCGACATAGTCATTCTTGCAAACAAGACCCGGCCTCAATTAGACGCCGCGGTGTAACCTTCCGAGGACCTCAAACGCCAGGCAGAGTATAGCCTTCTCTGAAACCAACACAAAGGATTTTGAATTATTGAACGACGCCTAAATTGAGTATTGCGATCGCTTATCTCGGCGTAGACCCAAAGTAGACCTCACAAGAGCTCCCTAGACTGTCTCAAACTTACTAAAGAGGTTTTCTCAGGGGTAGGTATCGGCAGTGAGCCTCTATACCTACGGTCTACTACTATTTTGACAACTTTGAGCACCCAGAGCCTCGTTATACATTAACCATCAACCATCCATGAAGACGACCGACCAATGGACAATGCTGAAATCGCACATGGTTGAACATTTAACCGGATACCGAAACAATTCCAGAGAAGCAGGTCCGGGGTGAAAGTCGGCATGGTAAACATCGCGGGGTGCTTTTCAGACATTTCCCGAAGCCGTCGGAAGTTCTCCATTTGGAGTCACGGAGTCATAAAGGTGTGGTCGCCTTCAAGAGTGACACTCGATCAATTATTCAAATAACCTGAAAAGTCCATAGAAGCTGGAGTGCTATATCTCATAAGTCTCAGTTCCTCAAACACCATCATTATTCTAAATACTCTTCATCATGGGCTCCGTCGAACAAACCACACCCACCATCTCGAATCCGTTTCGGACTCGAATTCTCAATGGCGAGATCACCCCTCTCATGTCCATCAAATACATGTTGGGCAACGAGATCGCCAGGATGGCCAAGAGGGCTGGTTTCCACGCTGTCTTCATCGACATGAAACACGCATCCCTCGATATGCGTCGTCTTTGGTTTCTTCATTACCTCCGGAGTGACCAGAAGCTATGCCGGTATCAACACATAATGGATGCTTCCAACCTTGTTGCAACTCCTGCCAGCCACAATTTGGGGTCTCGGCATCTTCCTCTGCCCCGAGTCCCCGCGCTAGCTATTGTACTTCGGAAAGCGTGAACAGGCCATGCAGAACCTCGCAAAGCTCCGCCACCTACCCGTAGACCACCCCGTCCTCCTCGGCGAGGTAGCAGGCATGGATGCACGAATCCCCTATGAGACAGAAGCAGTCGGAAACTCAAGCCAGTGGCAACTCCTCAAAGAGACACTTATCCCCGTCGAAAACAGACGCCGCTTCTTCCTCGTCTTCATGGCATCGCTGCAATGGTCCGGCGCGAACACCATCACTCAATACTCACCTCCCATACCTAGGTATCATGGGAGACGAGTCCAAGTCCCCGGCAGCGGGTATCTACGCAATCGTCAAGTTCGTGAGTACTCTTGCTTTCGCGCTGTTCGTTTTCGACTTCATCGGTCGGCGCCGCTCTCTCTTGGCAGGCATCTGTCTGCAGATAGTCACCCTAGTCTATGTGAATGAATACCTGGGCGGAACGAAGCATATGAGCGCGGCTCATATTGCTGCGTCGGCGGACGCTTCTCGTGCATTGACCAGTGCCATCGTGGAGTATCGGCTAGTTTAAGTATTCCGTACCTGATCGGGTCCGAGATTTTTCCGCTTTGTTCGTTGAGGCCATGTCCATTGCCATTGGCTTTCACTGGGCTTTCTAATTTGGTTGCTCGCGGGCGATGCCTAGTTTGCTTGCCGAGCCAGAAATCGGGGGCTTTAATTTTCTTCGGATGCATTTGCTTGATTTCTTTGGTTTATGTTTACTTTGCTATGCCGGGATTCCTATCTCTCCCAAACTCTCAGAGACAAGGTACATCTGCTGACGTACACAAGATACAACTGGACGATCGCTCGAAGCGCTGAGCAGCCTATTCCAGCGGCCTTGGTACACTGTGCACAAGGTCGCCTATCCGGAAAAGCAGGAGCTTCATATTGAGTAACTGGGCAAGGCAGACGTGGCTCCTCGGGTAGAACATTACGAACAGGCATCAACGATACAGGATCATATTGGTCATCAATATTGTCTCACAACGGGCGTGGTTCGCATATTGATCGCCGTCGCCCGCTACATTGTAGTATGTACCGGTGAGCCCGAGCCGTCGGTAGCGGGCCGTTGCCGCCACAATGTAAGGAACACAAGGGGCACAGGTTTGTCTGCAGTACTTTTGTCATCAATGTTTCAGACGCGGCTTTGTACAAGAAGCAACCTTTGTGAACGTGAAGGCGCTAATGGTGGCAAATTGTACGATGTTTAAGGCTTTGATCGGAGATATTTTGTGCTTGATAGTATTATTATACGTCCCAACGCCGGGACAACGGAATATTGGATAAATACATACGTAAAGAGACACGTGTCTAAAGGGCATCTGATCCAACCTAGTAGTTATCCAAGAGCTCGCATGAACCAATTCGAGAGAGCATAAGACGCCTGACCCTGATCCAAAACCAGAGACTGACCACAAAGAAAATCACACAGAAACGCCGGTGCTAAGCCAGCCCATGAATCAATGCAATGAGTAAAGATTGTAAGAGATTGAAGTCAAGGTAGAGAAAGAAGGGCATGTCTAGTGTGTTGGACATGAGATGATAGAACAAGGGCAGATTTGGTGGAGAGCGAAGGGTATTGTCACCAAAGATAGGTATCAAGGGGGGAATGCTTTTTGCCTGAAAGCATTAAGAAATAAAACACAAAGTCGGCAAGATGATGAGTGAGTGAAGAAAATCGTAGACGGGGGCAGAATAACCAAATGAGACTGCAAATGGCTAGTAAGGCAGAATTAAATCGGAGGCACACCAGTCACAACAGGAATCGAGACCTGCTCGATCATGCGTGAGGCCGACCGATGCGGCTTCCCATGTAGGAGCCAGTGGCAGAAGCCAAGAACCGCGCCACGAAGCCACCACCATGACCGTGGCCGGAGACTTTCATCTTCTTGCTTGGCTGGCGAGCAGGTTCGTAATGCTGCTTCGCATCGACGTTGACAAAGCTGTATGTCAAGGATGAGACAGACGGGCTAGTGTTGGAATCGGTAAGCATCATCACTTCGTCCGCACCGTGAGAAGAGCAAGTGCTGATGCTGGCAGGGGTACCGCGGGAACTAGGGGCCGCACTGGATGAGCGAGAACAAATCGAGTTGAAAGTCTCCGCGTGCGAGAGACCAGGTACATCCCGGATGGAAGGCGGCGAGATGGACCGGCCAGGGCGGTTGGGGGAGGTGCGGTAACGGTGGTATGGGGTGTATCGCTCCATATCGGCAAGAGATTGGGGGGAGCTGTGAGTGTTGATGGCAGGGCAGGAGACGTGGCTGGGGAGCCGACGCAGGCCGGTGACTTCACCATTTCGGCGAGGGTCAGCGCGAGCCTCCAGCTTCTGACGCCGTAGGCGGCTGGCCAGCAGATCCGCAGGGGTACCGATTCGTCGTCTATGATGAGTGTAAGAAAATTGGATCATGGGCAGAATCTGGGTCAGATGTGAGCCATACCGCTGATGCTGCTTCCACTGGTTATTCTCCTCCTCGGCTTTGCGTTCACGCTCTTGCTCCATGCGATGACGGATGGGGGCCAAAAAAGGTTCCAAGTAGGTCAAGAGGTCCTCCTCTGTGACACGAGTCTCCCAATCCAACAGGAAGAGCAGCTGACGCTCCATCAGATTCACCTCGGGGAGGGAGAAGCCAAAACCTTCGAATCCCTTCACAGCCGTGTACCGAGCCCAGTGCTTGTTCTTCGGGCTCGAGTCGTTCAGGTTCTTGGCGGCGAGGATCAGCGAAGCCAGGAAGATGCGGTGGACAGTGCATCGCATGCCCTTGGCGACGGGTGGCAGACGTGCTCGGAGACGGCCCAGGTACACCAGCGAACTCATCAAGGTGGGCACCTGGACCTGCGACCGAGCAACGAGGGATGCAATAAAGGCTTCGATGGAGGGAAGAGGTGGCAGGGAGTCGGCTGCATCCATTGGGGGTGTAGAGGGCGGCGTGGGTTGGCCATGCTGGCTGACGGTGTTGGTCACATGGGCTTCGCATCGGATGACCTGTGATGCTTGTTGGGCCAGGTACGTCACCATCTCCCGCGAGACTCGGTGTGTGACAAACTCATCCAGAGCGGCACGGTTGGGGGTCAAGGTGGAGGACATTGTGCTGGTTTGACTTGTTGGAATCATTAGATGTGTGAAGTGCTGTATTTTGAGGATTGATCGTAGCAATCAGTGCTGCAGTGTATCCGTCGTCGGACGAAGCGTGAAGATAGTTGATCCAAGAATAGATCCTTGGTGATATATGATAATTAATGTCTCGGGAGGCTCAACAATGAGGTTGTATGGAGTCACCGTGAGACAATGTATTATACCGGTTGGTTGTTGTATACTTTGTCAAGACGGGATAGTTGTGTCGACCGGATTAAAGAAGACGAGAACACAAAGACAATAGGCGAATGGGGTCGATCCAATAACTTCAAGCGAGAATGAAAAGCCAAAGTCGAATTCCTGGCCAGCAGGATAACGGAGTCAAGTAGTTCCTGAGAGAAGGAATGTGCAGTAAGGATAGTTGAGGTTGTCGTGTCAACCCTCTTATCAGTGCGATAGCCCTAACTGGGAGACTCCAGAGGAACTGAGACCTGCCGAAGCGGAGAATTTAATCCGCGAGACAGCCCACTGGACTATGGCAATAGATCGGACAATGTCTGTGACTGGCACACAAATTATTTAGGTGATTTCAGATTGGATTGCTGCAGTGGGTGCGGTGATTCTTTCTTGATTTCGGAGCGACAGAAAGTTGGGTTCGAGAGAGCGACCGGGAGGACAAGAATGGACCAGCTAAAAGGGAAATGCGGACACGGGGGAAGAAGGTGGAAAGAAAAGGATGGTGACGACGTTGAGCATGCGGATGAGTCCCGTGAAGAATCCGAGAGGCCAGCTGGGAATACTTGAGTAGATATAACTCACTAGCTCCGAGCTCTGGTATGCGCCAGGCGGGCGGCTGGAGACAGTGGAGAGGGGGTCCCTCTCCAGACTGCTGCAAGGTTGGCTGGAGCCAGTCATACAGGGCCATGGGGAGAACCGACGAGGGGAGGTGCCAACTTGCCAAGGGGGGGCAAATGGATGGTCGCAAAGGAGCCAGAGCGAGCCTGCATAGTTGGATCTGAGATGCTCGAACCTTTTTTCGCGCGCGAAACCTGAGACGACGACAGGAGCTAGGCCCGACAGGATAGACAGGGTTTGGGCGATGATGATTTGTCCAGTCCACTGTTCGTTGGAATGTGGTGGAGATGGGCGATTACCGGCCCAAAATCATACATGCCTGGGCTAGCGTGTAAGCAGTAAAGTGTACTACTTCTTCGACTAACAGAGTAACTGTAGTAACACTAAGGAATCATATCATATTCGAAGCATGGTATACTACGGTACCTTGGGTATACTAGTTCATCGCCCTATTGCCTGAACACGAAAGTCTAAGTATACCGCATGACAATGCAAAAACCACCTCTCCAGCCATGAGAATCGAACCATTTGCTCCGGGTCAGCCTTGTCTGCCAACTCCGTACTGAGGTCCGTACTTTTCTATACATTGGCTCTCGCCACTCCTCTGACGCTTTCTTATTATCGATTCTGGCACACGGTTCAACACTATCCCTAGATTCATGCATCTTCCCAATATTGCATGGCCGCGGTCGAAGTTCTCGATCGCATGCTAGAAAAACGGCTTTGGTCATCCAGCCTCATGGAATTTGCCTGCCCTCAGTCGTCATGATGTTTCCTAGAATAGGTTCCCCCAGCGCTTCCAACCATCAAGATGGACTACCCAAACGCTCGCCAGAGACTGGGGGCGATCACAAACTCAGCTAGCAATCTATTCATCCACTCGTCCCTTGTAAGAAGATCATCAGCCCAAGGGGTCCCACTTGTATCCGCAGTGGAGTTCCGCCGGGCCAGGCCCCATCCCACGAATCAATGCCGGCGGCTGCCCCTGTCCGATCCTGAGTCTTGGGTTTCTCTGCCATGGTGGGTAATGGAGGGGAGTCGCTACGATTGCACCAGCCTCCCAGTGATACACTTTAGATCGGCCATGAAACTCGCGACCGTCTCACATCTCCTGCCCGAGACGCGGGGGGATGAACATAATTAGGACCAAAAGTACATCATTATTGCCAAGTGAGATTCTCCTCCTTCTCTCCTCATCCCGAAGAATGGCACGATAGGAGAGGCAAAAATAGGGTATCATTGATTTCATGTTCCTTGAACGGGGTCCTAGTGTTCAACGATCTAGGCGCCACTAAGACGCCCTATGTAGGGCAGTCATTGTCTCCCACTCGATGGGCTTCTACACCCAACCTAACTATACAATGTCCCCTGGAGAAGGATTCCAGGCACTAACCATTCTCTGTTCAGCAAGGCAAAAGAGGGGAGGGGCCATTCTCCAAGAACTCAGGGCGAGCTGAAAGAAACCACCATCATCCACTAGGCACACTGAAATCGTACGGGCGCGCAAAAGGCCAAAACGATCCAAGGCCTATGGCCTCTTTCAACAATGTGGCAAGTCGCGTTTCAATTTGACGCCCGCGAAACATGCGCCCAATCATTTGCCCAGCCTCAGCCTGGCAGTTTTGCGACTGTCATCAAGTGCATGACCAGGCGTCTGTGCACACTTCAACTAGTCAGTCAGGCGAGCCCGAGTGGCCGGACTAACTATAACCGCAATGTAGCCTAACAAGCAGCTACGGGACTAAGCCGAACTGGGATCAAGCTAATACTGCTCTCGGATCTCTGCCTTCATGCCAAGTGACCCCTGTCACACGCCTAGCCAGGAGTACATACTACATTAGTATATACTGTGTCGCGAAGCTTGTTCGAGGGGAAGGCGAACATGCCAGATGACAGGGCAATAGTACGGTAGTAACATACTAACATCGGACACATCAGAAGGGATAGCCAGGGCGATGAAGAGGGGGAGGCGAAGAGAGGAGAGGAGGGGTTATACCTCCATCCTCCATCCTCGAGAGTTACTCCCTCAGGACCCGTGGATGGAGATGAAATAGTTTGACCACCTCGCATGAGGCGAGTCATTTCCTACCCTCACCAAGGCTGGGAATCGATCTATCGAGTCTGCCACATCCATGTCCATGCTCATGCCCACAAGTTCCACGACTCGCACTCCGCTGCTTGTGCGTCCGAGCTGCATTTGCTTCAACTCCGATCCTCATCCCCGTCTCCGTACATTACTACATACACATACAGGGCCTTCTTCAAGCTAGCAAATGCATGCATTACTCCGACCGGCAATCTGCATTATTGCATCGCAGACACTATCTAAATAAAGTAACCGGGGGAAGCTATTTTGAGCGATTACCTATTGAAATTCGAATGCACCTCCATCCCATGTATATATGCGCCCGTCCTTCCCCCCACGCTGGCGCTTACAACAGTCCCGCCGCCTACCTGCCTTTTCTCTGCCCGTTTCGCACGGCGCTTGCTGGCCGTGTTGTTGAGAAAGGTCTTTCGGGATGTTGCTAATTATACCCTGTCCATGGAGTATTTCTGTGAAGCTAAATCTATTGATGGAACAGCTCTGTTATTCTTAGAATCGTCTACGCGCTCGGTTTTTGTTCCGCCGATCGGATTTTCGAGGAGCAGGCGCTAGGTACCGCTCACTTTCAAGACCCAAGTGAATGTGCAACACCAGAGAGCCAGTGAGACTGAATCAAACGACGGGACATCAAAACCGATTTGATCGAGGCGTCAAGTGTCTCGCGTTGTGACATGATGTCTTTAACCAGGCGTGAGTCTCCCGACTGTCCTCGGTTCAACGAAGATTTGAAGTGGAGCGTGGTGCGTGCAGAATGGATAATGCATGTCGTGGGTCGAGTTATGACGAACGGTCAACGCGAACGACAGGAGTTTTGAAACATGGTCGAGTTTCAGGGTGCAATGAATGGCGCACTGTCTCAGCATTGGCTCCGCTGGGCGGTTAATCGAGTTGCGGTGTTACTGAACCCAAGTCAGACTGATTTTACGGGCTGAAACGGCTACCTAAGTAGGTTAGATTCCGCATGTTAACCTTACGAATGTAGAACCCACAGCTTCCATTTGGATTGGAACATGTATATATTGTACCAATGCTTATAGTTTATAGATCAATTGAAACACATTCTCTGTGCAAGATTCTAGATCCATTCCTATACAATAAACTATAAACGAGGAGGATTCCCAATCAGTTCAAGCATCCTTCCTCCACCCACGATCACCGTTCAGCTTCTCATTTACGCAACAACAGCAGAGTAAGATGAGGTAGTCAGCTTGGCAGAGCCAGTGAAGGGCTCAGTGCCAGCCTGGACATCAACCAGATACAGGCTCGAGCTCAGGCCCTGGTTCTGGATCAAGTAGGTGAAGAAAGCAAGCATGTCACCAGAGAAGCTGGTGACGGTGGACTCGGCAACGAAGCTGTACACGGTCATCGAGCCATTCGGGCCCTTGTACAGCTTCCAGGTAACACCGTTGATGGTGGTAGTGGCGATGGGCGAGCCGGTAGAGGAGATAGGACCCGCACCGCCCAGGGCAGCGAGCCAGACCATGATCTCGTACTCGTTCGAGCCGGATGCGCTGGAGCTCAGGAACATGTCGTAGGCGACATCAGCGGTGATGCTGGTGGTGGAGTAGCTGTTGATATGGCAATGAGTGGTTAGTAATTCTTCGTGCGTGAAAGAGAATCTCGACTGATTATTTCTGCAGAAACCTTACCTCCACTTCCAAGAGGACTTGATGCTGCTGACCGCGCTCAGCTGTTTCGCGGTGAACTTCAGTGCGACGTTGGCAAAGCTCTTGACCTGGTTCGTGGCGCCGGACCAAGAGTAGGAGGTGTGCCAGGCAATGTTGGTGCCGCTCAGCGAGTCAACGCCAGTGCACTGGGTACCGGAAGGGTCGGAGCTCTGGCCCCAGAGGTTGTTGTACACGATATAACTGCCGGTGGTGGTCGATCCCCACTGGTCACAGAAGTCGGCACGGCGGGTCAACGACTTGGTTGGAATGGTAGCGGCATTGCCCAGGTCAGCGAGGGCCAGGGAGAGGAGAGAGAGGGGAGCGAAGGACTTCATGGTGATGGATTCGAAGGTGAAGGAGAGGAGCTGACTAGCAGGAAGAAATCGAATGCAGATTGAATTGAAAGAGAGTACTGATGATCAAAAGTAAGCATCGACAAGATGCACGGGTTTCCATGATCATTTTATAGGCTGCCCATCTATCTGTCTGGTCGATGATCACCGCTGTGGGTGTTTGTTCCGTGTAGAGCACGCTGTGGTCCTGTCTCATATTGCTATGACCGGGACTCCACAAACCGGGTATTTGCGAGAAAAGGTTAAGCAGCTCGTTCACGTTGGATACCACCTGTTCTATGCTTCTTCAAGTAGATTGACATCATCCGCACCTGTGTTGAGGAAATGATCGCCATGGTCTTGGTCTACGCGTCACGAAACGCCTAGATGTAAATTTTCCCCGACTGGGATTAGACTTTAGAGCCACAATGGAGGTGTAAATCTCATTGCAGATTCGGGAAGATCTCCGGGCGTGAAGAGCGAATCTCAAACGACGGTGCCAGCTCGGTAGGCGGGACGACTTCTTGATCGAGCAATATGGTGGAACAGTCTCGTTGCTGGACCATCCGAAGATCCGCCGAGGATTTGCAGTTGTTTATTTAGCTGGCTGGCTGGAGAATACCGAACGTGGGCTCTGTTTCATATGGATTAGAGACACATGAAAGCGTTCTAGAACTTAACGCCCAGGGGCAATTATTTCGAAACTCGAGCAGTTATACAGCATAGGCGTCAGCGTGCAAGATCACCAAGTCCCTGCAATGTCGGAGGGGGCACTTGACAGAAAGAGAGATTTTCCGAAGGGGCATCGAACACATGGATGCCCGAGGTTGGAACCGTATGCCTAGTCGGGCTCCTTGAACCTGAAAGGATTGGTGGGAAACATGGATTGCAACCTCTGCGATTTGTGATAAGATGACTTGGCAGCCCCAGACATGCACCCCGCATTTTGGCCGTGAAGAAACTTGAACAGGACCGCGGTTCACAAGTTCATGTCGAAGTTTTGACTTTTCGTTTATTCCACTAGTGGTCCGTATCGTTATACTGATGCAGTTAAACCCTTATTTTGCGGAGGGGGCACCGCTTTGGACTTGGCGATGATCTGCGGGTGAGGTGGAAGTGAGAAATATCCGATCCGCTTGCTCAGGGGAACCTAGAAGTCATGAGGAACGACGGCTTGTTGGCCGATTTTCAAGCTCGGGTATTCGGGTATTTGTTTAAGTATCGTGTTCTTTAGCTTTTGCTGCAAATAGAAACCACTTGATGTCCGTAGTGAATAATATCTCGTGATGAGCGCACTCCGGGGTGGTAGAGCCCAGCTGGCTCATTCGGCCCGGTATATACATGCCCGGATTTCCCATTGAGCGCCAGCCAAGTCCAATGGATGGATGCTTTGGGACCAACATAAAGGTAGGTATGTAGCAGCTATGTACTCATGGAGACATGGACGGTTCGTAAGGTTTCAGCACCCCAGACAGCACCTGAAGTATGCAGGTGTGCTGGTCCACTGCCTGGATGTGCGCTTCGACAAAGTCCATAGGTCCATGTTTGGGTGCGTCTGTCCCCTCTGCTTTCCGTGGAATGAGTTCACTCTTACCTAGTCCCACGGCCACCTAAAAGGTACAACAACTAACATAACTTAGGTTAGTTAGTTATTGCTTCCCTACTTACATAAATCACCGATTCCCAGGCCTCCAAACGATGCTCGGTGTGGCATTGAGGTCTCTCTGCCGCCCTACATCCCGATCGCCCTCGGCTGTCAACCGCTCGGGGCCCGCGGAAAGCAACACGGTACCTACCTCGAGAGTCGAGTCGAGACAGGCAGCATCATTATTTTCCCAGGCGAATCCCGTCATCGATCCCGAATGCCGTGAAGCTCTCGGCAGCTCGGATGAGCAAGGCCCAAAACCAATCAGATTGGCAGTGATTATTCGGGCTGGCGCGATCCGAGATGGCGTGGACAAAGCGCCCCGATGTTTTTGCGCTTTTTGCGGGGGCGGTTCTCGCGAGTCGCCAGGGGCGGCCCTCAAGAAATTCAATTTCCAACTCAAATTGAAAGGGTCCCCAACGCCGCCTTCACCACCACCTCACCTATCCACTTTCCTCTCCCTCTCCTTCGCATCAGGTCCCTCACAATGCCATCCAAGTCCCCCACCAACAAAAACTCCGCCTCTGGCTGCCGCTGCCGCTGCTTTTCGCTCCGGAATCTGAGCCTGCTCGCCGTGTTCCTCGCGCTGTTCTCTGCCCTGTACAGCTTCCTCGACGCGCGCCTCAACCAATTCTACATCTTTGACCCGGAGCACCTGCATGACCTGTCGCAGCGCGCGATCAAGGCCCATGGCGAGGATACGCGCTCCATTGTCGACTTTATCGTCGCCGAGCTGCAGGAGAAGGTGGGCGAGAAGTATTTGAGCACGGAGGAGGAGTGGGTGTTCAACAATGCTGGCGGCGCCATGGGCGCGATGTACGTCATTCACGCCAGTATGTGATATTCCTTGAAGGCACATGAGAAGCCAGTGCATGATCGCTCAGTTCCCTGAGACCAAGCTGAGCGCAACGAGCTCTTGGGGGCAAGCCCGCCTCCAGTCCAAGGCCAATTGACTAACGGTCCCCTCTTCTTAGGTATCACTGAGTACCTGATCATTTTCGGTAAGCCCCTACACTGCTACACCTTCAATTCTCCTCTTCCCTGTTCAATTGCTCATCACCGTCTTCGCTAGGTACCACCATCGGCACCGAGGGCCACACCGGCCGCCACACCGCAGACGACTACTTCAACATCCTGCACGGCGAGCAGCTCGCCTACGTCCCCGGAACCTTTGAGGCCGAGCGCTACCCCGCCGGTACCGTGCACCACCTGGTCCGCGGCGAGGTCAAGCAGTACAAGATGGACAGCGCGTGCTTCGCGCTCGAGTACGCCCGCGGTTGGATCCCCCCTATGCTGTTCTTCGGCTACGCAGATACCTTCACCAGCACGCTCGACTTCCCTACTCTGTGGGCCACCACGCGCATTACCGCGCGCGAGATGGTTGGCAACTTGTTGCAGTTCAAGCTGTAGGGATTGTCGTCGTTGAATATGTGTACGATTTTCTTGTGATCTGGGGCTTGAGGAGAGGAGTATTGAAGGAAATGTATATTGTAATGGGACGGCGATTGAGACCAGTGTCATACGCTACATGGGGCGCTTTGGATGACAATAGTGGGCTGCGGCACAGGCACTAGCATTGAGAACCATCACGGGACAGCATGATCTGGGTTCGGTCTATGGAGCTAAAAGTATACTTGGATAATCACCCTAATGAACGTCTGCCATGGCCATGGGCCATCAAATCTTCGCCTTTCCCTTATCCTTGAAAAATGCACCCAGCATCCTCGCAGGCTCGCTCACCTCCCCACCCTCCGCCAGAAAAGACTCCTCAAACGCAGTCACACCAGCTTCAATCGCCTCGTCCAAGGAGACATTCTCCCACGTCCTCATGAGCGCTTTCTGCCTCCGCACAGCCCGCGGACCATTCTTCTCCAGCTGACACACCCACTCTTCTACAGCATCGTCCAAAGCCTCCGGCTCGACGACCTTCTCGACCAGTCCCCATCTCAGCGCCTCCTCGGCACTGATGTTCTCTCCCAGCATGAGCAACTGTCTCGTCCGACCCCATCCAATCAATCCAGGCAGGAGAGCCGCCTCAACGACGCTGGGGATACCAACGCGGACCTGGGCGAGCAGACAATCAGCAAATCACCCCTCTCCACCCAGCATGCATCCAACACCCAAAGTAAAAAAAAAAAGAAAGGGGTTGTATCAAAAATATATACCTCCGGCATCCCAAAAACGGCCGTTCTACTCGCAACTCTAACATCACACGAAGCCGCGACCTCCAATCCCGCCCCCAGCGCATACCCATTCACCCTCCCAAGCACGGGAACCGGACACTCCCGGACACTCCTACATGCCGCCGAGACCTTTGTGATGAAGGTGCGCGCGGAAGCGGGCGAGTCCAAGCGGGCCATCTCGGCGATGTCGGCGCCGCCGATGAAGGATTTGCGTCCGGCGCCGGTTAGGACTATGCAGAGGAGGGATGGGGTTCTGGAGATTAGGGAGGCGAGGGTTTGAGGGAGGGCGGTTAGGAGGGGCGTGTTTAGGGCGTTTAGGCTTGTGGGCCGGGTTATTGTTATGTGGGCGATTGTGCTGGTGGGACGGTGGGTGAGGGTGGTGAGGATTGACATGGTTATTGTGTTTTGATATGGTAGTTAGAGTGTGTTAGATTAGAGCTGGATTGAGCTTTTGGTTCTGACAGTGTATGTCAGATGAGTGGTAGATATGGTGAGTTGGAGGACCGACGATCACCGACCTTGAATGCGAATGCGGGGAAGGCGCTACAAGGTGCCTCGGAGGGTTGGGGATATTCGAGGATTAACCGGAGATTGAGGGAATAGAGCCAAAACGCATCCATTAGGAATCGCTGCGCTTTTGCTCGAGATGTTGCTTGCCAGCTATGACCATCACTTCCATACTCTCTCTCTCCCTATCAATCCTATACTTGCGTTCTAATTAGGTCAACACGGCCCTACCTAAACCTCTCACCTCTAATGGATCTCGAACAAAATGAGTCAAGTTAGATACATATTATTCGTTACTCATGATTTCATCTCATAAGATCCCAATGGAGGAGTCCACGACAGATCCTCCTTCAAAGGGCTGGAGCCTCCCAGAACTCCCTCTTAATCTTCATCACAGCAGATCGCTTATGCGGGAAGTTCACCTCGCCCTCTTTATAGAAGCCAGCTTCCTGGAGGTACTTAATAAACCTGAGACCATCATTAGTATCACCGTCAAATCGCAGGGGAGAAGCAAGCTCAATCAAAACTTACTTCACGTTATCCACCCGAGGCTCCAGATAAACCGCCTCAGTGCGCATATCAGACAAGAAACAGTGGTGCACCAACGCACTCAACCAAATCGCAACTCGATGAGGACCCCGGAACTCCTGCTCACCAACAAGCACATGAATGCCCCGGTCATAGTTCTCCACCCGGTTCACCAACCGGCCCAGCGGGTCTTCCTTCACCCAGTAGATCTCAAAGTACCCGAATGGCTTTCCGTCCCAGCAGCCGATCACGGGGAAACTGTGCTGGCTGGTGAGGTTCTTGAGTAAGAATTTCTCCTGGACTTCTCGCTCGCCGCCTTCTTTCCACATAGCTTCGACACGGGGGTCGTTCATCCACCGATGCAGCATGTCGAGGTCGGACGGTGCGCTCGCGCAGAGATGATGCTCAATGCTGGTGACCGAGGAGCTCACGGGGGTTGAGGGCCGACTGCTTGTGCTAGGTCCCGGGCGAGGAGCAGGCTTGGTCATCGGCAAGAAGGGCACCCGGAATGAGAGGTATTGGTCCACACTGGGAACATGGCGCACGTAGAAGACCTCGCCCTGGTGCGGTGGTTTGGGGCGGATGGGATGGCGCACGCCGTTGGTAAAGGTGTACTGAGTGGGTGCTGGCGGGTAGTACGTTGGCAGGTGACTCGCCGACGTAAAAGGTCCAACAGAAGTAAAAGTGCCAAAGTTCGTTGTATGGAACGACGCCTCTGCTGGTGGCAACCCTGGACTCGACAGACCATCGCGCGCTGGAGATGCATGGCGAGATTGAAACGGGGTTAGCGAGGGCGAAGTGGGCGTTCCTCTTGGCGTGAGGGTGAACAGAAACACACGAGGATCGATCTGCCAGAAACTCCGTCGACTGACAAACATGTTGGACCAGCTGCTGGTGTCGCGTGTCTCCATAGGCTGAAGACCGACGGACGAGTCCTCGCTCGCAATCAGGCCCATTCGTTCAAGCTTCTGCAGCAGGTTTCGGCCCTTGAATATTCCCTCTCGCCTGATATTCACGCGCCACTCGCCTTGTGGTCGTCCATCCTGGGGTGTCGAGCTCGAAGCAGCGGTCTCCAGGTGCAAGTCAGGCTCTGGCTCATGGAAGTACCACCAGAGAGTAGCCCAGAGCATCATTGCAATCTGTCGCGTAGGCGATATCACCGGCTTGTAGTCGCTGGAAGGGGGATTGACAATGTAGGAGATATAAAGACAGTCGCGGTTCAAGGTAGGGGTCGTGAAGCGCGTGATGTTGTCGCTGTCGCTGCTACTGGACGTAGGGAGGCCAGTTTCAGAGCCAGTGCGTCCTCTTTCTTCAGCAGGGGGGTTTTGAAGAGTCTTTTCACTGTGTATTATGATCGTCCAGCCGGGTGGAAAGGTCGGGCTCGAGCTGTGCGACAGCGAGTCGTTCGACTTGAAGGTGACCCCGCCGAAAACAGGCGTGACGGTGAACGAGAGGCCATTGGGCAAATGGCAGGTATTGTATCGCATGGTGACGGGGCCGCTCGACAGCTTGACTTCGAGGTGTGAAAGGGTTGCCCTGGGTTGCGAGAAGAGAAAGGTGGACGCACGAGACTGACTCGTGTTGCTTTTTTTTTTTTTTTTTTTAACTTTGCCCCTCACTTGCGCGGGGGAGAGAGCAAACGATGTACCAATGGCCTTTCCAAGCTCAAGACTACGGTCGCTTCAGCCAGTGAGGAATGGAAAACCGTAGGTGTATCTTAGTTTGCAAAGGTGAAAGGTGGGCGGAGGTTGAAGAGAATGGACGGGGGTAAGGTGGCATGGTCGAAGTTGGAAGCGTTGCGGCGATGACGCACATTGTCCCGCGATGGATCAACGTCCATATCATACCACGAGCCATCGACACTGCACTTTCGGGTCAGCGATACCACCCAAGATCCATCATTAGCGTGTCACGAAAAAGAAACCGACTGCCTTTAACCTAAACTACGGGGGAAAAAAATCAAGTATCAAGTTTTTACTCGTCAACTAGAAAGGAATTGAATGAATTGCCAAAACAGGGCAAACCGTATCAAACAGCCAAGACTCAGACAGCCCAAGGGTATACTATTACAAAACAACGCGCGATGCACGATGATCAAAAGTCCTCCACCGTGGTCCCAATTCCTCGCTCCCGCGCAATACGCACGAGATCTCCGCCCGTCACCAAATCCATCAGGCCCAGCCCGACGCTCTTGTAAATGACATTCCCTCGTTCCACCCACTCGCGCAGGCTCTTCTCTTCATCGGCCGAGTCGTGCTCACTCGCATTCCGGGCAGCGTGGCGAACCATCATTAGCTCGCCGAGCTCGACAACTTGATGAGGGTTAATGCCGGCCTGGATAATTTCCCCAGCCTCCTTCATTGCGGCATCCAGACTATCCACGACGATGACCCCGCTCCGTCTCGTATGCTTGTGGAAGTGACGGTGAGGCGGGGTCACATTGACTTCGTCACGGAGAATATCGGGGTGGATTTCAGCCATGTGGTTCTTGTAGGAGCCCACCGCGCCAATAAATCGACCCTTCTGACGTCCCTCTCGAGAGGTCAAGAATTCCGCAGGGAAAAGAGGGGTAGAAGACGGCGTGCAACAGAAGATGGCATCAGCCTTTCGAACATGTTCCTTCAATATGCGGTCGTACTCGCCAAAGTCACTGCTCATGGCCGAGAATTTCACGTCGCGGCGCCACTCGGTATTCTCGGGCAAGTAGATATCACGGAGAAGCTCCGCAGCACGGTGAAAAGAGCGGTTGACTATATAGACGCGCCGAATCTCGTTGCTGCGCAAGATAAGAGCGAGCCGGATGTGCCAATATGCTTGGGTGCCAGCCCCAAACACGAGCAGAGTGCGAACCTTCTTGCGCTTATTAAAAAGCATCAGTGACGCCAGCGCGGTGCGGAAGGCCGTCAACTCGTGGGCATTGATCAATCCGAATGGGAGCGACTCAGCATCCAAAAGAGTCACACTTCCCCTAGGTGAGGTGTCGCGCGTGCCCGCCCCGGGCCAGGCCCCCAGGGTTGAGGATATGTTTGGCGAAGTGACCGGCTGCTGATTGACGCAACCGGTCAGAAGGGTGGAACTATCGGCGCTGTCGCCCCCGCCGCTACTCCCTGTGGTGACCGAGGGGCTGATCGAGCTATCATCTTCATGAGACGAACTGACAGACAAGTCGCTCATCTCCGACGAGAGCGAGGCAACTGAATCACGCACAGAACCGCCGCGCGAGCGAGAAGATGTCGAATCACCGTCGAGGATGTCGAAACCCCGACGCTCTACGGCACACCCTGCGGTGCCGCCATCCTGCAGGGAGATCATCTTGATACCGAGCGTCTTGCCTGTCGTAGCAGGCATGAAGAGCGTGGTGCAGCCATTTGAACGGGTGATTGCAGTTCGCTGCGGCTGATAAGTCGCTGAGCAACCCTGGTCCTGGGAGCCGGTCGAGTATTCTCGGAGGGCTTCGGAGAGGCTTCGTTGGAGTTCGATAATCTCATCCCGAGTGAGAGAGAGCAGGAGCTGCCGAAGCTGCGATCGGGAGAGGATGGTGAGCGGCATGTGGACGGTTCAAGGTCGAGGATTGGAAATTTAAAACGGGCGACAGAAAGGAAAAGATAGAGGGACGGAGGAGGAAAGATAAGGCTGAACGGGGCTCGCTCAGACGAGAGTGGTTATCTTGCGAGTCAATACAGCCCGGGCCGCGCATTCGCCAAGATCCAGGTGAAACCAATCCGCTCGAGCGGCAGGCAATCCACCAAGTCGGGCGCTGTGTGCACCAGAAACACTCAGCACGCCAAGGGAGCAGTCGGGTCAAAGAGGTGGAAAGAGCTCCAATTTAACCAGCCCTGGCCCAATCTTGATGCTGGCGAAATCTCCGACGATGACGACAAGCGGGCCTTTTGGTAGGGTGGGGGAGCGGGGGTGATCAACGAGATGGACCGTGGACGTGATCAGACTCGGTAGATGTGCGCCCGGGGCTGCAGCCGTGCAGTAGTAGTGCTCAGATAATGAAATAGTACCTCTGAGAGGAGGAGTGCTGTCTTGAATCTTCTGGAAAAATTGGCGTCAGTGCTGGGCAAAGGCAAATTCAGATGAGAAAAAGCAAAACAAGCCGAAGATCGGCCTCTTTTGACAGCGACCGATCCTGCCCGAAAGCGGCGTGGCTTAATGCGGCCGTCTGTGGCCTGTGCGCGACGGGCGTCCGACGATCATGAGTGGCCTTGCTGCCTGAGGCGGGCTTGGCCTCAAATAGTCAGATCTCCAAGACGGAGCAACGTCAGATACTACATATAGCACGGATCTCTCTATAGAGATTCTCATCATCATTCCTTAACTACCTTGGTCGGGGTGCCCAGTCTAGGGAGTGAATGACCGGCGTGGAGATATGTCGACGTTGGCTCCTTATCGAACTCAGTGTAGTCGAAATGCCACGTGCCATAAAAAACGGCTTGACTATGTTGGAGATCGATGTCTTGCTCAGCTGCGCGGGACTTCTCTTGGCTTCGAGCCATAGTGCTCTTGTAGGAACCACGTCGAGCGAGTCATATGCGTCTTGATAATCTGCGGCAATGCAGGTATGAGCGATCTGTGGCTTCATGGCCGGAATGCGGTGGAACAGTTCCCATAGTGTCCGCACGTGTGGTAGGAGAGGGTACCAGATCGTGTACGGATAGTAAAACGGATCGGAATCAGTCACGCGGGATAGGTCATTGCACATAATAAATCGTGCGGTGATGGCCTTCCTAATTGCATGAATTCCATGTAAAATGAGACTTGGCAATCGCAGAACAACCATCATTGGGTTGAATTTGGTAGGTATAGCAGCTCCCTTTGGCTTCCCGTCTTGGCAAACATAATGGTGATTCCGCAGGGTGCTTCATTCTTGACGAACGACGACAATTCATTCGCCACAGCAGAAACATTCTCAGAGCGTGTAGGCATAATTCACTGGGGGATGCTCAAACGCATAGTTGCCTTCTCTTTCCCGAGACCGGCACCGCAGTTATTCGAGACAAGGGGTATGCCGTTGATCACTTGGGAGTGAAAACCCTCGTTGTCATGTACCATATCCTGACGCTTCTTTGCGGATCCTGTCGTCTTAGATCGATCGTCCAAAGCACATACTCGCATGACAGTATCGCTGCTCAGAACATTTTGAAAATTCATATCAAAAACTAGTGAGCTGTTACACCGCATAAGATCCGTGGTGCGGTGTATATGAGTCCATGGAATTGGATGGACTGAAACCCGCTTGAGTACACGAGACTGGGCATGGATTCACCTGTCGAACAGGGAGCATTGGCGGCACCACATCTTGGCCATTACTGGGACTTCCTAGCACAAAGCCAGCAAGCCAGAGGAAGCTGGAATGACGCATTTGAAAAGAGCTTCAACTAGGGCGCAGATTGTAACGTGTGAAAATAAAGAACGAAAGACTGCCACAGCAAAGGTGCGACGCTGTGGTAAGCGGAGCCTTTTCGGTCTCCAGAAAAGTGGATGTGATCGCTTCCAGAGGGAGATTAGGCGTTAGACGAGGGCAAAGCTTTGTGGATAGTTCTGTTAAGTTCTTTTTATCTTTATAGACCTACCCGCCATTCATATCTACCTAGTCCCAGGAAATTGATAGTCTTAGCCTAGAACCATAGGGCATACCTTAGTTTGCACCGTGTAGACCCCTTTCACAGGAGCTCATCGGGCGAATAGAGGTTGGCAATATCGAAGCACAGGATGCAGTCTTACCGGTAGGTTGCCCATGGTAGGAACCCCTTCACTTGTTCCTCTTTCCAAACACACTCAATTTGAAATAAATCAGCCTTGCATGGGAGACAGGCTCGTGTGTGTACCTCAAAGAGCTACTTGAGTACCAAAGCGATGCCTCACATTAAGATATTCGAATGGTACTCGAAGGTCTAGACCACCATAGACCACGGGCAGATCCAGATAGATCGTGATAGAGAGACCAGAGTACAGGCACGTATAATTTCTATGCATACAAGGAGAATATCAGAAAAGGGCCTATTCTAGTTATTATTCCTTCTCTCCCGCCGTCTTTCTTTCTCCAATAACGACAAGCCTGTGATCAGCACCATTACATCAAACTGCGGCCCATAGTCGACATTGATCTGAAACTTTCCGCATTTCTCCCAACTCTTGACTCCATTATTCACATAAACTGCAAGCAATTCCTCCGTTTGCTCGTCAATAAGCTTGAAATTCTTCGTGCTCAGCTTGAACGGGGCGTCGTCTCCAATCGGGGTATTATGCGTTCGTTTCCACATGAACGACTTTCTCGCGCCTCCATTTAGTGCCATTTCGATCCGGTAATGGGACGTTAATTTGTGTCGCTTCAAGTCCTCCCAAATGATATTCGGATCGTTGGAATCGCCAAACCCAACTTTGCAATGCCGTGAGAAATTGATGAATTTGGATACAGCGGCGATGGGGGCTTGATCAGTTTCACCCGCGTGGTATGTCAGGTCAGGCTTGCCGATGGTGAAAACCGAGGATCGCACATAGGCCAGAGGGGTTTTGTCTGCTGTGAAAATGGCAAAGTCGTTTTTGCGCCGTCTGTTGTATACATGAAAAAGTCGTGACGTGGGCGTAGGTAATGGGAGATCCTCGTCGCTGGAGGTAGAAGCGTTGGCTGTGCTTTGATGTTCGAATTTATGAGGCATGTTGAAGCAAGTACTGAGGACGTTTGTTCTTCAGAGGAGGTTGCTCTCGACGCTGTGGAAATGAGTTTCGTCGAACGTTGGAGATGGAAGAGACGGGCATTTATACCTAGTATTTCGACTGCAATGGGGCTGAAAGCCTAATTGTATTACAACCAATGAACAGCACGCTTACCCAATGGATGGTCAGGAGATATACGAATATTTCCTAAACCGGAGGCAAAACAACGAAGATCGTATTTTGTGTGCAATTTTTTGGAACCTTGGCGCTTGTGGTTCGCCCCAAGGCTGACTGTGGACCTCGTATAGGGTGGGTCGAAGTTCAAATCAAGGTGGCGAAGTTCACCTCCATCCAGCATCGCAAGGCATTCATTTATATCTTTTCATTGTCGCTACTAGTCTTCTCATCAACCGGCTGGCTGTACTGGTGCAGCTACCAATAGTAAGTATTTCGCTGGGTATCCAGTGTCCGGTAAAAGCGATTGCTCGGGTAGTGCACACTTGAAACATACCTAGTGCTAGAATGAAGTAGCACCAAAGCTCGTTAAGACTGATTTCCTCTGAAGATCTGAGCCAAAAGGTTAAAGTAACATCGTTATTTTACGAATATCAATCGATCTCCATGTGTGATGATACTCCACTCATGGAGACCATCCTCTCGGCCAAGGTCTTGAATCGGGAACCTCCATGCCACTGTTGGAATATCTACCATTTTCCGTCTTCAAATATC
Organism: Penicillium simplicissimum; assembly: GCA_024706585.1. NCBI lineage: Eukaryota > Fungi > Ascomycota > Eurotiomycetes > Eurotiales > Aspergillaceae > Penicillium > Penicillium simplicissimum. Next base: position 1,449,601 of record JAMZTW010000061.1, read on the forward strand.
TGGCTCCAACGTTGCAGGGATATTTGCAAGAATTATTTGGTTATTTAGTATGACCCTACCCTAATGCCAGAGACAGTTACAGTGACGTTACATAAGTTTTTAACACACCCGCCCCACCCATCCAAATTACATAATATTCTGCCAGTCACAAACCCTCCGCCAAAACTCCATAACATTAGTAAATCTACCAGATATATAGTAAATACACCACCAGTAGGCCCTAGTAGGGCGTATACCACCCCTCAGATTCAATAATTGCCTGTACCCTATTAGGCATAGTCTCAGAGAGGTGTTCTAGATGCCTCATATCGATATTTTGCCACGCAATTTGGGCTGTTTCCACTAGGATTTGCTTGGTCTCATCGTTGTTCTTCATATGAATGAGATCAGGCCGAAGCTTATAGATCTCTGCCTTAAGAAGAGACCACAGATTCTCAATTGGATTAAGATCGGGCGAATGAGGCGGCCAGACCATCACTTCGATCTGCATATCCTCAAGGGCTTCGCGTACAACAATAGCGGTATGCGTTGGTGCGTTATCATGCATAAAAATCCCATCTTCAGCAGAGAGCAAGGTCGGGAGCACTCGACGGTATAACTCCTCAATAACAAATCGATTCACACCACCACGCTCAGAGTTAGGATCTCCGAATAGAGGGATTAAACCCGTACGGCGATCCGCAGAAAAAGCAGCCCAAAACATCTGCTTAACCTGCTTACCGCGATGCGGTAATCCCTGACATTGACCCATCTTTGGTTGGTCTCGAGGACGTATAAAGGTCCATTCGCGGCGTACACCGATCCCACGCTCAACAGTACACTCATCAGACCAGTAAACACGGGCCCAATCAGCCGGGGTAAAATGACGGTAGCGATGTGCCCACTGGAGCCGTTTAATCGCGTGTTCTTCGTCGAGATAGGGTCTCCAGGAGCAACGCCATTTGCGCATATTCTCAGCATTTAATAAACGCCGAATTGAGCAGTATTTAACCCTATGATCCACCTCAGTAAGGAGATCTTCTTGAGTAACGCGTGGGTTTTCATGAATGACCTCGAGGATACGCGTTTTATCCGCTTCAGTAAGCTTATATGGGCGACCAGAGCGTGGCTTCGAAACACCGTCTCGTCTCTCTGGCTCTTTAATAATAGTATATCGAATAGTAGAGAGCGGTATCCAGGGGTAGCGCTTATGAATACGTCTGTAACCCCAGCCAATATCGTGTAGTTCGCATATGCGAGAGCGGAGGGTAGGTGTAAGCTCTTTTGAACGGGCCATAGTAGGTAAGTAGGTAGATAAGTAGGTAGGCAGATATGTAGGCAGGTAGGTAGGTAGGTAGAATCTATTTCTTACGTAGGTCTTATGAGATCCTATGGACTCTTCGCGAGATGCGCGTTCTAGCGTGTTTTCTAGCTACGCGTATATAGTAGGCGGTAGGGCATATTCTAGGCGGTGTACTAGTGAGTGGGGCGGGTGTGTTAAAAACTTATGTAACGTCACTGTACGATCCCCGTAGCTTGATCCCGCCATCCATCGGCAATCTCCACCCGAGGCCTCGGGTGCCCTCGCCGACTCCTTGTTTCTGCCACTCAGTTGACGCCCGCATCATCATCGCCTTCACTTCATCCTTTCGCAACCGAAAAAATACACAGAAGCAATAAACTCCAGTTTTTTCCATCTTACACAATGCCATATTCAGAGCCGATTGTCGCCTTTATCGGGTGTGGTAAGTCATTCTCCCCCTCAATTGAGCCCACCGATAGTTGACTCACAAAATCTTTACAGGAAACATGGGAGGCGCCATTCTCCACGGCGTACTCAACGCCGCATACTCATCCTCAAATAAAAACGCAGACTCTGGGCATCCAACACCAGTCTCCAAGTTCATTGCATGCACGAAAACAGCCGCCTCGGCAGACCGCTTAAGAGCTTCCATCCCTGCAGAGCAGAGACCTCACGTCGAGGTTGTATCCTCCCAAGCCGTCCCGGTCGATGTCATGAAAAGCGCAGACATCGTCGTTCTCGGCTTCAAGCCATTCATGGCAGACGACGTCCTCCGAGCTGCGGGGGTACAAGACGCGCTCGCGGGCAAGCTGGTAATTAGTCTACTGGCCGGACAGACACCCCAGAATCTGACCCAGATGGTTCGCGAGGGCATCCAGGGAGCGGGTCCGTTCACGTTTGGGACTACTTCTAGCTCGATTGAGAGGCCAATTATCGTCAAAGCTATCCCGAACATGGGCGCGCAGTTTCGTCAGTCGGTTACCATTATCGAGACACCGGAATTGCCTATTCCTGAGCATATGATTGAGATAGTTGAGTGGATGTTCAAGCAAGTTGGTGAGATCAAGTACCTTCCGCAGAGCCAGATGAATCTGGGTTCTGTGCTTGTCGGCGCGGCGCTTGCGGCTATGACTGTGCCTATTGAAGGTATCCTGGATGGATGCGTTGCTGAAGGGTTGAAGCGATCAGACGCAATGGAGATGATGCTGGGTGGTTTACGGGGTCTGTCTGCCGCTCTGGAATCTGGTATCCATCCTGCGGTTTTGCGTGAGAGTATCTCGTCTCCGCGAGGATGCACAATCCAAGCTCTGTTGACCCTTGAGAAGGCTGGGAGTCGGTCTCATTATGCGGAGGCAATCATCAATGGCACGCAGCACTTGAAGAAGGCTGATAAATAGAAATACACATAGACGTGTGGACCCTGCACGCATGATGAATCGAGAATGAAGATATGGGAGTATGTATACAATCATAGCTGATGGTATTTTGTGGTAGTTATAATGTGTCTCGGAGGTATGGTATGGAGAAGAAAAAAACCCAGAAAATCCCCGTCAACGCCTGAAGCATATAAAGGACCTCATGTCGAGATGTTAATCACCCCCACACGTCATCGTCATCCTTGACCAAATCATCTTCGTTCAATACTCGAAGACCATTCTCACGCTCCTCGCGCCTTCGCTCGCGCTTGGTCACCATTCGCCCGGGTGTGAATGGCGTTACCGGGGTGAAGGGCATGTAAGCACTGTACGGAGTGGGCATGCCGGTGACTGGTCCGTTACGGTTCTTCGTCGGACGTTCCAAAATGGTAGTTTTTGTTGCTGGGGCGCTTTGCAAGGGATACGCATCACGGAACGGTAGGTTGGAAGGAGGCTGACTAGCAGTCGTCAAGTTCAGTGGTGCCGGCGGCGCCCGGGCTCGATTCGGGGGAGGCATGAGATTGGCAACAGGCGTCGGCCCTGTGCGAGGAGCTGTCGGCGGCGGTCCTGGGTTGTAAAACCTAGGAGACAGGGGTGCCGGATCAAGGCCGTAGGGTCTGTTGGCATTCATATCTGGAGAAGCAAGTGGCGATGAAATACCCAGCTTGCGGATGGGAAACCGCGGAGACCGTAGCTTGCCTGCGTCCGGATTGGAGTTTGATTTTGAGCTGAACAGCTTTGACAGACGGGACCCGTTAGACTTGGGAGACTTCAGTGGCTCTCGGTACGGCGGCTCCACAGGCTGCGATGCATGTCGGTCGGTGAAAGGGTTCGTGTATTGGCTATCAGGGGAGTTGGCTTGCGAGTCGGCATCTCGTGCGGAAATGTTGACTCCTGAGGCTTTCTGAGCATCATGCTCCATGACTGCTGCATAAAGCATTTCCATTTGATCTTGGGCTCTTTGGCGGTCTGACGCCACGACCGATTCGTCGACGGTGACTACGCTACCGTTGACAGAGGTCTGCGACGGTCGACCTCCCCGAGGAATATTGCCCCATGAGTTGAAACCGCCCGCCGTTGGGCTGGGAAGATGGTGCGACATGGGAGAAACAGGGCTGGGATCCATGCTGGCCGTTGGCTTGATTGGTTGCAGCATTTCCATCTGCAGAGAGTAGTTGGAAGATTGAACCGTCCGACGAAGTCTGCGTCCGACAAACAGCAGCAGAGCAAGAAGGATTGCAACGAAGATCAAGTAGGCACCAGCAATGCTACCAATTTGGATTCCGAGGAGAGCCTTGTCCAGAGGTGGGCGATTCGCAGTAGAACGTTCGACGTGATCTATACTTGACCCAGAGACCAAAACTGTATGAAGGAGTAGAAGGTAGAAGAGGGAAAGAAAAGGAGAGAAATAGGCAGCCGGTGATGCAGTCATTGCCGGCACCCTTTTGTGACGAGGAGATCAATCACGGTGGGGAGGGAGAAACGGAGGAGAGGTCAATCCAATTTTAAGTGCAGCGTGCAGTCAAGTTGGGCTGATCGACATGTTGGAGCCGGTGGTGCCGTCGAATCTGGTGCGAGCCGTGCCACATTGTGATTCCCAAAAGTGACGGGGCGGCATTGCGGGGACGAGATGGCTATAAAGCATTGTGAGCCACTTGGTGTGACGAGGTGAAGAGAGTGTCTGGGCTGCAGGTGAAGCATTCGCCTGTCAAGGCCCGTCGAGGCCTGTCGTTGGTCGCCAGTACGCGCCCGCATGCACGATCATCACCCACGGGCGGCCAGTCAGACGTCGAGATGGCGGTCTCCACCGTGATATCTTGGCACTTGGAAGACAAAGCACGAACCAATCAGTGCAAGAAGAAGTAGATAATCTGATGTCCAATCCAAGGCGTTGATCAACGACAGTTGCCAGTAAATCGGCGAGACGAAAGTGAAAGTCGAACTTCGTGAAAATGGAAAAGAAGGCCAGCCACGTGGGTGGTATACTCTTGATATACTCTTGCGCCTTCCTTGTACGATGCGCCTTCCTGCTCTTTCAATTGGGAATGCCTGCAATCTTTCATCGTCTTGTCCTTTGCTTTTCGTCTTTTTCTTCTACCATGATCCATGACCATATTCTTCCGTCGCTCTACCAGCAACCATGGGCCACAAGTTCTCCGTTGTTCAGGGTGTCAAGTCCGAGAATTTCTACGAGCCAGGAAACGCCATCAACGAAATTTGGGTTGGAGGTTTCGAGATCATCTCCAGACTGCCCTTTGGTGATTCCGACATTGGCCAGGCTGGCTGGCCACCCGGCAACTGGCCCAAGTTCCCGTGGCATCAATTCATCATCCCTTTGAAGCGAGAGCTCGGTGCAGCTCGGTGCAGCAAACTCGACTGCCAGATCAATCCACGGGCTACTACTTTAACGGACTCTGACAAGGCCCTTCTTTTTGCTGGCCTTGTGATCCTGTTTGTGGTTCTTGTGTGGGTAATCATTTTTATCTTTCACCTGTTGTTGAAATGCAGGAACGCCCGGGTGCTGCGTTTTCTAAGCATGCAAGGGGAACAAGCTCTCGCCGCGCCACCAGTCTAGATATCGGAATCCTTTCGCCTGTACAAATCCGGAATCACTCTCAGCTTCGTGAGTTATTTGGGAAAAAATTCCTCTCCAAAGACGAACACCACCACATGAGCATTGTTTCCATCATTGTTCCCATTCTCTGCTGAACGACTCCATCTGCACACTCGTTATCTGGGCATCATTTACCCCAGAGTCAGCCAAAACCGCTGCTTTCAAGCATGTCCAGGTCTCGCCCGTTACATCGATCAATTTTGGTTTGACTGAATTCAACACGAAGCCATGTCGGCTACCAGTTTTCGACAAACCTTCCGAACCTTGACCAGTTTTCATCGGCCGCATTGGGCGGTTTCACCTTCCACTGGGCATGGAGATCCTTTTCCTGCCCTTTTTGTTGGTCTCTGCGTCACGATCGTCGGCTTCCCTTTTGACTTCCGATAATCTGCGTCAATGATTGTACACGGAGGCATAGGAAAGCTATGCGAAACGATACAAGGATACTGTTCAGGGCGGACAGCTCGAGCTCTGTGTTTGTCTGGCATGCCTCAAGTCAAAGACATGGATGTTGTCGTGGGCGATAGCGACACGGGGTATTGATACACATTTGTGATTCATGGTAATCAAAGCGTGGTCTCATTACTGGAAATGATCATGGGAGGCCCAGTTTCCGGCAACATTCACCCAAGTCGCGCGATCGTGTCGTCGCAATATCTCTTCGTCCGTGAACAAACATGGCCTTGGAGCATACCGTTAAAGAGAAACTGGGATGACTCATGGTTACGCTTTGTGGCGATCGAGCAATCGAATTGTTACTCGAGACAGTTGTGAGAAAGTCCGTCTCATCCATGATAGTCGGCGTCAAATTCGTGTCTCAGTTTGATTTTATACATTCATCGGGTTCCTGGAAAAGCGGGGATTCTCCAAACCATATCGTACACACAGCACCTCTTTCAGTGCCCCTCCTGTTCTATATTTTTTATCCCTTTTTCGAGAATAAATCCCGCCAGAGCTCTTTCATTCCATACCCCTTGTCTTTATCCTCTTCGTAGACATGGACCGACTGTGCCATCCCGAGTGACCCCAACACGCTCGATTGCGGCGCGGCCACAGAGACCGATGGCCGTGCACGCTCCGATGCGCGTCGCCGTATCTCTTCTGCGAGCTGTGGAGCGACCTCAGCATAGCAGGCCTTCAGCTCACGGTCAAGATTGACATATGGTTTTTGAGCCGAGCGTGGCGCTAGCAAGTTATATGAGCGGGCGATGCTATTGAGCTGTTTCACAGCAAGCTCATGATACGAGCGCTCGATGGCCATGTAATTTTCATCGCGCAGTGGTGGAAGGTGAAGAGTATCCTCTGCCTCGCCAGCAGTTGATTGAACCGAAGCCTCTGGCGTTGCAGGCTTCGCCACAATCCGGCCATCAGCCGCGATCTCAGAGACTGTTTCATCATTCTTATCATCACGGAGCGCAGCTTCCATCTTGGCTTTCTCGGCCAAGCGCGCTTCAGCCGCAGCGTAACCCCTCGCTCGCTGCATCTGCGCCTCCAGGGACCCGCCCTGACTCGCGATCAATCGGGCAGCATGTCTCCTCCACTCCATGCGTATCCGCTGCCGAAACCGACTCAACTCGGAAGCAAGTTCCTGCTGCTTCTCAATCCACGGCGGGACAATGTCCTGCTTCTGGATAATCTTGTTCATAAAGTACTCCGTTGTATCGATGAACGCACTATTCGCATTATGGTCGGTCTCGGTATTAACGCCTTTCCCACGCTTAATCTTATCGAATTGCCCGCGCGCAATGGCATCGTCGATCCGCTCGTTGGCGAGGGATGCCAGGCCCTGGATAGTCATGGGCATCGAATGTGCGCCGGGCATTAACTTCTCGCTCATCTCGCGCCGTATAGCTGCGCGCTGGTCATCCGCGAGACCCTGGTCTTGGCTTAGGGCATATTTCGAGGTGCGCTCTTTTGCGGCGGCGAGGCGGGATCCGGGGGAGTGTTTGGGTTTCGGGGCGGGTCGGAGGTTCACGGGTTGAGGGATCTTGAAGGGTGTTCGAATTGGTTTGTGGGCGTCATCTAGCATGCGGAGGGCGGCATCGTGGAGGGATTCTGTGCCTGTCCATGCTGGAGCTGCGGCTGTTTCGCGTGTTCCGCGGCCGGCGCTGGACTATAGATTCGAGAGAGGGAGATTAGCTTCGTAGATCATTCCGTGAGTGAGTAAGAACGTACTGGCATGTCGAGAATCGAGTGCGCTGCTGCATATTCGCTCTTGAATGAAGCTGCTTTGACTCGTTCCTCCAGCTGTTTCTTCAAGTCCTCAGAGAAACCCGCATGCTCGATGTTGCGGCGGGCTGATCGGCCACCCTCTAGGATCGCATCTTCGGTCATCTGGGATAGGCGGCGGGCCATGGCGCCTTGCTCCTTCTCTTCTTCTTTGGGTGTATCATCGTCTCGATTCTTTTCGGCTTGTGCCAAGGAAGACGCAGTATTCTGTTGTCTTCGTTGACATGACGCCGAGATGTGTCTGGCCGCGGGAGCTACACCTCTCGATGCACGAACAGGCACTCGACACAAACGAGCGCATCGAACTTGCGGTCCCGGCATCGTTAGAAGCCTTGCACTGGACACTTCCTAAGCGCCGCAGGTAGAGAAGAGAGAGACTTTTTTAAGTCTAGATAAGCAACCAGTTCTTAAAGTGGCAAGCAGTCACATCGAATCATCCATAGGTCGCCTGATCCCGTCCCATTCGCCCTGCTTATGTCATCCACCTCCGCGGAGCCAAAACTTTGAGGGGATTTTGAAGCACATCTCCATCGCAGGCGCGCCAACCTCGATTGCTGTCCACGGAGCTCATCGCAGCGTCTCGATCCGCTTACTCTTCTCTCTTCATCCCACGCCACCTTTGAATCGTCCACTCCTTCCGTCATGGCTCCCAAGGGCAACGTCACGACCCGGCTGAACCCGCTCCGTCTGAACACCATCAACCACCTGCGTGTCCGCCGGCCGAATCAACATGAGCAGAATGCTTGCGTGACTGTCATGTCTTCAATGCTGAGTATGTGTCCCCGCGAGTCATGAGAACTAAGCTGGCAGAGCATTTCACGATTAGTCGTGGGCAGTCTTGCGAAGCGGACGACAGCCAGCCAAAACAGCTCCCGAAATCATTTGCGATTGATCAATTACTAACCTGATTTTTCTGCGAGTAGACTGCTGGGCTTCCCAGGGATACGGTCACGAGGGATGTGCTGCCCTCGAGGCACAATTGCGCAAGTGCATGGACGCACCGGTACGTGCTTCCGTACTTACTTTTCTGCATCTTCCGAGAATCGCCGACTAACATCCCCTCGCACGATCCAGAAATCGCAAGAGAAGAAGAAGAACACCGTCAACTACCACCTGATGAGAATGTACCCCAAGGTCGTGGGCCCACGGAAGAAGGACGGCGTTCTGGGTTAAATTTCGTTTCTCGCGTGGATTGGCGGTCCGCCGCTACTATCGAAACCATCGAAATCTTCATACGGGAGTTTTGGGATCACATTTCTTGCAAGCGCCACTACCAGTATACCAGTACCAGTGTCCCAATCTTGGTTTGGCATATACTGGGCTGATTTTGGCCGTGCTGTTGAGGTGATACGGGAGTTGGTCTTGTTTTTTGCGCATCTGTACAGTATTTATACCTACGTGAAACCATGGCATCGCCTTTGAGAAGAATTGATTGTATCATTATCACAGACTTCTTGAGACAGAAAATTTCAGATGTTCTACTCAACCGGTTCTCCGGGATATGAACCTAAACTTTCTCGAACTTCAGGATCAGTTTCTCTCCTTGAGGATGGACGGTGTACGCGTCGATCGCTTCAATGCCATCATCATTGACGATGGTCGTGCGGAAATTGGAGTAAATAGCCGCAGCCACAAGTTTTGTTTCTGGACATTCAGTCAGCAAGTCATCCACCCAAATCGTTCTAGTCAACTATGAACGCATACCTTGCAGCGCGAGATTACTTCCCACACACATCCGGCCACCGCTACCAAACGCCCAGAACCAGCGCCGCCGCTCCTCCAGCTCCTCCAGTGAATTCTCCTCTTTCAGCCAGCGCTTCGGCTGCCATGACTCCGGATCCGGGAAGACCTGGGGATTGCGATGCAGCGAGTACGCCTGCGCATTGACGCGAATGCCCGCCGGGATATTGTCATACCCAGCCAAGCTGCATGAGGGCTCGGGCGTGACACGGGGCTGGATGCCGGGGATCGGGGCGTGGAGACGGAGTGTCTCCGTGACGATAGCTTCCAGCAAGGGCAGGTTATCGATGGACTTTGGAGGTGGTAATTCTGAGGAACCTGGGAAGCGAATCGTAGGGTCGAGGGTGAGCAGTTCCTCGCGGAGCTTTTCTTGGATCTCTCGGTGTCGGGATAGTTGCCAGAGCAGGTATGTTAGGCCCACGGCGCTGGTCTCAAAGCCTGCGGTGAGTTGGTCGTACATCTCGCACGCGATATCGTTCAATTGTTGTGCCCTGTCGGGCTTCACGCCTTCTTTGGCAGCTTGTTTGTCCAGGCTCTGCTTCAGTTGTTTGTAGACGATGGGTTCCACGGCTGGATCGGTCGAGTTGATTGATTGCTCGGCCTTGCCGCATAGGTCTAGTGCCCATGCGTCGAGCATGTCGTTGGCTGCATCGCAGTATTTGGGGATGACACGAAGACCCAGGCACTTCATCCAGCCGTTTAGGTAAGGCATCTCTTGGTGGTAGAACTCGAACGGCTTTCGGCACAAATACATGTGCAGCCAGTGTTTCCTGAATGAATGGTCTTGAAGGTGATTGGTGCCGTTCTGAAGGCCGAAGAGGTAGCAGGAGACAAAGTCCATAGTCAATCCTTGATTCAGATCGTGCACGTCCAGTGGCTTCTTGGAATCTGCAGCCTCCTGCAAGATGGGTAGCAGACGGTCCAGGATGACCGCTTTGGAGACCAAACGCAGATTAGGGGAGGTCTGAAGCATTGACTTGGAGTAGATGTTGGACAACATCCTCTTCCGAATGGAATGGGTCTTGCTGCCAACCATGGTGAACATGCTCACAGTCCTAGGAGTTCAGACCTTGTCAGACCTAGTCCCAAATCAAAAGTGGCAGAATGATATCAACTTACCCAAGAGACCCAAATACCCGCGGATACCAGTCATGCTTCTCGAAGCCCCCGGTATAGACAGATTTAATCCCGCCATCGACGCAGTTAACGGAAATCTCCGAAGGCCCAAGTCTCACAATGGGACCCAGTCTCTCATGAGCAGCCTGGATAGTCCGATTATTCTGCATCCGGAAGCGCCTCCATAGCATCCAAACGGGTGAAATCGGCACGCTCCAATGGGCATTTGGAATTTTGGCCAGCGGTGAGATCAAGGCAGGGTAGATAACGGCTTTGTACACCACCAGAGCCACGACGGCCAGAGCCACGATAGAAGTCATTGACACGGCCATTTTGCAGAATCAGCAGGGGTGATAAAGCCTTTCCATTCTCTGTCCGATACTCTATGGCTGTGACATGAGTTGTAACTGATGGAACCTGCGGACACTTATATGCGCGAGGATTCGCAGGTTTAGTGATTGGATGGCTAGATCCCCGCGTGAGGAGAGAAGGTGTGGAACTGTGGATTCGAATTCAGGCCGCGCTAGTCCGAACTAGTAAGTCGAGGAGATGCAGTTGCGCCAGGTGGGACCGCGATCACGTGGAAGGAATCAGAATAACGAGGTTTCCAAAGTAAAGAAGATCCATCCATAAGCCATGATTAGTAAGAGAGTAAATCATAGATCCATATAACTAGGTACCTAAGGCACCTATCAGTATCAGGTATTCATAGATAGGTCCATCCATGAGCCAGAATATAACACTATACCTAATTCCGACTGTCTTCGAGGTTAGCACTCTTCAACATGTCTTCTACAAGCAAAGAATTCGAGCAGTCAAACCCATCCAAATTAAGGAGGTTCCAAACTTAGAGAGGTTCACCTGTACAGTATGTATTATGTTTCTTTCCAGTCTGTGCAATCAGACGCGAGCGATTCCGACCCGGTCCCACAATGCTGATAAGCTCCGATAAGTCCATGAGAAAATGACGTAACCAGCCAGCCGGAGGTGGCCGTTGAAGAACAAACTACGGTATATTGGAAGGGGTAGATATCCTGGAAAAGAGAGGGTAGACGCATGAATGTCGATAATTTTGAAGATGACTAGAAGAAACAGGTGCGTATGCACGAAAGGCGCAGCGAAGGAGACCAGCTAGCTGCGTGCGCGACAAGGACAGAAGTAGTGACACTATAAGACACACTCCGCGCTGAGGACTGGTGGAGCAGAGAAAAGAATGGACAGTGAGGACAAGTATTGACAAAGAGAGACCTTCCCCTTGCGAGGATATGTATGCCCCGATTTCATACTCAGTTAGCCAGCTTACTGAAGATACCACCGATTCCATCGCCGACATCATCGGGGTAGACATAGAATGCCAAGGCGAGGATAAGGTACCTGTCAGAAAAAGAGTTAGAAATTGACAGCATTGGGGTAAGAGCAGAAACACATACATTCCAAGGCACATGCCACCCTCCAGGTAATTTGACTTGCCATCCTGAATCAACAAGGTGACGACCAGTCCGGAAATAAAGAACGCGACGGTCTCGAAGGTCTGGAAGTGCAGCGTCATATCGACATCCATGATCCAGCCGAGGATAACCAGGAAGGGAGTAACGAAGAGGGCAATCTGCAAGCTGCTGCCGATGGCAACTCCAATCGCTAGGTCCATCTTATCCTTGTACGCGACCACCACCGCGGTAACGTGCTCGGCGGCATTGCCAACGATGGGGATCAGCACCAGACCGATAAAGGTCTTGCTCATGCCAGTCTTTTTCACGATGCTGTCAATGCTGCCGACGAGGTAATCAGCGCAGATGGCCACCAGGATCGTCACGACGATCAGGACCACGGTGGCAGCCAGAGGGTTGAGCAGGCGCTCCTCTTGCTCCTCCTCCTCGTCGCCGCCAGTCGCGGTCTCGGTATCGTTGGTTTCCTCGAATAGATAGGCGTGGGAGCGGAGCTGGAAATAGAGGTACATGACGTAGATAATGAGCAGGATAATGGAGGTGCCGTGGGACAGAATCAGGATGTTGTCGCGTGCATTTTGCTCGGAGTTGGACAGGGCCGCGTAGAGAGTGGCCGGAATGATCAACGAGGCAGATGCCACAGCCATTAGGGAGGACATGGTAGAGGCGACGGTGGAGTTGAAGGACTGCTCGCGGTGACGGAGCCCTCCGACCAAGAAGCAGCAGCCCAGGACCAGGAGAATATTGGAGAGGATACTACCTAGCATACTGGCCTGGACGACACGGATCTGGTTGTCCCTGAGGGCAATGATACTGACCTATAAACAGCATCCAACTCGTTAGCATTCACTCCAACTGAGCCCCAGCAGGTCGTTTCGAAAAGTGCAAAAACAATCAATCACTTACAATCAACTCGACAGCATTGCCAAAGGTAGCATTCATCAGACCACCCAAGGCCTGGCCCATGGTAGCAGCCAGCTCCTCCGTCGCAAAGCTCAGTAGCGAGGCAAGCGGAATAATGGCAAAGAAATTGAGAACAAAGACCGCGCTCGAATCCCATCCGAGCGCCCCCGCGATAATACCCAAGGGAACAGAGACCAAGAGAAGGTTGACATAGTCGCGGACCAGAGTCAACCAGGTCAAACGCACGACATGCAGCGGCCAGCGCACCCAGGCACGATTATCCTTGGGATGATGGTGGTGGCTGCCATGCTCGGTGTGCTCATGCGACGCCAGGCCGGAGAACGCAGAATCGTGTTCCCCATGGCCTAGCAACGCAGTCCGCTCACCAGGCTCAACACGGCCATTGCTGGAGGTACTCATCTTCCTAGTCGGAGGAAAGCTATTCTTGCGCACCTGCGAACGAAACCCTACGGACGCTGAGCGGGTGATAAACGAGGCGAGGTCAGCGATATGTGCAACGAGCAAGTCACCGGGTTCCGCAGGCTCATTGGGGGCTCCGGGAGGGTTCTCGTTTACGGGAACGGGCGGAAGAAGGAGGGGGTGGAAGAAACGAGAGGGAAAGAGAAAGACGAGAGTCGAGGCGAGATCAACCTACACATATTTCTTGCTTTGTGCCGCGAGTGCCACGAGCCAAGCTTCCGAACCAAGTCCACGAGGTGCTAGGAAGTCAAAACGGAGGAATTGGCGGGGATGTTCCAGCCACAAATCCGTGGTTCCAGTTGGGTCAACTGGCGACGTAACCGGCGGGAGGGGGAGTAAAGCTCCGTGGTGCAAAGAGGCTTCACTGGTCCAGTAGCGCAAGGACCGTTTCGATGATGGAGGAATGGGGAATGGTCACAATAGTGGATGGCCAGGAAGGGGGTGTGATCATTGATGGAGGTGGGAACGCAGACGTGCACAGCCTCGATTTCTTGTGGCAGCACAACTGGGGGGGGAAGCTTGGGCGGACTGGTCGGAAACGGCCCACTTGGATGACGGATTGGGTCCGCCGAGAGCCAAGGAATGCACTGCCACAGAGAGACTGATGCACTAATGCACCCCAAGATGGAGAAGGATTCGAAGTTCGGGCCTGGAACTGAGCCAAGATGAATACTTGTTCGGTGTCCACTACCGTGTCCCCTGTCCAGACTCCAGGAGTCCAGAGTGGCAGAGTGGCAGAGTCAGGGCAAGAAGCTGCCAAGCACTATACGAACCATCTCCTGCCAAGTACGATGTGGCTGTTCATTTAACCGACGGTGTTGAGCTCGGAGTAGTTAGAATTTACTTCCTACGGGGGTAGCTCGATAGGTCTGACTTATGAGTAGTTACATCCATCAGGACAAGAAAAAAGTACAAACTGGCGAGGCAGTATGCAGAGATAGGAACGAGAGCAACATAGTATGGTATCTATCTCAAAACACCCCCTGCAAGCAGAAAAAAGAGACAAGTTCCCCCAATCCACAGGTAACACAAAGAAAAACAACAGTCGACAAGTCAGAGGTAGACTCAATGGGGAGAATCAAAAGAAAATTTAATAAGAAAAGGAGGGCAAAGTTTACATCAAAGGAGTAGTAAGTCACATCAAGAAAAGAAGAGGAAGGAAGGAAGAGAATGAAAGGAGGAGAAAGTGGTTGTGGTTGTGGTTGTGGTTGTTGTAGGTGGAAGGAAGGAGGGGCGGGTTAGTAGTTACTCCTCTTGTAAGGTGCCGTTCGCTTTAAAATCCATTCGGCTAGTCTTACGCCCAACACCCTTCAACAGACTGAACCGTCGGAATACCGAGTCCCGCATGCCGTTGTTGTTGTTATTGTTGTTGTTGTTGTTGTTGTGGTTGTTGTTCGCGCTATGGACGGGCTGTGCAGAGATCGATGCCCGAGACGTCCCGTTCAAGCTGCCCGCCAAGTCGCGACCGGTGTGCGTGCTGTCCCGCGTCACTGGGCGCGAATAATCGCGCGTGGGCGGGATAGTCGACCACCCTCCATTCGAGGCAACGGCCGGTCGCTCGATTGGTGAGCTAGCGGCGACACTAGCGGAGGGTCGGCGATGCTGCGAGCCGGCGCGACTGCGTCCGTCATTGGACTGCGCGGCAGTGTCCCGGGATGCACTCCGCGAGGGACGCTTCTTCAGGGATGTGCCGGGATTCTCGTCAACGGTAGCAGGAGCCGCCGCAGCCACCGATGGAGAAGATCCATGCTTGATCTTGTCTCCACCGAACCAGCTGCGACGCTTGTCACTCTTACCACCCCGGGACACACTCGTGGCTCGACTGTGGATAGTGGCGGTGTCGTCCTCGGGAGTTTCCTCGACGTCACCTGCCCCATTCACAACCTTCTCGGGTGACTGTTGGATGGTGAATATAGAGTTCGTGGCTCCGTGTGACCGCTTGAACGGGTTGATGATGCTGATCCGATGGCTGACCGATTGCCGTTCCGAGCGCTTACGGGTATGTGTATTGCCCCGGGACGCCCGGATAAGCTCTTGCTCCGGGCTGATGGATCGCTGCACAGCCTGTCTGCGACGCGTCTCTGACGACGGAGACCGGCGAGCAGGCTGTGTGGGTGTTGGTGAGGAGTATTCCGGCGGGATCGTTGAGAGGGACGCGAGTTCAGGCTCGAAGACAGCCTCAAAACGACGGAGCAGCTCAGCCTGGGTAGCTTGCTGAGCGGGCCGCTGGTAGAGAGACAGCGCGTGCTTGATCGCAAGGGCATGGTCGATGAGGGCTACTGCAAGAGCATTCTCTGTCGGGTCCATCGTCTCCGATTCCTCTTCTTCTTCATCATCATTCATCTCAACATCCGCATCCTCTGCCTCTGTCGTCTCCCCGTTCTTGGCATCCTTCGTTCCTTGGGCACCGCTGAGGAACGCGCGGTAAACTGCAACGCAATTGGATGGGGATGAGCGCGTCTCCAAGAGCTGCTCTAGAGCCTCGGTCAGATTCGACAAGCCGTTATCCTCGCCCGATGCAGCCCGGCGCTCGAGAAGCTGCAATTCCTGCGTCTTGCGCCATGTCCGTTCAATGGCAGTCTGCAGGGGAGATAGCTCAACCTCCTTCACAGCAACAATCTCGCTACGACGAAGGATGTTCGGGAAGGGCTCCGCGGTAGTAAAGATCAGTTTCTCGACATACTGCTCGCGCACATCCGAGCTGCTGGTGTGCCGGCGAGAAGTAGCTGAGAAGCGAGTCGGATCCGAGATGAGCAAGTGCTCCCGGACAGACCCAGGCACCTTCGACCGCTGGTACACGGGATGAGAAATGTCTCGATGGGCCGTAACACCGCTGATTTGAAGGAACTGGCCCTCGTAATCAGGAATGTCACCGGACGACATGATCTGCGCTGTGGGATGCTCCCGCTGCATACGATCCACGAATGACGCCATACGCTCCGTTGGGGGGCCCTCGAAGATGAACTCCTTATCACGCAAGCTGGGCGGGAATCCAAGGCCCCTGTAGACGACGCGGAAATACCGGGGGAACTGCTTGCCGCCCTTGGCGATAGAGTCGTAGATACGAGCCATAGAGCTCTGCGCTCGGGATAGTTTCGCGAAATCCATGGTTGTGCTCTCGTAGTGAGCGGCAAGTTCTTTGTAGCAAGCCAAAGCAGGAGCCCAGGCCATGGCGTTCTCGAAGTGCTGGATCATCGAAAAGTACAAAGACTCCCTTCTCTCGAATGCGGTCTGTGCTGGGAAGGCCGGCGTCAGCAGCTCGGGGAGAGGCTTGTTGACATCCCAATCGTAAAGGTCGGCATGGAACTGGAGTGCCAGACCGGCTTCGGTGAAGTTGTCGCAAGCAGCCTGGTGGTCGGCAAGTTCATGAACGTAGCGGATGAAGATGTCTTCACGGCCCATATCCTTCATGTATTCCATAAGCTTGAGTGCATGCAGACTCTGGGTCGAGCTGCTGCTCTGGGAGGCAACGAGAAGGTCAAGGAGTTCATCGACGGTAGCAATGAGGCCCTTGACGGCGTTAAACAGATCCTCATTGGACTCGGCATCCCCCTCGAACAGCTCCAGCAACTCGCCAATAAAGATTTTCTGGCTGACACTCTCGCTCATATGCTTGACCTTGAAGAGGGAGTCTAGACTCGAGATGATCTCGGTCTCGAGGATGGAAATGTCTTGGTTGAGATCCCATTCACTGAGAATCATCGTCCGGAGGATGTGGACAGCAGCATGCCGCAGACCCTCGTGCACGCTCAGACACAGCCCGATGATAGGGGGCACCAGGTTGGGAACATACTGAACCTGGTAACCGCCCAGCTTCTTCAGGCCGAATCGTTCTCGCTCCTCATCAGTAGTGTCCCAACCAATGGCCTCCCACGTCGAATGCAGCAGATCAGCACCCTGCTCACGAACGTCGCCCGCAATCTTCCAGACCGCGCGGCGCTTCTGCTCGGGGAAGGTTTCCAGGGCCAGAGCATCGCTAGAGATCACCTTCAGAAGGGTGGTGAAGAAGGATTCCCAAAGTTTTGTATCGAAATCATCGGCGTCGTCGGCATCTGGAAGTAATTTGTCAATCAGAAGCAGGGCAAGGTGCTCGAGACTCTTGATTGCTGCGCGATGGTTGTACACGTGAATGCTGAACCATGTCTCCGGATAGGCCTCACAATCAATAATTGAGTTGTGAGCCTCAAGTGCCTGGCCCACAAACGTGGCGAGTTCCAACTCCTTGAGTTGCGGAGTCTTGGGCGTCACAATCTTGGAGATGGCCGCCATGATCGCCGACAACTCGACCAACGCCTCATCGAATCTCTGAGGAGTCTTGCATTTCTTGACTTGGAAGGGGAAAGACTTGCTGAACAGGAGGGACAAATATTCCGTATCCTCCACCCCCTCGGCTGAAATAGCACAATAGGAGGCAACAATGCTTGGCATAAAATCGTAAAGTTGAGGATCCGGCTGGGTCAGCAACTGGGCAACAATTGCACTGCTAAGGCGAACTTGGTCTCGATATTGATCGGATACACTGGCAGTCGAGCCCCAGTAAGGTGCCAGCCAGCC
Source organism: Penicillium simplicissimum (assembly GCA_024706585.1). Lineage (NCBI taxonomy): Eukaryota > Fungi > Ascomycota > Eurotiomycetes > Eurotiales > Aspergillaceae > Penicillium > Penicillium simplicissimum. Next base: position 1,467,379 of record JAMZTW010000061.1, read on the forward strand.
GACACAGCTCGAAATCAGAGTCTGTCTCTCCTCTCCAGAAGCAAAGATCTCAAACTGGGTGTAGCTCTGAATGAGAACCAGCTTGTAAAGGACCAACATGCCCGTCACATCCTTGCATGAATCCATGAAACTCAGAGCAATCATAATCATTTCATCGCGGCCAAGAACCTTGGAAAGTTCGGGAAGCCATGAGTGGAAGTGCTGTACAATCAGGGTCTTGCTTCCAACCAAAGCTGGGGAGGTATGTTTCATGAGACTTTCCATGGACTTGAAAATGGTGTGCAAGTCCCGGTTGAAGGTGGACTGGACCGAAGTAATACCAATACCCTCCTCCTTCGCTTTTTGTTGCTCGCGGGCGTTGATAATGAACTTGAGCAGATGTCGTCCTACCTTGAACGCGGCACGCAGATTACGGGACTGGTGGACATCGGTGGCAGCATTCAGAAGGTGCAAGTAGCTCCGGATGAGGCAAGGCGTCACGAAGGGGAAATTGAACTGCTCATCCGCGTAGTGGTCAACCAAAGGGCCTAGGTTGAAACGTCGGTCATGAACAATGCCAAGAACGGTGACGAGATTGTTGAAGATTAGATCCTCGTACTCTTCGTTGCCAGCGTTCTCGACCAAAATACCGAAGAGTGCATCGAAAACTCCACGGAGTTGCTTGACTATCTCCATCTCGGGAACGAAAAGTAAACGCTTGAGAGTGCTAAGCACCTCGTCAACGGGTCGCTCTTTCCAATTCAGCAGACTCAGAATGACCTGATCCTGCGAGTACTCTGTGCTGCAGAGGTGAGTCTGGAGGCGCAAAGTGGCCAAAGGGCCTGTAACCGCTTCGTCCTTGGCCGACTCGTTCTTGCCCAGGGCACTCCAGGGAAGATTCAAGTACGCGCCCTTCCCGTTCTCAATGCTGGATGTTTGCTTGTCATAAGCGTGAAGCAGCAAAGAATGTTGTCCATCTCGGATGAAAGCCTGCTGGTCCCAGAGAGGCATCCAGGCCAGAGCGAAGGGGAACTCTGGCGCATCGGCCACGCTCATTATCATATGCGAACCAGGGATCTTCTCGGTCGGGATATTCAGACGAATAGTTTGATACCAGGGAGTGCCCCGTTCGGCGATTGTCGTCCGCCACGCCGTATGTGAAGTGTTGGCAGACGAAGGAAAGACACATTTATCCACCCGGGCACCGGAGGCATCGCGTACTTCAAGTGTGAGCTGGAGGTTTCGAAGGTCGGTGGTTGACTGCAGAGGAATTTGGCCAGCTGTTGGGTGAGACAGAAGGGCATCCGTAGGGAAGACAGCTTGTGATATCGTCACGTAGATGTCTGACCGCGGCTTGGTAGGCGCCTTGGAGAAACCAATGCGACGAGTCTGTACAACATCCTGGAGAATTGTGGGGTTCTGCCGCACGAGATCTTCGGGGTCCGTACTGGTGAAAGGATGCAGATGTATGTGCAGGCGGGCAGTATCAGCACGTACATACCGGCCAGTGGGGCTGGGGAGAAGGGTGTGAAGTAGCTTTTCGAATCCGTCAGTGCGTGCTTCGCCTTCTTCACCTTCTCGAGGAGGGGACCAGATGTTGATGACGGATTCCGTATCGCGGTCTTGTCGTAGAACTGGGGATACCTCCAAAATTCCCACCCCGATGGTCCGAATGGCAGAGCTCTCTTTCGTCGAGGCAGGCTGGGGAGTGGTTGGCTCTTGCGGAGCAGACGAGCTACTGGATGTCCGCGGAGCTCCTGGAGCAGCAGACCTGGATGTTTGATCCAAACTAGGCGAGCCCCGACTCTTGGGTGCCCACATCATGCTGCGCCGCGTTCGCAGACTGCCCTTAACTGATGGCTGAATCCCACCAGCTGCAGCTGTTCTTGCAGCGGCAGGGCCCTCTCGCGATGACGATGATCTCGAGACAGGTTTGTTGTCAATGGTCGATCGAGATTCTGCCGCGCGCACAGAAGCAACCACGTAGAGTTGCCGACCATTCTGAGACCCGTCCCCGATATCTGTTGCGGCAAGCTCGGTGAAGAGCGTTTTCAATTTGTTGCTTTGTGTCAAGCTAACAAACTTATCGGGAGACGGAATATCAAGGCTGTAGGTCTCGGACAATGGGTTAAATGCGCCAGAGTCAGACCGTGAATACAATTGAATGCCGAGCGACACGGGCCCCGGGGCGTTTCCAGATACTGCATTAATTTCCAACAAGAGGTGGTTCAAAGCAGTGGAGTCCGCATGCGTGACCGGGCTGCTATCGAGCATGCTCATTTCAGACTGGAGCTTCGCGAGTTGAATGGCCGAGTCTTCGCCAGTCAACAATCGGCCTCGCTGCGTGGGGTCCCGCACGATTGTGTCACCACTGAGCATCTTGTTCGCCCTGACAAGCTTCCAGACTGTTTCGTCCCGAAGAGCCTCCTTCTCTTTGCCCGTCAACACATTGTGCAGCAATTGACGCCTCGCGAAGTCCAATTCTTGGACGATCGTTGACATTTCCTCCAATACATCATATTGGCGAGCCAGCAGCAGCTCGTGCAAGTTCGTCGAGTGCCATTCGCGCAGGCAGGAAGCAATTTCGTCGACCAATGGCTCCGTCAAAGACGTGGGTGTCTCGTCGCCAATTTTGAGCATAGGCACGGGGGCGGCGGGCTTGGGCGCATCGGGGTCGCGGGGTGCAAAGGTCACAGGCGTGTGCGGAATCGAACCAGTTAGGTAGGTATGAGCGGATGGCGGATTGGATAGATCAGATTCGTCTATTTTGTGAATCACAATTTGTGCTGGCTTGCCCTTCTTCGCGACTACCACTTCCGACACCTCACCGCCAGTCTGGGACTCGGTGACCGAGTAGACCACACTGCTGCGCGATGCCAGGTCTGTGTCTGGCCCCGACAGGCCTGGCAGGGTCAGGCGATCTACACTCTTCCGGTCGCCATTGAGCAGTGCCTTGTATCCATCGCCGTCGCCGAGCACTTCCCGGATCTCGACACAGTTGCGCGGGAAGATACCCGAGAAGACGCGGGCCTCCAATGTCTGACCCTTGGTACTAGTCAACCCCGCCAGCAATGATGGAGGCGCAACCAGATATCCACGGCACCACTCGCCATTCAGCCCGCCCTGTTCAATAATATACAGTTCATCGCCGAGTTCGAGGGGTAGGTCCGCCGGGGAGGAGGGCTGAAACGGGTAGATGGCCACCGCGAAGGCAATGCGAGGCAGCGGCCGCCAGGGCATGGCGGAGGCGACGAGACTGGTCTAACCGGCGCAATCTAGACAGACGAGGCCACGAGCTTCGACGCTCAAGATTGTGTTCCAATCCCCACAACGGGCGGACTGGGGAATTCCGATCGCAAGAATTCCAAGGCAAGGGAGACCGGGAGCGATTCACGATGGGGGAATGTTGGTCTGGTCAATGGATTCAATGGAACGCGACATCCAGGGACGGTGCCAGCTCGTCGGGTCCGGGGAAAGGGAACGGGAGGAATGCCGTAGTGCGATCGAAGGTATGCGACAGCTCGAGAGATCTAGCGGGTCATCATTAGGAGGCGAGCTGGGGTACGGAAATGGTGGTGGTGGTGGTGCTGGTGGTGGTGCTGGTGGTGGTGGTATCTGTCGCAATCGGCACGGGGCTGTTTGGGGGCCAAAGGGGCAGGACGTTTGAAGAAACAAAAGTCATGCAAACGATCGAAACAGTTGGCACGATCACTCGACACGGACAATCGACGCCTCGAAGGGCCCAAAGAGTCGCATTGGGTAACCATTTCCCCCCTCCCCCCCCCCCCCCCCCCCCCCCTTGCGAAACTTGTCGCAATGTGGAGACCAACTTCCAGCCTTCAGGAACAGTGGGCAAAAACCAGGGGCATTGCTGGAGGAGAAGAAAGATCACTCACCGTTGAAAGAGACGAATTAGTAGTCAAAGTACGGAGTAGATGGAATTGAGAAAGATGTACCAAGCGTCAAGACCAGACAGGCGAATAAACGAGGGGAAGAGGACGAGACAAAAGAGAGAAACGATGTTCAAAGGATGCAGGACGCAAATCAACCGATCTTCACGTTTGTCTCCCCACGGTCCACACACCGACCGCTGGGCCTAGGATAGACGGGTTGATTAGCCCAATTGGCAAAGTCCGTGAGTTTCAGCTAATCAGCTGGGGATAACCTGCTGGATCTGATCGCTATCGAGTCCGATCGACTAGTCATTTTTTCTCTCTGGTTTTAAGCTTTCTTACAGGTTCACTATCGCGTTCAACATTGGGGGGTTCTCGTGGGAGAAGGACACGATGAGAACTCATGAGAATTCCCTGACAGAGGACCTACTGTACTACCTACTACCTAGTACATTACCCCATACGCAGGAGCGACATCCGTGGATGCTAGAGTACAGTACTACAGTGCAGCTACTGTAGTTGATGCTCGGAATAATCCCGTCCGCCTACTCTCTCCTGTATTGCGGGCAATTAACCATAGATGAGCCCTACCACATTCAGGATTCGCCTTACCTGCTATTCCGTAATTGAGTAAGTTCCAACGTATCCTCTGTAAAGTAAGCCACTTTGCGAGGCTTGCCTAGGCAGGCTACGTCGCTACGTCGCTACGAGGCTCATTAAACTGCTCGTCAGGTCGAGTCGAACGAAGCACAGACCAGAACGTGCCCCTGAGCCACGAAAAGCGGAAAATGAGATGGCCTCGAACCGGTGGGCCAACTAAGCAGGCGCCCAATCATCTCGAAGCACCAACGATGAATCGGAGAATCAGAAACGAATCATTGAGAGGCTGATAAGCATGTATGGACTATGGAGTATGGAGAACCAACGCTGATCCTGTGCGCTGGATCGAGAAACACTACCAACTCTCTATGAAAAGAGAAAGAACACGCAACAACGGACCTTCCTACAAAGCGGTATCTCTCACAGAATGGCTACATATGACACCAAGAACAGAAAATCCGGTACGCCCAACTGATGTGATCCAAATGCCCGTTGCGAAAATCCCAACCACGGCAACAAATCGCCGAGCAAGACGGGGAATGAAAAGGAAGAAGACACATGCAACGAGGGGAGACAGAGAACCCTCGCGAGTCACGACGGACCGAGATCAAAGAGAAGGACCTCATTTCCGGAACATTGTCACGGCATCCTCCTTGCGCCACTCCAATTCCAACTGTCCCTCGTATACGGTGTCGATGATGCGTCGAGTGCGGTCCCATACATTCTCATAGCGAATCTCGCATTCCCGCAGCACCTTCAGCACCAGGCTGCGGCTGAGACCAGGGTCGTCCGCATCACCAAAGTGCTTCTCGACTCGCTTCTTCAGCATCTCCACGCCCCGCTTGATCTCCTTGGCATCATAAGAGGAGAGCACCTTCTTGGCCACCATGCGGGAGTGGCTGGGACGCGTTGCAATCTCCCCAGAGTTGCCATTGGCCTGCAGGCTCTCGACAGACTGGATGAAATCAAGCAATTTGCCCAGCGGCCGATAAATGACGGCATCGAGATACAGTTTCATGTGCTCGTCAAAGTCTTGGCGCGCTCGGTCGGCCCAGCGTTCAAGCACGGGCAGGCCGTGGACATCAACCTCCTCCACGTAGTGGTTCATATTCTCAATGAGCAGAATATGATAGTTCAACACCTCCTTGTCCTCAGGATCTCCAGCGCTGGCAGACACTCCTGGAGGCTGACCGGGCGCTTCCGTGGCAATGAACTTGAGCGACTCCCACATCGCTCGGTTGATGCGGTCGTATGCATGATTGACGCTCACCCGGATATCACAGGTCTCGGCGACCGTGTTAGCCAGCATGTTTTCCACGGCGGTCGAAAAGTTGGGGAACACGCGCATGAAGGAGATCACGCCCTTTCGTTTGTTGACCTTGACCTTGGTGTCCTCAATGCCGCGGATTTGTTCATCCACGAACCGATTGAACAAGCCCATCAGTCGCGAGTGGATCTTCTGAAGAGAGTGAGTGATGAATTCCTGGTTCGTGTCGTCGAGATCAGTCATCGCTGACTCGAGCGCGAACAGGATGCCAATTCCCTGCCTAAACAGAGGTGTATGTTAGCAGAGAGGCCATAAGAATTTCAACCACGCTCATGACAAGAAACAAAAACTTACATGGGATCAGCTTGCACTGCCCAGTCCACCATGCTCTGCAGATCATTAGGCCAGAAAGAGTAGATCTCATCCATGATCTGCTCAACGCGCTTTGCCATCTGGCGGTCCGGATCAGGGGACTGTTTGACAGTAAAGTCAGGGCACTGACGACTCTCTGGGCTTGCAGCGGCCACCAGATCCGAGAAGTCGGCGGTAGCCAGAGAGTCCAAATGGAAGAATTGCACAACAAAGTTTTGCTCGTCCGTGATCATGTGCAGTGTCTCTCGTAGCGCTGAGGCAAATGCCTCGCACGGTTCCACCTTGCTGGTAGGTTTCTTCTCGCTAGAAGCCAAACGCAGACCAGTTGCTGCTCGGATCGTCTTACCCCGACGAACGGTCAGCTTACGGGCGGCGATAGTGATGCCCTCACCCTCTTTCTCCTTCTCTTGATGTGTGAAGAGGAGTTCCTGCTCCTCTCCTGTGGGCTTGCGAGCCGCCTTCTTCCACGCCTGCGTATTATCACGGAATTCATTCTGATAAGACGGCTTGGATTGTTGCTCGTAGAGCTGGACAAGGTCATGCCATTCCGACGTACTCACTTCCTTCGCGAACAACATCAACGGGTTGTATTTCCACACTTCCTCGCGGAATGTGTGTCGTGCAGAGCCGTCCAGCTTCATGGGATCTCGGGACGAGCCAACCACGGCATCGACCCGTTTCTGTTCCGCCGTTTTGAAGGCAACAGCCATGAATGATTTCAGGCGCTGGAGGAAAGTTAAGGCGGCTTGGCGATACTCGCCCTTTCTTTCCTTAATGGCGCGCATTTGACCAATCTCAGTATTGGCATAGACGCCCACACTGGCGTCGGCTTGCCTCTTCTGGTTTTGGCCGATGTCAGAATCAATCATCAGCATCGCCTTGTAAAGCGTCGAGAGTGCGTTCTCGGTCTCCTTCAGCCCCTCGGGATTGGCAAGAGAGGCTTCCCTGAGAGGACGAATATCAGACGGCGAAATGGATAGAGTTTTGAGTAGAGTTTGCAACTCGTTCTGAAGAAGCTTCTGGTTGGCAGTCTGCACCTGCAAACCTTGAGACTGGGCTTCAATGTATGCGACGTCCTCGTGTAAAGTGTTCAGTTCGTGCGCGTACAACGTAAGCAAGCCATCCAGCTCGTCGCACTCTTCGAGGGTCTTGTCGATCAGGGCAGCCAGTTGCTCCACCTTGCCTTCTTGTTGTTCGAGGTTACCCAGCCAGCTGGTCGCTTCAACACGGCCTATCTCCCGGCGGACGTCTGCTTCCAAATCCTCGATTTTCTGCTCGTCACTGAGACGACCGTTCCATCCCAAGTCCGTCAAGATCTCATCAAATTCAATGCCGCGTCCATTCAAAACGCTGGGATCGATCCCAAGAGCCTGGCAGTATTTGATGGTATTATCTTCACGACGTTTTCGACGGCGACTCTGGGCGCCAGGAGAGGGACTTCTGGCACAACTGTCCAGTTTTGTCCGTTCTGACGAGGAATCCTTGGATTCCGTCGCGCCTTGTGCAGGTTCTGAAGAAGGCAAAGAACCCTCGGCTGGATGTTGCGTGATCTCAACGGTCGGGGTCACGGGCTGTGGAATGGCGGTAGCGGCTGGCGCTGATGCTGTCGATGCGGCAGATGTCTCTCGTTCTGTAATCTCATCTGCAGACGACTTCGTGATATCATTGGTAGATCTGGATGGGGCAGGAACAACTTCGGTGATACCATCGGGGCCCATAGTCTCGGCCTGTTTTTTCTTTGCGGCTGCAAGCAGACGCTCGCCAGCTCCACCAGGGCGTGGTTTGAAGGCACCATATGTATTGGCAGCCTTGCGGAAAGCGTTTGCAATATCCTTTGTGGATTTTTTCTTGATCATTGGGCCTAACCCTGGGCGATGAGACTCTGTATCTTCATCTGCTGCCTTCAAAGGATTGGCTGGAATTTCTTCCTTCAAGGTCTCGGTTTCCACCACTGGAGATTTCGGTGCCTCTTCAGCAGCCGCTCCGGCTGTCACAACTCCAGGCTCCACAACTGTGGGTGATGGGGATTCGACTTCTGGTGGTGGCGCGGGCTTGGATACCGTCGTAGCAGCTGGAGGCGGAGCCATGTTATCTGGAGCGGATTCTTGAGCCGCCATGGACGCTTTTTCGGGAGCAACGCGATACGGCGACTTCGGACCGATGCTGCTTTCGGGACTTGCGGTAATGCCTCGATTCTCACTGGTGAATGACCCAGGAGTCGTTGGGCGCAAGGCATCGGTACTGCGCTTGGGCTGTAAGGGTCTTGGTTCAGGTGCCCGCGCCGCTAGAAGTGACGGGGGAATTTGTGCTGTGCGGGCGTCGCGGGAAGACGGTGGTCGAGCGTCGTCTTGTGCAGGGCCCTGATTCGCTTCGTCGCCTGTATGCAAGAACGTTGTGGGCGATTCTGCGCTCTTCGGTTCTGCGCGCGGAGGGGGGACGTTAGGTGGTGGGTTCGGGGGCAGACTGAAGGGAGAAGGTGCTGGCTTGGACGCAGTAGAAGGACGGTTCATCTGCTCGCGGCTCTTTTGAGACCGAAGAACAGGGTCCTCGGAGGGCCTTCGCCGAACCTCGCGAGCTCCGTCACGGCTTGGATCGCGGCCAAATGGTACCTGAGGCGGGGTTGGATGCTGGGGTGCTGGCATGTCGGTCGACGGCTCAAGACCACCTCTTGAACCTGGCGGAGCTGAGCCTGTGGGCGCAGAGGGGCCCGGACCGCCTGCGAGCAGTTGCATTTCTCTCTCGTCGAACCCAATGAGGTTTGGCATTTTCCCCCCGGTGTATTTTTTGTAGATCTTCACCAGACTGCTAATGAAGAACTCCTTTTCCTTGGAACTTCTAGCGTGCCAGTAATATGGTTTGCCCACGCTCACCACAAATCCAACATTTCCGGCCCATTCCTTATGTTGTTGTTCAGCTGGTGTCTTCGGTACATACGCACTGTACGATTGGATCCCGGTAAGATCGTCCAGCATCCACGTCTTTCCAATGGAGAAGGTGCCATCATTATTCTCGCGGGCTTTATGCATTCGAACACGACCAGATCTCCGAACAGAAACGATGATGACGCGAGGTTTCTTGTTCGCCGGAGTAGAGTCCGGTGGGGCAGGGGTTGAGGGGTGCGCCGCATCTTCCGTGATGCGAACATGTGTAATGTAGGATTCAATTGCTACAAGCACAAGAACGGTTAGCGGAGAGAACTCAAGATTATCTTTTTCAGTCCAGCGACATCAGTGTATCTGTTGAGCGACAGACTACTGGCCACGTCGCGGTCGGCCGAGGGGTCCGTCATGTCACAGCGGCCGGAAACTCCAGTCCCCTGAACATGTAAGGGGGATCCGCCTGGGTCGCCGCAAAGGGGTGGTTTGGTCTTTCACGCACTAGTTCCATCACTATCCTTCTTGGAGTAGCAACTTTGAATGATACGTTTCTTCTCGTCCTCAAACTGCTCCGCTCGGGACATGGAGGTATCCCCAGAGCCAGAGCCAGAGCCATTGCGGGGATCAGCGCCGCGTCGCATATCATTTTGCGCCGGTGGCCGGGGACGGTCACGGCCGTTCATCATGGTGTCTCTGATCAAGCGGGGGCCACCGGGTTCGTTTATATGATCTGCCAAATCAAGGAGACATGGTCGGGATGCCGGGGTAAGTCGACCGGTAGTCACCCTCGCACACAATGATCAGGCCCGAGATGGGATCCGCGATGTGGAGATGGACACGCAATATTAAATCACGGGGAGTGAAGGCGCACGGGGTGTGCTTGTTGGATGCAATGCCAAGTGAGAGGAGGTGAATTAGCTCATAGTGTTTGGGGGTTGCGGGCAAGGCGGAGAGAGCTCGTGGGACTAAGTCATTGGTTTAGTCGAGCTCTTGGATGGAGTACAGTGCTAACTTGAATATGCTCGGACGGGCCCTCGTTTCATGAGCATACTGGTAAATGAGAACAGTTCCAGAAATCGGTTATTCGCTTTTCTCGCTCGTCTCTCAATTCTGCTTTATATCTGCTAATCTCCTTCATCCATGAAACTCACAACTAACATCACAGATCCAATAATGCAATCGTCAATGGCTCACCGCCTTCCCGTTGCTCCCAGCAAGTGTGACCAATTACAAAACAGTAATTGCTCACCGCCGTCTGTATACATTTTTTTCCACTTTTTTTTGGTTCCTGTAAGGCAAGACTCTATCTAAATACCCCAATTCCCTTCCTCGTGCCCTTCTGCTTTTCAAACATTTCTGGCGATTCACTCAAAGGGACACCAGTAGTGAACTCATTCCGGATCTATGGCCCCCTCAAAGAAGGCTTCGGCCAAGAAGGTGGGTGTTCCACTAGCTATCTACAATCGCGGCATGCCATTATTCTAACTGGACTCTCCATCGATAGGTCGAGAAAAAGGCTACCTCCCTCCCTCCTCAGTTGCTCGGCGCAGTCGCCACGTTCCTGTCCAAGAATGGGTTTTCTGCCACCAGCACTGCGTTCGCCGAGGAGCTGAAGAAGAATGGCAGCGCTGAGGCCGATGCCAAAAACGCCCCGTCGTTGATCGAGTTGTTCCAGACTTGGGACAAGACTTCCAGCGGGTCCCAAAGTGACAGCAGCTCCGGATCCGACGGTGACAGTGACAGCGATTCTAGTGATTCCGACGTGAGCATGGGAGAGGCCCCCAAGGCCCGCTCCTCATCTCCGTCTTCTTCCTCTTCAAGCTCCGACAGCGATGCCGATGATGAGGAGGAAGATGCTGCTGCTCCCACTCCTGCTCCCGTGGCCAAGAAGCCCACCGGTGTGAAGCGCAAGGCTGAGTCTAGCAGCTCCTCCTCGGAGTCCAGCTCTGAGTCTGAATCTGAGAATGAGGCTCCCAAGACGAAGAAGGCCAAGGTCTCCAAGTCAGAGTCAGAGTCCGACTCCAGCTCTGAATCCTCTTCTGGCTCGGATTCTAGCTCGAGCAGCTCATCCAGCTCTGGCTCCGGCTCCGACTCCGACTCTGATTCCGACTCTTCCGACTCTTCTGATTCATCCGATTCTGAAGCGGAAACCACCAAGAAAGCCGACGCCAATGTTCTGAAGAAGGCTGCAAAGACTCCGCTCCCAGAGTCCTCTAGCTCCTCCAGCTCCAGCTCTTCCTCTGATAGCAGCTCCGACAGCTCTGACGACGAAGAGAAGGCTGGTGGTGTTCCCGTGTCCGGAAACTCCTCTTCCGACACCAGCGCAACCCTTTCTGCATCTCCCGCTGCCGAGAGCAAGCCTGCCAAGCAGACACAGACCTCCTCGTCCAGTGCAAGCCCTGCACCCGGAAATGGACCAGCCAAGAAGAAGCACGTTGGCGCCCGTCCTACTCCATTGGCCGCTCTGAGCGAGCAGCCTTATGAAGCTATCTCCAACGAATATGTTCCTTACGCATATGCAGAGCGCGCTTATGCCGATCTCTCGGTCACGCGCGGCAAAGGATTCACCAAGGAAAAGAACAAGAAGAAGCGCGGCTCTTACCGTGGCGGCCCCATTGATATCTCGGGCGGCAAGTCCTTCAAGTTCGAGGATTAATGGTTTTTCCATGCCATTACGATCATTACTCACTTCCTTTGGATTTATAGATACCAAGAGGATACAATCGCTTTCTTTTTTGAAACATTTTCAGCTGCAGAGGTTGCTCTACTCTCGAGGAGTTCTCATTATTTTTCTTGGTTTTTGTCTGAGAGGGCTCGACACGCTAGCGGGTTCTCTGTCATAGAGTGTTTTAGCGTCCGATGAGCATATCGCTCGCTGTTCACCTTACGTCGCTCCCCTTGGTCGAGCGACCTTTTCCACTCAGCATGGCGCTTACGGAGCTGCGGACGGATTACTCTTATCCTACGACTTGCTGTTACATATTTGCTTGCATCTGCTAGAATACCACCAAAAGTTTAAACTTTCTCTGACCAGTCTGTTTATGATCTAACGGCGTCTATCTGTCTATGTATGAGGATTGTAGTGCATATCGACTCTAGCTATCCTGTCGCCGCCAAGCCCCAGGCTTCTCGAGAGCCTCCCAGCGATGATCCCAACCAGTCACCACCCCCTTCCGAGGATCTTTCCAGGAACTGTGCTGCTTTCTCAACTTCCAAGTAGTAGTCAAATCACGTGGATCCGGTCTTTCATATCCCGCCACCGTGAAGAAGCTTGACCCATCTTCTGGTTTCATCTCTGCATCAAAGCCGAGATTCAAATTGCAATCATACCACTCCTTCGCCGGGCCAGTCAGATCATCAGTTGATGCAAAATCCAGTCGAATTAGTCCGCCTGCTCTGCCGGTGTAGACAGTCGGTGAGGATGGCGAGGGCACGGACATGCTGTAAATCGGGCCTCGGTATGGGTAAACAGTCGCTCTGCGCCGGCGGGTATGGTTGTTTCGGTTAAAGCCATCAGGTGGTTGAGTAGAGAGGAAAATGTTGAAATCCTTGCTTGGGTATTGCCCGTGGTTGTGGGCAATGGATGCATTGCTGGGTGCTTTCGGTCGAGGATCTTGGGCTTCGAGGTAACTGTAGCTGGTGCATCGGAGATCAAACAACTTGACCAGGGCATTGCCCCCGGATCCAACCAGGAACCGGTCATGGCCGAATGCACGCATGCTGTATATGATATTGTCGTCTGTGGGATCTTCGTATGTGGTTTCGTAGGATCGGGGAGATCTGACATCGTGAAGGCTGGGGATTGTGTCAACAGAGTATGCAGCAGTTCATGTGATCTATCAACATACCGAACAGTACGGTCACCCCATGCAACAAGGAAAACATCGCCCGGTGAGCCGGCCAATGGATGGTTGTTGAGTGGCTCCATGGCGCTGATTGCCTTGCAAGTATAAGAATCGCCAAGTTCGTCTACCACTTCCACGGAAGAAGGAACACCGATGGTGCGTTCTGGAAAGATGCCGTCTGGTGAGATGTTGGAAATGATCAAGCAATCCTTGTCATCCATGGTGGCCACGGCGACTCGGGATGATGACAGGATCTTTGCTTTTCGGCCACGGGAAGATCTCGCAGGACGAATCCATGCAAACGGTTGCACATCTTCCTCCTCGGTACTGGTATGGTAGAGTGCAGTTGACCCTTGGAGAAATTGAGCACATAGCATCGGATTTGACCCAGGCATCAAGTCTGTCTCATTGAGCTCCAAGCCTTCAGTCCGGAATGTCTTCCTGTACTTGTAGCTGGCATCACTTGGGGCGAGTGCGATGTGGCGAATATCGCCTTGTCTCCGGCCAAATATCACATTCTCTGTGTCACTTTCTTTGCCATTCTCCGGCTGTAGGAGGTGCAAGCCCAGGATATCATCGTGGCTGCTAGGCTCATCCACATCGTTGAATGAGATCCAGCTATCTCGGTGTCTTTTTCCGGATTGCTTAGTCCTCATCAAGAGTCTGTTGCCAGCACCCCAAGCAAGAACTTCTTTTCTATCGGCCCAGGACTCGCCATTCCAGATCTCATATGAGTCAATGGGAGGACGATAGCCCATGGTCGGATTGTCCCGTCGGGTCTCCTCCTGAATGCCAATGCGGGTGATGGTCTCAGGCAGAATCACGAATCGCCCAATTACACCAAGTCGGTCCACGGCGCGTGAGCGCGATGTGAGAGCACATGCTGCGTCTTTCCAATAGGGTGGTGTTTGGATTGTTCGAAATCTGGTTTGGACGAATGCTCGGAACAGCCATGATTCTTCTGCCGTGATCACTTTATATATTCGACGGCAAGTTTGTGCTAGGCGAGTAATTCCATTCGCTGTTGGTATATGTAAAGCAATGCAGCAGATGATCTCCGATGGAAGGTCAGAGAGCCTCATTTTGGTTAAATTGGATGGTCTCCGGCTGCTGTTTACTCCCAGGATTTAATAGTCATGATGGAGTGGGTTTCTAAATTCGCAATTTTGGTGACTGAGCCGCAATCGCGTATACCTATTGGAGTCAGAGGTCGTAATTGATCTCATATGTGACCCATTCCGGCAAGGAAGAGTCACAAAAAGTCTTGGCAAATACCTAAAGCTCAAGGCAATAAGTCAAACACAAATATTCAACCTATTCGACATTGGTATGAGGCAGTTCGTAGCAGGGAATTGTGGCCTCGAACGTACCTAGCATAATGTGCGTTTACATCATTTGCGGCGAGGACCCGTTGACTAAGCAAATCCCGGAAAATTGGCAGACCGCAAAGCCGACGACTTGACGAACCTCCGTCGAGATCGGATTCTTGATCGTAACCAATCCAGAGTTCCAGGCGTCCTAACTCTGCAGAATGGCCCCCAAGTTCAATCTCTTTACAGCCAACAAGGCGGCCTCCGCTCTTCGCCAGCCTTCCGCCGTTGCGCAAGCGCAGCGCAGAGTCGCTCTGCCTCTCCGACTCCGCGAGCAGTCGGCTCTCGTCCAGAAACGATGGAATTCCTCGCAGAACGATAAAAAAGGTCTTTCGCCAGATGAGCAGAAGTACCCCACCCAGGACCCTATGCCTCATGTCAATGAGGAGGCTACCGCGATGGACCGCATTATGCACAAGGAGAAGTGGTGTGATGGCCAGGCATCAAGTCCGGAGTTGGAACAAGGGAGTCCGGTTGCTGAGGTGAGTGACCCACGGAAGACCTGTTTTTCCTAGATGTACCGTGGGACAATCCAATTGACCATGTATTCGCTGGGCAGATCTTGAAGCGCGACAAGGAAGGCTTAAAGCACATGCCCAAGGTCATGCAAGACCAATTGAAGAAAAGCGCTGGTGGCTCTCGCTCGTTCTCCACTTCGGCTCGCAGCCGTATGCCCGATACGCAAAACGTTGGATCCCAGGATGATATCTCGGCCGCTGTTCTTGCCGACATGATCGAGCAGGTGAACCAGCAGGCTGCCGCACGGCTGCCCGAGGGTCTGAAGTTTGATGTACCAGTGCTGCCAGCCCAAAGGAAAACGTTGAACTTCCGGAAACGCTACGACTCGATGCAGGAACAGTTCACCAAGATGCTCATGCGGGATGGAAAGCTAGCCCGCGCGCAAAAGGTCGGTCGAATCCCTCTTCTCTTCGTCGGACAACGAGCTGACACACAATGAAGAACATGTCCATCATCCTAGACCACCTCCGCACCTCCTCTCCTCCCAACATTAACCCCCGTCGTCCTCTCGTGGGCGGCCCTCCTGCTCCTCAGCTGCCTCTCGACCCTGTCCTCTACCTCACATGCATTATCGACTCGGTGGCTCCTCTCTTCCGTATTCGCCAACAGAAGGGTATCGCTGGTGGTGGTACTGCCGTGCAGGTTCCCCACCCACTCAACCTCCGCCAACGTCGCCGCGCGGCGATCAAGTGGATTTTGGATGCATCGGAAAAGCGACGTGATGCACAGTTGGCCCACCGAGTTGCCAACGAGCTGGTAGCCGTTGCCGAGGGCCGTAGTGGTGTGTGGGACCGCAGAGATCAGCAGCACAAGATCGGTATCTCCGGCCGTGCGAACTTGGGACTTGCGCCTCGCCGTCGGTAAAGCAGCGGACTTGGGTATTTCTCTGTTTTCGCCGATTAAATGCATTTGTGCATGGGTCCGAGGAGGGGGTTTTTTTGTTTATGGGGTGTGAGTATTTTAATCAGCATCATCTGTATATGTAGTTTTATCTAGTCTGGTCATACGGATTTGAATCCTTGTTGCATCTTGCACTTTCTCTGCAGAATAGGTTCGCAGAACCACATTTCTTCTCCTTCCATAGATCTCCTAAACGTTCTACCTGATCGACAATCTTACTTTGATTTCTTCTCGCTAGGAGCTCACTGTTGCTTCTCCATTCATACTTACCACTCCACTTACTGCTAGCAATAGTAGCGACTGCAGCGCCTTGATAGCCGCGCTGTCCGCAATATCGCTTACTCAGACACTCCGAGCTATTCCCGATTGGGCAAGCCACTGCTTGATGGCATTCGCGGTCAGCTCGAGAGCATTCAGATCTGCAAACCTTCAGCAAGGAAAATGCCTCTTCGCCCCAATTTGTGTCTCGGAGCATAATCAACAGCGTCAAGCGCAGTGTTGATCAGCCGCGCAGCATTCAGTCCAGGCCTGACTATCAGTGCAACCAACTCGTCTGGCACCAGCTGACCACACCTCAAGCCGCCTCTCGCGCCCCGCAATAACTCCTCTTCTCGTCGATCGGACCCCTCCTGCCTGCTGTATAATTGAATGACCCAGGCCGAATTCCCTCCGGCCCCTTAACGACGGTGGCTACCTCCTCGAATCGTGGATCCTACGAGCTCGTCGAATTCAACCCCGTTAACAGACTCCCCGAGGCGAGACCAGCCGGGCCCGCAGCTGCTCGCGCACAGCGATTCGGAACCACCGCTCAGCCCTTCGAGCCAGCCACCAGCTCACGATCACTAGCGGGACTTCGTTCGGCTACGAGCTGGGAAGGAGACTGGGAGAAGACAGCACCCTCTGACCAGCGCCCGCGGGGCCCCCGTTCCACCAGACTCAGGTTTTGGGCTGAGGCTCTTCGACGCAGGGCGCATTGTGCGAAACAAGCTCAGGGTGACGGAGATCTTGAGAAAACCGCCAAGATGAAGTTCTCGCACAGCATTCAGTTCAATGCCGTGCCGGACTGGAGCTCCTATTACATTGCGTACAGCAACCTGAAGAAATTGTAAGTTGACCCGTTCTCTTGCCTCTTTTGAGAAGGCAGGTGACTTTTTTCCGCTCTCGGTTGATGTTTTGAATGTGGTCTCGTGGCTACGGCTCGCAGCGCAACTTGGCGCGGGTGTTACATTGCACAGAGTTGTGTGGATGCATGGATGTCGATGTTTGGGAGCAGTAGTCCTAGTTTGATTGCTAACCTGGTGATTTGCTGTCCAGGATCTATACCCTTGAGAAGCAAGTCAACCGCCCCGATGGTCAGGCTGGAGCGGACGTCGAGTCTGCTCCGCTGCTGGGCGGTTCCCAGGTGAACAATCCTGATGGGGTCTTCAAGCGCGCCCTGGACACGGAGTTGGACAAGATCTGTACATTCTATCAGCAGAAGCAAGCTGAGATCTTCCAAAACACGGACGACCTGCTACGCGAGGCCATGGGTTATCTGTCAGAGACCGATGGAGTCAACATGGACCCCGTCAGCGAGACTATTATCAAGGCGAGAACCCTGAGTTCGAGCTCTCGGCGAGGTACAGGGAGTGTCTTCCAGAATTATGGAAATGGCCAGCGCCGCCGCTCCAGCGTCATCAGTGAAGATGATGTTGATAGTGATGATGATCACACTGCCTCCCCAGCTCTCGGCCTTCGCCAACGAACATCGACCGATGGCGGGTCTACAACCGATGACCCCCACGCAGGTGACATGGCAGATTCCACGTTCTTCGGCCAGTCAAGTGGTCGCTTCCGGGGAGACTCTGACCTAAGTGACCAGGCGTTTTTAGCTCTATACAATGCGGGGGTGTCGCTTAAGAAGCGTCTCATTGAATCCTACGTCTCCCTCTGTGAGCTGCGGTCATTCATTGAACTGAACAGGACCGGCTTCTCCAAAGCACTGAAGAAGTACGACAAAACCTTGTTCCGCAACATGCGCCGGGATTATCTTGCCTCTGTGGTAAACCCCGCGGTCCCATTCACCGATCTTACCATGGCTGCCGTGGACAATTACATTGAAAAGGTTGAATGCATGTATGCGGATGTCGTCACCAAGGGAAATCGCGACCTCGCTACTCGCGAACTACGTCTACACCTCCGCGAGCATGTGGTCTGGGAGCGAAATACGGTTTGGCGTGAGATGATCGAGATCGAACGTCGTGCCCAGGCTGCCAACGTGGGTATCCGTCGAACTCTCCTGGGAGGGGACGAAGACCCGGCCACTGCTCGACGCCAGGGTGACAAGCAGGAGATTCGCACGACAGAGTTTGTGACTCCCCTTGGTCGGATTCACTTCCCGCTGTGGCTATGCAGCTTGAGCTTCGGCACTCTAGTGTTCAGCCTTGCTGTTTTTGGAGCTTTGCTATCCGTTCCAATCATGGAGTCCGTTGAGCAGCAGAACTGCCTGGCGATGCTTGTGCTGGTCAGCATTCTGTGGGCGACCGAGGTAAGACCTGTTTCCTTATTGTGATCCATATTGTATGCGTTTCTGACTGTCCAAAATAGGCCATCCCTCTTTTCGTGACTTCCCTGCTGATCCCATTCCTGGTCGTCATCCTAGGCATCATGCGATCAGCTGATAAACCTCACAAGCGACTCGGCCCGAAGGAAGCCACCAGCATGGTGTTCGCATCCATGTGGACACCAGTCATCATGCTGCTCCTCGGTGGCTTTACCATTGCCGCTGCTCTGTCCAAATATGACATTGCTCGACGCATGGCCATGTTCGTTCTGAGCAAGGCTGGGTCCAAACCCAAGGTTGTCCTGCTCACCAACATGTTTGTGAGCATGTTCCTGAGCATGTGGATCAGCAACGTTGCTTCTCCTGTGCTTTGCTACTCGATTATCCAGCCATTGCTCCGCAACCTGTCCCCCGATTCCGATTTTGCCAAGGCACTCGTCCTAGGCATCGCTTTGGCGGCCAACGTTGGCGGTGCTGCGTCTCCAATTGCATCTCCTCAGAACATCATCGCCTTGCAGAACATGTACCCGAGTATCAGCTGGGGGACATGGTTTTTCATCTCGCTACCTGTTTGTATTATATCGATTTTCATGATCTGGGGTCTTTTGCTGGTGACCTTCAACCCGGGCCGCAACGCCACTTTGATTCCCATTCGCCCTGTCAAGGACCGCCTCACGGGAATCCAGTACTTCATCAGTGCAGTCACCCTGCTCACCATCGCTCTCTGGTGCGCGAGCCATCAGCTCGAACATATCTTTGGTGACATGGGTGTGATCGCCATCATCCCGCTAGTCCTGTTCTTCGGAACCGGAATCCTCAACAAAGAGGATTTCAATAATTTCCTTTGGACAATCATCATTCTCGCGGCTGGCGGTCTATGCCTCGGAAAAGCGGTCACCTCGTCCGGCTTGCTGCACACCATCGCCTCCGGCATCACCGCCAAGGTCGAGCACCTCAGCCTCTATAGCGTGCTTCTCGTCTTCTCAGCATTGATCCTTGTCATCGCCACCTTCATTTCCCACACCGTCGCCGCTTTGATTATTCTCCCTCTGGTTCGGCAGATCGGCGTTGGCATGGAGGACCCCCACCCCAATTTGCTGGTTATGGCCAGCGCGCTGATGTGCTCTGTGGCGATGGCCTTGCCCACGAGCGGGTTCCCAAATATGAGTATGTCATTTACCTACGTCCTTAGCGTCTCTGACTCCCTTACTGACCTTTTGACCACCAGCTGCCATTATGACCGAAGTCCCCCAGACCGGTCAGCGCTACCTCCAGGTCCGCCATTTCCTGACTCGGGGTATCCCGTCGAGTCTGATGGCCTTTGTGGTGATTGTGACCCTTGGCTATGGGCTTATGTACATCGCAGGACTATAAGGGGCTTGGACAGATCTATCACTTTCTGTATCATCCTGCGGCGCAGGACTGCAATCTTCGTTGGGTGGGATCTATTTCTTTTCTTGTGTTTTTTTTGGTGGGAGTGGATAAGGTAGAGCGGTATATAAATCGTCAAGCATACTCCCGGTTTTCTATTCTCCTTTCACTCTTCAGTTGTTGATCTACCAGTGGAAATCCGCAGCATCATGGATAAAATAGAGGAAAGACAGATCTATCTTCATCCATCATACATTTCAAGTGGATAAATTCGTGGGTCTTGAGAATATACCTATCTCGAGAAAACCTACCATATTTCACCCTAGTGCCCGTCTCGGTTCCCAATTCCCTCGAGACACCATCACAGACACCCAGCCAATAGATGTCATTCGCTGCATGATACCTGTCCTACAGGTCTACTGTGCTAGACCTCACGCCCATGGTGCTAGCCAATGGCAATAACCGTTGTCGGAGTCCCGAGGATGCAGGACAGCGACAGTGGATTACAGAACACAGTCAAGCCTGCCAGGCAAGGTCTCTCATCTGAACCATGTGGAGTCTTCATTATCCCATTCGCCAGAAACCCAGCTACCATGGGAATATACGGTACTGTACATCAATGTTCATCACAGAACAGACACCAAAAGCGGCCGAGCCAGATCTAGCAGGAAATGGGGCGAGGGCAGCCAAGATAGGTAAAACACAGAAGCGGCAAAGATAAAAGTAAACAAACGTGTCAATAACATGAGAATGAGAAGAAAAGAAATCCAGGGCCAAGCCATGCAATCCTGCATCTTGCATCACCGTAACTGTAGCGTATAGAGTTGTTCGTCGCGGACATACAGCCCTAGTAGGGCATGGAATAGATCAGAATCGAGAAATCGAGTGGAAGGAACGGGCGCGATATATGGGAGGTAGTAGACGAATCATCGTCTAGCTGCTATCCATGACGAATTAATTCCTGTAAAGTCAGTTAGTCAGTCAAAAAGGTTCTCGCCACAGATGCGGGATAGTAAACGTTGCAGGGCATGGGAAAGAAAGGATGGGAATATGAATGATATATAGGAACCGGGACAAGGAAGAAGGGGTATACTGACAACAAGCCCAGGGTCAGATCACCATGAATCTTCGCCTTCAACTGAATCTCAATATCCAGATTCAAATCCAGCCGCAACCGCAACTGCTCATCACGGCCACCATCATCCTTCTCCTCCTTCTGCCCACCACCCAGAATGCCGCCAACGGCCTTGCCGGCTGAGCCAGTCACGCCGTTCAGCGCATTGCCTGCGGTGTTTTGGACGAGTTGACCGGCCTGGTCGACACCGCCAAGTCCGCCGAGGGGACCACCGTCTTGGCCCTGCTGCTGGGGCTGGCGGGTGCGGCGGGTGCGCTGGCGGCGTTGCTCTGGTTGACCGTCCATGTCGTTGCGGGGAATGGATTCGACGTCTGAGTCTTGGACGCGCTGGGGTGGGCGGGTCTTGCGGCGACGGCGTTCGGGTTGGGGTTTAGGTTCGGGCTCGGGCTCGGGCTCGGCTTCTTTTTGCTCGTCGTCTGAGTCGGGCTCTTGCTTGCGCGGCTCAAGTTGGTCTTCGTTCTTGTCTTGATCCTTGTCCTGGTCCTGGCCCTTGTCCTCGGGAGTATCTTCGTCCTGAGGCTGCTCGGGCTCTTCGTGGTCTTGTTCTTGTTGACCTTGCTCGGAGGGCGGCGGGGTCTGTTCTTGCTTGGCAGGGGACTTCTTGCCTAGCTTGGGAGGGGCACGCTTCGGCTTGCTAGGGGTAGAGGTGGTTGAGTCGGGATTGGGAGTGGAAGGTTCTTGATCGGCCATGGTGAAGAAAGAAGAGGAAGAAGAGGGATTGAAGTGGGATGAGAGGGGGAATATGAAGTGATCGGATGGAGACAGTTCAGGGTTATGAAGGACCAAGCGTCACAGGGGACAGTTGTAACTTCGAAAGGTGCGAGGGGACAGGTACTGGGTGGATGGAATGAAGTATACACGTAGGAGGGGGGTATGATGTAGGCGGATCCTCCAGTCGACGCTTGTCCAACCGCGTTTATATCACAGCCACTGGATGGGGAAGGAAAACCGGCGCTGAACTGTCAGTGAGTGGCGCCTCCGACGTCAGGGCGTCCGGGGTATAGACATGATGCAGTAGGTACTAGACTTTGGTCATGGAAGTACGTTCTTTCCCGGCTGGTGGCTTTTTTGTGCGTGGAACGAACCAGATACAGTAGATTGAGCAATTCAAGTATGGAAGAGATCCTCTATCGACTGGCGCCTAAAAGAGACACCACGGCCCGGTTGTGAGTTGTGACCACAATTGTCAAGGGCTGGGACTTTGGGATGGAGGTTCTGGAAAAAGATGGAAGTGGAGATTGAAGTATGACGTCGGGGCGGAAGGAGACTAGCGGGTTGTTAGTGTCCACTGTCCAGTGTCCACTTGTCAAGGAAGTTTAGCACCACCGGTGGCACCTGGAAGGCTGGAAGGCTGGAACGCCTCCGTATGGCGCACAGGGTGACAGGGCCACTAGCCCAGTGTAATTTCCTCCGATGATGGATAACGTTGCGATCGGCAGGCTCGAATCGGGCTGTAAGTTTGTAACGGGGATATTCCTGTGGCGTAAATTTCTATCTTAAGACATGTCAGTACTACTACTATTGAATGAATCATGTACCCTTACAGGCTTACACACTACAGGCCTATCTCGTCTCCTCCATCCCTGCCCGTTGAGAGGATCCACACTCCAATCATCCTGCCCGCGTGGGCCAGGTTGGCACTTGGCTCTGACACCAGCCCCGTGCTCCACTTTTATAAATGAATGTCGACGTAAGAATCCAGATTCACCATTGTCCACAGGTTCAGCAGGCTTGACAAGCCGAATCCCCATGACGCCACTGAGCAGATGTCGGGAATACCGTGGGACAGGCGTACAACAATGCATTCAGCCACGGAGAGATTGGGCGGTTCCTCCATATGGCTCTTGGATGGTTCGGCCGAATTACATGACGAGGTGGTACACTGGTACCAGGAAGGCTTGCGAAAAATCTGCGCAAGCAAAACGGAAGTTGGCAGTAGAAGACGCGACTACTGTATGTGAGAGTGAGAATCTTGATCGGGAATGGGGATAAAGTGGCGGGTCTGGACTGGTTAGGGCCACGAGGCGACGACGGTCCTAAGGTTCCATGGATTCCCACCAGGGGGACTAACGGGGATTGACAGGTTTGACAGGAATCCAGGATTAGTAGCAGCAGAAAAATACTGATGAACCTGGCAGGGACTAAACTCACCATGTCGTATCTATGTCTTATAGGGCGTGGATTGAAGTATCTTCTGAGTACTCCCCTGCCGCGTCCCGACTGTACCAATCACTTTCTAACTGCCTATACCCACCCTATGCCAGGTTCTCGACTTGCTTGGCCATGACGTGGTGTTCGTCCTGAACCATTCATTTGATTCGTTCCATTGATCTCTTTTCTTCCGCTCCTATTGTTACCTTTGTTTCATCGCTTACATTGATTACAGCGGTTATACGGTGGAGCTGCAATGCACCAGCCGCCAACGTCATGGCTGGGGTGCAGAGCGATGATGCCGATGATGCATGGGCCCCCCCCCTCACACTCAGTCGCTTCATCTATGGTTTCATTCTTTTGTATATTCGGTCAAAATCAATATCATATCACCGCTTGCCTCGTTTCCAATTCTCTATCCCCTCGCCCGCTGTTCCTAAGTCCCGCTTCCTGCATCACATCCGTTCTCCATCGCTTCCTCCCTCCTCCTCCCCTCATAGTCCTGTCCTAACAAAAGGACATCCTGCCCAACACAACCCGCAAGAATACACATCATGGCGACCGCCGAAAAGACTAAGGAGCAGCAGAAGCAGTTCCAAGTGCCCGATTACGATTCCGAGGAAGACTACGACAGCGCCGACGACATCGAATACTCTGAAGACGAGGAGGAGGATCAGCCAGTCCCAAACAAGAACCAACAGCTCCAGCGCCGCCGGCGGCAACCGCAGCAACAGGATGACTACTCGGACGATGACGACTATGATTCCGAAGAATATGACGACGACGAGGACTACTCCGACGACGAGATCATCCAGGGCAAGTCCATGCAGCCCTGGTCACAGGGTACCACAGGCAGCATGGCTCCTTCGGGCGGCATGAATGTCGTCCCCCAAGAGCAGAAGAAGAGTCTCGATGATGAGGAAGGTATGAAGTTGAAGCTCGAGTTGAATCTGGAGATTGAAGTGGAGCTCAAGGCTCGTATTCACGGTGACTTGACGCTCGCTCTCATGTAAGTGTTTTATTCCCCCGCTGGCCTTTTTTACCCTCTGCCCTCCCCCGAAATACCATTCGCTCAACGTGAATTAGGAGTTGATTGCCCAACTACAGTGCCTAAACATTGTACCCTTTCGAATATCTCTTCGCCTACGTCCGTCTCCGCTCGATCGGCGTCCTCGATACGATTGCTCAGAGCTCGTCTCATTCTGTCGAATGTCCATGATTGTCACGGTCGATGCCTCCGTCTCCTTACCCTGTTTATATGCTCTTTGTTGCCACATTCCGCTTCCATAGAGCCTTGATCAGATCGTCTGATCGCTTTGAATCTTTTATTTCATCCTATCGGCCGTCATTTGTTTTTAGTCGAAGCCATGTGTGATGTGTGATCGGCGCGGCGCAGCTCGGTACAGCTCGGTATACTGGACTCGGTACTTCTTATGATTCTCTCAATGTATATATCTCTGCCCCAACAATGAAATGATGTCGGTATGCACAGGTGTCGTATTCAATTTCGGACCCAAAATATTTTTCAAATATACGTCTCCCTCGAGTATCTAAATCATAATCGCACTTTCTTCTTGGGAAGCGACCAAATTGCGTGTCGACATGTCTCAACATACGTCGCTACACATGTTGGAGGGCCGAGGCTGGTCCAGGGCTTGGCGCAGATCAACACAACCACCTCCAGTACGAATGGCACAAAGAATCCCATAACTACTTAACTGCTGGCATACCGGAGCTGGGTAATGAATTTGCCCTCCACCTTTTCGGAATTCTTCATTACTGACTCTCGTGATTCACTGCCATAGGTCGACTGAGCTTGAAAAACTCGACTTTCGCGTTCCCCTCCACCTCCATTTTCCGAAGGCTCGTGTCCACTTTCCAGGCACGCACCTGGCTCCAAAGAGTCCCAGTTCCTCAACTCCGAGTCTTGAACCTCCCACAACATCCTCTTTCCCATTGGAGACTCAATCCGACCTCGAGTCAGATCTCTCCACCACCCACAATGGCGCCCAAAGACTTCGTCATCAAACACATGAACGCCGACCACAGCGACGCGCTCCAGCACTACATCCGCGCCTACAACGGCATCTCCGCCACCGAAGCATCTGGCGCCGTCCTCGAAGACCTCACCCTCGAAAACCTCCTCATCACCGCCCACGGCACCCGCTACACCGTCCCCTTCCAACCCCCGATGAAAGACCTCACCGAAGCCCGCGGCCGCCTCGTCGCCCTACACAAGGACTCCCTCGCCAAGCTCGGCCTCTGGGACGTAACCCTGACCGAGTACCGCGCCCCGCGCGGCTTCCAGGCCGTTATCTTCGGCCTGGTGCTCTTCACCTATGCCTCTTGTTGGCGGCGCAGCAATTTGCTTCCGGGTAGCTTTGTGTACGAGAATATGGGGTTCAAGTTTGTGCCGGACTTGGCGCACTTTGTTTACACTATCTGGCCGGTGTTTTTCCCGGCTGTGGTTGGGATTCATGTTTTTGAGAGTGCCGCGTTGGCGGTGTTGCGGTTGCGGCCGCTGGGTGTGCCGTTCGGGTCGAAGTTGTGGTTTACTTGGGTTGGGTCGTGTTTTATTGAGGGGTTTGGTGCGTTTGTGCGGATTGGTGAGATTGTTCAGAGGGAGCGGGCGAAGAAGGGTGGGAAGAAGGGTGGGAAGAAGGAGTGAAAGGGGGGGGGGGGTATTGGATGATATTGGTGTGGTTAAAAAGTGGAGGATCTATGTAGATAGGGAGGAGTAGTCCTGGAAATAGATAATCCGATTGATCATATTGTGTTACCGAGGTTCTCTTTCGTGATGCTAGATTAGTAGTATACTGTAGTATGGTTTGTGGCTAAGGGTGTGGAGTAGATCGGTACAGAAGATAGCGATAACGAGGTGCCCAGTCCGAGGCGGACTGGAGTCCGGCTGGCAGAATTGGGATGAGTCAGCAAGCCGAAATGGACCTCATGGGTGGATTGGCAGTCACGGGACAGCACGGGACCAGGCAATATCCCACTAAACCACGCTGGGACTAGCGCCAGTTAGGGCAACCGCACAAGCGAGCAACACACTGGCCCTGCGAAATTCGACGGACTCCACGACCGCAACTCTCAACGACACCCAACGACAACCTATCCGTGTTCTTTGGTGAAGGGCCGCAGGTTAGAGGTGAGTTTTCGCACGAGGCCTCTCCAATCCCTCAATTCCATTTTCTTCTGCTTCGTCTGGGTCGCACATTCGGGTTCCTCGACAAACTCGACTTCAGGGGCCGCCTTCAATTTCAAGATCTGAACAATCGTTTCACCTCGTCCACGACTTCCTACGACTCTCCACAATACATCGCCAAACGTGTTCAGCCCCTGGAAAAATTCTTCGATCCACCCGAAACGTCGCTTGGAACGAAACAGAAGGATTGGAATTGGAGGAATATTTCGCGCCGAACGAGTCGAGTTCTAATTTTTTTTCTTCGTCCTTGATACAGACCCCTCCATCAAATCGCAAACATGGGTATCTCTCGTGATTCTCGCCACAAGCGCAGCGCCACCGGTGCTAAGCGTGCTTTCTACCGCAAGAAGAGGTACGACACATCTACCAGTTGATATCGGATTTTTGGATTTTGTGGAGGATCACTACGGCTATGTGTGGAACGATGCTTGGGATATCGGATTGCGGCCTGCGTACAATTGTTTTCTGGGAACATATTCTTACCTGTCTTGCTTCCACAGAGCCTTCGAGAAGGGTCGCCAGCCCGCCAACACCCGTATTGGCACCAAGCGCATCCACCTGGTCCGCACCCGTGGTGGTAACCAGAAGTACCGTGCTCTCCGTCTCGAGTCTGGTAACTTCTCGTGGGGCTCCGAGGGTGTTGCCCGCAAGACCCGTGTCATCGCTGTCTCCTACCACCCTTCCAACAACGAGCTGGTCCGCACCAACACCCTGACCAAGTCCGCCGTTGTCCAGATTGACGCCGCTCCCTTCCGTCAGTGGTACGAGGCCCACTACGGCCAGGGTATCGGCCGCAGACGCCAGCAGAAGACTGAGACCGAGGAGGAGAAGAAGAGCAAGTCCGTTACCAAGAAGCAGGCCGCCCGCTTCGCCGCCCAGGGCAAGGTCGAGGGCGCCATCGAGCGTCAGTTCGAGTCTGGTCGTCTGTTCGCCGTTGTTTCTTCGCGCCCCGGCCAGTCCGGCCGTGTTGACGGCTACATCCTGGAGGGTGATGAGCTGGCCTTCTACCAGCGTGCGATCCGCAAGTAAACGAAAAAGCAAAAAGGGAAAACCATTCGGTTAGGAGGCCGCATGGGTTGTCGTTGCACGGGTGGTTATCGGAGTTTCAGCTATGTTTACCAGAAAATTTTCATGATCTGGGCATCCACGGATGCAATGTCTGTAGAGCTCTGAGCCGTCAATTACATGGGAATGATTCCTGTTTACGTTTACTTGCTGTTCATTTGTCCTGATCCTCTGCGTGATAAACCGCAGAGCCTATTATTTACCGTGTAGAAATTACGTATCCGCTGTCTTGAGGTCCCCATTCGGTGGCGGAAGAGAGCAACTGCGCTGACGTTGCGGCCGGTTGCCCTCCCCCGCGACTGCCTTTCGAGTTTCCACGTTCCCTTTCACCTCGTCTTTCCCGTAATATTTGTCCTCCTTCACTCTCCGAGTCTACTTCGACAGTCACAATGGCTTCCTCTGCGGGGATCCGAACCGTCCGAACCCGCATCTGCATGATCTCCGACACACATAACGCCGGCCCATATCCCCCACGCGACGAGTCATACGCCTATCGCAGCCCGCTCCCAAAGGCCGACGTCCTCCTCCATGGCGGCGATTTGACCAAAGTGGGCTACATTGGCGAGCATGAGGGAATGGTCTCAATCCTGAAAGCCGCTGATGCCGAATTGAAGCTCGTCATCGCCGGCAATCACGACCTCACCCTCGATGAGGAACACTTTATGAGTTTTGGATATCGGCGACATCGCCGACAAGAATGGCTCGGCGGCAAGAGTGCCATCCTCGAGGACGGCGAAAAGTCCTACACGAATACCACTCGAGCCGGCGACCAACCTCCAGCAGCCGATAAATTGCAGGCCTACCTCCGACGCGTGAAAGACTTGTACACGAACAAATCAGCCCACCGTGCAGGCATCCGATACCTCGAGGAAGGCGTTCACCGTTTCACCCTCTCCACTGGTGCCAGCTTCACCGTCTACGCCTCGCCCTACCAACCCGAATTCTGTCGCTGGGCCTTTGCCTACCCTCGCTCCCAAGATCGCTTTAATCCCCCTCCTCCCGGCTCTTCCGACCCCGCACCTGCAAACCCCGTTCCAGACTACCCCAACATCGACATCATGCTCACCCACGGCCCCCCAGC
This sequence comes from Penicillium simplicissimum, assembly GCA_024706585.1. Taxonomy (NCBI): domain Eukaryota; kingdom Fungi; phylum Ascomycota; class Eurotiomycetes; order Eurotiales; family Aspergillaceae; genus Penicillium; species Penicillium simplicissimum. The sequence goes on from JAMZTW010000061.1 coordinate 1,495,553, forward strand.
TCATATTCTCGACGGTGTCGGCCTAGATGAAGGTCGACAGGAGCACGTCGGCTGCGAGCATCTCCTCCGAGCCGCCGAGCGCGCCCGGCCGCGAGTGTACATGTTCGGACACATCCACGAGGGGTGGGGAGCTGTTCGTGGCAAATGGGATGCCTCTGCAAGCGGTGGGCTCAAACAGGAAGAGGTCCCCTCCGACAGGGAAGACATGTTGGAGCGTCGCGCGGCATATTACGACATCAGCTCTGACAGTGAGCGGCCGCTGCGGGTTGGGGCGGAAACCCTCTTCGTAAATGCCAGTATCATGACGGTGCGTTATCGCCCACATAATGCACCTTGGTTGATAGATTTGGATCTCCCACTCGCAGATATACCGGTGAAATCCTCTGTATGACCATATTGCTATGACTTGATGAGAAATGAAATATGTTATCATAGATGGTTTTGTGCCCATCTCCCACTGAAGATGTTGCCTGCCTTCTGGGCTCTCCTATTTTACTTCTCCTTGGTTCCTATGAATTTCCCAAGAAGTACTCAATCCCCGGCACTATCGTGACTAGGGGGTACCCATTGCTCTATCTGAGTTGCAACTTGATCGGGTGGAACACGTCCGCACGCAGCCCCCCGTGGTCCTCTTTTCTACGGCAGATATATATCGCTTGGAAATATAGGTCTCTAACAAGAATGACCTCAACGAAACAGCCAAAAGCGGACCATAGGTAGACAGGACCATGGAGCTAATCCAGGAATAGGTACTGTAATCACAGGTACAACGCTTCAACCGAGTCAAGATCAGATCGGGCTCAAGTCATGGACCTCCAGGAACTGACTTTAGTCGTAACACCTTCCCAAGGTGATCCATGGGCCCAGCTCACAAAATGAACATCCATTGAATGGACGGGGGCTTCCAAGCTAGGTAGAACGTATGGATGACCCAACATTGGAACTCTACAGAATACATACAGGCCTGGAGGACCTCAGACTCGAGTAGTGTAAAATGGACCTTGATATAGCAATTGCTTCTAAACTCTAGGTGGTCGATGATATCATATCCACCACGAGTGCCCTACATAGGCTGCCTCACCAATGTAATATATACCCAAAACCGCAACACAAATATAGCAACATACAATAGCCTCATGTAGATGTATCAGCGCTAGAAGCCACCGCCAAGCGGGGCCGGCCCAGGATCAAAAGCCAAAGGCCAATCAAGCAACAGAGTAGAATATCCCAAAAGGGAGCGAATTAACAAATGAACAACTAACACTGAGGAAAACTGGATAAGCGATAGAGCAACCAAGCAAAGGTAGGGAGCCCTTCAAGGGCCGCCACCGAGACCTGCAACGAGACTGTCAGCATGTGGTCACGAAGATTTTGTTCCGAGAAACTCACCCGCAGCATAGGCAAGGTACCAGGTACGGGAAGCACCGCCATCAATCCAACTGTAGTCGAAATTGGCCTGAGCAAAGAAGTCCCACGATGCTTGAGGATCAACGAGGGCGAGGTTCGCATATAGCACACCCTTCCAACCACCATCCACACTGGCAGCAGGAGTTGAAGCGTTAGCAGCGAACATAGCCTGCCACTCCTCAGCAACAAACTGCGGCTGACGGGTATAGCCCGAGTTGGGCAGCAAAGGCAGCATATGGATACCCTGAATGTACTCCAGATTGTTGCCAAAGTAGGTGGTGTGATCAACCTTGTTCTCGAACAGAATGCCAGTCACCTTGTTACCAATGAAGTTAGCTGGCTGATTGGTGTTGTCGCTCTGCATGAGGAAGTAGTTGTGCAGCGAGCGGCGAAGGATGGCCAGCATCATGTTTCCGCGAGCTTCCATACTGGCATCGCCAGTAGTCTGTCCCCACATCTTGATTGCGTATGCAAACATAGTGTCTTCAGAAGTAGACTCTTGGTCCTTTCCGTCATAGGATTCGAAGAGGCCCTTTGCCCACGAGTGGCCATTGAACCAGTCAAAGGAGCGTGAGAAGGGGAAGTAAGGATCATCCTCAACAGAGTTGCCAGCATCCCGAACAAGCATGTTGACCCATTCCTTATTTTGAGCCAGCCAGGTCGGATCAAGGGAGCCGATGATAGCGGCGGCTTGTATAAAGTAGCCATAGTGGAAGTGATGATCATTGTAAGCGGTGTTTCCAAAATCAGCGTTCAAGTCGCCAGCATAGCCCGCGGTTGACACAACACCCTTCCAGACCGAGTCATAGGCAAGTGGATACTGCTGCTGGTTTTGTACAAACCGATCAAAGCACTTCTTGAGTTCCAGCAAGGCGGCGTGGGCGACGTCGGGATTGTTGCCCAAGTTGCTGACAGTCCAAATCAACGTCGCAAACTTGCTCAGGGCCTTGCCACTATAGTACATGCTGTTGAGGTTGGTCTGGCCGTCAATATCCTGCTGCAGCTCAACAGGGGCAATTTGCACAATGGCTTTCTGGGCATCTGCGGACAGTGTGTGAACATTCCCCTTGGTAGGTGACCATGGGGCGAAACCCATCTCCATGGGGAGATCCGTCTCGGTCATGGTCCAGCTGTCTCCAATGACGACGGTTGCATTGCCCTTGGTGGTAGAGCGAAGGTGAATGTCGGCAACACGACCACGAGTGCTGTCATCAAAAGACTCAACATGATGGGGGAGAGCGAACATCATGAGGGGGGTACCCTGAGCATTCTTGCCAGCTTTGGTCCATGACAGGCTATAGGTACCTGCAGTGCCAGTTACAGCACCAGAAACGGCGCCTGCAACAGGATAAACGCCCGCAGAGTTGTCAAAGAACTTCTCGCCTGCCGAGCCAGCGGGATTCTTCGCGACCTGGATAGATCCAGTAAACCCGGGAGGACCGCGAAGGCTTGACTGGGTAACCAGGTTGAACTGGGGGTCCTGACCATCGTCTGGGGTTGCATAGAGCAACCAAACGGTGTCGTCTTCGAGGAAAAGCTGGTACTTGAAGATACCTGGCTTAGGGCATCCAGCATCGACAACCTTGCGGAAGAAGATTCCACTCTCGATAAGGGGCTGCAGATCGCTGTACACGCCTGTCACATAGCCCATGCCTTGAACGACGGGGTATGTGATGCTCTGAGCAGACCCACCCGATCGCTTGAGAACAGCGTGGGCCGAGAACGCCTTTGGCTCGTCAACGTTCAAGACACTGGATTCATCCAGTTCAGATGCTGACAGGATGACATGTTGAAGACCAAGAGGGTTGATGTAGAAATCGACGGGACTTCCAGGGAGCTTGTCGTTTCGAGGACCAAAGGCCAGGACATTGGCCTCCACATGAGAAACGCTCATCCCCCAACTTTTGAGATTTCCACCCCCTCGCGACCAGGAGAGGGAATAGGGCTGAGTGAAACTCGCATTGGTTTGTGAACCAAGGAAGAGGCCAGCATAGAACTTGTTGGTCTCAATGGGATTGGTGGCATTTGCCTGATTCCGGATCAATCTCATGCTGCATATCGGCCAGAGCATCAAGTCTCGAACTTACATATTTGTTCTGAACTGGGTGGTCGTGGCGAGTCTGAATGTTGGCGGGAACCGCGCCAGTCGCAACTGGTTCGAAAATGTTTTGGTTGCTCATTGGTGCGGCAGGCATTGTAGGAACAGGATCTGATCAGTGTGAGTTTGCGAAGAGCGCTGGTATAGTGGTAACTGTAAGGCACCCACCTGAGACAGTAGATGTTGTATCTGGGGAGTTATCGTTTGGTGTGTCGGAGGGACGATTTGCAGCGGGCAAGGAGGTGGATGGGGGCAACAACAGCCCGTCGATGCCGCCTAGAAGATCCCCAACGTCAATTGTCGGAAAAGGAAGCTGCGATGGATGGCCGCGGCTGTCGAGAGCAACTCGGTAGTCCTTAAGAGGAACATTAGCACCAACACACTCGTATACGCTTGTCATACTGCAAGTGGCCATAGTTCCAAATGACATACTGGTTCCGCTGCTGGTATTATAATCCTTTGATTTGACGGAGGGTACTGAGTCTTGAAAGGCGTCTGCGGTTGTGTAGCTGAAATCTCCAAGACCTTTTCAGTAGTTGTGCCAGCTGACCGAGGCAGACAATTTACTGATGCTGCAGCAAGAAGCCATGTTAGCACGGCTGTTGTTTTCCTCAGAGCAGCCATGTCGCTGGTTCCAGGTTGCGCCACCAGATAGACAAATTGATGAGCCTCAATTCAATTGAAGATCGATTGCTCTAAGAGAAAGCCCACTCTATGCTCCTGTTCGCCTGCTATAGAAAACACGAACTCAAGAGCACAGTGCAAGCCTCCGAGTGGTCTGGAGGGCGAGCCAAATACACCAAAAGAAAAACAGAGCACAAAAATTTGAGTGAGGAACAATGACTTACAAGTATGCTGGACGAATTCCAGGAGATAACCCCGGTCCGAGTGAGCCCAGATTGGATTGTTGTTGATAGCTTGCAGGAAGAATTCCGGAACTGTCGATCCTCATGGGCCTAGGGCTCGTGTGCGCGGACGTTCACCCCCCAAAAAATGGATGGCCGGTGCTTCCACGAATCCACGGGGTGCGCAGCGCGTGTGCAGTTCAGCAATGTAGGGCGTAGGATGAAAGCAAGACTGGCTCCGTGAGATTTGCGGTGCACGCCCCCCAGCTGCGGATGTTGTCCCCACTACGAGGAATGTGCCGCGGGGTGTAAACAGTGCGGCGGATGGCGGGGAGATAGCAAAGCGAGAGGTATACGTCTGTAGGGGATGCTTCTGACCTGTTAAACTACCGAGGGGCTCGAAAGGGATTCAAGAAGCTTATGAAGGAGCGGCTGGCGACAGACACGCAAGTCTGGAGTTGTAGCAGTTGTAGGCAACGGCATTGTCCCTGAAGGTGCCAAGGATGTGGAGCTTTTTGGGGGGGGGGGGGGGGGGGGGGGGTGGAAGGAAGGACCACCATCAATCACCTGGCGATGCCATAAAAGTTCACGATGACTCGACGCCGATGAATCACTCGGCAGTCCCATGGTGCTGCCATGATGGGCCGAGTGGTTCAGCCATGATGCACGTCCCGACGAGCGGGATGGTTTCATGAGGACCGCGGCATCGCGACTCGGGATGGCAGGCAACATTCCAGTTCTCGGTTGAGGCTGGTTCTCTGCCCCATCATCCATGGCGCCTCCTCGTCGTCAGACGACAAAAAAAACATCAACTGGAGCAGTCCGGTGACGGCATCTCAAGCCATGTGAAAACGCTGGAGGGGTTCATTGCGGTGGATGGAGGGTACAATCTAGAGTGGTCGAAGGAGGGCGGGCATGTTGCATTCTGCCTTGAGAGAGTTGAAGTGGGAAGCATACGGAGTACATGAACTCTATAAGGGAGTACATCATTCAGAGTCGTACAGCATGAACTTGCAAGGTTGACCATGCTTAGCTCGATGTGATTGAAATCTATGTGGTATTTCTTTTGGGCGGATGAGCACGGTAGCTGACCAGACTCGGCCTATAAATGCCATATAAAAACGAATGTACATGTCGGCAACAGGGGTATCGTGACATCCCAATTTCTTCTACAACAAAGGCTTCTCCAAGGGCTTGATGATACCCTGTTTGATCATGACACGAGGCTTGGTGCTGGACTGGTACGTCTCCTTGGTAGACCACTCGGGGCCAATGGGCATCCGCAAAGAGCGCTCGTACTGCGCCTTTGTCTCGAACTCATGAGGCAGCTGGCTAGCCATGTACTTCTTGTTCTAAAGGGGAGCGCATGTTAGTACTGGAATTTTGCAAAGACAGCGAGTCTAGACATACCTTTTGAATGCGCTTCTCGTTGATGATGACTCGGGAGAGCTTGGCATCCTTGCGCTTCTCAGCCTTGACGCCCTCCACTGTGGTGAGGTTACGCTTCTGCCTCTTTTTCTCCCGGTTGCTGATACCATCGCCGGCCCAGCTGCCCCATCCCTCAAGGGTGTTGTCTACGACCTTGTCGCCCTCGTCTGCAATGGCGTCCATCTTTTCCTGCTCAAAGTCCTGCACGACCTCATCGCCGGCAAACGCTCTCTTCACCAGGTCATGATTCTTCAACAGGACAGGCACGTTGTCTTCGTCGTCACTGTCATTCCCTTCATCATGTCGTCGAGAAGATACTGCCTTGCTGCCATTGGTCTTCTGAGAAGAATCCTTAGTCTGCGAGACCTGGGGTTGTTGAGCGTCGAGAGAGATGTCGATGGTCTCTTGAGCATCCGCACCGGTGCGTCGGCGATTGGTCCGCTCAGTCTGAACGAGCCAAGGATTTTCTTCTTCCGCTGGGGGCTCAGCTTCTTGGCTGAACATCTTCTGTGATGACCGGGAAGTGGTCTTGGGGGCAGACACGGGAGCAGACTTCTGCTTGGTAGGGCGGTCGACAATGATATCAACATTCTGATCAAGGCGAGTCTCGTCTTCCGAGTCCACTGCATCTTCGAGTTCGTTTTTAGGGAATGGCTTTGCCTGGGACTTGCCGTCGGTCTTCTCAGACTGGCCGAATTTACGTCGCCCGGACTCCGACTCGGCCTCAGACTGTGACTCTTCGCTTTGTAGTTCACGATTGAGTCGACGAAGTTCAGCGTCATTTTGTTCTTTGCGGGCAGCTTCGGCGTTCTTCATGAACTTCATGGAAAAAAGAGCAGAATGAGGGCCCTTGTCTCCGTCGTCGGAAGCATCATTCTCCAGAGCTGTGAGTTTCTCACGCAGCTTTCGATTCTCGCGGTCTTCGGCATCTGAAGCCCAGGGATCCTCGTCCTCTGACTCCGAGCTCGATGATCCCAGGTAGTCTTCGTCTCCGCGGGACACACGCTTTCCTTCGATACGCTTCCGCAGCTCCTCCTCTCTCATGGCTAGATCAGCGGCGCTATTACGGGCTTCCTCATCCCACGCGGTTCGGCCAGTCTGCTTATTGCTCTTGGCCCACTTGCTGTCGCGGTGCTTGGAACCCATGCGTGCCTCAGCCCTCTTCCGCTCGTTCTCATCCCGCTCCGCCTCGTCGAGATCCACACCAGCTTCAAGGAGAGCCTGGCGCTCCTGCTGCTCCAGTCTTTCACGCTCCTTGCGGTGGACGCGCCGGTACGCCTTGCTTTTGATTTTCTTGATCCGCTTAGCCCGAACCTCCTCTCGGAAGAGTAGGTCCCGTCTCTTTCTGAGCTCAGCCCGTCGGGCCTGAAATTCTTCGATAGGCAGCGTGCGGGCCTTGAGTTCTTCCAAATCCTGGACCTGGTCTTCTGCTGACTTGCCGTTAGCCTCAGCCAATCCACTCTCAACCAAGATCTCCTGAATCGTGGTCTCTAAATCGGTCTTTGGCTTGGCCAGATCCAGGCGATGAAATTGTTGCGCATCGGGATCGGGGAGGGGGAAGGTCAGGTGGTCGGCTTTGCGGTTGGCCTTGACTGTCTCGAGCCACCGATCGAGAGTTTCTTTGCTCTTTTCGTAAGCGGCGGCGCGGTCGAGTTTATCCTGCTGGCGCTTTGCCAAAGGTGCATCGAGCTTGCCCGGAATGCCCGACTTTGTTGCTTGAGGAGCAGCATCGACATGCTTGAGGGAGGTCTTCAGGCGGGAATCCGTGATGGAGGGCAGCAGATCGGCGACAGTCAATTTGCGAGAAGACGTCAACCCAAACTCAGTTGGCGCACCCTGTTCTTGCGACCGTTGTTTGGGCCTTCGAGACTTGTCGGCGCCCATAGACTGGACGAAATCTTGAAGCTTGGACAGCCCACTTCTCTGGGCGTCCGCATCATCGTCCGAGAGGGACAGATCCGTATCGTCGTCGGCCGGATCATCCTCGCTGTCGCCCTCTGAGCCTATATCCTCGTCGCTATCCTCGCCATCTGCAGCTCTCCTTGCCTTTTCTGCAGCTTTTTGCGCCGCCTTCTCCTCAGCCGCGGTGTTCATATCCCAGGCGGTAAGAAGATCAATGCCATCTTCTTCATCCTCGTCGTCCTCCTCGGCATCGGACGCACCCTCCTCGGACTCGTCGACATCTTCCGACAGACTGATTTCGGGCCGCTTCTTCTTGTCGGTTTTCTTCGGCTTGGACTTGCTCGAGGAGCTTCCGCGGAAGGTGAAGCCCTCGAAACGCTCCTCGTCACTTGAGCCTAATGCTTCGTCGCTGTCCAGAGACTCATCATCATCACTGTCCACTTGGCCCAGTTTCCACTCGTGGCCCTCACTATCGCTGCCACCTTCGTCCGACGCATCAGTCCTCCGGCGCTTGTAGTGGGGGCGTTCCTCGTTGTCTTCGTCCTCGTCGTCGTCGCCGCCTGTGTGTCTCTTCCGATATTGTCCGTCATCGTAGTCACCAAGACGGTTGCGTCGCACACCCAATTTGGTAGGAATCTGTTCCTCAGCCCGAGAAAGGGCGTCAAGCCCGCGGCCCTTGGGGCCCCTCTGAGGTTGTGGCTTCCGCGCACCACGGTCTTTCGGAGCCCGCGACTGCGTTTGCTGGCGGGGCATGGCAGTGAAGAAGTAGAAAAAGAATCAGGTAGAGTACCAAAGAGCTCCGGGATCTAGAAGTAGTAAAAATTGGACCCGGTCACTGCAAAGTGAGAGTGTTCTGGTTGTGGAAGGCCGTTCAGCTTGTGTTTCAACTTTTTTTTTTTGCTACAGGAAAAAGTTCTCGGCGCGGCGATTAGCCCGCTCTGACCGCCCGAACTTTTATCCTCCTCGACGGATGCTCGCGACCACGGCTTTCTCTGCCACTAAAGACATCAAGCCTCGCAAGAATGTTCAAACCATCACAGCCGATGATGGCTCGCTTGCGCCTGACCACTAAGCAGGTCAATGGCGGTTACTACAAGGGTACCCGGACAGGCTCGATGGGTTACTTCGATCACAAGGGCAACTACGTGATCGACTGGAAGAAAGTCCGCACATACGTCGTCCCTGAAGGCCTGGACACATTCAAGGTAGGCTGCTCACTCTTCCTGCCCGCATGGGTAATGTCTAAGCTCTTGCTGACATTGAATAGCTCACTCCTTTCGTCTCTAAACGCATGGATCCGACACCCTCCGTATACAAGAAGCAAGTTGAACGGAACGGGCGAACTTACACGGTGATCGACAGCCTCAAGGGCCATGATTTCCTGGATCAGTGGTACTCGAGCAATCCAGATGAGGTTTTGGCGCGCGAATCGGCCGAGCAGCAGGCCGCAGACGAGTTGAAGACGCCGAAGCAATAAAGCAAGCCTCAGTCAGCCACGCAAACTTGCGCTGAGTTATATGCCACTTCGATCCAATGCAAGTTCATCATCTTTTTCAATTTTTCTTGCGTGATAATTCTAATTGGGACATTATTCTAGTGGTTGAACACTTGAATTGCCACCTACATCAAAACACTCGACGGCACCAAATACCCCCAGATCTACCCTTACATCGCTCACCGGCCGATTACATTCTCTCATGTATTATATGTACAGCATACTTGATTTACATTGGGCAAGGCGTCCACAATCATATCGCAATTACTGATGACTTCCCATTTGCATATTGCTAACTAGAGTCCTGGTTACATGGAGTTTGGAAAGAGGCTATGGCATCAGATTAGCAATTCGTGCCAGTCTCCAAACCTATCCGATGCAAATTCATCTTCCTCCTCGAGAACTAAGATCAGCTTCTATTGTAACAAATCCAGCCCCTATGAACACCGTGCCTTTCGCTCCAACAACCTCTTCTTAGCCTCGGATGTAGCAATAGCGTGGCAATAACCTCGCCATATTGAGCTGGTGCGTGGTCCGTGCGCCACGCCCGATAAGGTCCCCATATCGGACCAGCGTATGTCATAGTTCTTCACGTTCACTTTCATTTGCCCAGTGACGCGCTATGGGCTTGCATCTCGTGTGTTTCCTGCATCTCCAGCGCCTATTCTTCACATAGACCACCTTCGTTGACACCTCGGCTGCGTCCAAGGGCAGGCGGCCCTGATCACCATGTTCCAGTCGTTCACCGGAAGCTCTCGCCGTCCGAGGCAAGTCAACCTCAGCGGCCGCACCAATAATCCCTTCGCGGCCTTTCCAGGTAGCTCTACCGGTCGAACCACCCCTCACGCTACGAATCCACAAAGTGCCGTCGCGATAGCACAGCAAGAACGCCTCCAAAGACAGCGGGAGCGGGAGAAACAGAATGCCGTCCGGGTCGTCCAGCGTGGGTGGCGGGGCTATCGTAGCAGGAAAGCTACATATGGCATGTGGAGGATGGAGTGGGATACAAATGAAAGGAAAATGACCGGGGCCACGGCTTTGATGGCCGCCATTGAAGGCTCTGCCGACGACTCAGTCTTTGCATCGCACCCTCCTGCCCCGTATGCAACCGCAGACGAGTGCCTTACCCAACTCCGCCTGCTGGTCCAATTTGTCTCAGCACGAAGGCACGATGACGTTCTCCGAGTTGTGTACTTTGTGTGTGCTTTGGAACAAACCTTTCGAACCTTGCACACGATCGCCGCAGAGGGCGAATGGACAAAGCTCCTGAAACGGCTTGCGAAGTCAGTTCTCACTGTACTTCGCTCGGCCCCAACAACCTCTGTTTCTACTGCCGCCATGGAGACCCTGTTACGATCAATGATGTTCCTCACAGGCTTGATGCCGAAGCAGATGGCAACCATCGCCGAGACATATTACGATACTATGGCGTATATCACAACTACCATGTCGAGTTTACACCAATCCGACCAGAACAGTGGATCAGCGCAACCGACTGTCAATCCCGAGCTTCTTCAAGAAGCTGTTCTTGCCCTCCTCCGCCCGATAACCTCCGAGACCATGTATGCCTACGAGTCCTTTGCCGTCGCGTACCTCACACTACCGAGCCTCGAGACATATTTGGGCAAGATGGATGGACTCGCTGGGCAAATAAATTACAGAATGCTAGCGTTGGCAATCTCAGCTCGCTTGGGATCCACCACACAGAAGTCTGGTCTTATAGAAGACATTCAGGCGCGCACTTGGCTGTTGTCATACTTGATTTACTTCCAACAGCACACCTCTGGCACCCAGAACAGCTCACATGCCCCTGAGCTGGAGTTTGTGATTGTGGTTTCTGATCTCTTGACCTCAACAGCTGCCTACCTGATGCAGGCCTTTGAGGTGGAGGACTCGACTGGAATGGATTCACCTCGAGGCGTGCGGCCTCTCCATCCCTTCGTCAAGGATCAGATTAATAGCCTCATCAATCAAACCAGCGTCGGTGGGTTGTTTTGGCGCATTCGATCTTTCACTCGCCCCAAGACCGACTCGAGAAACGACAACTCCGAGGCAGCGCAAGAAGCTAAAGTCCTCGCAAAGTACGCCCTCAACCTACTTCGGATTTTCCCCCGACGAAGTGATGATATCCGCATGTGGTTGTTTTTGGGCTCGGCTCCATCCGGCGAGCAGATTCCTGGCCAACCAGATGCGAAGATCCCGGCTATCAAATACTTCTGGAAGGCGACTAGATCTAGTCGTATCTTTCAGATTATCAGCAGTGACTCCACGAAAGTGCTTCCGCTATTACAGTTGCCGCAGCTGGCGAAGGAAGCCGCAGATGTACCACAAGATCAACGCGACCAAGAGTGGACCACTGTGCTTCTCTTTCTCGAGCTGTATACCTTTGTTCTGAAGGTTATGGACGATGACGAATTCTTTAGCACCTCGGCATTCACCTCCACGGACAATACCAAACCATCATGGACTAGGGAGAGCGCATTGCCGCTGCACGATATCAAGGATATGACAGTGTTCTTGAAAAATCTTGCCTTTACACTCTACTGGAATGCGGTTGACTTGACCGAACCAGAATCTGGGCCGACCGGGGTGAGTCTGAGCAGCTATTTCAGCCGTACTGCCCAGCAACCTGGTCCCTCAGGGTCGGTGACTAGTACGAAAGACCTCGATTCCAAACCCCAAAGTCATAATCTTCCCGGAGTAACTGGAATTCCGCTCGAATACTTCAAGGGCCTCGTTACGGGTCTCTTGCGAATGTTGCATGAACGAGAGTAAGGCCCACGATTGAGAACGAATGGTTAATGTGGAAGGCTAATTTACCCTCTAGTTCGCGTCGAAAATTCCTGCCTAAAGACCACTGGCTCATGACCAGCCGATTTGATATGGAAGGGTTTATCTCCGCCGTTGTCGGGGAGGAGGAGAGAAGACACGAGTTCCAAGCACGAGCTGATGAATCGGGTGACCCTGATATGGCGGACGAGGACCAAAATGCGCCATCCGGTCTAGCGGGTACCGGCCACGCGCAGCAGACCATTCGCCTCGAGTCTTTGCGGCGTCATCAGCAGCAGGTCGCTCGGGGAAGAGCGCTAGCGGCCATTGCGCCCCGGCTCGAGATCCTTCGGAACATGCCCTTTTTCATACCATTTGCCACTCGAGTGCAGATATTCCGCGAATTTATCTATCATGATCAGTACCGTCGACGACATGGATTCGTCGATGCTGATTCCTGGCGTGCATCTATGGCTCACGCTACCATGGGCCAGATGATTAATGGACATCCCGCTTTTCAGGATGTGCTGGCTCGCCACCAAGCCGAGATTCGCCGCGAGAATGTCTTTGAAGATGCCTTTGACCAATTCTATTCCCTGGGGGAAGCCCTGAAGGAACCAATACAGATCAGCTTTATCGATCGCTTTGGGGCTATGGAGGCTGGCATCGATGGCGGTGGTGTGACCAAGGAGTTCCTCACTAGTATCACCAGTGAGGCATTCCGGACAGAGAGTGACTTTAGCATGTTTGTTGAGAACGATCAACATCTTCTATATCCCAATCCCACAGCCGTCGAACAACGCAAGGAACGTCTGCGCGAGGCTGGAGTGAACGAGTCTAGTCTCAAATGGTCCGAGTCGATCCGGGATCTTCTGCGTCGATATGAATTCCTCGGCCGTGTCATTGGCAAGTGTCTCTACGAGGGAATTCTAGTAGATGTCAACTTTGCGCCCTTCTTCCTACTCAAATGGGCTTTGACTGGTGGCACTGGATCAGCTATGAAGGAGTCTTCCTACCGAGCTAACCTGAACGACCTGAAGGATCTTGACCAGGGTTTGTATCAAGGCTTGGTGAGTGAACCATTTCCCTCCGATGATTCATCCTCTACTAATGTATTTCATTTTAGCTGCAACTGAAGAACTACCCCGGCGACGTCGAGGACTTCTCGCTGGACTTCACCGTCACTGATACCATTCCTATGCCCGGGTCCGCAAACCGAACGACGACGAGAGAGTTGCGGTACAATGGGTCCAAGACACCCGTGACAAATCAGAATCGCCTTGTCTACATCTCATACATTGCACGGTACCGGCTGCAGGTCCAACCCGCCCTGCAGACCAACGCCTTCCTGCAAGGCCTTGGACAAATCATCCAGCCCGCTTGGCTGTCCATGTTCAATCAGTCTGAGTTGCAGACATTGATCAGTGGCGAAACCGGCGATATCGATGTAGAGGATCTCCGGCGCAACACCCAGTACGGCGGCGTGTACACCATTGGCGACGATAATCAGGAACACCCCACCATACAGCTGTTCTGGAAGGTCATGCATGAGATGACCAACGAAGAGCGTCAGAAGGTCATTCGGTTCGTGACCTCAACGCCACGTGCTCCGCTACTTGGATTCAGTCACCTCAATCCGCGCTTCAGTATTCGGGACTCCAGTGACGACCAGGAACGACTCCCCAGTACGAGCACTTGTGTCAACCTGCTCAAGCTGCCCCGCTATGCCACTGCCGAGACTCTACGGAGCAAGCTACTGTACGCCGTGAGCTCGGGGGCTGGGTTTGACTTGAGTTGATCCAGTTCATTCTATCACCTCCGAATATTGATGCCAGTGTTTCATTATCATTCTTTCCTTTCCTCTCTGCGTGTATGTCCATAGTCCACGGATGTCGGTAGTTCATGTATGCATAGCATTGGCGTTGAGCGAATGAAAGGCTATTCATCAGCAAAGGAGAGCTTCATAATGGCATGATATTGACCGCATTCGATGCTGGAATGGGTGTAAGGCTTTGTGGTAATCTTCGTGGCGTGTCCCGATACTATCGGGGGCTTGTTGTCGGCCAGGTGGGCATCCCTCGTCAACGACCCTGGTTATGAGTCATTGGTAATTTTTTTGGGGGTTCCAGGCAACGATAACAGGAATCTTATTGTCCCCTTCCAACTCTCTCTCCCCTTCTCTCATCTTCCGAGAGCATCCTCTCTTCCTCTCTGTCCCGTGACTGGCAACTTCCAGCGAGCACCGCCTACTACTTTGGGCCTAGCGCGGTCCCTCCCTCTTTCCTCTGAGTTTTCCAGAACGCCATCTCTTCGTGGATCGACTTTTTTTTCTTCTCTTCATCCCTCGATCTCTTACAACCCCTCTCTCTTTCCCAGGGAATTCCTTTTTCCTTTCGATATCTTCTCGAAAGCCTAAAAAAAATTTCCAAAAAAACCAGAAAAACCCCCTCGAAAAGCCCTCACCCTTTTATCTTATCTTACCCCCTCCTCATTGTGCGGTGTGTGGAAGATTTTCATTCATCCACCACTCTCCTTCCACTCAGGTTGGTCAACTCTCCTCAATCCTTTTCTTTCACCCAGCACCACTACCCTTTCACTCGCCCTCCCTTGGTTACCAGTGGGTTCTGTCTCGCTGCAAATTGACCATTGATCGTGCCCACCACCCCGCTCCGACTGGTGCATCCTTTCAAAGAGCCCTTTGTTGCGCGGAAGCACTTCCCTGTGTATGGCAAAAGCCACATGCCCCTCCCCTTTGACTCTGCCTTCCTTGACCTCACACCCTATCGACTGGTTCCCGACTTGGTTCCCCCCGCCGAAGAGTCCGCATGCCCTGTGGTGTGACGTCGTGGAATCTTCCTCTCTCAAAACTCTTCGGCCCGCTTCAACTTTGACGAGTCCCCTGCTAAACCCGCATAGTAAACACAGAAAAGAAAACGTTCAGAATGTCTGCTGAGACTGCCACCAACCCCCCCGCCGCTGAGGCCCCCGTCAACGGTACCCCCGAGGCCAGCGGTGCCCAGGATGTCGCTCCTGCCCCAGAGACCACCGGCGAGGGCGCTGCGGCTGCTGCCAACAACCAGCCCCACTCGGCTTCCCTCTACGTCGGCGAGCTGGACCCCTCTGTTACCGAGGCCATGCTCTATGAGCTCTTCTCCTCCATTGGCCAGGTCGCCTCCATCCGTGTTTGCCGTGATGCCGTCACCCGCCGTTCCCTGGGCTATGCCTACGTCAACTACAACAACACCGCTGACGGCGAGCGCGCTTTGGAGGATCTGAACTACACCCTCATCAAGGGCAAGCCCTGCCGTATCATGTGGTCCCAGCGTGACCCCGCTCTGCGCAAGACTGGCCAGGGCAACGTTTTCATCAAGAACCTGGACAACGCCATTGACAACAAGGCTCTTCACGACACCTTCGCTGCCTTCGGCAACATTCTCAGCTGCAAGGTCGCTCAGGATGAGTTCGGCAACTCCAAGGGCTACGGTTTCGTCCACTACGAGACCGCCGAGGCCGCTAACAACGCTATCAAGCATGTTAATGGCATGCTTCTGAACGACAAGAAGGTTTTCGTTGGCCACCACATCTCCAAGAAGGATCGCCAGAGCAAGTTCGAGGAGATGAAGGCCAACTTCACCAACATCTACGTCAAGAACATTGACCCGGAGATCACCGACGATGAGTTCCGCGTCATGTTTGAGAAGTTCGGTGAGATCACTTCTGCCACCCTCAGCCACGACCAGGAGGGCAAGAGCCGCGGTTTCGGTTTCGTCAACTACTCCACCCACGAGAGCGCGCAGGCCGCCGTTGACGAGATGAACGAGAAGGATGTCAAGACCCAGAAGCTCTACGTTGGCCGTGCTCAGAAGAAGCACGAGCGTGAGGAGGAGCTCCGCAAGCAGTACGAGGCTGCTCGTCTCGAGAAGGCCTCCAAGTACCAGGGCGTCAACCTCTACGTTAAGAACCTGACCGATGACGTTGATGACGAGAAGCTGCGTGACCTCTTCAGCCCCTACGGTACCATCACCTCCGCCAAGGTTATGCGCGACTCTGTTTCCGACCGCACCCCCTCTCCCGATGCCGAGAAGGAGGGCGAGACCAAGGAGGAGGGCGAGAAGACCGAGGAGAAGTCGGATGAGAAGAAGGAGGGTGAGGAGAAGAAGGAGGGCGAGGAGAAGGAGGAGGAGCAGGAGACTGAGAAGGGCGAGAAGAAGATCCTTGGCAAGAGCAAAGGCTTCGGCTTTGTCTGCTTCTCCAGCCCCGACGAGGCCTCCAAGGCTGTCACTGAGATGAACCAGCGCATGGTCAACGGCAAGCCCCTCTACGTCGCTCTCGCCCAGCGCAAGGATGTCCGCCGCAGCCAGCTTGAGGCCAGCATTCAGGCCCGCAACACCATCCGCCAACAGCAGGCCGCTGCCGCCGCCGGTATGCCTCAGCCTTACATGCAGCCCGCCGTCTTCTATCCTCCCGGCCAGCAGGGCTTCATCCCCGGCGGCCAGCGTGGCGGCATGCCTTTCCCTCCCCAGCCTGGTATGGTCATGGCTGGTATCCCTGGTGGACGTCCCGGCCAGTATCCCGGCCCCTTCCCCGGTCAGCAGGGCGGTCGCGGCATGGGCCCCAACCAGCAGATGCCTGGTAACTTCCAGGGTATGCCCATGGGTATGCAGGTCCCCGGTGGTATGCCTAACGGTATGGGCTACCCCATGCAGGGTCAGTTCGGTCGCGGTGCTGGTGGCCGTGGTCAGGTTCCTGGCATGCCTATGGGCCAGGGCATGCGTGGTGGTTTCCGCGGTCCCCCCGGTCAGATGGGCCGTGGCCGTGGCCAGCCCGCCCCCGCCGGTCAGCCCGGCCGTGATGAGGCTGCTCCCGCCACTGGTCTGAGCTCCCAGGCTCTTACCGCTGCTCCCCCCGCCCAGCAGAAGCAGATGCTCGGTGAGGCTCTGTACCCCAAGATCCAGGCTCAGCAGCCCGAGCTTGCCGGCAAGATCACTGGTATGCTTTTGGAGATGGACAACACTGAGCTCCTTGGCCTGTAAGTGATGATTCACCATTGGACGATTGAGAAATTTTGCATACTAACTCTTTCTCTTACCTAGGCTTGATGACGAGGAGGCTCTTCGCGCCAAGGTCGACGAGGCTCTCAACGTTTATGATGAGTATATGAAGAACAAGGGTACCGATGGTGAACCGGCTGGTGATGCCAAGCCCCAGGAGGCTGCCAAGGAGGCTTCCTCGGAGGAGAACAAGTCTTAAGCGACATAATCTCGACTCTTAATGCCTGGCAGACGGTTGTGACCGAAGGCCCGGCTTGATTTTGCTCTCTGCACCGCTCGGAAAACTCTGGACGCACGCTTTGATGACATTTTCTTTTTTTTTTTCTTTTTCCTTTCTACTATTGACCATGCCCTTTTTCTCGCTCTTCCCCCCCCCCCCGAACTCTGATATCCCTCGGCTTGAAAAGTTTCGTCTTAGGCAGTGGCACCTACTGGTGTTTAGTGAACGTGGCACGACATTCGATTCCATTTTTTTTCCCTCATCCCTTTCATCCATCTCCTAAGTACACTCCCTCCACTTTATTATTTTCTTCTATTCCTTCCTCTCGGCCTGAACCTGGGGCCCTGAGAGGGAAGGAGCGTTGAAACGTGGGGTCGGTAAAAGTTGTTCACGTGTCTCTGGCGCTGGATGCGGACTTCTATCTTTCTATCTTTCCATCTTATTCTGGGGTTCTCAATTGCTTTTAAGGAGGGAGTTATGATGATCTCCATTTCTGGTCTTTCGATATTTTGATTCTGCTCAATTTGCCCCTTATTTCACCAAGTTTTCATCTCCCAGTGTAAAATAGAGCTCTATTTCAGGAGAGCCAAATAGTGTTCATCTGTTTGGCCAGTAGTGGTGTCTCGCTATGTATCTTTTGCCGTGGTCTAGGTAGATGGAGCAACATTGGAAACTTGCCGACTACCTCTATTAGCTTTAGAAGGTTGTGTCTAATGAAGGTATCTTCTTCTAGTCCCAGATGCATCTGTGATGAAAACATGCAGTAATCATTGTGGCGTGGCTGACATGATTACTAAAGGATTCCTCTTTCGCTTGTCCAATATTTCCATATACACCTTGGCACAAACTTCGATCGTGATGTTCCATTTAGCCGGGACACATACAATTAAACCTGACTTACTCGTGTTCGCTTTTTGCGTGCGAGGTTGCAGAGGCTGCGTAAGTGGATATGCTCTCGCGCCGTCCTTCGTATAGGTATCAGTCTCTTCTTTGTACGCTTCTGGCATCCCCCGTTGCGTCCGTTATCGGATAAAAATATTGCCAAAACTTAATTCTGCCGTATAGGGGTAGGGGACTATCAGTAGGTCCTTTGTGCGTCGCCTTCGTATGCTCGATGTACGCAAGGAGGCATGCCAGAAGCGTACACAGAAGCGATAGATACCTGTACGGGCCAATACGAAGGGACGGCTACGAGAGCCTCCTTACTAGAGGATCACCAAAGCAGCCTCTACACTCTACCACGCGAAATCAAAGCACAAGTAAGTTAGAATTTAGAACACACATCCTAGCTGTGATGAAACCTCGTGGGAAGAAAACGGCAAGATCAGGCTCGCAACTTTGACAAACAGGGATTAGGCATGGACAGAAAAGAAGGCGAAAGCAATACGCTGGCATTCTCTCTGAGCGACAACAATCTGTCTAGGAAGATACAACGCTCTTATAGTCGGCCCAACCGGAAGAGGAAGAACACGCTAGAAACCAAGCAGACGGATTCTCACGGCCGGAAACCTGCGAGAAGCAAGAAACAACATATTAAGGAACACGATACAGGAAACACAACAGCGGGAGGAAGCATCTGCATATACTGCAGCAACGGTCTCCACCAAGCTACGTTTCGTCTATGCTACTGCGCTCATATTTTGGTGAGCAAGCAGACTATAGAGGAAGGAGATGTAACGATCTAATTGCATTGATTTGAATCCATAGATGGACGGCGCAGGGAAGAAGCGTCTATCTAATATAGCGAAGAGGTGGACGGTGTTATACAACAGGAAGGGAGACAGGCCTCGCTGGTGTTGAGACCTCAACAAACCGAGGTAATCTCATTCCCTAGCGCAGGAAACAGTTATTTAGTTGTTTGCAGTTCTCCCTAGAGCGAATCGAAACTGCTTGGCTCCGCTGGCTGGTCAGCTGGTCGATGGGAAAGAGGCAGGCTGTATGTAGCAGCTCTCGGAAGCCAGCATCTCAACAGCGGCACTTGTCAAGAAGTGCGACGATCACTGGCTCTTCCTGTCAAGATTTGTCAATATTTTTTAAGCCAGTATACCCATCGTAGTCTTTCAATGGAAACTCATCTGAACTCATCTGCCCACCTCGAATGTTGGAGGATCCTGCAACGGGTGCGACCACCTCACGTTCGGCCCGTTCGCGCACTTCCCGCCAGCACATGATGACTCATTATCGCCTTTCCCACATCCGCGCCAATAAGCAACAAGGTTGTCTTGAAGATCACGGACTTCCACGAGCCAAGGTCCATTCACCATTGGATCTGAGAACCGGGACCCCAATTTCTTGAAGCAGAAGTTACGACTTCGCCATGCAAATTCCAAGATGGAGCGTCCAGAGTACCTACCCGGCTCGTCAGAGATTGGCTCCCTGACCGCGCATACCAACGAGGACAGTCAATTTGTCGGCAGTTCGAGTGGTGTATACTTCGTCAACACGGTCAAGAGGGCCTTTTCAACCGGTCTTGAAGGATCGGGCTCCCCGGAGACAGACTTCCCCACCGCTGAAGATACATTAGTCGGTGCAGATGACTCGCCCCATCACAAGAGACGACGAGGTCCAGGTTCCACGACGGAGCTCACCTCGCCGTCCGGAACGGGAGAGTCACCTTTGCAATGGGATTATGACTCTGCAGTGGCAGCCTATCTCGGCAAGGCACCGCCATTGGGACTCGCAAAGGAGCTGATGATGGCTTACTTCAAAATCTGGCACTCCCTCTTCCCCTTCCTGCATGGGCCCTCCTTTCTGCAGGCCATGGAGAGGTTATATTCGAGCACGCCGGAAACAAGGTCCAACAAGGGAAGCAACCCGGACCACCGAAGCGCATGTTGGACGGTTATCTTCCAATGTATCTTCAATCTCGGAGCTCTGCTTCGTCCTGACTTGGAGCTCCCGCTCGACTGCCGAATTCAGTCCCCAGGAAGCATGACTGCTTTGTTAGGAAGCCTTTCGACGCGCCATGACGTCGTCTCGCTGCAAGCGCTTCTTGCTGCCCAGGTCTTTCTTGTTGCCAAGATGTCCCTCAGACCAGCGTCGACTTTCGGCGGCTGTATCTTACGATCAATGCTTCATGCCGGGTTGCATCGTTGTCCGTTTCGTTATGCCCAGCTCTCGTCGCATGACCGGCAGTTACGGAAGAGAATCTTCTGGTGTGCCTACGCTATCGATAGGTATTTGAGCCAGGCACTTGGCTTGCCGCTCGGTATCCAGGACTCAGACATTGATGTCTGTTTGCCAGCTGCGCCGGAAGCTCACTCTCCGCCTCAAGTCAGACAATCAATTGCACCAATTCCTTCCCCTGGACCGGCAGAAGAAATTGAACGAGGTCAGAATCCCACTGAGAATCGTGTCGCCTCCGATGGGCCCCGTCTTGTGAGCACGGCACGTCCGGAGAGCCACGTTGAGGAATACCGCAAGAAGGAAAGCGTTTTGGCCAGTTACGTTGACTCTGGTACACTGACTGGACGAGCTCTGGAGTTATTTCATAAATCAATTCTCGTTCGCTCAGTCTCCCGAAGCGCAGTACTTTTCCTTGTGACAGATGTCCACAAGTGGTGGAATGGCCTACCTGTCGAACTTCAGGGAAAAGCTGGGGGTGTCGAGCAAGAACCGAGCACGTCTCCTGTCGACAGACCCTTTGACTTTGGACCCTTCTTCACAATTTTATACCAGCACCTGATCCTAATTATCAATCGACCTTCACTTTCATTGGATCCGTCAACAGCGGAATTTTCTTCTGGACTGCAGACATGCATCGGTGCCGCTCGTGGGATTCTTGCTGCATTACGGCTCCAGGTGGGCAGCCAGCAGGCATTTTTCTGGCCGGGATTTCTGTCTGCTGCTTGGATGTCGGGGTTGGTTCTAGCATTTGCCTGTCAGCTCAAGCAGTACGTGCTTGCGAAGGGCCTTCAGTAAGGTTCTCCCATTCATGGCGGAGGGACTTTGCATGGACATGCTGACGTTCTATAGAGAGATCGAAGAGTGCTTGGAGTTTTTACGCCGCATGTCTCTCCAGTGGGAAACTGCAAGGCACTGCCATATGACGCTGTCAATGTTGTCCACCAAGATCACAGACACGGAAAACAACCCAGCGTCGGTAACGAGCTCGCACTCTTATGCTCTTCGAAACATGGAGAGAGCAAAGACTGGTTTACAATTATCCGATCTACACGATCAAAAAAGGTGGTCATCAGAGAGCCAGGCCAACCCTCGAAACGAGAAGTCCTACAATTCCGAAGGTATTCAAGTTCCAAGTCAAGGCCGTGCAGGACATGGGACGGGCGCGGCGCCAGTCGCTTCCGAATATTCGACAAACCTCAATCCAGACGCATCAGGGAGCGAGTTGTCATCCTCACAGGCTCTGGAGTTCCAGAATATGGTAACAGACTATCTGACTGGTGGTTCGGGCTTTGATCTGAACATGGTTGATCTCTTCGGAGGGTCGAATTTCGATTCCTTACTCGATATGATGGGGCAGCAGTATCCGAGTTTCTAGGTAAATTATCGATGTCCAAGATACTCAAATTTGGTGCCAAGTTCTATATTATAGGCATCCTCGGTTACCGATGGACCTTCAATTGTAAAAAAGAAGTTCATGGGTTTGGGTTTGGACTACCTGTGAAAGAGACCTACACACAACCTGTGCCCGCACAAAGAAAATTGACTACTTCGAAATCTCATTTTCTTGCTCCTTCTGATTTCTCTACTGATGGCTTTTCGATTTACTCCGACCCTCGTACCGGGCTCCGAGGAGATTGTTCCGAGGGAGCACGCAGACACGGAGTCGAGGGGCGATCATGAGCCTTACGAAAGACGATATCCTTCTTGCAAGGCAATCCCTTCTCACGTACACGGCCAAACCAGGTCACAACAATATCCTTAAGCGGCGCTCAATACTGCCTCTCGACTCTCAAAGCCATCATACCGTGCTCATCAGCAATGGAGACCCAAAAAGGCCCGTCGGCGCAACTGCGGCTACATAGTGATGGTGGCCTCCTGGCTCTGGATTGCAGAATGCACCTTTAGCTGAGCCTGTATCCCGTCAAATGGCCATCGTGCTCCGACAACCTCACCGTCATCCAACGTACATTCGGTTCTTGGTGAAGCTCCTGTCTGTCCCAGACATTAGTTTCTCTCTCTGCCCTTTTAGCCGCAGCCACGGCATCCCTTTCCTTGTATGTACTGGCGAGGCTCGTGTTGGTGTAGATCTTCCTCGTCGTAGGGATCCTCCACATACCTCTCCGCGTTGTCGATGGTCGTGTCGCTTGATTGATCGTCACCGTAGCTTTGCATTCCATTACTGTACATGGGGTTCATGTCACTGCTATCCTCATCTTCGCTGTCGCTGAGGCCCAGATCTTTGAGCTGATCAATAATCTCACCCACTCCCATATCGCCGACGTCTTCAATAGCCATTAGGGTTGGCTATTCGAGCCATAGTCTCCCCGGAGCTGCCGGAGTGCTCGGACATTGAACCGTCGTGAATGGAAGAGTTGATTTTACGGTATGGAAATCCCGCGCCAAGCACTGTTAGGTGAGATTGATGCTTTTTTAGTTGACGAAATCAACGATAGGAAAGAGAGCCTTTAAATACTGTTCAGCCCAAAAAATGACTTGACCTGTTCCACATGTTCTTTGTGTGCTATGCAGTTTACTTATGATCGCACACAATGGCCATTATCTTAGCAATGCTTTTTGTGGTAGGAGGATGTCGAGAAAGCAGACCTTCCGGCAGAACCCGGTTTCTCGTCTACTTTCTCAATTGACGGTTCATTGGCTCTCTGTACAAATTTCTAAGTCCGTGAAATCCCATCAGTCCGATCAGGCTTTGATCTTCTCGATCTCCGCGCATACTGCGTCTACAACCCCCTGTGTGTTGGACGTACCACCCAGGTCTGGCGTCAAGACACCCGCAGCACAAACATTCTCCACGCAAGCCATCAGCTTCTCAGCAGCGTCCTTCTCGCCAACCCACTTGAGCATCTCTGCCGCGGACCAGAAAGTCGCGACCGGATTGGCGATTCCCTTTCCAGTTATATCGAATGCGCTGCCATGCACGGGCTCGAAAAGAGACGGATTCTTCCGTGTCGGGTCCAAATTGCTCGAGGGAGCAACACCAATAGATCCAGCCAGAGCGGCCGCAAGATCTGAAAGGATATCCATATGCAAATTTGTACCGACGATTGTATCAATCGACTCAGGCTTGGCCACCATTCGCACAGTCATGGCGTCCACCAGCATCTTATCCCAGGCGACATCGGGGAAGTCCTTAGCAACAGCAGCCGCGATCTCATCCCAGAGCACCATTCCATTGCGCATGGAGTTACTCTTGGTGACCACCGTCAGCAGCTTCCGAGGCCGTGACTGGGCTGTCTCAAAGGCGAATCGCATGATTCGTTCGATGCCGACGCGAGTGAAAATAGCCACCTCGGTGGCAGCTTCCCATTCCTGGCCGACGTGCGAACGACCCCCCTGGCCTGCATATTCGCCTTCGGAGTTTTCACGAACCAGCATCCAATCGATTCCTTTCGTTGTGGTGTTGAGCGGGCATTTGGTTCCTGGGAACGTTCGCACCGGTCGGACATTGGCGTATAATTGAAGTGGGCCTCTGATGGCAAGGAGAAGGCCCCATAGGGAGATATGGTCAGGGACATCTAGTGAGTATTAGCAATGATCCCAATTGTACATGGAATATGATCGCGCAGCGTACCAGGAGCACCCACGGCACCAAAGATGCACGCATCGAACTTGCGTAGGGTGTCTAGGGCATCTTCCGAGATATATCGCCCGGTTTCTTTGTAGTATGCCGTTCCCCATGGGATATGAGTAAAGTTGATGTCAAATGTTTTTAATGTTTTCGCCAATTTCTCGACGACTTGAATGGTGGCGCTCACGACCTCGGGGCCGATACCGTCGCCAGGAATAGAGGCAATGCTGTAAGACGAAGACATATTGAGATTTCACTAACAAGCGCCAAGCGAAAGTAGCCTGCAGAAGTAATTATTATTTCTTGAAGGCTATTTGCTAACTTGAAATATACGGGTTAAATAGTAGCACTTCTACTTCCCGCTTGACTTGGTATAGCCTAAAAGATCATCCCGTCATCGGCAGAACTTTTAGGCGATTCACTTCCCCGCTTCTCATCCACTCTCATGCTTCAACTTTACACCCCATATCATCGTGCCTGAGACACGAAAATGGTCAAATCAAAGGATGATAAATCTCCTCGAATTACAGTTGCGTGCAATTCCTGTCGCTCCAGAAAGCAAAAGGTAATTCATTCGATTGGGAAAACGTTGAGGCTGTGGCTAACTCATTGTGCTCCTTCAGTGCAGTGGAAAGAAGTACGTTTACCAAGTATATTGCCCTGATACGAGCAATGAAATCTAATGGATCCCTTTTCTTCGCAATCAAGACCAGTATGCCAGCAGTGCTTGGAGTTTCATCGTCCCTGCAACTGGCCCGAACAACTGAGACGGTAAGGGGGTTCAAATCCTGAATCTAGCTTCCCTCAGCTAAGCGCCCCTTCAAGTGGTCCTCCGAAAGGACATATAGAGGCCTTGGAGCATAGGCTACAAGTGACGGAGAATGCATTGCTGAGGCTGCTATCGCAAGTCTCGGACACACAATTGTCGGCTGCATTTCCCAACCACTGTTCCAATACCCTTGAGAACACCACTTACATGCCGATGGCAAGGATTGGGAAAAAGGGAACAGACGAATGGGCACAATTTCCTCTTGATACAGCGGAAAATGTCCGAAAGTGGCAACGAGTCTGCACTGGTCAAGATGCGACGGGTCCCTCGCAGCAGGCCCGCCGAGATGAGCACCAAGCTCACATCCGTGCAGATGGTCCGAGTGACCGCAAGCGAAAGCGTATAGCACCTGAAACTGCAGAGGATCGATACTTTGAAGAGCAGGTTCAATCTTCGGAGGTATCTGACCCTCGTGCGCGTGAAGTCTGGTCCTCTTCTCCGAATTCCTTTTACCTAAGCCCAGAAAAATCTTTTCTGCGTGCAGAAACACATCAGAATCTAAGTATTGAGAGGATGCAACCCGATGTGATCGAAGCTGTCACCACAAGGGCTCGCTTACAAATACCGGATGATCAAGCCACTGCTGCGCAGATAAGTAGCTCCTGGGATGGAGCACCCTCCCTCAGCTTCCAGCAAACGTTTCTGTGGTGAAGAGAAAGATGTCGAATGATATGAGCAACATCAAACAAATCTGATATCGTGGGTCAATAGCAAAGTCCTTGCATGGGAGATGGATTCCTTCGTGAATGTGTTCCGGCCTGTCTAGCTACACCAATCCCTCTTGACATCCGCGCACCGGAATTACCCCGACTCTCGCCCCACGGGAGACTTCTCTTGGCTGCTTTTTCCTTCCCCGCAGAACTCTGCGTATGCTTCAACTGGAGTGGTTCATGTAGCAATGGGATCAACAAGTGGGATGGCCCCACAGCGTGGTGGAATGGGATGCCATGAGGGGCTTGACGTTTCAAGTCCAATCATTTAAAAGGCTTAGAATCCATGATCCATTGGCCAGTTGCAGACTGCCCGTAATTTTCGTTGAAGAACGATGGGCATCCAAAAGGTACGTCCATTCATTCTGCGGTCGCCGCTTCTTTGCTGAGACGTATCACTCTCAGGTAATAATCGTTGGCGCTGGACCCTCAGGTCTGATCCTGGGCCTTCTGCTCGCCAAACAGGGCATTGAAGTCGAGCTTCTCGATGCTGGAGCAGATCTGGACAAGCAACCTCGTGCGGCTCATTATGCAACTCCCGCAACCTACGAACTAGCTCGAGCTGGGGTACTTGACGACGTAAGAGCCGCGGGTATTCAATGCAAGAGCTTTGCATGGAGGAAGATGGACACAACGTTCATTGCCGGCATGAAGCACGACGTGCTCCCAGCGGACTATCCATACAGTATGGTCGTTCTCCCACTAGACCGATTAGGGAAGATTCTGTATGAGCATCTTCGGAGACAGCCTACAGCGACGGTCAAGTGGTCACATCGTGTAGTACGCGTTGGTCAGGATCAGGAAAAAGGTTGGGTCGATGTGGAAACCTCGTCGGGCACCACGCGGTCAGAGGCGGACTATGTCATCGGCTGTGATGGAGCGAGCAGCACTGTGCGGCGTGGTCTTTTCGGCCCCGAGTATCCCGGAGAGACACTGGACGCGCAAATAATTGCCACGAATGTGGGTTATCATGAGATTTACAGTCTGTGACAAAGTACACTAACCAATGTCATCGTCAGGTATATTACGACTTCAGCAAGTACGGCTACTGGGATAGCAACTTCATCGTCCATCCTAAGAATTGGTACATGGCAGCGCGAATCACCACGGACGGACTATATCGAGTATCATACGGCGACGTGCCGGGACTTACGAGAGAAGAATACATTGCTCGCCAGCCACAACGCTATGAGGAAATCCTACCCGGGAATCCCAAACCAGGCGAGTACACCATCACGAACATAAGCCCGTATAAACTTCAACAGCGGTGTGCCCCCAGTTTCCGTGTGGGGAGGGTTATTCTAGCAGCGGACGCAGCTCACCTATGCAACCCGTTGTAAGTTAAAACACACTAGTACATTTGAGTGCAAGTCAGAAGACTAATGTGGTTTGAAGTGGAGGGCTTGGGTTGACAGGTGGAATCGCTGACGTGGGCTGCCTCTTCGATTCACTGATGGGTATTCATAAAGACCTAGCAGATGAGAGTATCTTAGACACATACGGCGAAGTTCGCAAGCGCATTTGGACCGAGATTATCGATCCCATGTCCCGAGAGAACTTCCGCAGACTGCATGATCAAGACCCGAACCGCGCCCGCGAGAATGACGAATTTTTCCAGACTCTCATTAAAGCAGAATTAGATCCAAGATTGGCCCAAGAGTTAGCATTGGTAAGTAGATGATGAGCCTAGGTGGATGATTTTGACACATTCCTGATTCGGAGACTAGGGACTGGAAGTTCTGCGACATGACATGACGCAGTACTATCATAAGAAAGCCCCTGTGATAGATCAACTTCTTGTATCCGTCTAGGTAATTGTTGGTCAAAATTAAAGTTACCTGAGTACGACTTTCATGAATTTCAATCGCTATCATATGCTGGTAATGCTGCCAGGGCTTGAGCAACTGAACAACTCACTTAGGCCCAGGGACAACGATGACTGGAATATATGTAGTGGATAAAATAAATGAAAATATGTCCAACATGAAAGTGAGTCGGGGATTTTCATTCTCTGGTGTTCATACCAAAAATCGGCAGGAAGATGCATTTTTCTTATCTCGTTCCTTCTCAAGAAGTCAGTCAACTGGTGAGTCTCCTCTTTGGCTTCATGTGACGAGGCTGCAGCCTCGCGAAAGAACACACCGCCTTCGGCACCACACGCAACACCTCAACTGGTGAAGTCCTCATTTGGGGAGACTGCAACTTTTGACAAACAACTGACAATTATTGCGAGCTCTAGTCCTTCATGTCGAGATGGGCTCCAAGACACTCGAGAACGAAGGCCCCTATGGCGGTAGTGTGTAGAGCCATCGCCACTTGGCAGACAGTTCCCACTTTCTGAACCATGCTTACGCTCAACAGGTGAGCCGTCGAGCTCAATCACAAATGCCACGGGCGGAGAGCCACGCGGAGCGCATCTATCCCGCGACGGTGATGGTAGTCTCGGCGACGACGGTGACGACGATGGCGATGATGACAACGAGGCCTGCGCTACGACCTTGTCGCTAACCGGTCAACCTGCATCGGAGGCTATCTCCAAAAAGAAAAACAAAAAGCGAAAGAAGTCGAAGAAGAAGAAGACTTCTTCGCCAAAGCAGTCATCCCCTCCGCGGGTACCGCTGGCTGACTTGTTCCCTTCCGGCCAGTACCCAGTGGGTGAAATCCAGGATTATGCAGCCGTGGAAAACACGGCTCGCACCACCGCCGAGGAAATTCGATACAACGGGCGCACCCATCTCGAAGATGACAGCTTCCTGAATGACTATCGGAAGGCGGCTGAAGTTCACCGTCAGGTTCGGAAGTGGACTCGGGAGTTTGCTCGCCCGGGTAAGACTCTCACAGAGATTGCCGAGGGCATCGATGACGGCGTGAGGGCTTTACTTGGCAATGACGGACTGGCTCCCGGCGCTGGCCTTGTCTCCGGCCTGGGATTCCCGACAGGACTAGCGCTGAACAATTGCGTCGCGCACTACACTCCTAATCCGGGCCAGAAGGAGATCATCCTTCAATCCAGCGATGTCATGAAGGTCGACTTTGGTGTCCACATTAATGGCTGGATTGTCGACAGCGCGTTCACCATGTCATTTGACCCGACTTATGACAACCTGCTCGCTGCTGTAAAGGACGCGACCAACACGGGTATCAAGGTAAATAAGCAAAATCTCTCTGTCAGTATCTGGGACTTCGAACTGACGCTGTGCAGAATGCTGGTATTGATGTCCGAATCAGCGATGTCAGCGCCGCCATTCAGGAGGCAATGGAAAGCTACGAGGTCGAGATCAATGGAAAGACATACCCCGTGAAGCCCGTGCGAGATATCTCGGGTCACAATATCAAGCAATACCAGATACACGGCGGGAAGTCCATCCCATTCATCAAGAACAACGATCAGACCAAGATGGAGGAAGGGGAGATCTTTGCCTGTGAGACATTTGGCTCTACAGGCAGAGGCTCAACTACCAACGGTGTAAGTATTGCAACAACTCTAGCCATGCGAGAGGAAAGTAGTACTCATGTCATATTTGAATACAGTCTGGCGTCTATGGGTATGGAAAAGACCCATTCGCACCGAAGAAGATCACATCGCACCTGGCCTCGGCTCGATCTCTCTACCAGAAGATCAACGAGAACTTCGGCACCCTTGTGTTTTGTCGTCGTTATCTCGAAAGGCTTGGCGTTGAGCGATACCTGGCGGGGGTAGGCATGTCCCAAGCTACTCCCCGAGCCAAATTGCTGACGAAAATGATAGATGAACCTCCTTCTCTCGCAAGGCGTGGTTGAAATGTACCCGCCTCTGATGGACATTGAAGGGTCATACTCGGCGCAATTTGAACATGTAAGTCCGTTTCCTCCCTGTGAATATATCATATCTAACCCTGCTAGACTTTTCTGCTTCGAGGGTCGGGCAAGGAGATCATCAGTCGTGGAGATGACTACTAGAGTCGCTTCGAAGAGATCCCAGGTCGCTCGCAGTGATTTGATTTAACGCTCTTTAAGACCATCCAACATGGACATCACGCGGAAATCGCGTCGTAGCCCGAATCTGGCACTATTCAACATAGATTTGCCATCATGGAAGCATACTTTCGTTAAGATTAGCTCTGTTCCACATTGACTATACCATACTGCTTTATCTTTCTTCCATACATTCCCACATGTGTGTAATTCTGTATGTCCACATGCTAAGCAAAAGAAGGAAACGAGTTTGTTCCCTTGGAAGCCTTCTGGGTAAGAGCAAGTAGTAGTACCACTTATTTTAATATAAACGAGGAATTTTTGGTGTAGTACGAAGACTGGTGGAGGAATAGAGGCAAAGTCGACCTTTGGGGGCGGTTTAGCGGGGGTGATGCTTTTCAGGGAGCGCCCCGTCGACTTAACATCAATCCCCTTCCGACTCCAGCACCCACGAAACCATGCAAACCATCCGTTGATCATGTCAACAACGCGTTGAGTTTGTTTACAATGGACGTCTCTCCTTCACGCAAGCGGCCACGTCCGGTAGTGTCTTGTCTTCGTTGCAGAGAGAAGAAATTGAAATGCGACCGTGCTGCACCATGTCAAAACTGCATCAAAGCAGGTTGTCGCCCCGAGTGCGCCTACAATCAACATCCTCGCCAGTCCAGCGAGTCCTTGCCCAAATCAAAGCGAGCTCATCTATCCGCCGATGGAGATGGGGCTGATCAAAGAACCTCATCGCGGCTGGGCATTGGCATCATCGAGGATCTTCAGCAGCGTGTGGTCAAGCTGGAGGAACTCCTCGCCATTCAACCTCAAGTTAACAAATATGGCCCAATACGAGATATTCCAGTTCAAAGTTCATGGTATGTTTCAAATAAATCTTTCTTTTCTTCGAATTATGCGTCTCACCTTCTTCCGTTCGAATAGGCCGCAATCTGACTGCGCAACTTCCACCTCACCATTCCTCGGGGCGTTAGTCGTCAAAGGCTCGCGCTCTCGCTATCATGGCCAAAACAGTCGCGTCGCGCTTCTCAGTCAAGTGGGTTGCCTTGCTTACTTGACTCTGTTTACTTTCTCTTGACTGACGCGTCTGAAGTTTCCCGACGCGAAAGCGTTCATCAATCACTGCACGAAAGACTCCTCTCTCGTGAGCTTGGCCAAAGAAGTTCAGTTTCTTCAGTCAAAGACTCTGGCATCCATCACCTCCCCTGAGTCTCTCTCCGGATTGGACACTTTCCCTGAGCTACAACGGCTCCACAGTTTTCTTCCTTCCAAAGCAACCTGTGCCAAGCTGTTGGAGGTCTACACCACCAATTGCGAAAAGACTTTCAGAATCATTCACGTCCCTTCTTTTCTTCGCCAGTACACCTCCTTCTGGCAAACCCCTGACCATCAATCTTCATCCATCTTTGTACCTCTGCTGACGGCCATTTTGGCCGTTGCTGTGTTCTATAATCCTTCTCCATCTGATCTTGATGAAACATCTTCATGGAATTACCTTACCCAGGATGCCGCCAAATCACTGAAAGCCTGGCTGGCCGACCTGCCACGAAAACAACGCGTTGATCTGGCAACATTACAAGTTGAAACACTGTTGTTACTCTCCTGCCAGCTCCGTCTTGTGCCTCCAGAGGAGCTTTGGAGAATGAGTGGCGCTCTTGTTCGTTCTGGCATGGTGATGGGGTTGCATGTCAACCTCTCTCCGTCCACGCAGCTATCCTTCTACCAGGCAGAATGCCGCCGACGACTTTGGATAACCATTGTTGAAATGGACCTTCAGGCCTCTATCACGTCTGGTATGCCAGTCATGACCCCACAACTGGACTTTGAGCCACTTACGCCATTGAATCTCAACGATGCGGACTTTGACGAGTCAACTTCAGAGCCACCATCTCCCCACCCCCCGAATGAAGAGACAGATTCTCTCGCTCAAATTACCCTCGCTACGTCATTAGCTCATCGAATTAAAGTGATGAATACAGTGCAACATACAAATCCGCGTGACAACCTTATGGAACGCGTCACACAAGTCCAAAGACTGGAGCAATACATCCTCGACGTTCCATCTCATTTGAAGCCAAACAACAACACAGAAAGCACGCGTCCCGCGCTTGTTTTGAATAACACCCTCGTGGATCTCTTTCTTCGACGTCCTCTACTTTGCCTCCTCCGACCTCTCATCACTCACACTACTCATGACACTCCCATATACCACGAGATATACAAAACCTGTTTCGACTCCTCACTCGCCATCCTTTCTTACCAAGACTTCTTTGATCCTCATTTTGCCGATCTCGAAGTCACCGACGCAACCATATACTGGGATATTTTCCACACATTCTGTCAACATGATATCTTCCGATCGGCCCTCGGTGTTTGCGAGCACATGAGGCTATCCACACTAATTTCGCCGTCTTCATCCCCTGCCAATGATCCCACAAAACCAACCCTTCGATACCAAATTCCCCACAAGGCGACCCTGACCCGCCTTGTCGAGACTACACTCGACAGCTTCACGCGTCGGGTACACAAGAAGGGAATCAACATCAAAGACCTTATCCTGCTCACCATCGTTCTCAAGTCCATACGCGCTCGGGGACCACCGGATCAACGAGAGCATTTGATGCTACAAGGAGCGAGGAATACCCTGACCGCCTGCCGCCAACATCTTCTCTCGATAGTCACACAACACACATTTTCGTCTGATATATCAGACTTTGCACAAATGGTACTTATCTCCCATTTCATCTGGACTACTTGCTTACAACATTACAGATACAGCCCACCGATGCCCCAACCCTATTAACACCCACAGGGCAACCCCAGCCCCAGATATCGGATATCGTGAACCTGCCATCCGAAGTCACAGCCGAGTTTGACAATTTCGTTAGCGATCTCTTCTCACTTGATGATGGATCTTTTATGTGGAACATATGATTGGGAGACCTCGCATCGAATCGAACCTGGAGAAATCTCATTCAACTTAGATTAGCAAAGCGGCGTGGAGGCACAATCCGCTGGGTGATGGAGCACAAGCGATGAAGAAGCACCGAGTGAC
This sequence comes from Penicillium simplicissimum, assembly GCA_024706585.1. Taxonomy (NCBI): domain Eukaryota; kingdom Fungi; phylum Ascomycota; class Eurotiomycetes; order Eurotiales; family Aspergillaceae; genus Penicillium; species Penicillium simplicissimum. The sequence goes on from JAMZTW010000061.1 coordinate 1,528,034, forward strand.
TGGGACTTGCAAGGGTGATTGAGCACCACCGCACATGTTCAAGAGTCATGATCAAGATGGACCTCAATCTTTTCGACTAAAGCGGCGTGGAGGCACAATCCGCTGGGCGAAGGGTACAGCGGTGAAGAAGCACCGAGGAGGGCTATTCTGGGCGACAAGCACGATGTGATCATGACTCTTGTTTTTTGTATTTAGTTTTGATCCACCATGGCTCCAGGCTTCAATTCGGCTCTCCCGATACACAACCAGATATTTGACCCAAATCCATACCAAATCCTCCTCTATAAATTTCCACACAACAGCTCAATTCGTAATCACCGGGGCAGTATTATCCCACCGATCCTCCACAGCAGCATCAACCAGAAAACAAGCAACACTCTTCCGACTCGTACTAGCCATCAAAGGCACACCCTTCCCATCATTCGGCCACTCACGCACAGTCATTACATCGTTCTCCACCAACCGAGACGGACGAACCATCACATAGGTCACCCCACTGTCTCGAACCTCCTTGTCGGTCAAATTGTGATCCTCGTACTGATAATTCATATTGGACACGCTCATCAACCCACGCAGCAAGCAAGACATGTTCGGCCACGACGCTCCCACGCCAAAGGCTTGCATGATGACGACCTTTTTCACGCCGAATTCCTTCATGGCTGTCACCAGGTTGGCGTTGCTGTCGGCCATGAGACGTGGGGGGGATATTGGTGCCGCGAAGGGACTGTCTGAGGCCCGGGGGGCGTTGAGCGTGACGATGACAACGTCGGGGATGTGATCGCGAAAGGCTTGTCTGACGTCGGAGAGTTGGGTCGGTGATCCTACAACTTTGTGAGTCTCTGATTGGGGGATTGGGTGGTGGAATAGGGTGGTCTGGCTTTACCTTTGACCAGGCTGACGCCATCTAGGCCTTTCATTACAGCCAGGTCTCGGACGAGACTTGTGACGCCGTGCCCTGTCATATATTAGTTCTCGGTTGGAACTCAAGAGTTTATTGCGTCCTGGTCGTACCTCGTCGCAGAAGCTCCTCGATAACGAGCTTGCCTGTGCGGCCGCTTCCGCCGATGATCAGAGCGTGCATGCTGGAGGGTACAGTCGGTGGTAAACTGTCCACAGCAGGCCAGAGGGGATGAATTGGTTTTTGAGATAGGTTGGAAGCGTAAGATGATTGAAATCTTTGTTTCTTGATCCTGATTAAAACATAGCCTATAGATATCGGAGGTACTTAAGTAGTTTTCCAGAACAGCACTTTCAAAGACAAGCGGATATACTTCGGATCCGGACTCGGATCCGGACAGCCTCCCAAACTTCGATTTTGCGAAAATACACTGTAACTGAGTATTGGATTAGATTGTTCATTATACCAAATTAGCACACTTTTTGCACAGTCACTATTCTAGCCATTTGGACATGCTTTATGTCAAAGAGTGCTGCTATTGGCGCTATGCTACCTTATTTCAGGTGGAGATTTCCCTTCGGAGGATCCCTCGTTCAGGCCCTGCACCATTTGTTCTGCTTTGGCCTATAGATCTCTAGAATATCAAGATTCCACATTGCTGCCTTGACTGCCTCCTGTGCGAAGTCATAGCCTACGCCTTGTATTTCAGCAGCCGAGGCCTACTTTGCGATGCTTATGTGGACTCCAGATTATTGTACTGCCCTGTGTGAGCCGAGCAGGGCAGGAGCAATGATAAGAAATGCAAGGGACGTAATAGCCCAACCTTTCTCTTCCTCGGTAGCTTCGCTTGTCGATTCCAGGCACCCCAATTGTTGCAACGCCTTTGGGAAGTCTACTCTTTGAACCCTTCTCTGCGCTTTGCACACCTCGATCTCCAGATGCTTACTGGAATATCAGAAGCGTCATTTCCACCCCATATGGCTTCTGTCAAATTGTGATCATGACAGACCAAACCCATCTCACCCATCGGATTTTGGGCACAACGAACGCCCGAACTTCGGTGGTCAGCCGCATAGCTGCACCAGCGCTGTCACAGCTCCGAAGAGCGAATCGCCTTTACCGCGATAGTTAGGGAATTCCAACGGATTTGAAACGAAACTCCGGTGGGGCTAACCTTATCCACTGGCTCTGGTAAGCTCGGCCATGCCAAATTTCGGTGTCTCTATGTGGGGGTTCCTGATCCAAACAATAAGCGGTTGTGGGTTGAATGCGCATCAGGCCAGTGCTTTACTCCTTCGGAGTAAAGCCATCCGGGCCTGTTGCAACGTCAAACGTCCGTAGGTAACTAGCTGCAGCCTGCAACTACCATTTTTGCCGTCTCTCTGATCGGCGGGGTCTTACCGGGCAATGCCGAATACGAAGAGGTGACTCATTGTCGTACTTTTGGGCTTCAATCATAAAATCTCTGGAAACTTGAAAGAATGGGACAAGTTTTTGAGTGAAGCCACACTTGGCGATAAGCTTTTTTCATAACTCGCACCCTGAAATTCTGACTTGATATGGCTTCTCAGACTGCCCCCGAAATTGTGCTGTACGACTTGGCCTGCACCAAGCACGTCTGCTTCTCCCCAGCAGTGTGGCGCATCCGCCTTCTTCTCAACTATAAGCAGATCCCCTACAAGACTAGATTCCTCGAATTCCCCGATATTGAGCCCACTTTAAAAGCGCTGTGAGTTTTTTTCCTAACATCCTCAAAGCAACTCTCCCAGCTTTCTGGCTGCGTCCTCGACTTTCTCGATACTGACCTCGCCTCCAGTGGCATAACATCCCAGTCCAAGTACACAGTGCCTGCCATCCACCATGTACCAACTAACACTTACATGATGGACTCGGCTCCCATCGCACAATTCATTGAGTCTACCTACCCGAACCCACCAGTTCCGTTAACCTCGGAGCTGGGGCGTGAGATTGAAGCTCGAGCACGCGCTATTGCTGGCAAGACCTTCCGCAACTCAATCTTGCCACGCGAGATGAAGATCCTGTCGCCTCGCTCCCAGGAATATTTCCGGCGAACTCGCGAGGCCGAATTCGGACATCCACTCGAGGATCTCCTCGAGCAAGAGGAGGATAGTTGGAACTCGGTTGCGGAGGCAATTCGTACAATGGGGGAACTGATGCAGATAAACAAGGCGGATGGGCCTTTTGTACTGGGTGCCCAATTCAGCTATACTGACTGTTTTATTGCGGGCTACGTGCAGAACGCTAAAATGGTGGATGAGGGGGGATTTCAGAGGCTTATGAAGGACCCGGGTCATCGGGCGATCTACGAGGCTTGTCTGCCGTACACGGAGAGGAAAGATTAAATCGGGACACGACTGCAAATGCCCCCACATGGCGTTGTTAATTTCTTCGCTACGAGTGGTACCTTTGCGTCACGCGGTGCTTATGCAGATCCTATCTAGAATTTGCAAGATGGTGACAGGGCCATTGCCCGGCATCTCTGCATGCAGGCCTCTCAAAGTTCAAATTGTCTTACCTGTGCATTCTATCTACAGATTTCGGGTATTCTGCAATCCCTTCATGACATAATTTATCCGTGGATTTGCATTCAACGCCATTTATGGCCAGTTAAACCAGTTTCCCCGCATTGAAACTGGAAATCTTCCGTTCGTCCGCATGGACAAGATCGAGGGGTATTTTCCAAATGCCCCTCTTTTTGTAGACACATTGGAGTTATTTAAAAGATGTACAGAGGCCTTTGGGGAGACGACAGGGCTCTGTCTAAGGGTATAAGTTCGAATCTCTTCTGAGAGGGCATTAGCCATGCGTTGGGGTATAATTCTCGCTAAATTAATCCTAGGACTTCCTCTAATATCAGAGGCAAGTCCTATCAATAACAATGGACATTCTCACGGCCCAACCGTTGATCTGGGCTACGCTCAGTATGAGGGTACCGCTCTCGATATTGGCGTGAACCAGTTCCTTGGAATTCGATATGCGGCACCGCCTCTAGGACACCTGCGGTTCAGGGCCGCAGAAGATCCTCGCGTTACCCATGGACTTCAGCCAGCTAAGGAAGTGAGTACTTGACTGTACTGTCTCATAAGGTTCTCCAATATCTCAGAGACTCACAGCCTGACCTCCATTTAGTTCGCGGCCACCTGCATCGGCACATCCGGTAACGGACCAGCATTGAGCAATACCACCAACGAGGATTGTCTCTTTGTCGATGTATTTACGCCAGCGAACGCGACCCCACATAGTAAATTGCCAGTCTGGTTTTTCATTCAGGGTGGTGGTTATGCTGCCAATTCTGACATGAATTTCAACGGATCCGAAGTTGTCGCCAAATCGAACTTCAGCATGATCTTTGTTCAGATCAATTATCGCGTCGGCGCATTTGGATTTCTCGCCAGCGAGGATGTCCGAAAGAGTGGTGATTTGAACGTTGGGCTACTTGATCAACAGAAGGCATTGAAATGGGCTCGTCAGAACATTCATCTTGTGAGCATCATTTCTTCTTTAAAGACGGTTTTGAAATATGGTAACTGCTCAGGATCTCGCTGACTCTATAACAGTTTGGAGGAGATCCTGACCATATCGTCATTCATGGAACGTCCGCTGGTGGCGGCTCGATAGCCTACCACCTCACTGCGTACGGAGGAAAGGAGAAACTGTTTGTCGGCGCGATTGCAGAGTCACCGTTCTTCCCCACGCACAGGACAGTCGCAGAGTCCGAGTTTCAGTATCAGAGATTCGTGGAGGGAGCCGGCTGTGGAGGCCATAAGGACTCTCTCGCCTGTCTCCGATCTCAAAATACATCCACCCTTCAGTCAGCCGACGTGATTTCACGATTCCCAGGTACAACCGAGAACCCGCTATGGTACTTCTTGCCTGTAGTTGATGGCAAGTTCGCCCCGGATCAGCTTTACAACCTTTTCGAACAAGGGCGGATGGCAAAGGTCCCGCTGATGGTTGGCGATGACAATGACGAGGGATCATACTTCGCGGTCAATGCTAGCACCTCTGCAGAGTTCCTGGACTTTATGCAGGCCAACTATCCTCATCTGACGCCCTCTGACCTTCAACTCATCAACGCGACCTATCCACCTGGTGCGGTCATGGCCAACCATGCCGCATGGTTTCCCCCAGCCTCCAAGGCATACGGAGAATCCACGTTCACCTGTCCCGGAAATGAGATGGCCGCGTCGCTGGCAAAGTACTCTTCCCCCGACAAAACCTGGAACTACCGCTACAATGTGTGGGATGCTGGCAATGACGCTGCCGGGTTAGGGGTACCGCACGTCATTGAAAAGCCGGCGGTTTGGGGTCCAGGGTATGCAGGGTCATGCGATAATTGTTCTTACGAGACGTACAACAAGCCGATGGTTCCGATTGTCATGAACTATTTTATTAGCTTCATATTGTCTCTGAACCCAAACACACACAAGGACAGCTCGGCTCCCGAATGGAAGCCTTGGGGGACCCAGGGTGGCCAAAGAATGCGATTCCAGCTGAATGCAACGGATATGGAGCCAGTCCCTGATGACCAAAGACAGCGATGCATGGTCTGGAAGCAATTAGCTGGCACGATGGAGCAATAATACACATATGGGTGTTTGTGTGTGCACCATTCGCGCGATGTGGGTGTGGGTCGTTTTAGACACGCTTAATCGTGGTCGAGCATCTGAGAACCACCAACCTTATGTTGAAAGAAGGACTAGCCTCTCTCCCGCCAGTCCTTTAGCTTTTGCATTCCTTGAATCATGAACACCTTCTTTGAGCTAATCACAGCCTTCTATTTTTTTTACCGGTATTTCTTCCTCGCATGTTTGATGGCGATGTAATCCATGGGCATGTTTACGTGCGGTATCAGAGTATGGGGGCGTGGAATACTAACTCCCAAGTCCGCAACAATATACACAAAGAACACACAGCCTATCGACTCATCAGGGAATGGTGGCTTGATACCGATCGGATCCTTTGCCAGTCTTGATCAGAGCTGGATTGTGAAATGACTTTTACACCCGAAGAAATGTACGCTCCCAATTGGTACTAATGCTCGCATCAAAACACGGGTGATACTTGTCGATCGCGTTTTTTGCCTGTATTCTGCAGTCTCTGAACCCCGCTGACAGGAGATCCGCAAGGCTTCAATAGGCTCATTTCATGTCGAGTGCTGAAAAGTGGAAGACGGGCAGGAGCTGAAAAGCAGATCTTCGCCAAGGTATCAGCCAATCAGCCAGTTGGTTGACAACTCCGGCCACGCTATTGAAATTGAGTGCATCGCCAAGCAATGCGGTGTAGCCATCCCCACCAGTCACCGTCGACGATGTCAGGGGCAGGACCCCATACAAGACAAATCAAAACAAAGTCCACGATGTCGATGTCGGAGTATAAAATCGTGATCCTGCTGCTATGTGGGCATCATCAAAATGGTAATCCTTCATTGATCTCTTCAGCCCTCGATTCGTGGGAGTTGCTGTCTTCTCCCTCCCCTCAATTTGCTGTCTTTGCTACATAAAATGCACGTTTTGACGGTGCTCGTGGGGCTCGCCACTGTGGTGCTACCCTCAATTGCTCTTCCTCATGCTATCAGAAGTGATAGAGAGGTGCGTCCACTTTCGTGTCCCTTGTGGCCCCCTCTAATACATTGCAGTTCAAATTCCCCGATCCATGCCAACCCGATCCTTGTGCCGGAATCACTTTTCAAAACGACAGCTATGTCTGTGGTGATCCGCGTCTAGGACCCGTCAAAGCCCCCAAAATGTTCCCTCTCAACAACGAGCTTCGAAGCTACGAGCGCTTCGGCTCTCTGTGTCCCGCAGCCTTCCTCCAGAAATGGGCTGGATCCGCCAGTCCCGACGCTTCATACAAATACCCGCCTGCCATGGGCTATTTTGTGGACACTGCCGGTGCCCCGATCATCGGCAACGCCACGCTTCCTGTGGGCCAGAAGCTCGACCGGTTTGGTTCTGAATATGGCAATTTCCTGTCGCCGCTGGGCGCACCCTTCATCGAGCGCGCGCTACCACCGAGCAACTTGAATACCTATGATGGTGCTTATCCGTTCAATTACCACGTCTACCAGGTGACCCGGAGTTTTGTTGTAGGGATGGGGCCTATTGCGCCGTGGTTTGAGCAGCCGGGTGGCGGTACGCAATATGTGACTTATACAAATGTTAAGGGGTTACTGGCGGGTGGATATCTGCGTCGCTTGACACCGGACGAGTACGATGAGCCTCGAGAGTACTCTGATGGCTATACCCCCGGCCCGTCGCCGGTCGCATCCCGCTTTAAGCGTCATTGAATACATTTCCTTGGTCAGCCAGGAAATGACGAGTCGAAAATCGTGGTGAGATGGTACAAGGGCTGGTCAGGGCTATGTTCGACATCAGGTCGTTGGCAAGCTCGCAGTAAGGGAATATTCTGACTCCACTCTCGCAATCTCAAAAGACTGGGTACCAGAAGGAATGCTTTTCCGGATTATCCAAACATAGTAAGACAATATAATAAATAATGAATCCTTTTGCGGCCATTCTCGCACACTTTGTCATTTGTACGTTCCAGCCAGATATCGTTGCAGTCAACCAAACATCGATCATCTCCAGGATAACCCTTTCTGGATGTTCTTGGCTATATCCAGATTTCTGTCTGACTCTCGACGTAAGCACTTCACAGCTTGAGGGCTTACGCAAGGTAGATATCTGTTCACCACGTCCAAATAACTCAACACATCCTCCTGATACGAGATGATGTGGTCTCAGTGAAACCCAATGCCAGAACATTGGACAGATCTTTGGTGATGCTCAGCTTCAAGTCCCACCCTCTGAGGCTATCCTTCACTCACCAGCTTGCAGCAGACTCTTGCCACAGCCATGAAATTCAAGACGAGATTTGGGAATCTATCCGCCGCCGCCGAAACAACTGACGAGTCTTGTGGGTTTCTTGTCCAAAATGAGCTACCTTCCTGCTCAGGCCCTTGAAAATCCACACCGTGATGCCTGAACTAGGTACTGCAACTTGGTTCCCTCGTCTCGGTCAGGATGTTGCTTCCTTTATTTTTCCGTTTCTCCTCCTTTGTTATTTTTGCAACCCTTCCTTCATCTCTTATGCCACATATTTTTTGTTCTCGCGTTCATGAGGTCATTAGCCAGCGTTTTGTTCCTGCTCTTCGTGTTTGCAGGTGTGGAGTTTCAGGGTGGTTACACGTGGTAGAAGGTTGAAGTCTAGGAAATGATAAAATCCTCCTAACCAGGCTGAACCTCGCGATCTCTCAAGAGTGTAGAAAAGCATCGTCTTAATCTCACCAGGCCCCAGACTAGGTAGGTCTGCATTTGATACATGACTCATCAACTGCCTCACGGAGCCAAGTTCCCCCGACACCCGACCCGATGCTCGCTGACTCATCCACTCGACCGCGAGTGGGTCCCTCGTAAATATAAAAAGGCAGCGCTCCTCGCAAAGTTTTTCTCTTCTTCAAGCGACTCTACGTATGTGTTTCCCACCCCCTACAGTGCCTTTTCCACTGCTCCGTCGAAAATATTGGCTAACCTGCCCTTTCTCCCTACAGTTCAAAGAATCACTTTAGAGTAGACGTCCCACTTCTAAGCTCTTTAATTGAGCCACAGAATCTTCACCCTTGCTGATGACTGCTATGTCCTCGATGCCCTAAAGTGAAGCCATTTGGACTCCCGCCTCGACTGACACGCGTGCCTTCGGGCGTCTGCATGTTGGTCCAGGGAGTGGTGATGATCTTGACCTGGTCTCGGCGTCTTGACTTCGGTCGGCTGGTCCTGGTGGGTGTCGAGGAGGTCTGAAAGGTGTTTCGACTCTTTGTTTTCTTCCCTTTGATGTTTGGGGGCAGATCGCAGCGAGAACAGAAGAGAAGATGGATTTGACAGACCGATCACTTTGCTACATAGTCTTCAATCAGAAGCTCGAGAACTTCTCTCAAATTTTCCATGTTTTCCATAAATTTTTTTTCCACGTAAATTTCCTTATCACTTATCGTCACATGACAAATGTTGCTAGCGTCACGTCTTGAGCTCCATCCTTGTCCTTCCCACTGCCCAGCCCAGTCCTCTGTGAGACCTAAAGAGTGTGCGCGGCGTGTTTTGAATCTTGACGAGTTCATTTTACTACCTCTCCACGAGTCCACCCCTCGTTGCCGTTGTTTTTGAATCTCAAGGTACAAGGTGTGGGGCCCAGAATATTCCGCAGTGAACACACTCGACGCGTCGAAAGGAACACGCCGTGATTCCGCTCGTGGCATCCACACTTCCGCCGTAACTGTGATTCGGCTAACGCTACCATTATGGCTCGCTCCAAGGAACTCACTCCTGCGATACGCGAGCGGATCTGTGAGCTCCATGCCATCAATTGGGGTTACAAACGCATACATCAACGATATCCCTTGATATCACTGTCAACAATTCGATACACCATCAAAAAGGAACCAGAGCGTCGAGAGGGCGTATCGAAGCCTCGATCTGGCCGGCCCAAAAAATCAAAGACTGTTCAATGCCAAGCCGCGAAGGCGGAGAATGATCCCCAAGCTCCCAATCCTGGAAGCGACCCAAAAGCTGCTCATGATCGTGCTGGTGCTGAGGAGACACCCGACGCCGCAGATCCAGAGTCCCAAAAAGATAGTGGCTCATAGTCTCGGCAGCATTTGGACCAGAGCATTATCAATGGCATCGCAAGTCTTTCTCAAGCTAAAGGGCCACCAGACCGTCCTCGTCCTGGCGCTTACGAGCTATCTGGAGAACCAAGCCCCCTCGTACCTACACGTCCGAGTGTAAGTTCCATTTCGAGCGCGTCATCCTCGATGAATGTCAATACGTGAAGAATGTCCGGACTCGGGCTCATCAGGGGCATTAACCAAGTACCTCGAAATGCCTTATTTAGTCCCACGGCACCGCCAATGTGGAACCGGATTCTCGTTTTGTATGGCTACCTATTGCAGCTTGCTCGCTGGTCACCTGACAATGAACCTGACCCGGGACGATGATACTGGAGGCCTCCTCAGGTTCGGACCCAGTACACGTCGCTCGCGTCCCTCTACAAAATCTGGTCCGATGTGCATGTCCTCCCTGAGGATAGCTCGGAGATTCCCTAGCAGCTCCTTATCCGAGTCTGCGTTCCCGCTTGACAAAGGACACCTAGTGTGATTTGGATACGACGCTCATGCCTTCCCTACTTGTTTCGGGCAGCGATTATGCAGCGCTCTATGGGTGGCCAAGTGTCGATTAAGCTGGAAACTTGGTGGTTATTGGCTCAGATATTCCACTAATCCGAGGAATAACCATCAAGTTGCGGTACTATCAGGATGACCAGAGCTACCATGAGGCGTGTCCGACCTGTTTTTTGAGGACCTGCATCGGAGCAAGGACGACAACATCACTGACTCGTTTACTGATAGTCGAATTATATACATCTTCTCCGATCTCTCTATCTCGCCGCCGTTGGCCCCCTCCTGTCGAAATACCTGGACGCTGCAACCAAGGCTACCACAGAAAGCGAGTATATCGGTCGCCAGGCCAGACCAGTCTTTTTTTTTGGGTACCTGCTGAACTGTCTCTATTCCGCGCCTTAATGGTGCGCCAGAGCAAACCTACTACCTCGGTAGGCGGTCCCCTCGGCTCTCCATGCTTTTCCGAATTCTCGACCTGGAGGGAGCGTTTGCGCAGAGCTACGCAATCTCGGAACGCCTTTGAAGATGACTCGATGAGCTGAAAGCTCGCCTTGTCAACTCAACAGCGTGTGCGAGAAGAAGCTACGAACGCTCACAAGACTCGATGGCCAATTGGGTGGTTATCTGTCCTTACAGGAAGCCCTTGACTGCTTGAAGTACATACTGGCCTCTTAATCGGGTATATATGGAGAATTCTCTAAAGGAACTGGTCTGGCACCTACGGGTGCAAACAGACGGTTTTTGAAAAGAAAGCCAAATACTGAATTGACGTGCATATCTGACATGCCGAGTATGAATCTACTTGATTGTCCCTAGTACAATGCCTAACCTTGCTCCGGCCACCCTCGATCCATCACTCAGTCCTCAATTCTTGAAATGGAGCATTTATTCAAACATCTTGCTAGTCACCATCCTCGACCATCACCGCTCGCAAAATCATACGACCTTCCCTTCGATCCCATTCTTGATTAATGTCTAGACCGTGAGTTCGAAGGAATTAAGATTCATTTCCACTCTCCTTCAACCACGCCATCTCGGCAAGAGTGGGAGACTCTGGGGCTTCCTGCCAGGTTTGAGAGGCGATCCCGAGATTCTCATAGTTCTTATAGCCTCAACTCGGTGTCGCTCGGAGGCAGGCCAGATTACGCTAAGAGAGTAGAAACATGGATGGCACATAAGGTGGCGGTCCAACCTCGGGCCCATCGGGAACCCAACTCCGCTCAACTGCCCAAAGATCCTGTTTGATAGCTAGGTAGGCGACGGTCTTTTGGGTTCAAATTTCAACGGCATCTTGTGGAATGACATTTCGTAACCTTGATCGCGGAGATCCCGAACAATGTTGCATGGCAGAGTGGGAATATGCAGAAACGTTCCTCGAGCGGAGAATACCTTGCGACTTTGGACCCGGCTTGATGGGGAGGGACTCCAATGACTTTCTCGGGTTAGCACCCAATACAGCCAAGGAGGCTTCCAATATGACGGAAAGCGAATATAATCGTTGACGAACCAAGATAGATATTTGGGAACGCTAGAAACCTGGTCAGGCAGCGCTTTTTTAGAGGCTTTTCAAAACTCACTGCACATTGAATTGGTTTGATCAAGCCCAAGTTGGGCAAGGAAGAGGAGCGTCGTTAGCTTTCGCGGAACCTTGTGCTATTACGAAATTGATCGTATAGAGCAAAAAAAGAAGCTATCGTGAGTCTTGAAGCTAGCTTGGACAGAGTAAAGCAGAGAGGGTGGAAAACTTGGCGTTGAGGTTTAAAAGGCTGCAGGGTTACACAAAGAGGAGGCATGTTGGTGCTGTTCTGAATCAGAGTAAAATTGTCTGAGCTGCTGTTTGCTAAAAGACCAAGTACATTGATTTTGTCACGATTGTCCTGGAGAGCCAGGGAGTTAGTCCCTTTGAGAGTGAAACTACCGGCAATTTTGGCGCGAGCCTGTTTGACCTTAGCCTGTCGTCAAAGGCCAAGGGGCTTGTTGCGATGGTGGCACGCGCAACGGACAAAGAACCAGACTCCATGATCAGCACATTCATCTCCTTCATTCCTTTCCTTCTTTGGGAGCGCGTTCGGGTTTATCGCCAGAGCTTCCATTTTGCAGGAGGATTTTCAGAATCTCACGGCCTTCGTCTCGCTCATCCCTTTTGTAAATCCTCAGCCCGTGGCCCCGAAGAAACTTGAACTCGTTTCCCCAGTGCTCCTTAATCCATGCTCTCTCATCCTGAGTCAACGGCGGAATTTTCCCAGGTGATCTGTCCGTGGTGCTCTGTGAGCTCTGCATAGCCGCAAATCTCTCCTGCTCTTCTCCAGGCCAAATAGCCCCAATCATGTAGGCCACGCCAGGTTTGAATGGCGAAGGGCCAACCTCAGGGCCAAATGGAGGCTCACTCAGTTCAACTTCAAAGAATCGCTTTGGAGCCAGCCAGGCAACTGGCTGGTTTGTGGATTTGTCGGAGATGCGAAAGCCAGAGACGTCATATTGGTCACAGAGAATGTTGCCAAGCAGATTGCAGACGACAGCAGGGGCGTGGAGCACGTTCTCCAAACGCAGAATTCCATGTGCTTCTGGGCCTTGTCCATCTCGAATTCTCTTGACGGGCAGATTAACGGTTCCGATTCCGATGACCTCGATTGGGCTCGAGGAAAGGTGGTGTACCACAAAGGTCTTGAAAGGCGTGTAGTCCTCGGCAAACCAGGAGCGGTCTTTTGCAACACTAAAAAGTCGTCAGTAGGTGTCGATGAGGACCTTGAAAACGTCAGAAGACCCACTGAACGTTCGAGTTATTTGAGAATACCCAGGTGGGACACGGCAGAGAAGCCGTGCCTGTTCCTGACGTTGATGTCGTCATTTTTCGAATATGGATTTCATCAAGCCAAATGTGTCCACGGTAGGTAGTGCTCGATAGGTGGAAGACAGGAGAGGGTGGTGTTTTTGTTGACTGTGGATGTCTAGCGGTGTTGATGTGCGCCAGGTGTATTGTTTTTTTTGGGGGGGGGGGGGGGGGGGGGGGGGGGGGGGGGAGAAGGAACGTTCCACCATAAATAATCTCCAGGCAGTTTAGGATGGACGCGTAGTTACTGCATCTGCGTGTCCGATCCAGTGCCCTCATTAATTAAGGGTAGCTTATGGCTATCCGGAGTAATGTCTTCCAATGCAAAGTGAGCATCGCCTCCGGTTGTAATGCACCCCATCGACCTACGCCATCGATTCTCCAGGCAGTCGAGGCAATATCCATGTAGCTGGCAAAGCAACGGTGCGCAGGAGTCACCCAGATATTGATATTTCTCTGCCCCATATCAAACTAACCGTTCGGTTTCTCCACCTCCATTCAGCTCCGACTAGGACTTACTGCTCCGCTGACCCGGGGAAACTGGGCGTCAGCATAGGAAATGATGGCCTTCTACCTCGCTTGGCAAGTTGGCGCTCGACAGTCTCTGAACCCCTCCGTCCTGATCTCCCAAATGTATATTAACTGTTATAACATGATACGGTAACACCAATCACAATCTGTAGCAGGCCAATGGTGGATGCAGTGGCTCCACTTGCGAGTCTTGGCACGCCAATCAACAACCACGGAAAGGGGGCTGCAGACATGCAGGTAAGGCAGCCAATGAGCAGCGGTCGCTAGGAATAACCTCACCCCGAGGGCTCGGAGAGGATTTGGATTGGTCAATCGCATGATTCGCATCTCATGGAATTCACCCATGGGCGATTGGCGAAGGAAAGGGGGCTCCACTAGACGAGTACAACCAAACAACGGCCTCTCAGTGGGCGTGTGGACTCGGAACAAGCCTTACCTCTCCCAGCAGATTTTTGGCCGGATGGCCTCAGTGTTGCCTCCAGAGGGGAAACGAAAAAATAAAAAAAATTTTAAAGCCACCACCGTAGAAGGTACAGGACCCCCCCCCATGGGCCATCCAAGCACTACCCATCACCATCACCATGTCCCAGGTTGTATATATCACACTCGAACAACCACCACCCACGCGTATAGACGACTGCCCTAAAACACAGTGCAATTGGATTCACCCACATTTAATTGAAAGCGTTGACCCGGTCAAAGGCCGCCAGCTACGTGCCTCGGAACACATCCCGGAGGGTACCTGCGTGCTCATCGACCGGCCTTACGCAATAATTCCCGTCGTGGACGACCCAGCAACAAACGACGACCTGGTCTGCAGCAATCCTGCCTGTAATCGCCGTTCTCCGCGGCATCCGGCCCGCTTCGCGTGTCCCGATTCCTGCATCGCGGACGTGACGTGGTGCAGCAGCGCGTGCAGAGATACCGACAAGGCCCGCCATGATTTTGAATGTACATGGCTGAAGCGCTATGCGGATCCCATTCGGAAGAAATGGGGCGAGTATGAGTTTGGCATGTTATGGGTGATTGTTCGACTGCTTGCTTCTCGGCGTGCGGAGTCGGAGCGGGAGCCGCGAGATGATCGTATTGCAACGACAGCGCAGCGGTGGAAACGCGGCTGGAATGGTATTGAGTCACTGTGCGGATCGGTTGATACTTGGCCGCATGAGCAGATCCGATCGTGGACGATATTGGTGAAGAAATATCTCCAGAACAGCCCGCTTCTGCCTCATGGGTTGAGTGCCGACCGTGTGTTGCATCTGATCTGTCAGGAAGAGGCAAATTCCTTTGGTCTCTATCCAAGGGAAACCGGCATTTTCCCTCCTCCACAACCGCCTGTCGATCGAGGAGAGCAATTCGCTGCGGCGGTTTATCCAACGGCGGCGATGGCGAACCATTCATGTATACCGAATGTAAGCCAGACTCGTTCACTCGTGCACGTCGGTCCCAACACTGACCAGCATCAGATGACACATAAACCCGATGAAGATGGCCGCATGATTTTCACAGCTTCTCGCGAGATCCTCCCTGGCCAGGAATGCTGTATTTCATATTTTGACCTTACCAAGTACACCGACTTGGCTTCGCGCCGCGAGTATTTGGGAAAGTCCTTCAAATTTACCTGTCAGTGCGATCGATGCATGTCTGAAGAGCCCATAGAAGAGGGCAATGACTGGGTTTCAATGCCAATGATGGATATATGATCTCTATCGAGATGGTAATAAAGTTTGAGAATCCTCAACCATGCTCGCACCCGCATATGTCCACTTGATGGGGAAGTATAGCTCCATATGCACTCCAGGCTTCCTGATGCAGTCAATCAATTGTGATCCCCTGCTAGCCCGTCCTTCAACAATCTGCTCCTCATAGAGTTCGTTGGACTTCAATTTGCGTCAGTTTGTACCCCGCGGTCTGGTTACGGAACCCGCATGAGCTCACGTGCAGAGTGCAGGCATTAGTTGGAACCAAATTGCCGGGCAAAGTGCGAGCTTAGTGGACCATCTGATAAAAGAACATTGAGTCGAAGAGAAAGAAAAGCTCAATTTTGACACTCGACAGGGAATATTGACATGCATATAAACAAACACCGTATCCCAAACCTCAAATCTAATAGGTTTTATGGTTTCCCATGCAGTTACAGCTGCATAGGCTTGAGGTCCTCGGAGACCTTGAAAGGAGCGGCAGTCTTGCTGCGGATCTCCTCGACGGTGACGCCCTCGGCGTGCTCGATCAGGGTCAGACCCTCGGTGGTGCTGACATCAAAGACGGCCAGGTCGGTGATGATGGTAGAGACACAGCGGGGGCCGGTCAGGGGGAAAGTGCAGTCTGGGTATAGGGTTAGCTGGATTTATTTCTAGAGGATGGAAGAAAAGGGAGATCTTACCAGCCAGAATCTTGGGGTTACCCTTCTTGTCGGTGTGCTCCATAGTCACGACAACCTTGGTCTTCTCGGGGTTGGCAACTAGATCCATGGCACCGCCAATACCCTTGACCTTGCCAGGAAGCATGAAGTTGGCCAAATCTGAAAGGTGTTAGTTTGGACGGAAGCATCAACCGGGAGAGATTATTTCCACATACCGCCGTACTGGCTGACCTGGAGAGCACCCAGCATAGTGAGATCGATCTTGCCGGCGCGAATCATACCGAAGCTCTCGTGGGAACCGAACAGGGAAGCACCACGGCCAAGGGTGACGGTCTCCTTGCCGGGATTGATCAAATCCGGGTCCTCCTCACCGGGCTGGGGGTAGCCACCCAGACCCAGGATGCCGTTCTCAGCCTGCAGGACGACCTCGACACCCTCGGGGAGGTAGGACGGGGCAATCAGAGGGATTCCAATACCAAGATTGACATACATGCCGTCCTTGAACTCCTTGGCAGCACGCTTGACAATACGTTCACGGCGGGCAGTCGCCTCACCGGAGCCAGCAGCGAGCATCTCAGAGGGGTCCTTGGCGTAGGTGACCTTTTCGATTTGCTTCTTCTCGGTGCTCTTGATGACAACGTCTACGTAGATACCCTGCAGGTGGATGTTCTCGGGAGCAATCTCGCCAACCTCGACAATCTCATCGGCCTCGACAATGGTGAACTTGGCATTCTTGCCCATGGCCTCGTTGAAGTTGTTCATAGACTTGCGGAATTGGCAGTTACCAAGCTTGTCGGCCTTGTGAGCCTTAACCAGAGCGTAGTCACCAAAAATCGATTCTTCCAAAAGGTATTCCTTGCCGTTGAAAACGCGTGTCTCCTTGGGCTTGGACTTTTCAGCCACAGAGCCATCTTTGTTGTACCGAACGGGGAGTTCACCAGTTTGCACTGCACAGGGGAATAATTAGGACGGTTCCCGAATTAGCAATTCGGAGCAGAATGACTCACCGATAGTACCAAAAGCAGCAGGGGTATAGAAAGCCGGAACGCCAGCTGCTCCAGCAGCACACTTCTCAGCGATGGTGCCCTGGGGAGTAAGCTCCAGAGCCAGGTCACCGGTAAGATACATCTTCTCAAACACTTTGTTCTCGCCAATAAAGGAGGCGATCATCTTGCTGATCTGCTTAGACTCAAGCAGCTGGCCAAGACCAGCACCGGGCATACCAGCATTGTTGGAGACAACGGTCAAATCTTTGATGTCGGGACGGTCGCGCACAGCGTTGATCAGAGTGTTAGGCACACCCGAGAAACCAAATCCACCGACCAAGACGGTGGCCGGGCCCTTCATGTTCTTGATCGCATCGGCAGCAGAGCCAGCGCGCTTGTCAATGGCACACTTGGAGGTTGAAGCAGAGAAGTTCCGCCGCCAGACAGGGCGGAACACCGACACCGCAGGGAAAGACCGCGACATGATGCTGTCGACTAGCCTTGAGAGATCACTGAGGGTGCTTTCTGAGCCAGCAGAAAGAGAAGAGAAGAGAAAGAGACCATGATCGCGAAGTTAACCCCATCCTCGAGCATCTTTCGGCTAGGAGCTGAGCCATAGAAGCCGAAAAAACACTTAGCCGGAGACACAACAGATGGAGGCCACCGCCTGGATCTCCACATATCGGAGAGCAGAGCGGGCGAAGCCCCAGGCCTTTTGCCGCCATCGGAAGCCGACCCCACAGCCTACCCGAAATGGGTCAGGGTTGAATAATGTGGCCTGGGGAATAATGGGGTGTGTGGTCTTGTGTTGAAGGACAAGTCATGATGCGGGGTGAGATTAAATCCTCGCCCAATGTGGAGGATGTCATTGCCATTGGGGCATGACTGGTAGGTTACGCTGTGGTTGAATGTAGGATCAAGTTGCGTCTCATCTTTCCTTCTGGTATGGTAAATTGTAAATTACTCGTATTATGACTGGTAATTTACCATCCGGGACTGGCATCGGCAGCGGACGAGAACCGTTCGGGATTTCTTCCACCGTACCCGACCCGAATCTCCCGGTCCCATTGCACACGATCGACTCTCGATTTCGAGCAGCGTCCAGAACTGTTGCAAGGGGCCCAAGAGAACCAAGCGTAATCAATTCCTCAGGTCCTTTTTTTTTGTGCCTTCAACCTTGAGTCTGACCATTTACCTTTTTCGATCAGATGCTTGCAGATCATCGGGCGGGGCCGCTCCTAAGGTTCGCCATTCCCGCATGTCCATAGATCTGCTCCATATACAAATGACAATTTTCTAGACCTCAACAACTACTTCTCTCATTCGAAAGTACTAGAAACTGGGAGAATTGATCAGTGCAGTGTTTTTGCCACATTACAGGGGGTGTCTTCCACTACTTCGTCCCGAAGACTGAGGTCAAATCTGCTCAGAGGTCAGAAGTCCCTTGGTTTCTTCACTCTCACACCCATACGTAGACGTCCCTCAAGCAATCCACATTATCCACATCTTACACCCCAACACAAACAAAATACCCCAGCCACAGAGAAGTGTACGAGGACCCGACATATGGATTCCACGTCGTAAACTGTGTAGCGGAAATCGAGTATTGCTGCTCAATCGACCAGCAGCTATCCCCACTAGCAACAAGAGGCCACTTCGCGCAGGTGCTGATTGTGTTGGGCATCGGGCCTTCGTTCTTAGTGGCGACGCAATAGTAGTACCCGGCTTGGAGGTTGCTACATGTTGAACCGTCCGAAGTGAGGTAGGTGTATTTCTGGTTGATGATTGACCAGCAGCTCTCACCAGATTGGGCCAGCAGTGGAAGCTATCCATATTTTACAAACTAACCTTCCCCGAACCGGCTACAACCGCGCTACATTGCTTTGCGCTTCTAGCGTCTGGGGTCAAGCATGGCCCTGTCAAAGGATTCTCATGCAGCTTTATGTTGCATCGGCCAGGCACGTGGTTTGTTAATGCGTTCTCGACTACTAAATAACGGGAAATCAACTAGAGTCAGGAGGATGGTTCATGCTAATACATACCACTAGGATATCTCGCTAAAGCAGTCCCCTCCTTCGACTGGGGGTTGGACACCCTGCAGTCGAACGTGATTTTTCCATCTCCGTGCAGTAGCTGATCTCTGCTAACCTTGAGGGCGCTCTTACTTTCGTTCCGATTTAACCTCTAACTCTGCCATGGGTCATAACCCGCATTCTACAGATAGCCCCAGTGATATCGGCAACACAGGCAGATTAGATTGTACTGATAGCGAAGGAATATCTTGTAGAAGTGTAGGCAACACATAGATCTGTGTAAGCGCCCAAGGCGCAGCGCAAACCTTTTATTCCTCTAGCCGCTGATATCCACATCACCAAATGAATTTTCTCTACAATCTATTCGATAGTAGGAGGCTCAAACCTAACTTAAATCAATAGTGTATCATGAACACAAAAAGTACAGCAAACGTATGAAAGACAAATCTCCAGTGGTGGTATTATATCGGTTAGGAGTTTTGGTGAAGTAGGCATATGGAAGCGCCGACATTGTTTAACACCCGTATACTGGACGGGGCGGATGAGGGTCGCGAACGAAAGGAAATTATAAGGGGACAGACTTGTCCTCGACGTCGTCTCTACGTCGCCTTTTTCTCTCCTGGTCGAGATGACCTTCTAGATGATCTTTCTCTTCAAGTTGTTGGCGCCCGGAGAATTTGAATAGGAGAGCAATATCGTCCTCGTAACCGTTTTCCACGGCAACTTCAATGTCACGCTGCCCTTTGCAACCAGGAGTTTCAAAAGAACCTATGGCATGCGTGGTTGCGGTGTCTTCGTCGAAGGGGCAAACTGTGAAATGACGGTCGACGAGGTGGCAGCGTCAGTGTACCCTCCTTTCTGTTCTCATCTTTTACTGATTGGGAGCAGTGTGCACGACCATATCTTCCAGTCGACTGGAGGGGATTGCAACATTTGTGGTCATGCGCATGTTGCGAATGGATGCACCTTCATAGTCAACTACGTGACTTCACGCGCAAATACGAACGCAAGACTGCAACCAGTCGGTGGAAACTCTTCGAGTGTGAGTTCAAATGTGGGTTCGAGTCCGAGAGCGAGCTCGTCTGCTGCACTTAGGTCATCAATACCTGCGAGACTGTGATGGGGCCATTATCTATGTTTCCTATTGCGTAAGCAGACCGCTCGTGTAGTAGGATCGCGACAAAGATATGAATGTGAATGAAGTGTATATATGACGCCCCGGTACATCGCACTGTGGGGTTTGTTCTGATTATCTAGCCACAGAAGATTTGAACAGAGAGTCGAATAAACCAATGAAACGACAATTAGGAAGACACTGACCTAGAAAGGGCTATTCATACCTATGCAATATTATCATTGCATTTGCCCCTCGATCCTTGCATCGCGAGTGGTCTTTTCTAAACTAGCCTGATAAGAGACATAGCCGGTATCTGCCGCTCTCGCCATCTGCCGGCGTGACCTACCCACTGCTTTGGCATGGAGATTCGGTACCTCCAGCGTTAAAGGGCGACCAAGATGTCATGACAGAACTGGTTGCATGGGCATGGTGAAAAGTCCGTTATAATTGAGCAAGGACCATGCATTGTATCATTCTTGTCTCCGTACCAAGCCGATAGGCTCTGCGGTGGAACCTGTCTCTCGTGGTTAGGGCTCGGAGCAGCTTCGGCCGCTCCCTCTCCCCCACGGGGAATTTTCCAGTGGCTTGCACTGGCAGGGGCCCAGTGAAACATACGCACCGTAATCCAGTCATCCAATTCGTGGATGCACGGGATTTCGGTCCCGCAGCAGCCTTAGTGGCCCCGAGGAACGGCACATCTTCGGTAGTGTGGTCCTTTGGAGAGAAGAAGAAAGCGCAGCGAGAAAACGCCAGCAATGGCCATCGGCTTAACCCCGGAGATGACTAACACAACCACACCAGACGGGTGGATTTCCCCTCTCGGCACTAAGCTGTTGGATCACCAGCCCTGTCTCGTCATTTCCTCCAAGAGAGGCCCGTGATTATTCCTCTGTGATGTGTCGCTGACACGCAAAAAGCCTCGTCATGGTCCTCAGACAGTGTACCGTCTGCCAAAGGAAATTCTCCAAGACGGAACACTGGAAACGCCATATGCGATCGCGTCAGTTCCACTTGCACGAAGATAACGAGGCAGTCGCGATGCTAACTCATCGACAGATACCAAGGAGCGCCCTTATGAGTGTACCATCTGCCTTAAGCGATTTTCTCGCAGGTAAGACCAATTGAATTCTGCAGGCCGGTGAATCAGCGCGATGCAGCGCTTGGCAGTCATGTTTATGGCGGAAAATCTAATGTTCGCGGTATGTAGCGATGTTCTCAGCCGACATGCCAAGGGCCATGATCAACCTAATGCCGGCGCAACTGCTGTGGCCCGAAAAGATTCAGCAGGGCAAGCGCCAGATCGGCGCCTTTCGTTGATCGCAGGCACCTCGCCAATGTCTGGTCCTGAACATGGAACACTTCCCGCTGTCGGCCCAGAGGTGAATCAAACTCCGAATTTCGCTGCTGCTGGCGATGTAAATCTTTCGGCAACTGGCGTTCATCCGTCGTCTTTGGACTTTCTGGCGGATGTGTCGGCACATCAGGGTCGCTCCGAGTCCGACATGAAGTCGATGATGCTCGATGAGCAGCAGCCCTACTTTGGATGGAACGAAGCGACGCCCGCCGATCCCAACACGCAGCGAAACAGCATGACTTTCGAACCCGTATCAAATGATATGCTGCAGCTGTGGCTCGAGCCGCGTACAGATACAGCATCCAACTACAGTTCATTGGATCTCATGCGAGATGGTCATGTCCCTATGATAAGCGAGAATGCAGTGCTCACGCCGGACCAACAGATCCGCGATCCTGTCGACAGTGGCAAATCGGGCTGTGATAACATCCCCATTGAACGTTTCAACAAGGTTCAACGGTGTTGGCTTGCGCCGCCGAACCATACCGGCAGACTCATGAATAGCTTATGGAGAGACATTGTCTACACAGGCGCAGAAAATCTCTTCTCCGTCAACTCAACATATGTCGCGGAAGAAGCTGGTCTTCTTCAAGGTTCTCGTTGTGGTGTGGACGATGATTGTAGGAGACGCCTTCAAGCAGCGTTTGGCCAAGCCTTCGCCTATCCACACATGCAGTCACCACGTAACGAGGCTATATCCCCTTCTACATCCGGCTCGGCCTCTACCTCTGTTGGCAACTTTCCTCCTGCGGAGATCTTAGACATGGCACTGGATCTGTACTTCCGCACATTCCATCCACTTGTACCATTTGTGCACCTTCCGACATTTTCCCCCAAGAAAACGCGCCTTCCCTTGCTCTATGTGATGTGTCTTATTGGGATGATGCTTCTGGGAACGAAAGGGACGGCAAATTTTGTCTCACGAAACTTCATGGTGAGTATCCCCGGAAAGAACCTGGAGACGATTATGAAATGCTAACGCAGCCTATAGCATATGCTTGAGAAAGTCACGGCAGATCTTGCAAAGTGCACTATTGGAGTAGAATCTCCAGCCGGCGCTATGTCTATCTTTGCCACAGCTTTCTTGTTTCTGAACCTTGCTGTACTAACCGGGGTATGAATAACATTGTCCGTACTACCGATGATGCCCGAGACTGACCAAGATATAGGAGAAACATCACTTGGAACAATGTCAGATGCTCTACGTCAATCTCATGTCGGTGAGTGCATACCAGGAGTATTCTCTGTAGAAATAAACTAACGAAAGCACTTGAAAGATCACTCAACGCCATGGGCTTTTCGCTGCAACTGAAGGCCAGATCCTGGATATGAGTATGTTTGAAGGTGTGCCTGACATTGGTCTGCGCTGGAACGCGTGGAGCAAAGTTGAGAGTGGCAAGAGGTCTGTAATCGCATTTCCCAGCACAAGCATTCATCGCTCACTGACCCCTGTCACCAGAGTTATCATCGGGTTGCTCCTTCTGGACTCGTGGTATTCCGCTCTCCTCTCCACAGGCCCAATCATCGTCCCCGATTCGATCCAGATAATCATGCCCTGCGACGAAGCCCTTTTCAAAGCTCATTCGTCTATACGCTGGACCCAGCTCATTCGCAGCGGCAAGCGGATCCTAATGCCGACAGCGCTGGCGCCGTCAGAAAATATCAACATCCCAGCCCTCGAAGGGCCCATGGACGACTTCTCTATTCAGGCCGTTCTGGCAATGATTCAACTCCGCCAGTCCGAGGCCTATCATCGCCTTCTTTCTAATCGTGCAAGCTATCCTTTTGCCCCGTGTCATACATACGCTATGGACGGCCGTGCGCGATGCCTTCCTTCTTTACATTCGCAAATCTCAAACGCCTACGGAGAAGCCATGGACCGATTGAACCCGAACGCCCTCATCATGTGGCATCATATGTGCATGATGCTTACAGCCGACATCCAGATCTTCGATTTTGCCGCTGGACGAGCTGGGCCGGCCCCAGCACGAAAGGCACTCGATGATATTGCCGAATGGTCACAAACGCCCGCAGCGAGGAGGGCATGTTTGCACGCCGCACATATCTACAAAGCCATGACCAACCGCAAAGCCTCTGACCACCCCACTTTCCACTCTGTCTTTTCGCTATTCTCTGCCGCCCTTGTTCTGGGTCTGTACACGTTCATGGCTCCTGCGTCTGCTAGCGCGTTGTCCAGCGTCGGTTCTATCGAGTTGATGGACGATATTGATTGGCAGCAGGTCGGCACGGAGGGATTTACGAGCTTCATGGAGCCACGGGGGAGCCAGGCGTTTTCACCCACCAATGATCCAGCCGTGAACTTTATTCGCAATGGCGCGACGATATACTTGCGTGGTGTACCCGTTCAGGGTGGGTATCAGTCTGCTCGGCGAATACTCCTAGATTACGCGAATCTGCTCAAGGACTCGGGCAAATGGAGCGTCAAGAAGTTCTCATACGTTCTTCACATCATGAGTGATGTACTGATGGATGTTGAGTGAATATCCTTGGCTCCCTGACATCCTTGGATTTTCATCACTCTGCCTTGATGTATTCTATCAGAACGTTTGGAAGTATCGTGGGCGGCTGGACACGGCACGAATATGACTTTATGAAAGGACATAGATAATAGGAATAGGTACACTATCGCTCAACCATGGCTAAATGATGATTCACAGAGTCTATATCTCATGCAAATGTTTAAACTGTACAAGGGGCCAAACCCCCACAACGCTAATCACAAACCACGCCGGGATGCTTGAGATGTCCTGCACTCACCGATAAAGAATCCCATCTACCATCTCCCCAATAGCCAAGCAACTCGTCAACCCGGGACTCTCAATTCCCAACAAGTTGACAAATCCAGGGAACCCCTCTTCCTCCTGGATAACAAAGTCCTGGAACCCTTGTCCCACATTCACAGCACCACCACGACCCAATTTGGGCCTAATCCCGCAATAATCCAACGCGATAGCCGACGGATCCACGCCAGGCATATACGCCAGAATCTCCGGAATCGCCTGCGCCAAGCGCGCACTGCTAGGCTGCAAATCATCCGGATCATCCACCCACTCGACATCAGGCCCAAACCGAATCCGCCCGCCCATATCGAGCGTCAGATGCGTACCCAGACCCCCATGTCCCGGCATAGTCACCGGATACACAAGCACCGACGTGCGCGGCCGCGAACCACTATACGAGAAGTACGTGCCCTTCGCGTAATGCGGGACACGGTGGCGCTCGGCCGGGAGGAGCAGGTTATTGATCGCGCAGGCACCATGGCCCGCGCTGTTGATCACCGTTTCGGCGGTGATGCTCGTCTCGGAGCCGTCTTCGTCCGAGACGGCTGTGATTTTGTATCCGCCGCCGACGGCGGGTTCAACGCCCGTCACTCGCGTCTTGAAAACGCAGTCCCCGCCGCGGTCTTCGAAGTCGCCGTGTAGATAGGTCATCAGCGAGTGACTGTCCACAATACCCGTCGTCTCGCTCTCGACGATGCCCGCCACGGCGCGGACGTCGGGTTCGCGGGCGGCTGCTTCAGCGGCGCCGATGAGCCGGGTCGGGGCATCCCCTAGGGCCTGGGCATGGGTGTGGATTCGTAATGCGGCTTCCCATTGTTCGGGGGTTTGAGCGACGATCCATTTTTTGGTGTTGCGGTGGGGAATGGCGTGGTTGGAGCACAGCTCGTAGAGGAGATTGCGGCCGCGGATGCAGAGTTTTGTTTTCAGGGAGTCGGCGGGGTAGTAGAGGCCTGCATGAATGACCTGATTGTCATCGAGGGAGTTGTTAGGTTGGACGAATCTTGGATTTTGGGGCTATCGAGGAGCATCACCTCGGAGTTGCGGCTACTCGTCTCGGTTCCTGGGGTATCGTGACGCTCAAAGAGAATGGTAGAGGTGCCTTCGCGCGCTGCTAGTTGTCTGGCGACTGACAGGCCGACGACACCGGCACCGATAACCTATACACGGTCAGCTCTGAGCTCTTGATAGACTTGCGCCTGCTGGCAGCTATAGTGCATATCGCGTCGTGCCCTAGCGCCATGATATTACCTACAGCATGTGTGAAGTCTGCGCGGTTGACTCGCGAGCTTGAGAAGCAGCGACGTAGGGCGGGCGATTTTGTCGCCATTCTACGCACCGACATCACTGGCAGGGGCAATTGGAGAGTTGTGAAAGTGGGAAATGTAAAATGACCAGCCGTTGGCGACGCGATAAAGGCGAAGGCCCCCGCAGACGGGGTTCGTGCCGATCGCTGGCTCCGCCGTGGATCGGCCAACTGCCGCGTGGTGGACGGTTTCGACGAGTCACTACAGTGCAGATGGCCGTAGAAGTGAAGTGGCTATTCTCTCGAGCATGAGATAGAAATGATTATGTTCAATTAAAGGCTATCTAATGTTCATGACGTCCTTATAGTAGAATGTACATGTCCCCGATCCCCGACGCTATGCAATCGCTAACGCTTACTGCAGTTCTTCAACATTTCGTCCAGATGCTACAATTTGAATAAATTAGCACAGTGCAATTTTTGCTTCAGGGTACTAATAAAGCTTACCTGTCTTTGCTCAACGGCTAATTTGCCTTTGGTATCCTGGATTCGAGTCAGCACGTGCTCAGGGTAAGCATATTAGAGGGATGCAGACTTACACTAATGATGGTCAATATCAACGAATAATTGTTAAACAAGAATCTTTCCCTGCGCTTCGCGTCCGTTCCATTTCGACTAAGCTTCGCCAACAGGGTGTCAAATTCACTTCTGAGACGCGCCAGGCTGTTTGCCACCGGCTCGTCGTCCCCGGCATCGCTACTCAGCACAAGAATGCCATGCAGCAGCTGTCCAAACCGCTGGGTCAGGAAGTGAGGTGCCGAAGACTGCTTCAAGTCATCTCCGCCAGCGAGAGAAAGGGCGGAAACGGCGCTGCGACCGGTGTTGGCACCGGCTCGCTTGAGGGATTCTCCGTGAAGATCCATAATAACCTGGAAGCGCGGCCATAGCTGCATGTTAATGCCATTGATGTAGGAGTCGGCGACGGGCACTTTGCGTCGCTGAAGCTCAAAGGCAGAGTGCTGGTTGAGTCGAACACAAATCAAAATACCCAAGGAGTCAGTCGTGTTGTCGATCAGCTTCTTGGTGAGAGTTTGTCCCAGGCTGAAAACGGGCTGGAAAATTTCCGTGACCTTGCGTGAGATCTCGTGGAAGGTTAGAGGAGAGAAGAATTCGGTGAGGAAGGAATATTCCGCAGAGACGTTGTCCACCAAGGCCACGTTGAAATTTCGGAACGGCACTTCGATGCCGTGATAGGCGTTGTCTTGTTCCGCTAGGTACGAGGACAAAGCCTGTTGATTGCTGTTTCGGAGAATATCGATGCGTCGGCCTAGTGAGAACGGATCATGGGCAGCAGAGCCGGCTCGGCCGCCAGGGAGGATGTTTCCGGTTCGGTGGGCGGATGGATCACCTCCCAGGACCTCGTTCCGATCACTGGGGTATACTTTAATCTTCTCGAGGGCCTGCAAATAGCGCGTAAAGTTGGAGGTATAGTACCAGCGCATGGTGTTGATGTAGGCCTGCGCGATCTCCCCAGCAAGGGCAGAGTGCGCCTTGGAGAGGTAGCTGTACAGATCCTTGAATTTCCCCAGCCGTTGTTGCTGGATAATCTGGGAATTAATGTTTGGGGACCGCATGGCCCGGATCTGCGACACCAAATAATCCCGAATTCGTTCGATCGCCTAGGTCATGGTCAGTCCGTTTTCCCGTCTTGGATCGCTGACGCCTTCTAGGTCAACGATTGCTGCATACCTTTTTCTTCACATCAATCAAAAGAGGCCGCACATCCTCAATGGCCTTGAATCCACTTGATGACGATGCCTTAGCTTCGATGCTGGTGGTGCGGGCATCTATCTCGTTCAGTGCCCGCACCCAGTTCTCGTCCATCGGGCCCTCGACAATCGTGCGCACCGCTTTGGGAGAAATACTAATCTCCTCTACGGCTGGACCTAAAAGCCGTTCCACATTCCGTCGATTCTCCAGCATGGCATTCAATTGTGTGGAGCGTGTCTGCAGAGTTTCAATTTCGGCGGAAACTGCCCCTAACTCGGTCTGGAAATCGTTCAGGTACAGCTCGACCGACTTGGATACCTCATCACACCCGGTGATTGACGTGTGTAGATCCTGAAACTTGTCTCTCTCCTGTTCGAACTGCTTGACCGTTTGCGCATTGACCTCACTGCGTTTCGTCTGTCGCTTTGGCGGTGCCACGTCGGCTTTGGTAGCGAACTCCTCTAGACTCAACCCATCGAAATCAATTGCTTCTATCAACTCAGATGGCCTTGATTCAGGTTGGGCTGACAACTGTGAGGCACCCTTCCCGGGCTGATCTATCCCAATAATTCCGTTCAACACCTCTAATGGGTCCGGAACGGTCGGTGGACGGGGCCGTTGTCCGCTTGTCTGCCTTTGGCTGGTGCCATTGGGTCCTCGGCCAGTAGCTGGAAGAGAGGCCGTTGAGTCGCTGGGGGTTAATAGTAGCGATGGGGATGAGGTTCTGGAGGTTGCGCGAGGTCGATTGTTATAGGGGCCTCGGGATAGCTGGGACGAGGATCTTCGGGGTAGTGAGGGCGCGCGGTTCACGCTGGAGGGAGTCGACTGGCCGGAGATGCGGTCACGCCACATTGTGCACCGGCTTCGAGAAGGCGCATGGGAGTAAATTGGAGGGCAATTGAGGCTGAAATGAGAAAGAGAGATGTCGAGATTCTCGAGAGGTCGGGAGTGTATATAAACCTCTTACTGTAACACTGTTGCTTCTTGTCAAGCCCACTGGGCCACTGGGCCACTGCTGGGCCACTCGCCCTTCCAAAACCAAACTAACCGCCCCCAGAGGCACTAAACCCAATCAGGAACGTAGCGACTAAGCCCCCCACCACAAAGCCTTTTTCTGTCGACGAAAACTTCTCCTCTTTCCAACCCACCACCTTGTTACATTCTTTCTTTTCCTCTTCACCCCCTCCTTACCCAACATCATTCACCATGGCTGACGAGGTACGCTCCCCCTTCCTCCTGATATACTCGCCCTCTGCGCTACTCTTCAATCCCCTCTGCAAATCGCCCCGGCTAGGCTGTTCATCCAGCCCCGCATATTGAGCCTCCCCTCTTTTCCCAACTGCAACATGCAAACCCCCTCCTCGAAACACTCTGTCCCCCCTCTCGAGGCGCAGGCAAACCACCCATCATCAAACCTCGCAGCAACTAATCCCTGTCGATAGCATGAGCACACCTTCGAGTCCACCGACGCTGGTGCGTCGACGACCTTCCCCATGCAGTGCTCTGCTCTGCGCAAGAACGGTCACGTCGTGATCAAGGGCCGCCCCTGCAAGATCGTCGACATGTCCACCTCCAAGACTGGCAAGCACGGTCACGCCAAGGTTCACCTGGTCGCCATCGATATCTTCACCGGCAAGAAGCTCGAGGATCTGTCTCCCTCCACCCACAACATGGACGTCCCCCACGTCTCCCGCAAGGAGTACCAGCTGGTGAGTGTTTACCCCTCCGAGCCGTGCGCCGGCCTACCCCTCATTCTTACCCCCGTCACGAATCAATCACTAACAAAGCTTAATCTAGCTCGACATCACCGACGATAACTTCCTGTCCCTCATGAAGGACGACGGCGACACCAAGGACGACGTCAAGCTCCCCGAGGGTGAGGTCGGTGCCCGTATCCTCAAGATGTTCCGTGAGGAGGAGAAGGACGTCAGTAAGTAATCCCCGGGCTGCCTCTATGTCGATATGCATCATCTATGCATCAAATCGAGGGTCAATTCGATTCTAACTTAACTTGCCAGACGTCATCGTCCAGACCGCCATGGGTGAGGAGGCCGCCATTGAGGCCAAGGAGGCTCCCAAATAAACGCCATATCCTTGGATCTCTCACATGTTATGTCAACCGTTATGTTTCAAAAATGGGCCTCAGCCCCCCAAAAAATTCATCTTCAATGGTTCAATGGAGGACATGATCCCTTGGACGACTTGTTGTATGTTGCTTCCGGGCATGTCCTCCATATAGCTTTGGATGTAGGCTGGACCGACGAGAAGAATTGCTTTGGTTGGCATCATGAGTGTTGTCCGAAGAACAGTTCCGAGTCCCAGCATCTCATGATAGTGTGATGAATGAATAATTCCGTAAACCTTTGCTTCCTCTCACTACTTTGCCGTTCCCATAGAAAACTATAGAGGAGGCGAAGAGACTTGAACCTGTCTTCCGTCAAAGTTCAACGTCGTCATCGAAAGAGGGAGAAAAATTATTTACCTGCCTGATCAACCACTACTGTACTACAAGATGGGCTCTCTTCCTCAGTAGATGATAATTCAAGTATACATTTCTAGTCAATGTACAGATCTGGCGGTCGCTGAAAAACAAGGCAGAAAAAAATTATGTTCCGAGCGTTCAAACTTAACCGCAACCAGCACCTCAGCGAGCAGACATTCCCGCCCAACCAGCATGAACATATTGCCTCGGGATGGAGTATGTCACCCGAGGGGTCTGTGGTCAGGAGGCATGTCGTGAGCGACGATATTATCTCGACAACGGTCTCTGGTTCTGCCGACGCGGCCACTTGCAAGAGGTATGCATGGGAGACCCCGTCAAACCTGCCTTGTGCCTCGAATGACCATCCCTGGCATCATACCAAGCCACAAAGCGGGGAAAGGCCATGATAGTTGCATTAACCATTGGTGCAGGGCCGTCAAATCGAAGAAGATCCGGATGATTTCGGCACCCAGGGCAAAAGGCACCGGGTGAAGAAGGAAAAGGAAGAGAGATCGCGAAAGAGTATGTAGATCTGCCTGTGTCTCATCGGGCTCAGGCGTCGTTAACTCGAGTCATTACAGCATTTCGCGGTCGGAAGGCGCATACTCTTTTCTTGCAAGCTTGTCAGCTCATTCTTTGGAAACAATGTCACGCCTTGGTCCACGACCATGGCTTTCCAGAGCAGTTCGAGGTAAGTTTAAAAACTCTGCCAAGAAGATTAAAGATTACTCACAACTCTTCTAGACAGTCGTGCGTGACCTCTGGGCCTTCAGGCTGCAAGACTTTACCCTCAGAATCAATGCCACGTTAGACGATGATGAAGATGACGAAAGAGAGCTGTTCAGCTCTCAGCCTGAAACGGATAGTTCTGATGACTCGGGCTTCAAATCAAGTGGTCGGCGGTATCTTGAATGGCCGCGTCTGCTAGACTCAGTTGGTCTTTGCTATCTGGCATCTATACTCATGCGGCTGCCTGTCTGCGTCAGCGACTTTCATCGGTTTGTGCACTGTCAATGTGCTTTCAATCTATTCCTGCAATATCTAATATACTTCTTTATGCAGCTTGATTATACGCCAAGACATTCCCTATATCAGGGTCGCAAAGGCCCTACCTCTTGAGATGAGGGATAAACTTCCTCCGGAATTCGTTGCGAGACTTGATGTTCATGTAAGGAGCCAATGGGATCCGTTGATTTCGATCAAGGCCTGAAGCTGACCTTTACAACGAAGCAACTTCCCAAATTGGAAACCCTCCATCGTTCTTTCGTGGCCCTTGGGCTGCAGTACCAACAGCGTTTTGGAATCAATCTTCCACCCCTGAATTCATCTCTCATCCTCTATCGACATATCAAAAGGCTCGCGATTCCCAGTAAGGACACAGCTCATTTTCTCTTTACCCACGACTACGAGCTAACTTGTTTCTAGTTGACATATATGAAACTGTCTCATATTTGAGAAGTCTTGTGGGTTTCAAGTATGAATTCGGCTCAACGTCATCAAAAAGCAAGCCAAGGCGCAACCTAGACTTGCCCGAAGTTCAATTGATGGCACTTATTGTTATTGCCACTAAATTGCTCTTCCCGTTTGACGACCTAGAGCGACAACCTTCCACGGCCAAGGAGCCTGCCACTCAATTTATAGATTGGTCTCTGTGGGCTCGCGCCCAAACTCGCTTCAACAATCGCGAAAACGCAAATGGGAGGATTGACAAAGAGCAGGTCATTCAGCTGACCGATAAAGACGTTCTGAACATGGGCTCCAGTCAACTTGACCAGTATATGGACTGGTATGAAAGCAGCTGGATCGACAGTTTCCGACTCTTGAACCCTGTCGCAAACATGTTTCCCACCAGCCGAACGACTGAAGCCCCCGGTCCCTCGCAAGCGGTGCCGCCTTCAACCCTGGCGATGGCTGCGAACACAGAGGAAGCCCTGAATTCCCTAGTACAGACAGTCATGCAGGAGTTGAAGGCAAACGAAATCAATCAAGATCCAGAAGAAGACGATTGCCGGCCAGGCTCTTGGTATTGGCGATATCGATGGGAATCGCAACTTCCCGAGACGGCCAAGGCCTTCTACGAATTAGCGGCTCAGCTTGCGGCTGTCTCTTTACAGACTCTTATTAACGCCGTCACTGTCTCTGAGCATAGGATTGCCAAGACTATTGAAGACAAACGGCGGGCGGAGTATTTCAGTCAAATGATGGAGTTGGATATGGAGGGTGACGCAGACGAAGACAGTGCCGATGGAATGGATGAGCTGGACGAGCAGCTGACTGAGTTGAATGTTGGAATGGAGCCATGATACTTGGTAGACAATACCAATTGCTTTAGACAGCAAATTCGAATTGATTAGCGTGCCTGTTCATCAACATTGACCCTGAAGGCAGAGAAGTACAGATTCAGAATACGTCATCTGTTTCATAAATAGATTTTTAGAATTTTGAACCAGTTGACATAGTTCGAATGTCCCAAAATGGAAGGCATCCGCTCACGTGACAGCACCCCAAAACGGCAGCTCTTGACTAGGGCTTAGGGCAATCCCGTGCCCGCGAATCGGCCCACCTTTGCTAAGCGAGAAATCATCAAATTGTCATTGCCTCCTCCGCCTCGAACTCAGCGACCGACCGCCGACACCAACGAAAACTCGCAACCAGTACGTTTCGCTCAACACCGTCTAAATGCGCTCCTGTGACCCGGGTGAACCTACGAGCTAACATGTCCCTTTTTCCGCGTGTTTCTAGTGCAGATGTAGGTCACCCTTTTGACTCTTCGAATGCCTATCACCCTCGAATCGACCCCCGATGACCCGCCAAACCGCCCCTAAAGCAGTCGATATGAAAGGAAAGAGCGTGGACTAATACGGCTCGATATAGTTTCGTCAAGACCCTGACGGGTAAGACCATTACCCTCGACGTCGAGTCGAGCGACACCATCGACAACGTCAAGACCAAGATCCAGGACAAGGAGGGCATTCCCCCAGACCAGCAGCGCCTGATCTTCGCCGGCAAGCAGCTCGAGGATGGCCGCACTCTGAGCGACTACAACATCCAGAAGGTACGGGAATTCGGACTACGCCTTTCTCTTTGATGACGACATGGACTGGACTGGGGTCGATGGCATCATGCGGGTTCTTTGATATCGACATACGAATGCGGATGTTCTCGAATTGCCCGCTCTGATGCAAAAGAGGAGGGATTATGTCCAGTGTCGGCGGATTCGAGGATACGTCTTACATCTGGGACTCAAGTGACTAACATGAGATTCGCATCCATAGGAGTCCACCCTTCACCTCGTCCTGCGCCTGCGTGGTGGTATTATCGAGCCCTCCCTGAAGGCCCTTGCCTCCAAGTACAACTGCGAGAAGTCCATCTGCCGCAAGTGCTACGTATGTGCACCATGTCCCCACACTTATCCGCGCCGACGTCAAGCACTTCCAATCGATCTTCTTCGATGAACCGCGCGAATCGATACTCTTCCACGAAATACTAACATGATTGCTTTACAGGCCCGTCTCCCCCCTCGTGCCACCAACTGCCGTAAGAAGAAGTGCGGCCACACCAACCAGCTCCGCCCCAAGAAGAAGCTGAAATAGACGACTCGCTTTTTTGGTGTTGTGCTCGGTGTGCTGTGGTGCAGAATCCAGGTCTGAGGTTTGGCAGGAACGCGACACGGAGAGGTTTACATATGGCGTTAGAAATGATGAAACAATCACAGCCACAAGTCAAACTGTTTTTAGTTGGCGCCTCCCGGCTACAAGTCGCAGTCCATGAATTGAAGTAAAAGTTCAAAACATTTCAAATGACCTTTGGCCGTTAGGCTCCTTCATGCTCCTCTTCTAACCGGCCAAGCCGAGAAATCTAGGTGCATATGTAGTCTTTCTATCTTCGTACCTACCTTGCTTTCGACGTGCTACTTTGGTTGATATCAAGCTCGGTTTCTAAGCTGTTCAGCTCCATTTCCTGGTGTCCAAAATTGAACGATGATGTAATTTCAAGAATCTATATCTGGGGTTCCACAATATACCTACCTAGGCAATGCCCCCTAGACTGGACGATATACACGGTTAGGTCTCAAAGTATATATCGGCGAGTGCCACCAGCCGGGCCGTCTGCTAGGTGGGATCTATAGGTATAACCTACGGGCATCACCTGCACCTAGGTGTACGCCATGAGCCTCAAAATACTGGAAATGCCTTCAAGCTTATAAGTACCATCTCTCTGTACCTACCGGCACAAGATTCACATATGAGACAGGGCCAACCACGAGAACAGCGGGACTTAGCCATAGATACCTACCTAGGGTGGTTCCAGACATAGATGACCCAAAATGGATGGAGTGTTTCCAGCATCGAACACACCCGTGCAATAATAGAAATATATTTGAAGAAACTGCAAACACTGTCAAATACTGTATCTTGACGGACGCTCGTCAGTAGGTATTCTACCCAGAAGGCCAAGGTCTGCCCGTCTCTGTAATCTTTGCAGATTGAAACCTGGACCTTGGGAGCCCGAGCAAAGAAGAGTATTCGAGCAAACAGAGATCATAACCTTATGAGAACTTTAATGCCATTGCCAGCCGTCGATGGCGAGCATATAGGAATAGAATACATGCGTGACTGGTTATAGAAGCGCGTATAAGAAAACCAAAACTCAGAACCACGTGCTTCCTGCGCATTGCCAACAAGATACCCAGACGAATTCTTTCGACGTCAAGCATCGATGTAGATTCAAGTTTCATGCCTAAAACATCATTCGTCGCTTATCATCACCGCCATCGTGGTCCTTGTCCTTGTTCTTCTTCGACACTGGACTCGCGTGCCTGAATGGAAGGTCAGCTGGTGATTGGTAAATGAGAGAACGTAGCGGGGAGACTCACGCAAAGAAAAGAATCTTGATAGCAATAGCCAGACCTGCATGTAGCACGACAACCAAGATCAACAGGATCTTGCTAGCCTTAGCATCCGTAGCGTTCAACACAGGGTACAAGTTCCG
The DNA here is from genome assembly GCA_024706585.1 of Penicillium simplicissimum. Classification (NCBI taxonomy): domain Eukaryota; kingdom Fungi; phylum Ascomycota; class Eurotiomycetes; order Eurotiales; family Aspergillaceae; genus Penicillium; species Penicillium simplicissimum. Next base: position 1,562,629 of record JAMZTW010000061.1, read on the forward strand.
CAGGAGGAAGAAGACCGTCCACGCAAAGCCAACACCGACAAGCGCCCAGTTCAGCGCAGTCAGCGGGCTCCAGCTGACAAGCGCAACACCAATCCAAACCAAGTTTGAGTATCCGTACAACGCCCAGCACTCAATCAGATCCGCCGTCGAGCTCCCAAACCACCGCAGTGCACCCCACAGAGCAATAGGCAGGATGCCCGTGTACCCATAGATCAGGCCCGCCGCACCAGACAGCAGAGTAAAGTCGTACTCAAAATGCTTCTCGTCATTATTCGACAGCCACTGTGAGATAGTTCCTGTTAGGAACAGAATCACCACAACGGTCGTCGCGATCCAGACGGGTCCGTAAAGGTCGGCATTGCCCTCGAGAACGTCCAGGAAGTTCGAGCGCGGATAGAGCGCGGCCATGCAGCGGCGCAGCACCTCATTTGTATCGACGTCGAAGAATCGCTCGTAGTAGTGGATTGACCACCAACTGTGTTTGGTCGGGGTGCCGCCAGGGGACCGGTCGCGGCCGCGCGAAGAGCTGCCGCCTAGGAACGGGGTGGAATCGCCTTGAACTTTGGCGCTGCGTTGGTCATTTTCAAAGTCTGGAGTTGATTCAAGATTCGTGGTTAGGCACTTCCATGAATACTGTTTGCGGTAGCCTGGTGAGGGGACTCACTGGATGGGTGGAATTCAAGGTCCTCTTGCAGGTCCGTATGTCCAAGGTCGCCCTGCTGTGGTGTTAGAAAAAAAAACAACGGACATAGAGTAGAGCTGGAATATGGTGCGCTGACCTCGGCGTCCACGTCTACTACCACGTCGTAGCCCCGGTTCGCCATAGTGGTGGATGAATGTTGGAGAGCTGGCGTTATCGGAGAGGTGGAAGTGTACACATCAGCTTCCCCCGGCGGAACGCCACATTTCCCGAGTCAAACGATGTGGACCGTCCATCTGAAGGACTAGCATAACCACGCTAATCCTTCCTAACGTCGACATCAGATTAGACTCTGAAGAAGTTCGTCATACTTCTTGAGGCCAATGAAAACCTTTGATTTACTTTGAATTTTCCTTCTCAAGGCAGTTTTCATCGATATTAGGTAGTAGTTATACAGTCCCATTGCTTTTCTAGAATGCCTCTCTAGCCCTTGAGCATGGCTTGTAGTCGGCCAAAGTAGAACCAGATTGAAGAGTCCAGTCCTTTCTTTCGGATGTAGATAGATGCAGCGCCAACAAGGATCGCCAATGCCACGGATCCGACAGCCCTCCTGTGCTTCCACCCGAACTCTAGAGCTTGCTTCCGGCGCTCCTCATTTCGCATTCGCCGGGCTTGTTGTTGGAACATCTCTATCGCCCCATTGACACTGTAGTGCTGAGAAGAGTCACGGGAGGTCTTGAGGACGCTGCAACTGGGAATCCGTTTCCATGCGCCATGAGGCAGCGACTCTGGAGGATGGTCTTTGAAGAGCTGGGTCGCCCTCAAAATCAATTCATCTAGATTGAGTGGACACGGTAACTTGGATAGCGTGAAGTGCAACATCTCCGGCTCATCCGCGGGGATGTCCATCAGCTCCTTCTTTCGGGAGATAATGATGGCCGCAAACAAATAGATTGCTACCACCGGCTCCCGAGCAAGGAGGAAGTCGAATAAGCGAGCAATATCGCTGTACTCTTGAATGTCATGGGCGTAGAGCGTGAGGGTAGCCGCAAGGGCAAAGAAAGGTTGGATATTTGCGAGATGACGCCACAGCGCGGGGTCAATAGTGCCAACGATTGCAGGAATCAGCTGCAAATGTTTCAAGGCTGGCGTGAGTGAGGGAAGCATGTAATCCCTGATTCGGAAGAGTGATACATGAGCCATAGCCAATGCAGCCTTCTGGCGACCCAGAACCAGAAGTAGAACTTGGACAATGTCATGATATCCTTGGAAATAGCATAGCATGGGGTAATTTCTGAGAACCTGAACGATTAGGTCCGATAGCTGATCTTTCTTTTTCAGGAGATCCTCCTCAGGGACTAGTTCACAGGTCAGTCTCCATCGAAAGCGTACCAACAGAAATCCCTCATCTCACCACTGGGATAATAGACAAAAGCACGATTAACATCGAGCTGTACCTGATCCTCGTCGGCGTGGCGTGGTAGGTCAACTAGAGGCTTGAGGTCCTCTGATGGTGAGTTTAAGTCGCAGTGCAAGAAAATCGGCCCTAGGCGAAGAGGGTTAGTTTGGCTCATCTAGAATCGGGTATTTTGGCTTCGTACATGCTCTCCGCCTCAGTTCATCGTCTAGCAACCCGCCTTCGCTGGTGGCATAAGAGACCAACGCTTCTACATCGTTCATGTCGCAAGCGCGGCCAATCGCAGCTGCTTTCTCTGCCCTGGCTTTGCCTTGCTGCTGAGTTTCCAATGATTCCTCTGATGGTACGCTGGATACAGATGACGCCTTTTCCTCATCCGTTGCGACCAGCCTCGATTGAGGACCGTTCTCTGATGAGTCCATTGTAAACGTTCAGAAAACAAGGAATTTCAAAGCTTTCGTATACTTTGAGTGAATCAATGGCAAGGTGATGATGCCGTGATGCTTAGCCAGATCATTCGATCATGGGTGGTCCTCAAGTATCCTCTGAGAGACTACAGTACAAAGACTGCGGCTTCGCTGCGGGTTTCCACCCTCCAAAGTCGTTTAAAGATAATACAAGACCACCAAAAATGATCAGAGACAAGGGCTTCTCAACGCTATCGTTGGGCCAGGCACAGAGCTGTCGTAGTTGATGCCAGCAGAAGCCCTCGTCTTCTTTTGGATTTCGAACGGCAGCCGTGCTGGGCGGTGCCGCGTAGCAGCCTGAGGCACCAAGGAACGTGATTCCCCATCCTGCAAAACACCAAACAGCAGCTCGAGCTCATACGCTCGGGTGTATGTATCAACGGCTGGTCTCGAAGGGCCATAGCAACAAGAAAGATCAGTGAAGAAGATTGAATCTCCCATCCCTATCCTCTGCCTTGGGCCCCTATCCCACCAGCTCTGCCGGATCACCCCGCAGGCGGTACATGTGGCTCGAACCACGCACATCACACGATAATTCGGCTTTAAAGCAATCCTGGTCAAGCTCTGGAGCAGAAAGTTGTGATGAGAGTCGCGGAGATGACCGTATAGATTATCTCTCCGGCCTACATCCTGCTTCCTTAGCTGCTTGGCTGTATGTCCTTCGAAATTTGATTCATCGCGATCGTATGAGTGCATGTTGATTCATTATAGGGTCTCTGATTCCAGCGGTTTCTACCACTTGAATATTTCCCCCGAAGCTCTCACCAAAGTCGGGCAACCAGCTCTGACACGGCCAGCTTGGCTATAAACGAGCTGGGAGCAACTTTGAGCACGCCTTCGGACTATGGTCCACCATCTCCATGCGCAGTTTAAATGCTCTTTCGCCTCATAACTCTCCTCTCACACAATACTTGTGACCGCCAGCTCCGACGAGCATTTCATCAGTAATCTTGGTCGCGACTGAGATGGACGAGGAACAATACTTCACGCGCCCAGCGCGCGAACTCACCGGCCTCCTCACCCAGACCATCATCCCCAGCCCTGTTGTCCAGTGGATTCTCCCAGCTCGTCTTCGCAGCAGCCAACGCAATGATGTTGTCTTTGTGGGCCACCGCCGAGTCCAGGTAAAAGAGGCTTCTACTGAGGGCTTTTTACAAGACGTGACAGAGAAGAATGACTTTGACCATTCCATTGTTGGGGCCAAGGCTATCAATGTGAACGCCCAACTTCCATGGGAGACCCAGTTAGAGAATACTGGAGCCGATGATCAAATGCGGGACGACTCAGATCTTCTTGATCGCCTGCCTTCTCAGCTTCTCGTGCTTTCTCTGGAGATGAGGGAGCTTCAATTCCTATATTGTCCGATCTCTGGTGATGAGGAGTTCGTCACATATCGTCGGCCTTTGCCTGTGGATGTTGATCTTGCCGAAAGATTTGGGAAGCATATCGCCGTGGACCCGAGGTGAGTTTGGCCCTGTTTCGAGTGCTCCAAACGACGAGCTAACGAACCATAGATCACGAGCAGTTGCAGTCAGTGCATCGAGTCATTATTTTGGACTGCTTCTCCTCAAGTCCCCCAGAGATATCCAGCAGCAGATGGCTGAAGGAAAACTCGACCCTATCAAACATGTATGCCTTTGCAACTCCCTTGCGTTGTATCTGTATTGATCAAAGCTTCTATAGGAGCATTTTTACAGCTGCGAAGGAATCATTCAATTTATGGAGTTTTTGTATCCGAAAGCCTCTGATGACAAGAGAATCATACTTCTCATCGTCTGCTCTAGTGCTGAAGGCTCGTTTGCTAGAATCTTTCAGTGGGATGATCGCAATGTTACGATGCTCGGTCCAGAGATCGTCGAGTTCAAACTTCGCAGGGAAGACAGGTTGCCGACGATGATCATCCCGCTGACCAAAGAGTCTTCATTCTTGGTCGTCACAAGCATCTCCATGGCAGTTTATCCTTCTGACTCGTCACATCCTCGGCCAGCCAGATATCCGCTTATAGCGCCCGACACCACCTTCAAGGAAACCTCGCTATGGACCCAGTGGGCACGGCCCGCTCGTAACTGGCTCTACCGTCAAAAGTCTGACGGAATATTCCTCTGTCGTGAAGATGGCTGCATTTATTTCCTTGAGTTCGGCAACGAGGGTGCGCTAGAATCACAGACCAGCTTGGGTCAACTTCACTGTGATGTCGATTCCGCCTTTGATGTCCTAGACATGGGTCACGAGGGAGGTGACTTTATTCTAGCCGCCGGAAGCATGGGGGATGGCGGACTTTTCATTCAAGAGGCACGCAATCAGCCTCAATGTCTTCAAAGGTTCCTCAACTGGGCTCCCGTCACGGACGCTGTCATGGTGCCGTCAAAAACCCACGAAAACGTCAAATGCAGCGTCTCTCGGGATCGGCTATTCGCATGTTCTGCCTCATCTGCCTCCAGGCAAAGCGCGCTCCATGAGCTTCGGTATGGATATGAAGCCCAAGTCGGCTTCTCAGTCCCTCTTGATGACTTCTTCAGCGTACGAGATATGTGGGCCTTCAACGACCATGCCAATGGAGGCGTCTATGTTATGCTTTCGGACCCTATGTGCACCCTACTTCTCTACGTCAACCCCAGTCTTGATGATCCCATCAGTGCGCTAGATGAGAAAGAGACGGGCCTTGACAACGCGCAGACACTGGCAGCTGGCTGCACTCCCACGGGCGTCCTTGTCCAAGTCACGCAAAAGGCTACACAGCTTTTCGTCCCGGACAATATCGCCTCCAATACTTCTATCCCACACCAGCCCGGCTCTAACGTCGTTGCAGTCACTGTGGATGGACCAAGCTCGACTGTGGTTACTGCCGTTCGATACAACAATGAGCTCAACCTAACGCTAACTCGCGTCGCTGCGAACGATGCCAACGTTGGCCTGGACGTCATCCACGCCGTTAATATAGACAAAGAGCCCATATGTCTATCGCTTGAGACCTTAGGGGACACCGCAATCATCTTCATGGGCACCAGCGACGGCACGGTTAAAGTCTTCCATGTTGAGAATGATAAAATCAACTTTCTCTTGGATGTCAATGTCTCCATTGAGCGAACGGATGACTTTTCTCGAGCAATCGACAGTCTTGCAATGATTCGCCAGACTGACTCTGGTGTTCTACGCGCTCATTTGCTATGTGGACTACGGAGCGGCGTACTTGTGCCTTTCCAGGTCGACTTCAACGCCACCAGTCTGATCGGTATTTTCAAAAGCATAAATGTCGTTAAAACTGATCTTGAACAACACTGATGTCATAACCAGGTTTAAATCAAGTATCACCAAAGCATGTGGGAATGACATCGCTTCGACTCCAAAGTCACGGTACATTTGCAATGCTGATTTGTGATAACGAGTTGTGGCGTGTATCAACCAGTGCCGATGGTGTCCCAAATGAATGCTTTCTTTCACGGGTTTGGGTCACAGAGCAGAGCAATGTCAGTGTCGAGAAATAACTTGCCCATGGGGCTTTGAAGCTCGATTGCTAATTATCAGTGTAGCCTGCTTACTTCCCTGCCAAGATTCATGGCTTCGGACTGATAAGCCAGCAGAGTCTAGATCAAGGTCTTTCCCTAGGACCTCTGTTCTGCTTCGCAGACCGACAGCTTCTCAATTGCACACTGGATTGCGAACCCAAGATTGTGCCTCGAAGAATCGGCCTGCCTGGCACGGCCAGGAAACTGATCTATTCGCCACTTATTCATCGACTCATACTGGCTTATGACAAGACCGAGATCGAGGAGCCCAGCAGACCCGGTGATATAACAATGCGATCATGTATGGCAATTGTACTTCCAGATGCACAGGAGCCCGTCAACCCACTAGAGCAGCCGCTCATGCCCCGCGCGTCCCCCGGAGAGAGAATCACCTGTATGATGGACTGGATGTTCGAAAGAGACGGTCATGTGTACCATTATATTGCTATTGGTACCGGTCTCCCGGCGACCGTTGAGGTCGGACCACGAGGCCATCTCGTTCTATTGACCGCGCCTCGAGATCAACAGAATCCCTCCAAAGTGCGAGTTGTGACCAAGCATGTCCAGGAATACCTTGACGGTCCAGTGCGATCGATCGTGGCCTATGGCAATACACTTCTCATTTGTACAGGGAGGATCATTCGCCCCTTGGCACCGAGTGGTGCGTCTATCAAATGGGCCTCAAATGCCTGGCAGGAACTTCCCTCTCCAGCGGTGGCTATGACTGTCTCAACGCCATTTGTGCACGTCACTACCGCCCGCCACGGATTTGTCGTCTTGGAAGTTCTCGACGACGGGACTGGACTCCACTTCTTGAAGCTACGCGCTCATGACTCGAAACCGCTCGACGGGTTAACTCACTACGTGACGGCAGGTGAACCATCTCTTGCCTTCTTAAGCACTCGCGGTGGCAACGTGCGCGCCGGGAGACTATCCAGCAACACCGACCTCCGCACCACCCAAGTATTCGCGCCCCCTGCGCCGGAAGAGGCCTCGGTCTGGGACTCCATTCTACAGTTTGTGCCCAGCTCTGAACGCGACATATTCCCCAAGTCGCCGCAGGAGAGAGGCGGTGCAATCTACGGTGTCGCTCTCAGTGGCTCGGTCTGTCGGTTTTCCATCTTACGGGAGGATGAGACGCGCCTGCTTCTCGCCTTGCAAGACCTATGCCGCAAAGACGAAGCTCTTTATACCTCCTTGGCCGCGCGCGAAAAACGCAAGAAGCCCACTTGGGCCGATCCTAAGAAGGATAACTGCCAGGTGGACGGTGACATTCTCATCCGTCTGGCTCGGCGTAGGGCAGACTATCTGGAGGATCGAATCCATGCACTTGACCAGAAGCGAGATTCTCCGATCTATGAGCCTTTCATGCGAAATGCAGCGCTCAAAGCGCTGGGGCCTTCGGACAACTACGCCCAGCAGGTTGTGGGATGGCTTCGGCAGCTGCTTCATGTTGAGATTTGATCCATAACGGGCGCAGCTATGGTGACTCTGACCCTGATTGGGTACTTTTTGTACATCTAATGAGGCACCGTCTACAATGATTCGGTACGATGCAAATGAAATGCGTCTTCTTGATGTCCGACATATGGAAATGAGCTTGATGAGTGTTGCTTTCCCAGATCGTTGTACCAAAAAATCAACCATAGATAAAGTTCATGAATCATGAGTAGTATAAATCTTTTCCGACTCCTTCGGGAGTAAGCTCATTGAATGCAACCAAAACAGAGCTGGGAGGCGACCTCGTTGTGGACAGTGGCAATCTTTATAAAGCCCACGGCCACGGGTGAAGTCAGATTGCATTGTTCCCCACCATTCGATTATTCTTCCCGAAATTCTTTTTCTCACCACCTTTCTCCCCCCCGGTCCACTTAAACCATCTTTTCTTTATCGGGGATTCGAGTTTGGAGCTTCAAACTCGTCTATTTTTTCACCTTTCATCTACTTTTCGCCGCATTTCTCCCCTCGGCGACCCGCAGCCCGCAAGTGAACGGTTAGCTCCGTTTGTGCGCCCACTGCGTCCCTCCGATCGCCCCTCGATTCGGACCCGAAATAGCTCCAAAGACTTTTTAACGCACACACCCCGACATAATGGCGCCCAAGAAGAAGGGAAACAAGCGCCAGGAGGAGGACTGGGAGGCTGAGCTCGGCGAGACCGCTGCTCCCACTGAGGCGCCCGCGGAGGACGAGGCCCAGAACGGCGGCGAAAATGCTGCCGAAGAAGAACAGTCAGGCGGCGGCGGCTTGATGGCCGCTCTGCGAAAGAACAAGGCCCGGAAGGCCAAGAAGGGCAAGCCCGTCAACGACTTTGTTGAGGGTGAGGACGCCGATGCCGATCTTGCCAGCAAGCAGCCCGAGGAGGGTACTTTCGACGAGGACGATGTCTTCGCCGGCAAGCCTAAGAAGCCTATTAAGGAAGTGGCGCCTCCCCCAGCTCCCGCCTCTGATGAAGGCGAGTTCCGTGTGAAGTCCAAGAAGGAGAAGGAGAAGGAGAAGAAGGAGCGTGAGAAGCAGCGAAAGAAGGAACAGGTAAGACTTTAACGACGTTCTGTCTGTTTCTCTTTCACTCGGTCAAACTCGAGATAACTGACTCCATTTCTACTTTCTAGGCCGCTGCAAAGAAGAAGAGCGCCCCTGCTGCCGCAAAGGCGGAGCCTGCCAAGCCTGTCGCGGAAGTCAAGAAGGACGAACCAGAGCCTGCCGCGGCTTCTGCTAAGCCCGCTGGCAAGGCCAAGAAGCTTCCTCCTCACCTCGCAGCTCTTCAGAAACAGCAGGAATTGCTGCGCAAACAGCGCGAGGAGGAGGAACGCCGTCTAGCCGAAGAGAAGGCCGCTTTGGAAGAACAAGCACGGCTTGATGCCGAGGAGGAGGCGAAGCGCGAAGAGGCCCGTCAACGGAAGAAGGAGAAGGAGCGTGAGAAGAAGGAACAGCTTCGCAGGGAGGGCAAGCTTTTGACCAAGGCCCAGAAGGAGGCCCAGGCAAAGAATGAACTTCGTATGAAGCAGCTGCTTGCCTCTGGTGTTTCAGTTGCTGGTCTGGAAGGCGGCGCCGAGAAGAAGCGTCCTGTCTACGAGAACCGCAAGAAGAAGGGCGGCAAGAAGCAAGAAGAGGATCTCGAGGCCGCTGCTGAGCGCGCACGTCTCCAACGCGAGGCTGAGGATGAACGCCGGAAAAAGGAGGCCGAGGAGAAGGCCAAGGCCGAGGCCGAGGCTAAGGCCAAGGCTGCTCCTCCTGTGGAGGACGAGGACGCCGTGGATGATTGGGAGAAGGCCGCGGAGGCTGAAGAGGATGTCAAGGACAGCTGGGATGCTCCTTCTGACGAGGAGGAGGAGAAGCCTACTACGACCAACGGCGCTGAGGAGAAGAAAGATGAGGAAGAGGAATCCGAAGAAGACTCCGAAGATGAATCTTCCTCCGAGGAGGACTCCGAGGATGAGGAGCAGTCTGCCAACCAAAGGGCCATTGCCGCGCGCAAGGCCGAGGCTGCGGAGCGCAGAAAGAAGCAGCACGAGGAGGCTTTGGCGGCTCGATCCAAGGACAACCTGCGCTCGCCTATTTGCTGTATTCTTGGTCACGTCGATACCGGAAAGACCAAGCTTCTGGACAAGATTCGTCAGACCAACGTGCAGGAAGGCGAAGCTGGTGGTATCACTCAGCAAATTGGTGCTACCTACTTCCCCGTTGATGCCCTGAAGCAAAAGACTGCTGTTGTGAACAAGGATGGTGCCTTCGAATTCAAGGTCCCCGGTCTGTTGATTATCGATACCCCCGGTCACGAGTCCTTCTCCAACCTTCGTTCAAGAGGTTCCTCCCTCTGCAACATCGCCATTCTGGTCGTCGATATCATGCACGGTCTCGAGCCTCAGACTTTGGAGTCTATGCGTCTGCTGCGTGATCGCCGCACTCCCTTCATTGTTGCGCTGAACAAGATCGATCGTCTCTACGGCTGGAAGAAGATTGATAACAACGGCTTCGAGGAGAGTTTGAGCATGCAGAACAAGGGTGTCCAGAACGAGTTCCGCACTCGTCTGGAGGCTACCAAGCTTGCTTTCGCCGAGCAGGGTTTCAACTCCGAGCTCTTCTACGAGAACAAGTCGTTGGCACGCAATGTCTCCCTGGTGCCTACCTCTGCTCTCACTGGCGAGGGTATTCCCGACATGCTCAAGCTTCTGACCAAGCTCAGTCAGGAGCGTATGACCAACTCCCTCATGTACCTGTCCGAGGTTGAGTGTACTGTTCTCGAGGTGAAAGTCATCGAGGGTCTTGGTACCACCATCGATGTGGTCCTGTCTAACGGTATTCTCCGTGAAGGTGATCGGATTGTCCTTTGTGGTCTCAATGGGCCTATTGTGACGAATATTCGTGCCCTGTTGACTCCTGCACCACTCAAGGAACTGCGTCTCAAGTCTCAGTACGTCCACAACAAGGAGGTCAAGGCCGCCCTTGGTGTCAAGATTGCTGCCAACGACTTGGAACATGCTATTGCTGGTTCCCGTCTGCTTGTCGTTGGTCCTGATGACGACGAGGAGGACCTCGAGGACGAGGTCATGAGTGATCTTGAGAACTTGCTTAGCCGTGTCGCTACCGACAACCGTGGTGTCACCGTCCAGGCTTCTACCCTGGGTTCTCTGGAGGCTCTCCTGGAGTTCCTGAAGGTTTCCAAGATTCCTGTTGCCAACATCTCCATCGGTCCTGTCTACAAGCGTGATGTTATGATGGCTGGAACCATGCTTGAAAAGGCCAAGGAGTACGCCGTCATGCTTTGTTTCGATGTCAAGGTTGACAAGGAAGCCGCTGCCTACGCCGCCGAGGTCGGCGTCAAGATCTTCACGGCCGACATTATTTACCACCTGTTCGACGACTTCACGAAGCACATGGCTGATTTGACTGAGAAGCGTAAGGAGGAGAGCAAGCTGCTCGCTATCTTCCCTTGCGTTATCAACCCCGTTGCTGTCTTCAACAAGAAGGACCCCATTGTTATTGGTGTTGATGTCATTGAGGGAAGCTTGCGCATGCATACCCCTCTCGCGGCGGTTCGCACCAACGCTGCTGGTCAGAAGGAGATTGTTGACATTGGCCGAGTGTAAGTTTTGCAACTCATCATCCTATTGTTGATCTTGTAGCAATGGATTCTAACATTTACCACAGGACATCCATCGAGCGTGACCACAAGCCTATTGCAGTCTGCAAGAAGGGTCAGCCTTCCGTTGCCGTCAAGGTCGAGGGCCCCAACCAGCCCATGTACGGTCGCCAACTGGAGGAGACTGATCAGCTGTACTCGCACATCTCGCGTGCCAGTATCGACACCCTGAAGGAGTTCTACCGGTCCGAGGTCACCATGGAGGAGTGGGCCCTGGTCAAGAAGCTCAAGCCTGTCTTTGACATTCCTTGAGCTGGGGGCACTCTGCCATCATTTACAGAACCTGCACTTCGTCCGAGGGGTGGATCCGCCATGGCCCATTCAGCGTCGCAGCACCTCGTGGGGGGTAGTCTCTTAACATGATTTGACGCGGTATTTGATTCATGACTTTTTTCGAGGATGATTGAATGGACAAAAGTTATTCTGGTGGTTTTGAGCATGATATGGACATACCCAATGAACGACCACGACATGAAACGGACCAAGCTCAAAAGTTGATGCGAATGCCTCCTTTTCTGTACATGACATGGGAAGACAAATAAAAGCGACCACCCCTCTCCGGCTGGTTCTCTCTCATACCAGAACTGTTTATGTTATAGCTGCTTTTTTTAGACTTGAATTGCATGTCCATAGGTATTTCATACATTCCAACCTACTCGACGGGACTATCTTCTCTTCTTGGAAATAGCTTTCGTACAGCAACGAGCTCGATCCCATTTCATGCCACTCTCCAAGGTGAATATTTACCCAATTCCCTTCGTCAATCCATTCCAATTCACCTACTTCAACTCCAATCTGATCACGCATCACGCCCCTCCCACCGCACCGTCTTCCCCCCCTTCTTCTCCCAATCCAACCAACTCCCATCATAAACACCCACCTGCTCGACATTATACCCCGCCTGCACAGCCATCTGCGCCGCCGCCCGCGCCCGCACACCCGCCTTACAATAAAACACAATCTGCTGCTCCGCCCCCGGATTCGGCTTCGGGTATCCGAAGCGGGTCTCGAACTCGTCCGCGGTGAGGTAGAGCGCATCCGCCTGCGAGGCGAGGGGGATGTTGACGGCGCCGGGGATGATGCCGGTGCTGTTGAGTTCGGCGGGTTCGCGGACGTCGATGAGGATTACGGGGTGGTGGGTTGGGGAGGGGGTTGTGGATGGGAGAGTGGCGGTTATCTGGTGGGTGGGGGTTAGTTTATATGTTTATCGTCGCTTGTTGCCTGGCCTGGAGGTGAATCGTGATGGTGAGTCGGGGCGGCGGCCTGACTTACGTCTTCAAAGCCCCATTGCCGGAAAGTGGGGGCGGCGGAATCGTCGCTGGACCAGCGGGTTTGCTGGTGGGAGGTAAGTACGCGGGGTGATTTTGGTGAGCAGGTTGGTGCGAGAGAACGGTGGCTTTGGCAGGTCGAGATGAGGCCTCGGCTGGCTGCGGAGAGCGCTCGGCGCTGAAGTGCTGATGTCGCTGCGAGGGACTGGCGGGCTGGTGCTTTGAGGGCTGTGGAGACAATTGTGGCGACTGAGCGCCGGGCAGTGGAATGCAATGGTGCAGCCATTGTATCGGTGGTGTCCAGTATCGAGTTGACTTTCCAATACAAAAGACTAAGAGAGGTTGGGATGCCGACCTCAGGCCGAGGGTGATGCCGTGATGTAAGTGTCGAGCGACACCGCCTGCCGGATCGGGATAGATGGTACAGATCAATAAATCAATCGGTGGTCTGTTTATGAAGTCTACAGCCGAGTATCGAAGCCTGAGTTAACTTTGAAGTCATGGCCTGGTAGACTTTCGTCATCTCTCTTCTCCTACGCTGACTCCCAACTAAACGGGTTATGACGATGTTTTGGCCCCCACCTCAATCGGTCCTGTCGGCGCCAAGGTACAGGCTGTCAGGCACTGGAAGAATATATCTTGGCCCCCACAACCTCAATCAGACGAGCGAAGTGATAAGCCTCGGGGGGCCTTAATGTAGGTAGTTCCACACGGCTAATCCCGCAGAGAGGGTGCGAACTTCCAATTGAGGTCTCACAGAGGTCAAAGGCATCTCTTGGCACGTGCTAGGACTGTTCAGCTTCCGAAGTTGCCCGCCTAAACATGGATGGATCTCTCCGTACAGGTTTTGGGGAGCGAGCTAAGACATGCATGGACATTGACACGATGAGCCCCTATGCGGGCGGTGTTGCGAAGTCCGAGAACTCCAGGTCATGCTGTTCGAATACCCATGCGGATGATCAATACTGTAGAGTGGAGATGTCAGACTAGTTGAGTTCGCTGAACTCTGTATCTTTTGGGGGCCAAGCAACCAGGTCCACACGTATACCTCAAGGCTAATTTGTCCGTACAGTACTCTGTCGATCAGTTACACGGCAAAATTGCAAGGGTGCGGCTTAGCAAGACTGAATTCAAATCCCAGAAGGCTCAGTCTTTTCTCGAAATCACCTTTCTCATCTCGGGTTTTCCTTCGCTGGTCCAATCTACTCATCTGGGCTCTATCTCATGATGCCCTTCCCCCTAAGCCCTTCCTCTCCCACTTCATGAAACCATCCAACCAAGCCATAATGAAGCGTCTTGCCACTGAAAAACCTTCTTTCATCCTCCTCCTCCTCCTTTTCCTCCTCACCCAACAAGCCCTCTCCCAGTGCTACTACCCCAATGGCACCCAAGAAACAGACCCCGCCTACCAACCATGCCCCGGCTTCGACGGCAGAGCGCGAATGTGCTGTGCCACCAACCGCACCAATCCCTTCGGCGGCGCAGCCACAAACGGCTGGACGGCGAACAAGTGCCTCCCCAATGGTCTCTGCCTAGACGGAGCCACGACAATCGACCAGCACGGGAAGACAGTCCTGGTGCAGCAGTATTGGCGGGATCTGTGTACGAGTCGAAATTGGAATGATGGGGGGTGTTTGATGGCTTGCGCGTCTAATGTATGTGGGCTTTTTGAGTTTGTAGTGCATACCTGCCTCTCCTGATGACATTGAGTGGAAGGTTGTTGCCGTGACATTGGCTAATTGCTGGTTGAACCGGGGAACGAATAGGCGAATGATAGGACCACCAGGATGACACCGTGTGGCAATCCGAATACATCCACGACATGGTGCTGCGGCGACAACACGGATTGCTGCAATAGCTCTAGCGCTGAGTATATCGCCGCCACGCTTCAGGGATACGTCTTGCCGTCGAGTACGGCTTCCACCGTCTCAGGAAGTACTGCGGCAAGTACGTCAGGAGCAACGCCCGCAACCACAAGTGTCTCTCCGACGGCTGCGTCGCTGGGAGGAGGAACATCCGGGGGACTGTCGACGGGGGCGAAGGCTGGTATTGGGGTTGGCGTGGGTGTTGGTGCCGTTATGCTGCTTGCTGGCTTGGCCTGGACTCTGATGAAGAAACGGAGATCACGGGCAGCACTTGGGGAAGAAACGAGACCGAATCATCGCCCTGTTCAGTCGCTGGCGGAGTTGGAAGGCGCTGAGGCTGCGAAAGAACTGCCGAGCAATTCGAAGGCCTCGATTCAGGAGTTGCCTGGTCATTGAACGACGAAGTGGAAGTGTCGAAATATGTAGATGATGCCAGGCGTTCACTGATAGCCAAATTTGATGGCACTCCATATAGAGATTGTATGACGGCCGAGTCCAACGAGCTGAGCTGGGTTTACGTGGGGAACGTGGATAATGAACGATACAGTTAATGATGATATTCGAGATGTTTGTGTTGGCAAAGCGAACAGCAAATATCGATGAAGACAAAATGAGAAAAAAAGGATTAATATTATTCTAAGAATGGCTCTAGGTCGTTCACGAGGAAAAGAATCCGGAAACAGAGACTAGCCAGGAAAGAAATGCTCAACGGCAGCGATCCTACATGGGCCGCAATCATACACAAGGGGGTATTAGGGGACACGTTCTGGGACGCCCAGCTCTGACGACCATATGCTCTGGATAATCATGGTAACTTTTGGTCCGCCAAGAGGACTGTTGACCATGCGCGCCAAATTGAGGCGAGAACTGAAAAGTGGAAAAGAGAAGGCCCCTCCATCTCCAGGACAGAAAGGCCGTGCTGAATGTGTCACCGAGCCCGTTTTATCCGGAGATTGGGGCCACGGATTCCAGCTTGGTACTTTTACATTGCTCGTCAATCAATATTTATGCGCGGGGGCGGAAGGTAAGCAGGCAGTCGTCCTAGAGATTGATTGTTAGCTATAAGCTTGGAGAGGGGCACGGGGTCTCTAGACAGTGTAGGAGAACATACCTGAGGGAAGATGGTGGCGAAAACCTTGATATCTTCAGACTGGGGGGTAGTAGTGTGCTCCCAGTCCATCTCCATACTGGCCTTGCCAATCATGGCCATCAGAGACAACTGAGCATAGGTCTGACCCAGGCAGTAGTGGGGACCAGTGCCAAAGACCAACCAGTTCTTGGTTTGCTGCTCGGCATCACCGGTGATCCAGCGGTCAGGGTCGAAGGAGTCGGCGTTGGGGTAGGCCTCCTCGTCGTGAGTGGCGGGCCAGACGGAGGGAATGATCATGGATCCTTTCGAGACGGTAATCTTGTCGGTGATGGGGAAATCCTTCTTGACGAGGTAGGGGACCATGATGACGGGAGGACGGTAGCGGAGGGTCTCCTTGACGACGGCACGGGTGTAGGTCATCTTCTCGAGCAATTCCATGGTAATCGGGGCGGAGCGATCGCCGTTGCGCACAGCCAAGTTCTCCTCGCGGACCTTGTCAAGAATCTCGGGGCGGTCGGCCATGAGCTGGAAGAGCCAGGTCGAAGCGGCGCTAGTCGCATCCTGGGAGGCGAACAAGAAGGTGAAGACCGTCTGAGCAATCTCGTAATCGGTGAAGTCACGCAGAACCTGAGCAGGCTTCTCGGAGGGGTCAACCTGGATTCCCTGGGCGATCTTCTCACGGTACTTGGCAGAGTCCTGCTGGGCCTTGACCCAGGCGTCCATGATACAGGTAATCTCGCCACCGGCAGCCATGCGGGCCTTGCTCTTGGCAGTGCACTTGCAGAACTCCTCAAGGACCATGTCGGCGGCCTTCTTACCGTACCAGGTCTTGGTGAAAGGCAGGATGATGGGGAAGTTGACCAGCTCGAGGGCGGCGGTGATCAGGTAATAGTCGTCGGCGACCTTCTGGACGGCCTCGTCAGACATGTAGTAGCCGACAAAGGTACGGCACGACAGAGCGGTCATAAGCTCACGGAACTCGGGCATCCAGGGAGTCGGGGTGTGGTTGGTAGCAGCGGACTTTGCCACAAATTTCTTGAAGTACTCGTCGAACACTTCCACGGCACGGGGCAGGTAGCAAGACAGAGCCTGGCGAGTGAACAGACCATTGAGACCCTTGCGGTACTCAACGTGCTCCTTGCCATCCAGGAAAACCCAGTTGGTCTTGCCGAGCAGCTTGTGCGCGGCGTCCACAACGCAGGGCTTGACGTAGCCAGGAGAGTTGAAGATCTTGCGGGACATATCACGGGTAGAGGCGATCACAACGAACCTGGATCGGATGTGTTAGTGAATTGCCGCTGGAAATCGTCGATTGCAATCTTCAATTTACGGGGAAAAGACAATTGTGCGAGGGAAATATAGAGGGAGAGGGTGGCTCACTTGTGGAAGACAGAGACACAGCTCAGCTCGCCACTGTCCCATTTTGCCTTGTACTCGGTGAACTTGGGATTGACAGACTGGAGGAAAGGGCCCATGAAGGGGATCTTGTAGGCAGGGCCAACGATGTTGCCCTTCAGGTAATGGTACTTGACTGTTGTTGGCGAACAAAAAAGGGGGACATGGTTAGCGATTGATCCGAGACGCGTTCGAATTTCAGAGCGAGCTGAACGAGACGTTCTTGAACGAGGGATTTTGAAGGAATTTTGACTTACACTGATCATAAATGACGGCTGCGACGAACAGCGTCAGGATCAGCTTCCAAACGGTGAGGCCATCGAGAATCGAGGCGACGAGGCCGGCCGGCGCGAAGAGTTGCGGCGAAATGGTCGCATCTGCGGAGGGCGAGACAAAGCTCCCAGTCATGTTGACCATGGTGGAAATTTCCAGGCAAGTCACGAGAGTCGGAGGACCTGGTTTTTTCCACTTCCTGTTCCTTTCTCAAGTCACGAACCACGAGGCAATGACCAGGAAAGAGGATGGATAACTGGAGAGGTGGAGAGGGGAAAGGACCAGAGGGAAATTGTTCAGGGGCGGGAAGGCCAATAATTTGCAGTTCGCATTCGCATTGGCGATGATTGGCAACTGGCCACTAGCACCGCCATCTGAAGTGTTGATTGGGGCTCGGATCTTCCAGGTCCCGCCTGCCGCAGGGGCAGCCGACCGTGGCATGACTAGTACAGTATTAGTATTTAACTTGTACGTCCAGTACTCCGTAGTGTCTGACGATGTAAGTTGTAACTACTTACTATACGGACACGGAGCGTGGTGTACCTTGTGCCTTAGGAGTTTACCTTCCATCTCGATGGTGGTTGAGTTAGCGAGACTCACTCTAACTAGTTAACTAGATATGCAGAGCATAATTCCTCGAGCAACCTCACCTTACCTGATCAGTCGACCATATAGTCACGGGTCTGGGAATGATGCTATCTACTCTGTACATATGGGCACTGCTCAGACACCCACCGTTCCACACACCAGAGGTTCACTATATTCTCTGCCACACAAACTCCGATTCATGCCAATTTGGATGAAAG
Organism: Penicillium simplicissimum; assembly: GCA_024706585.1. Lineage (NCBI taxonomy): Eukaryota > Fungi > Ascomycota > Eurotiomycetes > Eurotiales > Aspergillaceae > Penicillium > Penicillium simplicissimum. The sequence goes on from JAMZTW010000061.1 coordinate 1,580,496, forward strand.
ACGTGTTCCGCAATCATTTTTTGCACTTCAATAATGACCGTTGTTATTGCATTAAGCCCAACTCGGCTCAACGGGGTAAACTCGGGCTAAATTGACCACGGTAGTATTGGTGGTATTGGCGCAAAATTTCAACGAGGGCTCCAAATGGCACGTGCACCGATCGCCGCTGACTAACACGGCATTGTCATTGGATTGTCGACACACCAAGAGTATATACTGTACTCTTCAGTATTATTGATTGTGAAAATAGTCAGGTATATAGATGATCATCACTTTGGGAATTTCAAGTTCGCAATGAGAATACTATGCAAGTGCGACGAATCATGCTACGAGATGCCCATTTGGAAATCCGAGTGGATCCTTAGGTATGATCCAGGCAAAGACGTACGCGTGTACCACAGAAGGAGCAAGGCAAGGAGTAGTCGCGGTGCATCAATTAGACATGAACATGCTTTTCACTGAGCTAATCATAATAACATACGTTTATGTAGTATGTACAGACCGCCGTTTCTACCGACCGCCAAACCCGAACCATCCCCGCTTCTTCTCTTCGGGTGCCGGGGATGGCACTGGCTCGGGAGCTTGCGCTGGCGCTTGTCCCGGGCGGGGGTAGTCAATGTAGTTCCACGCCACGTCAAGGAAGAGTGGCTTTACAGGGACGGGCTGCATCTGTGGCGGGTACGGCACCAGGTTGCTGAGGTCGGTACCGGCACTGAACTGGTGCAGCCGCTCGACCAACGGGCGCTGCTGCTGAGAACCGGACTCAGCACCCAAACGCTCCAGTGTCACAAGTCCGCGGTACTGGGCAACGAGGCCACGCAGAGTAGTGGCCAAGTTGCTTGCCTGGGCTCGCGAGACATCAAGCTGGGGTGGGCCCTCGGAGCTGGCGGAGGTCTGCGGAGTGGCGGAGCTGGCGAATTCGAATGCTTGAGCGAATAAAGCAAGTGCCTCTGTGGGCTTGCCAAGAACACCGTGGGATCGTCCCAAAGCAAGGCATCTGAGCATGAGAAGGGTTAGTCATCGAGAGCAGGAAACGTTTTCAAAGAGCAAAACATACCGAAGCGCTCGGAAGTAGCGCCGCTTGGCCTCCAGGTCTTGCACAAATGCTGTATCGGCAGCAACACCTGGAAGCTCAAGGATGAAGTCCAGGCTTTGCAAGGTCGAGTCATACAGGACAACGCGCTCGCGGAGCTTGTTCAGCTTCTTTCCATTACCTGCACTGTGCTTAGTGGCCTTTCCACTCTGAGCAGGTGTTTCGCCCTCAAACGTCAGGCCGTCCTGTTCACCGCACAGCACACGGTTACGGCCAACTCGCCATCCAACAAGACTATAGTTCACAGCCGTTCGAGTAATTTGCAGCGCCTGCATTCTCTTGTCTCCAGGATCCACTCCCTCATTGAGGAGATCGTCAATGGCGCTCTTCGTGGCGTCGACCGCATCCTGGCTAGCAATAATGACATTGTCATATGCGGCAGCCCGATCCTTTGCACTGGCAGACTTGCCAGGCCCAGACAGCCAAGCACTGAGGTCAGACTCGGCAGCAGACGCAGCAGCCAATGCCTGAGAAATCGAAGCATCATCTAGCGGAACGGTTCGAGATCGCCATGTCACAGACTCGGGCAACTTTTGCACCTCACCCTCGGCAGTTCTCCGTGTTCCCGCGGCTTCCTCAGCGAGGCAGGACGGATCAATCTTCTCGACTTCCGCACGAATTTCAGAATCAGCGGGGAAGTACTCGATGGCCAGTGACGAAGTTGGCTTGGAACGAGGAAGCTTCATCTGGTAAGCGGCATAACGCAGGCTAGGATCAACGGTTCCAGTAAGAAGGTCGCGAAAGGAATCCTTCTTCTCCCGCTGTCCCAAGGCGGTATAGATGACTCGCGCAATAGCATAGTCGTGTAGGCATTGCTCCCACTTTCGCTTCTCCAGCCACAGCGCACCAGAGATTGTAGCCAGGTAAGCCCGTGCTTCCAGGATGTCAATGTCCGTGGCACGGGTGGTGGACTGCTCATGAAGCAGGGTTACAAGATGTTGCGCATAGCCGGTCGCCTTCTGTAGTCGCGAAATTATATGGCGTCTCGCAGCACCAGAGATACCCTTGGCTGATGGATCTGCGGAGTGTGTCGACTTCTCATGCATGGCTTGCGCCCAGGCTCGTTCGGATCCGAGAAGCAGAAGATGCACGTATCTGGTGGGTAAAAGGAATAAGCATTGGTCATGAAATTGTCAAAGGGAACACATACGACACATTGCCTCCCACATTCTCAGCCGTTACAGCTGGTTTGGCCGCGTACTTGCGGCCTTTAGGGGTGGCCTGTCCCAGCTTCTTGCGGAGTTTGTGCAGCTTTCGGGTGGCATGCGCCCGGTACGCGTTGTAGTCTCCGGCGAGGAGCACCTCCTCCCGCTCCTTGAAGATGTAATCGGTGATCTCCATGGCTGGAGTTTAATTCGTGAAATTGAGGGGAACCGAGTAGTTGGCAGGTTGTCTTGGTGGGTACATATCCAAAGGCGGTGGCCAAACGAAAGGGCCGACCTGCCCGGCAAATTCCAACCACTCCGAATCTTTTGCGTGGTTGGCTTTCTTCAGCCTTCTTTTCTAGCTTTACTGCTCCTTGCTCACCACGGAACATCCGACAGCTGGAAGACAATCTAGCAATAGCGATCTGCGCGAAGCTTTGGCGCCTGAAGCTTCTTTCTGCTAGATTGTCTGCAATCCACCGCTTTTTCTCCCCTTGTCGGTACGAAGATGGCACCACCCCAAACAGCTCATTCCGGCCGCTAGGAACAGCAAAACCACCGCCTGAACACATATCTCTGACCTGGATTTTCAAGCTTTAGGGCACATGGACACGATATGTTGCAGACTGTGGATTCTTTAAGGTGACTTCAGTGTTTGACGCCGCGAAGATCGGGGGTAATGCTCGAACGAGCGGCCGGCTGCCTCGAGAGCGCGGGACGGCGTTTTCTTCGAGATCCCAACGGCACCATTCGATCCCGGAAAAGTTTGTCTCGTCATTTCTGGAAGCATAATGTTGGTGGAAGGGATGTTGCGAGCTGCTTCGTCGCGTTAGTGCTGCCGCCAGGCCAACAAAGCTCGACTTTAGCTTTTCTATCTTCTGCCGAGAGCAAGGTTGCTAAAGATGGAGGGTCGCCGTTCCTCGATTTTCTATACCCACAGCGAACGCAAGAGTTTGCAGCGTCGCGACTCTCCCGCCATTCAAAACGACTGGGAATGCGCCGGAGGAAAAGGACTTTGGCTGGCTTTTCGAGACCATATACATCGAACGCTTCATCCCCTCCCGAACAGATCCTTGTCGACGACTCTCATGCAGATGGACCGAGTCCACAGGCAGTGGGGATGGAAGCAACTAGAACCTCCAAGGGTTATTTGATAAGTTTATTGGGAAAACAGAGCGCCGAGTTTGACCGAGCGTGGGTGCTTTATATTGCTGCTGGAAGGCCATCTGACTGTCGTTCCGCGCTATGTGCCTATCTCAGTCGATCGAGAGACGGCCTCGACCGGGATCGGACTTGGGAGGCTTTCCAAGGAATACCCGAAGAGAGCCTCACGGAAGCCGACTTTCTGCATGCCGCTGAATCTCAACTTGGTTCTCGAGACCCCTCAAAGCTGGTCTCGATATGTGAACAGGCCCTTGAACGGGGGTTTGGATTCCAGTGTTGCACATTATCATTCACGCGCTTTTGGAAAGCTCGTAACTGGAAGCGTACACTGGAAATCTGGCGTTTGGTGACCCAACACTCAGAGCCGATGTCTGAGCCGCCACACCGGAGACTATTAAGTGAACTTGACCATGGACGACTTGCCTGGGACGCTGTGGCATTTGGAAAATTCGTGATGCGTGAACATAGTTCCGACGCCCGCTCACTGGCCGATTTTCTCCTTGATCACATTTTCCGCTATTCTTACATGCTCAGATCCGCCTCCACGGGTATACTCATTGAAATGTTTCGGATTTATCACGACCTGGGCTTTTTGAAGCCTGAGCACTATCTCAACACGATAAACTTGTTTCAAGCAAGCGAAGCAAGATCAATCTTCATTCGAACAATCGTGTTTTACCGCATAATGCGCCGACAAATGCCGGAGATTCGACCGCCTCAGTCGTTTTTCAGTGCTCAGTTGCGAGCCTTTGCCTCGTTTGGAATTACGACTGGAGTGCGATTCTTTCTGGAAGAAATGACTCAATTCTACGGGAAGCCACATCTCCAAGTGTATAAAGACGCCATGCAATCGTTTGCACATGCAGGTGACGTGGAGAAGGTCAACTTCTTCTTCAACAAGCTTGTCGAAGACCATGGGCCGCCGCGGAGCCGAAAATTGTTGACTCCACTCCTCGACGTCCATGCACGAACTGGAAATGTTGAGGAGACCACCAAACAGTTCGAGAGGATTTCCGAAGAGTTTCATCTCGAGCCGAATACGGTGTGCTGGAATATTCTCCTCAAGGCCTTTGCCAATGAGGAAAACTTAGCCGGCGCCCTTTCGATCTTTTCGAAGATGCAACAAGCCGGAGTCTCCCCAAGCCCACACACATTTGGCACTTTGATGGCTCTTTTTGCCAAACGTGGAGATATTGAGAACACCCGTCACTTGCTCAAAGAGGCGGAGCGCTACAATGTGGAGATCACTATGCCCATGCTGGACATGGTGGTCCAGGCGTATTGCACCAATGGATTGTTGCTCCAGGCTGAACAATTTGCCGTCGCATGCCAGGGTTTCAAGGTCCAAGGGTCACCCTTAGGCATGTGGAATACGCTTTTGTTTCAATATGCGTTTAGAGTGGACTTTGTGGCTTTGAACCGAATCTGGCAGCATATCAAATCAGCCGGCATTCGCCCAGATGCTGTCTCCTATGCAAGCCACATGCTTATCTTGGCTTTGGTTGGCAAAACGGATCGAGCGCGAAAGACCCTGAGAGATCTTCACAAGAAGCGGGTCCTCCAGGCTACGGACCTCCACTATGCGATCGTCCTTTACGGATATCTGAGGAGCCGTAACCGAGCCATGGTGCAGGTCATCTTCAATGAGATCGAAGAGCGATTTGGTCAAAATGGGGCGCGATCCAGCCTGCTAGAGTTGAGAGGTCAGATTGAGCACGATTTGACGGTCCGGGAAGAATCGACGAAGCCTGGTGCCGAGCTACGTTTGAAGAACGCTGAGCAAACGCTGCTGAATTCTCTTACATCCATTGACCGCCTTACAAAAGGCATCAAGCTTTCGTCGTCGAAAGGCCATCCCAGCAGCGCCTTCCAGGACTCATACTACACCTACCGGATCAAGAACTTTGGTTTAGATGGTGCGATTGCTGAGGCTCAACAGCTGTTCAAGGAGTACATCGACACGAAGAAGGTCACAGGCTCCCGCGACACAGGATCCGAATCCGCCCCTATCCGCCTCATTGCAGCCATGATGCTGGCACATTTGAGGGCAGAGCAATATCTGGAAGTAGAGGAGTGTTGGCAACTCGCGCTCACCAACACGGTCAAAATCGCGAGCCGAGTTGATCTCGATGAACTCATGCGTTACGAGTCGTCAGCTGCACTTGACCTCGCTACCATGGAGTCATCATCGGATCATGACCAACCGCCATCTTTGGAACTTGAAGACAATGGTCCAGAAGAGCTAGCCGAGGCACCCGTCGATGGCGTATCTCCCTCACACCGAGAATCTGAGATTATCCCCTCACAACGCTTTGCCCTCTCGCGCCCCCTGTCCATTTACATGCGGGCATTGGCATACCAGAACAAGACAGAGCAGATCATTGAAGTCGTGGCCAAGTTTGAAGATGCTGGGTTCCGGCTGAGCACGTTCAACTGGTCCACTTATGTCCAGATGCTGGCGGCTTCTGATCGATTCAGCGATGTTGTAGAAGCCTTCCGAGCGTTCGAGCATACCTTCATGCCCAATTTCCCAGACTGGAAGCGACTCCGACTCGGACAGGGCCTCAAGCCCCTGGGTGTCCCGTTCACTATTCAGCAGCTCGAAGATCCCCGACATTTCCCTCCTCCTACGGCCAGCCTTGGCAAAGCCTCCAAATCGTACTGGAGCAACATTGATCCCGGTTTCATGCAGCCCACCTATGTCTCCATGGTCTACCTGGCTGCCGCGGTAGACCGCATTCGAGGTCTCAGCATTCTGAAAGGTGGCCAAGAACTAAATCAACTTCATGCCACCGCACCCAAGACCATCGCGGAAATCGGCAGGATGCCTTACATCCGTGATAAATTCCAAGGCGTGCTCCTTCGCCATCGCTCTCACCAAGCCGACAAGGAGGGGCAGAAGCGACCCCGTAAGCAGACAGTGGCGGCAAGCGGTATCCTAGGCATTCGCCCTCGCAACCGACATTTGGGCCCCACGGGTCGCGCTAGACGCCCTCCACAAGAGAAGGCATCGACAGCTGCTCCTGTGACGTCTGCTGACCTAGAGGCTGAGAAGATCCGCCAAGCTGTCTTTGGGCCATCTGAGTCCGTCACACACGATGACATTTTTTCGGCGGAGGATCGAGCGGATCTTGAAGATTCTATTCGGGGCCGTCATACTCGACAAGTCTATCTGAAGAAGCTGAGGGAAGCTTTCAAGGAAAACGCCCAAGAGGCTGAGCTTGAGTTGCGCTCTGCTGGTCAGGAACCAGAGCAGCTAATTGTCGAGGCCGAGCAAGGCGGACTTGAAGTGACTCCGACCGAGGAGGCCGCTCAACGTGTTGAGGATGCAGAGGAGGTACCTGATCCCTTGGACGAGAAGACACGATGAAGTGTCTCTCGTGTGTATAGTGATTTGTTTGTTATTTTAGCCTCTGTATATCATGTTCATATAGGATTCCAATGTATTATATCTCCATTTCCCTGACAGAAACCTAAAAGACCTCTCATAGAATTAGGCTGGTGCGTAGGCATCATTGTGGAGTACTTATAGATACTCGAACTAGATAGGTACTGCAACTTATTTAAATCGAGAAACTTCTGCTCAGCTGGAACTCTGTAAGCTGCCCAGAAATGGAAGAGTGGGCATTATATAAGCAAAACGCGTACCGCGTCGTGGGGACGCGTTTCAATTTTGCCCGATCGGGCGAGCGCGCACATCCCAACTTTCAAGCTCTCTTCTCCCCTCGACTCGCCATCCCCCCCTCCCGACCACATTGAACGCCGCAACCATGGACGGAATTCAGTTGCGAGATGAGGCCGCGCAGGATCGCGTTCGCGCTGCTGTTGAATTTCTCGACCCTAGTAAGTTGCTGCTACTAAGGCTGTCACATCTTTGGATCTAACATGATGGCTTTTTTCTGCAACAGGCGATGAGCGAGCACGCAGGTTCGTCGGACTGGAAATGATCCATTGCAGGTCGCAATTTCTGACCAATGAAACAGCTATCGAGTCGATATCGTGGTGATGCTGAATCGGGGACAACGACGGCTGACGGTGCGTTTGTTTTTCCCTTACCTTGAAAGGGCGGAAGGAAAGGACTGATGGTTGTATAGGTCAGCCTTGATGAAATCCGAGCACACAACCGGGAGCTTGCCGACGGGTAGGTTGATTATTTCGACATAACAAAGATTGCATTACTGATTTTTTCGATTGATTAGGCTTTGCATGTCCCCGTTCGATTACTCCCAAGCCTTCGACCACGCCCTGAAGGAGGTTGTAAAGCGGTTACCCAACCGCCCTGAGAAGGAGAAGCTGGATGAAGTGGTATGCTGATTAGATCCTCGCCGGCTCTTGTCGCGAATCGAGGGCTAATGACACGTTACGACAGAACTACTATTGCGCCTACATCGGAGCTTTCGGAGAATTCTCATGCAATCCTCGCACACTCGGCTCTTCGCACTTGAACCGCATGGTATCGCTTGAGGGTATCGTGACAAAATGCTCCCTGGTCCGACCCAAGGTGATCCAGAGTGTCCATTACAGCGAGAAGAAGGATCGTTTCTTGTCGAGGAAGTACCGTGATGCGACCATGACAGCAAGCGGTGCTACGAGCCTGAATGTTTACCCCCAGGAGGATGAAGATAAGAACCCTGTGAGTTCAGATCCATGCCCGCCAGCTTCACAAGCAACGCTCTAATCTATTCAGCTTATTACCGAGTACGGATACTCTACCTATCTGGACCACCAGTCGATTTCGATCCAAGAAATGCCCGAGCGAGCGCCAGCGGGCCAGCTGCCTCGCAGCGTTGATGTTATCCTCGATGACGATCTTGTCGACAAGGCCAAGCCAGGAGACAGAATTCAGCTGGTCGGTATCTACCGCACTCTTGGAAACCGAAATGCAAGCTCCGGATCATCCACCTTCCGCACCCTTGTCATGGCCAACAACATCATTCAACTTTCCTCCAAGGGCGGTTCTGGCATCGCGCAGGCTGCCATTACGGATACCGACATCCGAAACATTAACAAGATTGCCAAGAAGAAGAATGTCTTCGAACTGCTGTCCCAGTCGCTTGCTCCTAGTATTCACGGACACGACTACATCAAGAAGGCCATTCTGCTGATGCTGCTTGGTGGTATGGAGAAGAACCTGGATAACGGTACTCATCTTCGTGGTGACATCAACATTCTCATGGTTGGTGATCCTTCCACGGCCAAGTCTCAACTTTTGCGCTTCGTGTTGAACACCGCCCCCCTGGCTATCGCTACCACCGGTCGTGGATCTTCAGGTGTCGGTTTGACCGCTGCCGTCACTTCCGACAAGGAGACTGGTGAGCGTCGATTGGAGGCTGGTGCAATGGTCCTCGGTGATCGCGGTGTGGTCTGTATCGATGAGTTCGACAAGATGAGTGATATTGACCGTGTGGCTATCCACGAAGTTATGGAACAGCAGACAGTCACCATCGCCAAAGCAGGTATTCACACTAGTTTGAACGCCCGCTGCAGTGTACTGGCTGCTGCCAATCCCATCTACGGTCAATACGACCCGCACAAGGATCCCCACAAGAACATCGCACTTCCTGACTCCCTTCTCTCCCGTTTCGATTTGCTCTTCGTTGTTACCGACGACATCGAGGACGCCAAGGACCGGACCATCTCCGAGCATGTTCTGCGCATGCACCGTTACCGTCAGCCTGGCACCGAGGAGGGTGCTCCGGTTCGCGAACAGCTCAACCAAACCTTGGGCGTTGGCATTGAAGACCGAGTCGATGCAAACCAGCCTACGGAAGTGTTTGAGAAGTTCAACGTCATGCTTCACGGCGGCATGGTCAACAACGGCCGCAACCGCAATAAGAACGTGGAGATCATCAGTATCCCCTTCATCAAGAAGTATATCCAGTACGCCAAATCCCGTATCAAGCCTGTCTTGACCAAGGGCGCCGCCGACCACATCATTGCCGCATACTCTGCCTTGCGTAACGACGACCTTGCCAGCACTCAGCGCCGTACCTCCCCTATCACACCGCGTACTCTGGAGACGCTCATCCGTCTTTCTACCGCACACGCCAAGGCCCGCCTCTCCAACCGTGTTGAGGAGAAGGATGCTAAGCATGCAGAGGCCATTCTGCGCTTTGCCATGTTCAAGGAAGTCCTGGAGGATGTGCGTCGCAAACGCCGAAAGGTCGCCTCTTTCGAGGATTCAGACGACGAGAGTGAGCCAGATGTCGACCATGACGGCGATGATGACACTCCCTTCCATGGCACATCAACCGCTACCCCTGGACAGGGAGTTGCAACGAGGACACGGGCTGCTGCCAGCACTGCCGCCCCCGAAGACGACCCGGATAGCCTCTACACGTCTAGCCCGCGCGCCTCGCGTCTGCGATCCAGCCAGACCACCCGAACTCAGACTCATACCGAGTCCCAGATGTCCGTGGCTTCCTCGCGGCCTGCATCACAATTAGTCCAGTCGCAGACAGACGACTCGCAGTCTACTTCTGCCTCAACGCAACCGATTACTCCTGCGCGCACGGCAGTCTTCCGCCAGACCCTCGGCTCTCTTCTGCGCGCAGAAACGGTATTCACTGAGGGTGACATGATGCAGGTAGACGAGCTGATCGGGGCCGTCAATACTGCCGTGCGTGAGTCGCCGCAATACGGTGCCGCACATGTCTTCTCGCGGCCCGAAGCTATCCAGGCTCTCGGTAAGATGAACGACGAGAATCTGCTGATGTGAGTACACCTCTATTCCACGATACATATCACTATGATCACTATGCTAATGCCCGTATAGGTTCCTCGAGGAGGACGAGAACGTCTACCGTATCTAATCCCTGGTGTTATTTTCACCACGCGGTGCTTCTTTGCGTAGCAACGGGTGGAAGGCCCGGCGATCATGAGCCCTAATTTACGAGCATGTTTTCTGGTTGCTGCATTGGGATGATATCATGTTTCTCTTCATCTGGAGTATGGGAGTCGATGCATGTGGAATTTACTTTATAAAGAATACGGAGATGTTGAATGTGAACATATTAGGACAACTCTGCCCGCCTCTTGCTACACCTCGAACGCAAAGAACCCAAATAGTCCGCTCATGAGGAAGACATCTTCTATTGTTCATATATACAGGTGATATTATCCTTTGACACAGCGTTATTCCTTTTCAACAGCTTGCCCGTTCTCGGAGCCAAGTCTCTTAAAGCCGGGAGTGGTGAGAGAGCTTCATGTGGCGGTTAACATCCTTATAGAGCAGGTAGCGGAACTTGCCTGGGCCACCAGCATAGCAAGCCTGCGGACAGAAAGCGCGCAACCACATGAAATCACCCGCCTCAACCTCCACCCAGTCCTGGTTCAGCCGATACACGGCCTTACCCTCCAACACATACAGACCGTGCTCCATGACATGGGTCTCGGCGAAGGGGATAACACCGCCGGGCTCGAACGTCACAATCGTGCAGTGCATATCATGACGCAGATCAGCCGGATCCACGAAGCGGGTCGTCGCCCAGCACCCATTGGTCCCAGGCATCTCGGTGGGCTTGATATCCTTCTCGTTCAAGAACAGCGGATCCGGCGCATCCAACCCCTCGACATACTCATACGCCTTCCGAACCCAATGGAACCGGGCCGTCGCCGCGCCGGCATTGCGCAGCGTCCAGCCGCTCTTCGGCGGGAGATAGGCGTATCCGCCCTCGGTGAGGGTGTGCGACTCCCCGCCCAGCGTGATGGTGACTTCGCCCTCCACCACGAAGATGACGCCCTCGGCGGCATCGTCGAGTTCAGCCCTGTCGCTGCCACCGCCCGGCTGCACTTCCATAATGTATTGCGAGAAGGTCTCGGCGAAGCCGGAGAGCGGGCGCGCGATCACCCATAAGCGGGTGTTGTCCCAGAAGGGCAGGAAGCTCGTCACGATGTCGCTGAATGTGCCCTTGGGGATGACTGCGTAGGCCTCGGTGAACATGGCGCGGTCGGTGAGGAGCTGTGTTTGCGGAGGCAGGCCGCCGGTGGGCGCGTAGTAGGCGCCGATCTTCTTGTCGTTGCCCATGATGAGCGCGGATTGCGGATGGGTCGCGTGCAGGTATCTGGGTTGGGGATGCACTGTGAGGGATCTCAATGGGATGATTTCGTAGCTTTGATGATGATTAAGTGGTGAAATTGGAAGGCAGCTGAGGTTGCGCGGGGTATAAAAGTTAAGGTTGACTGATAAAAGCCAAAGTTTTAAGTCACCGACGCAAAATCTCGTTTCATTATCGGGCGCGGGGAATGTTTGCGGCGATGACCGAATTGCTTTTCGGGCCATCCCGACGAGTCTGTGGAAAGTCCGGGGTCTCCCGAGGAGCACGTGAACAGCCTATAGTTACGGGGCAAAGTCAAAAGGCAATGAAGATAGTCATAACACTCTCAAACTATCACACCGGAGCTCATCGTGCGAACGACTGCCCCTTGACATTCACCAGGTGAACATTCTTAGCGACTCCCTTAGCCTGCACCTTGTCAACCACCCCGTTCTCATCCCAAGAAAAGTCGACACTTCCACCGCCGCGCAAACGAAGGCCTCGCACGCTGCCACCAGCCCATGTTTCAGGAATAGCCGGTCCGAGAACCACAGTGCGACGAGCAGACTCGGAGCTCGAGCTATCCAGAGGCAAATCCACAACAAGCATACTGAGCACAGCACCAACGTAACCAAAATTGGCATCAATCTGGAATGGTCCTCCAGGAGTATTTCCACCGCTATACTGCGACAGGCCACTTGGACCAATATTCTGATCAATCGTCAGACGAAGCTCGTAGTACGCTTCTTGGGTGTTGTTCAAGAGAGCCCAGCAAGCAGAACGCCAGACTTTTTCCCATCCAGCATTGGAGTCTGAAATGCCAGGCCCCCGACTGGTGAGAGAGGTGTTCACGGCGTCCTGAATGGTCACATTGGAGTATCCGTTTTGATATGATGAGATCGACCACCCTGGGTACCAGCCTACCAGATGGGACAAATGACGGTGCTGGTCCCCTTCGCTATCGTACCCATAGCTATCAGGTAGCTTCCACTCTTTGATTTCTCCCCACGAGCCAATGTGAAGACCTTTGTCGAGCTTTGCTAGCTGGCTTTCTACCTCGGCGAAAAAGGTCTTATTGCTGTCATGGGCGACTCGTCCCGCCTGCAAACTCGTTTCGAATACCTGGTAGATAAGTTGTTGCCAGTGGGTGCATCCGAAGGTGACGGGGCCATGTTCGGGGGACGTGCATGGATTGACGACGAGAGAGCCATCATTAGTGAACTGATCAGATTGCAACTGGGTCAGCCAAAACTCGGCCACGCCCTTCAGCATCGGCCAGCCTTGTTTGCGGAGCCACTCGCTGTCACGGGAGTAGTCGTAGTGATCCCAAACATGCTGCATCATCCATGCCGGTGCGGCGGGATAGTCGGAAGAAGTTTCCCACGTTTTCATTCTGGAAGATAGCTTAGTTAGTTCACCTAAAAGCACAGCAGTGAAAGCTAGGCACGTACCCCGTATGACCAAAGATATTCATCTCGTTATGCGTGACCCATCCATCCCCTCCGTAGAGCAGCTGGGCGGTCTCTGCACCTCGAGGCATCCAGTTTTGCTCCATGTAATTGAAAACCGACACAGTAAGTTCACCTAACCCCGTAGCTTCGGCACCCCACATGTTCATTTGCAGGTTGATATTGGCATGATAGTCTGCACCCCAGGCCGCGCTCTGCGTCGAGCTCCAGATTCCTTGCAGATTCGGTGGCAGACTGTTCTGTCGAGAGGACGAAATGAACAAATGCCTTCCATAATCGAACATGAGGTTTTCCAAGAAGGGATCGCCTGCTGCTGAGGTGGCGCTGTATCTCGTGATGAGCTCTGAGAACTCTGTCCCGGACGAGCCGTGACGGTCTGGCAGGTCTAGGGCGAATGCGCTGCTCAAGGAACTATAGTCGGCCACATGCGCAGCTCGGAGCTTTGGCTCTGGTATTTTGGAAGCAGTACTAGCGAGCTTTTGAACCTGGTTGGCAGGATCCTCGCCTCGGAAGGTGAATCCATTTGCTGAATTGCCTTTGGTAGCATCGAAGTCTGTTCCAGCCGCAATAACCAGGGTTAAGGCTTTGCTGCTTGAGGAGCTAATCCGAAGACTGCCCGTCGCATCATCACAGGTACCTGGAAGGGAGCTCTGCGCGATAGTGACATACAACATCCCACGTGGAGGCCCCTCTTGCGTAATACCGCGCAATCGGGCGAACGAGGGCCCGCAGGTGGTATTGTACAGAGATCTCGATTCCACAAGCTCGTCAAACCAGATCGAAACATTGGACAGCGTGACGGGGGACGTGAGTTGGTAGACGCAGACTTGGTGAGGGTAGCTGCAATAAACTGAAGTGGTATAGGTGCCCTTCGCGGTGGAATAAGTGGTTGTGTGTATGCCGTTGCTCAGATCCAAGGATCGATTATATCCAGTCACCTTGGATATTCCGTCGATGTGCACGGTGAGATTGGCTAAGGAGTGGTAAGAGCCGTAGCCATCTGTGTCTCCATGGAGTTGAGAATCATCTACAGAGATCAGCAATGTCGTACACTGAAAAAAGTTTGTGTGATACTTACTTCCAGTTCCCTTCTTCCAGATCTCATTGCGAATATCGTTCAAGATGTCTACCATGCTTGAATTGGGGTTTCCTCCTCGATAGTCCTAGCCATTATGAGTCAGTGTCTTCGTACCTAAGCAACTTAGTTACAATTGAGAGAACCTCGCGACTCACCGCAATCTGAAATGGCCCTCCACTCCAGAGATCGTCGTAATTGAGATTGATCTTCTCCGTTCCCGCCTCCCCAAAAGGCATTGCTACGAGCCCTGTTAGCATTTCCATCATTATCACGAAAGGCTTATGGACCAGCCCACCGCCAAGTTTCCCATTTCCAATGAGAAACGCCTCGTTGGTCAAGTCCCAAGAAGCTGGTTTGGACGACCACAGCAAGGCAGCTGTAGCAACCGTGCTACAACTCAGTATGAGCCCGAGATGCATGTTGACTTGAGACTGTTCTTCACAACACTCATCAATGGATTTCAGTGAGCATAGCCTCATACACGCCCTTGAGCTTTTAAGCTTTGATAAATGCGAGCCAACCTTACCCCATCCCCCCGCTCGGGTCAATTCAAAAATTAGAAGATCTGCACTGCGGCCAGGTACCCTGGCAAAACACAAAGTATGCCATCGGACCCCCGCACTGCAAGCTTGTGTATGGCGGAAAATTAAGCAAAAGGGTCGGTCGGGTATTTCACTGCGTTGCATTGAGAAAAACTGAAGCTGAATGAGAAATACATAATTCCCGATAACTGAATGCTAATTTTCCGCTGTCCATCCTGCAAGCGTATGATCTGGGGCTTATTGTCTGCGGGGTACTTTATGGATTCAGTCGAGGTTCTCGCCCACCTATGCCTTGGGGTGTACCAAAAACATGATTTTGAATATCTAGAAAATGATCACAGAATCATGGAAGCACATTTCTCTCGCGGGGTAAGAAGCTGGGACGGAGTCATGGCACGTGTGTTGTTTACAAGGAAGATCATGTCTATTGCTGTGTACCCTGACACCCTCGAATCTCCGCTCTTCGAGGTGTATCTTTGTATCAAGCATTGCCATTTATGCGCGCCGGAGGATGTCTCAATAGGGCAATAAACCGGAGCGTCCAGTTTATGGAGGCCACCTCAGGAAATACAAACCAGTATTGCGAAAATTTAGGTGGCAGAAAACTCGACTTGGTCAGATCCTGAGCCCAGCTGCCTTGAAAACTCCAGTTGATAACTTAAACCAAGAAGAACGGGTAAATCTGAGTTGTCCCAGTCAATTTGCCCTTAGACGTACGGGTGTGGACAAAGCAAGAAATTGATTGCCCTTGATTGACTGTTTAGTCGTCTCAATAGGGATTAGTGGATAAGTCAGATAAACAGAAAATCAACCAGCTCAAACAATGACATCTATACTGAATCATGCTATACCATGTACGCTGGAATGTTACAAGCTGAAGAAACCTTGAATCAACATCATGAGACGATCAGAGCCCAGGCCAAGAGAAGAAAAGCACCATCATACAGGCTAACAGCCAGGGATTATCGTATTCTAAACTGAGGGACTCGGATCAGGTAGAGAAGTGGGACCAGGCTCCTTATCCTTTCCCTCCATCGCTAATATACCAGAATCATCCGACGAAAAAGACGGCGTGCGAACACCCTCTCGAATCTGAGCCTGCGTCAGGGGTGACAACCCACGACGTAGTGATTTGGAACCCTTGCGCATTCTTTGTTGAGGGCTCGCATCTGGACCCGAGATCGACGGAGTAGTGCTTCCGCGACGGGGACGGCCAGACGCAGAGGAGCGGGAAGGAGGACGATCCTCCACATCGGCCGGCGTGGAACTGCGGGAGGAGGTGCGGGAATGAGATGATTCAGACTGGGTGTTGCGGCGGACAGATGGGACGCGATGTTCCTGATTGAGCTTGGATGAGACGGACGGAGCGTGATGATGATGATGAGCGCCAGGCCGTAATTTGGGCTCTGATTCGAGAGGTTTGTGGAGGGTGGCCGACACCAGGCGGCGGCGCTGTGAGGCGCGCCAGCCTAATCCAAGACGCCAAAACCAGCCGCCTTCGGCCTGCGCCAGATGGCGCTCCCGCTCGCGCAGTTTATGACGCAGTTGAGCTCGCCGCTCGTTCTCCTTCTCCCAGAAGTCGGTACGATAATCGTCCCAGTTCTCACGGAACTCGGGCGAGAACGATTTGGGCAGTAACAGTAGACGGATGTAGTCACCACCAGCGCTGAGGTCTTCCTCCACCAGGCCGGACTCGCTGTCACTGCCATGATAGTATTGCTGGTAGTGCTGCCGACTACGCTGCTTATCGGACGGGTGACGCTCGACGAAGTGGAAGTTGCCTGATGACGAAGGGAAAAATGGCGCGGAGAATGGGAAGAGGAAGGACACGTAGGAGAGCATTTCTTGCCACCATGGTCCACGGATCACGATGATCTTGGTGTTCATCACGCGCAGGCCTCGGTTTGCAACGGCGAGCCACCGACGAGGCCAGCGGATTCCACGCTCCCATTGCCCTGTTCCCCAAACGAGCAGGGCTGTCACTACTCCTCCCAGCAGAGCAACTTTCTCGCCCATTTCAATCACCCAGTATACCGAGCCGCCAACACCGCGCCCATCTTCGCGCGGACGCAGGAACAATGCATATGCAAAGTAGGCGATCCAAGCTGCAAGGAGCAGGAGGAAGAAGGTGTTTTGGCGGCGACGCTCGCGCAGGGCGAGGTATTGCGCACGAAGCGAAGCTTCAAGAATCAATAAATTCAAGTAGATTTGAGGTGGAGAGGAAGGTAGTGTGGCTAGAGGATCGGGGGTGGAAGGCCGTGGCGGGGACGAGGAGCCTGACGTTGTTGATCGGGTGGGATTCAACGGCTCCGGCGTGGGAGCTCGGGCACCAGACGAGGGAGCGCCCTTGACGAGCTGGTCCAAGGGCGAAGTCATGGTAAGGTTCTTGAATCTATAAAAATGAATGCGACCACCAAAATCAACGGCCGTGGCGGCCCAGTGCGGTGGTCATCGTTAACGAGGAAGAGAGGGAGAGAGAGGAACAGGAATGGAGAAGATCGGAAGGGAGAATGCAGATCGCAGCGACATCATCGCTTCCGCCTTTCCCACTTTCTCGAGTTGTATACTCTTTTTCCAGCTTCGTACATTCTACTGCTCTTTCGATACAGCTAATTCACTCTATTTACACTGAAGAGAAGCTCTCTCTCCAGCTTTCTCTACGATTGCCTTGCCGTCGGCTGTTGAATTCCTCCGACTCCAGCGGTTCAACGTATGCGCCTGGTTGCCTGTCGGGGTTAAGCGGCGTGGCCGATTTGTCTCCGGCTCGACTTCTTCAGCCCTCAACAGCCCATGACTTCATGAGCGTCGTCTCTCCGCTTCTCACAGCGACAGAACCCCTCTGTCAGTTTGGCTCGCTCTCGGCCAACACTGTGCGCTCCATCACTTATCCAGTCTCGCGATCTTGGGTCAACTTTGCGCACCCGACTGCTTTTGCCACCTCGATCGGACACCGCCAGTTCTCCTCCATGGCCTCGGAGTCTCTGAATTCAACACAAGAAGAATCGCACGAACATACAAGGCATCGATCCCAAATGCAGGGTCAGGAAGGAACGCCGTACGCTGCCCGCGCAGCTGCTGGGGCGGCGGCCGCCAGCAACTCGTTCTTTCCGTTGGGGTATCGCGAAGGGTTCAATCAATGGGTAGGTACTTAGGGTTGCACACTCAACCAGCGTCATTAAACCAACAGCTAACGTCTGACTCTCCTACTAGTGGGCTCGCTTACCTGCTGCTGCTGCCGAACACAAGGTCCTCTCCTACCTGCCATATCTCCATCATGAGCCCCCAACCCACCTCCAGACCGGTAACACGGCGAGCTTCCCCAACGGATCTACGCCAGATAGCCTGCAACATGCGGACTTCAGCCAGCAAGGACAAATTTCTACCAACTCCCTGAATGACCCCTATGGCCCACGCCGATGGAGTTCCAGCATGGTGGAGCTGTCCGGAAAAGACCGGGCGCTCAACGAATTCTCGGTCGAGCGAGTGGGCGAGGAGGCTGACCAGCATTTGGTCATGCTGCACGGCTACGGTGCCGGTCTCGGCTTCTTTTACAAGAACTTTGAGCCGCTGAGCCGGCTGAGAGGCTGGCAGCTCCATGCCTTGGACATGTTGGGCATGGGCCGTAGCACACGCCCGCCGTTCAAGATCAAAGCCAAGGACCGGGAGGAGGCTATCCGTGAAGCCGAGGCATGGTTCGTTGATGCGCTGGAGGAATGGCGCATCAAGCGCAAGATAGATCGATTTACCTTGCTCGGCCACAGCCTGGGCGGTTACATGGCAGTTGCCTATGCGCTAAAGTACCCTGGCCACCTCAATAAGCTCATCCTCGCATCCCCAGTGGGTATCCCCGAGGACCCCTATGCAGTGTCGGCAGATGTACCCGCGGAATCCACTCTTGCCAACGAGCTCACCCAGGACCAGCGGGAAATCGCCTCCTCCGCTGCAGTCCCGGGCTCTGCGCCAAAGACAACCGATGGTAGCTTCATCACCGGCCGCAACCCTGAGCCTAGTGATGATGCCGCAAACCGCCCACCACACCGCAACATGCCCAAGTGGTTTGCTTATCTGTGGGACGCCAATATCTCCCCATTCAGTCTGGTACGATGGACTGGTCCGCTTGGCCCGCGGATAGTGTCTGGCTGGACCTCGCGTCGGTTCTCCCATCTCCCAGCTGACGAGGCGAAGGCGCTTCATGACTACTCATACTCGATCTTCAGCCAACGCGGTAGTGGCGAATATGCCCTTGCATACATTCTTGCTCCAGGTGCTTTTGCCCGCAGCCCTCTGATTCGCCGCATCCACGGCGTGGGCCGCCAGATGATAGATACGGAGCACAGCCCCTTGCCCAACCACGCCTCGACATCTTCCTCGTGCTCTATCTTCCCAAAGTTTTCAGCCAAGCCTGCGGTGCCGGAAGAGTCTCCAGCAGAAGACTCCGCTCCTGCTCCCACTGAGGCATCTGCCACTCGTCGCGAGAATGGCCTTCCCATTGTCTTCATGTATGGCGACCATGATTGGATGGATGTCTCTGGTGGTCACGCTGCTGCTGCCCGGCTCGAAGAGGAGAAGCAGCGAGTCCTGGCAGGCGCCACGCCAGAGGAACGCGAAAAGGACCAGGGCTCGTCCAAGGTCGTCGTCATTAGTCGAGCCGGGCACCATCTCTACCTTGACGGATGGAAAGAATTCAACAAAGTCGTCCTGGCTGAGATGGAAGATGTTAGTCGGCGGGAGAGAACGGCGTGATGATATTCTCTCTGAAAGAGTGCGTCGTTCACGGGTAATGGACCATGAATATTTGTTGGAGCGTGATAGCGTGATTTGGAAGCTGGCGTGGATAATTTGCTTTTCTTCTCTCTGGAGTTTTGTGGATTTGCTCTCTTGGGATTGGGTTTCTGTACCTCGATGTACAGAACTACCTTGCACACATCCAGTAATATATCAATACCTAGACATAGATCCTGAAAAGAGATCATTTACTGATTTGTACTTATGTTCGTGTCAATTGATGCCATTATATACAGTGCTATGCAAGAGCCTTAGGAATCTCATCAGGTCACTACACCTCACGAGCTCGACCTCATTCAACTTGTTCACCACCATCGCCAACCCTCGAATGAGGACCCGCAATACTCCGCCGCCGATGTCGAACGCTCGTAGGATAATGAGCCATCAACCGCGTAAACCCCAACGAGCCATCTCGATCCTCATTCGACACGCCCGTCCCGGGAGTCGTACATCCACTCCCACTAGGCGTATCTATCGCCGAGAGCGGAGGCATATAGTGACCCCCATTCCCAGGCGGCTGCAGGGCGAAGTACCCACCACCACTTCCAACCCCGAAACTCCCACCGCTGCTGCCCAGGAACCCGGAGCTCGCTGCGTCCGCAGAGCTGGAGAGGTAGGCGTTTGAGTGAGACGCACTGGCACTGCTGATCGGCAGCAGGTGCGTGGATGAGCGCGTTTGCATGGGCGAGTACGGTTGTGGAGTCATGAATGGGGCGATTCGTGAGGCGGAGGGTGATAATGCTCGGCCTGTGTGATCGGGTCGGGTTGAAAGGGCGATGGAGAGGCTACCTCCTGTGCGGCGCTCGAGTGTCGTCAGAGCCGAGGTTGTGTGCGAACGGTGGTGATGTCGCTGGCCGGGACGTTGTTGGGTGCTGGTGTGTTGGTTCCGGGGTGAAGTTGAGGAAATCAAGGCCTGGGTAGTACTGCCGTTGCGGGCATCGAGGATGTCTAGGTTGGAAGGGCTATTCACAAGGGAGGTTGAATGGGATCCGGCTCCTAGTGTCACGACTTGTGATGGTAATTCCAGGCGGTAGTTCATTGATAGCCATGCAAGCTCGTCGGCGTCGACGTCACCGTCCAGCTCGACTTCGCCGTTGATACTCTGTGCAGACGAAGAGGATTGGGAACTGAACGTTTTTTCATGCGCCGAGTGAGATGTCCGTGGTCTTGAGATTGTCGATGGATTCCGATATGAGCGCCAGCCGCCCACACCTTCAAAGTCTCGTCGTTCATCACCGCTGATGGGTAGGCCCGGGAACGGCGTGCTAGGCAAGTGATGCGCCTCAACCATACTCCGGGCGTAGGAGTTCTTTCCACGCCTTGTAGGGGCATCATGGATCCCGACTAATGGTCCAGAAGTAAGAAGGTCATCGTTGTTCTTCCGAGATTGAAGTTGGCCATGTGCCGAATTACGTCTCGAGTTGCCAGCGGCCGGTGTGACAGGTTCGGATGCAGCAAATGGCAGAAATGAAGAAGTTGACGTGGGAATTGTGAAGAAACTGACGACAAGACCATACCCAACTTCAAGGTAGACCACGGCAAATCGCACGAGCAAGGTAAACAGCGCGAGAGAGATGGTCACCCAGGCTGATAGTACCAGTGGAACGGAGACCAGCCCCAGAATCGGGAGCGCCACCAGCGTCGTGAATACGGTGCCCATCAAGGTCATGGATCACCTCCAGGAGCTTCGATACCCTCGAAGGAGGACAAAATGAGGACGAGGTCCCCTCCGAGGCATTGGAGGGCCTTTTGTTTTTCTTCTCGCTCGTCGTTCAGGCGAGAGAGTGCGGAGAGGAAAATGACATGTGACAGCCCACTTACATCATTCATCCTCGACCACGCGATCCATCAACAAGCTCCGAATAATAATAAGCTCTCGCCACTACTCTCTTTTCTCGTCGCTCAATATGTCCGTATCCCAGGACACCGCACAAAATGCCGATGCTTTCCCCTGGGATCTGGGCGTCTACGACGCACATTGTCATCCAACCGATACAATGGCCTCGATCGCCTACATCCCCGCCATGGAAGCAACGTCCCTCACCATTATGGCCACGCGGGCCGAAGACCAAGAGCTGGTGCAGCAGACGGCGGAGTCCCTCAACGGCAATAGATCTTCTTCTACAATGAAGACTACAATTGTCCCGGCTTTCGGCTGGCACCCCTGGTTTTCACATCAGATCTTGGACGATACACAACCAGATACCCCGCAGCAAAAAGAGGCGCACTACGCAGCTGTCCTAACACCCTCTCCATCAGAGGATCCTGAGTTCATAAAACGCCTCCCACAACCGAAGCTGCTATCCACGCTGATAGCTGAGACTCGTGACCGATTGCAGCAGTTTCCAAATGCCCTCGTCGGAGAGGTGGGCTTAGATAAATCGTTCCGATTGCCTGGGGCATGGACGAAACAAGATCTCGACAATCGCGATGAAGCGATGACACCTGGATCACGAGAAGGGAGGCGTCTATCCCCGTACAAGGTCAAGATAGATCACCAACGACAAGTAATGAAAGCCCAACTGCAACTAGCGGGGGAAATGCAGCGCGCCGTCTCAGTGCACAGTGTGCAATCGCACGGGGCAGTCTTCGAGGTGCTCAAGGAGTTATGGAAAGGACACGAGCGGGTGGTCCTGTCCAAGCGGGAAAGACAAAGGCAACATGACGCTGAAGGGGCATTATCCGAAGACGAGAATGAAGATGAAGATGAACAAGAAAAGCGTCAAGCCACAAGCAACCACTGTAAACAGCCAGACCCCCCCAGGATACTTCCATTCCCTCCACGCATCTGCATGCACTCCTACTCTGGACCCGTCGAGCCAATCCACCAGTTCCTACATAAGTCAAATCCGTCCGACGTCTACTTCTCCTTCTCGGCGATCATCAACTTCACCGGGCTATCAGCGCGGAAAGTCCCTGATGTGATCAAGGCGCTGCCGGCAGATCGCATTTTGATCGAAAGTGATCTTCATACGGCCGGGCCACAGATGGACAAGTTTCTCGAAGATGCGGCACGGCAGATCTGTGAGTTGCGCGGGTGGGAGCTGCGAGAAGGCGTGCAGCAGCTAGCAGAGAATTGGAGACGTTTCGTCTTTGGATGAGAGTCACAATCAGGATTTTATCCCTGGTCTCTGCTGAATGCGCATGGAGCACATATGTGGAGCCCCCCCCCCCCCCCCCCCCCCAACAGGTAGAGTGAGCTACACTGTGTTGTAGACTGGCGACATACTTGAAACCTTATAGCAGTGTATGGCGACAGATCAAGCCAACCGAATGTGAAAAATTCTATAAGTGAGCTTTGCAAAGATCTGGCAATTATGTAACATTGTATGTCTATCAGAAGGTATATGAGGTTGAAGGAGGTACGTGATCGTTTTCGACATGGTATCGTGAGAATCCTGTATCGAGTCTCGTGGAAAAGGCCCTGCGTATCTCGTCTCGTCGTAGGTGAAATGGTAAAGTGTCGGAAATGAAGGTTCAAGCTAGTCCCAAAGCTTGGAGATAATGGCGGGCTGTGAGGAATGGAGGGAAGGCCAAACATCGAATATGTACAGCGATGCACGCTAGCTGGGAATCCAAAGCCCATCTTGCATGAGGTCTGTCATCGGGGTATCTTGCCAATAGATCTGGCGCCATTCGTCTTCGAGTTCCATAAGACCTTCCATCGCCATTGGTACGGGCAGGTCAGAGTCCGTGAATGAGAACAGTTGGCGCCAGTCCGGATAGTCGCGAGATTGATCCATCTGGTCGACCTGCATTGTTGTCGAGTAAGGGTCGTTGCGTTCCATTGGGCCCACGTTGAGTCTGAGTGGAGCCGTGATCCAGTTCTCGAAGCCAGGGGTTGGCTGCGGCGACATGGTAGTCTGCTGCGAAAGCGCGGAGTCGGGGGTGGGTACGCCATAGGACAATGGTCGTGGGGTATGCATCGTTGTGGGAGGAGCGGGAGACGTGACTTGTAAAGCTTTGATGGGAGGTGGGGGCGGGGGCTGAGACTGAGGGGCAGCGAAAGGCTTGGGTCCGCCGGTGGTTGCCATGCGTAGATCTTCTTGGAGACGCTTCGAGTTCTCAAAGAGCCGTAGGATCGTGCCTGCATGGACCCAATATCCGGCCAACTCGCGCAGAGAATAGGATGCTGAATCGAAGCGACGTAGAGCATTGATCGCAAGAACAGGATTGGAGAACCGAAGCTCCACCCGGACCTGAATCATGGCCGTGAACAGAGTATGAACGCCGGTGTACCACAGGAACTTCAGCCGATCGTTCATCCTCAGTTCTTCGAAGATAGAAGCGATAACCCCAGCAGCGGCACTACAAATTTCAGCATCGTGTGGTCCATAGTCATCAGAGTAGGCCGAAGCTCTGGGATGCGGCCGATGCAGTAGTATGAGGAAATTGTTATACGTCAAGTGAAGCATGGCCGACCACGGGTCCATATCCGATGCTCGAAGTCGCAAATTATCGGGGAGCTTAAGAGACCAACTTGCGAGCGATTCGTCGGCTTCTTGGAGAACCGCCTTGCGACGTTCATCTGTGGCACGAAGTCCAAATCGATCCCTGATCAGATATGAAATCATGGTGCAGAGCTCGGTGAAATGAATCACAAAGTCAGATTGCACACGAGGTCCGCAATTTTCGAAATCAGCGAGCGTCAATGGGGAAACGTCGGAATCATCGAGATTTCTAGAATTTGTTAGCTGCAACACTCTCCAAACGAAGCCAGAAAACACATACATGGCTTGAGGACGACCGTATGACAGAGAAATCATCACGTCGAATTGAACTAGGATAAACCAGACTCGTCTCCACATTCGCCGATCCCGGGTATTGAAACTGCTGGATACTGGATTACGGTGCATACCAAGTCCGGTAGCAATCCGTGCGGCCACGCCAACCCAGAAGTGGGCGTCCGCAGCAACATCGTCATCAGCGCTGTCCGAATGCCAAGTCAAGAGCAACGCCGCTTGAACGAGGATGTCGCGATTGCGCTCGATGCGATTATCGAAGAGATATTTGGTACGGCGGAAAAAGATCTCTTTCAACGTATCTCGCTCTGCCTTCGGGCGAGACACGTGTGTGCCGACCAAAAGAATCGCCTGAAGCAACAAAATTGGCGGGGGATCTGCAGGGTCTCGATTCCGATACTGCGTCATGAACAAGTCCTCATCGACGATTGGGTATCCCGGATTCACATAAGTGAAGTATGCCTGCACTAGCTCATCCGCCAGCGCGGGCTCGGGGAGTGTGAGCGCATCCATGAGCAGCTGGTCATGGCCAGTCTTCATTTGCCGCCGTGGAATCTCGTTACTGGCGAAGTGGTATACATTGTCGTCCTGATCTCGCTGCTGGCGGATCAGGAACGACATGTTGGAGTGTTCATGACCAACGTAGAATGCGCGCACACCTCTCTGAATCTCTCGACGGCCTGATTCTTCCTCATCAATGAGTTTCACGAGATGCTGCTCCATCTCCTGGTGGGCCTCGTGGGCGTGCGATAAGTCTGGGCCTTGGCGCCCAAATGCGTCGGGTCCAGAATTTGGTGAATATTCATGTTGTGGATTGCTCGTTAGGGGTGCGACGGGAAAAGAAGTTGGGAAACTTGGAGGCAACGGTGTGCCCGCTGTCGTCGGCGGGTTGACGACATTCTCTGAGGTTGGCAGAGGCCGAGATCGGATGGGAACGGGATCGAGGATCGACCGCACTGCAAGACGCTTTTTCTTTTCATGAATACGACAGTCGACCTTTCCAGATGTGCGACAATTTGTACAGGGTAATCCGACGACACGGGCATCACAGCGAACCTTGCGCCGGTGACAATGAACACACGCAGCCGACCCTAAGATTTCGAGGAACCTGGTCAGCAAATGCGAACGGATCTCCGAGGATTCTGGAGAACCAGCTCCGACAGAAGTGGATTGAAGAATCTACTAGAGACATAGACTCTTCAAAGTAATTACTTCAGCCTAGAAAGAGGCGAGTATAGAGTGCTTACCCTGTTTGCGCTTGCTCACCCCATCGGCCGGGAGCGGCGAGGAGGCGTTATCGTTGGCGGTGGACATGGCAGAAGGACCATGGACATCATTCCATGTGCAGATTGGCCACTGCTCTGCATTTCTCTGTGAGCAACTCTTGCCAGAATCCTCAGGACATCATGAGGAACACAAGCGATTGCCGAGGGTAAGAAGACAATCAATGCGACTGCGAAGCGAAAAAGTTCGGGAAGTTGAGGGCTGCGGGATCGGGTCCGGTGGGGTCTCACGTGGTGCGGAGAAGGGGGCAGATTATGTAACTGAAATTGGTGGAAGACGTTGAAAAGCACTCGAAAACACGAAAAATAAGAGTCGGAAAGCGTGGGAGATGATCGGAAAGAATTTTCCAGTGACTGATAAGTCTAGCAAAGTCTGAGGAAAACCCCCGAAAGGACTGGGATAGCCTCTCGAGTCCGGCCGGTTGGGGGCCGATCATGGTGGCGTTGATAGAGCTTATCAGAAGGAACGAAGTACCCATTCCCGCGAGCTGTCTTCCATCTATCGCAGACCAGGAAATCGTTGAGAAAATATTGAGAAAGGATGAAAGGATAACGGTTATAGATACACGAGTCTCCTTGATTCATTTGTTCCACCCAGTTTTCCAGAGTAACTCCAAAGCAAAATAGCGGACGGTGAGTAGCCCAGAAACGGAAGAATTCTGCTTGCTGCGAAAGCACTAAAGGAATAAAGTAGTTGACTGGAACAGGGCCACTTCTGTCGTGTGTGGAATGCATTCTGGTCCCTCCACTGATCTCGAACAAGCCGAAGCGTGGTCGGCCTGAAGATCAAAAAAGATGAGATGAAAGGAGGGAGCCCATATGACATCAGATGAAAAGAAACTAGACGCCTGCACGCCTCACCGTCCATCCTTCAACCCCAAACTAACCTCCAGGCTTGCTCAAATACTGCGGCGAAAGAATTGGAAATCACCGATCGACTCAGTGATAGACGCATTCCCACGATCTCAAGTCTCACGTTCAAAGCAGCATACTCGATTGCCGCTAGTAAGACTCTCCGCCAGCGCCGTTGTGCGGCTGGCCTACCATAGCTGGATATCCGTATGCAGCCGGGTCTTGGTCCGCCGGATCCAAGCTCGGGTTCAGGATACTGTTCGCGCCTTCGGCACCCTCTGGGAATCCAGCGGGTCGGCCTTGACCAGTTCCACCGACTGGACCTCCGGCACCATATCCACTGCTAGTAGGGCGGCCCTGGTTCTCGCCCCGGGCAGATTGAGTCTTGAAAGCGATCAGCATGACAGAAATGATGTGACATATCAGGCTGCACTGACCTCACGGTATTTGGAAAGGTAAATTTTCAAAGCTTCGGCATAGTTCTCAAAGCCAAGAGAGGTCATAGCGAATAGGATATCTTCGCCGTTGACCGTCTTGCGCTTCTCCTGCTGGCACTTCTCGGATGCTGATTCGATGTCGTCAGTTAACTGCTAGGCTACGTAGTAGAAAGGCGTTCAACTCGAACCTTCGCTAGTAATGAACGAGATAAACTCGCTCACGCACTCTTGCATGCATTCTTTGGCTTCTTTGGCGATTTTGGCATTTTCAGGCAGGGCAAGCTTCATGATTCGAGCAACTTTGATACTCTCGAGTTAGCACATGACGCGTAGTTACCGACGATGTTTGTGTCGCGTCGCCATTGGTGGGCAATGGAAGAGAGGCTTGAGATGACAAAAAGAAGGAGAGGTCTCTGAGCATCTTCACATCCAGTCATTTTGGCTCAATCCCCACGAAGGACGAGTCGGAAGAGAACATGATGATCGTGCTCAGCAGGTAGGGTGGATTAAGGCGGGGGAAGAGAGTGAACAACAATGGCTGGTCACCAGCAGTAAGGTACGCGCAAATCAGAAGCAACGAAGGCCTGCAAGGAGACGCAACTAACCATTCGCAATCGGAAGCCACCGATCTTGCTCCTTCACCTCGAATTCGCCCTGACCCTGTGCCTGAGCATCTTGCTGGTCTTTATCCATTTGCTCTTGCTCTTCGCCGGATTGCGCCCCGGGCTCTTCATGCTCCTTAGGGGAATGCGACTGTGATTCCGACATGATTATGAGTAGTTTAAGAGGCGCGCGGATCCTTTAGGCGTCAAAGTTTGTTGTTCGCTCTGCTGGCAACGACCACGTCAGTTCGGTTAAATGATGGCGCGACCACAGATTCCAAGGCAGCCCAAGCCGGATCGGATGAGGAGACTGTATTGGCTGGGTACAGACCGCTTCACAGTAGCCTCAAGAAGGAGAATGTCAGCCGAGCGGGGGATTTGGCAATAATGCGCGAAAGCTGTCTGTACTTGCGACGCGCGCAATGACACCCGATTAGCGTGGACGAAACGGAATTAGATCAAGTAAGGGTTTGCGAGGATTCTAGAGGTCGAAGCGCGATCGCGTTGCACTGGTAGCTGCAGTGCGAATACCAATTATGCGCGCTTGACACGTTGGGAGGGAAAGGGACGGGGGCAGAACTCGTGAGCGCGGAGCTGGAGGAGAGGATGACGCGGGATACAACGCGGGAACCATCGCAGGTGGGTCAAAGGCCCTGAGCCCAACCAGGCTCACGTTGTACATACAGGGCCGGGGTTGAAAGCCGTGGAAGGACAGAACTAACCTTTGGGATAACGAAGCCAAGGTATTGTGATGTAATTGGGTAAATTCTCTGATAATCCCGATTCGCCTGTACAAGGGTCAGGGCGCTGCTGGCGTGGTTGGGAGAAGAGGGTCCCCATTCATCCCAAGGGCGAATTGGCGAACCAGAACTGCCCCCGAACGAGCACAGCGGTTGGCTACTTACCCAAGTAGATATCAGCAGGGAGAGGTCTCTGTATCAAAGACCACAACAGCCACTGTGAGGAAATTGCCGTCAATGAGACTGGATTACGTTTTCCAGCGATCGACGAGGATGAAGTTGACAATGACAGCGTCAAACAGTCGAAGAGGGGAGGTCGCAAGACGTCGTCAGTTGCATCCGATTACGGCCGCCTCAGGCCATAAGGCATATAATTCAGGCCAAACTTACGAAAATACATTACTTACGAATGAATTGGCTCAATGAATTATGAAACCCCTCCAATACTCGGTATCAATCAGTATTATACTTACCACATCCCTACTCTTGAATTATAACCAACTTGAACTGCAGAAACTAGGTGAATTTGAAATATTAGTCGAATAAAAGGCCGCACAGGGTAGCCCAAGTTGGCTAACGTGGACTTTTTGCTGTTGGATCAGCCGAAGCCTGACAAATGGTTGGCACTTTAGTCAGGCACCAAGGCTTGCAGGAACTAATATGCAACTGGGAAAAGCAACGATTTCAAATAATGATTTGGCATGCCTCATCTTCACGTACTAAATTTTGTTAGCCAGGATTGCCACGATATCGAGTTGGAAAACTCAGAACGATATCATGCCGGGCCTATCGGGCAATAACCACGATTTACGGGACACTTAAAAAGATAACCCGCGCGCGCACAGAGAGAGAGAGAGAGAGAGAGAAAGGTGAAGCATCTATAATTTCAGATATTCCAATGCCCAAGCTACGCAAGTAGTGCATCGAACCTGGCATGTTTTTCGGCCATAGCTGAGTTACTGGATGATTCCCTTACGACCAGACGTGAAACATGCTAGACTCTCTAGTTTTGATGTCATTCCTAAAAACGCCAAAAATCTCCTCTCATACACTCGGACAAGGCTGGGTATCAACACGTAAATCCGAAACGGGTTTCCTTCAAGGCTGCACAACCTGAATGTTGTTCTTCTTCTGTAAATATTGAGCACGCACGGTCAGTATCACGCAATTGGAATTGAATGCCCTAGTGCCGAAGGAGCACCTTCGGGCATGTGGACACGCTCATAGGTTCGACCTAAACTCACCTTCCAGTTATCCAGCTCCGCTTGCTTCGACTTGTACTGCTTCAACATATCCTCCAGCACCTGCTTTAGGCCATCTGAGTTCGTCTTAAGCGTTGGCAGAACCTCTTTGACTGTACGCTCAACCAAAACGCCGTTGACCATGCGGAAGCATTTGCGGTCTTGGGGAAGGGGGTCCAAGGTCTCGATCACGAGTCTATGCCAGTTCAAGTTGCATTAGCATCCATGTTGTTTAAGCGCGCCCCTCCATTTCCGCCTTCAGGATCCAGGCCCCATCGCATGGTATCCATTCCGACCCTCGAGGAAGGTGAAGGGGGCGCAAGAACTTTAGACTCACTTGTGCTCCTCAGCTTCCCCCTCAATGTCACCGATCTTCTGTGCTAGTTGTTGCAGGGTGTTCTTGAAGTTGGTGTACTGGAGCTGCAGCTCTATTGTGGAAGATTTGTCAGTTCTCGCGTAATTTTCTCGGTAGATCCTTGGAAGTTCACCTCACCTTGCTGCTTCTTGGGTTCTATCTGCTGTTGGCTGGACATTGTGACGGTTGTGATCGTAAGGGACAAGGGGACACAGATAGCTCAAAAGTCGAGATGACGATGCGGGGCGAGGGGTGCTTGATGGCCCACAGGCTCGGCAGTCGCAATTGAATCCCCCCACAAATCTACACAGTTATAAAGCAGAAATTCTCTCAAATGGAAAAGACTCAAAGGTTTAAACATGACCATCGCCTAGTATTTTAATCTTAAAGTTCCTACGACTCGGCAATCCGACACCTGAGCCATGATCTGCATCCAGAACCATTCATCACGTGACTGATAACGATTTGTTTGCCCTGTTTGTGTCCGAATTCCAATCAGACGCAGATACGCCGCAACGAGTCAAGCTCCCTACAGGATCGCCCAACCGACGCAAGTTTGCAGCTTATCCCACGCCTCGGGTCCAAACACTGATGATGGATCGAAATGTAGTGGGCCACGGATATCCGCCAGCCAAGCGACAAAGAACAGGCAACTTTCAACATGATCGAGATCAGATGTGGCATCGAGAACAACTCGTCAAATCGGGCCTTGCACAACAGACCGGTGTTCAACATGCGCACAACCTCGCCGAAGACCAGGAGGATACTCGGGTACACCTGAGTGTCCACGAACTCCGACCTCCATTCCTCGATGGCCGAACCATCTTCACGACGCAGCTGGAGCCGATTTCCGCCATTCGCGATCCCCAGAGTGACATGGCCGTCTTCAGTCGCAAGGGCAGTAAAGTTGTGCGGGAACGCCGACAGCAGCGAGAGCGGCAGAAGCAGGCCCAAGATGCAACAACGATGGCGGGCACTACATTGGGGAACCTTATGGGGATCAAGGAGGAGGAGGAAGGTGACAGCGCGGTGGCTGCCCCCGTTGAGGAAGTCTACAAGCGTGGAGCAAACAGGTTTGCTCAGCACCTCAAAAAAAAGGAAGGTGGATCAAGCTCGTTCAGCAACAGCAAGACTCTGCGCGAACAGAGAGAGTATCTTCCTGCCTTTGCTGTCCGTGAAGATCTCCTGCGAGTGATTCGGGATAATCAAGTTGTTGTGGTTGTGGGTGAAACGGGCTCTGGAAAGACGACCCAGTTGACTCAGTTTCTTCACGAAGATGGCTATTCGAAGCTCGGCGTGATTGGGTGTACGCAGCCTCGTCGCGTGGCAGCCATGAGTGTTGCGAAGCGTGTCAGTGAAGAGATGGACGTGGACCTCGGTGATCTTGTTGGATATGCCATTCGGTTTGAGGATTGCACCAGCGATAAGACGGTGATCAAATGTGAGTTGAAATTCTCATCCCCTAGGCGAGCTACAACCATATATACTTACATGTGCTACTCCAGACATGACGGACGGTGTCCTTCTTCGAGAGTCTTTGGCCCAAGCTGATTTGGATAAATACTCGTGTATCATCATGGATGAAGCACACGAGAGAGGTCTAAACACGGATGTCTTGATGGGTCTGCTCAAAAAGGTTCTGGCTCGACGAAGAGACCTCAAGTTGATTGTCACATCAGCCACGATGAATTCAGAGCGATTTTCGCGCTTTTTCGGAGGAGCACCGGAGTTCATCATTCCTGGCAGAACATTCCCCGTGGACGTCCATTTTTCCAGGTCCCCATGTGAAGATTACGTCGACAGTGCGGTCAAGCAGGTCTTGACTATTCATGTCTCCCAAGGCCCCGGCGATATTCTTGTTTTCATGACCGGACAAGAAGACATTGAAGCAACATGTGAACTTATTGACGAGCGATTGAACCTGCTCAATGATCCACCAAAACTCAGTATATTGCCCATTTACAGTCAATTGCCGGCAGAGCAACAAGCGAAGGTTTTTGAGAAGGCAGAAAAGGGGACTCGCAAGGTCATCGTGGCCACCAACATTGCCGAGACCAGCCTGACTATCGACGGAATCATGTATGTCGTGGATCCCGGATACTCCAAGCTGAAGACGTACAATCCCAGAATGGGCATGGACAGTCTTCAGATTACGCCGATATCTCAAGCCAACGCCAATCAGCGATCTGGTCGTGCCGGACGAACTGGCCCTGGAAAGGCTTATCGCTTATACACCGAATCGGCCTTTAAAAATGAGCTGTATCTGCAAACTATTCCAGAAATCCAGCGCACAAGTCTCGCCAACACGGTGTTGCTGTTGAAGTCTCTTGGTGTGAAGGATCTTCTCGAATTCGACTTTATGGATCCGCCTTCTCAAGAAGTCATGTCCACGTCCCTTTTCGAACTTTGGGCCCTGGGAGCTTTGGACAACCTTGGTGAACTTACTCAACTAGGCCGGCGCATGACTCCTTTTCCTGCTGATCCGGCCCTTGCCAAGCTCATCATTATGGCATCGGAAGTATACGGCTGCAGCGAGGAAATGCTGACTATCGTGTCCATGCTCACGGTTCCCCATGTCTTCTATCGCCCCCGGGAGCGGGAAGAGGAGGCCGACTCGGCCCATGAGAAGTTCTATGTCCACGAGTCGGACCATCTTACTCTTCTTCATGTTTTCACGCAGTGGAAGGCCAACGGTTGCTCCGATCGCTGGTGTACCCGCCACTTCCTTCATGCGAAAAACTTGAGGCAGGCCAAGGAAGTTCGCGACCAGTTCCAAGATATCATGACCCAGCAAAAGATGCCACTCATCAGCTGCGGCACGGACTGGGATGTTATTCGCAAGTGTATATGCTCTGGCTTCTACCACCAAGCCGCGCGACGAGGAGGTGGCAGTGGTAGTGAAAAGGAGTATCTCAACCTTCGCACGAGTGTCTCTATGTATCTGCAACGGTCAAGTGCGCTGTCTGGGCTTAGTGATGCGCCCCCGTTCGTTGTTTACCACGAGCTGAGATTGACGGCGAGAGAGTACATGTCTGTTGTGACGGCCGTCGATCCTGAAGTAAGTTCCCCAGGTCCATTTTAGTAACGTTGCACAGGACTAGCTGGCTGACTGCATTTCCGTAGTGGCTTGCCGACCTCGGTGGTGTGTTCTACTCCATGAAAGAAAAGGGCTACTCTCAGCGTGATCGTCGCATCAAAGAGCGAGAAATCAACAAAAGCATGCAAATCCAACAAGAGATGGCAGATGCTCGCGCGATTGCCGCGAAGGCTAAAGAGGCCGAGAAAGGATTCGAGGCCGCGCGACGCAAGACCGAAGTCGAGGTTGGCGGTGCTCGGTCGGTCGTGCGTCGGCCTGCCGTTGTTCAGGGTGGTAAGAGGCAGATTGGCGGCTTGAGTGCTTCGTCATCCCCTTCTCCTCGGCCTGGTGTTGGAAGCACTGGCTCTGGGGGAAGTGTGGTGAAGAAACCCATCGGGCGGCGGAGGCCAGGTCAGTTTTGATGGAATGGCTCTTAGACACGCATTACATGCCCACTTGTATACATTATTCAAAAGCCATACAAATCAGCTTAGAGGTCTGGACTTGCATCATAGGCATCCAGAGTGATCGAATAAGATACCCATCGTTGAAGTCTGGAAAATGTTCTACAAGTTACTGCCTTCCTCAATGAAACTTATCATAGCAATGCCCTTCAACTTTTATAAGTTTTTGTATTTTATACAAAGATCGTACGACCTGGGTGAAATTCCAGGATAGGCGGAACCACAGCAGCATACGCCTGCAATTGAACCGCTTAATGAAGTATCAAGCTGAGTATTGGACACCAAATGTCCTGCCCTTTGTCGAACGGACCAGCGCCCGCAAAAGCGAAGAGCGAGTATCTGGATGCGCCAAGTCTTAGTTGATGAAGTTGATGCAGAAGAAGTGTAGAATCAGGCTTCCAAAGATATAGTCCGCGAACGCTCTATTCAAGGCCATTAGTACCAAGCGATAACAATGCAAATGTCATAGCCGAGTGTAAACTCACCTCTCGTGCGAGGTACCCGAACTCTGCCTCTCATTATCCTCGTCGGCGAAACGGGCATTCTTCCCCTTGGAGCTGGGCTTGCCGGATGAACCGGAGTCGCTATCACTTGTCTGCATACGGAGACTGGCTGTGAGGACGAACTGGCCGACTGCTGCGCTGAAGCCACTGAGGAAAGCGTTGAACGGCTGGATTCCAAGCACGGTCAGCTGGGGTTCATATGTAGCAAGGGATAGTAATTGAGAAAGCAAAGATCTCCCCGGAACCGAGCGTTCTTTCAGGAAGGATCATCGGCATTCAACGTACATAGTTTCCTGCCAGCACGCAGTACAAGAATTGGAGTCCGCCAACGAGAACTAGGAAAGCCATGAAAGCATCCAGGAGCAATGTCCGTTGCGGAGTTGTGGCAAGATACTGTTCCCAGACATGTTGCGCAATGGCAGCCGCAGAGGCGTTGGTTTTGAGAGTTGCTGGGCCCGAAGAGAGGGTTGCGGGCGCAACGGGTGCTGGCGCGGAGGTAGTTGAGGCCGCGTGTCGTTTGGCAGGCATGGTTGCTGGAATGGGTGGGTGTCTGGGTTGGAGGGACAATAGAAAGGTTCGTAGATAGTGTTCGGCGGGAGATCAAGAGAGTGCCGCACTTTCAAAGGCGATTCAAGGTTCGTGAACAAAACAATGGCGTGGAGAAGGGAAGGTCAATTGGAGATCAATTGATGCCAGCTGGGAGCTTCGTTATCGGCGAGGTCACGTGGTTGATACACCGCTGTGGGTGGAGATGCCAAGTGTGTATGCCTTCAATATTCCCGTCGACTCCAACTCTAATTCCTAGAAGTTACCGTTCATTAACAATGACCTCTGATATTTCTGGAACAAGGCAAACAGGCTTTTGAATAACATACTACAGATTACCGCTTGGCATGGATCCGATCTGGTCGTGTAATCCACTGGAATCTTCCTCACGGAATGATATTCCTTGCCTGATTAATGTGACGTATGGGGCTCTCCTGGAATTCATGATGAGCGGGATTAGCGGACCGGGGCTGAGTGAGTGGAAGAGGTCTAGTCGCAGAATTACCTATGTGATGTTCTCCAACTGGGCAATCGCAACGGGTGTACGCTTCAGAGACCTTAAATCTTCGCAGGTGGTCGGATATGTCAACCACCTAACTTGCATACCGTCCACTAATCTACCTAAGTCTAGTACCTATACCACCGGTTTCCAGAGGCAGTAGGTAGGTACTCATGGTAGATAATGATTTTTAAGCGAGATAGATACCACTTTTCATGTTCGAGTATAGGATATGGGACTCCCTACCTGATAGAGTGGAAATATGTTGTCCACTTTCAAGCAAATGGGTCGATTACCTCTGGAAGACATATCAAAGATTGACCTTTCATTCAGTAGAGAAGATTTAACTGGAAACAATTGGACTCGAGTCCGATCAAGCCCTGATTCAGCGCTGGACCTGAAAGAACCCGCCTGATCAGGAACCAAAAATGGCTGTAAACCCGGGCATCATCACACAACTTGCACACAAGTCTCTGCCCTACAAGGCGAGACTACCTTGAAGATAGGTACTCCATCCACCCATCCAGCCATCCACTACCTAAAACCATCACCTCTATCTCCACTGCCCAGCATCCTCCACCCCGCCAGCAACCCTCTTCGCCCCATCTTCCACACCGGTCCCCGCACTCCCAATCGCATCACCAACAGGCTTCCCAGCACTCCCCGTGGCACTGGTAATCGTATCGCCGACACCGCGCGTCGCAGCCCCAGTAACGCCGCCAACGGTACGGGTCACTCCGCCGACGGTGTTGCCCAGGGTGGAGGTGACGAATTTGGCGGCGCCTGTTACGCCGGTGTCTTGGGAGGAGGTGTTGATTGGCATTTTGGTGGAGGTGTTTTCGTAGGGGTTTGATTGTAGAGTGACGTAGAGTGGTAGTTATTATGTGTGGTTGGTGTTGAAGGAAGATTGGCTCGGGTTATATGCCAAGTTAAATGAGAAATATGCAGTGAGGATAACGTGGTGAGACGGTGGTTTGAGGACGTTGATATAGATCTCAACAAGGCAGCTATGATGTCATTATTTAGGCGGACGAGGATGGGCTGTACAACGCGATCGTCGCTAATGCATCGCGATTCGCAAGGGGTGGCTCAGCCATGTGATAGGCGATGGGATATAGGTGGGGGTGGCATTTAATCTATTTTAGTTCCATCTATTTCATCTATCGGCTGATTGGGCTGATTTCGTCATTTGCAGCCGTGGAGTCGTCTTGGCTGGTGTCTAGATGTGGCTAATGGAACTTGGGGGCTGAGAATCGCCGCTGCAAATTGTGGCCAGAGAGAAGATTTGTTATCATTTCATCTTTGAGTGGAGGGAAATACTGAGCTTGCTGGAGGACAAGCCCATCTGTTTTACATCACATGTCGTCACGTCGTTATATGTTGAACCAGAGCAGGGGAAGCCCGTAAAGGCGTCAAAAGACCACATCTATATGTGTCGCGCCAAATTCCCAGGATGGAGTTGAGGAGGCCAGCATCAAACCACTCGCCAAACCGGAATCATGCAAGCCATTCCGTCACATGAATTCCCTTTGCCACCACGTCTGAACCGTCATTCTCGACATCCATCTGGAAGTCACGCATAACCTGGTCCCATTCCGCCCAGCTAAGCGTTGCAGTCTCGGGGATGCTTACTTCACTCATGAATCCATTGTCATTCACGGGCGAAGTAAACGACAATCCCGTGGGCACGTTGACTACCGAAACAGATTCTTGTAGCGGGGGGTTATCCAGAGTCACCGGTGCCAGAAAATTGGTATTTGGAAAGATGCTCTGCAAGGTCTCATAAGGCCCCTGGTTCAAGTCGATGTTTAGATCGGGCTTCTCTTCGATATGTGGACTTTGAGATGTCAGCGCTGAATTACTTGGCATGTGTATTTGAGGGAGGGTGTGGTGGTGTGTCAGTGCAAAGTCGGTGGGGTCGGGTTGATAGGCCGCAGGGTTGGGACCGAACTTGAGAAGTAGTTCTTCCTGTTGCTTCGCTCGGGTCGAGGCGGCTCGTTTCATCAAGGCGGCTAGCGGGCGCCAAAGCATGCCCTTTTTATGTGTTGCTTGACGTTCCCATTCCGTATAGATGGACTGGACTGACTTCCACGCCCGATCGGTGACCGGACAGATTGGGCGCACACAGACCTCAGACAGAACGAAAGCCATTCCATGCCATTGCATATTCGTTCGGAAAAGCCAACCCCATTTAGCGGTTTTGGGGTCGGTTTCTAACAAGCGGCCAAACTCAAGGACTTCGATCGCAGTCAGGAACAAACTCTCGCGTGTAGCCTGAGACACATTGAGGACGCGATCTTTCCGCGTCATCGGGTGATGAACCACCAGCCACAGCTTTGCAAGAATGAGACGTCCCACTGTTGCTGTCGCCCACTGAATTGGAATGTTCATGTCACAGTGCTTGATGTACCGCTCCTCAACACGATTGCTGATGATCTGGATCATTCGCTCGCAGCGTTCGATCCCGGGGCCAGATTCGCCGAAGCGTAAGCGGGTACCACCAGGACAAGTATAATTCGCGCGTCGCAAGGCGCTGGTAATTTCACAACGAATCAAACAAAAAGTGACATCGGTGACACCCTCGCGTTCGGTCGGAGCCTCAGTCATTTCTGGCGTGATATCATCATCATTGATATTCAACGGCAGTCGCGTGTCATACATGCTCTCGTTGATCTGTGGATCGGTCCCGTGGTCTTCAGACGAACGAACATCCATCAGACAAATGTGCCACCATAAACGTCGGCGCATCTCTGTTTCAAAGGGCTTCAAGGCAAAGTTGGTACCATCTCGATGCAATCCCAGGCCCTGAGCAAGCCGGAGAATGACCGAGTTCATGGACCACACAAACTTAGAGTCATCCTCTCGACGAACACAAATCAAGAAGAGGACTGCCGCTTGAATAAGAACCAAGCTCTGGGTATTGAGCAAACCTGCTCTTGACAGAGCTTGCTCGACGGCAAAGCGATAGCGTTTGACCAAAGTGGTTCGCTCTTCGCCAAACCGAGCTATGCACTCGTCAGGTTTCAAGCTGACAATAGCTGACAAGTAAATTGAGAACACGAGCGCTTCGTTGTTCTTATCCAAGGAATCCGGATTCTGCGCGGCCTCAACCAACAAAGTCCGAGCAGTGCCCTTGTGCACGATGGTTATCAAAGGCGCGACATTTTCTTTGTAAATTTCCCAAAACATCGACACTTTGGGTAGATTCGGATGGAACTCGCGAAGCGAATGCGATAGGGAATAAAAACCGAACAGGAAGCCGTCGTGGGATCCGGAATGGGATGATTCCGGCGAGGGAATATCCTCCTCATCAGATGAGGAGTGGTCGAGAATGTCCTGAAGTTCTTCAATCTGATAAAGTCATAGATGAATCAGCTAAGGTTGTACAGCCCGCCACCGGGTAGATGCACAACATACCTCGTCCCCCATGCTCGCCCACAGCCGGTTGCTCACATATCGGCTCCGGCCTTCATCAATGACCAGCCTGCCAAACTCATTCTCAAACTTGTTCGGGGCAAGCTTCTTCGGATCATCGTTCGCAAACGGGCACCCAGAGTCCTGTGCGGGCGGTGCTGCAGAACCAGAGGCAGTCGACGGCGCGGTACCCGTGGTCGCAGTACCCGTGGTCGCAGGGGCGGAAGGGAGTGAGGAGAAGTTTAAAGACGCTTGAGTTGGCGAGACACTAGATGTTAATCCGCCGGGCTCGGCATTTTTCCCACTCAAGTGCTCGATGACGCCCTCGAGGCGTCGCAAGCGCGACAGCAGCTCGGCATCAGGTGGACGCTTGGATTTGCGCGGCGCTCGGCCCGGCGGGGGGAAGACGCAGTCGATGCCGGCCTTGACACAATTGGAGCAGGGCGAGCGCTTGTTACAGCGGACCTTGCGGCGGCGACAAGTCACACAGCTCCGCGCACTGGCGATATCCGAAGCCGGGCGGGGGGCGGTGGCGGGCACGCCAGCGCGCGCACTCGGAGAATTCTCACTGGCGGGGGACGAGTTCAGCCCCTCCGGAGAGGCAGTGTGGAATGACATGACACAACACAGGGGCAGACCAAGCTACCCGCATGTTCTGGGCAGTACAGCTTTTGAATCTTTGGATGACACAATCGGAGCGGTGGAGGGCAATTTGTCACTTTCGAGAGTGTCTGGATTCAAAGGGGCCAAGCCCAAGGGCGCATGTGACTTCGTGACTCAGCCTACAGAGCCCGTTTGGGTAAATTCGCGATATCCCCGAGAGCTGCACAACTCCGCTCCGCTCAGCCTTGTGGATTCAAGGATGTAAGAGGAGTGATTTCTTGAAAAGCTCGCAAAAATAAACCGAAGATAGAAAATCTACCATTATTGTAACCTTTTATTGCTCAAAGATGAACGAGTAAGAAAACAAGTCCCATTAATAATCCCGCAGACGGGAGGGCCTAGATCAGCCCCGATTAAGGGCATTTCTGACAGTCCACCACAGGCACTGCGCAATAGATGTAAAAAGGTAGGCAATGATGACAGCATGGCCAAATCCCTGATTAATGAGGGCAATGAGGCTTATTCTCCGAGTTTTGGTTGGGATGACATTCTGACATTCCCATGAGAAACCATCACGGTAAGTTCGAGAGAACAGGAAGCGGACCAAATTTCGGACACAGGAGAATCCGGCTATTTTCAGACGGGAACAACCTCCTGACTAACGCACCATTGCAGGATTGCACACCTAACCCCAATAAAGTTGCCAAGCTATGCCAAGGATTATAGCACGTAGCCACCATATCTTTAACGACGCAACGTGAGATCCACTTGGTACGAAGTATAGATTTGATCGAGATATGTGGAAAATGACAAATATTGACGACCTGATGCCGAAAGTCGACTCATAAACGGAGCATATCATAGGTCCATATGATTATGTACATCGTATGTTTTGATCAACCTATCAACACAAACAACCCTGTCAGGTATCTTCAACATGTAGTTCAACGCCATGCAAATGCAAGAAAATAAAAGTACAAAACGGACGGGGTGATCCCCGATCCATCATGCTGAAGATAAGAATTGATGTCGATGCAAAGATATAAGTGTATGCCAAAGAAAATGCAAGTCGCGCTGGTTAAGATGCGTCCCTGCGAACAAGAGGTTGGTTATTTGTCGAGCGAATAGGCGGATCGCTCATGCGCAAGCCCCGGCGGAGGGAACGTTTCATGTGTGGTCTGGACCGGGCAAGTCAGTATACAAGGCTGAGAATAGTGGACTGAAAATGGTATTCACTCACGTTATATGATCCCAGTTCTTCGTCTCTTCGTTGAATTTGTATCTGCAAAGCGAATTAGCCCATGGCTGCATATATCCAATATATCAAGACGTACCCTTGGAAATACTTATTCGTCAAGGCCCTCGGCCCATACTCCTCCTCCAAAAGGTAAGTGTAAGTGTACGGGATCTTAACCGGCACGTCCTCAAAGAAACTATCCCGCAACGGGAAGATCTGGCTCTCCAAATAGTGATGGTGATCCTTGCACATCAAGGCCTCTGATTCACCCCGCTGGCGGCGGGCGTCGTCCTTGCGCACAGCGGTGATATCGATGAATAAGCCGGAAGAGGTGTCGATCCACCGCCCGTCAATCACATTCAAGTGGTCCTTCTCGCTGCGCACGACATAATTCGGATTGATCTCGAGGAGATACTTGCGGCCGCCGTCAACACCGGGTAAGTCGAAGTGGTGCTCGGTCATGTTATAAAAGTCTGCGAGAAAATGTATCGTCGGCTCGGATATTTGTACGTCGAGGTCATTGTCCCAGGGGAAAATCTTAAGAAGCGCGGGTTAGTGATCCAAGTTTGCAATGCATTGACCGTTCTATGTGGTTGGCTGAGGCCGGGGGTCCGAGGTGTGTTGGGCAGGGGCGGCTCGACGATACCTTTTGATTCCACCACCAGGCCAGAAGCGTGCCGTGCATGATCCAGGTTTCGGCGCCGATAGATGACATGGTCGATAGGTAGGACTGAATGAGGGCGGAGAGATGGGGGGTGACTTGATCGTCGGGCAAGGGCCGATCCGCGAAGCTGGGAGCGGCGTTAGCAAGGGCACGCGACAACACGGAATCGACAACGAGGGCTACGAACCGGCCATCATAGTGATAATGAAAGCTGCAGGAAGATGATTAGTACCGATCAAGCGCAGTTAGATTCGAAGGATCAACATACGAGGATTCCGCTAAAATCGGTACGAATCAGTAGGAGATCCAACAAGGGCCAGACCCCCTTCGCCAAGGCTGGGGTGCAGATCAAGCCGAAGGAATAAAGGATTGAGACTTACTGAAGTATTTCTCGGTGGGAATAATCTCGCCTTCGCTCTCATAGTCCTTTGCGACTTTCTCGCGCACACTCATAAAGTCGGTCTCACCATTGGGTTGGGCCACAGTGCACACAGAGGCTGATAGAAGCGTATAGAGCCCCAGAAGGCTCGGGGTCACGAATCGCATGGTTTGTGATGCCGCTTATTCAGAGATCGACGGTGGTATGTTGAAATCGCAAAGTATATACATGCAGCCCGTTGTGCAGGGCGCGTTCAGGGGGAAAGATCCTTTTTGGTGGGCGTCGATTCGATTTTGATTGTCACGAAAGGGGGGCGGTTTTCGGAGATAAGAAGAAGCGAGGCGTATGTATAGTACACGGCCAGTATTTACCGTGGAAAAGGGGAGAAGAGGAAAGGAAAGAAGGAAAAGAGTGGTCAGGCCTAGAATCTAATCAACAATAAGAGACCAGACCACCGGAAGACCTATTGGTAGTGGAGAGGAAGAATGGAGGGGAATCACGGATAGGCGGGAATTGGAGAGAAAAGAAAGGCGCGGGAGTCGAAACACTTTTATCGATTCTCGTGTGGCTACTTGCCCATTCCAGCGATTGGTGATCGTTTCCACCCCGACACATCCGATCTTCGAATCGCTTCGTGGCTTGCTGCCATAAGTCTTGGCTGACGGTCCGTTCTACACTTGACCACTCCCCGTTGGCTGTCAAAAGTCTCGGCTCTCTCCATCCGGCTCTTGTTGTGGAGTATGAAACCCAGGAAATCAGGTACTGTAGTGTAATGCCTCCGAGGTCTTGGCTGTCTCTTGGA
Organism: Penicillium simplicissimum; assembly: GCA_024706585.1. Lineage (NCBI taxonomy): Eukaryota > Fungi > Ascomycota > Eurotiomycetes > Eurotiales > Aspergillaceae > Penicillium > Penicillium simplicissimum. The sequence continues at coordinate 1,622,247 of JAMZTW010000061.1, forward strand.
GGCAAGTGATCATGCGAGTTGCCTGCAGATTACAGCGACAGCCCTTGGCGAAAGTCGTATTCGTTAATTTGGTTCAGTTCGCAAGCTGGTTCCCAATCCCGGGAGGGATCTGGTACTGGTTATTGTAATTGTGTGTGACTGGTTGAGCCAGCCAGAAAAATCTGTACTCTACTACTCGCCACCGCGTCAGCACTCGTCAGCCCAGTCTGATTCGCGTTCTTGTGGAATTGTGGAGTATCCGAGACCAAACATCAGATAAGGGTGGTACACTATGAAATCTCCGTGCAATGGAGTAATCAGACATCGCTAGGAGTCTATACAGTCACCACACATGTTCAGTGTATCTATTGATCTCCATGGGTCCCTCATGTCAAATGGATCGGGTACCTAAGAGCCTTTCTTCTTTGTCAAGCTGGTGCATTTATTATATTAAGCGAAACTCTCGGTGGTGCGTACCGTGGCTGTGCGGCTAATCGAGGAGAACTTATTTTATCCTACTTGAGTGGACACTCAAGCTTCCCTACAATCAAAAGGGAAATTTAATCCAATTGCAAATAGCAGCGCAAAGAATTATCCGCCCTTCAATCTATGGATATCGCAATAGATCCGCATTCCTCGTTCATGTCGTCCTCATAGGCTCGAACTGTTCTCCGTCCGATTCCGCCAATCGCCCGCTCCGCCCCGCGACCACCCGAGCCTGGTCCGTACAGCGCCTACCGATCAGGAAGAGCATACGAGCCCTTGGCATCCAAAACTACGACAGAGATCCCTCCTAAATCCTCGGAAAAGGACAACGATCACTCTGCATGCTCCAAAATTTCCAGCGCCTACGCGTCCTCTACAGCCATCTGACCCTCTCCCCGACGCTACACCGTACTCGTCGCGGATCTAATCAAAAAAGGGCCCAAGACGCAATGAAATTTGGCCCGCAATCAAACGCATACGCGTCCCTCTAACCCTACGAGGGGGTCCGTCCTCCACTGGCGCCGCCATGTCTACAATTATCGCATTGCGAATTGTCAAGTCCGTCCATACAAGAAACGTTACCCTGGAATCGCAACACTAGCACAAGCCCCTGACACAGCCACCGCCTCGGGGGGCATAAACAAGCCTTGAATAGCGCCAGCCACGACGCCAGCACCGTGGAGCTTTGCGTCGTAGACCACGGCAAGCCCGACTACGCGAGGTGTAAACGAGGTGGCCGAGTGCATTTTCGTAAAAAAGCAAACCAGTGGTCACACATGTGCTCGTGACATAAACCAGCCCATTGTACTGGGTAGCTCTGCACGCAAATCAGAAAACACGGCGAATGCAGTGGTAGCATGCCAACTTTGAGCCTTTACTCCGCACATTTCGCCCATGGAGAGTATGGGTTCCGCGTCCGTGGCATGTCGGTCGCAGACCAGAATCTGTGTAGCCAGGAGGTCAGGCTATTTGTGCGAGACTGAAACTGCATGTCAGTCGCACATTTTTGTTTTGGGGCTGGGCCTTAGCTTGGAGAAGTGGCGCTGAGCTCAAGTGAATCAGTGATAATGGAGCGCTCCACCTTCAAGCGGAGGGTGCAGGAGAGGAGATCTTGGAGCATTACGGTGTTAACTTTAGCAGCCTGGGGAAACAGAAGCTTGAATTTCTGAAGATCTTCGCGTTGGCCCTTGAAAATTTGGACCCCGCCATTGCCGCCAATATCTACGAGGAGCGGGTCGGCACGGTGGGTTCCCCGCAATCGCTCGGTGATAGGGGACGACAGCCTGGATCTCAAAGATCATGAAAGATGCAAGTCAGCGCCGTTGAGGGGGGCGGTCATCAGCCTCGGACTGAAGGCCATATCTTTGGAAGTTGACGACATCATGGGCGTTCTGCCATTCGTTGGCGTGGACTTGCCCGACTGAGAAAAAGGTATCCACCTTAAACACACGATGTTTCTATAAATGAGGCTGGAAAAAGCAAGACAACACCGGTGGACTCCGTAGACCGGCCCGGGTGTGCCGCAGGGCGCCTAGACAGGTAGGCGAAAACGAATACCTAAATAGGCGGGCGAAGTCAAGAGGCGAGACTTACCCAAGAGTTTCCAATTCACACTATGAAGTACCATGATCGATGAGCTCTTGTCTGCGGCGTCTACTCCTTCCAGTGCTAAGAGAGTGGACTTGAACCCCACGGGCACCAAACGGAATTCCCAGCATGAAATATATAGGATATGATCTAGACTCCATACATACACACTTTGTAGCAGCTGGAAACCCATGGGCGCATGCGTGCATGCCCCAAATATGCGAGGGTGGGCTTGGAAACTTGGAAATTTACATGTCATCGAAGTACATACAAACGGACTCGCCAGGATTGAACCTGCACCCTTCGTCCCTTTGGCGAGCGGACCTTCCACAGAAGGGCCGGCCTGATTTATATAGTGCCGAAGATTTTCGGCCCTCGGATCAACGGCTTTGCTTAGCACATCGGATCATCCAGTGCATCTGCATCATCATCTCACGGCCCTCGCCGAGGCCATTAGTGTTCAATAGTCGCATTCCGTACCGTCCACTAGTCTCCGCCCAGGTTCGAGAATCTGATAAATAGGTGACAACCCGACGGCATACCGAGCGGCGAGGGCCCCGTTATGTCGAAAAGTATTGCCAAACGTTGAGCTGCCTTGACGTCGATCACATGCCTGCAGCAGTGCAATTGTGTCGGGTAACTCGGCCAGCACCGAGACCGCGGCGGTTGTGGCGTCGAGAGTCTGGATCAGCTTGGCAGGCCATGACGCCCGGTGTTACATAGTGCAGAGCATAATCGAGAAAATGAAAGCAGAAAGTCTATTCGTTCAGGATGTATTGATTGGGAAGGTGCAATCGAGAACCTTATGGTGAGAGACAGTAGCCGGTCGGTGTATGATTTTGTTCATGTATCGTCTATTCTACTTGTTTCGGCCTGGCGATGCCACATCATCACAAAGGACACATACGTCTCGATTGAAGACCCTGGCGATAACGTCATGGGCACAATGTCAACTTGCATTCATCCTTAAGGTCTGAAGAATGTTATAGTATTAGGTTAGAGGAACGAGAGCGAGGTCCGCGGGCAACTTGAGGAAGTCCACGGCGAGCCTTCACCATGTTTGTGATACCAGCGAACAAGCTTGAATTGGAGGGAAACTGGCGCACCGCGGCAGAGCATTTCATGGACCCCATCATGGCTTGTCAGATTAACGAATAATCTTCTCTCTACAGACCTTCTGGAGGGAGCCTAGCGCCAAGCCCCAAATCTCAGGTACGAATACTCCACTCCAGCCTCCCGTCTAGCAAAGAACTCTCCCGTGATCGGACTCTATGGGATCATGGATGGAATTGTACCGCGCTGCGAACCAGAATCCCTGTCGCAAGAGCACCCGATTTGGGCAATCGGTCGGACCCGTCAAAAGTTATAAGCGGGCTGAGAGGGGGGATCGTTTCGAACTAAGGAGCGAACCAATCGTGGCGGGGCATGGAAGAGTGGAGGAAGCAGGAAGGAGGAAGGAGAAATCTTTGAGAAGGCTGCTAATTCGCCAGGTAGCACTTTAGGGTTCGTTCTCCGCCAGACGACATCTTGGTCGCGGACTCACGGCGTTTGATTCGCGCCGCCCTGCGACTATCTCGTCAGATTTCGAGTGAGCATCTCGTCCGATGGATTGTTTCCCAAGGCCCTTGGGGGGTCGTCGGTTGGTGCCTGTTCCTCCCTATTTCAGCCACCGACTCGTGAATGGACGATGGACCCTGACGTCCATCTCGGTTCCTTGTGAACTACGAAGTACGAACAACAAAAACGGGAAGCCCCATCCATGCCTCCTGCGGAATTGATTCCTCGGAAATACGGTAATTTGGCGTTTGGCGCTGATTCTTGCTGAATCCCGTTGTTGGTCCAAGAGATGATCACTCACAAGGGCGCGCTTGGGGGCGATGTTCCTGCAAATCACTGCTTACCCCATAGATAGGGTGCCAGTTGAGGTGGATCGTGATGGTACGGTCACAGAAAAAAAACACTGTCACGTTTAGTTAACCGACCGCAACGGTCCATCACCCAGCTGAAGATCCTCCAGAACCACTTGATAGCCTTCCCGAATGGCCGTCGAGAATGGGGGTTGAATGGAACATTCTCCATCTCTACAGTACCCACACAAACCGTGAATTGGACCCTTATTTTCTCTTCGTGAATCGTGCCTTGGCTTCCAAGTCCTCGTCCATTGCACCACCAGCAACCAGCAACCAGCAAGCACCACACTTACCTAACAACCCAACGACCTGACGCCAACAATCCACCTTCCCGTCACATCGACCAGGGGCCGGAAAAAGGACGGTGATTCATCTTTTGCTCAGGTTTAAGCTTCGGCTCTGAGGCAACAGTCTCGTTGGTTTCTTGCTCTTGTTCGCACATGCAACTCAACCTCGAGCCAAGCCTGGCCCTCTTTTCCAACCTCCCTTCCAATCAACCCCCCCTCCATCTCCACCTCTTTGGGGCCAGTATTATTAGACTTCCCTGAGGCTTTTTTTTTTTTTTCGCTTCGTCGCTCAAACACTAGTCGGACGAAGCCGTGGGTTCCTGATTTCTTCGAGATCTGCAGGAGTTGGAAAATCTATGGTTGCTCGTGAAGATTGCCGTCAAATTGTCGATCGCCCTTTTCTTGCTGGGGCGTGGCTTTTTTTCGCATATCCATATCCATGCTCGACGTCCCACCTGCAGTTGCATCTGGTACGATGACTCGAAATAACAAGGTTGAATAGTACCTTGCTCATCTTGTTTTCTCCTCCCCTCGGTTTTGTCTCGCCTTCCCTGCTGGCCCTCTCTGCATGATTGGCCACGTCGGATCCGAGTATTCTTTGAGAGCATACTCTCCTCCTCATCTCAGGCATCTTGCATGGAACGGACAAATCATCACGAGATCTCCATCAAATTTCCATCGATCTTCCTAGCGCCCCTTGCACTATCCACTTCACTTTCCTCCCCGACATCGTCCCACCGGCTGTGTGAACATGTCAGAGGCCTCCATCACGCCCCAAGGTGAATCAAGCACAACCCAGTCGCTTCCGACACAGCAGTTGAACCGCTCCTGCGAGTCCTGCCGCAGCCTGAAGGTACGCTGTCTGCCCAACCCATCCACGCCAAACCAGTGCCAGCGATGTGCAAAGGGTAAAAAAGCCTGCGTCTTCGTGGCCCCTCAGCGGCGTCGGCCGCGGAAACGCACCGACTCGCGAGTGGCTCAGCTCGAGAAGGAAATGCGGATGATGCGTTCGCTGCTGAAGGACCGCATCCGCGAGGAAAGTGAACCGGAGTCCCCGGAAGGCACCGAGGGCACTCTCGACGAGTCGGGCGAGATGGACTTGCACGACCACTTGGGCCCTATTCCAGACGCATCGGCCAGTGCAACGGGCTCGGGCCGGTTCCTGGACTATTCGCCCGAGTTTCTCGATACCGCTCATTCGGGTATGGACGGGAGTGGCCCTCTTTCTGCGCCGCCGTCCATGTCTGGCTTACACATGAACTTTTCACCGGATGCAAATCGACCTCCTGTGGAAGACGTGGTCGATCGGGGCATCATCTCGCTCGAGGATGCAGAGCAGCTGGTAGCCTTTTTCATCCATGAACTCACTTCATTCTTCCCGTTAGTCGTTTTCCCCTCAAACACCACGGCTGGGCAGTTGCGGCAGACGAAGCCCGTCTTGTTTCTCTCCGTGGTAGCGGCGGCGGCCATTTCGGTTGATGCAGGGCTGGCGGGTGTGTTGAATCGTGAAATGGTTCGACTCTATGCAGAGCGGTTCTTCATCGAGGGAGAAAAGTCGCTGGAGTTGGTGCAGGCGATGCTGATCATGATCATTTTTTATTATCCGCCCGGTTCGCCCTTGAAGTTGCAGTTTTATCAATATACCCACATCGCCTCAACGATGGCACTGGAGATCGGCCTGGCCACGAAGCGGCGGGTTTCGAAGAAGAAGTCCGACCGGAAGAATAGGCTCGAGCCGCATGATGAACATATGGCCGAGCAAGCGAGGGCTGTACTGGGTTGTTATCATTTGGGATCAACGTAGGTATCACTGAATTGTTCGTGATTCGCAGTGCTGCAAGAGTGGTGTCACTAACGGAGATCACCCTGTAGGGTGGCCATGAAAACACGTCGACCCAATCTCCTGCAGTTTAACGACTGGATGAATGAGTGCGTGCAGCAACTGGAACGATCACCGCATCGGACAGATCAGCATTTGGCGGTTTGGTTCGAGCTGCAACGAATCACCGACGAGGCGATGTCTTCCTTTGGCTTGGACGACACGAGTGCTTCTTCACCCTTGACCGAGTCTCGAGTGCAGGCTGTGCTTCGATGGTTCGACAAGCGCATGGAGACGTGGAGGAAGAGCACTCCAGACGACATGCTCACAGGTGCGTATCCGTTCTCGTTCCCTCTCATCCAGACCGACATCCAACATTGTCCGCTGACATCCATTCCACTCCCAGTTCCCATGATCCTCGAATACCGATCTGCCGTCCTAGCCATGTACGAACTCGGTGTAGGAGAAGGCTATCGCGATCCAGACGCCACCAAGAAGCGGTACTTCACTCTCCCAACCCTAGAAGAAGACGGTAATCGGCCCCTGGGTCCGCAGATGAGCGCAATCCGCATCGACATCAATGTCAAATGGATGAACGCAGCCCACGAACTGCTCGACGCCGTCTTGACCTGCAGCGTGGACACGATGCGTAGAATGCCGAACTTAACGTACACCCGATTCGGCATGGCCGTGACCTCCCTGCTCAAGATCCACTTCTCCGTTCGCACGGGCGCCCTCGGCGAAGTGGTCACCCCGGAGACTGTCAACGTGGGCTACTACCTCGACGCCATAGCCGATAAGCTGGGCGAGGCGAGCGGTGGCGGCAAATATAAGATCCCGAGTCGGTGGTACCATGTCATCGCCGTCAAGGGTCGGGACTGGCATGAGCGGTTGGAGAAGAGGTATACCGGAGGTGATCCTGGTTCTGGGATGATGTCTGAGGGTTCATCCGCGGATACGAAACCGATGGCTTCCACCAGCCAAATGTCGGGCTCCTCGCAGGATCAGTCTGCGCATTTGGAGCATCCGGTCAATCCGCCTGCCGTAGAGTCGTTCGCGGTGCCGTCGAATCTACCGCATATGCCGCCTGGTATGGAGAGCATGCGGGATGGGTATGCGGCCATGGGTGGTGCTGCCATGTGGCCCATGCACGAGGGCCATGCGCATGCCCATAGTGGTCATGGCCACGGCCAGTTCTTCCAGCCCATGCCTGGAGGTTATCAGCACACTCACCCACCAGGGACGACGGTTCCTCCTCAATTTGGGTATGATCCGCACCGAATGCCTCAGGGCGGAGGCCAAATGCCCCGCACAAACACGGGCATGGAGCTGGATGGCTGGCTTCCGGACGGGAGCATCTTCGGTATGCCTCCTCTACCAGAGTTTTGAATTGTGTGTGAGAGTGGACACGGCGTGATTCGGTGGGTATGTTGACGACGGTGAGCGTCGGAGACTCGAATAGTCTCCTTCATCTGGCACTGGACGGGGCGAATTGCATGGCGTCCGTGGGATATACAACGTGATGTCTGTTCAGCATCTACATTCCATATCAGCAAATGTATAAATCGACACGAAGAGACGCGAAGGGCAAAAAAAGAAAGAAATGGAAAGAAGAGACATCAAGAATATAATCCATATGACCAGGAACTGGATAATTTCAACTTCAAAGAAGGTCTCCAAGTAAGCATTTCACTTGTAGATAGACCTCGAACAAGCAGCAAAGTAAAGACTTACATCAACACCCTTCCAAAGCCCAACAAGCCCCCCAAAAGAAACCACAACACATAGAAAAAGAGTTCAAAAGTTGAAAGAAAAGCAAACCAACCGACCCAAGGCAAAGGAACATCCGTATATACTTCTCAACAAACCCAAACAGCAGCGTCGCAGACCCAGAACCAAACCTACAATGCTCGCATTCGCATTCCACACTCACTCAATTTCCCTCATGCCCATTTCACCCAGCACCGTCTCGCAAGCTGCCAACCAACCGGAGCCCGGAGTCGTCATTCACGCCGCGAAAATCGTGAAAAGTGGACCGGAGGATCGGTCGAAACGGAAGTTCCGCCTGACAGTCGCTTGCGATCGGGTCGATCGTCACCTCCGACGAACGGGTACCACTCCCAAAAGGAGAGGAGAGGGCCCTGGTCCGGCTAAAATGGGCCCGTAGGAAAAGAAGCAGAGGTAAAGAATAAGGAATTTGTGAGGTGATGGTGCGAGTTATATCGTTCTTGGTTCGTCGTGGTGGTTGTTTCGGAGTACACGGAGTTGAGTTCTTCGTGGAGATGAGGAGGTTTTGTTGAGGAAGCGGGGGACAAAAGAACCTCGTTCTCGGAGGGGTGTATAAAGTTATGTATTGTCGTCGAATGACCTATTTTGTGAGTTTCATCTCAAGTGAAACATGCGATTGCATGTGTCGACATATACGAAGGCTAGTCTTTCTCCTTTGGTGGTAGGAAGAAAGGTGATTCAACTCAACCCTGCTCCTTCAGGCGCTGGCAAGGTTTAGGTGTGGTGCCAGCCTACGGGCCCTACAATACATCCAGTAGCAGGTCCGTGTGTAACCGGAGAATTGTCGATGTTTCTCGGGGTAAACGTTCAGAATAGGTTAAGGCACAATGGTACATGGTTCATTTCATTCGTGCGTCTCAAGGATCGTCAATTGTAGATACGCCAGTTCCGCTTATACATCCATGACTAAAAGATCCAAGCAAATCCCGTGTCCGCCGCGCATCCCAATCCAAGAGCCCAGAACCCAGGAAAGGAAGAAAACCGCAATAGCAAGTCGGCAGAAGGGTATTTTGAACGACCGTGTCTCCGGAAGATGAAATTGTCCCGGCAAAAAAAAAAGAATCCAAAAATAAAAACCGTGCAACCAAAAGAAGCAACTGTTGCGGCAAAGGGGGATATCACAGTAACGTAAACGCCTCCAGCGCATCCATGAACCCTGCAATTGCGCCGATGCCCGCCAATCCACGGGTAGCACTGCGTGTCAAAGCCTTGTGTCGTTCCTTAGCTTCTTCACGTGAGGATCGACGGCGCGAACGGCTCGGAGACCGAGACCGTTGCGAGCGAGGGGGCGAGGGCCGGAGGCTGAAGCTCGACTCGGGGGATGAAGAAGACAGCGGATACGCCGACGGGTGGGGCCGTGGCTGCAGGAAGTTGTTATTGTTGGTATGGTTGTAGTTCTGCTGTCGGGCCCAGGATGCATCGAATTGACCTGGTGGTGTGGCCCGGGGTGAAGGGATGGGCATTGCGCTGGCAGGTACATTATTGGGCTGACTGTTTGGAACAGATCGGGGCGCACTGTTAGTCAAGTCCTGGCCCGGGTGGTATCGGTAGGTTTGTTGAGGAGGCTTTGGGATATGGATTGGCATGGGTTTGCTCGGTGGAGGCCCTTGTGCGCGAGGAATAGATTGAGTTTGCGGCGGTGGCGGCAGGAAGCTGCCGCTGGGGTAGGATGGTGGTCCTCGGTCGGAAACTGGGCTAGGAGGATATCGCGAGGTTGTACCGTTGGGTTGAGCGCGACTGTCGTTGATAGTGACATGTTTGGGTGGTTGACGAGCGGTGGATCGCTGCTCGTCTTCGTCACTAGAAATGATTACTCGCGAATTTGATGGTTGGGTTCGGCTACGTCGTTGGGACTCATCGGCTTCAGCATCGCTTTCAACACGTGCCTGATAGCCGGAGTATCGCCGTCGAAGCTCGGCTGCATGCTTCCGGGCTTCTTGTGAATGGGGTTTGCGCCAGTCGTCCGTTGTGCCTTCCAGATAGTAGCCGTGGGAGCCATGGCCATCCCAGTCGATATCGTCCGAATCGTCTTCTTCGCTATCAGACGAGACATATGCACGCGGTTTACCAGTTTTCGTGGTATCTGGAGGTGACGTTCTGCCAGCTGAGAGCAGGGTTGGATCCAAGGATGGTACCCAGATCAGCAGCAGACGGTTCATCGCACCCTCCGAAAGATGAACCATGTCCTTTGGTGATCGCTCCAGGTTAGCCAATCCCACGTCACTATCCCCAAAGGTAACCACCGGTGGTTTCGAGAGATCTGAGCCTGTAGCGGCGGTCACCAAAGGCCTCATCGCTGAAGCCACACTGGAGTGGTTGGATATGATCTTCTGGTTCGTCGGATCATTTGCCGCATCCACAGCCTCCTGCGCCACAAGATCCCATAGTCGATCTAGACGCTTCAAAGACCAGTATCTGACAATAATCATGTTCTGAGTCTCGGCTTTTTCTTGGGCAACGATATCGTCTACCATGAGCCCCGGGGTTGCTGAGCTTGGGGTTCCATTCTTGGTCTTGAGCAAGTCTCCCATTTGCAGGATCCGCGTCATCACGATCAGGCTCAACTTGAGAGACTCTAATTGCGCTAGAAGGTAAGTGACATGCTGTTTTCGAAAACACCACTTCAGCCTCTCCTGCACAGGGATCTTGCTCAGGTCCTGATGAGTATCAGTGCCTTGCAGTTTATCCAGCATGTGCTCGATCTCGACAAAGACCATTTGTCCCTGGCTGGCGATTTCCCACGCTTTGTCGGTTGCTTCAGTGGTACGGCCAAGGTCGTCTCTTTCAAGGGCCTGCCCGAGATGCTTGAGGGTCAACGCAAAGAGAGAGATGCCCTTGGCAATACTGTGGATCTCGATCCTGGACTGTGCGAGTTGGCATGCGGCAGCGTTGAGGAGCAGCGAAAGGCGAAAGCCCGCCCCCGCGACCCGGATGATCGAGGTCTCGGGGCCTATGACGAGAGAGCTTCCCGTCAGTACTCGGTTCGAAAGCCCTCAAAATGCAGATCAGGTTTCATACCTTGCGCCATCATCGTGTATCTCTCACAAGCGGTTCAGCAAGATAGTTTAGGTCACGCAGAAGAGAGAAAGGTTGAAGTCAAGTAGTGGAGAGAAGTGATGAAACAAGCGGACATGATGCAAAGGGAGGTCCGAGTCTCCTCAAGACGGTAGTCGCCACAGGTCCAACATTAATGTGCCCGCGGCCTATGAGACCCTGCGTAATCAACCCCTCCCCTCCTCTCTTCTTCAGAGCCGCAAGTGTTGTGCATATCAAGTGACTCAAAGCCGGCCGTCAGCGTCCGAGCCCCCGCATGACGCCATGGCGGGAGCAAAGACAGCCTCTCTTTGGCCTGGAAATGGGCAAAAGAGGCGATCTGGAGCCTATCGCGCGCTAGTGCGGGCGAAGACAATGAGATTCCCCGGTGATACACAAGCCCGGGGCGTAAGGTCAGACCAAAAGTACTCGGTTATGCACTGCCCCGAAAAGCAGGAATCACTGATCAGATGTGCTGATGGTTTGAATCGTGATCGGCATGACGTCCCGCCGTTTCTGGCGCCTCGTATTGACGGGCTGCACCTTTATCAGGACTATTTCGCCCAGCACCCAGCACCTGCCACCCAAGGGTGTGCACGATACAGTGGACATGGAGTGTTATCGGCGTGGCTCTACACGAGCTGACGTCTGGACAGGTCACTCCCATCAACATGGACATAGGCTACCTATCGCGCTGTCAGCGTCGCACACGATCGCGCAAGTTAACATTCGGGCCGACAGGCAGTCAGGAAACAAAGAATTGCCAAGTGGCTTCCTCGAGGAAATCACTTTGGACATCTGACAGGCAGTGCCAAACGATCCGCAAGATGTCGCATGGTTGGGACTCAGCTTATCGTACTTTAGAGAAGACGAGGCTGTTTTCATAAGTGGTCGAGGTTGGAGCCAGCTCTCTAAGCTGTTTAGCTGTTTATTGCGGTAAATCAGCATTCCTACTGGCCACACTTCCGCTTCCGGCCCCTGATCGGGGAACAGCTATGGATTTCAAGTCTCTCTACATATAGTTAATGTTATTGATCAGTAGAATTTTTATTTCAATGACTGTTATTGCCCTATACCAACCTTCAGGCGAAGTATATCGCAATATCGAATGTGTTGTCGATCGGACCGTGTCTACTGACACCATTTCCGCCCCGCCGCACTCCTCCACCCCCTCACAAGTTCGCAACCTCCTTTTCCCGATCACGCCGGCATCTGTGGAGATTCCCCAGTCCGATGACCACCAACTCGAGCCGCCATCATCGGATATTGGGGAATTCAATACAACATCGACTTACACTATAGGATTGCTGGTATCTGGGCCGAATGGGCGAGATACCCCTGGTTGAGCTAGGAACGTGCGACGGGAGACACTGGGAGCTTGAGATCTCAAAACCGCCCTCGAGCTTGCACGGCGTCTCGCCCATGTGAAATCATGTCTGCCGACGGTGTCACTGTCGGCGGCACCTCCGACCAGACCGCCTCGTCGACGTCCGCTCTATCGACCACGCCACAGCCTCCTGTCGCAGGCACGATCTCCTCCAACCATGCTGGCAACGAGAAGGAGGGTACAAAGGCAGCGTATGGGACAGGACTTCAACCAAAACCAGAACTGCCGCAAGAACTGGATGACTTTGGCCTCCCCATTCGACCGCGCTCGAGGCCTGAACCTTCCCACAATGAACGCCCTCAACCCGATCGCCAGGCCGCAACCGAAGATGAAGCTCCCAATCTGACGGGAGAACAAAACGTGAACGAGAGTATAGTGAAGGCCAATGACGATGCTTTCAAGGACAAAGCAGAGCAAGAAATTAAGGGTGTTGGAAGCGCGCCAGAAAAACAATCGGCACGAGACGACAAGGAGCCCGAGTCCGAAGCGCACAATACTGCCTCCAATGAGAAGTCTCATGACGAAACCTCAGGACCACCCCCACCATATCGCAAGTCAATTTCGAAAGACAAGGACAGGCAACCCTCGGAATGGTCGCACCAACGAATGACTCAACCTCAAGAGGATGACCAGGAAAGCGAGGAAGAGGAAGACGAATGGAAAGCAATGCCTGCTCTCGGAGAGATGGACTACTATGATGACTATGGAAGGCTCATCGCTCGCGGCGCCAAGGAAGAAGATGACGAGGCAGTATACAATGGCTTGGGTGGTGCTGGGAAAGGGTATACTCGAGTGCAGCTTGATGAAGATGCTCAATCCGCCACAAGCATGGACGAGGATACGAGCTATCTTTTCCGCGAGGCAGCAGGCAACTCTGCGGGATTTGTCGGCGAAGAGCTTCGCGACACTGTTAGCCAGCTTCAGGCTACGAAGGACCTTCTAAACGAAACACAAAAGATCGCTTATGTGGGCGTAGTGCGCCTGTCAATTCATGAAATGAATTTGGAGCTCGGCAAGTTACCCTTGACCAAGTCATCCCGCAAGGTGATTCTCAAAGCTCAAGATGCCCAAAGGAAATGGGGTCAAACAATGATGGGACGTCTATATATGCACATGGATATCAACCCCGCCGAGCAAATCATGATCGAGCAGCTTGCTGAACATGGTGTGCAACCTGGGGACCTAGTACGTCCGCTCATGCAAAATTCGCGCGTCAAGAACCCCATGGCCGAGAGCAACCCAAAAACCTCGACTTCTTCCATCTCATCCCCTACCACGGGAAATGCTTCTCGCTCCCGGGTATCTACAGAGACAGAGACCTCTGACTTGGGCTCTCCCCCGCCCTATGACGCACATGCAGATGATGAAGAGGTTCCGGAAGTCCACACGCCATCGCAATTGCCCACATCGGAGAAGATCGACATCGACCTTCGGTGGACGGTGCTCTGCGATCTTTTCCTTTTGTTGATTGCCGACTCAGCCTATGATTCTCGGTCACGGACATTGCTCGAGAGAGTTGGCGCGACTATGGATGTGACCTGGCTGCAAATCTCTCGATTTGAGAAGCGTGTAACAGACGCTCTTGAAATGCAAGAAGAGGCCGAAAAAGAGACCTGGGATGAATCAGAGCACATGGAGAAGCGTCGAAAGGCTAATTTGACACAGAAGTATATGATCATGGGCCTTGCAACCGTCGGTGGTGGTCTTGTCATTGGTCTCTCCGCAGGGCTTCTAGCTCCCGTTATTGGAGCCGGTCTTGCCGCCGGTCTCACCACTGTTGGCCTTTCCGGTACAAGTGCGTTCTTGGGCGGAGTTGGCGGTACTGCGCTCATTGCGTCGAGCGCTACTCTCGGTGGAAGCGCTATCGGTCTGAAGGCCTCACATCGGCGAACAGGAGCTGTGCAGACGTTCGAGTACCGACCTCTTCACAACAATAAAAAGCTGAACCTCATCGTGACTATCTCTGGCTGGATGACTGGTAAAGTCGATGATGTCCGGTTGCCCTACAGTACTGTGGACCCAATTATGGGAGACATATACTCGGTTCTTTGGGAGCCCGAAATGTTGCGCAGCATGGGTGACACGATCAACATTCTTGCGACAGAGGTACATCCCGATTCCATATCTCACTCCGTCATGACTAGACACTGAGAGGCGCGGCGACTGACTTGTCTTCTTCTTTAGGCACTCACGCAAGGCTTACAACAAGTACTGGGCAGTACTATTTTGATGGCCCTCATGGCCTCGTTGCAACTCCCGCTCGTTCTTACCAAGCTTGCTTATCTTATTGACAACCCCTGGAACGTCTCGTTGGCTCGTGCCACTTCAGCAGGATTGGTCCTGGCTGATTCCTTGCAGGACCGCAATCTTGGTAATCGTCCTGTTACGTTGCTCGGTTTCTCGCTAGGTGCACGTGTCATCTTCTCATGCCTCAAGGAGCTTGCTGCCAAGGGGGCTCACGGGCTTGTCCAGAATGTCTATCTTTTTGGCTCCCCAGTTGTGGCCAGCAAAGACGAATATCTCAAGGCCCGCAGCGTGGTCTCCGGCCGATTTGTGAACGGCTATGCCAAGAATGACTGGATTCTGGGGTACCTGTTCCGAGCCACGAGTGGTGGTATCATGCGCGTGTCTGGACTCGCCCCTATCGAAGGAATCCCAGGCTTAGAGAATGTCGATCTCACTGAGACGGTCAACGGTCACATGGACTACCGTGCCGCCATGCCTCGTATTCTCAGGCAGGTTGGATGGGAAGTCCTGGAGGATGAGTTCGCCGAAATCGAAGACCCCGATCCGGACAACCACGCCGAACGACAAAGAGAGCTCATTCGCGAAATTGACGAGGCTCGTCGAAATGCCGAGTTGAAGCCGGAGAAAAAGCGATTTGGCCTGTTCAAGCGTGGCAAGATGGCAGAGAAGAAGACATGGGAGACGTACGATGTCGATCGCGGCTCTTCACCGCACAGCCCTGCCGAGCCGCATAGCGCGCCTGGCTCCGTCCTTTTCGATATCGAAGCCATTCGAGCTGAATTAGCCTCTGAAGCGATCGAGGTCAAGCAGCTAGAATCTACACTTCCCCCGATGAAGCTAGATCTCAATCGCCCTCCCGGTGCATCATCTACGCAACCCGTGACGCCGGTTGAAAAAGCGCCAACGCCAAAGGAGCCCGCGCCTTGTCTGCCTCGTACGGTCTCGGAGCCGCAGCTTCCTACAGAAAGTCATAGCACTCGCGCCACGCCTGGTGCTATCCCCTCCCACCCAGAAGAGCCAATTGAAATGACCTTTGATACGTCCTTCCATGACAACTCCCGACGCCAAACTGATCCGCATTCACGACCCGAGTTGCGGTCGTCCTCTACCATGCCTGCGGGCATTGGCGCCACTGCTGTCGGGGCGATGGCTCTCGAACCGAATGCCTGGGCCGATCATGATAACCATGGCCATGATGGTGAAATCCATATGACATTTGAATAATGATGGAGGAATGGGTATTTCTTTTTTTTTCTCTATTTTTTTCCTTTGGCCCTTGCTCTTTTGCTCGAAGGTTTTCATAGTCTTTACCAGGGTTCTAGATGGAGCATTGCTCTGCATCGGCGTTGGGAAGACCAAATGTGTATATGGCTAAAAGCCTGTCATGTATAGCGACAATGAGCGAAAATAAATAAGATATCCATGAATCAATCTCTCAGTAGTTTATGTTGTGGTATTTGGAACTTCTTTCATGCCTGGCGGTGCTTCCAGAGTATGTAGTATGTACTATGCGGATTTCCAGAAGTCTGTCGAGTCTCCTCCGATTTGTGGGGCGTTTTCCTTTGTACGCGTGTCACGCGTCTTCCCCTCACGCATTGTCTTACCTCCGTCCAATTCGCAATCTTCGGGGTTGACTCGTGACGGGCCTTTGTGGTGGCCGTTTCCAAACAAAGACTATCGGTGCAATTGAGTACGTGTCTTTACATTCGACAGTTTTGCGCGCTCAGCGCGACCCGATCTTCGAGATCTTGACGGCACGCGTACCCACGGATCTCGTCCGTTCAACCTCTCCAACGCTTCGGCCACAGCGGGCCCTTTTCGCCACGATGCAAAGACAGGGAATTAAGAGAGACCCAGCCAAGACCGCTGCAGGTGGCCTCACGAGAGTCCACCTCGGGAGGCACTTGCTGTCGACGTTCAACAAGCCGGGCAAGGAAAATGTGGAGGAGACCGAGGATTCCAACCCCACCGAACCGGAGCATACAATAGAGCAGCCGCCTGTCTCGAGTGATGATGAAGGGGAATTGACCGAGCTAAGCTCTGCCGATTTCGGGTCTGAACCCGAGTTTGCTTCGCCCGGCCAAGAGGAGCAAGAATCAGAGCAGGAGGATACAAGATCGCCAGAGTCGAGCTCGCCAGAACCACAACCCCAGCCCAAGGACAACAATGGACCCGCGACGGATGACGAGCCAATCAGTACTGACGAGGACGAAAATGCTGCCGAGGACTCGGACTCTCAAAGACCCAAGAAGAGAGTGCTAGAGACCTATGACCAGAAGCCCAAAGGAAGAGACATAGACGATGAGAGTGACCCCTTTGGTGGTATTTGGAATCCTAAAAGCTCCAAACGAGCCAAGACCAACACATACGGATCGTCCACCACATTCTCCCAAACTCCGAGCTTTGTTCGGTCACAGGCCACTCCTGAGAAGAGCTCTCCACCTACCAAGTCACGGACTCTCAAGGCACAGGGCAAGAAGAACGTGTACAAAAAGTCTAGCCCTGATCCAGAGTCAGACAGTGGATATGTTATCTCGCAGGAGATTCACTCTTCATGTCCAAAGATATCTAAATCGTCGCCCGAGTTCAAGCTGCCCGCCGTTCCCATCAGTTCCAACACCAATTCATCTCTAGCCGCCTCGTCGTTCATGGAGACGCTATCATTGGACTTGGATGGCGACGAATCCACCCTTTCACCTCTCAGTTCCGTACTTGGTTCTCCGTCGCCCGAGGCAGATGAACCAGGCCCAGCATTGTGCCCGATGTGCAAAAACGAAGTAGACCGCGATCTATTGGAGATATTCCTCGCTCAGCCGAAGCAACGTGTCCGGGAGCAACAACAGTTCTGCGCCTCCCATCAACAGAACACTGCTGAGAAAGAATGGGAATCACAAGGGTACCCTACTATTGACTGGGAGACCTTCGACAAGCGCGTTCAGAGGCATTTTTCTGCACTCGAAAAGCTTCTTGTCCCAGACTGCTCTTCTTATTATCGCAACATCTTGGACGAAGCACTGAAGAGCGGGAAGTCGCGTAACTTTCGCCTGAGTTTGTCTGGTGACGGTCTCGAGACCATCTCTTGTGGGTATTATGGGACGAAAGGGTCTGGAAAGATGTGAGTCTTCTTTGCCAATTAACGATCAGCAGCAATACACTAATATCTAGCAGGTTGCAAGCTATTACTGATCGTTTCGCTGTGAAATTACGTCGATTGGCCACGTCCGATGGCATTGTCAAGAAGGCAGGTGTCGTCGGCTACGCCCAGTCTGTCTTGGTCCCCGAACTAGCAGTCCGCCTTGTCAGAGAGGATATGGGAGTCAGTGACGATGCCGCGCGCCAGATTCTTCGTGAGAGTATTACGTTGGGTGAGAAGATGAACCCTGCACTTGACGATGATATACCGATTCCAGAGGAACTCGCAGAGGCTTTTGACGACGAAGGTTGAAGAGTTTCGCGTCTGTGAAATGCTGTCTCATATCATCTATCTTGGTCGAGGTTGAATTCTGTTGGTGTTTCGGGCTGGATAGCATTTTTCTCATATTGTTGTTCTTCATTTGGTCTTAGCGATTGTATATGATAGCACTCGTGATACCATGTTGCTGTATACTGTTCTTTATGAAGATCAGCGGCTATAAAAATTTCCGGTTTGCATTATCCAAACTGTCTTTGATCAGATCTGATATCGCCACTGTTCGAGTCTGGATCTCGACGAGTGAAGTGGATCTCCAGAATTGAGTTATAAGGTTCGCGTGGGGTCAAGTTAGTCAAGGAAATCAGCGGACTGAAGCTTATCATCTCCATCCATTCCAATCAATATTGAATTTCGACAGAACGATCTACCCTACCAAACACTAGCATCTCGCATATCATGGGTCGTCTTTTCTGAGATAGCTGCCCAGTGCTGGCTGGGATGCCCATGGCTCTACTCTTGGTAATCTGATTGTCGAGTTGACGGGTAAATCAGCAAACAACTTCTCAGAGAGTGATTCCATAATTCATATTGACCAGAGCTAGGATGATATTTTCAGTATCAAGATTCCAATTGAGATTAACCAAGAATCGAATTCTCCTGGCTTAATGTATGGTCAACGTACTGGTGCGGGGAAAATCGACCGGGCTTTGGTCTGTCCTAAGGTTTCGGCCTGGGCTGGATTTGCAATTTTTTTTCAATCATCTGCTCGGTCTTACCAACTGTGTATAACTAATCAGCAAGCCTTCGTTGTCATATGCCCATTAATCAAGCATTGTTTATCGATCTTCAGTATCAACGTCCAATTCGGCAAGTGGATCTCGATTGAAGTCGGTTCATCCCGCGAGGCGTTTAGTAAGCCGATAACGCGATCAAGTGCGGAGAAGAGCTGCTCGACTGCCTTTCCCGTTTTCCTTCTTTCATGCGAAGATGAAGGAGAAAGAAGACATGCCATATTCAGAGACAACACCTCTCCTCGAGGTCAATGTGGCCCCGAGGAGGCCTCGGTACCCTCACCATGCCCTTCGTCGGGCATGTACCTGGCTGCTTGGCATACTTCTAGTGATTGTCGTCATCCTCTTCCTTATCCCCTCCGCAGTCCTTCCCCGCGAACACGGCTCCATCTGGTCCTATCTACCAGGTGCCAACCCATTCCCTCATGATGAATGGCCTCAAGGCAATGGTCTGCCCTATGATCAACTCCAACAAATCCTCCTCAACACTCCGTCCGCCGTAAAGGCCCGCGAGTGGAGCGCCTACTATACCGCCGGGCCCCACCTGGCAGGCAGGAACTTGAGCCAGGCGCTATGGACAATGGAGAAGTGGAAGGAATTTGGGGTGGAGGATACAACTCTTGCTTCCTATGATATCTATCTGAATTACCCACTGAGCCACCGCTTGGCCCTGCTCAAGAAGTCTGGTGACGATACCGAGGTAACCTTTGAGGCTACCCTGGAGGAGGACGTGTTGGAGGAGGATCCCACGTCAGGCTTGCCCAACCGGGTGCCTGTTTTCCACGGATACTCAGCTAGTGGCAATGTCACTGCTCAGTTTGTGTATGCCAACTTTGGCACGTACGGGGACTTTGAAGACTTGGTGAATGCCAATATCACCCTGAAAGGCAAGATTGCTCTCGTCAAGTACGGGAGAATCTTCCGTGGCTTGAAGGTGAAGCGTGCGCAGGAATTGGGAATGGTTGGCGTGCTCATCTACAGCGATCCCCAGGAGGATGGCGAGATTACCGAAGAGAATGGCTACGAGGCCTATCCAAACGGCCCAGCCCGTAATCCCAGTGCCATTCAGAGAGGCAGCACGCAGTTCCTGAGTATGTATTCGTCCTTCTATCGTTTGAAACCCCCCTAAAACTATTATTACTCTTAAGCTGACTTGTTCAATAGGCATTCTTCCTGGTGACCCTACCACTCCAGGATACCCGTCCAAGCCTGGCTGCGAACGACAGGATCCTCACGGCTCCATCCCCTCCATTCCGTCGCTTCCGATCTCTTACAAGGAGGCAATTCCGTTCTTGAAGGCTCTCAATGGGCATGGACCCAAGGCCTCCGACTTCAATGAGTACTGGCAGGGCGGTGCTCTGGGCCACAAGGGCGTGAAATACAACATCGGGCCTTCGCCAGAGGATGTCGTTATCAATCTTGACAATCAGCAGCAATACGTGACTACTCCCTTGTGGAATGTGATTGGTGTTCTGAAGGGTAGTATTCCCGATGAGGTCATCATCTTGGGTAATCACCGGGATGCATGGATTGCTGGCGGTGCGGGCGACCCGAACAGCGGTTCTGCCGCTATGAACGAGGTCATTCGCAGCTTCGGCGAGGCTTTGAAGGCTGGGTGGAAGCCGCTGCGCACAATTGTCTTTGCTAGCTGGGATGGCGAAGAGTACGGTTTGCTCGGTTCGACCGAGTGGGTCGAAGAGAACCTCCCCTGGCTGTCCAAGGCCAACGTCGCCTACTTGAATGTCGATGTGGCTGCCTCTGGCACTCACTTTGGTCCTCGTGCTGCACCATTACTCAACCAAGTCATCTACGAGGTGGCCGGTCTCGTGCCGCACCCGAACCAGACTGTCCCTGGCCAGACCGTCCGTGATGTTTGGGATGGGCACATCTCGACCATGGGCAGTGGCAGTGACTTTACTGCCTTCCAGGACTTTGCAGGTGTCGCCAGTTTGGACTTTGGGTTCAGCCATGGGGAGGGCGATCCCGTCTACCACTACCACTCGAACTACGACAGCTTCGCATGGATGGAAAAGTTTGGCGATCCCAACTGGTCCTACCACCTTGCCACCACGAAGCTCTGGGCCCTGGCGGCCGCACGACTGGTGGAGACGCCTGTGATCTCGTTTGGCGCTGGTGACTACGCTGCTGGACTGGACGCGTATTTGCAGAAAGTCAAGCCGGCAGCCGACAAGCTGGGGAAGCATGGTCACTTTGATTTTGACCCTCTGGACCGGGCAATCTCCAACTTCCAAGCGGCGGCGACCGCGTTCGATGCCTACGCCGCATCGCTGACCGAGAAGTTGGGCGAGGATGTTCCCTGGTACCTCTGGTGGAAGAAGGTCCGTCTCTATTTCCTGATCCGCGGTGCCAATGATAAGTATAAGGGCATCGAGCGATCGTTCCTGCACCAACCCGGCCTAGACGGGCGTAACTGGTTCAAGCACGTTGTGTTTGCGCCTGGTATCTGGACGGGGTATTCGGGAGCCACCTACCCCGGACTGGTGGAGAGCCTTGATGCCGGTGATGTGGAGAATGCCAAGGTGAGTGGACAGCTTCCAAGGTTTGACTTGCGAGAGGGGAGACCCGCTTGGCTGACTGGATATTATAGAAATGGAGTCGTATCATCCAGGAACGGATTGGTGCGGCGACGAAGCTGCTGTCGTAGTTGGGCGAGATTGAAATCGGAGGGAGGACCCGGACTACCTGGGCACATACAAGAAAGTACAGGGCTCGAAAGTACATTGTGGGTTGACTTGAAAGTATATACTTTGGCATAGCAGTACCGTGGGCCCCGGGCATGGTTCACTTTGTGGATGACTGCGGGTTAACTTTTCGGAGCTACATATCAATTTCTTCATTCACTTGGCCTTTGTATATCTATTAGTTTTTCAAGGTTCTGTAACTGGGGATGCATTCCACTCGACTCGAACCTTATCCTTGCAGTGTGCAGTTCGGATCCTCACGATGAGAAGCAACCCCACGCATGCTGATTGCTGACACGCCAAAGAGTCCAGGCTCGAGTGGAGACGCTTTTTGCCGACAAGCCGAGATGCTCAGCCTGCTGCAGCAACTCCTCCTTTTGCTCGGATATTCGAGTGACTCAAGTCTGCGTCTAGCCAAAAGACTCGACTCGGCACCGATCAGGCAGCGGCTCGGACCCTCGACGCAGTCGCCGATCTGTTCGCCATCCGATCCTCTTCTCTCCTCTTCGATCCTCGCCTCTTCACGCGTTTCCTGATCATTTTTTTTTTCCATGTTGTGTACTCTCCACTCTGCAACTAGAGCATAAGACCAAACAAAAGAAATGCAAAAAGCAAAGCTACCCGTGCGGCAGCTGGTGATTCTTTGTAAGTTTTACCTTTTTTTTTTTTCCGAACTGCAAAATTTCGAAGCTGACGGGAAGATTAGCAATATGTCGCTTTGCCGAGCCCAGTAGGTTTGCCCCTGGCCCTGTTTTTTCTGATAAAGGAGAGATCTATCAGATAAAGGAACCAGAATATCTCTGGCCCAATACAGGCCAAAGCTAATGAACATTTCTGCCCGCAACAGTCGTCTTCACCTCCGTCCTGCCCTATCTGGTACGTCGCAACCATCCACACCCGCGACCTTTGAGCCTCGCCGAGATGGCCGAGGTTAACCATTTCCTCAACTGCTTTCCCTCTCTCTGAAACGCACGAGGCGCAATTCTCTAGTTGACACCACAAAAAAATTAAGCTCCGTTCTAACCATACGCAACTTCCAGCCTGAACTCATCGAATATGTTGGCGTCCCCAAGACCGAGGTCGCCAAATGGGCCGGCATCTCCTCCGCGGTCGCATCCGTGAGCCAGGCCTTAATGGCCGTGCCCTGGGGCACACTCTCCGACTACGTGGGCCGCAAGCCCATCATCCTGTCGGGGCTGACCTGCACGATGCTCATCTCCATCATGCTGGGCATGTCGCGAACGTTGACGATGGTGCTGATCTCACGCGCGCTGGTCGGGCTGATGAACGGCAACGTTGGCATCCTGCGCACCATGGTCGCCGAGATCGTGCCCCAGCGCGAGCTGCAGCCTCGCGCCTTCAGCCTGATGCCGCTCGTCTGGACGATTGGGAGTATCTTTGGTCCTGCGTTTGGCGGGGCTTTGGCGCGTCCGGCGGAGAAGCATCCGGGTTTGTTTGGGGGGATTGCGTTTCTGAGACGGTATCCGTTTGCGTTGCCGAATCTTGCGGCGGCGTGTTTCTTTGTAGTGGGGATATTGACGGGGTTCTTGTTTTTGGAGGAGACTTTGGAGTCGAAGAGGGATCGGTACGACCCCGGTCTTGTACTGGGAAAGGCACTTACGAGACCCTGCATGTCGGCGAGGCAGCGCCAGGCCGAATTGAAAGGCGTGGATGAGGAGCGCACAGCTCTGCTTTCTGGTGAAACGCCGGGTTCGAAGAAGACCAAGAAACCCGTGATACGACCGAGCTGGTCCCAGATCTTCACGCCGCAGTCGAAACTGATCCTTTTGTCTTATACATTGATGTCGGGACTCGGCATGGCCTTTGACTCGGTCTTCCCGGTGTTCCTGCACTACCCCGTGCAGGATCTCCACGATAACCCCAACGTGCAGCTCCCATTCAAATTCGCCAGTGGCTTTGGCGTTGGTCAGTTCCTCATTCCCCCTTCAAGCTCACTATGAAGCAAATCAAGTAAACAAGAAACTAACTAAACCCATCCCACCCACAGACGCTCCCGAAATCGGCCTATTCTACACCATAATCGGCGTGGTCGGCATGGTCATCCAATTCCTCTGCTTCCCCCCGATCGCCAAACGCTACGGCGTCCTAACCTGCTTCAAATTCTCCGCCATTCTCCTCCCAATAATCTTCTTCATCACCCCCTTCACAGCCCTAGCCCCGGAACCCCTCCGCATCCCCGTCGTCCTGGTCATAATGCTCCTCAAACTCGGCGCCACCGTCTTCGGCATCCCCTGCTGCACGATCCTGCTCACAAACTCCGCCTCCAGCATGTCCGTGCTCGGCACGTTGAACGGGGTCGGGACGAGCGTGAGTGCGCTGGGTCGGGCGGCGGGGCCGGCGTTGATTGGGGCTGCGTTTTCGTGGGGGATTAAGAAGGGGTTTGTTATTGTGCCTTGGTGGTTGTTGGGGACGTTGGGGTTGACGAGTGTTATTCCTGCCTTTTGGATTGTGGAGCAGGATGGTCCGTATGGGGCGCAGAAGGAGGCGGAAGAGGAGGTGGAGGTGGAGGATGAGGAGCCTCGCAGGAATGGATATGGTGCCGTTGCGGTGTCGGTGGATACTGCGAAAAAGGTTATGAGAGAGGATCGAGATTGATCCCTGGCTTGGGGGGTGAACCAAAATGGGGTTGCGATGAGCATATTTCGGGCGCTTATGACTTATGTCCTGCATGGATGAGATGGATGATGAATGTTGTATAATGCATGATGATCGTGCTAGATTGTATAGAATCCTGAGACATCCATGGATGCTGCAACTTGGATTGTTGTTAACACGGTGCTTGTAAGCCTGCTGGCCTGTTCAATTTCAATACCAACCCTCTCAAGCCATATTCCATGTGACTTGACTATATATAATCACCACCAACTAGCACCGTCGACGGAGTACAGATCAAATACTTAAAAGATATATACTTCGGCCTCGGAATTCCAAAATCCCGAGCCTGCCCTCACGTCATCTGACTAATACTCTTCCCCAGGAAACTAAAGTTAACTAACCTAATTAAGCTATAACCTTACGATAGCCAATACTAAATAGTGCAACCACATCTTCCATCCCTCTCACTCTCACACTTCACGCCACACCCTTCCCCAAAGTTCAAACACATCTAGCAATCCAATCACCACAAAATGGTACCCTCCCACCCCTCCCCTCCCCTCCGCCTCACAATCCCAACTAACCACCCTCCCATTTCCAGTCCACCACAACCTCCGCCCTCGCCCTGGGCCTCCTCACCTCCCTCGGCGGCATAATCGGCTACGCCCGCACGGGGTCAATCCCCTCCATCGCCGCCGGCCTCTCCGTCGGCGCCCTCTACATCCTAAGTTTCCTGCGCCTGCGCGCCGGCCAGGCCTACGGCGAGGAGATTGGGTTGCTGGCGTCGACTGTGCTGGGGGGCAGTTCGATTCCACGGGCGATTAAGACGGGCGGGAAGGCTGTGCCGGTGGGGTTGAGTGTGCTTGCTACGTATGGGGTTGTTGTTTTTGGGTTGGCGGTTCGGGGGAAGAGGGGGCTTTAGGGATTCGAGTACGGAGTAAATTGATGGAATTGGATGTTGTTGGGTAGATGCCCCGGGCGCATTTGAGTACTGCTGCTTTTGCTTTGGTCTAGTGAGGATACTCATCTATTGATTTTTCAAGTGATGGGATTTCTCTGGCGTTCTTCCGGGTGGAGATTATGTATAGGATATTGACATGGAGGTGTTGATCTACGATATTTAAGCTGTGCTGGAGCACCGAAGGACGCAACTGGTCCAGATCGTACATTGAACCCATCGAAGAGTAAATGGCCTATCTCCGGAACGCCAAGGATAAAACAGAACTTACATCATGGATGGCATGGCATCGTTGATCCTGCTGGGAGAACAACCCACCTTAACCAGACTCGAGTCCAGATCGGATCACACCAAACAGAACGTAGATTTTGGGCAAAGTAGAAAAGAAGAAGAAAGGGCTTGATAAGGGTGAAGACGTACGGTCGGTTCAATTCATAGCAGTCCACTAGTGACCACGAGTAGTGTGCAGACAGAGCCAATCCATTGGGACTCACCAATAGGCCACATCTTGTCGCGGATATCGAGAAAGCTTCTCAATGCATCGGGATTGGCAATCGCAGTGAGGAACGTCTTGCTCAGGCTCATGTTCATGTTCACTTTCGCCAGAACTACTGATGGATCAGGGCAAGCAATAAACCGCAACCAGCCAAAACCAAATTCTCATGCGTGTCTTGAAGTATGCGTCGAACTTAGCTGGAATCCGTGGCCCAGTCTTCCATCCGTCTTCCCCTTGTAAAACTCAAACCAGGCGGTCTCGTTTCCGTGTTTCGAAATCTGACGTGGCCCGTTCTCGTGCGCGTTCTGAATCCTGATTGCGTTCTTCCGATCGATGGTGCTGCGCTGAAGACCCTTGCTCATGGGTTCCTCTTCTAATGCGCCGGATCAACGACCTTGTCCTGGTCGCGAATCGTGCCCACGACAATCGAGCCGGGAATCTCGCCAAGCGCTGTCTCCTGTTGGAACGCGGGACGTGAGAATGCGTATCGTGGAAGCTTGGCCATCTTCTCTTCAGGACTGGTGTTCTCATCCGAGTATATCATCCGAGTGTTCTTGGTCTTGTCCTTCTTAGCTGGTTTCTCAGGCGCAGCCGCTTCTTTGGCTGCACTTGAAATGAGATCATCAACGGATGAAGACACTTGTTCTGATGTCTGTCTTGCACCGCCATTGGTGTAACCAGGCGCAGGCGTGGGCGGGGCTGGGTGGCCCATGTGCATTTGTTGCATTTGTTGCGCGTTGATGGGAGGTGCGGCGAACGCAGGCCGTTGAGGGAGACCCGCGAGAGATGGCAGGCTGCCAGGTCGTGGAGGAAGACTCGTGTCTGTTGGTGGAGATTGTTGCTGTGCAAAGGGAGGGGGAGGGGTTCCATAGCCAGGCGCAGCAGGCTGGCCGGGGTATGGTTGAGGCGAATAACCCGTGGGAGCATACATCGCAGCGCCCGCTGGGGATGGAGCATATGGCGCAGCACCGGGCGGCGAATATGCCGGGTAGACGGGGCTTGCGGTCTGCTGTGTATAAGGGGCAGCGGCGGGAACCGGGGCGGCTCCATAGGGTGGGGGATGTGTGAGCGGCGGCGGCTGCTGTTGCTGTGCGGGTGAAGCTGACGCGGGCGTTTGTCCCTGAACACAATCAATTAGTCTTGCTGAAAGTATCCCTGTGCTCGGGAACGATGAACTTACGTATGACGTGGGGGTAGACGCGGACTGCCCAGCACCCAAGGGTGTTGCCTCTCCACTGCTCCCTCCAGCAGCAGCCTCGGCGCGCTTGGCACGGTGTGCTGCCAAGCGGGCCTTGAGATCCGACACATCCTCCAACTTGGGTTTCTTGTGTGGCTGGCCACCGGTCGCACTGCCAGCTGGGGGATTGCCAGTGACAGCTTGTCGCTCTGCCTCAGCTTGGTGGAACTGGGCCACGACACGCTGCTGATGAGCCTGGAGTACGTCTTCGGGAATACCTTCCATACCAAAGATCTCAACATCGAGACCTGACCGGTTTGGCAAGGCATTATCAATCTCCGTGAGCTGTTCCTTGTGAACTTGGCTCATGTGCACCGATAGACCTAGAGGCGCAATTTGTCAGGTCTCAAGAGTCACAGATACCGTCGCATAGGTAAACGAGAGACTCACCTCCGGCAGTGTTTAGCTTGCGAACGCAGCGATCGCATTTGAAATGCTTCGCTTTTTGGTGTAGGGTGAGGATCTTCAAGTCGTCAAAGTCGCGCTCGCAGTAGTAGCACCATGGACGAGCCAGGAGCTCCTCCAACGTGGGGCCGCGTCTCTTTTTTCCCATTGTGTCTGCTGAAATAGGTAATCGACGGCTTTAGTGATCACACAACCCTTCAACGAGGATGGAAAAGGCCCAGACTGTGTCGTTGCGATGGGAGGAGGCAAGATAAGAAGTGAAGTGACGCAGTTCAGTGCAATTGTAGGCGGTCAAAGGGCAGTTTTCCAGATAGCCACGTGATTGATCGACACCTAAGGTCATTCTGACTGTCCTTGATTGGCCTAATGCGAACTACGTGATATACTCCAGTACTATATATTATCACACACGAACGAAAAGCGAATTCGAAAATGGGGATATTAAAAAGAGAAAGAAGAAAAAAAGATTAAAATACACAGCTGGCCTCCATGGCCAGATGGAAATCCCCAACTCCCATCCTCCCAGTATTTGTACATACTGTGTGCTAAACAGCGCACAGGCACCACACCCCCATTGCGCCAACTCCATACAAAAACTCCAAACAAAAACAAGAAAAAAAAAGTTCTTTTTGGACAAAGCGGCCCTTCCGGGTCCGCTCCACCAGGCTGTGCTGTGGCCATCCAAGGCCAAAATAAACTGTACATAAGATGAAAGTGAATGCTGCCCTGCTCGTATGTCAGCCAAGCAGCGCTCACTTCCACCTATCCCCAAGGACCCCCACCTCTAGACACCTCGGTGATGAGGGTCATGAGGCGGCCGCGGCCCCTGCAAATGCCCCATCCCGTACTGTGCCGGCCCCGGGTATGGGAACGGCGCGAATTGGGGCATCGGCTGGCCCAACCCTGCCATCGGGGGCTGCGGGCCGTAAGGGTTCGGAGCCCCATAATGAGGCATACCCAACGACGGCAGGGTTGGGCCCGGCACAGGGGCGGGAGGGGGCAAGTGCTGGGGCACACCCACCATGGGGGGCATCCCCATGGGGGCCTTGGGGGCGAGGTTGCCCGCGGGGAGGGGTGCCAACGAGGGCGAACCACGGCGGCGTCCGGCAGGCCGCGAGACCTCCTTTGTCTTGCGGGTCTCGTCGGCCGCCTTATCCGACTCGATCTGCGCCTTGGACCGCTTGGGATTGCGAATGCGGCCCTCGCGGTTGAACCGCTCCCAATGGTCTAGCATTGCCTTGGTGCGCTTCGGGTTCTTCGAGTTCAGGATCTTTTGCCGCCGGGCCTCCTCGGGATCCTCCACCGCGGTCTCTTTCTTGACTGCCAGGGCGGGCTTGGCCGGTGCGGGCGCCTCGGGCATCGGTGAAATGCCCACTAATGACGAAGTGGACTCCTCTGGTGATGCTGCAGAGGGAGGAGCTGCAACTGGGGCAGCAGTCGTGGTGGTTCTCACGACGTTGCTGGCACCACGACGACCGCGCCCACGACCAGACGTAACGGTTTGTGTGATCGTTTGAGTTGCCTCCACCGATGCCCGAGCCTCAACAGGCTGCACACCCGCACCACGGCCTCGACCACGCCCACGGCCTCGACCGCGCCCACGACCCCGACCCCGACCACGAGGAGCGCTGACAACAGGGACTTGTTCAGGCTGGTAGGCCTCAAAGGTAGCAGTGGTGCGGCCACCACGGCCTCCTCCTCGGGCACGACGCTTTGGCTGCGGCCGAGCCTCGTCTTCGGTCTCATCCGCATCGGGAGACTCTTGATTCGTCTCCTCCGTGTCGGTCTTCAACGAGGTCTCCAGTGCTGCAGCCTTGCGCTTGCGGGTCACCTTGGCTTGAACGGGGGCCACTGGCTCTTCCCACAACTTGGGGATCAGTTCGACGCCGTCGCGGACGATGGGGGTCCAGTCATCCGGGTTGCGATCGCCCGGAAGAACCTTGGAAGCCATCTTTCGTCCCTGTGCAGGCGTGGGGACAAAGCCACCCTGGACGAATGGGTTTTGAGGGACGCGACTAACTTGCGTGGCAGTGTTGGTTGGGAAAGCGCTGTATCGGTAGCCGTACAGCATCGCTTCCTTCTTGTCCTCAAAGTCATCGTCGGGCTCTGGGAGTCGAGCCATCGGATGACCGGCTTTTTTCTTGCCCGCCGCCAAGAACTCGCGCTTGGTGTCTTCGGTAATGGGCACCCGCTGGTGGCGATGGGCACGCAGGTAGAGTTTGTCGAGGGCCAGGTACTCGTCTTGCCACACCCTCAGGGCGAAACCAGCTGCCTCAGTGGCAGCGTACAGCTCTTCGTATGAGAGCTGATCAGGCTTTCGCAACATTTCAACGAGATCATCAAGCGAGTTGGTCTCGAGGAACTGACCCCGGTCGACCTTGGTCTTCTTGTAGGGGTCAGGGCGGACGAGTGGCTCTGGTGCATCTCGCTTCTTAGACTTAGAACCGTGGAAGGCATATTGCCAGGTAGTTTCCACCTTGGCCCGTTCCTGTTCGTATCCCGGGGAGAAAGTTTCCACGTCGTTGAGGGTCCAGATCTGGGGAAGACGTGTCTCCAATTCGGGACCTTGCCATTCCGCCACTCGCTGACGGTACTCCTCAGGGAAATTGCTGCGAGGGTTAGACAGCTTGTTGACGAGCCGGTCCAGAGCCTCCTGACGCGCCGAGGCGGGTTCCTTGTGTTGATCGCCTGCGAATTTGAAAGTGGGCTTCATAGCCTTGGTGGTGATGGCGCCGGTACCATCATCGGTCTGATTGCCACTGACAGACTGAGCTGCAGTCACAGGCTCTGCCAGCTCTTCATCGCCAACTTCGGCGTCTTGAGGCTCGCCTTCCTCACGAGGAGTGGCATCGTCATAGGCATTAGCCTCCGCCTGAGCCTCAGCTTCTTCGTCTTCGGCAGCGGCGTCAGCGTCAACTTCGGCATCTTCATCTTCAGCACCTTCGACGTCGGCGTGCTCTTCATCGCCTTCGTCATCAGCCTCTTCGTCATTGAGGTCCAGGCCATCATGATCATCAAAGGTGCCATCTTCGGCCTCATCATACTCCACTGGAAGGTAGAGGTGGTCGGGGTGGAAGTCATAAGCGTGTTGCTGCAGCACCGCTTCTTCCATGGTGTGGTCATTGGGGAGTTCCACAAGCTTCCCGCACCAGTCGCATTTCAGCATCATGGGGCGGAGCGGTGGGGATTGGGAGATTTGAGTAGAAGTAGATTGAGGGCGGAAGAAAGGTTCAGAGAATTGGCGACGCACAGGAGAATCCTGGCTGTCGCCCACATCAGAAGACGGATTGTCCATGTCCACGAGATCAGCCCGGGGGATGGGGGCCATGTTTGATGAAGGGAGCGAAGAAGGTAAGAAAGGGGGGGGGGACAGAGAGAGAGCGAGAAGAAAAAAAAACAGTGTCGAAAGGGAAAGACACAAAAGGGGATGTATCCCAGTCAGTCAGTGAACTGGACTGGGCCAAGGAGGCACGCGTTGTGCCGTGAAGCAGAGAGATCTCTATGGCGGCAAGCTCTGTATAGATGAGTTAGTCTCGGGTGGGCGGTTCGCTTGCGGTGCCAAGAGGCCAGTAAAGTAATCGCAGCGCAATCCGGAACCTCGCCCGGGGCTGGATGAGGTCGACAATGGGGATCAGAAGAGAACAAGAAAACATGAACAACGGAAAGCTCGAAATTGTAGAGTCATGGAGAAAACAGACGATGAGACAGGAATATCCAGTAGCGTAATCAAGAGGTGGGGAGGGCAGGATAGATGCAGACACGGTCGCGGCAAATTGTGTGGATCAGGATCTGACCCGAAGTGTATTTGGCAGAGTACAGCACCAGTGACAGGAGGGAAAAAAAAAACAGGCAACACACGCGACACGAAGGACTTACCATAGAAGGATGAAGGTGGTGAAAAAAGAGAAATATTCCTCTGAGATTCTCCAAGCCAATGACTGGCAAAAGGGAGCGAGGCTGTTGAGAAGTGATTTGACACTCGTGGCGAGTGCCAGGGATGTGTACAACGGGTGGTTGGGTAGAGGAGGGGAGAAGGAGGCACGAGGAGAGAGAAGAAGAAAAATGGGGAGGAAGATGAGAAAGAGAAGAAGCGCGCGTACAGACGAAAGTCGAATTCGACACGACTGCTGCGCGCGCGAGGAAAGTGATGTTTGGTGAGGGTGCACGTCGGAGGGAGATGTTGTAGATGGTCAGGGAAAAGGTAAAAAAGGATCTCACGGCCGAGCGACTGCGAGACCGAAAGAACGGAAAAGGGCGATGTACGAAGGAAGTACAAGAGCAGAGGAAAGAGATGAAGAAAAGATGGAGCGAAAAGGAAGGGAGGAAGAAGGAGGAGGGAGGAGGTTTGTATGAAGAGATTTGAGGGCAGGTTTAGTTTGTACAAGTTTTGAGGTCTGAGGTAGGTAAGGTTGGCCCGGCGGACCGGCGGTTAACTGGCAGGGCAGTAGGCAATCTGCTCTACCTCACTCACTCTCTTTTGCCTGGGCCTCCCGTACTCTGAGTGTTAGTGTTGGCACTCTTGGTAAGGGAGAGTCGACGCCTCAAAAGGTTAGTGGGCTTTTTTGTTCAGCGACCATTACAACTTGCCGGCTCCACCAGGCCGGCCTCGGTCCAATCAGGCTGTGGCCATTTAGTTAGCCACGACTAGTCAGCCAAACTAGATCGAGCATCATGACGGGGAGTATACCCTGATGGCCATCGATATCGTAGGCTATCCTCGAGTATAGACTACAGATTCTCATTCAGAGGCAGCATGGCATCATTATCATAGTTCTTGAAGACAAGCAATCGATGGTTCCTTCGGCAGCGCAAGGAACAATGCCCCCGATAGAAGGCACGTTCGATCTCCCGCCTATTCCGGGGACCAGAGGAAAAGAATGAAAATCCTTGCAGCTACGAGCGCCGGGGACAATCGACCAAAACAATCCCCGTGAATGATATGCATAGCTCTCTATTCAGTAGATCTCATAATGGCTAGATCTCCCCTCCAATCTGTCTACCTCTATACCATCATGCCCCGATCAGGGGGCCCCATCCGCTGCAAGGGGAGAGAGAATTTAATGAGCCCGGGGACCGCATGGGTATACTCGCACAAGCACGTACGTTTCGGTCAACTCTGCAATGCACGCGACCGCAGCAGCTGAGATCCGGAGTATCAGGTGGAACAATGCAAAAAGAAAGAGAAGGACTACACACAAGCAACGACCAGGCGTGTAATTTCCCCAACCTCTCGTGAGGTCCCTGAGTTATCCGCAAGCACAGACCTCCCTGATGGACCTGCATTTTTTATCCGAGTTCTCGCGCCTGCAGGATGACCGTATCGTGGTTGGCAGCATATCAACATGCTGTTTTTGAGGTGCGCATGGTACATGATATCCCTACTGGGGATCCTCAATCACCTGGTCGCACGACAGTGGTGTTGTTGTGGCGATCGTCGCGTGGACGGTGTTCCGATCCGTTCCTCTCCAACACCTCGACGTCAGGCTTGCTGAACTATACCTCCCCACATACGAGATTCTTCCTGCGGTATCCATGTCTTCAAATTTGATGACGGATATGCCAACGTGCGGATGCGGGCGCTGCCATGGCGTATGTTGCTTTGTACGTCTCCTTTTTCGATGAATGGGTTCCAATTCTTCATGGAAATCATTACGCTAAATGGTTGTTTCCCAGATGATAGGAACATATCACAACGACGCGCTTGCTGCAGGGAGCACTATACTGGACCAGTCCATAATTGTTGATCCTGGAAGGAATTGCCAATCCCCTACTGCCTTCGCCAGGTATATCCTGTGAACGCTGACACGGACCCGTTGTACTAGACTCTATCCCAACTACATCAATCAAGATCGATCTGCCCCTTCGAAACGTTCGCTCTCCTCAAGGCAATTCTTAACTGGAAATTGTGATTTGGCGCGTGAGTGGTGGAAAATACCGGTGCTCATACCGTTGCGGATCAATGGAATCTACATACGCTGCCATCTATGGTCTAATGAAATGCCGCCGAGACTTGCTTATATTGCCTCGGTCTGACAAGGACATGATATGCACCCATTCTACATCGATAATGGCTATCTCGCAAATATCTAATGATTCTTCTCACCAACATCCAATGCCACCAAAAACCGACTAACACAATTATACGCCGCAATGGTAGCCGTAATCTCGACGACTTCCTTATCACTAAAACACGCCTTCAACTCTGCAAAGACCTCATCAGGCACCGTAACGGTCTTGGTCATAGCATCTGTATATTGCACAACAGCCTTCTGCTCCCGACTCAACGTCTTCTGTGCAAGTTCACTCCCCAAATCAGCCTGTGCATCGCCAACAACCTTGAGCGCCTCGTCACTGAGTCCGCCCTCCGTCAGCAGGGGTGCATGCTGCTCCCACTCGAATAGCGCGCCATTGATAACCGCCACGCGGCAGATTGCAAGCTCCCGGACCACGGTGGATAGGCTGGTTCGGGTACGAATTGCCCCGATAAACGAGTTCCATCCGTCCGTGACGGGGAATGAATGTAGGAGGGCGAGATCGAGTGGGAGGAGCGGGTTTGGAGCGCGGCGCGCTTGGACGTTGGAGAGGATCCTGGCTTCTTCGGGTGTACTCGTTGGTGGAGGGTCTGGCACGTATGGGAGGCGCATCGTGAGAGGATTTTTTGGTCTTCGGACCAGGGACTCGAGTCAAAGGTAGAAGGACGGCCGAATCTAAAACGCGGGTCAGTCGGCTAGTGACAGCGGTATATCAGTCCAGCGGTACCTAACTGACAATGGCAGTGTGGGAAAGATCAGCTGGTTGGTATTTCACAGTTGCAAAATCAAGGGGTCAATGGCTTGGGGAAGTGCTTCGCGCGGGGGGAGAATCGATTACTTATGCTGTTCGTTCGGCATCGCGACCCCCGCATGGGTCCCGCCGAGCGGGATCGATCCGAGCTTTTGGTTGGGACTACCGCGGCTATGACTCCCGGTCTCCGTGGGCCGCGCCAAGCTCCGCTCTCCAAGAGGGCTGGAAAGCAACCTTCATTCTGGAGGGACGAACAAATAGACCAGTTGTAGAAGATACGGTGACACATAGCTTAGCACATTAGGTGGTAGCACCGTCTGGCAAAGAGAAAGATGGATCTATATGCACGTCAGCAACATTCGAAGTAGCGCCACGCATGTTATCAAATCAGCGGCCTCCCGCGCGTTCCTTAGCTAGCCAGTCAAGCTGATCTCTGTTGCTACCTATTCAAATATATAGTCAATATTTGCTTGCTCAATCGGTACTAAGTACTAAAGCTTTGTTTTATCCATGGAAGAGACCACTTCGGCATTATGTCGGAGCTGCCTAGCAAGACCATGAAAACCTTTCCCCAGCAAAATATATAGTTGCGGATGTGCACTTGAACTGGACAGCTTACTGACCTATCCACGCTCCAATTCGCCTGCTTGAGCATCAGAGAATATCCAGGGCACATACCGGGGAGTCAAAATTACTCGATTTCCAGCAGATTAAAAAGTAAGTATATTAAAATTAACTAGACACGCTTTACCAGAGTGAATTAAGCGCATGCCCCTTTGAGTACATCATGCAGTCGCGGGAGCGGGTCTTGGCGGCAGGTCTCCACCAGTACCGCCTTCGGGGCTCCAAACAACGGTGTCGTCACCTCTCCTGAACGTAGGTACCCATCGACCCCCCAACAGTCCACCATGCCTCCCAAAGGCGCAAAACCTACCAGCGATGAGCTACTGGCTCAGTTCGATGACCTCGGCATTGAGCAATCGGGCGAAAAGCCCTCAAGACCAGCTCCCGCAGCCCCCACAGTCGATAACACAAAAGGCGAGCAGGAAGACGTCCTAGCTGAGCTGGAGAAGCAAGCTTCCCAGCGGCCTAGCAGCGGCCCAGGAACTCCACGGCTATCAGCAGACAAGGCACGCTCCGCGACCCGGTCTCCCCGGCTCAGCGCTACGATCGAGCGAAGTAGCGAGGACAAGTCTGGGCTGTCAACGGAGGTCCCTCGGGCAAGCGCGAAACAAGGACAGCCAAAGCAGGAGCCCGAGCCTGCAACGGCTCAGCAGCAAGAGCCGAGTCAGAGTGGTGGATGGTGGGGAGGCTTGTTCGCTGTTGCCGGTGCCGCTGTGAAGCAGGCCGAAGCTGCTGTCAAGGAAATCCAGAAGAACGAGGAGGCCCAGCGGTGGGCGCAGCAAGTCAAGGGAAACGTAGGTGCCCTGCGCGACTTTGGTAAGTATATCGTACTTTAGCCATACCTCAGTCTATACTATGAACGCATAGACTGACCATCTATTCTACAGGCGGCGAGCTTCGCAACATGGCTATCCCAACGTTCACGAATCTGATCCACACCCTTGCCCCTCCGATCTCCTCGCACGAGCGCCTTCAAATCCATGTTACCCATGACCTTACTGGCTACCCAGGAATTGACCCGCTCGTCTACGCAGTCTTCTCGCGGGTCATGTCGCAAGTAGAAGGCGGCGACCTCCTGGTCATCCAGCGCGGCCAAGAATCCGCACCCAAGCGCGGCCTCGACGTGGGCGGCTACATGTCCACCGCGGGCTGGAACGACGGGCCCTGGTGGCGCACCGTGACGCCCGGCACCCCGCGGACCATCAACGCCGTGCGCGGCGCCATCGAGGCCTCCAAGCTCGCTCGCGCCAGCGCCGAGAGTTACGCAACCGAATACTTCTCAACGCGGGGCGGTATCGAGGAAGCCGCGAAGCAAGCTAGCGAGGACCTCAGCGAGTCGAACCCCGTGCGCAGCAGCGATATCTTCCTCGCCATCCAGGCTATCAGTCAGACCGTGTCGTCGGAGCTCTTCCAGGCTGGTGCGTCGGGCGAGAAAGCCACGACACCCGGCGTGGTGGACGCTCCCGAAGCCGACGAAGAGATTTCGTTCGCACTGTACCTGCACGATCCCGTGCACGGCATCGCCTTCCATACCATCTCGCAGAGCGTGCCGGCGAAATGGATCGAATGGCTTGATGCGTCTGCGGCTGAGAATCCGGATTCCGAGGATGCGGGTGTCTCCTATGCGGCCGTTCCCGAAGCTATCGCCGAGATCGTCGAGAGCGGCGGTGTCGATCCCCGCGAGTGGGTCGCTGAATGGGTGGAGGAGACGCTGTCGCTAGCGGCGGGCGTGGTTGCGCAGCGCTATGTCGCGCGCCGTATGGGCGTTGGCGAGGGTGGTGTTGGCAAGGGCAAGATGCGAGCTGAGCAGGCATCGACGGTGGAGAGTGGTGCTGGGGAGGCTGCGCGTGCAATGTAGAGGGGGATTGTTTCTATACTCATGTCGTAGTTGGGCGGAAGATAGGTCTGTTGTTTATGTG
This sequence comes from Penicillium simplicissimum, assembly GCA_024706585.1. Classification (NCBI taxonomy): domain Eukaryota; kingdom Fungi; phylum Ascomycota; class Eurotiomycetes; order Eurotiales; family Aspergillaceae; genus Penicillium; species Penicillium simplicissimum. The sequence goes on from JAMZTW010000061.1 coordinate 1,658,713, forward strand.
ATACACCCTCAAATTCTCGAGTTGCCTCCCTGTTCCTCTCTCCGTTTTGGCGATGTTTATGTCTGCTACTTGCGCATGCAATTTCCTGACGTCCAAAAGGGACGAAACTTATGAACATGATATACACTTCAACAGGATAGCACGAGCCAAGAGTCAAGGATCTTGATGTTTCACATATTTATTGCTTTTCAAAACCCTGATTCTTCCAGTATATCGTTCTATGTACAAGTACGCCAGCGGCATGTCCGCTCCCTTTTGTCCCATCCCTTCGATATGAAATCGAAATCAGACCCTTGAAAAATCAAATGGGGTATGTGCCGCAATGCAATATGGAAATCGCCCTGCGCCGGGTCGGACCACGAAACAAAAGAAAGAAAACATCATTTATGCATTCGTAAAGCCGTGTCGGGGGTTGTGGTCTTCGGCCAGAAGCTTGACCCAGGCATCCCGGTAGATGGATCTTCATTGATCAAAGTGCAGCGGCCCGTCGAGACCAGGGACGTGCCAGAAATTGGCGCGGAGCGCAGTCACACTGTAGACTATATTAGCATCTAGCCTCGCAGAAGAAAGATGAGAGCGACTGCTTCGCGAATCGCACTGTTCTGCATACCTGGTCGATCCGTTCAGAACGGTGTGCGCATCTGTACCCTCTTCGCTTTCTTGGAGCCTTTTCTTCATATCCGACAAATCAGCCAACCACTTGAAATGGCGCTGCTTGCGGCTCGGCTCCTCGACGTGTCCATTGACGCCATTCACTCCGTTCGCCCCGTTCGAGCCATTGACGAGAACCTCATCGCGCTGTTCCTTGTGAACGCCATTCGTCAACGCGCCATTGGCCATCTTACTCTTCGTTCTCGGCTCAACCTCGGCATACAAGCAACCCCGCGACCAGTAATACGGCAAGGTACGCGTATACAAAACAGGCTGAGTCTCGACATCAACGCGCATGGGCACATTGATATTATACAGCTCAACCCGCTCATCCCAATGACCAATCAAATGATCCACAATCCGGACGGCATGCCTTGCCGCCGCCGCAATCACATCCCCAGCCTGCGGGTCCTTGCTACCAAAGGAGATCGCGATACCGCGCTGCCCACAGAACACTGCCTCCAGGGCACCGCCGACCGTCCCCGAGGACAAATTGTAGATAGTCGAGGCATTGCGGCCGTGATTCGGGCCCGAAATGACCAGGTCGATGGGTGGGCGGTCCGCGAAGAGACTGTATAGCCCGAGCTGGGCGCAGCTAGCCGGGGTGCCGTTCTGGATGACGACCCAGTCGGCGAGGTGTGCAGAGGCAGAGTCGGGAGCCGGCGTGTAGTCCGAGTCCCAGGTGCCGTCGTCGTGAAAGGAGTCTGGGTGGACGAAGCTTGCGGTTAGGGAGGCTTCGATGATGTGCGCTTTGCCAATCCAGGAGCGCGAGGCGGCTGGGATGGCGACGGAGACCTGGTGGCCTGCGGCGTGGAGCTCGTCGACTAGAGGGCGCACGTAAGGTGAGAGGCGTTTGTTGGGTGGGCCATCGTCGTTGACTAGCTGTGGATTGGCAATGCGGTTAGTGATTGGGGGTTTTCTTGGTTTTGTTATGAGATGCGTGTTCGGGGCGAAAAGTGAGGCATTATGGTCACATCTCCACGGATCCAGGATCGATGGAGCAGATCGACTGGACGTCTTTTTGCGCTCATAGTTTTCCTTTCATGGCATGGCAGTGCAGAAAGATAGTGCAGATCTACTCCAGATTGCCAACTCCAAGACAAGGCAACAAAAACGTAAGATGGAAAAAGGAATTGAGTCGCGATAAGAACGCTCTCGTGACCAAGTCAGAAGAGCCTGTTCCATGTCCACGTACCAGGATATGCATGTTGAACTACTACACCAGCTCCGAATTTCCCAGCGCCAAGGGCGTATATTGGATTCCTTGGGACTTTTGATCCGTTTTTCCTTTCTTTTTCTTTTCTCGGCCTTGTCGAAGGAATGACCGAAGCGCGTCCTCTATCTTGTTCGAAAGTCTCGGGTCCGCGGAGGTCTGGATTCGAAATTGAAAGGTATCGAAGAACGGAAAAGCACCGTGCATTCAAGGAATCGTCATCGCCACGGGTAGTATCATGTACTTATAAAGGGACGAGCAATTGCTGGGTAAGGATTGAGCCATTTGAATTACCGACACACACCGGGGAAACTGGGCTGGGCACGGTGAAGCTGTTCAGGCTGCGGGGAGCGGCAATTGGGGAGAGCAGACCGGATGGAGTCTGCGGTGAACCGATCCGTCGAGTCTGGTGACGCTGCAGACAATGAGATTGGGCCAGAGGAATGCGGAAGATAGTGAAGATATCAAACGGGTAAATAGAGCAGGGGGATTATTCTTCCTAGTCTCTGGAGAAATGGGATTCCTACGGCGGAGAGTGCTCCTGGTCCGCGTCCACGATGAAGGATTGTATAGTTCAAGTCTGAAGGGAGGATAGTTCAGGCGCAAAATCTAGCGGAGATTCGCCACCAGATAGAATGGATGGGTCTTGGCTAGAGGCAAAAATCAAACCGTGTCCAACTTACCGCACGCAATGAGTAGCGATTGCACCTACGATCTAGGATCACGAAGGATAATTGTATAATTATCCAGCGTCATCCAGCCCCTCGAGTTGTCGACTAATTAAGCACGGAGTGACAAGCACCACAGACATTAGTTAAGTGCTGGCCCTACTGGCCTTACCAACCGGGCACTGGGCCTCTAGTTAGAGTCTAGGTACATAGTAGGTACGGCCATGCATGCTCGATGCTACGGTGTGCACGGTAGCCTCTGGTCTGGCTTTGTGTCAACCAGAATTTTTTTTTTCTGGCTCAATTTTTGGCGTGGCCGTTGCTCTGGTGGGTTAATTATCCGATCCAAGATTGGACATAAGTCAGGTCAGTACGAATCGAGCATCTAGTTAACTGAGTTATTTCAGCAGGGGTAGGGTTAATAATCCATGAACCCTTCGCGCGATTGCTATGACCCATGGTCGGTGGCCCGCGGGTCCTCGCCCTTCCGGGACTGCTATCAGGGGTGATTTGCTGATCGACTCACGTAAGTTGATTGCACCTCGTGCGGCGATCAACAGGCTGGTCTGCAGGAAAGGTTGGAAACGCAAAACGGGTTGGCATATTGGCGAGCGGGCAACTTGGCATACAGGATACAGTGTACAGTGTACACTCCCACAGTGTACACTACAGTAGTGCTTTCCAGTGTCAGCGTACCCCGATACAGTACACGAGTCAGACTCCGACGCAATGGATTCCCTGCCATACCACCCACTTAGGTACATAGCTATATTTACAACAACACCAGCATACTTCATTCAAGAATGTCCACATTTTCTCTTTTCTTTCTAGACTTCTAGAATTCGACAAGATTATATATCCTGCTCAGTGCCAGTCGTCCCCTCCGTCTTCGCACTTCGCAGCCAGTCCCCAACGGCGGTCTGTGCGGATCCCAAGACACGCTAGAGGCGATCGCAGCACGCAAAACTTTGTGGTGGGGAAAGTCAGCCATCTTCTTCCCCTCGACCTGAACATCATCTCATCAACCTTCTTCCTCGACACTTCCAACACCACCACCACCCTCGATCTCGAAACTCGCTCGTATCGGTCCCCCGTCGCGACCGATCCTCATAAGGTTCCCTCTATACTCCCGCAAAGTTCGCAAAAGACCCTCCCCGTCTTTTTGCGATCTTTGCTCCGGCTTGGTCGGCAACCTACGACTTCCCGATTCATAACCTGAATGGACTGTGGAAGCGCTGCAACGGCTGCGGGGATCGACCCCAAAATTCTCGATAATTGGCAAACCGACGGTGCCTTTTCCGTCGCCTCGTGGGAACACCTTGGATACGACCAACCCCCCGAGTGGGATACCAGCCAGGAATCAAGCCAGTGTGCCGATGTCGCCGATTTAGGCGCCTTCCATGAGCCGCTCACGGGCGCGCTGCTTGATCGCAGTCGCGACATTCAGCACCAGGACAATAGGTGCGCCTTCATCCCCGAGTCATCTCCGCGGAGGTCCAAGCACCAACACGCGCGAGAGAGAAAGCACACATGACTAACACCGGGTTGTCTGGCCTTCTAGGAACCACGATGTAACGGAGAACTTCAACTATGTTGATGGCGTCGTCGAGGGCACTGGTAGCGGCACTATCAGCCCTCGCACGCTGCCCTCGTCCGCTGACGACAACTTTCACGCCGAGGAAACGTGGCCGCACTTCCAACTGTTCAACTCGGTCGCAGCAGGCGTGAACCTTGAGCACCCCATGCTCTACCCATATGGCAAAACCACCAACAACTCGACTGGCGCCGTTATCGTGGAGGACGTGGGAGAGATGCCCCAGGGACAAGGATTCCCGGATGCGTCGGCTGAGGCTCTTATGTTCCAACAGATCCCCCCATCGTTCCCCATGATGGGCGAGCAATGGCCCGAGATCCCCCACGGCATTTCCCTAGAAAATCTCCCGGGTCAAGGATCTTTACCGATGGCGATCAACCAGAATAACCCCAAGAGTCACAGTCTGCGCGACTTCCAACCATCCATTCGATCACTCGAGTCCCGATGGCTTCACAGTCTGGAGTCACAATTACCCGTGTCGCAGATGACCCCCGCATCGGTACACCCTTCACAGAAGAACGGTCAGACTGCACAAGAGGGTTTCCAGTACAAGTCGGAGAGCTCTTCTGTCTCCGGTGATATGTCTGGAATTTACGAGTGTTCGTACTCTGCTACGAGTGACGACGCCCCGGCCTTTGCAGATAGTGCTATGGAAGATGACGCCCAGTGGAAGATCCCCACTCCCGACGCGAGCTCCCCGGAGAGTGCGCAATCAATGGCCAAGGCCACTGCATTCATGGTCAGCGAGACGCCCTCTGAATCTCTCATCAGCACTATTCCCTCGCGATCTCGGGCCTCCTCGTCGGCGGGTCGCCCCATGGCTCTTGCCATGCAGTCTGTAGCTACTGTGCGGAAGCGCAAAAACCGCTCCGCAGGGTCATCGATGGACCAGGCTTTGCCAAAGCCCCTGCAGATTGTGCAAGAGGATGGACAAGGAGGGTCCATTGCATCTGCGGACTTTGTGTCTCCTCCACGAGGCGCTCGCCGCAAGGGCCCACTGAGTATGGTCGGGCGAGCTAATGCCGGCTTGCGCCGTAAGAACAAGGACACCTGTGTCCAGTGCCGATTGAATAAGCGCAAGGTGAGTTTGAAAATAAAGTCTCCTTGAGCACCACAGAAATTAATTGAAATAGTGTGATGGAAGCTCACCTTGCGATGCCTGCCGACCTACCCTCCATGAGCAGCCATGCGCCCGTGCCTGCTTCTCCAGCATTGTGGAGTTTGGTACATGTAACTACATCTGTACGCATTCCGTTCGTCCCAAGCCAACTATGAATACAGCCAACTAATTCATTTTAGCTCAACGGGCTGTCAATCACCCCACAGTGGATGGTGCCAACAGGGTTCGTATGGAGATTCCATCCGAATTCGATCTGAGCCAACTTCTGTCGTTCCTCAATGAGCGCCAGGGCCGGTTCAACATCCGTGCCAGCCAGGGCTGGGGCTCTCTCTATGTTCTCGACCTCGGCGAGACCTACAAATTCCTCAAGAGCCTGAGCGAGTATAACGGCAACTCCAAGTCGACTTTCCTCGAGTTTATTGATCGTCGTATCGTCGAGTCCAAGGACAAGTCTAAGAATTGGCTGTCATGCGTCAAGGACTGTGATCCAATGGCCCAGGCCTACGTGAGTTGCATATCTGCTATTATCATAAAATTCATTCCCACTGACAGGCTCTTGTGACAGACTTTGCTATCGCGATGGAACAACATGCCTTCGCGCGCCAAGTACACCTTTGTGCCTCTTGACGGCAACGGCGACGAACGCCCTATGGACATCAACAACCCGGAAGAGCGACGCGACATCCTGCTGGCTGCGCAACTCTCCCGTATCGTCTGCCGCATGCTCGAAGTGGAGGGCTTCCGCAAGCTCGAGCGTGACTTCTACAATATCAAGTGGAAGCAAATTTCTCACGAGACGCACATTCGCTTCCTGAGCGAACTCGGCCAGATCCTCCTCACGCTGCGGTGGCGTGTGTCGTGGTGGAAGCGTCTGGGTGATGGAGGCGAGGCCCCTGATCCGTCGCAGCAGCACTACATCGACCGTGTCGAGCTGCTGTGCCGCATCCTGTACGTCTACTACACGTGCGTGCTGGCCAAGCTGCCTTCGTGGTCGACGACCGATGTGCCCAAGGGCATTTGGTCGTCATACGCGGACTCGGAGAACGCAGTCTGGGACGATTTCCCGTCTGATGCTTCCGATGCGGGCTTCCAGGCTTGGCTCGAGCGTGGCCAGGAGCTGATTGAGCAGGCCGGTGTCCCGGCCAAGGTCGCTAAAATCTAGAGGGACATGGCACGAAGCGCTGCACCGCATGTGGCGCAAAACATACACGGCAATGGTTAGGTGTGGGCGGCACTGGAGTTGGATTTATAGATACCCTTATTCTCTTTTTTTCTCATTTCTCATCTTCGTTTTTGTTTTGGTTCGATTTTGTTTACCTTGCGTTTCTGGATGGTTCACGACTACTGCGATTCACTCTACTTTTGAGCTCCTTCATGGAGTATCTCTTTTCTCCATTCCATCCGGTTATGATTTACGAACTCTGCTTCGGGTTTTTCTACATCGAGAGCACAGCATTGGTTGGCTCATCTTCAACACGAACCCTCTGTTCTGCGATTAGATTCTCTTTGGATTCTTCTGTACATGGCTTCGAGGTTCCGGTTACATACTTGTTTTCTTCTCGCGAGAGTTGATTGAAGATTTGATTAGACCAAACTTGGGACTCTACTTTGTAAGCCTGTACCTCTTGAAGCCGACTCGAAGCCGGTGTATGACAGTTTTCAGAAATCAAGAGTCACACACTCTTGTCATTGCCAGAACTCGTATAAGTTCCGAAGTGCCGAAAAGGGCCTTTCAGCCGAAAGATGTAGAGAAACGGGGGGTATCACATTTAATAGAAAAAACTCGCATCGCTAGCACGATACACACACGATCCAGCCACATCCTCATATCACTCAACAAGTGCCACATCCGTCCCCCCCCTATTTCTTCTTCCCATCCTTATCATCCTTCTTCTTCTTTCCACCAGCCAACAACTCCAAATGACCCGCCTTAGTCGCAAGACTGCGCTCCGTCTTCGTGACCAGGCCGGACGTGAGTTTCTAGAAAGACAAGAACGGTAAGTATCATCGTCTATGAAGATAAAAACAGAACCGCCCCCCCCCACCCTCCGCGACACATACGAGGGGGACGGAGATGCGAATGTTCCGTACCTTGGTCATTTTGGCCTGTCGAATCAAGGCCTGCTTCTTGGGCGCGATTTGTCGGGGACCGCGCTTCATTTTTGAGGCAGCGGCGGAAGCCCTGGTAGCAAGGAGCGCGCGTTAGTAGCTGGATTTTTTCCCTTTTCCTTGGAAGGGGTTTTTGTTGTTTTGTGAACTGTCGTACCGCTTGGCCGTTGCCGGTGTCGGCTTGCTCTTCTTGAGTTGACCCTGGGCCATTGTGTCTTGGGATGGGAGATGGGAGATGGGAGATGGGAGATGGGAGATTAGAGACTCGAACGCAGGAACGAAGAGTTGAGTACTGCCAGCAGCACGGTGTGATCTCCGGAGGAACCAGGCTAGATAATGTGTGGGCTGGACAGGGACGAGTGGTGAGAAATTATGCGGGCAAAAGACTTGAGAGGCAAAAGTGGTTGTCGGGGAAAATTGCTTATCGGGCGGGACTTATCGAGGCCACGTGACTGTGCGGTTTTACTATGCGAATATACTTGGGGGATGGGGCCACTCAGGGATAAAGAGTCGATGGACTCGCTAGTCATCATACACATGTAGAGCAACATGGTGTCAATGGAATAACTGGGAGTATCGTTGCTTTGAATCTCGATGGTAATGCTTTAATTATTCAAAGACAGCGAGAATGATGAACTCACTCCCAAAAAGGTCGCGTTGCGGAAACAGTAACGAGTGCGGTAGAGCGAACTCGACAAGTTCATCGAATCAAAAAACTTCCAAGCCCAGTCCCCAACCCCACCTACAAGGCTGGGGTGGAACTAGGTCCCAGCCAGGACAAGTACATCTACGTCTACATCTACATCTATTACGCAGACCCAACAAGACCAGGGCATAAAAGGCATGGAACGTAACATTACAAGCCAAAGAGACGGCTTGGATTCCCTTGAAGATACATCCGACAGAAAAACATGGTATTGAAACGCGCACAAGCCCAGCTCAGATCAAAGGGGAAAAAAGAGGTTTGCAGAATCAGGGTCAAGATGTTCAGAAAAAGGCCAACAACCTCAATTAATGTACTGGCGCGGGGGATATTAACTCATACACACACAAACCAGATTCTTGCACGAGGTCATACGAAAGATAAGACAAAATGCAGATGGTGCGCGAGTTCGACAGATCAGTCAGTAGATGGGAGTCACTCAGTCATCGACATCAAACCCCCTCGGGCCTTAGGGCAAGGGGGGCTACGTCGCGGCTCGATGCATCACATCACATCACAATCCCACGTGCCACACGCCCCACCTTGCAGTCCCTTTTAAAACGAGAAGCTTATCTCGATTTACAGGGCCATGAAGGCAACAACACCAGCAACAACGGCACCGAAGGAGACGACGGTGCGGCCAGCAGCGTTGAAGGCGGGGGTGGAGGTGGGCTTAGCAGTGGAAGTAGCGGAGGCGGTGCCGGTGGGCTGGACGTAGGGGGTGCTCTTCAGGGTGCTGGAGCGAATGGGGCCGGGCACATACGAGGACTTGGCAGTAGCGGTGGGGGTGACAGTGGTCTCGGGGCAGATGGTGGTGGTGACCACCCAGGAGCTGACGCTGGTGGAGGAAGCAGCGGCGCTGGAGCTGGACTGGTCCTCGGGGCAGTAGGTGGTGGTGACATCGTCAATGACGGTGACAATGGTCAGCTTGGAGGAAGAGGAAGCAGTGGCAGTGGTCTGGGAGGTAGCGGTGACAGTAGGGGAGGTGGTGGTGGTGTCAGAGCCCTCAGCCTTGGTGAGACCGAACTGGGTGGACCACTGGTAGGCACCGTGGTATTGACCGGCATCCTCGACGACGATCAGGAGACCGTAGTGGGTGATATCGGGAGTGAGGGTGGTGGCGGGAGTCCAGACGAACGAGCCAGTGTTGGGGATGCTCTCAGCGAGGGTCGCGATGGGCACGACGTTGGTGGAGGGGCCGCGCAGGAGGACGATGGAGACAGTCTTGCCCAGGAGGGTATCCCACTTGATGGTGTAGGGCTTGCCCTCGGGGACCTGCTCGGCCAGGCCAGGGGAGCGGATGGCATTACCCTGAGGAGGCTTATTGTAGTCGGGGGTGGTGTAGGCAGAAGCCAGGGCCGCGAAGGCAGTGACGAGAGCAGCAACGGAGAAGCGCATGTTGACGGTTTGGAGTAGGCAGATGACTGCAAAGAGTGACTGAAGTTGGGCTAGGTAGACGTGGAATGCCAGAAGGCAGCAAAGAGTGACTGGGGGGGGGTGCAAAGAATGACCGTGGGTTGGATAGGAAAGGAGAGAAAGAGGAAGAAGGAGGGAAGGCAGCGAGGTGAAATAAGAAAAGGAAATGACAAAAGGAGAGAAGGCGCCAACGGGGGGGTCCACGATGGCCGATGGGGGAAGGTGAGTACTGTAGGTGTACGGATAGCCACTAGCCAGAACCACCGTATGGGGGTACTGTAGTCTATACGGACACTCAGCCTGTATCTTATTTTACCGTGTACTGGACACTCTCGACCCTCGATAATCTCGATATTCGACGGGATGCGCGGAGACAGGCCCGTTGACTCGTTGAGTGGAGTGCTCCCCATACACTATGCTTCCTTTTGGGTTAGACTCCTAGGATGTACGGAGATGACTGTTTTTATTTTACCGCACAGTCTTGGCCCTTGAGAGTTGAGACAGGCTGCATTTCAGAGTCCCGTAGGGCCCCCTCGCCAAGTATTTGCGGGCCAACCATGCTCTAGTCTGTGCCTTGTGGTCATAGTGGGGGGTCCATTCAACCTTTCAAAGCCTAGTCCAAGCGACGGGTTCCTGAATGTTTTGTTTGGGTCGGGTATGGGGAGGAACATTCAGTATGTAGTGTAGATGTTGGGAACCTGTGCGATCGCGAGCTATCTGCAGCAACATGCCTGGACAAGAGAGTAGTTGGCTTTCCAGAGCGAGCCGCCTCTATTGTCATAATAATCACAGAACACGCTCGAAGCAATTTGTTCAAATTAATGATACGTCGTGGACTAATATAATACTCGGCACAGCCGCAGGGTCTGTAATCAGAATACATAATGCGACGGTGCCATGCTTCGCCCCTCGTGGGGCAATGCATGCTGCAGGCCCCGGCTGAGGCTCGTGGGCCAACAGCATTAGAGCCAGGCTGCTTTTTGGGTCCAGTGATGGGAACATTATTATTGTCGACGGTGTCTTCTGAGTTGATTGGGATCTGCTTCATGTATCAAAACAAACTATTTTTAATGTTTTTAATGTATTTGATTGAACATCAGCAGGCAGAACTGACGAGGTCTGGCTCCAATCCAGGCCTCCTACTGAGTGCCCCCATCCCGCCGGAAAACTTCCATGGAGGCGCTCGGCCGCTCGGCGAGTCGGGCGGCTCGAAAGGGGGGAAGATGATTATTACGGGGCGTGCTTACAGGCTAATTACGAGCTAAGCACGCAGGGACGCAGGGCCTTGATTTGTTTGGGTCTTTGGGAATGTTGTGCCGTAAGATTAAAAATGCCCATGCCGAGCCTTGCTACCATCAATTTGGGGCCCGGCGGGAAATGAGTGGAATCATAACTCCGTCTAGTGTCGACATACTCCTACTGTATGAAACATAATAATGAGGATGAAGGGATGGGGGAGAATTTTACAATTACTCTTGCCCGTCCTGCGGAATGATGTGTAGGTTATCATTGTGGTGATACTCGGTCGATGTTTTGCGATCGGTAGCATGATTACGGAGTACTTCTCTGATGCATGATGTGTTCTTCCTCAAGCCAAAAACTAAGCGACGTCGCCAGATACATAGGAAAAACAAAAGCAAAAACACCAAAAAATAGATCAGAGTGGGACGTCCATGATCCAGGTGGACCGTGGACCAGTCTGGGTGGCCCCCGGAGAATATCCGGTCAAACCGTTGACTCGCAGGGATGATCGCGATCACGAAAGTCAGAATCGAGACACCTCATGCTTCCAGTCAGAGAGAAGATAGGCAGAAGAGCAACGAGACGACATGTCAAGACATTATTGAATATGATGAGTGACATGTAACCATCTCCCAGCATCACAGAGCCGGTTCCAATCTCCTTTTCGCACGCTGGCCGCTGAGTGGACGCCACCGCATCGTGTCATTCTAGTACTCCGTACAGAAATTACCAAATACCCAAACTATCACCCTACGAGTATCATCCTCCGTTCCTGATCCATGCCACTCACTGGCCAGAGACTCGTTCAGTGTCCAGGAACCAAAAACATCAGATCACGATGATCTTGGACACCACCTCCACACCCGCCCATCCCCTCTCCAAGCCACAGTAGGAGTCAATCCCACTGGTTCGTCGGGACATTTCACACCACCGTTCACGATGATCTGTTGATCAGGGGCATGATTGCATCAGCGGGGAACTCCGACCTAAAGTTACAAAGTAGCAACAAACCTATCCGGGGCGCCGGAGTTGCGTGCTCGAGCTCGGGTTCGGATCGCAACTAATCGCTCAAATGATGAATACCAACTTACCAAGTCCAAGACTCAGCGTGGCTCAATCTCATGGCACCTTCGCGGAACGGGAAATTCGTGTTGTCTCAGCCTCTCCGGGCCTGCGCACCGTGATTTGCTGCGGCTGCAAATTTCCTGTTCCTGAAAAGATCCTGCGCTGGTGGGGAGCTCGCTAAGCTCTCTGGGGGATAAGTCGAAAGTTTAGTTCCTCCCGCCAACACATCCCCCAACTCCATTGGATCACTTGGATCAGTCTATCAGAACCCGATCCACTTGGGGGCAAGTTGGACTCCCAGCGCTCAGATTTGTCGCCGCCTGCTTCCAAGCTTGCCGACTCATCCATCAGGCCCTCGTCTTAAGCTTTGTCGTGTCTTAGAAATCACCACTTCAGATCAATTTCCCACTCGTGGAAAATGACGATCTTTTGTGTTCAATAAGGATAACACGGTCGCAGCCGAGTCGCTCCGGATACCGCTTAGTTATCTTGGCCGTTGCTCATCGTGGTCGAGATGGTCTCGCTACGTCTCCTGCACCGTGACTGGGGTGACTCAAATCTGTCATGTATCAATCCGATTCTGCTTTCCGAGGTGACCATGCGTTGTCTACGCAATTATGCATGCATACATCATAATTCCTCCGAACGCCCCTCTTCAGGGTCCTCGCTCTCTAGGCGCCCTAATCCAAGCCCGATACCGCTGAAACGGATTTATGAAAGAATACCCTTGTCATCTTTTGCCTTTCATCATGGAGCCGTCCTGCCCTGCCTGTTCACTAACTTCACTCCCACTTGGCAAGAAAGAGTCCAGGAACATCTCCGATCGCCAGCTGACCACCCGAGGATCTGGACCCGTTGAGACAACGTATCACTATCAACTGGCTGACGGGAGGATTCTTGGCAAGCGGCATGGCTGGTGGCTCACTCAATCGTCAGCCTCCCATACTATTTTCAGAGTCTGGTGGAAATGAAATTTCCCAGACAGGCACAGCCCAGCCCAGACCTTCCGTCTCAGCCCAGAAGAAGTCTATACTTGACGGCTCATTCCCCCTACACCACTTAGTCTGGACTCTCTGGAGGACAATTTCTTTTTGTGGCCATCTCTTATACTCCTTAAAAGAGGAGGCTGCTTACTTTCATACGTTGACTCCAGCCCCAGTTGTCACCAGGTCGCCGAAAGCGACTTCATGCCCAACCGCGCCCAGCACAGCGCCTCGGGCAGATCTTATGGCAACTATCCTGCTTGCACCATGGCTAGATTACCCTGCAGCTGGGCTGAATGCTATTTCTGCCGCCATGCCTAGATGCTACATCTGCGAGTGATGGTACGGCCAGTGGACCGCAACTCCAGCCGCATCAGGTTATGCTTGTCAGCCGGGGCTTGATGTTGTTGAGAGTGTTCAGAACCGAGTCGCTCAGGCATCGCTGCCGACAGATTGTCGTTGACTTGTCGCTGAAGCGTCCTTCATCGGTGACCGCCGTCCTGGGCATATACCTGCCTGATAGAAAGCCTATGGCAAGTGGGTTGTAGACATAGCGGCGACAACAGGGGCTCTTCTCTGTTGTGATGTTGCGCTATTTTCACGCGCATGGAAAATACAATCTCTGACGTAAGCTGTGCTTCGTAGAGCCGGTAAAGCACTTTCTGATCGGGTTAGATATGGCTTGCTAGGTGGTCGGACGCGCCCATCCTCACTCCGCACACAACTCCACAAACAAAGTTCCTCCACGAGCAAATTTCCTCTACCAGTATATCTCTTTAACAGCTCCCATCGTCTCGGCGGACATCGTACATAGTAGGCGGTTGCGGTGCCATGATTGAGTTTAAGCTTTAGGCTTTCGACATTAGACTTTTGGTGTCGTGGTATAGATCTTTAAGTATTGCCTCAATCTCGCTTGGCCTAGCCGACTCTCCTACTTTCCAGTTCTTCTTTTTCGTGAATAAGGGACTTGAATGTGCATAAACATTCATTGTTCGCCGATTGAATCATGAGTCATGATTCAAAACTCTAGATCAATTGTAGATCCGCACTGGATGAAGATATCAACTCGAGTAGTGGAGATCGGTGACTAGGTGATTCGCCGAAGCGGCTATATTCATGTAACTTACGCGGTGTTTGAGAATTTGCTTGGATTTTCCTTGATCCTTTCTTTCATTGCTGTTGGAGCATAGAATATAGTGATAATGTTCTCTAGAATATAGTGATAATGTTCTCTTGTAGAACCTTGGCGCCAAGAAGTGATTGGCAAATTGTACCCTTAAATGGTTCGCGTAGAGGATGGGATATGTGAGCCACGCCATGATCGTGGAATAGTCTTCTGCACCAACCCACGAACCCTCAATTAATGACCCTGTAATCGCAAAGGTATTATAGCTTTGGAGGAGCAAGAATGACCAAGCCACCAAGAGAGCATCCACGACAACGATAAGTTGTCACTCGGCAAACTGTCGAGTCACCGACTACGTATTCGGGTAAATAGAACATCTCCAATTGAAGTATAACAGAGACAGTCTAGTCCACTGAATATCGCATAAAGTTGCTTCCGCCTTTGTGGACTTGAATTGATGTTTTTGACAAAGTCGCCCTGCCTTCGTTGAATCTTAATCGCAAACTAGCTCCCTCTTGCTTGATTCAACCTCGACACTACCATCAAGCAGCAGCAGCTAAAAGTAACATCAACTCAACGACAAGAAGTGGCGAGACAATACCTTGATATCCGCATTGCCCCGGCAGACATTGCATTCGGCCTGATGGTCGACTTCGAAGCGGACCCCCACCCAAACAAAGTCTCCCTCATCGCAGGCGCATAGCGCGATGAGAATGGACTGCCGTGGATATTGCCAAGCGTGAAAGAGGTAGAACACCCACTCCTCCGTCTCACCCGGCCTGAAAGGGCTCATACTGACTTGCCCCTACCCAGGCCAAAGCCCGTCTTGCACAGAACCCAAACCACGAGTATCTAGGCATAGCCGGCTCTCCCAGCTTCATCAACCTCGCCCAATCTCTCATTTTCGGCACAAAAATCGCCGCGGATATCAAATATCAAAGAGCATATCGCAATTGTGCAGACCGTGTCAGGCACCGGCGCAAACCACATGGCAGCGCTCTTCCTGGCGAAACACCTCCGTCCTAGACGCGTCTTCATCCCGTCTCCGACGTGGGTGAACCACAAGTCAGTCTGGACCATGGCCGGTGTTCCGCGCGAGGAATATCCGCACTATTCTTCGAAAACTCACACGGTGGACCTTCGAGGAATGCTGTCTACTCTGGAGAAACAGGCAGAGCCCAACGACGTGGTCATCCACCAGGCATGCGCGCACAATCCAACGGGCGTGGATCTATCGCATTCACAATGGGCTGAAGTGGCCTGCGTTATCAAGCGGAAGAATCTCTTCGTCGTGTTTGACAGTGCGTATCAGGGCTTTGCGACTGGGGACGTTGACGGCGATGCCTGGGCTGTCCGATACTTTATCGAGCAACTGATTCTCAGCACGGAGTCAGAGTCACACTACCCCGGTCTGTGCATTACCCAGTCCTTCTCCAAGAATTTCGGCCTCTACGGCGAGCGTGCAGGAGCGGTACACTTCGTTATACCCCGCCTCTTATCGCCCCAGGGTGCCCGATCCGAACTAATGGCCATCGCGAGATCGGAATACTCGAACCCCCCGCGGTTCGGCGCGAGTATTGTTCAAACCGTGCTGGGCGATGACCAGCTTCCGGAGCAGTGGCAGCAAGACTTGAACACGATGAGTGCTCGGATCAAGAAGATGAGACGTGAACTTCGTCAGAGGGTGGAGGGACTTGGGACGCCTGGGGACTGGTCGCATATTGAGAGGCAGATTGGGATGTTTAGCTATACTGGGTTAAATCGTGAACATGTGGAGCGACTCCGGGAAGAGTTTCATGTTTACCTTCTGCCCTCGGGGCGGGTGAGTATCTGTGGATTGAACGAGAGTAATGTTGATTATGTGGCGAGGGCTATGAGGGAGGTTGTTGGAACTGAAGAGTCCTGAAGGGGCAGTGCGATGTATGGTTAGCAGGACCCAAGGTAGATTTCGCAAGAACTAGAGATATCATGAATTTCGTAAATATTTTCGGAATGCAGCCCGGACTAAGAGAATCGCAGAGCCCGGTACGAATAATCGCTGCATGATACTTTGACGCTATGTACAGTGGCACGGGTATCTGTGGCTAATTCGAACACCAAGATCGATCAGACCATACCTGATATCGTACGACCGATTCACTCGAGTCGTAAGGCGCCCACCTTAATAAGCCACGCTAAGCCAGCTCAGCTCCGTAATCCAAAATCGTGAATGCCACCCGAGGTGGATTCTGCTCACCTCCCCTGCTCGTTGACTTATTCCATCCAGGTGACGGTCTTCGTCTGGAGGAACTCATCATATCCAGCAACACCGCCGAAGCGGCCGAAACCGCTGCTCTTCCAACCACCGTGGGGCAGGGTAGGCTCGTCGTGAATAGTCAGGGCATTAATGTGAACAGCACTAGGGAGCCGGATTAGCAAAAGATGGGTCGATACAGCCGGGAAGATCCGGTTTCTTACCCAGACTCGATCTGCTTGGCGACACGGAGACCGCGGAACAAGTTCTGAGTGTAGACGGCCGCAGTCAGACCGTACTCGGTATCATTGGCCACGGCGATGGCCTCGTCCTCGGTGTCGACCACAATCAGGGACACGGTCGGGCCGAAAGACTCGGTTGCGTACAGGTCCATCTCCTTGGTGACTCCGTCGACGATGACGGGGCGCATGCAGGTGCTGACGGACTCGTTGGCGTTGGCATCTCCGAAGAGAACGTTAGCACCGCGCGAGACGGCATCCGAGACGAGCTTCTTGTTCTTGGTGACGGCAGCGGCGTTGACGAGGCCCAAGGCTGGAGCATCCTTGCCAAAGAGCTTCTCGGCATTCTCGGCGACTTTCTGACGGAATTGGTCGGCAATGCCGCGTTGCACGACAATACGCTCAGTGGACATGCAAATTTGTCCCGACTAGGAAGACTATCAATCAGGTGATCTTATCAAAGAGTTACTTCTATACTTACGTGCATGAAGGATCCAAGCGCGCAGCTCATAGCGGCCTTGTCGAGGTCCGCATCGTCCAGAACAACGGCAGAGGCCTTTCCACCCAACTCCAGCAGGACGGGCTTGATGTACTTGCCGGCGGTCGAGGCGATAATGGATCCAACATTGGTGCTACCAGTGAAGTTGATCTTGCGAACGGCAGGGTGAGCAATAAGAGCAGTTGTGACAGCCGCGGCATCCGAAGTCTGGTGGAAAACGACATTCAAGCATCCGGCAGGAAGACCGGCCTGGCGGAAGATATCACCGAGGGCCCAGAAGCACTTGGGTGAGAGTTCGGAGCCCTTGAGGACGACAGTGTTACCGGCGGCGAGGGGGAGAGCGACTGCGCGCGTGCCCAGGATGAAGGGAGCGTTCCTACATACAGAATCTCCGGGTTAGTGACACAGGCACAATCATCGCAAGAGCGCTCATGCACGCGCTTTTCAATCATGGGAAAGCTTACCAGGGCGCGATTCCCAAGATCACACCATACGGCTCTTTGTAAACCATAGCACCCTCTCCGTCCAAAGTCACGTTGGGCACGATGCCCTCGATAGTGGAAATGCGCCCCGCAAAGTCCTTGATAAAGTTGACACCCATGTTGAATGTGTGCTCGGAAAAGGGCCGCCCGGCGCCAGTCTCCTCTCGCTGGTACGCGATCAGCTCCTCCTTGCGCGACTGCATGATCTCCGCGGCCTTGAGCAGGATATCGCGGCGGTCATAGGCCTTGGTCTTGCTCCAGGCAGGGAAGGCTGCCTTTGCGCTCTCAACCGCGCGCACTGCATCGTCGACCGAGGCGCCAGCACAGTAGCTGGAGAGCTCGCCCGTGGCGGGGGCGTGGACCTCGAACTTGATGTCGGTCACGACGGATTCATTGTTGATGATGAGCGGGGTCACCGCCTTGGAGTCGTTCTGAGCCATTGCGACTCTCTAAGTGGACTTCAGGTACGAGATGTGCGACCAGGGGGTTCGTCAGGGGAAGAGACGCAGTAGGATGAGGGGCTGATTTTAATAATCGAAGATCGGGAAGCTGATCTTGCCGGATAGAGGGGATGTGGGGACGAAGTGGTGGGAGGCACTGGGAGACAGTGGATGCGGCCAACCCATCACTCGGCCATCGAGTGTATCTCCGGGGTTGACCCCGGACCAAAAGTGGGATAAGGTGCATGTCCGGGCTGGTATAAAAGCTCGACCCGCCGTTGGTCAATTTGGAGGAGGACAATTGCCTGAATTGCGAACCGAGTGGGGGACAACTCCCGAGATTCCCTTCTCAATCAACCGTGGCGGAGTACGGAGTACTTTCAGTGTCCAGTGGTCCACTGCCGGGGCCATGATTGGCTGACTCAGCAGAGTCCCGGGCACGGCGCAATTCCGCGGCCCACGCGAACTGGCGTGTCATGCCGTGGAATCTTCCAACAGCATCAACATGGTTACATGATTAATCTACCTTCAATCAGTCTACAAAACAGTACAACTAACATTTGGACACCAGGAGAGGTAGGAAGAAAAGAGTTCCATGAAGAAGAAAGAGTTCTAATGTCGAATGAACACCCTTGCATGCATCCAACTTGTCCAACGCCCAAAAACCAAAACATTTGGATGTTCATGAGCCCATTCCAACACGCCTTTATTATGCCGTTCCCATTTCCCACACCAGAAACCCATCAGTTGGCCCAGATTTTAGTTTCAGTCGACGAACCCTTAGCGAGATCCGCAAAGGGACACACAGAAATTGTCGAGGCATTACTCTGCCTCGTCTGAATAGTGTTGGTGGTATGCGTCGTCGGCGCAATGCTGCTCACAATACTGGCCGCGTCATCATCGGTCGAGCTGCCGGAGTCGCCGCCCAAGATCTTCTTGTCGCCGATCCATCCCTCCTTCCCAGATCCAAAGCTGTACACGGACATTTCGTCCGCGTACTCCTCGCCGTCGCGGACCCGCCACTTGCCCATTAGATCATTTTGGATCCAGAGGATCTTGTTGACGGCCCGGACGAGGGCGATCTTGCGGCGGAGGGAGATGCGGGGGTGTGAGAGGAGTGCTTCGGTGAAGATGTCTTGCATATAGGCGATGCAGATGTTCATGTGGACGAACTCGATGTTGAGGGGGTGGGCGCGCTCTTGGCCAGCGTGCATGACACTAATGATTTGACCAGTTAGCCAGATATTCGGAAGCGTGCATTGTCAGTCGATGATCATACCCAACTTTACTCAGATACCGCCAAAAGTCTATGCTGGTGGGATCCTGGCATAGCTTGGTGAGGTACCACCGCAGGAACATCTTGCGTCGCTGGATCTTGGGTGCCTCCTCATCCAACCACTCTTGCTCTTGCTCTTGCTCGGGCTCGGGCTCGTCGGCGGTCGTTAGCGTGCGGAAAGCGCGGGAGGTGATATCATATTGAAGGAGCTTCTTGTATACAAGGTTGACAACTGCGGGAATGAGTTGTTTGAGGTACTTGGCTCCACCCTGCAGGGCTTCGATGTCGGCTATATTAACAACACACATCAGTTTCTGTACAAGATGACCATGGAAGAGAACCCATAATGACTTACCAGAGTTAAAGTCAATAAAGTCATGAAGGTACTTGATTCTCTCCTCAAGGCTGACATAGAGTGATTTTCGGTCGATATGTTTAGGCTCAAAGCCTGGGCCCATTCCATAATCGCACGGCATTCTGGTTACAGGTGGACAGCCCCGTTCTTGGTCGGTGTGTTGTATAACGTTGATGTGGCCTGGCGAATGACTTCAAGTCTTCTAGAAGATAAAAGCAGTGGCAGAAAGGAGCTCAGAGCCACGGTCCAGGTAAGTTCGAGATTGGAACTGAGGCACCTCGTGGGAAACCCGTATGGCAAGGACGAATGGCCCATTTTATACTCACCCACGCAATTGACTGCGTAACCCCCGCCCGGTCCGGCCTGGCAATACGATTGAAATCTCGGGAGAACAATGCGCTTCGCACCCAAAGTGGGAGTCATTCGAAAGAGAGGTGGAGTGGGACTCGTTCCGAGACGGGGGAAATATCCCGATTTCTGACGACAGGTTCTATTCATCCTTGTGCATTGATGATGACACAACGGATGTCGAAACAGGCATCTGTCGAATCAGACCACTACATAAAGTCAGGAATTGTGACTCCGGGCGGATATCAAGGTCCCGTCAGGTGTGGGCTGATCCCTGCAATCTCCTCCACTCGCGTCTTCTACCGGGAACTGCCAAACTATCAGACAGCCATGGCGTGCCGTGGAGCTGTCACGCAAAGCAAGGAGAAAAAGCCTAGCGGAAGACCGAGAAATAAACGACCACATGGCATCGCGGATATGGAGAACCGCTCGAATCAGAGAACGATAGCCACGCCCAGGTGCTTTGATCCCATTGCCTATTTGTTCTAGAATCTCGGAAAATGGACCTGGGCGGCTGGACTCGAAGCCTGAAACAGGAAGTGAGGTTCGATAAGATCACTTGCTTCGGAAGTCCCGATTAACGATGCCGTTATTAGACTTCTACAAACATACGAGTTTGAGCGTCACCCTTGACGCATGACGACAGAGTATGCAGTGCTATGCACAGTGCTACCGTACGGCAAGCTCCGCTACGGTCCCACTACGGCCTCGCTTGCTCTTACGGAGATCAGTTCCACTTGATCTCGGAGCCGAGTCAGCCCTCGGCCCGGGACGCAGGGTTTCTTGACATTTCATACTTAGGCATCCATCCATGCTGGTAAAACATCGGTCGATGACGCATGTGACGTAGCAGACGTAGCAGACAGGGTGGATGGAATGATTTCAATCTCAATGCCGGTCTGACTCAAGCAATGACAACATAGTTAATCAAAATGATCCCTCTGCTGACAATTAAAGGATTGTTGTGGCCGAGTTATAACAGATAGTTTTCACAGGAAAGGGGAAGAGGCCAAACCTAAAAATATAAAAAGAAGACTGAAAAAAAGAGAAGAAATAAAACGAACGACTTCTCGAACCGCTTGGCAGTGAGCGGGCCCCGCAAAAAGCCATGCAGACGGTGAGCAGAGAAGCTCAGATGGAGCTCGAGGCTGAGTCCGGTGGACTCAGTCCACTGGCCCGGACAAGAAATAGCCCCAGTAAGAAAACGCCTGTATTCCTGCAGATCCGCGACAACTGGGGCACAGCTCGAAAGTACCCAATTGGAGAGCGCTAGACACTAATCGATGTCGCGTGATGGCATGGCCTGATGTGAGCAGCCGATTTGAAAAATTTTTCCTCGCTTCGGGTGTACTCGGTCAACAGCTCAATGGGCCGATTTCGTGGACCCTGGCCCATGGACAAAAGGATCGAGTGAATAGAACCGAGGAATCAGGATTCTCCAGGAATAGGAGGTATAGACAAAGGGGCCAACCCGCCAATTTCCAACATTTTTTCCTTCTTTCTCGATACATCCAAAAGACTATTTACTCGGCTGGCGACAGCCTCATCCCAACGGTTCCGCTGTCAATCTGAGATACGCTAGGGCAAATCTTAAACAGCCGCGTGGGACGATCACCAGTAATGCCTGTGTCGATCGATGTCAGAAGGACGGTCTAGAAATCTTCACCGAGGTTTAACCATTGCGAGGGTCTAATCTTGAGCTATCAAAGGACGAATAGAAACATCCGGCCAAAGATGAAGATATGATCAGTCCCAGTCAGGCTTGCGAAATGATCTAGATCAAAATTCTGATGGGAAATGGGAAGACGGGGACTTGAAACGTGGAATCTCAACCGCGAGTTTTGGGATGTATCCATGCGGAACAATATACGAGGTAATATACCTCTCGAAGTGCAGTGGCGACCGTTCTTGCCTTCTATGTCGGAAAACATAGAGATGGCTCTTTCAAAATTAGCACGCCCACCAACGACGTCTCCCCAACACCAACACAAGCGTCTTAAGCAACATAACATCTCAAAATGGCACGAAACCTCGATCCTTGGCCGCGTAAGATCATTGCCTATACGATTACACAGCTGGATCAGACTCACCACATCACAAAAGGCCTACTATGGTGATACTCACCCTGCGCCCACCATCTTCGATCGTGGGCGCCTCGCTGGTCTACGCACCTGGGTTTTATGCGGCTTCAAGTGGGCAGTTCCCCTCCCCTCCCCAACCCCAATATTCTTCACTCAGTGCTCCAAAATGTGCAAAGGCCCATTTGAGGCAGGGAAAGATTGCGCGACCTGAGAACAGACATTACTTGCTTCAATTCCTTCCTCCTCCTGTTCGCCCCCTCTTGTTCCTTCACCTCTTTCACTTCTCTCTCCCCCCCCCCTCCGTTACTATCTTACCTTTTATCGATAGCGACCATAGCAAAAAACGACCTAATACTGTATTGGCTTACGCTGATGATAAGGGGCGACGGCAACTACCCTCGACTGACTGAGGCACCCCAATCTAACCGCATTCGTAATTTCGCTGCCTAATTACTGCCTGGCGGCCTGATTACCTGCCAAGCCCGTAAAATAGGCCAACCCGCTAACCTGGAACTATCACCCACTAACCTCTTGAATAAAACCACACCTTACTAATCACATGTCTATGCTGGGTGCCCGCGTCGGTCTTATAGATTTTCCGATAGTGCTCGATTTCGTAGCATTCCCTTGCCCTCGAATGCGTCAGAAAACGGAACACCGGAAATAGTATCAATGAACGCGACCGGAAACAAGGTACCGTTTAAATATATTCGAAAGATGCGTTCATCTTTCTATACTTTATCTGGAGAAATTGTGTTGTATTCTGTCAACATCATGTATATTGCAGACTCCTACCAGTTCTTTCCCCAATCGTTCTTCTACTGTGGTACTACTAGTAGATCGGATCAAAGATGACAATTTTCAAGCTCTCAAGCGTCCATTTCTATCACCGCAGAACAAGAACCCACCTACTGAAGCTGAGTTCTTTTTTGTGTCTAGTCATTGGGTTCTTGGTCTTGGAACCGGCCTATTCAAGCAAAATGGTATGTTAATTTTCTGAAGCCAACAAGCAAGATCCTCCCATGTGCCTCCTATGAAACTAATTTAAAACAGCATTTGCATATCTCCTACCGCAAAGTGCACCGCAAAGCAGCACCTCAGTCTCATATAGTCAAGTGACTACTCCAAAACCTTCCATTGCCAAGGCGTCGATTGTATTTGGAGATAGCCCTATCTACCGAGGAGCTTTGAAAACACATGAGGAACACAGTCACAAATTTGGATATCCCATGCACGTCTTACGAAGCGGAATTCTGGACGATGTGTGGACAAAACCTGCGTTCCTATTGTCTCTCCTGCTGGAGGAACTTGTTAAACCGGAAGGAGAACGACTAGAGTGGATCTTGTGAGTCGAGGTTTCCTGGCTAGGGATCTAGTATGACTGACCAGAAATGACAAAGCTGGTTCGACGCTGACACGGTGGTCATGAATCCAAATATTCCGATTGAGCTGTTTCTTCCACCGGCAGATTTTCCTGATATCCACGTTATATTGAGCAAAGACTGGAATGGGCTCAACAATGGCGTCTTTCTCATCAGGGTTCATCCATGGTCCGTCGAGTTGCTTAGTGCAGTTATCGCCTACCCACATAATTTTCCCGACACGCTGCTCGTCTTCCGTGACCAGTCTGCATTGGAGAAGCTTCTTGAGAACGACGACTATTTTAGGAACTCCACTATATACGCTCCGCTCCGGTGGTTCAATGCCTATCGAGGGGTTCCCGACGGAAGTCTAAATGATTATCACCCCCCGGAACTTCAACTGCGCAAAGGCGATTTCCTTGTTCACTTCGCGGGAACGTCAGGTTCAGACCGAAATGAGAATATGAGGGCGTTCATCGAAGTGGCTGAACGACACTCCCCAGACTGGCGCTTACCACTGGGGGAAACAAACTATCTAGGCGAGATCGAGGCATTCTGGGCGGAACAACGTATCAAAAGATCGCTGTCATAATACTAGGAATCAAATAACCCTAGAGCGATTCAGTTGGAAGTTTTATAGTCTCAATACTCCAATTAATGCTTAATTCTGAGATTGGGAAAGCAAGAACACGCTCAAAAGAACCTCGAGGTTCCCTCCCTCCCCTGATTCACCCCTACCCAAAAGCCCTCCATCTCCCACCTCCATCTCAAAGCATAGTTAATCACATCTTGCTGAAGACTCTCATCCCAATACTTCACATGCAACGAAGCTGGGCCCTCGTTCAGATCTTCGGGCGTCACAAAGTTCTGGTTCCAGCTATAGTGCAGCTTCTGCCACGGCATATTCCCTTCCACACGATGAGCATAGTTGAGCAAGTTTTGTTCTGGCATGTCCGGTGCAAATCGCCCTTCCAATTCCAGAACGGACATATCGTACTCCATGATCTCCCTGGAGGGCGAATACACAAAAAACCCTGCGTTGAGATAATTGCTAGACATATCCGGGGGATAAGAATGACTGTAGGTCATGGCGTCCGGCTTCCCGGCAAACAGATACCTTGTCGGCAGAGGTGCTTCATCCGACTTGCGCTGTTCGGCTATATTCTGGGAGTCTCTGACCTGAGCTGCCGGATCGTCGAATACCCCGGCGATTGGCCGGGTCAGGACCGTGTCCCCGTCCATGAAGAGGACTCTTTCAAACGGCAGGATCTGCGGATCGAATAGACGAAGTTTCGTCCAGCAGTTGCGCCAGCGAGGTTCATGCACGGTGAGATTGGTCTTGACGTTATCGACTTCAATCACTATGGCGCCGTCGTCGGTGAGTTGTTTGCGTTTCTTGTGTGTTACTTCGGGGGTCACCAGAATTATAAAGGGGATGGTTGGGTCAAGACGGGTTTGCGGTGAGTGTCGCAGTTGATATGCTAACGTCCGAATGGCGATGAAGTAGTTATCTTCTTGTTCATAATCACCGGTGGTTGTTTCGCCCGAAAAGAATGAAGCCACGGCAATGTCTCGTCTGTAATTTGGGTTGGTGTGCCAGGGTCGATGTAGATTGTGAGTCACCGGGTCTATAATTGAAGCGCTCGATGGTATAAGATGCTGCCCTGAGGGCAATAGGGCATTCACAGACCGAATATGACTACAAATCTGTCATGGTCTGCAGTTTTCTATTACCCTAAAGCAAGGCTGCGCCGGTTATAACTAATTCGGAGATCAGAGCGTTGCACGATCTATAAGCAGTACTCTTCTTAATCTGAAGTGCAACCTGAATTCGGAAGTACTGCAAATTTTCGGGTTCCCTGCAGCACGTTTGTCGATGGAAGTCCAAAGATGGTAGAGGCTTCCGTTTGCAGGTTGCCGTATCCACTCACATTCCTCTCAGTCAGCCACCACAGAGTTCCTCTCACTGCACTTTCACATTGGAATCGAATCACATGATGGGGATGTCTCAATTTCTGACCTATTTGTCAGATACGAGGGGACATAAGTCCGTTTTGTCTGCGCCCGTTCTCGGTCCCGTTCTCTTATCCCCTATTCCCTCTTCTGCCAGTGCCAGCAGATACAGTGACACCTCATAAGTACTTGTCATACCAGTATCGTAAAAGTCACGGTATCATTACGCAATATTTACAAAACAGGTCATTTACATGAAAATCATATTAGGTTTAGCGCATCATGTGATTAGGGTTTCAAAGAGGATGTTTATGTTTCCGATATGGAAGGCCATCACGGTCGCCACATGTAACTTCCTCACGCAGATAGACCTGGTTTGTACAATTCCCCCTCATTCTATTTACAGTCTCGCCATGGTGGTGTTACTACCACGTGCCGCAGCAGCATCGTACAGGCCCTGAATATCGGCCTTCCACTGTGCCTCGTCCACACGGGACAACCGGCGGTCGTAGGTCATCAGACCGTTGACTTCGCCCTCAACATCCGTAGTCTGAGTCCAAATACCTCCACTGCATGAGAACCGTTTCACCTGATCCTGTAATTCAGCGAGCATGATATGGCTGCGGTAGTTCCAGATGTCAATAGTTTGATCAAGCTCATAGGTCTGATTGATCGTGTTGATAGCGGCTTGTACATTCCAGAGACTGGAGTGGTTATTAGTACAATGCACCCATACGAAGGGTATGATTGAGAGCTCACTGCTCGATAGAGACGTTGTTTCCGAGACCACCGAATTCGCCCTGAAGACCGATGCGCGTGTCATCGTACGGACTCGAGTCGATGGAATAGAAGGGGCTGCCACATTGCGGGTTGGCATAATGGTGATTGTCCTAGCTTCCATGAGCGGCAAATACTTCCAAGATGGCAACGAGTATACTCACGCTGAAGTCGCCAGCCCCGTGGTCGAACCAGCCAGTGGTGGAATCCACCAGTCGCGTGGGATCCAACTGCCTCACCCGCTCTGTCAGTTCAAACTCAGGATAGTAGCTGGTGATTTGGCCCCAGCCCTCGTTGTACACAACCTATAAGATCCGATCAGTACGATGCGTGCAATACTTTCAGCTGGCTGGGCATTCTTACCCAGGTCGCAATGCTTGGGAAGCTCTTGTGCTGGTTGACCAACAGCTCGAGCTGTCGTCCAAATTCGACCTGCTGAGCAGCATCGGGCAGGATGGTTTGCATTGTGCAGTTAGGGAGAGTTCTGCTCTGCAGTGGTCGCAACGAGGGCATATCCTGAATCACCAACAGACCCAGCTCGTCGCAGGCTTGATAAAATAGTTGAGGCTCAACTTTGATCTGTGTACAAATGATATCAGTGGGGATCTTTTCAAAAGGTGCCATCGACGAGTACATACGTGCTTCCGGACGCTGTTGAAGCCAAGGTTCTTCAACATCTTCAGGTCATACACCATCGCTTCCTTGGTCGGCGGCACATAAATGCCATCGGGCCAGAATCCTTGGTCCAAAGTACCAAACATGAAAATGAATTCCCCGTTCAACAGAGGACGGACAATACCATTGATCGTACCCTTGGAGATAGTCCGGAATCCAGTATAGCTCTCGACTTGGTCTTTGCCCAATGTGACAGTGACATTGTACAACTTGGGGGCGTTGGGTGACCACAGTTTTGGGGAGTCAACTTTAAACTGGAATGGCTGGTTTGTTGGTCCCCGGTGAGTGGCAACTACATCACCATTGTCGTGGACTATGACTTGGACATTGCTCGTGGTATTGACCCCGGACGTGTGCACGGTGACATTAACTGAAGCTGTGGTGAGTTATGGTGATCACCCATCATCAAGGCAGGGAGCTTACCTTGACCGTCCATATTAGCATCGAGATCCAGCTGCGTGATATAATTCGCGGGTGCAGCTTCAATCCAGACCGTCTGCCAAATTCCACTACATGGCGTATAAAAGATGTGACTGGGGAAGTGTGTTTGTTTGCCAATGGGGATGACATAGTCTCCCGAGTCTGTGGGGTCGTGGACAAACACGAGCAGTTCATTCTGCTGGCCTGGCTTGACAAATTGAGTCACGTCCAGAGTGAAGTGGAAGTATCCTCCACGATTGAAGCCAGCCTGCTTGCCGTTGACGAAGACAGTAGCTTCATAGTCGACGGCTCCGAAATTGAGCAGTATTTGCTGCCCATTCCAGTCCGAGGGAACCTTGAAAGAATTTGAGAACCAAGAGTACAGAGTGAAGTTTCCCTGAATGCCTATGATGAGACCAGTCAGCAATTTGACTCTCTACGATGGCTGTTCGTTTATCAAGCACACCAGATAGGCCACTCTCCAGGCAAGATGGAATCAGGACTTCTTGTTCTAAGCTCTGTCCGAACGGAGGATTCTGGACCTCGGCGAGACTTGACGCGTTTCGATACTGCCAAACGCCGTTGAGGTTCTGCCATTGAGACCGCTGCATCTGTGGCCGCGGATACTCAGGCCAAGGATCTGTCCCCACTTTGTCCGTCCATGGAGTTGTTAGCGGCGGTTGCTTCAACGCATACTGAGCTGCTCGAGGCTGGATAGCGGGGTGTCTACTCCCGCCGCCCTTTGGAACAGCCAAACTGGTGGCTGCCAGGAGGGAGAATATAAGACTCCGTAGCAGCTGCATGATTGCACCAGATCAAAGTACCTATGCTCAAATCTGGAAGAAATTGACAAATGTCACTGCTGAAATGCCTCCAGGATTTCCTTTCCTTTATACACCATGCACCTCGCGGATTCACGGACTAAAACACCCTCGAATTCGCCGAGCCATTGCACCATTCTTGCCAGGCCCAAGCAAAACACACACGGACAGGACCCAAGACCCTAAGACCCCCTGCGGACTGCGTGTGAGCAACTAGCCCGGCATCTTGGACAAGCACTGCCCAGACTAGACAAGGTATAGCTCCTCTCATCCCCGCACGGAGAATGCATAGGAAATTCCAATCTAGGAAAGGTAACGTTATAGATGCCGCTTATTCCGCGGTGAGTGGACCTGCGCATGTGTGAGTAGTGAGTACCGCTAAGGAGGTCGTCGGTGCTTGGCTGGAGAGGAGTGGAGTGTATGCCGAGACCCTGGCATGACTAGCCAGCATGTCAGTTAGAGACACGTCAGAACGCAATGTTTGATGCGTGGTACGTGGGGAGCTGAGGATCCATCAATCCCTATGCTCGATATCAGGAGTCAGATGTGAGAGGCTGGAATATCGATATGAAAGGCCTCATACAAACTCATATGGGTGTACTGGCTTAGCCATGACTGTTCGTTTGTTGACCAGTTTTTGAGGACGACGTCCAACTTTTTCGGACGTTCAGCGGAGCTTCTCCAGCGAATCAGTGTGCTGGAAGGAATGTTCTTTGAGAGCAGCAAGGCTCCGAATTTTTTAGTTGCAGACTGGTGGAGAATCATCGGCGATCGCTAGAAAGGGAGTACCACAATCTGTATTGACCTTCCTATCTCATCGAGAAGCCGCCGCTTCTTGATTGTATTTCCCCGGATATCGACTGTATCTCCAATGCATTAACAAGGAATAGTGGTACTTGAACCACAACCTTGTCCTTTGAGTCTACTATCACAGTCATCGCCAGAGTAAAATCAACTGGCCAAGCATTCCTATGCATGTCAACTCCCTTGCATCTCGCACGGATCAGGCCCCCTCCCTTGGGCCTCCAGGCTCCAAGAGCGCGGCAGATTTCCGAACAGCCACCAAGCCCAATCTCAAGCCATCCGTGCTCAAAGATCTAAGGCTAAAGCCTATTACCTATTGATGCAATTTGATGTGGTACTCCGACGTTCCATCGCCAACGCAGATATAACTACCCCGCGGGTATCAAGAATATCAAAAACGCACAGGGCTTCCCCTCATCTTCGGCACTGACTTGGCCTGCCGATCGCCCACGTCTCATTGGCCGTGGCCCGAGGGAGTTATGCCCCTAACACTGCTAGCATGCTCAGATTCCCTTTCGGGGCCGGTCTTTCAGATCGCTTCTTGATTTCGCATCGTACCGCGTGATAATTGACCCGCGTCGTGGCGGTGTGCCCGACGTTCCCCGATGATTTAGTGTGGAGGATTTCCGTACATGCGGGGACAATTAAATGAGGCTGATGGACTCGGTGTACTTCTTTAGGCAGGTATTACCCGAGCCTTGTCAACAAGCTGGCAGATGGAATAGCCGACTCGTCATTTGAATGGCCGATGGTAATGCGCGCCAATATTCTTGTGAAAGTGGGGGATACAAGCACTTGGTCTCAAGAACTGAAGAGGGGAATCCATGGCAGAGTTCGGAGAATACCCGGAAGCTCTATGATAATCATTTGATGTCTTGACTAGAGTAATGGTACATGCTACATAGAAGTATATGGAAGGATCCTCCACGTGCAGCAGGGCAGGCTTCTCGTGATGTGTACTATACATTCCTTACGCAGGAACACCGTCTGTCACAGCACCCCAACTCTTCATAGTCCAGTTACCGAAACAGGTATACTGATACTGAGCCTTCTCCAGACTTTGCTTCTGGACCTTCAAGAAAGTCGAGAGCTCACACCAACCATCATCGCGGTACTCGCACTCGTCAAAGCTAGAGTGCAGCGGAATCGTACGCTGATTCTGAATGAAATGGACGTACTGAGTCGAGCCAGTGCCAGCGACATAGTCTCCATTCTTGGTGGCCTTGGACGAACGCTTAGCAGAGACCTTGTGCGGCGCGGTGATGATTTCAATGTTCAGACGTCCAGCGAACGGAACAATTCGACTGGTGTGGAACTGCTGGTTCTTGGTGGGACCGGTGAGAGGCAGGGCATCGGCAAATTGAGTCAACCCGAAAGCCGTCAAGACTGAGACAATGTTGGCATCGTGTGTAAACTCCAGGTAGAGTTTCTGGTCAAGAGGGAAGGTGACGGGGTTCGTGTCGAGTGTCATGTTGGCTCCGGTGGTGTTGTCCGGAACGTCCAGGAGATGTCCCTCGACGCGAGCGAGAAATTCTTCAACAAAAGCGATGCCCTGGGCCCTTCCTGTCGGGCTATGGAAGCCGGACAGACCGGCAAACTCGATATCCATGAGATACGCAAAGTTAACCCAATCGTCGTAGGTGAACAGTTGACAGAAGTCACTGTAGCCAAGACTGATGGTCTCGTAAGGGCAGAGAGCCTGGGCATGGTACGTATCGGTAACAGTCCAGTTGTAGTTGCCCGTAAGGCGCTTCAACTCGGCGGTTCGCTCCTTGAGATAAGTGGCCATCCAGGTGCCAACTGGAACCTGGATCGATTGCATCATGGTCGTTGCCTCCTTGGGACAAGAGTACTCTCCAGTGGTCGCAGGGTCGATAGTAGCCAAAATGTTGGCATGGTCCCTCCAGTTCAGCCCGAAGAAGCCAGCCAAAAAATTTTCGCAGCTCTCAAGCATCCGAGACTGTAGAGTCGTGCGGACTACGAGCTTGGACGTGCTGTTGTTGTTATACAAGTGGCCATAGTTGTAGTAGTTCAGGACACCAGCGTCGAACAACTCTTGACGACCCTGGGGAACAAGAATCTCCTTGCCCAGCTTGTATGACCAGTCGTTTAGGAAGTCCAGTTTGCCTTGGAAAACGATCCCCTTGGAGGTGGCGTTGACGATAGCAGCACCCCAGGAGTCCAAGCCTTCCGATGATGAGGGGTATCGCGCACCGTGGCGTTGAAGCATGTGCATTTGGGTGATATTGGCACCCTTGGGCAAGGGGTACTCGTCCACTCCGAAGCCCTCGGGTGGGGAAAAGTATGGACTGTTGAGAGGATGTAAGCGGTGATGTTCAAGATCAAGAGACCAATTTTTCTACCTCAAGTCACCCATGAGGTGAAAGATATTCCGCCCTTTAGCACCTTCGATTGGCTCCGATGTCTCCAACGGAGCATTGGGAACGTAGGTCGCATCGCCGAAGGGTGCCGGGTTGATCTCAGCCAAGAAGGGTGCGGCTCCAGTCGCGACAGTGCCTGGGTAAACAATGTCAGAGCGGGTTGCTTTATGAGAGAAGCTTCATGAAATTCACCAGTGTAGAGATCAGGCGAAGTTTGGAACCAATCAGGCTGAGTAGGAGTAGCTCTCTGCTGAATAGCACCTGCCTCAACGGCGGTGGCCATTGCCACGGAGAAAACGAATGACTTAAGCTTAGCATCCATTGTCATTGCTGATTATTCGACTGCCTGTACACAACATCTCGCTGGCAGCCATATTCCCTGGACTCTTTATATCTCCGTGTCTCCGAATTGCATTGTATTCTCATCCAGTCCGAGTGGATCGCGTACATGTTGGTAGTTTTGCTAGAGTGACGGTGTTCATCGGATGATCGGATCATGAAGGCCCGGAGATGAAGACATCAACTCAAATGCAATCAACAGCTTCAAGCTCCCCACGTGGGACAAAAGGCAATCTTGTCGAGACGGCGAGCGGAGGCGCGCTTGTGGCAGCCAGCCAGTGACAAGCTCGTGTTGCTGTAAGCGAAGGACTAGCGCCCGCCGCTCGCCCATTAGCGTGAGACGATAGAAGAAGTATAGGGCTGGAGAACTTATTATGCAACCGATGAAAAGTAACGATGAACCAGCGGACTTCGCACCGATATGCGTGTATAGCGGGGGTTTTGATTCGGAATTGCCGGTTACCGGCACTAATAAAGGTCCTAACTCAGAGCTGGAATATTCCCATCGGACTGCCTCATCCCAAACACAAAAGTGGAATTTGAAAACCTTTACTGGCATGCAAACGATAAGCTTATGTTGGGATGAAAGTCCTCGATACATCCCGAGACCTTCTGCAGTTGGCCCTTCTCTCCGTTGAGTGGCAGCCTGTCTATCCCTGGCCTACTGCTTCCTCCCTCCGTCGGCAGCTTCAAACTGCAACTGTGGACAAGCTCAACATGGCTTTGAAACAATGAATATCTTGGGAATGCAATGGCGACATCAAAAGCGGAAGTATGCCGATGTTAGCGTCAACCCACAACCAGGTCCCAATCTGACTCCATGTGATACCGCCATCGTTGCGTTGGGGTACGATACGTCGAATTAGAACGCTGGAAAGACTATCATGATCTGCAACAACAAACCGGGTTCCGGCCTCAGCCAGATGGCTATGCTCAGGCTGTTGAATAAGGGAAACATAATTGGATAGGAAGTCGATATGCTCACCAGAAGCATTGGTTCCATCTTCACCCACGAAATGATACACGTTGGAAATATACAAGGGGATACCTATGTTTTAACCCGTTCAGCATGAACTTCAGCTAACCTTAGAATGAATGGATGTCACAAATCCTCGCCAACTTTCGACCCACCCAGTAGAAGTATATAATTACGAGGGATGTCACAACCTGAGGAACTCGGATGAAAGGTGGCATAATGTTAATACCTTTGCTATTCTTGCGCGAGGTATGTTCTTGTACTCTGACGCCTGAGGCTCCACAGTCCACTGACCAAGCAATGACTAGTCTGGTACATGAACAAGTACTATGCACTCGACTCGACTCGAAACTCAAGGTTCTGCTCAAGAACGATCGGCCAGACTCCTGTGAATGGGCCCCCGGGAGGGCTTGGCTAGCCTCGAGAAATGTCTCCCGAAGAACATCTTTTTATGTATCTCGAGAATGATCTCGAGAATGAGGCTCTGGTGTACCTTTTCAGGATATCAGTGACAATATTCAACAGAAGATTTTGATGCGATGAATTCCACTGTATTATACTCATTGGCTTCGTAGCTAGAGAATTACTAAAATTGCTCAAGCACTCCAGTCAATGCAAACGGCAATGGTGACCGTACTGTATCTTGGCCATATCTTGCGGTATGCTTGGGTTTAGGAAAAACACAGTGCTTCTAGTCAGATACGTGCGCCATTGATAGTAAAACGCAAAATAGAACTTGCGCCAGCCCATATACAGGGTCACCTTGTTTGTTGATATCAGATACGAGTATCGGGTTTGCGTATGGAATATACCTGCGTGGCTATCGACACGTGCTTTTGTTGTTTCCAAGCCGTGACAGGTCAACCATTACCTTCTATTCATCATGTATCAACATCATCCTCGTCTGGAAGAGGTTCTGTTGCCGGCCTCTCCATTTCCATTTGTCCCTGAATCGCGCGGGCCGCGTCAACTGTCGAAAGGGCCCGGCTGGTGGGCAATAAGCAACCGGAACATGTTGATATAGGCAGCGTTAGCAGAAAGGGGAAATGATAGCAAGGGATGAGTGACATGCCAGACTTGGATCATTCAACAGGTGCCGGAAAAGGTAAAACCATGGCTCGTCAAAGTTCAAGCTGTCCGTGGCCGATATATTGTAGTAAATGTGCGGGGATTGTATCTGGCTTACTGAAACACCCTCCATGAAGCTTTTCGGCCTTGTTGCCGCACACCACAATAGGCAGAGAATCATGGGTGGCTGCACTCACCTCCACTACAAAAGTAGAACAATCAGCGGAGTGCAGCAAAAGGATAAAAAAGGAGAGACACGTACAAGACCACGAGGGTATATGGTCCGAGGTCGTCTTGTTGCACACGTCGAACATAATCATTGCTGCATCGGCCTTTTGTAGGGCCGCTCTACTTGCACTGGACAACTCGCTGCTGCCGGGGGTCTCCCATACAGTCATATCTATATATCCGGTAGTATAGGTGGGTGCGCGTCACTTGGGGGCCCATCGCAATTGGCGAGTAAACAGCTAAGAGCGTGTAGGCCTGAACCTTCGTAGTAGGATCATGGTCCTTGAAAAAATTGCCAGTTTGGTGTTTTCGGATGAAGCAGCTCTGGCTACTAATTAGCGACTCGCGGGCGCTTGCGGGCATGGCTTCTCCTACCTTTCCCACTCCAGCATCACCAATCAGGACGATGTTGAATATGTGATGAGACAGCGACATTTCGCTATGAAGGTTGTGTTCGCTGACTTGTTCTCGATACAACTAGTCGTGAGAGAATGTCGTGTTTCTAGCAAGGCCAGGTATCCAGGCCGATCCATGGGGACCGCCTGCGGAACCTCATCTCTTGCGCTAATATTAACCAGGCGGCTCTCTCGGTGGGTCGCGCCCCCACCAGCCTTGTGCTTCGCAGTGATGAAGCTGACATTTTGCTCCTCTGCGGGATTCCGGCGCCTTCTGAAGCAGGGAGGCGGCATAGGGGCGCCGTTCGTATGGTCCAAAAACCGTTTTTACAGGCTCCTCGAGCGCTCGAGCTAAAGACTGAATTCTTCTCGACGCCTTTCTGCAGGCGAAAGACCCTGCCGGCAATTTTCCTCCACATCAATACCTTCAAAGGTTCTGTTGCCCACTTCCGTTCTTCGTCAGAGTCGATGGACGCAACATCGCGGTCAAGCTCTCGAGCAATATTCTTGCTTGCGTTTCTTTAGCTGAAGGTCCGTTCTTTTCTCTTTCTGAATTTTCTTTCGAACCCAGATCAGGCCTGTCGTGGTGGAAAAGGCCAATTCTTCGCGGCTGCTTGAGGCGTGAGCTCTTCGCTCACTGTTTCGATATGCATATTGTACAGCTCCCTATTTGCCTTTTCTGTCTTTTCCCATCGGTCATTTGGAACCCAGCCAGCATCATCGGTGAGAAGCTGGTTCTTCACGAGACCACACAAATAAAGCCTGTCATCATATTGCGACTTCTGTTCATCGTGCTTTTGAAGTTCATTTCTGATATCAGGAAGGGACAGCTTCCCGGGAGCCCGAGTAAAGACCAGTCCTGGGATAAACGAATCAAACAATGGCGGAGGAGGACCAAGCTACCCTGAGAGAATAGCTGACAGTAAGTGAAGGGCCCCCATAACCTGGAGTCAAGTTTCATAGCACTGTAAACGCGCTGGTTATGAGCAAGGCTGGACATCTCGTAATATTTCGACCCCGAAGCTCACTCCTTCTCGTTGGTAGCCTGCTTCGTTTGCTCGGGACTAACGTCGTCGAAACCGTCTGGTAAGCTGGGTAAGTCGGGGCCAAAAGTGTAGTCCTTGGGTTGCGTAACAAAGTCGGGGAATCGAGCTTGTATGAATAAAGGACAGATCTGAGACAATTGCCAATCGATAATCCCTTGAATAAAACTAGGCTCATTCGGGGAAACAAAGATATTTCCCAGATGTAAGTCAGTATGCCACAAAACAGGGTCTGAGGCACCTATCACGTGGGTCATGAGACAATATCGGTAGTACCATGTTCACTTTTTCCAGGAGACTTACATATTCATTGATCGACTGGGATTCGTCAAAGTTATGGAGTTGACGTTGCACCTCAGTTCCAGAATTTGCAATATGAGTAAGCTCGCGCTGGACAATCGACAACGCATATTCTGAAAAGCGCGTCCCTACGATATATCAGTACCGCTCGTCAAATGTCATTAACATAGCATAGATACAGGAATACCCACAAGGACTCATA
The DNA here is from genome assembly GCA_024706585.1 of Penicillium simplicissimum. NCBI lineage: Eukaryota > Fungi > Ascomycota > Eurotiomycetes > Eurotiales > Aspergillaceae > Penicillium > Penicillium simplicissimum. The sequence goes on from JAMZTW010000061.1 coordinate 1,694,299, forward strand.
TCTTTTGATACCGATTGGAATCTGTCAACGAAATTGCCGTGCCACCCGGGTTATTTACAGGACGGTCCAATGCAAAATAACTCTTCCGGATCCAGCTCCGGAGAGAGTGGATACTGTCGATATGTAGAAGGTAACGAGTCACGGAGGAAAAGACTGCCGTATGCTGGAAATGAGATGTCGCCAAGCTCCTTCTCAATCTGTACAACTTGATCGACTATTTTGTAGCGCTCCAAGGTGTCCATTGTGTCCCATGTCTCTGACAAGGCAACACCCCTAATTCTTTCCATCATTATAAACTCCGCACCGACCGAATTAGCAGCGTCAGAGCTCCAGGCAAAGATCTTCGGAACCCGAATAGACGTCCGAAAAGAAACGTATAAGCACACGCCGAAGCAAGTTAATGAGTTTAAGCACATAATAGATACAAAACTTCAGAGTGCCAACTTCTGAAGCAGTGACCGTCAATGAGGGCGGGCCAGCATTTGAACACGGAATCTTTGCTATGACCTCGTTGCCATCGTCCAAGGTAAGAAGTAAAGCTTTGTTGAAGCTTCCTTCTAGCTTGACAACGCGAACACCTTGTTGCATCACTGAAATGTGCTGCAGCTAGGCGACAAAGACTATCGAGATCAAATTTCACATACCGCAGCAGCTGCTGGGCCTTTTCGTCAACGAGCCATCGACCTGACGTATATCGAAAGAGGTCTTTCGATTTCCCTACATCGAAATCAAACGTTGCATTAGGTATTTGATCATGTAAGAAACGTCAGATGGCACACCTATGTGGTTCAGGGCAGAAGACTCTTTCATTGACATTGTTTGGGAAGGCGTTCGGTTCGGGTACACGAACGCCGCATTAGAAGTGCGACGAATAGCATCTAGAGCACTGCAAGACGGAAACTTTGCAGGCAAGGGTCCAGATATTAATCGAAATGGATATTGAGGTGATAGCTGCCTCCACATACTAAAAACAAAGCATTGACTGGTGCAGGGCGGCGCCTGGCGTGAGAAAATCACAGAGTGGCCAAGGGGACAGGCGGAAACGAGGGCCAAACGTAACGAATACTATTTGGGTGAATCACGTTATGGCAGGGATGAAGTGGTCAGTCATCCAGTCGTGAGCATTTCGGGGCTGATACAAAAAGCAGGAGTGGGTGAGAAATAACCAGTCAATGACGCCCCTGTGTCTTTTGGTCGGAAATCAAGGGAGAGACGTTGGAGTAGCCGGGTGCGAGCAGCCTGTTTATTTTGGGTGGAGTCCTGAATGGCGCAGTCTAGATTCCTGCTTGGCGCCAAGAGCACCAGTTATCAGATAAATTGTTTGTCCGGAATATAGCAAATGGTCGACGGAGATCTTGGAAGAAGTTACTCCAGAGAAGGAGAACCTTCGTACGTCACATGTTAAAAGAGTCCACCATTGCCAGGACGCTCACCTCTTCTACTACTACCGCCTACCATCGCCAGAGAAATACCTGAGCTGGATGGTCTTCCTTCGGGGGTACAGGACTGCAGATTGGTTGAACCGCATAGCCGAGTAGGTGGCCAGACCTGCAAGCTGCAGTTACCTGATGTATGTCATATTCAAGACCGAACTTGATCGCCAGATCAAGTGGGTTTTCGTAGGACACGTGCATTCCAGGGCTGCATTCTTTGCGATCTTAGCGTTACAAACAATCGCCAACTCCTACGCTGGCGTGACTTGAACCTGGAAATCTGTGGGGTCTCGCCCGGCCACTGTGACAGTTTCTGATCCATCAATGTCGGGAACATTCACTAGCAGGTGGTAATTCTGCTTCTACCTTGTTGAAAGCTCAGAAGGTCAGATCTAACGCGCGATGGACTTTGTATTGCGGCGGGATGCGATCATCGCCGAGAACGGATATAGTTGGCCTTCAACCCCACGATCGGAAGCACCCAAGGTATTTACCTCCTACATGTCAGATTTCTAGCCGCACAGTAAATTATCCCAGATTGTGCGCGAGGAAGAGGTGATCAGAATGTACCAGTCTAGATCAGAGTTGAGGATTCCAAGGTCGACATTGCCCGGTCGGAGTCACGTCCGAAGTATAGCGGATTGTACAACACTGCCCAGGCCATGATAACCTACAGCATGCATGTCTCATGTGCCTCGACCCGACAACAAGATCGCATGGATCACCTTATTGAATAATCAAAAAAAATGCAGAAATCAAATAACAAGGCCCAAATTGTCTTTCCTTTCCATGCACAAAAGTGCCATCTCCCACACGTGGGAAATCTCAGGCTGTGTCATTCTGCTGAGCCGCAAACGGTACTCCGCCGCTCAACAGGACAACGGACATCGCGACCTAGGTCATCATGGCGCACAGGGATGGCGGTTGAGACCAATTTGGCCAGGTTAGAAACTTTTCTCTCTAGGAAATGAGAAGATTGTTCGGCGTGAAACTGTCCAATCAGTTGAGATTCTGAAATACGAGCAGAGCAACTATACTTTTGACTTCTCGGGGAGACACCAACAAGGAAACCACTGCAGGCACGAGCACAGTCGCGTGGCATCGCTCCTTCTTATCCTCATCACTCAAGGAAATTGTTAGCCAAGAGAGAACTTTCCGTTGCAGAATCCACTCGTCTCCAGACTTTCTCCCCCGATCCTGCTCCTGCGTTGCGAGCTCCACATTTCTGTGTGGACAATCTGAGCCCTATTGTTACCTTGAGCTCTACTCCATCCAGCCCATCAGCCGATCCAGACCACAATTATCTGTCAAAAACTCTGGAGTGCGGAGATCAAATACGACCTTCGACAGAGAAAGCCATTGTCCGATCCATCAACCCCAGAAATCCCAGAAGGCCGTCGACCCACCGTCCGCTGCTTTCGGCCAGGTCGCCTTCCTTTCCCGGAAGTTGTGATAGATTCGCCAAACAACTCGAGCAAAGATCAACAAGCTGATCGCAAGATGTGAGTGGCCCTTTTCTCTCAGAAGCTATTGAGCTTTCCGTTCTCGAGCAACCACGCGGTTCTTCATCTGCATTCGGCCGATTGGAAGCCAGAGCATCGACGCGAGTTTACTTATAGCTGTCGATCTCCATGCCATTTGACACAATTATCCTTTGCACTCATTCCAAAGCCCAGCCTCCTAAATTCTTGGGATTGACTTTAGCCTAGGAAGACCAGAATGTCGTCCCTTTTCTCGAAGAAGAGCCTCCTTGGGCTGTCGTTGGTGACTGCCCTAGCTTCTCCCGCAGTGTGAGTGGCGATGGCCTCTTGGTTCATACTCTCATGATTCCCTGAGTGCATAGATACTGACCTCACCTTGATTCTTCCCAGTGGTCTTGCCTTTGACTACGGAAATGAGAAAGTACGCGGTGTCAACCTTGGTGGTTGGCTGGTTTTGGAGCCATGGATTACACCCTCAGTCTTTGACAATGTTGGTGATGCCGCTGTTGATGAGTGGTCACTTTGTGCAACTCTCGGGCCCGACCAGTGCCGTTCCTACCTCTCACAGCATTGGAGCACTTTTATTACTCAGGACGACTTCAACCAGATTGCTGCTGCTGGCATGAATCACGTTCGAATCCCCATCGGATATTGGGCTGTGGAGCATCTCGAGGGTGATCCGTATGTTGACGGCCAGCTGGAGTTCCTCGATCAGGCAGTTGGCTGGGCTCGCGCTGCTGGATTGAAGGTGATGGTTGACATGCACGGCGGTAAGTCCACAATAAAGCTCCTGTTGATTTTGCTCGGCGTAAACTGACTTGATACTGCAGCCCCTGGATCCCAGAATGGCTTTGACAACAGTGGAAAGCGTGGGGCCATCAACTGGCAGCAGGGAGACACTGTTGAGAACACCAAGAACGCCCTCAGAACGCTTGCTGCGCGATATGGTGGCGATACAGACGTCGTCACCGCCATCGAGGCTCTTAATGAGCCCAGTGTTCCTGGTGGTGTGAATTTGGATGGCCTCAAACAGTTCTACTATGACTCCTGGGGTGTCGCCCGTGAGACGACCCAGGACACCACAGTTGTCCTTCATGATGGCTTCCTGCCCACGGAATCCTGGAATGGATTTATGAGCGCATGGACTGGCTTCTACTACGTGATGATGGATACTCACCACTACGAAGTCTTCGACAATGGTCTCCTTACCTTGAACACCGCGTCCCATGTTGGCAACACCTGCAGCTTCGTCAACGACCACGTCCTCCACACTGACAAGTGGACGATTGTCGGAGAATGGACTGGAGCCATGACTGACTGTGCCAAGTACCTGAATGGAAAGGGTATTGGTGCTCGTTACGACGGTACCTACCCAGGCAGCACTGCCCTGGGTAGCTGTGATGGCAAGTCTGTCGGCAACATGGATACTCTTTCCGCTGACGATCGTACCAACATTCGCCAATTCATTGAGGGTCAGCTGGACGCTTATGAAAAGGGCAAGGGCTGGCTGTACTGGACCTGGAAGACCGAGGGTGCTCCCGAGTGGGACATGTCGATGCAGCTTGCCGGTGGTGTCTTTCCCAATCCAGTCACTAGCCGCCAGTTCCCTGGTCAGTGCTGAGGGCTGACTTGAGTTTGTTGTCTTCTTTTCTTGCTCATTGGGTTTGCTATATTCTATTATGGGGAGCTGGTGCTCGGAGTTTATGTCTTTTGTGATCACCGCTGCGGGAAGCTCGAGTCCTGATTCATGCAGGCTGGCCATCGTCTCCTAGCTGCTGCAGATGATGAGTTCTATTTTGTCTTGGTTAACACCTTGGTTTTAGCTTGGCAGAAATTCAATTCTTACTTTCGTTATGTCAGATTCGTATTGCATTGTGGCTCGAATCGTATAACCAATGTCCCGCAATTTTCCGAGGCCAAGCAGTCCATAGCATCCCCGAGGTAAGCAATCAGTCCAGAATTCTCAACGAGAGAAACCTTTGAGATGATCTTGATGCATCTTACGTGATGGTTGTTTGTGCTAGGTGGGTACACTCGTCGCTGTGTCTCCCAGACGCTAGAATCCCAGGTTATTACCATGTCAATCGACTTCCTCATGCCTGGATTGCTTGTATTTTCCTCCCAATAAGAGGGTCTGAATTCAAATCTAGCCTTCACATAGCGTTCGGACCACACCTTGATTGAACACTCAAAACTGATCAGCTATGACAGACCGGCTCGTTTCTCGCAGTCTCTTGGCCAAATGGCCTAAGGTTACCTTTCAGTACTCTCTTCAGCGGGAAACACCTGACCGAAGAATTGGTCGACTCGGTCTTGTGGCGGAGAAACTCGATGCTTGGTCGAAGAAAGCTACTGAGCAGGAGGCCTGGGTAAGTGTGATGGGTGGACGGAGGACAATGGCTGCTCCTTCTAAAGCATAGGCTAGGTGTTGATGCTATTTTGGTCATATGTTGATGACTACTATCTGTAACTAAGCTACTTTCTGACCTTCTCTATGGAAGCCTTGGCCCTCCCACTATTTCTTCTTCTTCTCTTTCTTCTTTTCCTTCTTCTTCTCCTTCTTCTCCTTCTTCTCCTTCTTCTCCTTCTTCTCCTTCTTCTCCTTCTTCTCCTTCTTCTCCTTCTTCTCCTTCTTCTCCTTCTTCTCCTTCTTCTCCTTCTTCTCCTTCTTCTCCTTCTTCTCCTTCTTCTCCTTCTTCTCCTTCTTCTCCTTCTTCTCCTTCTTCTCCTTCTTCTCCTTCTTCTCCTTCTTCTCCTTCTTCTTCTTACCTACTTCTTCCATTTCACTATCTCACGTGCACATGAAACCTTAGCCTACCAAACGATGGAGTTCGAGATACCATGTGCGAGATGCCTGATGCTTCTCAGAGACAAGAAGTTTCAGGATATTCGTCAGCCAGAATGCATTCATGAGGATCTATCCCAGTCATGCAACTTATCCCAAGAGTGCAATGCACGCTGCTTGGCGGTGAGTACACAAATCCGGGATCCCTTTACTTTAACTTCCCTTTATACTTATATCTAGTTATATAGATTCCCCCGAGCCTTCACGATGAAGGGCGGCAAGCTCTTCAGATCGACAAGTCTCGGGCTCGAAAGTCCGCCCTGAAAAAGATCCGAGAGGAGCTTAAGCTTATGATCTATGAGACTCTAATTACAGCTCCTGATCCTTGGCCTGGATCGATTCCGCCTAGTGTGGCCCAAGCCGCTCAGCCTGAGTCTGAGCAGACTGAGCAGCTACAGGCTCCAACTAGCGCAATGCCAATCGTCCTTCAGATGACTACTCCCGCGTTTCAATCGGTCAGCCAGCAGGATCAGGCCCATCAACCAGAAGAGAGATATGCGCGCTTTAGCCGAGCCACGTCTTCGACTATGCCGTCTGCTTCGGCCCAACCTCCGCTTCCCGATACAGTCCTTGTTCCTGTCCTCCTTTCGCTTTTCTCAAAATGCCCATGGCTTAGACAGATGAGTCAACATATACAAAGCCTCCTTCTTTTTCCAGTGTTTGTTGCAATCTTTCAATGGCTTTTCTTTTTTTTCAGTTACAATTTCTCATCAATCTCACATTGCGTTCAATGCCGCAGAATCGGCACTCAACCCCTTTTGTCAATCTCGGTTCGTTATCGTAGTCTTGCAATAAGGCTGTGAACTATTCCCGGAAAGAGACCGCAGGCCGTCTATGAGTCTCTGCGGCCGAGTATCTTTTAGCTAGCGATCCACATATCCGGCAGGTCCAGGATACAAAGATAGTTGTCTTGAGGTGACTAACAGGATAGCGAGCATCAGAGTCCCAAATCCAGGCACGGCACCGGCTCAGATTCCGCCATGGATTGGCGTGACCGCTTGCTTTAGCACCCAGGCAATCGCAGATGGCTGCCAGGGCTGGAAGGAGGTCTCTCCTTCCTCAATCCGGATGACTGGGGCGTGATCAGGCCCGGCTGTATAAGTTGTAACTTGTCGGGATACCAGCGAACTTACAGGCATCTTGGATCGATAAGGACCGTGCCGAAACCAAGTTCTTCTTCATGCTGACGGAAAGATTTCGACGAGAGAGAGATTTGATATGTCTGGCAAAAATATTCAAGCGCGCGTTCGAACACGCGGAGAGTGAGTTGATGCGGACCATCAAAGAGAACGACGGCACAGCTAAATCGCCTATCAAAACGGCAAAGTACTAAACTATTTCGAATAACGAGACCGAGTAATTTAATCCGGACAACTAGATTCCCTGAATTTATCCGCTTAACAGGTAAACATCCACTTACCTATAAGCCTCAACTGATAGCGCTCTTTGACTTATCCCCCCGAACCAGCTCCATTACGTGCGAAATCATAGTGCCGTCCCTCATCTGCTACGAAACTCCACCGAATCGATGTCGCGGATGGCAAAGTTGTTCTTCCATGAACGATCTGCAGATGGATGACTTTGACACGACCCACCAGACAGAGGCAATGCCGACATTGTATTATATTGCCAGGAGATCATTCCCTTCTCAATCACTGCTTTCTTGGCCGTCTTGTCCAGGACCAACAAGTGCATGTTGCACGGATTGCTTCCCTAGAATCTACCTAAGGTAGTACCTGACTTTGCTGAAAGGCATCTACTCCTACGAAGTCACTACTGCGCCTCTAGTTCTCATTACCAGCAGCTGTGTACATAAATCATGTCAATTGGGGTATGAAACGAAGAATATTCAGGGTGAAAAGACACAAAACATGAAAGTGGCCAAGTCCTGCCACTGGTCTAGAGACATGCGTCTAGTCGTCTAGCGTGATGCTCATGCGAACTGAAAGAGAGATGAAATTGAGCATGCGGTGAGCATTGCTCATTAGGCCTTCCCCTTAAATCAGGCCCAGTGCACCGAACGCCGAGACCACCTCACTATCCACATTCACCAGCCACTCCTCCTGGAACCGCTGAGCACCGCCGCAGGCCGCAATGAGCTCCTGCAGACGGTGACGGACAAAGTCGCGCATGGGGAAGCGGTGGATTGCATCTGCGTTGTCCCATGCGCGACGCCGGCGGGTCTCAGGGTCCTCGGTCTCGTCCTCCTTGGGCTGGGCAGTCGCGGAGCCAGCGGGGGCACTCCAGCAGACCAGATAGTCAGCACTCTGGTCTGAGCCGCCTTCCGCAAGCTCGACGATGATGTCCGTCCAGATGGTGAGGTAGGACTGCAGGTGGCTGAGGATGTAACGGGGAGGTGGTGTAGGCTGAGACGGGTTGGTCGAAGGGTCCTGGAGGGCAAGGAGTTGAGTCAGGGCGAGAGCATGCAGTTTCTTCTGGTTGATGCTGCCGATGTTGTCGTAGTGAGAGAACCATTCGGTCAGAAGCCAGGTGAGAATTTGCTCCTGTGTGGTGTTTGTTGCGGCGGCGACAGCCGAGGCGAAGATAGTGGGGTTTGCGAGCGCAAGTCGTGCGAGAACGGAGTAATAGTCCGTTTCGACGACACCGACGACGTATGAAGTCTTTCGGTTGGGCCCGGTAGTTTGAGTTGCTTCATGAGCGGTGTAAAGGCCTTCGAGAAGAGATTGCAGGAATGAACTATCGAGCAGGGACTGCGTGATAGCGCGGTAGCTGGCTTCGCTCCCTCCATCGACAGCTTCTGCACCACGAATCATCATGTCAACGAGACGAGCAACAATACCGGTGCGCTGCTTCGTCGTGTATTGAAGAAGAGTCTCCAATGAGGCAAGAAGTGGGAGTCGGAAATCGTCACTCAGCACTGCCTGTGGTGCAAGTAGAATGTAGGACTCGACGATTTGGAGACCCTGGGGGGTAGCATCGGTTCCCTGTTCGAGGATGGGGAGTACGGAAGGGAGGAGGGCGAGAATTTCAGGCGAGGCTGGGCTGGGAGTTTGCATGATGATGGCTGACCAAAGTTCCAATGCCTCGTCCAAAAGGTAGACGATGGTTTCCTAGCAATGTTAGTGACTAGCCAGCGTCTGAAAGCTCGATTTTCACAGCACTTACAGATTCCGGGTGAACAGAGCTCTGGATCAGGGGAAGGATGAGCGAATGATAACGCGCAGAATCTTGCTTCAGCGAGTGGATCAACGACGAGAGCAGGGTTAGGATAGCCTGCTTCATAAGATGTTCGTCGCCGGATTCCTCCCACAATGGCGGAAGAAGCGAGATAATCTGGTCCGAGAACACACCGATCTGATATACGTTAGTTGCTGTTCGGGTCATGCCCGCGTAAAGGAAGCTTACATGGTTCTCCATTTTGACAACGGCCACCCGCACTGTCTCCAGCAAACCCATCTTCGTTTCCGCTGCATCAACCTCCCGTACAAGAGCCATGAGGCTTCCAAGGATTGCCTGCGCATAAGGCATGAAGCGCTTGGGAGTGAACTGCCAAGGGTAAAAGACATGGCGAAGTTGGCGACCTGCAGTAATACGAACAACCAGGTCGTTCAGCGGGTCATCCTTGTTGAGCAAGTGCTGGAATACCTGATACACGGCATCCCAGTTCATTGGACCGGGTTTGACAGGCATCCATTCGCCTAGAACAATGGCAATTCGTCTCCGTAACAACCTGTACTCGTGGTCATGGATCTGGACTTCGGGGACCATGGTGTTCTCAAGGAAGCTGTTGAAGTCCAAGTGTTGCTCAAGACTGGCTGATGCGAGACTAATAGCCGAGTACAACGAGTCCTTGAGAACGACATTGCGGTTCTCCGTGGCTGGATGACATGTTAGCACTAATAACTGGAGGTCCCGTGTGCAGTCCCGTACTCACTTGCGAAAGAATAAAACACGTGCAACAGCCGTGGGATAAGCAGATCTTTGAAGTGGATAACGAGATCAAGGAAAAGCTTCTCGGAGCACGAGCGAATCGAAAACTCCCAGGCTTCGGTGCTTTGTTCCTCTTTCTTCTCCCATGACTCGGGATCTTCCTCCCACTCTTGGAAGTCAACATTGCGGAATCTGAAGAACTGTGTGACAAGCAGCTCCATGACGTTCACCACAAAGTCCTCGGTAAACAGCTGTGTTTTGATCCGCTGGACAGCCTGTTTACGCTCTTCCTTGTCCTGAGGAGTTTGGTATTTGAAAGTCTGAACCGGGTTGAAGGCCATCCTGGCGCAGGCCCTAACAAGAATCAATGCCCGGAGGCCGGCCTTTTCGAGAAGAGACTTTCCCTCGGTGTCCATGTCAGAACCGAGGCTAACATAGTTCTCACTCAGTTTGACGACCAATGACCAGTATGAGTTGACCAGGTTAATACTGTTCTCAAATTGCGCGAAGGATGCGGGGTGTGTCTTTGCCATCTCCACGTGCAGCTTTGAGAGTTGCAGAATGTGCTTCTCGATAGCCGTGGAAACCGGCTTGGGCAACTGAACAGACCCATCCAGGAACGAGAGGAAGCGACTGAAGTGGGTGCTAGTCAACTCCCAGAACTTATGCACGTCATGGTCACGGCCGGGGTGTTCGAATCCGGAGATGATAAGGCGTCTGAGAACTTTCAGGGACACCAAACTTTGTTCGCAATTCTCGAGCAGAGCTGCTTCGTCTGATCCACCGTGCTCCAAAATCCCGGTCCATTGGCTAACCTTGTCCAAGTAAATGCTACCCAGCACCTGGAATACTTCTGGAGAGACAGATTGCAGGTGCACACGAGTCCTCTGGATCCGGGCAGTTGACAGCTCCTTGATAATTTGCAGGAGGATGAGGAGGGTTCGAGGAAGCTGCACCGGGTTGGCACCGGGTTGAATCGACGATCGGAGGTAGGTAATGACGGAGGTAACCGCATCGGGCCTTTAGAGTATTAGCATATGCAAGAATAGTCTGGTCAAATCCACCTTACCAATCATGAGGAAATTCGAAGCGCAGGATCTTGGCCACCATCAATGCATTCTGGAGGGCAAGCTGACGAGCCGGCTCCTCTACACCGGCCTTCAGAGCTCTGGTCTTGATCTGTTCTTTCTCATCCTTTGAAATTGCGCTTTCAACCAACGTTAGTGTATAATCGGTAACAAAATGCGGAGGGGTCTCAGGCTCAAGACATACTTGGTAGCTGTCTTGCGCCAATATCGATCGATACCGTGCTTCAGTCGAATGATGGCGAGGTAGCGAACTTCGATCGGGAGGGAATGGTCAAGAAAGACATCCTAGCAATTCCATCTGTCAGTTTGCATCTCTTGTCGGCGTGAAGACGGTCAAACTCACCTGGAGCATGGCATGGTACGATGGCTGGCGCTCCCAGTGCTCCAGTTGCTTAGTACCCGTTTGAACCTGCTGTTGCGTGGAGCTTGCAGCCAACACCAATGCATCGACCACATGGTGATGTGTCAATGGGTTCGCTTCACCAGGCAACTCGATCACGGCTGCCATGGTGAAGGGTTAGACGGCTGATCGCCGCGGAGGTGATGGAAGCTCTCTTGCAGCTGTATCTGATGGACCAAGCAAGGGCAGTAATATCTTGTATCAAAAAGCTTCCGTCGATGGAGACGCGGGGTTGAACTGTGATCGCGGGGCAGTTGTCAACAAAGATATCTGATCCCACCTGATGCTGGAGCTCTGACCGCCCTGATCCCCTCATCCATCTCGGAATATAGTTCACCCGGTCCCGAATCAGCCCTAGGGTTTGATCCCTCAGGGAGTCAGGGTTACCTGATTGGGAAGGCTTGCTAGGGCATGCTAAAGATACTGGTGATGCGCGCTGTCGCACGCAGGTGTGGCCCTGGAACGAAACAAGTACGAAAGGGAAGTGGAATTGAGTGACAGTATAAAACTTGATTACTTGAACGATTAGTTGATAACGCACCGGAAAGGTACGAACACATGTCCGCTAATATCAGCCAGTTAGCAAAGTGCAGGGTAAGGTGTAATGATCAGATGAGCAAGCATACAAATGGAAGTTATAGAATGTCTCTTGAAGGTGGTGTTATTCAAGTAAGCTGAAATAGAAGGATAATTTTTGAACTCTCCGCGAAAGCCGATAGAGCTGTCATTTAAACACAATAAGGAATACATCATTGATATAATATAGTATGGTAAACAAAGACACTCGTCATCGCGGCGGCAACAGCGGTGGCCAGCAGGGCTGCATTCCTCCCCACATTACAACGTTACACCCATGCCCAATCAAATATCACCATCAACCTTTGCCTCGATGAAGTCAATAGCCCCGGGCGTCTCCGCCCAGGCATCGTAGTTATAACGCAGGACTACGATCATTTCTTCCACACTACCATGTGAGTAGCCCTCGGGAAGTTTAGTTAAATCAATCTCAGAATCGATGAGAGCGGGCCAGAAATGCTCATTAGCCTCCTGGACTGCGTCGAATATGACATCAATCTGCGCCTTCAACTTGTCAATCATAGTCTCGCGGATACCACTATCGCCGGACATGATGTCGTGAGATGCACGCACAGCGGTGCTCCGAGGAACTGATGACTGAATCAGATCGAGGATCTTGCGAGCAATGACTGGGCCCAGGCTCGCAGTTGACTGCTCCAGCCTCACAACCTCGAAGAGCAACGTGGTCTTCAAGAGGCACAGGCAAGTCAAGTGACTGAGATTAGGGAATTGACCACAGCATCGCTCCACAGGCTTGAAAATATCGGCATTTTTGATATCGAGGTATGGAAGATCAGTGTTTCCCCAGTCGTACCGTGAATTGTCACTGACGACTGTCCACCATGTGATGAAGTCGTAGCATTCCTGGTCCTTGTTGAGACGTACTAAGCCCAGGCACAAAGTCTCGCACGCCCATGTTATCACTGCGGCACAAACGTAGCATGTCCATAATGGTCCAGCTGCGCTTTGACGGATTTGGCATTGTCGACCTCGGTCATGGCTTTGACCAGTGCAAACCTCGCTCGCATATAGTCGCGGGTTGGGAACATGCCCCAGAACATCCCGACACCGTTGGTGAAGGGGTCTCTAGGCATCATTATATTTCCAGGGTAATTTCGTAAAATCCGCTCCTCTTCCTCCATCTTGACACGTGCTGTGCTGAGGGTGCTGCAAGCAGATTTATGGGCTGGGCGATCAGCGACTTGGTGATCGCGGCCGCTGTAAGACAACACCCTGCAGCTAGAGCATTGGAGAAGACCCTCCTTCTGGCCGCAGACGGTACAGCCGGAATGGAGGCAGTTCTTTGGCGACCATGCCTGTAATAATGGATAGAAAGCCATGGAGAATTGAAGTACAGAGTGTATCAAGGCAGAAAGGTCAACCCGAGAAGAAGCAATGTGGTAGCTCTTAATGCTTGCCTTCGAGTCGGAGGAACGTGGATGAAGGTCGGAATGCACTTCTTTAGAAGGAAGAAGTGGAATTGAAGAATTGTTATTGAATTGCTAGATATGCCAATTTTTCTCTTGTGTTGACTACTTCGCTGTTTTTGGCCAAACTATCGGAGTCAATAGCGGCCAGATCGCTTGATGAATAAAAAATTCTCCGAGGCCCGACGCCAATGTTGGCCTTATCAAAGCCCTAAGAAAACTTGAAGTCAAGAAGAGAATTAACAACCAAGGCCAAGTCAGCACGAGCCAGTCTTCGAAGGGAAACGTAGTCTATGCTCAGTGACGGTTATCCTTGGATCGGAGATGCCGCCTAAGCATAGCACAGGTTAACTTCCTACCTCGCCCTTCCCCCACTGCTTTCTACTCGACGTTAATTTTTAGAGGTTCATCCTAGAATGTTATTTTTGTATTCGTACTGTATTGTACAGGATCAGAGAAAACAGGTGCCAAGCTTGCGCAAAACAGTAAAGTCTGAAGGCATAGATTGGCCAATCAAATAGATCGACAAGATTGAATTGGTTGAGACAAAGAGATCAAAAAGAAAGGTGATCAGAGGATATACTAACTTTACCTCTGCGTGTCGGTGAGACTGACTTCTGCGGAATGATGCGATGAAGCAGTAAGGTTGCTCCTCAGAAATGCCCAAAGGGAGCTTAACGTAAATACAACATAGACCTAGTTGGCATCGTTGTCAAGTCATGTGAGTGTACTATCTCCATTTGATGGCACTGGACACACTATTATTCTCAACAACCTTACAGTTACTAGGTGAAAAGGAACGAATACATAAAAGATCATCGTCCGCCCTTGTGGAAGACAAGGAAAAATGTAGACAAAGCTGATATATGAATAATTAAGGTCTTCCTACACCTGTTAATTCCTCTTGGGAGCATCGAGCACCACGGTTTTCAAATTATAGTTCTACTCCAGAGAGACGTTGGGTAAGATACCAGCCACAATGCTGCCTGGAGATGCCTGCAACACTGTGCAGCCTATACAGGATCTCCGGTCAACTAAATAGAGCCGTCTTTGTAGAGCTTGTGCGTATTCCGCGATTGCTAGGAATGCCACTGAATGGTTAACGGTAATAACATAGACTGTTATCTCGTTTATGTCGCGGCTTGGACTCGTGAAACCGCAGCAGTACGCCCTGACGCCTTTTTTACAGCCCATCGTGCAGCGGAATCCTGGTCTGGGGCGTCCACACGCTCCAACCCTGGCCGTCAAGTTAAGACCAACCTGGTCAGAGCGGTAGGCAGGATGTAAAAATTCAGGATGGGGTAAACTGTTCAATTGAATAGACAGCTGTTCCCAACCTTGGCCTGGAGGTGCCGTGGTACAATCACGATATTGGCCATCCTTTTGCAGTTTTCCCAGTTCAAGCAACAAGTGTGATGCCTTGTGGGCCGGCAGTGTCGGCACTAGAAGCTGAAGTCTCTGGGGGCCGACGGCATTTAATGGCAGATCCAGTACCATAACGCCAGTCCCAGTTCCTAAGCACTCCGACCTCATAACCAGCCGACAGCCATTTCTGTACTCCGCAACCCCCTTTGTTGTAACTTTGCAAGCGAAGGGAGAATAATGAGAAATGCCCTTAGACCATAGTAATCTGGTTATGATCCAGGAATTCAGAACTCCGTCCCAGGATATCAGGTTTGACCACTTTCCTTGGGTTGTGTATTTGATTTTCAACGAGTCCAAAACACTCGCAAGAAGATAGTCTTCGATCGAATCGGTGTCGATATTAACCAGGTCAGAACCTCGCTCGCTCAGGCAGGTGATCCCATTCCCTAAAGTAACGGCAGTCACGGTTTTCATCCAACTTCCTTCGCCGATCTGGTAAGTTGTTGATGTTGCTTGCTCTAGTGCACCTGGATGAGAATATAGATTATGGCGGAGCGCAGCTCGGCTGCAAATAGCCTCCTCGCAGCCACAGCTACATTTTTGGGTTCTGCATTGGGTCATTGGGCCCAGAAGTCTAAGCATGAACTCCCGTGAATCTGGACATCGATCTAGTGCCCGAGACTTAACCAGGACCAATGACTCGTTATCGAAAATTGGGATCATCCCTAACGACATGATCGGCCAGAAGCAATTGGCTACTCCAGCAGCGATGTGGGCGGTTCTCATACTGACTGTACTAGCCAGCCATTCAGGAACTGGAAACTCTCCGTATGGCTTCTTTGCCCACGGCGTGCGAGACATCGTCCAGACAACCGTTGCGTAACCGGACGGACATTCACACTCAGATTCGAAGTGAAAGCAGCGTATACATATCAACTCAAGCTCAAGCGCGGCTGAGTCCGCATAACGGGATTGCGCGTAAGGGATAGGGCTCGCTTCCATGCCCAGTAAGTCCTTTGCTGATGGAGGAAGTCGTGATCTATCCACATGAGGTCCGTCCTCAATCCGTGATTCTGCAATTCCTGTCCATTTTGGAGGTTTCGGAGGCCTTCTTGTAGGGTGCGGAGGAAGTACCGTTGGTACGTCACTGGGGCTTGGCCGTCGCGATGCGTCTTGGTCACAATCAAGATGATTTCTAAACCGACTTTGATCGGGCTGCGGGAAGCTCTCTACCTCTATATATGGCGGAGGTGGAGATAACTCGGAAAGGTGGGGTGGCTCCCGCTCCATCTGAGTAGGCGGGTGAGCGGAGGTGTTTAGACGCCTGTCACGTCGTTCTGCACTCATGACTGCGAGAGAAGACCGAGACGAGTAGTGGATGTACACAGATTATTATGGAGAGTATGCGTTCAATCACGCTCGATGGGTGCGACGAGTAAATCAACTCCTTATGCAAGCGGGGCGGAGTGGCTAAGGCGCGAATCACTCGGTATTTAGCGTCATGGCACTGAGTGCTGCATCAGAAATCACTGGAGATATAAAGTTAGTTCGTTAACTAACTAGTAGTTAATTTACAGTAAGTTAACTAGTTAACTAGTTATTCAACGGCAGCTGACGTGTCACGTCAGCACTAGTACGACACACCAAACTTCGCGGGCAGCTTGCGTAGGGTAGTGTAACTGGTGATCTTGCACGCGGGGGTAAGGCAGACGCATAAGGTAGAACCAATAAGGCAGAACCGAAAATGCAATGACAATGAAGAACGTTATACGGGCAATCATCGTGATTTTGGACAAATTTCGCCACAATTTTGTATGGGCTCTTGGCAGTCAGTCGAGTCGCGAAATACATACATAGGTCAAGTCACGTGCAATAGTTCCCCCTTCCTCACTTCGTTCGTTTCAGGGCACCCGTTCCTCGCTCGTTTCAGGGCAAGGATGTGAAGACTATGAAGTCACTGTCATCAGAACCATCGGATGCGGTCTTGATAAATCATAGCTGCCAGCCTGTTTCCGATGTTCTGGAACGATGGAGACGTTAGTACTTAGTAGTCTGCACACACCACCACTTGCCTTGTCCGGTGTCTGTACGATCGGAGTGACATACCTATGATGTAGAATGTGGTAATGACATAGATAGCTTGGTTCTCGACAGATATTTAATCATGAGTTGAGATGTACACTTGTAGCTTTGTCAAGCATTGCTCTCCATTAATTCGTCAAATAACTCGGTCACATTGTCTCTGTATCATATTGAACAAAATGGTCCACTTCGACGACCTTCGCCAGACGGCCTACAACGCCGAGAACGACCTGAACACTTACCAGGCTAAGCAGGGCCTTGGTCGCAGGAGTGACTCGAGTATGTACACCTCGCTCTTTCTGAACACTTCGATTTCAATGCTGATTCCTTCAAAGCCCTCGAGTCCGGCGTCGATGAAATGGTCTCCCAGCGTTTCCCTGGATCAACCGTCAAGTATGGCCCTGGATCAGCGGCCTCTGGCAGTGATCACCGCAAGATCCCCGAGGACGAGGGCGGTACCCGGGACGACCGTGGCAGGTAAGTAATCCATACTACCTAACGGAGCCTCTCTGTGGTCGAATCTGTTCTGACGTTGTTGTTCTCTTGTTTATAGACTACCAAAGGGCGAACACTTCCTGGGCGAAGGAGGCCCCGAAGACAAGATTAAGATGAGCGCCGACATCCGCCCTGGTGACCGGGATACTCTGAACCTACAGGACAGGAAGCGTCGGGGAATTGGGGAGTAAATTTGGAACATTGTACGTTTACATTAAAAAATGTCACAATGATTGTCATGATAATGATATCAATATTATCAATCCATTCATAGTTGTTTTTAGTGTGATATTTTCTTCCAGTGCCTCCCATCTGCACAGTCACCCGCATAGCTGCAGTGCATGTTTTAAGTCCAGGCTACGCCCATAAGTATACTTCAGCCGTGTTTTCAAGTCCCACGTACAAGGCTCGGTCGCAAACTAGGCCACCAGCTACATCCATGGGTGCTCTCGTGCTCACCCCTCACAGTCCTCCAATTGTACTTCCAGAATCAGAATATTATAATGTCACAAGAGGGCTTGGCAGACGCTTCTGGAGCAGATTCCCAGAATGCAAGGAATTACCGCGACTGTGTACATAGTGTGTACTGTGTACGCCGAAAGCTCCTCAACTTTACCCCACATCGTCCCGCGCCCCGCCGATACGGCGATGCTGATGTCGATCAAGCTGCACTCCCACCAGTATACGGAGTAATACGGAGTACTTCCAATCAGAAATGAAGACGGCTGGAGGAACGGATTCAGCACTGTCTACTTCCGGCAGTATATGTCAGCTCCAGAAACTCAATCTTAGCATTAGTACGGATCCGACCTCTCCGGGCCCGCGAGCCTCGTGTTCTAGATCAATGTACATTGAGTACATTGTACTGAGGGGTTGCAGGCGGGCCGAGGCGCCAGCGATGGCCTCCAACATACCAGCCTGGGTATGTATGCAGGGTTATCAACTGGCCAAGAGCGCAGTGATGTTTCATGAGCCTTGCAGCTATATGAAGCTGGTCCCGCACCAGGTCTCATCAAGGGTTGACTTTCGTTCGTAGCAGACTACACCAATTCAGAAAACTGGGAGTGTTAATCGTACATTGACCTCATTATGGCCGCTGAAGCATCCCAGCCGATCGAAACTCGATTGTTCATTAACAACGAGGTATGCAGTTCTTCTCCACAATGAATCAACCACGCTGACCAACCTCATTACATCAAAGTTCCGCGAGTCCTCGGACAAGAACACCTTCGAAGTCATCTACCCCTACACAAAAGAGGTCGTCGCAAATGGTACACAAGCCCATCACGCCCAACAAGTCCCTCCCTCTCTCTCTAACAAGAATCCATAGTTCACCAAGCCTCCATCGACGACGTAAACGACGCCGTCGCCGCGGCCAACGCCGCATTTCCCGCCTGGCGTGATCTCGGTGTCGACGGACGGGCCCCGTACCTACGCAAGCTATCCCAGCTCTTTCTCGAGGCCAACAGTGAACTCGCTCGACTCGAGACACTCTGCACCGGCCGGCCCATCTCGCACTTCATCGACGGCCATATGTCGTCCGAGCTGTTCCGGTACTTTGCCGACGCCGTGTGGAATGCGCAAGGCACCGCGAGCACCCACGCACCCGGTATGCTGAGCATGACAGTCAAGGAGCCATATGGCGTTGTGGGCTTGATCATCCCGTGGAATTTCCCCCTGGCGAGGTTCAGCATGAAGGTTGCACCGGCGCTGGCAGCGGGAAACACGGTAGTGTTGAAAAGCAGTGAGAAGGCACCATTGACGGTAAGTACATAGGAACTCGATCCTCAACCCTCGCACCCTTACTAACCAACCCCAACACAACAGTCCATCGTTGCCGCAAAACTCATCCAAAAAGCCGGCTTCCCCCCCGGCGTCGTCAACATCATCGCCGGCCACGGCAACCCCACCGGCGCAGCCTTAGCCGAACACCAAACCATCCGCTGCATAAGCTTCACCGGCTCCTCGCTCACAGGCCAAAAGATTCAAGCGGCGGCCGCAAAATCCAACCTAAAACACTGCCACATGGAACTAGGCGGGAAATCCCCCGCGGTGATCTTCGAAGACGCAGACCTCGAAGCAGCCGCCGCCCAAACCCAATTCAGCATCCAGTTCAACAGCGGACAGGTCTGCGTCGCGAATAGCCGGATCTACGTGCAGGAAAGCGTGTATGAGAAATTCCTCGCGCTGTTCCGCGAGAAATTCGCCGCTGTCAAGCTGGGGGACCCGCTGGATCCGAGTACGACGCATGGTCCGCAGATCGATGCTGCGCAGTATAAGCGTGTGCAGGAGTATCTGGGTGTAGGCCAGAAGGATGGGTCGCTGACGCAAGGCGGGGATGCGAATGATGGGTTCTTTGTGAAGCCGACTATCTTTGAGAAGGTGCCGGAGGAGTCGCGGCTGATGCGGGAGGAGGTCTTTGGCCCTGTTGTGGCGATTAACACCTTCAAGACGGAGGAGGAGGCGGTGCGGAAGGCAAATGACACTGAGTTTGGGCTGTATGCGTCAGTCTTCACGAAGGATCTGGATCGTGCAGTACGCATGTCCAAGGCGCTGCAGGCCGGTACGGTGGGTGTGAATTGTACGAGCCCGACTAATGCGAAGGATGGGGCTTTCGGTGGGTATAAGATGAGTGGAAATGGAAGGGAGGGCATGCTGTACAGCCTTGATAACTTCCTACAGTTGAAGACTATCTTGATCAAGTCGGGGCAGGGTTCTGGGGATATCTTCTAAGCACCCAGCGCCTCCAATTTCAAGCAAGTGAATGGGCTGACTTTATTGTTCGATTCGGGAAAGGCTTACACGGCTCGCGAAGAGTTCTAGTGGTCCATTAAGGATGCAAATATTCGTTCATTGCATTGAGAATCGTAACTAAGACATTAAGGTAAGATGTCGAATGAGAATACATGACGGAAGAGATACCCATGAGCTGTCGACGAAGGCTGAATCATCTTTCCAGCTGCAGAATCATGATTGGCGGTCAACAGTCAGGAATCTGTTTGAAATAGCAAGAGCTCTGATCTGCTTAGAGCAGGTAAGCAAACATGGCCACGAGAGCACCAGCAACGGCAGTGGAACCGGGAACGGTGATAGCCGCAGCAGCACCCTTGGTCGCAGTGCTGGAAGCCGACGAAGTGGTGCTGGTGGTGGTGTTGGTCGAGTTCTTGCGGGTGATGGTGACCTTGGTGTTGTAGTCGGACTTGGTGTCCCAGGGGTAGGGGCTGGAGTAGTTGTAGGTGGCGGCCTGGCCAGAATAGGTCTTCTTGACAATGTCCAGGATACCGTTGCCAGCCGAGCACTTGCCGTCGGTCAGAGGGACGGGCCAGGTGGGAGAGTACTTGGAGTATTCGCCAGCCGACTCGGGGCCGGGGTAGGTCTCATTCAGGCGCAGGTTGGTAATGTCAACATCGTAGTTGACATAACCGGTCTTGTTTGCGACAATCTCGAAAAGGTTGGCACCACAGTCCCACTGGCCATCGGTTAGTCAAATCGTTTCGTATTTCCAAAAGCACGCATTACTTACGCGACCGAGAGAGGGCAGACCCCAGTTAGCGCTGACGGAGGCAATGGATGAGTAGTGGGTGTAGAAGGTGTCATCCTTGGTACCCTTGAGGCTGTCGGGAATAACACCACCAACCAGGATGCTGTACGAGAGTTAATTAGCATACAGAAATAGCGATGGCCACAATCGCGACCACCTGCTGTGGTTGATAGCAACGTACCT
Source organism: Penicillium simplicissimum (assembly GCA_024706585.1). Lineage (NCBI taxonomy): Eukaryota > Fungi > Ascomycota > Eurotiomycetes > Eurotiales > Aspergillaceae > Penicillium > Penicillium simplicissimum. The sequence goes on from JAMZTW010000061.1 coordinate 1,715,106, forward strand.
GTAAATACGGTTGGTCTTGTTGTAGGTATCATCCTCATCGAAGGTCAGGAGGATCAGGGTGTTGTTCATGAAGTACTCGTCCTTCAAGAGCGAAGACATCCAGCTGCGCTCCCACTTGGCACCAAAGGTGATGTTGGTGTCGTGAGCATCGTTGGTCATGTTGGGGGTAATGAATGCCCACTGCGGAAGCTTCTTGTTGGACAGATCAGTCTCGAAATCAGTGAAGTTCTTGATCTGGCGAGCACGAGTCTCGTTCTTGACGACAGAGTCGAAGAGAACCAGAGGGTTGTGCTTGCGCACATAGTCGTTGGCGCCAGTCTTCTGGTTCGAGTAGTTGAAGCCTTGGAAGCCGGGGAAGGGCATGTGCTCCTGGTACTCGCCCCAAGAGATGCTCTTGGTGTCGAGCAGATCAGCGACAGTGGAGACGTTGCCAGGAATCTGGTTGAAGTTGTCGTTGTCCATACCAAAGGTGTCACCACCAGCAGCAGCACAGTAGTTAGGCTCCGACGGGTGGGTCACAGCGTAGAAGTTGGTCCTGAAAATTCAAGGTTCAGCATGGCGTTACATCGTGGATGACGGAGTGTCGATCACTTACAGCAGGATACCCTGGCTGGCCAGCCACTGCATGTTGGCGTCCGCAGCGGCATCCTCATAGTCAATATTCTCCAGCCAGACCTGGTAGAAGCGGTCGAAAGCCAGACCCTTGACATCTGAGGTAGGGGACTCAGGGAGAGTGGTGGCAGCAGCCTGCTTGATATCGGCAACCGAGGGCTCGGAGGTGGTTGCGACCTGGGCATGAGCCAGGGAGGCCGCAGCCAGGAGAGCAGCGACGACAGCCTTCATTGTAGCGATCGATGATTCTCGCACGTCAAGGAGTGTTGTCAAGCAAGGTTGAGCGAAGAGTGATGGTAGAGGAAGAAAGGGAACCACAAGGAGGAGGAAAAACAGGAAGGGATGCGCGAAAAGCTTGATTTATACGGGAAGGAGCTCCGGAGCACGTGGTTGCCCAAATCTCACACCGTCAGGGCGTTGTACAAAAACTATGATCCTGGTTCATTCAGTAGGGTAAACTAGTCTCTTCCATCAAGGTCCCTGGTTTAGGCCTGTCATTGGGAGTGAGACTATCGTCAGATTCTTCTTTGGCGAGGTTACAACCGTCTACCGCGATGTGGAGTGGCTGGGGCCACGGGCGTCGTTACAGCGTAGTTGCTTGTTCGTGCTTGACGGTGCTTATGCGGGCCATGGCTTGCTCGGAGCACCGCTGGAAGTTGGAAGTTGGAACTACTTGACGGGGAAGTGAGGCAAGGTCCACTACAGCCGAGTCCCGACGGGGCAAGTGATGGATTGTTGATACAGTAGACCAACCGGTAATCAGTACCGCCGTTTCTCGTGAGGGATGGCTGAATGATCATCGGAGCTGGCCCCACGGTGCTGAATTGGGCTCTGTGATTGGCTGTGTGAGGTCTGCCCCTGGTGGGGTCAGGCACGTGCCTTTGACGGGGCGGATCTCCATCAAGTTATCAACGCCCAGTTTGCACCTCCACTGGAGAGTGTAGAGTCACGAGTGTACTTGCGACCCAAGCTAGATATACGGGGTAGAACAAGTACCTTCGGCCCCAAAGATTGTCTCAGATTTGCCCTGCACGTGTGAGCTGCGACTGGATCTCATCTCTTGGTGTCTGCCCCTTCGTATTCGGACTCTCCGATTCCTGGTTCCTCTGAGAAATTGAGCATAGCAGAAAATTAATAAGCGATCGGATAATCCCGCCCCCCACCTCGGCAACATCACCCGAAAGCATCAGAAGCGAGAGTGAAGGAACATTTGCGGTACGGTTTTACGGTAGGCTCCAATCACCTTGTAGCAATAAGGCGTCGAAGATTCCACCGCTATCTGACTGGCTCTTGAAAACGCTATAGAAACCCAACCGAAGGAGATGCGAATAATTGCAAAAATATCGGGACTTTCTGTGGCTCCGCGTCTTCCACGGGTGGGAGAGAGGGCGTGCATGATTGGACATGTCCTGGCAGGGACAGATCTAGTGAGATTTACCAAAGCCAGGCAAATGGATTGAGGATATCCGAGCAGCCATTGTTTGGTTGACTAGCAAGGAGAGCGATCAGAAGCTATTATTCTGGGAGATGTGTGGGTGGAGAATGGGTCTGGCAGAACATCTCGGGCAGCATACAGTCGGGCGCCCTCTTCGATGTGAGCACGATACCACATAAATGCTCCGTTGAGCTACATTGCTAATAACAAGTAACTTAACTAGCGAGTACGGAGTACACAGATACTAGTAAGCTCGAGCAGTGTAAGTCTTCGTAGGATTCCTGACCAATGCTTGAAGGCGATGCAATTGGATATAGGTACTCATACCGAGCCTCCGGAGACGTCTTGGGTTAAGGACCAACCCTCCCGGTTGCTTCGTCGATGAAATTTTTCGATGACTTTTACGATACCAGATAGTGTTCCACTAGGTATCTCCCGACGCTCCACATTTGCACAGTCGCTTTCATTGTTTGATCCCATCCTCTAGTAGTCGGCCCAGGCCAACAATATCTTATGATGTGGACAAGTCGACCCACTGAAGACTTACTCATCTTTCACGCATGAACTGAAACTCTTCATTTCGCAGCTGTTTAAGGCCTTCAGAGCGCTCCCAAGTGACTTCATCCTTGCAGAGTAGTCGGTCCCGCTCAGGTAGGGCTGAGTTCGGATGGTTTCCCCATACTGGCGCTCATCCAGTATAACTCTATCAAATTGAAATTTGCAGAATGAAGAGTACGAGAAGGGCACCTTAGACAAGTCACGATACCGACATGGAGTGTCTTTCCCAAACCACAGACATCTGCCAGGATGCCACCGCGGATGGGCGTGTTCTCCTCGGCATCATGCAGGCAATCGCAGATGGGCGTCGCAACTGGAGGACAGTCTTCTTATTGCCTCACTCAGTAAGCCCCAGAGCTGTCTCCTTCATAGGATCATGAATTCGCCCTTAGCAGAGTCTGGGTGTTGATTCTTCATGAGCCAAGATACTCTCTTTCCCCGGATGGGCAGGTCACGTGGAACTAACCTCGGCTCGTCGTCTGGGGAAGCCGAGCATAGGCCATCTCCGGAGGGCAGACCCTCGACATCTCTTTCATCATCGTCTGCCCTTCCCTCGTCCCGACCACCGCATCATGATAATACGATGAGCTCGACAAATTTTGCCGCTGCACAGGAGCGGGTTCTCGAGCGCAGGCGCCTCCGTGAGGCGGAAGCGCGTGCCCGACGTGCGGAACAGCGGCGGGCGTCTCCGATCAATCCGGAGACTGTTCAGCGTCTTCCATATCCATTGAACCGCGTTCCAGGCGCTGGATGGTCGCTATGGAACTCGATTAAGGGCCGGGATGGGACGCGCCCGGCGTTTCGTGTTGGTCAGGTTGACGCCGAGTTACTAGACGAGGAGCTGCTCGGTCTGATGAAGAACCAGGTTGGGGATGCTCTGAAATACTTTGGGGTAAGCAGTGGTCCTGGAAGAGCTCGATTCGTGGTTTTCGTTGAGACGCTAATTCCATAACAGCCACAAATGCGGGAGGAGTGGTCACATGAGATTCTATTCGCACTACGCGCCATCCTGTTCAAGCTCTCGATCTGGGACCACAACGCGTCATATGGAGCAGCCCTGCAGGGTCTCCGATATACCGACAGCCGAAGCAAAGGCCCTGTTCATTCTCCCCCGACGAAATGGCAGAAAACAATGTACGGGTTGCTGACGGTTGGTGGGAGATATGCTTGGGACAAGTGGGAGAGCTGGCTAGTTGGACAGGAAGGCGGCTACGAAGAGGTAGTTTATCCACGACTTTTTACCGCTCGAGATTCTTGCTGACAATCGTGCAAAGCCATCGCAGGAAGTTCGGATGTTCTCGCGCATCACAGACCTGGTCTCCACGACACACTCGATCGCAGCCTTCGTTTCCTTCCTAGTATTCCTGGTGAACGGTCGTTACCGAACTCTTGTTGATCGAATCCTCCGCATCCGGCTCACACCACCATCTGCCCAGGCTAGCCGGGAAGTCTCCTTTGAATACCTCAACCGACAGCTGGTCTGGCATGCTTTTACCGAGTTCCTTCTGTTCCTGCTCCCTCTAGTTGGTATCGGCCGTTGGAAGCGCTGGATCTCGCGCGCGTGGCGGAAGACCGTCCAAGCACTGAAGTCGAGTGGGGATGACGATGAGACAACCGATAAGCAAGGAGAGCTGGCCTTCCTGCCGGAACGGACATGTGCAATCTGCTACCGGGATCAAAATCCGACCGCGACAACCGAAAGCGATGTTCTTGCGGCGTCGGCGGCGGTTGGTGGAATCACAGGATCGGCTCAGACAGACATCACCAACCCGTATGAGACCATCCCCTGTGGCTGTGTCTACTGCTTCGTGTGTATTGTACAGAAGCTGGAGGCGGAAGAAGGCCAGGGCTGGGTCTGTCTCCGGTGTGGTGAGGTTGTCAAAAAGTGTCAACCATGGAATGGCGACGTCCTCGAAGAGGCGCGCTCGCAACCCGGCACGGGCAAGATTGTTGGGTTTGCCATTGACGACGAGCCACGAGGCCACTCGGAGGAGGCGGAAACCGACCGGGGAGAATCTGGCAAGGCCAGCCCGCTGGAGGAAATCACCGCAGATGAAGCCTTGCAGCACTCCAGCGAATGGTCCACGAACGAGAAAGAACCTGCAGAGGACGGGGTCTCGGCCGAAGCAAATGGCTTTATCGAGGACGACGAGAGGTCATAAACATATGCCATCTTGGGCTGAGCTATCCTTTAAACCCTTATCCATTCCAGCTGTTATGCGAGCTCAATTTGCCGCAGCACCTGTCAGACAATTTCCCACGATACCCACCCAACTTGGCATATTACGCCATGTATATAACCAATTGTACCAATCATTCTTCTTCACATCACATTCAAGATCTCCTACTTCATCCACAAAACCCCACAAAACCCAATAACAGCCCCAGCCAACGGAAACAAAGATCGACAAATATTCAACCTTGCCCAATTCCACAGTAACCCAGGAACCTCAGCATCCTCCCTCGCCCGACGAGCCTTCTCCGCCTCACTCAAAACCATCCCCCCCGTCCCTTCCGCCAACGCCGCATCGTCCCGCGCCGCATGCGCGCGCAGCCGGTCATTCGTCCTCTTCATCACCGTCAGCGTCCACGGCACCATACCCAGCGTAACGACGATAGTGCTGACGTAGAAGCTTGTCCAGGATTGACCGGTCGGACTCGTCGCGGAAGCTGGGGTATCGCGCAGCGCCCAGGCGAGATACCCGTTGGCCAGGGACGCTACGACAGCGAGACGGGGGAAGATGCCCTTCCCGCGCTCGTAGACATCGGCGAATTGGTGCGTTAGGTGGGGGATGGGTGTGCCGGGGACCTCGTGTGCGGGTATGGTTGCGCCTGGGGGGCGGCGTGCGGGGAGGGCAAGGTTGGGGATGGTCATGATTGAGAGGGACATCATGCCGCCTAGTTGAGAATTAGATGGTGCCATTAGGGATCTTTTGACTCGTCGGTAGGTTCTATTTGATTGAACGAAATTGGGGGGGGGGGGGGGGAACCCTCGTACCAGCTGTGAAGCTACAGCCAAGCGTGCCGATCGCTTGAGCGACGATAATGTCGGCCATTATGCCGGTATGAGGAAGGGTATATGGTGCCAATCAAGGAGTTTGTCTGGGAGCAGAAGCCGAAGCGATGCAAGAAGATGCAAGACAAAAGTTGAAATGCTGGGTGTTTTGGATGTGGGGTTAAGTACTTTGGGAAAAGGCAAAGGAACCGCCCCTCCCAAGGCTGGGCAGGATGACGATGACGCTGTACTGAAATTTGAGTTCGCGAGCCTCGTGAGATACTCTAGCACTGTGCCGGCCTTGCAAGGAGCCAGGTGGGCGATGGATGGCCTGATTTTGCATCGCATTGTTGCTACCCTCTGAAGAACTAACCTATTTTTATACTCATTGCAATCTCTAAGGTTACCTAGATCGCCGTCGATATATCTAGATTGATCGCTTTCCGCGTCGAGGTGACGCTTCGAGTACTGTCAAGGTTCCAACCACCTCGTCCGTCCTAGTCGTGAATCTGTTCTTACAGTACCAGGGTCATTCGTAGGTCGTAGGACAAGCTCTAACGAGCGATCGATACTCTCACGTAGAGGGGCATAACTAAGTTATTATTGGAGCTATTTCAATTCTCGATCGATCCTTTGTATCACTATCTCAGAGCAATAAACAGCTCTCAACTACGGAAGACCTGCCGAGGCCGAGCCGGGCATTAGGCGCAACTCCGAGAGGAGCCACTAATGCGACCGCAGTGACTGGCTGGCAGTGGCTGCCCCTCCCCAGTTCCAACGATGGCGGGATCGACTGGGGTTTCGGCAGCTCGGACTTGACTGCGAGCTTCTTTCATTTTAAGCTTCATTTCAATCCTCCTCGGTGATCTGGTTCCTTCCAACCTGTACAGATTCCCTCAACTTCAATTCACCATGGATCCCGCTCCCTCGACGGAGCCCAAGCTGGCTGAACCCCGCTACATCAACTTTCCCAGCCTGCCCACCGATGCCAAACACCCGGATGGCTCCCTCGCACTCAATCGGCACTCGTCCACTATCACACGAGGCCATGAGTTCCCAGGCGCGCGAGTACGTGATTGGACACTCCAATTGTCATGCTTAATGCTGATTGCATCAGGCAATGCTTTTCGCCGCGGGCGTTCCCGACAAGGAAGCAATGGCCAAAAGTCCACATGTCGGCATAGCCTCTGTCTGGTGGGAGGGCAATCCGTGTAATATGCACTTGTTAGACCTGGGCAAGACGGCCAAGAAAGCAGTGGTTGAGAAGGGAATGATCGCCTGGCAATATAATACCATGTAGGACCCCAGGGGTGTCCCTACCGTAATTTGGGTTTGTGATGTGATACTGATGAGAACAAGCGGCGTTTCTGATGCGATCACCATGGGCAGCGATGGTAGGTTTGCAGTGCAAAAGCTGGAAACACTCGAACTGATGCGCAAGCTGACCATTGAATCAAGGCATGCGATTTTCTCTACAGACCCGCGAAATCATCGCCGATAGTGTCGAGACCGTCACTTGCGCGCAATATCACGATGTAAATCCCCAACGGTCGGCCCTAAAATAGACACTATAGACTAACTTGACCAATTCCCCAGGCCTGCATCGCTATCCCCGGTTGTGACAAGAATATGCCGGGCGTGGTGATGGGTATGGCCCGACACAACCGCCCGTCGATCATGATCTACGGTGGTACAATCAACATCGGCTACTCAGAGCATCTGCGAAAGCCAATCAACATCTCGACATGTTTCGAGGCGGCGGGCGCCTACGCATACGACACCCTGCGTCAACCCGACGATGGAGGCGATACGAGCAAGACAAAGGATGAAATCATGGACGACCTGGAGCAGCACGCGTGCCCTAGTGCCGGCGCCTGTGGTGGCATGTTCACGGCCAACACTATGGCCACTGCGATCGAGTCCATGGGTCTTTCTCTGCCCGGATCGTCCTCTACCCCTGCCTCGTCGCCGTCGAAGATGCGGGAGTGTGTGCGTGTAGCGGATGCGATCAAGATCTGCTTGGAAAAGAACATCCGCCCACGCGATCTATTGACCAAGCGATCCTTTGAGAATGCACTTGTGATGACGATGGCGCTCGGTGGTTCCACCAACGGCGTTCTCCATTTCCTCGCTATGGCACGCACTGCCGGCGTTGAACTGACACTGGACGATTTCCAGCGCGTCAGCAATAAGATCCCCTTCATTGCCAACCTCTCTCCTAGTGGCAAATATTATATGGCTGATCTTTACGAGATCGGTGGTATTCCCTCGGTCCAGAAGCTGCTGATCGCCGGAGGTCTGCTGGACGGTGGAATCCCCACGGTCACTGGCAAGACGCTGGCTGAGAACGTGGAATCCTTCCCGTCGCTGCCACAGGACCAGACCCTGATTCGCCCATTAGACAACCCTATCAAGGCTACAGGTCATATCCAGATTCTGCGCGGTAACCTCGCCCCTGGCGGCGCCGTGGCCAAGATCACTGGCAAGGAGGGGCTCAGCTTCACAGGCAAGGCTCGAGTCTTTGACAAAGAGAAACAGCTCAACGACGCGCTGGACGAAGGCCGCATCCCACGTGGGGAGAACCTGGTTCTGATCGTCCGCTACGAGGGCCCTAAGGGTGGGCCCGGCATGCCGGAACAGCTCAAGGCCAGTGCCGCGCTGATGGGTGCCAAGTTGACCAACGTTGCCCTCATCACGGATGGCCGCTATTCCGGTGCCAGCCACGGTTTCATTGTTGGTCACATTACGCCCGAGGCGGCAGTGGGAGGTCCAATTGCTTTGGTCCGCGATGGGGATGTGATCACCATCAATGCCGAAACTAACGAGTTGTCCATGGACGTATCGGATGAGGAGCTTCAAGAGCGCCGCGGCCAATGGACGCCACCAGAGCCGCAGATCACTCGCGGCGTGCTGGCGAAGTATGCACGATTGGTGGGTGATGCGTCGCATGGAGCCATGACGGATCTGTTTTAGAGGAAGGACATAGAAAAAGGGGGGGAGGGGGGGGGAAGGATAGGAGGTTAGGAAGTTAGGAAGTTAGGGTTATGCGTAGGGGATGAGTTGTATCTCTGACGTGTCACGTCTCGAGTGTCCAAAATCCTGGAACAACAACAATCCACAGATATAGAACATGTCTCCTGTTTGGTGTTGTTGTGTACTGTAATGGGTATATACTATACTGTATAGGGGGAATCTCCACTCAGTGTCGAACACATCAACTTCTAGAAGCGCTAGAAGGGGGAGGTGAAGAAAAGGGCTCCAGCCAACGCGGTTGATTTGGTCATGTGCAGCCCAGTGGAGCTGCTGAGTCAACGTTGTTTCCCCCCCCACGCTGCGCCGCCGGAGATTGTGAGTGGCCGAGTCTAATGCCTTTTCTCTACGAGAATCCTTTCCTTCCTCTGCCTATTCTCAGAGACTCCGAATCCCACGCCTCACTTTTCTCCAACGTTGTCGATCCAGCGCCTCCCATTGGTGTGGTTTCTGTTTGCCATCTCCTTGCGATCTATCCACCGCATCCAAGGAGCACCCGTGGTGGCCTCGCGTGGCTTCAGCTCTCTGGCTTTCCCGGGGTCCAGAACCCTGGGGACTCAATCTTGCGCTTGTTGGCAAGTGCAAGAGTGAAGAGCTACTTAAGCCGCCCGCGCCATGGGGAACGATGACGCTGGCAGTTCGATCTCTGCTCTTTACGAGTCACTGTCCCAATCGTTCAACCGGTCAGGCTTTGCTGCCGTTTTCCACTTGTATCACTCTGCGCGCATCGCTGCCCAACGGGCGTCCTTGGCCTCGGTCGCAGCCTCCCTTCGCGCTCTCTACCGCAATGAATCGTTGAACTTGGGGCAAGTAGCTTTCCTGACTACCTGCTTTGTCACCATGGTCGGCTGTGGCTTGTTGTCGTCGCTCATCTGGCGCCGACGATCGCTGGAGGGAAAATCTTCTTCCCGGCCGCGCATGGGATTGCGCAAGCGCTCGACCAAGTCTTCCACCAAAACCCTTACATCCTCTGACGACGATTACGAGGATGATGACTATGATAGCAATGGCTCGCTGCGCCATGGTACCGAACCTCGGCGCCAGGCCACTGAGTGGTCATCAGAGCCTCAGCAGCAGACTTCCGATGGTGAGCGCAATTTCCTCCCATGCTCTTCTTCTCTGCCCGCATTGTTGAGTAGGCCACTGACATCTCCACAGCTTTCAAGACAGATCCCGGTATCTTGAGAAAGTTCACCACCTATAAACCTTACACTACCTCTATTGCGACGTATCCAGCCATTCGGACTTTCTACTCCCCGCACCCACATCTCAATCGTCTTCCCGATAAACCGACTCCTGTCCCTCTGCTGGTATTCATCCATGGCCTCGGCGGGTCGCTAGCCCAATTCCACCATCTCCTCACAAGTCTCTCCAATGTGGGTTCATGCTTCGGCATTGATCTGCCAGGATGCGGCCTTTCCAAATTTGCGCCCGCCGATTGGAATGCATACACCGTGGAAGCGTTGGCTGAGCTCATCGCTGTTGCAATTGAGAGCCACCGTGATCGGGAAGGTGGCCAGGGCGTGATCCTTGTTGGTCACAGTCTGGGATGTTCTCTGTCCGCTCTGCTCGCTTCGTCCGCCTCTCCCATTGCGAAGAGCCTCAAGCAACATATTCTTGGTGTGGTCGCAATCTGTCCCCGCGCGTCGCCTCCATCAGCCAATGAAGTTGCAGCATTCCGGCGCTTGCTCACTATTCCCGGGCCATTCTTTGACCTGTGGCGTCTGTGGGACCGCCGCGGTGGAATTCAGAGCACAAGCGTGATGCGAATGGTGGGCAGCGATGCGGATGATGAGACGCGAGATCTTCAGGTCCGTTTCAACAAGCAAAGTCGGACGGCTGTCTGGCGTCGTATGGCATGGGGCACGCTTCCTAATTACAAAGAGGGCGAACCTGTTGGCGGTATGCCTGGAGAGAAAGTCTGGGCGGCCATTCACATGCCGATCCTGTTGGTTGCTGGCGAGGCGGATTCGGTGACCAAACCGGCTGAGGTCCAGAAGCTCCTCCAATTCTTTGGCGATGTTTCCGCCCACACCGCTATTGATACTAGCGGAAGCAGCATTATCCCCGATGCCTCACGAGTTCAGGACCAGGGCTCATCCTCCTCCACTGGCCTTGCGCACGAGGAACAGTTTGGTCTCCAGTCCACCAATAGCGAGAAGCTGATCGGACAAGCAAACCACAATGGAGCCGGCCGTAAGCGACTTATCAAATCGGCTATTTTGCCTGCACCCGCCTCCCATGCTCTTCTCTACGACCGAGCAACCTATCGCACACTTTCCGGCATCATCCAGGACTTCCTGTCTCAGCATATTGACAAGCGCCTGGGCCTGGGGTGGCAACTCCAGTATATGAACACATCGGGAAAATGGGACGTGAAGAACCTCGCCAAGTGGCAGAAGGTTGCGCCTGTTTCCCTACCGATCGCGAACACTTTTGCTGCGATGAAGATGCTTCGCGAAGTCGACGAAGAGCACAACCCAGTCCTCTTCTCCCAGAAATACCACAGCCGTATCTACGCTGTCATCGACATCAGCCACGAGAGTCCAGTCTACAACCCGGCAACCATGGAGAAGGGTGGCATTCGCTATTGCAAGCATCCGACCGTCTCCAAGATTCCTCCCACTCCCGATGAGACTCGCGACTTCATCGCGCTGGTTGACCGGCTTCAGCGGGAAATTGACGATCAGATGGAGAAGCGGGAGGATACCACTTTGCCACGGCCACTGGTTGGCGTCCACTGCCATTACGGGTACAACCGCACCGGCTTCTTGATTGCCTGCTACCTCATCGAGCGTCTTGGCTATGGCGTCCAAGATGCGATTGATGAGTTTAATCGTTGCCGACCACCTGGAATCCGGCACGGCCATTTCATTGACACTCTCTTCGTTCGATATTGTGTCGGGCTGAAGAGGGCACCAACTCTGTAACTTGACATGTCTTCCATTGTTTATTATTACCATTTTCCGGGTTCCTTTTTCATTGCATGGGCGTTCTGGGCTAGAATCGGAAGGGGGTTGGTTCGGTTGGAAGGCAAGGCATTTGGCGATGGGTTCCTTTTTTTTCCCCTCGGCATTTCTATGGTCACGAGAAACGATTACTTTACTATACATCAGAACCGCGATAGATTTGTGTTATTAGGATATGAATCATGGACGCATAATATTATTTGCATTGATAAATCCCTGAAATTGAATCTGTGCCTCTTATGTCCCGACTCGCCATCACAAGATCAATACCTAATAAACGAGCGCTTCCGTCAGAATGGATGTACTACTCGGAGGTGCTTGGAAGTTGACCTTCACCTGATGCCCTGTACTTTTTTCAGTTTGCCATTCTTCGCATACCTGAAATTGGGAACTCTACTTTTTTACTTAATCATGATTAGGTACCTCCGAGTGTTTTGTGTGTGTATGATGTGAACTTCAGGTTGATCGACTCTCATTCACTGTAGGTCTGGTTAGTAGTACGATTGCTGCCTTGCATGTGAGGTGTCCACGGCCACCCCGGTGCTGCCTTAACTTTGCGGCCAAGAGCCGTCACATCACATGATCATGCTTAGGGTACGGCTAACCCAAACAGGCTAAGCGAACCCACGGCACACAGACGCGACCACGACGCAGACCCAACGGGGCGAGTTTGTGTGTCTCTTGAATTTTGTGACTTCGACCCTCGCCCACCTCGACTTCCGCCAACCGACCTTTTCCCCTACGCCCTCTTCGGACCCCTCGAGACCGCAAAAATGGGTGGTGTTTCCGTTCGCGATGTGGACGTAAGTCAGCTTTGATCGCCTTTGCTCGCCTGGTCGTCGGCTGGTGTGCAGGATTGTGGATGATGGATGGGTTCGTCTTGGAGGCAGAATCGACAACCGGCAATGGGTATACGGGCAGAAGTGGCACCGCTTGAGTGATTTGAAAGCGCTGGACTTGGCTCTCGCAGAGTCTGCTGGGTTGTGCGAGCGCAGTATCGACATTCGTGATACTTGGTGGACTTGATATGCCAGAGCCTCTGGCTCTGCCAGTCAAGGTCTCACATGACTGAACCACAGTGTTCAAACGAAAGAGCGCCGACAAACAGTACCGAAACTGCTGCATTGCGACAAGAGATGGAACTGCCTTCAAGACGAACCCGACACATCTGCAAATTTCCACATTGGGCCGATTACACGGGTTCGAGTTGACAACCATAAATCACGATGCTAACAGCTCCTCTTTTTTTTTCTACAGGCTCAGAAGTTCATTGCCGCCTACTCGGCTTTCCTGAAGCGTCAGGGCAAGCTCCCCATCCCCGGCTGGGTTGACACTGTCAAGACCTCTGCCTCCAACGAGCTCCCTCCCCAGGATGCTGACTGGTACGACTACCCGAAACAACAAATTATCAACCATATCAGCTGTATTAACATCTCTGTCAAGGTTCTACGTCCGCGCTGCCGCCGTCGCCCGCCACATCTACATGCGCAAGACCGTCGGTGTTGGCCGCCTCCGCAAGGTTCACGGTTCCACCAAGAACCGTGGTGCCCGTCCCGCTCACCACGTCGATGCCTCCGGCTCCGTCGACCGCAAGGCCCTCCAGGCCCTTGAGAAGATCGGTGTCCTCGAGGTTGATGAGGAGAAGGGTGGCCGCCGCATTACCCAGTCCGGCCAGCGTGATCTTGACCGTATCGCCAAGACCACCGTTGACGAGGATGAGGAGTCTGACGAGGAGTAAACGTGTCGCCACAAGGGCTTAATTTGGCTTTCGGGGGGGCTCGTTTTGGCTTAGTCCGGAATGATTCAAAAAAAAATACAAAACTTTTTCGGAGCTAGGTCCCGGCGATTTCACGTTTGTTCTCCAACACTTTTTCCTTTTTTTTCACCACCTTGATGACCAGACGGGGCTAGCGGAGAGGAAGCGGAAAGGTTTTTTTTCATCTGCATGAGGAGTGCGAAAAAAAATTTCCCGTGAGCATGAGCGAGAGGACGAGACGCAGGCATCCGGCTTGTTATCCTTCGTGTCGAGTTGCAATGGCTTGACCCGGAGAGAAACGAGTTTCTTTTTCCTTACATATTTTTTGATCTCCCTCACCTCTTTGACCCGACCATCCCTACGGGGTCTTTGTTCCTGTTTTCTCTCGCGGTCTCCTGGAAATAAAGAGCATGTCTGACCAAACACGTTAAAACCGTTCATCTGTGGCTGTAGAGAGGTAGATTCCTAGGCGTAGACGATCGGCACGTCTGCTGATGAGACAGGCTACGCAGATCGGACAACTACGAAGGCAGAGAATGTCCAATGGTCTGGACCACCATTCATGGAAGGTCGTATACGGAGTACACATAGAGTCAAATGTTCAAATCTATATCTACAACTTCAACAACCTATCTCCCTCTCTGACTCATCATTTCTTCCCCGCCTGCGCAGACGGATCCTAAGATCTTCGTTAGTCAAAATAAACCTCAGTCAAACACAACGCCAGACACAACCCACCAGATAAACCTGATAAAACTGCATCTTGACCCCCTCACCCTCCTTCTGCGGCGCAAACACCACCCGCCCAGCCCAGGGCACATGCACATCCTTCTCCGGATCAGCCTTGAGCCGGTAGGTCACGCCGCCGTAGAGCATGATCTCATTCTCGCCGCTGAAGAAGATCCGCGCAGGAGTGTGTTTGCGCGAGACCACGTGCGTCCAGAGGCCCTGACGCAGGGGGAGGATCTCTGTTTGTTATTCATTGAGTGAGCAAGCATTCTCGGAACCCTAACCTAAGCGCCGAGTGTGGATGTATACAGTATAAGGTATGCGGGGGGGGTGGTGAATTGGGGCGATATATCCAAGGTAACAAGGTCCGTCTGCAGACACTGGATCTTGGGTGCATCCGAGCTTAGGTAGTTCATAGAAAGAGGGTATGAAGTCTTACCAGCAGCACCCTTGGCCTCCTTCGGCCCCATTATCAAAGTAGCATCTTCCGTAAAGCTTTGCACATATCTCTCATGCATGGACTCGGTGTCACTGGTGCGGTAAAAGTCCTCCATGAACGCAACGATGGCCGGCCCGCGCGGTGGCGCGAGAGAGGCGTCATAGGCAATTTTATAGGACATGGTGCTTTGTGTGAACGACGTGAATGAGCAGAGAAGAATTGTAGATCTGAGCTGGGCGTAATTAATGTAAAGTATATAGCCAGATGCAAGGCCAGGGCTTAGTGGTTCATCCTGAGGGGAACCGTCGGTCCGATGGGTTGGTACCGCATCCGATCTTATCGCTGGCGGACCTGTTCTGTTGCTGACCGAAATTCTTCGGCGGTGCATATTCGACTTGGTGATTCCAAGTGTCTCAAGTCAGGGAATTGCTAATCCAAGGCTACTATCACGATCCATCAGTTTCGAGGTTTGGGGCAGACATCTGCACATTCCGTGTCTTCCGACGGCTGCGTGTCCCCCACACTCGATGGCCGATGTATACCTCCGCCATTTGGATTGGAGCCGAATGAGCCTCGGTAGTCGCATATGGGCAGAACTTATGAGAAACCGTGTATGACGATGTTGCTCCTTCACAGCGTCATGCATCAATGCAATATATTCCTCTCCACCTCGGGAACAGTCGTTTATGTACAGTACAATAGAGCAAGGTCTGGCAGACCGAGAGTAGACACAAGCTTATCGATTCTAAACAATCAACACTTCTTCACATCCCCCTCTCCCTCCAGCTGAAAGTCCTCCCAACAAGCCCGATCAGTCCCATTTGGACGACTAGCCCGCACAAACTGATTATCTACGCCCTGTACAACAGCAACGGGGCGCACGACCTCAATATCCGTGTTATACGCCTTGGAGAACCAGCTCTCAGTCAACGCCGGCTGGCCCTCCGCTGAGCTAGCACCAGCAGACGCATACAAGTGCGGGAAACGAGTCTGCATGCCCTTGAGAACCGTCGACGAAATCCGATCCACGCTATCGCAGTGCCGCAACTTGAAGAACTCGGCCGGCTGTGCGGCCCTCAGCTTCTCCTGGACCTCAGCCGGGTACTGGCCCACGGCGAAGAGGAGGAGATCGTAGTGCATCAGCGAGGCCTTTCCGTGCCAGGAGCCACCGGATTTGGCGCGGTGGTAGAGACCAGAGAGAGCGGCGATGGCGCCCATGCAGCCCGTGCCGTAGTCGGAGATTGGGAACGGGGGAACGACGGGGTTTTCCAGGCCCATGAATTGTCCTTGAGCCCAGGCGACACCGGTGACCTAACAGAATCTGGATTAGTTGAATGAAGACTTGGTTAATTATGAAGCAATCCACTCACGCAGTCGGCAATCTGCTGCCACCCGGCTCGTCCGGCCCACTCGCCTTCATAACCGAAGCAGTTCTCGTTCACGTAGACGATGCCCTTTCCGCGCTTCTCGGCCAGTGCGGCCATAGCTTTGGGACCATAGCCCAGCTTCTCAAGAGCACCGGGTCGGTACCCATCGACAATGACGTCGGCGTCGGCGACGAGCTTTTCGAACTCCTGACGTCCAGCCTCGGTCTTCAAATCCAGGTCGGCGGCGTGCTTGCCCATGTTGCCGTCCACTTGGAAGAAGGGCACATCTGACAGATTGGGGCTGGTGATCTTTAGCACGTCGGCGCCATACTCGGCCAGGATGCGCGTGACCGTCGGGCCTGCGATGATGCGGCACATTTCGAGGACTTTGACGCCCTCGAGGATCCTCTTGCTTCCGGGCTGGCTGGCGGGGAAGGGAGTCGGAGGGAGATTCCCTGGAAGCTGGTCTACCTTCCAGGCCGGTTCTTGGACGTTCAGTTTGCCCTGTTCGGTGTGTTAGCGGGACGTGCCGTTGTCGAGGTTGGATTGGAGAGGCGTACGTGGGGAGTTTTGATGAAATCATCATACTTGAGTGCTGGGACACCGGCCTGCCGCCTTTCCTTGTTCATTTCCTCCAGCTCGGAGACGGTGTACTTTTGCACCTTTTCCTCGATCACCTTGATGATTTCCTCGTAGTCGGTCAAGTCTGGACGGTGCCCCTCGAGACCAATCATATTGAGGGTCGTAGTGGCCTCCAAAGAACCGTGGATATGGTAGTACTCGCCCGGAATCTTAGTCTTGTAAAGATTGGCCGACATGCGACGGTACCCGTTTGACTGAGCCGCCAAAAGATCAGTATCTAGATGGGAAGTCAGCAAACCCTTTCCCTTTCTTTTTCCTCCAACCAGCATTGTGGTTCCCCATAGTTCTCACCCTTCAATTTGGACTTGACATTGGGATCCAGCTTGGACAACCCGTCAATTTTGGCCATGTACGCCTGGCATCCGAATGCCGTTGCACCCTCGAGGCTCACTTGAACGCTGCGCGGCTGGGCAGCCTGTCCGAACCGCAGATCCGCAATCGCCGCAGCCACGGAGCCCTCTATGGCCTTCAATGCCGCCAACGTCTCGGTCTCCTTGAAAGGAATGGGAAAGTAGATTTCATTATGGCTGGATGAGAACGACACATGGTCTTTGTTGGCCAGCACCTGCGGTGGGAGATTGAAGCGCTCAGACTGTGCGCACAGGTCGGAGAAGATTCGGCTCGTCTCGAGGAGGGGCGAGTATGGCGCGCCGTCGGTGGGGCCGTTGCTCGCCATGTTGAGGGTTTCTTCTGATAGATTTCCTTGAATTTGTACTCTGGGTGCCTCGAAGGATTTGTTCGAGTTTATATCGTTTCGTGGAGTGAGAAGGTGCTGGTGACGGAGTACAGGAAGGCCGCTATCTATTGAGTTGCGGGAAAAGGTGTAACTGTGAAGATTCGAGGAAAGCGAAAAATCCAAAATAGTTCAATCGCGCGACTAGAAGGAAGAATTGAGTCTATATAGGCGGACGAGTAGGACAGCACTAAAAGTCGGGTCATCCGTCGGGACTCGGGAGGCTGCTACCACGCATCGACCGTCGGCTCGTAAGAATGGACGATTCTATGGCGGATATGGGACCTGTGGGGGGAGAGTACCGGAACTGACATACTGCGAACGTGGAACTGGCTCGCTGATCTCAAGTTTCTGAACCTGCAAACCAAACCACAAAAGCCCCCGCATTGCAGATCCGAAAAGAAAGTGGCAGCGGGTCGGAGACGAAGCCGTTCGGATGCGATATGATCGGATGCTGCAGTCACGTGAGTGTGTACCACGGTTGGTTGCCAGTATGGAGTACCCTCATCTGAAGATCGTGGCTGTCTGAAACAGGATATGACCGGTGGAACTGGAGTATAATGTCCCGATTTACCAGGAGGATATGACTCCTTAGTTAGCATGTCCCATGACTAAACATATTGAGAGCCTCCGGGGCCGATACTTGACGCGTACTTTTCACCGTTTGGTAGCTTGAGCAACACTCTGCTCTCTCAGGCCCTGTTGTGGATTTCCCATCGAGAGAACGAGATTTCTTCCTGTTGAGAATCATTTATGATCGCCATATGCAGTCGATAAATAGTTTAATTCTGACAGCGGGCGACCCATGCGATGTTCTCTATACGAAGTGGGGGCCAAAGCTCAAAAGTGGCTGGGGCTGAGCCTCCAAACGAAGCCCCTCCATTGCCCTGAGGAGATCCTCCCATTCTTCAGGGATCTGGGTGCAGGAATCCATAGGATCCATGCGCGGCTACACTCGTGACAAGCTACGCACATGAGCCACGCCATACGAGACTGCCATGTCTGGGATTGAGATCCTCGGCGTGGTCGCCAGCATCGTGCAGATCGCGGATTTAGGCGGTCGACTCTCCGTCAAGCTGTGCACGTTCTGTCACAAGGTCAAAAATGCCAACAAAGCTCTACGGTATCTCTCCAAGGATGTGGCCCTGACGTGCAATGTGCTGCGTCAATTGGGGGAAAGCTTGGGGCAGGACGACCTAGCTAGCTTATACTCTCCCGATGCGTTTGAAACGGCCCAGAGTGTGCTCAAAGAATGCAAGCAGGTCTTTCAGGACCTTGAGAGTGCTATTGAGCAGCACTGTCCGGATCCAAACTCGCAATCTCGCATCGACAAGGTAGCTCGCAAGCTCAAGTTTCTCCTGAACGAATCCCAGCTCGAGACCGTGGCGGGGAACTTGGAGAGATTAAAGTCGACCATGCTTCTGATGCTGAATGTGATTATATACGCCGGGCAAATACGCAGGTATGGTTGAACTGCTATAATTGCCTTGAATCACACTGACCATGAGATAGTCGCCGAGAGACGCATGAGCTCCAGGAGCAGCGCAATCTTCTACTCGTCTTGACCAGTGAAAAAATAGAGAGTGAGAGAAATTACGAGAGGCTCACCAGGACCCTTCAATTCACCAGCCTTACTGAAACAAGTACGGCCAACCTGGAGACCTCAGCTGTCGTCCCAGACCAACCAGAGGAGACCAAAGACGAGCTGTACCACTATTGCCAAATGGTGAAGGCGATCATACACGATATCAACAATGTACAACATCTTCTGGACCAAAGTCGGTATCATCGAGTGAGAAACGGCTTTGTCAAATTGCACACACTAGAGGCTACTCTGCTCCAGCGCGACCACGGTCAAAGGGCTGCCATTTTGTTCCGCGCCCATCTACCTGATGAACGTAAGTTGCCAAATAGCGTGTCGTTCCAGACAGCTCCGACATTTGCTGCACTGTGTACACAAAGCGTTTAGTATCTAATCTAAACGCAGTAACTATCAACACTGGGGGAAACTTGGCCGGGGCGATGTCGCTGACAAGTAACGATAAAAACAACGCTACCAATACTGATTCGCGCCGTGCATTGGCCTTAAAACTACTGCAATTCGATGTGTCAAAGACTAATCTCGAGGAACTGTTACAATTCGATGTGTCAAAAATGAGCCTCGAGCAGACCTGTGAACGTGCAATGCTCCTAGGGAGAGCGATGCAGCAACTCCGACAGCGCCAACAGACCGCGGGTACGGACGATTCAGTGGCCCACCAGGAAAGGGAGTCCCAGATCTTGCGATTGGAAAAGCTACGAGTCATTCTGCTGGATAGATATCGAGCGCTATCCCAGGCGAAGCAGACGCAGGCTAGCTCAATGGCGAACTCATCCGCCATGCCTCAGATGCAGATGGCTCAAACCCAAGCTCAGCGGTCGCAATCGCAGAACAGCGCTGTCTCACAGACACCAGCCAAGCCACAGGCAAATGCGGCTCCACCGCAATTCCAAACTCAGGCGGCGCGCATATCAGCTATGGAGCAAGTAACTTCAATGGTACAGATGGGCATGACTCAACAACAAATCCAAGCTCACCTGCAAATACAGCGGAACAAAGCTGCAGCGCGGGCACCATCGGGGCCCCAGATGAATGCGGCTCCAGCCCCAACCGAAGCTCAGAGAGCCTACATGTTCGCTTCGCAGCACGCATCTTCCGTTCGACAAATGCAGATGAGTCAACTGCAAATGCAATCTCAGCAAAATCAGAGCAGGCCAGTGATGCAGACACCGCCCGTGCCACAGATGCAGCTGAGTTCTGCAAACCTCGAGAAACTAAATCAATTATTCGCGCAATCAAATGGGGGCTACAAGTCACCGCTAGATTCCCTCGCTACTGCTCGGCCGGATCCAGCACCACTACTTCCACCTCAAGCGCCTCGTATGCGGCCTCGATCTGGAGCACCCAAATATATCAACCTTTCAGAAGTAC
This sequence comes from Penicillium simplicissimum, assembly GCA_024706585.1. Lineage (NCBI taxonomy): Eukaryota > Fungi > Ascomycota > Eurotiomycetes > Eurotiales > Aspergillaceae > Penicillium > Penicillium simplicissimum. Next base: position 1,735,342 of record JAMZTW010000061.1, read on the forward strand.
GATTGTCACCATCGGAAACCCCATTCTCAGTGGCTCAGTCCTCTGAAAGCGAAGTCAAGCAGTCTTTCACTGGCCCTGCTGCACCTGAAGTATGTTACCCTCTGTCGCCCTACCAGAATCCGCAGACTTGATACTAACATTATATCATAAAGGCAAGCGCTTTCAATCTGGACTTCAGCGCAGTAAATAATTCAGACGCCTTAGAAGGTTACGATTTCGACTCATTCCTAAATGAAGGGGACAAACAGAAAGAGACTGGGTCCACTATTGAGCAGCCGAAGTTAAATCAAGTCAGCTGTGGAGCCGCTCCATTGCAACGGGAGAATCAAGACACACAAGTCGACCAACCCACCTCCGGTAATCGTGGCAATGTGGCCCCAGCAACGACCAGCCGGAAGCGCAAAGTGAATGCGGCGACTTCTCCGAGTGACAGTCTGCTGCCTCTGCCAAACCTCGCTACTACACTCGACGAGAGGCCATCCAAGAAGATACAATTGGAAGCAGATAGTCCTATGGGTGAACTAGTATCTGCAGGCCCATCGCAATCAACCGAGGTAGCGGGCACCGAAACACAGAATCTGCCATCAGCGGCCGCGGAGAATCGGACCTCAGCCTCAAGTGATGTGCCGCTTGAAGCCCTTGATAGCTGGATTCTGCGATGGACAACGTTGGAACAGACGGAGTTGAAATAAAAGACAGTCCAAGGTCTACCAGGGCAGTAATAACTTTGCATTAATGGTTCGGCTTGGACGGGGTGCCTTATCGATGCTCTTGAAAGCAATCATGCGTTCTGATTTAGTGCCTCGAATGTATCTAGGGTCTTCAAATTCTTTTCCTGCTTAGCTTCCTGGGAATTGCACTTAGTTTTTTTTGGAGAGAGGAGGCCACTGCCGCACGACATGTTGAAACTCATTCATAGCTCACGGATTGATTTATTCTTCTCAATTGAAATACTGCCTATGGGCGAAAGCCCCGAGGGCTAAAATTGCACTGATAAACTAATCATAATACTCAAGAGACAGGTCCAGGGCACGACACTGCTCAACTTCATCCAAATCCACCATGGCAGACGGCCACTGCAAGCGCCGAAGCTGATAGCTATTGTGCTTGAACGGCGTCCACGGGCCAGCCACTTCAACCTGCCGAGTCGTGTTGACATATCCCCTTGCCGTCGTGTATCTAACGTCCGGCGTCGGTTTGAACGTCCGTGCAAAACTAGCCCAAGAGTCCAGCACGAACTGCTGAAATGGCAGATCGTATTCATCCCTCAATGCAAGGCCTTGGCGGATCAGATTGCCAAACACGTAGTAGAGTTCTCCGGAGTGACACTTGAAGTATTCTTCGTTCGGATCGCCGTTAGGATAGGCCGATGTCACTGGAGCTTGGCACAAGGGAGGATTGGGTGACCAGCCGGGCATCTGATAGGTGCGGTTGAACTCGTAGAAGTAGATTTCGGGGAATATCTTGTTGGTGAATCCAGCGTATGCAGTTGCCTGGTCGATGCAGCGGAACATTCCGTCGGTGGCCACTCGTGCCGTTGTGTTGAAGATGTCGAGTGTCTGGTTGGAACTGGAGGGTATGGGGAAGGCTTGACTCGGGGCAACTGTCGACGGCAGACCACTTTCGTTCAGGAACTGGTTGATAGTTTCTCCTGCCTTGGGATACCCTATTATGGCAGCACCGTCATCTCTCGTTGTGCCTAGCATCAGAGGCACACTCGCAGTAGATCTTGAGTCCTTTAGATTGAGCTCCGAGCTCGTGAGATACTCGCCATCTACCACGAGGTAGCGAGCTATATCGCTGAGGCTGGAGATCATCGTTGCTGGAATTGCCCGGAGACATTCAAGTTGTGACGCAGCATGCGTACAATTCATTTCGCTGAGAATAGCGTTGCCGACAACATTCATCTCTTGCTCAATGGTGTAGTACTTCGAGTACGTCGTCCCATATGCCAGTCCTCCGAGGTTGCTCTGCATAATCGCCCCCGCAAACTTCCCTCGAGCCTTGGGAGATGCTAATAATGCTCGGACTGATCCCGCCCCTGCTGATTGTCCGAAAATGGTAATTTGATTAGGATCGCCACCAAAGTCTTCAATATTCCGGCGAACCCAGTCCAGCGCGGTAATTTGGTCTGCCAGTCCGTAATTTCCCTTTGTCTTACCATCGTCCAAAGCGAGGAAACCGAGCGTGCCCAGACGGTAGTTTATAGTGACGACAACCACATCTCCTCTCGATGCAAGATTTCCTCCATCGAAAGTGGTATCACTGCCCGTGCCGCTAGTGAAAGCACCGCCGTGAATCCAAAACATCACTGGCTTTAGCTTCTTGCCAGGGTGAGCTTTGGGATTCGGCAGGTATGGAGTCCAGACGTTGAGGAAGAAGCAATCTTCCGAGCCGCTCGAGCCCTGGACACATTGCGGACCGTAGTCAAGCGCCGATGCATGATCACCGTTTCCTTCGAAGTCTTTAGAGTAGGCCCATCGTTGTGGTGCTTCGGCATATCGAATACCGAGGAAGCGAAAGATGAACCGATCACGGAAGCTAGATCTCGGTTAGTCGACGAATCTAGTATATCCCTGGTGGAGCCTTACCCAGTGAGATGTTGGTTGTTAGAGTTGACTGTAACTTGCCAAGTAGCGTTTGTATCTTTCAGATCGGGCGTCGAGTAAGGAGCAGTCTGTGTACACAGCACTGGCAAGCGCTCGTTCGCAGAAGCTTTCTTCACGCGTCCGTCCGTGTCTATGGTAGACGGTGTACCACGGACGGGGGCAACCCAGTATCTTTGGCCGTCGTCGTATCTCCTTTGCAAGACAAGGTAGTCCAGATTATTTTTGATGCTGTCATATCCTGCACTTGACTTCCATAGCGACTCGCCAAGACTGTTACAACTGTTCATCGCTTCTTGCAAGGGCATCGCATCCAGCAAGAGCACACCAGACCCAGCATGGGGGCTGGAACTTTCTATGTGATGAATTTTAGCATCAGCCCAAACCAGTTTGGTCGACAAAGACCTCTTACCCCACAAGTCATTGTGAATCAGAATGGATAGGTCTGAATTCAATGAGCCCGGACTAACAAGTGCTCTAGCCGCTGCCGCCAACAATAAGGTAGAGTACGAGAAAGCACGCGCCATTCTGGTATGAGTATATCCCAGATAAAACAAGCTCGATCTCTGCTGGACATCATGATTATGCAGCTTTTATCTAATTTGAAGAATCAGGATTCTTCGTGTGTTCGTTCAATGGATCTTCCCCGTGTTCCTTTTAGCCATCTACTTCAACCCCGCGCCCGCGCCGGCAAAATAGCTTCCCCCACAAGAGCCGCAGACGATGCCATTCGTCCGGCGACATGGAAGTGAACCCAAGAGTGCCAGGGTACCGCCTTTTGCCTATTCTGTGTGCGCTACAGGACGGAATATTCTCTGCCAGAGCAGTGTCATCGCTGTTGATCGCGACTAAAACAGACAAGTTTGCATGTCGGATAATTGACCCTCCAGGCTAATCGGCAAATTCAAAAAGCTTAGTGGAAGAAGTTTCGTTCTGCAACAGGGTTGCTTTGATTAAAGATTTCTTCACCCTCTGCAGGATTGGACCTGAATGGTTATTCAGCATTTATTCCTTGACGAAAGGTTGGTTACGCCACAATGCGTGGGTCAGGGCAGGGGCAATTGCAAAGGTCACGGGTTTGTCCCGTATAGCATCTTCATTATAGCCGGGCTCAGCTTGTTGACAAGATAATGATACGAATCTGCTAAAGATGCATTCATATTAATTGCGATGAGATTTCCCCACCACCCGCCTTGGACCAGTTGGCCCTCGCACCTGACGAGCTCTCGCCGGCGCCACTCAGGCTCGAGATTGGGTTCCAGCCCCAGCCGACCGATCATTCTTTCTAGTCAATTCCCTCCACGACATGCTCCTACGCTAGAAGACCAATTGTTGTAGCATGGATGATTCGACATCGTACATATGAGCCCAGACTCTGTGACTGATATCAAGACTCGGGCTACAGCTAGGTTTCCCATTTTCATGCACAAATGTGGGGTTCACTGCCGTGAGTCTGTGGAGTGTGAACACCGGAAGCGAGGACGAACTGTGCGATTGAGGGACTTGGTCAAGGTTGCGGATGAACCAAGTGTAGTCAGTAAAGAGAAGCAAAACCATACGTGCTGCGATGTCTTCCAACATGCAGCACATAGTGAACGCCGATGCCGGTGCCATCAAGTCCCACGAGCCATGTCGCGTGCAGCCATAGAAGAGGGGTATCTGCGTCCTAACTCGGAGTGTTGGTCGCTATGCCCGCAACACGGTGCGATTCAGACTTTACCGACGCCTTGCCTTGGACCGTCAGTATCATGCAGTCCACAATTCAATTGATGACTTCGAGATAGGAGTATATACACATTCTCAAAACCCAATGGCAATCGCGCATGCCGCCATGCTGGATGATAAACCTCAAGGCGGAGTCGCGAACCGAGACCCGGCCGCAAACGACCAGGATGGTAACCACCGAGAGGAAGCGCCAAGTTTAGATCAATGTCAATTCGATTCTTCCGAGTTCTAATCGCGTCCACCCTGCGGCATTTAGATTGTGGGAATCGCAATTCAAGTCCATAGTTGAGCTCAACGTTACTTTAATTTAGCTAATTCCCCCCCACGCCGAGGATAGACGCACCCAGACTGCGTGATTTTATAGTGCAAAGGGCTCAGACTCAATAGACCCAAAAACAGACCCATTGACCCGACGTCGTATCCGAAGCAGTAGCTTGAGACTAGCCAGCGTTGGATATCGAGCCTCTTTTGGTTCTGGAATAGACGATGGGAATGGCTCTCCGAGTCCAGCTCAGCAAGTACCCAACAACCCCATCGCAGCAATTGTAGACCAGCAACCCAAAGATGCAATCAAGTAGTCGTGCATTCCCGAGGGTGGCTTGCCTCTAAACCAACCCTAAACGCAAGCATGGCTAGATTTGCTGGAAACTCCATTCCTTTGTGCCGTGTGCGTCGGGACTCGGATACAGTGGCCGGTTCAGGCACCGATAGCGTACAGTAGTGCATTTCATATCGCGGCTGGCGCGAGTCCCCCAGTGATCCCCCCGCGCACGCCGAGTGGGACACGCGGCGAGACAAGAGAGGAGAGGGTAGGGGGAGGGGGTACTACAGTCCTGCATGCACTTCAGTATGAGGTGAGCAGCCAGGCATAGGAGTGCAAGAATCTCGCATAATATTACTCTCCAGAATACAGTCATATTCACACGGTGTCGCGGACAGATTGGTTCCTGGTGGACGCTTCGGGCACGTCGCCAAGGGTACACAATGTGACGTCAATGCGCAATATGTACTCGAGAGAGTCCAGAATCAGATTCCCCTCGGCCTCGGCCCCAGGGACCCGCTTACGAGTGGGGTTTCCGAGTGCTGGGCCAGTTTGGAGAGGAGGGGCAGTCGAATATTGAATTTTAACAGTCGTTAGAAAAGTCGTTGTGGGATGGAATCGTAGATGAAAAAGTTAGCGAGGCTGTAGCGAGTACCTTCAGGAACATCACCGGGGTGAAGCGGAAATCTCGCTCGACAATACTGTACAGTACAGTACAATGTAAGAGTTCGTTATCCAGCAACTCTGCATACTTGGGCGCACCACGTGCCGGCAACGGGGCTTATCAGTGCGCAAGAGGCACCCGAAACTCAACGGTAACTTTTGCGAGATACTTTTGCCAGCTGGCCCTGTTCTGAGTTCTGGTTTTGGGTAGGGTTACGCCCTGCGTTGCCCACTTGATCGACTCCTACCGCGATACCCGTGCACGAGCACCCCGTACCCGGTTATGAGTGGCCGATAAGGCGCAAGAGCTGTCTTGTGTCGTGACTAACGCTGGTATGCTGCGATCTCGGACATCTGCACGGCTGCACGGGGCTCTCTGGGCGCGAGGGGAGAACAATGATGTACATGAGGAGGGGTACTCCGTACGCTAGTAGAGACTAGAGTCATCCGCGATCATGTTAACCATCCTCAGATATTGGTACCTTGAACTAGAATGAAAAGTTGGAGTAGATCAAGGCCAGTGCCAGTGGGAGTGGAGGGATCTCAGTTCCCTCGGCAGATCGGTCCAAAGATGATGGAATGGTTCGACAAAAACAAGGAAGATCCAATCAAGAGTATATACTATAGGTATACTATACAGCCCAATAACCAGTTGTGGAGCATCACGGCCACAACTATCTGTTCAAAATAAGTAGAGCAACGATACAACGTACTGGGAATTCCTGGCATGATGTCAAGATGTCGAGATGGTCTCCTCTGGACAACTGTTTGCGACGATGCCATCATGCAAGTCACTCGACGCAGTACTCCGTACAGTAGATCCTCAACCAGCCATGCTTTGTCTACCCTATGATAGAAGGCGATCAGATCACACACTCCTTTTAGACCTCCGAAAGCACTTGGAAGTCTTGGACCCAGTGCGAACCCCCGGAACCTCCCGGGCCTGCTGGCTCTCCGAGGCGCCAATCAACACACCCACGCGCTGGCCCTGGAGAGCGTCTGCGGAGTCCCAGACATTGCCGGTCCAAGGCGATCACAGTGGAGTCCACAACGAGGAGGGGAGTAGACGAGAGGAGTACAGTAGTACATGCCTCTGAAGTAGTCGTTGTATGTACTCGTGAGTACTCTTTTAGGGTATCGGAGGGAGCGGCTGAGTAGTAGTAGTAGTAGTACTTGTCCTGATCCGTATACTTCCCCCTCGTCACACACACACAAGCCCCTCCCTCCTGCTGTACTTAGTCCCTGCTACTTCTATTCACTCTCATCCTCCCTTGTTCTTCTCCCAGACCATCCTATCCAAGGCCTCCCAGCTTGTTCGCTTTGAACCATTCCGGTACTCGACAACTAAGCCCGATCGCGTGGTAGATCCCCCTTGCCGCGTCGCATCTTACCCGCCCTACGTGGAAGTACAAAGCACCACGCGCATCTGCATCTGCCTTGCTCTTCTACCAACATACACACACACACTCTTCCATCTCCTCGTCCGCGTCGCTGCGACCCCGTCTCTTTGTTTCAAAAAAAGAGGTGAGTTGGTATTCCGTTCTTTGTTCGCCCTGGCTACGCCGTCGCCACCCGTCAACCAAGAATCCCCCCAATCGCGTGGCGCGGCTTATCGCATTTGTATGGAACGGCCTTGTCTGACTCATATGGGCCTTACGCCCTTTCGCGCGCGACAGACTTTCTTCCTCTTCATACCACCCAATATGGCTGCTTCTCAAACCAACTCCAGCATCGCGATGGCTCTTGCTGGCAAGACCAAGACCGCTTCTGTCGATATCCCCCATCCCCGTGCTGGCGCGGGCACCCGCAAACCTGCGTCGCGACCAGGTCACCCGGCCATGCTCCCAACGCCACCCAACTCCATCTCGCCCACCCTTCCTCCACAAGCCTTTAAGCATCGCCCCGCCCTGTCACCAGGATCGGCGCTCTCCACAGTGCCTCAGCTGGACTCCGATATCGATCTCCATGACGCCGTCGACCATGCCAACAGCCAGCATCACCCGGAGTCGGCCTCGCATGAGGATCTCGACAGCGCTGGCGCTATCACGCCCGCCATGCTGGCCCGATACCACCTACCGGAGATTCTCCTGCACCAGGGTCCTCTTGCGATCCGTCACATTATGGGTTTCCTGACCACCTCGGTGCCTGGATTCTCGCGCATACCCCCTGCAAAGGCGCGTCGCCTCGTCGTGGCAGCGCTCGAGGGCCGGGGAAACAGCGGCGAAGCAGGCGGCGTGGATGGCGATGTGCTCTTCGAAAAGGTCGGCTGGGGTCGTTGGGATGCGCGCCGTCGTGGGGACTCCCCACGCGATCGCGAGCGCTCGTTTGCTGTCTCGTCGCCCCCGTCCAGTCTGGCTGGCTCCTTTCTGCAGCGCGGACTGCAGATCGAAGGCCGGCGCGGCTCGACCTGGTCGGCGGTGCGGAACCAGTATGGCGTCAGCTTGGCGGAGTCGACGGCGTTCTCGTATACGGACGACTATGGCGGCCACGAGGACTTGGACATGCTCGAGCACGAGGCCGACAAGATGTCGCTGGATGGCGACGATGGCCGTGAGTTCTGCTCTTCCTCCGAGGCGCCGGACGACCTGCAGGAAAACGAGTGGGATGAGGGCGATGTCACGGACGAAGAAGACTGGGCACAGATTGGCGCGGATGCCTTGCGCGCTCGCTCAATGAATGCCGGTGGGGGTTTCATGCGTAGCAGCAACGTTGCCGCTCGTGCGAAGCCTCTGCCTGTTGGGGCGTTTGGCAGCGCCAGTTTCGGCCCCACTGCGGCCAAGTCGGCGCCCCGCAACTTCGATACTCAGGAACGCGCTGCGGTAGAGGCGCTTCTCAGCCTGGGCTCTATGTAAAGCCTCATTCTACGACTCGTCATGACCGGCGTTTTTTGGGTTTTTTGATCTGGCATTTCTCTTTCCGCACGTCTCAACCTTTTCTGTGCTTGTTGTTTCCGGGATACACATTCACATCTATAATAAGGTCGTCAAGGCTGGACCGGACCGTTCTTGACGCTTTCACTTCTATGGTGCCACTGCCATGAAACTCTATACTGCTGTCCCGTTGCAGTTTCTGGCACCCAACTGCCACGTCACTTTTTTCGATTACTGGGCATCTTTCATCCTTGTTTGGCGTTGGACATGACTACGTTCGGGCTCGTTTCGGACGGGCGTTCTATACAGGCGTTCATTTGGTTTACTCTTCATGAAATGGCTTGCCTCTGGCACGGCGGCAATCTGGCTACTTCTACCATTGCCGCGCCGTGTCAAGCCTGAACTCCCCCACTCCTTTCTCCTGTCTCTTTTCCTTTGGATAGCAAGTTCTTACATTGGGGATTGATTTCAGATTGTGTTGTGGGCTATATCGCATTTTTTTTCTTTCTCTTATGGCATCGAGGCCCGGGACTTCAACCATATCCTGTGGTGCTCGCTTTTTCTGGTGTACTCATTTTCTAATATCCACCGATTCTCTTGGTTCTTGATTATTTCTTTGGGTCTGTTGAGTCTTTGTTCTCTCCTCTGGTGCCACCCCGGTCACTTGGGTGTTTGCAGTCATGGAGAGTTTGGAAGATGGCTGGTCGTCTTCACTGCACTGTACTGGCCTCTTCTTTATCTTCTGTGGCTCGCGGGATTCCTCGTGATTGGAATATTCTGGATTCTAGGCTCCTGGTCATCTTCACTGATTTCACTGGGTGTTTCGAGTCTCGGACTGGCCTGCTCAGTATCCGGCTCGTTGCGGGGATTTTGTGTGTATGGTCCTCTCTTCGGGTTGAATATTGAGCGTGGCTTCGGGGTGGTTACATGATACGAATGGAGTGGCTTGTTGGGTTTCATTCATGGCCTTGTTGTATACGTTTGGCCAGACGATGGATACTTTGTGGGTTCAGCGGCCTGGCTGGTTTGCGTGTTGAATATCTGAAAGCCAAGTACATCGGCCAGGATGCAGTTGCCTTGTGCATGGCTTTGTTCGGGTAGCTGGTTAATCCATCGCGTTGGAATTGGAAACTTCCCTGGTATTTTCCGTAGATCTGGTAGTGCCGCGTGATAGACCTAAGAAAGTAGGAAACCGTTGTTTGACACTGCTCGCCAAACAGCGCCAGCCGGGAGCATGGAAAGGACCAGCTCACCTCCATGAAAGAGCGAGCTTGGTATAAATCCAGTCCATTCCCCACTCCACCACTTTCCCTCTTCAACATCTACATTCGACGGTCAACTCATACCTGTCTATATACATGACTATATCCTGATCTGATCTATTCACGGCTTCTACTCAGCGGGGTCGTCTCACGAATGGGCGTAACTGAATGTCTGTGGCGACAATTCAACAACGATCCTCTCAGTCTCCGCGGAGGTTGCGTACCTGGTAAGTCATATTCCTGTCCCCCTCAGAAGAACGATCACTGATACGTCTTATATAGACTCCCTCCCCATTCCTATTCCGAGTGTTGAAGGCCTTCAAGAACAGCGTGCGACCCGTCAAACTGCTCTAGTCTGTGAAAATATAGGCCTTAATACCCCGCGACGCCTTGGAGTCATTTCTGTCCCCGCAACGAGACACACAATAACACACGGTGCGTCGCAGATCGACAGTCTTTCGTTCTCACGGGATGATCTGATCAGCTGTGGATACCATTTGGTGGACGTCTTAATTAGATCTCCAGGGCATCTGCTGGGCCAGCACGCGAGAAGCATAGGGCAACTCACCCTCCACCTTAATCACCAGGTTACTAGCAAGCTTGGTCACTTCTGGGGGGTGGTTGGACGTGTTTTGGGGGTGAAGAGCGAGTGAAGACCTCCCGGGGCGACACGCGGGTACTTGATGCATTGGAGGGTGAGTGATTACCGCTGGAGACTTGATTTGGATGGGGAACTGATGAGACTCATATATTTAGTAGATCGTCCCTCCTCCTTTCAGAATGCAATATTGACTGCCTTGCTTGTTCGTTGTCTACCATGAGCGACGGGGTACTTCTGGGAGAAGAGCTATCCATGAGCTATCTCTCGCATCGGCAGGGCAGCGTTGATGACCTTGGTGTCGTTGAGGGAACCATGCGAACTATGTTCGGTTTCTCAGCATCTATCGAGTTCCCCATCTTGCCTTGAGCAGTGGACCTGATAGCCCTGGGTTCAAAAATACTTTATCTATCACTCCGCTGACACCCACGGGATGAGGTCGATGAGAGATTGACGAGGCTCCGCAACGAACAAGCCATTTCCTTGCCTCCCTGGACATATACATTCTTCAACGAAGCTAGATCGTGGCAACAGCCCTTGTGCTCGCTTGAGACTCCACGCAGAAAAGTGTCCATCAACGCAAGAGACAGGCTTCCAAAACGGTCCAAATCCCTATTCCTCTGCTTTTTGGTCGTGAGGACCGAGGCTATCTATGTCGCTTCATTTTCTTGCCGACAAAGCTCAGCGGCCAGTCTTGAAGATGATCCTGGCTTTCGCAAGTTGTCAAAGCTCAGCCACGTTGATCTGCAAGGCCGAAGCTTGGTCACGATTCCCCTCACCCTGTACAAGAAGTCCTCTGAGATCATCTCGTTGAACCAAAGAAGAAGCTTGAACGCTACCCTGCGCGTCGAAGGGTCCCAATGGCCTCTGGACATGCATCGACGCCTGAGTTGTCTCCAGCTCTTACGCTCCCAAGGCGAACGCCTTACTTTAACAACACCTTCCGTTCATGGATGCCCACTGGAACTCACTGGAACTCAGATGTGGAACAAGGTCATGATCTTAGCCTCGGAATCTTCTGCCTAGGCAGATGCGAATTGGTTGATGATGGGATCATTGGACTGGTGTGCCTTCTAGAGAAGCCGGGTTAAGACGCTCCCCAAAGACCTACTCATTCCGACCCTTTCCACGACCTTTCGGATCCAGACCTGACAGACTCGTATACCGTTCTTGGCCTACTGCTATTAAACCACGCGAATCTATCGCGGGATTCTAGCAGATCCTGCGGGCTAGGAAACACACCCTGTCGGCATTATGCCTCTTACTCCGCTACATTGAAGCATGAGAGACAGGAGCCCGATAAGGGGACAAGTTTCGGCCCATTGATGGATAATGCCGCACGCTTTGGCACGAAGCAGCAAATCCATCACGCTGCTCCGACATACCTTGCTCCTTTCTATTTCTTCACAGCTATCCGAGCGTGCCTGATGCCACGCTCTTCGCGAGAAAAGGATCAGACCAATGACAACAGGGCAATGATCAGGAAGTCATGATCTGGCATGAGAAGCAATCAGGGACTAGCATAGCGAAACCGTGCAAACCGCCTACCCTCGCCGTCTGCGCCCTGTCCTTCCTCCTCCCCACTGTTTCCAGTCGCTAAATACCTTCATAATGACTGTCGTTGAGTCGGTCAAGGACGCCGTGGGTCTTGGGAGACCTCGGGTACGATTGCCTGGTTCAATTGAGCCAATTACCCGCACCTGTGTCTTGATGATCTGAAGCGAACTTTGCATATCGGTTCCACATGCGATTCATGCTGTTTTACAAGCATGCCTTCGTTCCGAAATTCGGGGCAGAGGACTACAGGTCTCGGTATGAATGGCAGAGCCGTGGTTCAAGGCATACACCTCACCCGGGTATGGCTCAAGCTACGCCTGGTCCTGAAATCTGTTGACGAAGTGTTTCAGCTGTGAATCTGTGCCTGCCTTTTCCGCCCCCTAGGAAGGGCGAGATGCCACCTATGCAAGACGAGATCGAGAACACAGCCGAATTCCTGCCCCATTTCGTCGGCCGCGTCAACCGCTCATCATCTTAGCCTCATTATCCTGCGCGAATGACGCAGATCAAAATGTAGGATCAAGGCGAAAAAAACGTCCGTTCATCCCAATTACCACCGATCTATCCGCGACTCGAGAGCTGAGAAACTTGACAGACTCAAGCTCTTTGTCCTGAAACCTCGGCGGGCTTTGGAAGAGCTAGTCTCAAATCAGCCAGGTGTGACTGCCGGTCTGGACACAGCTCACATACCGTCCCCAACCCGCCCCCAAGAAACTTGTTAAAGGGACTCGTCGCCACCTTAATGTGGGCGTGAGACTAAAACGTTTGTCTAACTGGTTCCAACGTCACTGAGCGGTTTTAGCGGTTGTCAAGATGGCGAACGTTGTGGCGTTTAGAGATTTCTGTCTAACTGGACGTCCGCTTCAGTACTCAATGCCCAGGAGATGACAGATCAACGACCTTTCGAGTACTCACGGGCCAAGCTTATGTTCCATCCACTCGTCACATCCATCGACAAGCAGCGGTTCGTTCAGAATCTTCCTGGAATATCTCGTTTCCAGGCTGTCTTGTATACAGGGGTCTCGGCTCGGAGATGCGACCACTCATCCATCCGTGCGACAGCAATGTGATAACAATGGAGAGATCCGACTTGGCACCTGGTCTTCCCGGATTTCTCCTCCCCAAGGTCAAGGATAGGGTGGCTGCATGGCTGGGAAGAATCCATCCAGCTGAAGGCCCGGCATCACGACACACCCAAGCGATGTCAGGACGGGCTTGTGAACATCAATCCTCTTGCCATTAATGAGAAATCGATGATCGGGATTCCGAATGTTATACCTCATGACATACGCTGTCACCAGATCTTCCCATGCTTGGAGTTAAATCAAAGAGTTCCGATGCTTTGTGCCTCTTATTCGAGTCATACTTCAAGATCCACAAAGTTTAGAATAATGACGCGGGGCTGGCCGTCCTTCATCCAGCTGACGGACGAAGGAGTCTTCTACTGCTCATGTACCATGCCGGAACAACAGAGATGCACGGTTCCGAGCAGAGTTCGACCAGCATAGACATCCGCATCTCGGAAATACCCGTGGACTCAGCTGTCATTATCTGCGTTGACTGGAAACCATGGTTCCCCGTGTACATGGCGTGCCACGTGCTATGTGGCAGTTGGAACACGGCTTCATAGATCGTGGGCCACAGGCATTGCGCAACCACAAACCGAACATTTATGTCGGCAACGCTCTCGGCACCTCCCTACGCTGTGAGCGCCGGAATGCAGAACTCGTTCTGGGGAACTTGTCCTCCGCGCTGATCAGCTATGTGACATCCGTCGCTGAGGGCTCGGGAGAATTTATCCATGTTGCCACTATTGATCGGTGGAAGAATAAGGGGGCCTGTCGGTTTATAAGGAATACAGCTTCTACGTCACGCGTGCTTGTCTACAGGAGCATACTCAGGAAAGATCTGGTTGGAAAGGAGGAAAGCGGCTCTTCATTTGGTTGTAGTAGCGGCAGTTTCTTCATCGAGGACAAGACTCAAGAGATCGAGGGTTCAGGTTGTCTGGTGCGTGGAATAGTGTGCGCTGTGCAGTTCTACTTTTGTTGCAATTCAATGTTGATGTTGAGATAACTTGAAGTCAAATGTCATAAGTACGTAAATCCCGCCGGCCGCAATCCCATTCCTAGTCCAAGTAATACCAACCCATGGGAAATCACAAGAGTAACAACAAGATACCGAGGGACAACCCTCCAAAGAGATTCCTAGGCCTAAAAAGACGAAAACCCCCCATTCTATCCCAAACCAAGTATCCATATCCAAACCCAGACACCATGCCCAACCCACACCCCCATCACTCATCGATCATCATCATGCGCATTGTTAATCCGCTTCCACACCTCCGCCTCAACCTCGGCCAGCTTCGACCCAGCAGTCTGCATCCACCCCTTGGCAGTATTGAAGAAAGACGGCTCACCGTCCTCAGGGAAGATGCTACTCGCACCCCCACCTCCACCGCTATTATAGTGCAACGGCAATCCCGCGGACCCAGAGCCCCCACCCGCCGGGGCCTGGTATACCGAAGAGTATGGGGTTGAAGTCGAGTTTGGAACCTCAGAGACGGTATGCGGTGAGCGGTGGTAAGCATACGAGGGACTAAATTGGGTCGAAGGCTGCGTAGCCTGCGCCGCAGACGCGACGGACGGGGTGATAGCTTCTCCTGCCCTGGGCGGTGGGGGCACGGTAGCTTGCACGGTAGCGGTAGGTGGTTGCGGTACAGCGCCGGGCTGGGGAGGAGGCGGGGCTTGAGTCGATGTTGAAGATGGGAGGGTAGATGTTGGCGTGGGCATCACGTTAGCCGCTTGTTCTGCCAAGCCCGCTGTTGGGGCTGGGAGGCTTGGTGCGGCGCCTGGTTGGGCTGGCAGGCTCGTTGGCTGCGCGGCGGCGTAGATGGGGGAGTAGGAGGGCGCTGTTGCTGTCGCTGAGGTCGGTTGGGGTTGCGTCGCGGTAGTGGTTTCGGCCTCAATAGCTGTGGCGGGCTGGGGCTGCGCTTTGGCTGCTGTGGTTTCGTCTTCTGTCTGGTTGGCGTTGAGAGGGGCGGAGGTGTAGGTCTTTATGCTACCTGGAGTCGACATGGTGAGAGATGTATGTGAGTGGTGATGATGCAAACTTGCAAAGAGGGAGGAGGTTGTGAAGGCTTGAGAGGAGAAAAGGTAAGGGACGCTCAAGGAGAGAGCTTCTCAGCCTAGACGTCATGCGCCTTCCGCAGTGGGGCGCTTGCCGCGTTGTGGGTTCGTTGCGGAGAGCTTCAGCCTCGAGCCTTCAGGGGGTTTGAATGATCGTCGCAGATGGGAATCGCGTTGGAGCAATGTATCCTGGAGCTCGAATAAACGACGTGTATACTTTGTCAAGACTTGACTTGTTGAGTTGATTCAGACGCAAGCGGCCGGAGGTTCGAGCCACGTTATCAAGAACAGCAAAGGGAGAATGAAAATCAGGCAGCCAAAGGAGA
Organism: Penicillium simplicissimum; assembly: GCA_024706585.1. Classification (NCBI taxonomy): domain Eukaryota; kingdom Fungi; phylum Ascomycota; class Eurotiomycetes; order Eurotiales; family Aspergillaceae; genus Penicillium; species Penicillium simplicissimum. The sequence continues at coordinate 1,750,615 of JAMZTW010000061.1, forward strand.
GGGCCGCGAGGAGTCCTGACTCCTGACACCCTCGCGATGGCTCGCAGTGAGGCAGAAATATTTTTCGTCTACACACTACGCTCAAAGACTTTACAATGGAGACCAAGTACGCCAAGAGACACATTTTTGAAAGAAAAAAGAAAGAGTTTGCAGGCAGTAAAGTACATTGGGTACAAAAAAAGGGAAGAGACACCATTCTATGCTTCAAGATCCCCCGGAACCCATTTCTTGACGCATCTATCTTTTGATATGCCACAACCTCAACTTTCCCATGCCCCGGAGTTGTTACCAGACCAGGGGGTTGTGTATCGCTCTCCCCGACTCCAGTAAAACTACAAGGTGAAGAAGAAATCCAAGAAGACAAGCCGCTTTAGGGGCGAGTCATCTATTTGAACTTCTTGCCGAAGAGGAGCAGCTGGACCTGGTCGTAGATGGACAGGACACCAGCACCGGCGACACCACGGAGGATGTTGGCACCGGCACCCTTGAAGAGGGACTTGGTACCCTCCTGGGCGATGATCTGGCGGGCAGCATCCAGGGAGGACTTGTACTTGACGGCCTCACCCGAGGTCATCATCATGCGACGACGGACAGTGTCCAGAGGGTAAGAAGCAACACCAGCAGCAGTGGTAACAGTCCAGCCGAGCAGGAAGGAAGCGAGGAAAGAGCCCTCAAGAGGACCAACCAGGAGAACGGGCTTGATGGAGTCGTACATGCCGAAGTACAGACCACGGTAGACGACAATTCCGAGAACGGAGGGACCGAAACCACGGTAGAGACCGGCAATACCGTCGGAGGCGAGGGTCTTGCGGTAGACGTCAACGAGACCGTTGAACTGACGGTCACCGCCACCCTTGGCGGACTTGGCGTCGTTGGCCAGACGGGTACGAGCGTAGTCCAGGGAGTAGACGAAGAGGAGGGAAGTGGCACCGGCAGCACCACCGGAGGCCAGGTTACCCATCATCCACTTGGCGTAGCCATCACGGTCCTTCTTGTAGGCGAACATGGACTTGTAGGTGTCACGGAAGGCAAAGTTAAGAGCCTGGGTGGGGAAGTAACGGATGACGTTGGCGGTGTTACCACGCCAGAGGGAGACGACACCCTCCTGGGCGGCGGTGCGCTTGAAGCAGTCAACGATACCGTTGTACTTGCGGTCGAGACGACCCTGCTTGAGCATCTCATCCTGTTGTGATGAAGAGAGGCGGGTTAGACATTGATCGATTGGTCGAAGGGAGGTTGATAACAAGGCAGGGTCCGACCGTTACACGGGCCGCGCGCGAGGGAAAATTTTTTTCCTCGAGACAACGCATTGGCAATTGTCCCATCAGAGGCCAGCCGATTGCGAGAACAATCATGGGTGGAATTTTCCGCATCTCGGTTTGGTCGTGATCGATCGAGACACTGCATGTTGAATTGTTGACTAACCTGGTTCTGGATCAGGAGCTTGACACGCTCGATGGGGGCAGCAGCGGTCTTGGAGACAGCGGCGGAGACACCACCCACTAGGAATCAGTTAGTATTGAGGATTGTGATGGCGTTGAGTGATTCCAGCCAGGAGGCTGGATGGTTGTCCAATGGTGTGAAAACGTACTCAGGAAGTCAACAACGAATCCCTGTGAAAAAATTTTGTTAGCGCCATCTGCGTTGACACGGTCTGTAGTCATGGGCCTCGCTGTCTGGCTGGCTCTCAATTCCATGCTTGCCAAAGACTTGATGCATCGAGGATGATTTTGATATCATCGAGATCGTTCTTTGTTGTTGCAGCTCGGAATCGATGGCCAGCGCAACAGGGGGGTGCTCCGATGAAGTGAGAGGAAGAGACTTACGGGCATGCCCATGAAGGACTTGTCGCCCTGGCTAACGTCACCCTTGGCCATTGTGAAGGTTGCAAAAGAGATAGATGCAACAAAGGAAGAGAGGAGAGGGATGTGTCGAGAAGAAAGGACACTGGGGGATGAGAGGGAAGAAAAAGAAGAAGAAGAGAGTGAAGGGGCGGAAGGGGGAGAAAAAATACCTGTACGCGGGTGGAAGCGAATGGTGGCCACTAGCGCCCAATCAGGAAGGCCAGGCGCCCGTACCGTGTGAAATGACGCGGTATTCGCGCGGTATTCTGCCGTATTGCGTCGGGGCCTTGCCGATATCTCCCGATCGCAGAAATTTTTTTTTTTCCTGACGATCGCCATTTTGGGACGTCGATGGCGCCCAGTGGCCATTCTTGGGATCCGAGAAATTTGTATTATATCAGGATAGAGATCTATCGAATGCATAGGACTTACTTTCTCAATGCTTGTATCGCCCTCTCCAACAAGTCCGAATACCCCGAATTGCCCGAGTGATCACCATCACCAGGTTCACTGTCTCTGCCAGGCCCAGCTCAGCTGTAGTCCGGAGCAACGGCGATGTCCAAGCGCACCGTACTGTACAAGTGTCCATCGTGAACTGTGGTAACACTCGATACGGCGTATGTTTCCCCGTCCAATGCCGTCCCAGCCTCCTCCACCGAGTCCACCCACACCGGGGGCAACCTCCTTTTTCCTTGGGCCTCCCCGAGTATCCGAAGGGCAGGCCCGGTTCAAGGTTGCGACTTCAACTGGGGGGAGCTTGCCACCGACTCCTCTTCCCCCGAGAATCGAGCCTGGACGTTTTCATGGTATTCCCACTTATGGCCATTTGCCTTTGAAGATGCGCGAGGCAGACAACGGCTGATAATTACTCCATTCGTGATTTGTTGGTCAACTTGGTCCTTTTCGCCAGGCTCGGACCGAACATACAGAAGACGGGTACGGAGTAGATTAAACTCGGATGAAGAATCCTCATGGTGCTGGCTGCAAGGTTTGCGTATAGTATGCATGGATCTAGTTATGTGTACCGCTCGATGTATCATGTATGTATACCGAGCATTCAGAGAGTGCATGTTGATTTCGTGCATAGCATCAAATTTCAAAAGTCTCACCATCTCAGATCCCAGGCGACAGTCTTCCTTTCTGGGCATCGCCGACTGAATCTCTGATATGAGCCATTTTCACTGAGGGCTATTTTGGTAGCGGGTACAACCTTTAAAGTGGAGAGGAGCCGCATGTGAAAAGTACCTGGACAAGGCCAGGGACACGCCAATAATACGGCTCCACTTTCCAACTGGGTTCCTCCATGTGGAACACCCATCGAGCCTGTCAAAGAATCAAACAGAGACTACGATACAGCATGGCTTTTCACTGTGGCAACGACCGCTAATGGTTGATAGTGCTGCTTGTATACCACATTTGAGAGAAACCCCCGTCACGTAGATCCGAATTGCGTCTTCTGGAATCCATCGCTGTCTGGTTATATTTCGACCCGGATTGCCGTATGCGGTTTGTTTGTTTTGAGAGCCTTTTAAGGTAAGGTTGGAAAAGTATCTTTCGTATTGCTTTTGAGCTTCGATTGAGCTGGTTAGAAAAGGAATAGCACCATCCGAATCGAAGAGCTTGCTTCGAAGATCCCAAGCGGTCGTTCCAGAGCATAGGTTCGAGTTACATAGGTGGATGCCCGGAGACTCTCTGTTGCTGGGCTGGGCAAATGGGAAATATATACGGAGTACAGCTACCAAATGGAACGCGCCTCCAGGGACAAGTTTCATCCGCAATTTGAGCATTGATTACAAACAGCTATGGATTTCAGTGAATACGTAGAATAAACCCCATGCTCCAGATAGTAGTATAACCAGAAGATATGAACAGAAAATGCCTTTTTGTTGCGCCTGCGCTCAGTGCTTCTTAGATCGCTTCCGCTTCTTCCTCCCGCTACCGTCGCCCTCGCGGATATCAATTTTGGTCTCGTCACCATCTTGCTCCTTCTCAGCAGCTTGCTTTCGCTTGCCAGTGCCAAACTCCCATGCTGGGCCTTCCTCATTGCCGAAGGTGTCCTTCCGCCACTGGCGCAGGCGAGCCTTCTTGCCCAGCTTGCGCTCATCCTTGGCCTTCTTCTCTGCATCGCGGAAGGAGGCAAGCTTCTTCAGGCCGGCAAACTGGTTGAGCTGGCTGTCATCAGCCATGAGAATGTCGCGTGCGGTCAAACCGAAACTCTGGGGTGAGGTCTCGCGGTAGCGGAAACGGGTGGCGTTCTTCTTGGTAGCACCGGGAAGCAGGGTGATATCGAGATCCAAATTGCGGTCGACTGCCTCTTCGATGCGGAGACGTTCCTTGCGAGCATCACGCTTTTGTTCACGTTTCAGCTCGGCCTTGCTCTTCTTTTTGGAACCAGAGGCACCCTCCTCCTCCTCGTCAGTTTCTTCTTCCTCAATATCAGACTCAAGTGACGGCTTAACGGCCTCCTCATCCTCGTAGTCGGGAATCAAGTCTTTGATATCAATGTCGTCATCCCAGGTGGGCTTCTTCGGCTTCTTCTTGCCCTCTGTTTCAGGCTCCTCGTAGTAGCCCTCTCCGAAGCGCTTCTGCATCTCCTTTTCCCATTCCTTATCATCCCAGGCCTCATCAAGGAATCGGGCCCAGTCTTCATCCGTGAACTCAGCGGCACGTAGACCAGCCACCTCCTTGATTTGCGCGACCTTCTTCTGGAGCTCCTCGGTCTTGAGTTTGCGCAGGCGGTTCTTTTCGGTTTCGCGCTGCTTCTTCTCTTCCTCCTTGCGTTGACGCTCAGCGTCCCGGAGCTTCTTTCGGGCGCTCTTTTCCTCACGACGAACGGACAGGCTGTTGGTGGTGTCACGGGCGTGGGTCATAATCTTCTCATTGAGCTTGCTGGGATCTTCGAAGCGGAAGTTGTAGGCCTCCTCGAAAGCATCTGCCCGGTCCAATTCCTCATCGTCATCAGACTCGAACGGATGAAGCTCCCGTCGATCACCCTCGGGGATCCAAGCCCGGGCGGACATGAAGTTGGACAAGAACGTTTCGGGGTCTTTGTCTGCATTTTCGATATCCAACTTGATCTCCTTTTCAGGAACAACGTCGGCACCACCAGCTTTGCGAACCAGGAAGTTGTCCTCCGCATCCTCCATCTCATCGTCTGAGTCGGCTGCGTGCATTTCCTTGACCAGCGCATCCTTCAACTCGGCTTGCTCCTGTGCAAAAGTCTTGATAGGCGCTTTCTCCTCTTCCTCGGCGGCATCAATTCCCTTCAAGAGATTCTCGCGGTGGTAGTCATGCAGCGTCATGGGTTTCTCCTTCTTTTCTTTGGGCGCCTCGGCATCGGCATCGGCATCGGGCTCGGTGTAGAACTTGGCATTCGCATCATACACGCGGGGGTCCTTCTCGCGGATGGCCTTCAGAGTAGCCATGATCTCGGCATCAACAGCTTCGGTAACTAGCTCGCCAGCGTCGTCTTCTTCCTCATCGGAGGAATCGTCTTCGTCGGAAGCCTCATCCGCTTGGTGCTTTCCTAGACTGGTGGTTTTGCCATACTTGGACTCGACTGGAAGACAAGATAGTTTTAGCAATTTTTCAAATTAGATTGTGAAATTTGTAGTTCAACCATACGCTTTTGCACTTCTTCTCTCTTCTTATTGTACTCAAATCGGCGGGCATAGTCTTCGTTGATCTTGAACCCTGCCTCGGGGGCCTTGGTAAGAGAGACACCACCTGAATCATCACCGGAGTCGCTGGAGTTATCGTCGTCCCAAAGGGTCCGCGCCTTCTTCGATGGTGGCTCCATGGCTGTTTTCACAAATTTGTTGAATGAGCTGCGTCGCAGAGAAACCCGCGGCCGGCAGAAAGAAAAAAAATCTCACACCGCCCATCTGTCCAAGAAACCGCCTGTATCTTATGCCTGAATTTCAAGGCCTCAATGTAGCCATCTTCAGGCCACACTTCCGGGGGTCGCTGACGTAGCCAATAAGATCACCGTAGGCGAGGCCGACAGGTTCACGCCGCTGACCAGCACGTGGGCAACTCTCTCCAGGTTCCTTGAACACCTGCTTCTTGCTCTGGCCTTGCTTTTCGAGTCTTGGGAAAGAATCCATCGTGATATCGCACTGTTGTGCTTCCCTTTTGTTCGCGTCAAGTGTGTGGCTGGAGACATGCACTAGATGTCGACTCAATCGCACACCCCGTTACCCCAGGTTGGGAAGCTCGTGAGCGTGGTGTAAGTCCCGACGCGTGCTTGGTAGACGATCAATGCTAATGCCATTCTACCTGCTTAGCCCTGTTGGTCTCAAGGAGGCTGCCCTGGACTCGCCGACCTTCCGCGCAACCACCCTCCACTTCTGCGACCAGATCGAATTCATTGAGAGATGGCTTGATGGGTATGCCAAAGCCGCGGCGAAGCTCGCCTCCGAGGTGGTGGCTATGGAGAGTGTTGTTAATAGCTTCCTCTCCTACTCCAACCCTCTGGTCGTTTCGGAGGCCGTCGTCGACCATGATTATACGTTGTTGGCAATGAGGCGGAGCGGAGAAGGGTCAAAAGATCTTTGGAATGGACTGGTCATGGCCACCAAGAAGATGGAAACGCTGATTGCAGAGCCTATTCGTGTGTTTATCCATGAAGATTTGCGGCACTTCAAGGTACCTGCAGGCCCTTTCTGCGTTGTTCACCTATGCGTCGCATGGAGCTAATGTTCCTACAGGAAAACCGCCGCGCTCTCGAGCACGCCCAGAAGCAATACGACTACTTACAAGCTCGATATGCCTCGCAGTCAAAGTCAAAAGAGGCCTCCGCCTTGAGGGAAGAAGCGTTTCAGCTCCACGAGGCTCGTAAAGCATACCTCCGAGCGTCCCTGGACTTTTCCGTGCAGGCTCCTCAGATGCGCAATGCACTTGATCGACTTCTAGTTCGAGTCTCCTTCGACCAATGGCGAGAGTTTCGTTTGTTCCACAACAACAACAGTTCAACGTTCTCAAAGTGGTCCGGTGAGATGGATCGAATCAAAGGCTGGGTTCACGAGATGGAAGCGAGTGACCGATCTGCCAAGCGCGAGCTCCTAGCTACGAGAAAACAGATCGAGGAGGCTGCAGAAATAGTAGCCCGTCCACCCCGCGAACTTGAGGACTATTCAATCTCCACTGTCCCGTACCTCGGCTCCCGACCTCTGTCCGCGCTGAACATGGGCAAAGAGGTGAGGCCCGAGAAGCAAGGCTGGCTCAATTTGCGGACGTTGTCAGGCAGACCTAGCCGCACAGTTTGGGTGAGGCGTTGGGCCTTCCTCAAGCATGGTATTTTTGGATGTCTTGTACAAGGTTCCCGCACAGGTGGTGTTGAAGAAAGCGAGAGAATTGGTGTTCTTCTCTGCAGCATTCGCCCTGCATTCCAAGAAGAGCGAAGGTTCTGCTTCCAAGTGAAGACCAAGAACAATAGTATCATTCTTCAGGCCGAGACTCAAAAGGAGCTGATGGAGTGGATTGGCGCATTCGAGGCCGCTAAACAGAAAGCCTTGGAAAATCCTACCAGTGCCGATCTGTCCATCTCCGGGAAAGTAACTGTTCAGGACCCTGCTTTCTCCATATCACAGCCTCCTGCACCAGAATTCACTGCCGACCCAAGCGAGTCTCTCACTCCGCACCTCAGTGATGAGCCGTCTCATTTTGAACGAAGCTCGACACTCCCCGTCCCAGACCGTGATGGGCTTGCCATGCGAAATAGTACCGATGTGAGTGGCCGGAGACTTACCGGCTTGGACACAGAGTCTTCTGCTCGTGAACACGCGAGGGAGCACACATCTCGAATTATCCAAAAGCTGGATCTGCATCGCAAGTCGAACAACGCCGCACCCGTATCCCCGTCGATCCCCGGTCCTGCGAGCGGTATTGCCAGTCTCATTTCCGCTAGCCACAATCTCCTCCCTTACGGAGGCGCCGCAGCGGCTAGTGTTCGAGACGGCGAAGGGAATCGCGGCCGCAGCTCAAGCAACGTGGACGAGCCCGGAGTTAGCCTGGCACCCGCTACTCTTGCCAACCCACCAGCGCCTACAAGCATGAGTAAGGCTGCGGTTGTGGTAAGTAGCGAAAGAGGAATCGGACTTGGCCTCGTTGATAGCACAGGCGGAATGCCAAGTGGTATGATGGCCAACCTGTGGGGAAGCTCCAATTGGGGATTCATCAACAAGTTCCAGCGGGAACAACCATATACAAACGGTGATCATTCAGACACTGCAGCTGAAGGTCGCCCGGCATCTGTGATGAGTGACTCTGATAAACAGAATGTTGCGGCCCAAACGGATCTCCAAGGCCCATCTGCAGCACCCCGGCAGCCATCTGGACCGCGTCACCGCCAGACCGTCAGCCTCGACGGAGAGGATGCGTCAAAGATCCAACGAGCTGCACGAGCTCTCGTTTCCGAAACTCAGTATCCCAGCATCTATCCACAGCAGTTGAAGATTCAGGATGCGCAATTCCGATTGCTCTTTCCCGATGTCAAGAAAGAGGAACCTTTGGTCTTGGTTTTCAGGGCTACCTGGAGTCCAAATGAGCAACAAGAATTCCCTGGCAGAGCCTACGTTACCACTCGCAGTATCTATTTCTACAGCCATCACTTTGGCCTCGTTTTGACAACCAGTGCCGCTTTGGACAACATCAAGGAAGTGACCGCGGCTTCCGGGCGCGACTGTGATTTCCTGTTCCTTCACACAATTCCTCCGCTGGGCAGCGATACCCCTGGTCGCATCACGATTAAGACGTTCCTTGAGCCTCTTCGATTGCTCCAGAGGCGTCTGAACTTCTTGATCCAAGCATCCATTGCCGTGCAGCAGATGGGTCTAGAAGGCATTCTCCGAGAGCTTATCAAGATGGACACTGGATCCACGGTCCGACCCTCTAGTGCTGACAGCTGGGAAGAGGTTGACTCTGGAGTGGACACCAAGAACGGCCAGGATATACACCTTCCGATCTACATCGACAAAGATCTTGACATTGATGGAGGAAAGGGTGGCCGTGGTAAAGATCATACAAGATTCAGACTCCCCACCCAACCTGTGGAGTACGTTCCTCAGGGCGATCTTACTTTGGCGGCGGAGAAGATACTCGACGTCAGTCCGAAGGCATTGTTCCATATCCTGTTTGGTGATAAGAGTGCAGTATGGCAGCTTTTGCTTCATGAACGAGAAGCGCGAGGTATGTGCATCATCTAAGTGTGTGAGAAGCATTCACCTTCCGATATACTAACTCATATGAAGAAATCAAACAAGGGCCATGGGTGAGCACAGAGGCGCGGCATCTTCGAAGAGACTTTCATTATCAGATCGAGACGACAGACATCTTTGGTGGGGCTTTCCAAGAAAAGAGAACAATTTGCAGTTTGCTGATACGTTGACGATCAGGACGGTCTCGCAACAATGCTATCTCGGATTACCAGATCATCGATGTGCTCAACGACCACCTCTGTTATGTGATCACCGACAAACGAACTCCATGGCATCTTCCCTTCCGTCGGTCATTCCGTCTTGTGAGTAAGGTGGTGATCACCTTTGTGGCCAAGTCCAAGAGCAAGCTTGCCATCTACACCAAGGTTGAATGGCTGAAATCACCTTACGGCCTGAGAAGTAAGTTAAGGGTGGACACCGAAATCTGAAAAGCTTGATTCTGACTATGGCACTAGATATGATTGACAAAAGAGCGGGCAGCGACTTGGAACAAGACGCTCTGGATCTTGTGGATCTGGTCAGTGACCAAGTGCGCCGGTTGGGTGCGCACAGTCGTACCAAGAAAGCCATCACCATCTTCGGCCATGTCGGCCGCCAGAGTAACGTGACCCAGTTTACTGGCGCTGGAGGGAATCTAAAGCTGGAATCGCGCAAGCGTACTCAGCGCACCATGCCACAGCTTGTCTTGGAGACAGTCTTGTCTTTCCTGGAAAGTGCCTTATCTTTCTTGATGCAGTCCTCCTTCGGCCTCGTTGGCTGGACCTTGAAGACTCTGAACGCGCACAAGGTCATCTTGGTCTTGCTCATAACGAGTGCTCTCATGAACGCGTTCTATACTTCCCGGGAGGGCTGGGACTGGTGGCACGAGCGACAGGCCAGCAACTTCATGGCCAGGTTGGGTGTTCAACCAAATCTAGTCATGAGCAAGGCTATCTACATCCGAGACATCGACGAAGCTGTTGCCAACTCGACTATCTGGCCCAACAGTGGGAACACGAGCACATGCTTTGGTGCCTTTAACGAGCACAGCATGCGATACGCCGAGCTCCCGCTCTCGCTGAGCACGTCGAACCCACGCGACGCAGTCGCCAAGAGCGCAACCAAGCGTTTCTTGCAAACTCGAGAACGCCTCGGGATGTACAGACACAACCTCTTGGTAGCTCTGCGCGTCGTGAACAGTATCGAAAAGGAAGTGATTCAGAACGAATGGGAGCGATGGCTCCGTGAGGAACTGCGTCGCTGTCGCCAAGTAGAAATCCTTCTTGGAGGAGGCAATGATGCCGACGGCGACACGGCCGCCCAGGTTGCCCAGGCAGAACGAATTTTCGCCGAAAACACAGGCAACATCAAAGAGTGGTATGAGCGGTATTGCACCAGTTGTCGCCAGGAGCAGGAACAGGTTCTGATCCACCAGCAAGATCGGGAGAATCTGCTTATTTGAGTTGAAGCGTTTTGTTCCTTGTACAACTCCCGCGACGTGATTTTTGCATTCCACTGCTCTTCGCATTTGCATTGCAACATAACACGATACCCGGTGGCAACCCCTTGATTGTATGTTTTGTGAATAGCTTCGGGGTGAATCCGATGTCGGCCTCACTTCGCTTCTTCGCAGATATTCTGAGCAATATGAATACAGCTTTGCTCCCAAGTTGAGGTTTGCTCCATTTCGAATAGAGTAGTCCGCGGATCTCGAGCCACTTGCAATTTGAAACGGATCAGTTCTGCCGTGGCTTGACCTCGCCCTCCTGGACGACGTAGTAGACGACAGTACCCTCCCCACCCATCCCCCTATTCGTCATGGCCAGAAGAGCTCGCCTCGTGCCCCATTCTTTAGTGTGCTTCGCCTTCTCCTTTCTTTCGTAGTATTCGTCGAGCTTCTTTGCCTTTTCAGGATCCACAGACTCGCTGGCCGACAACACTCCCCCACTCTCACTCATCGAGGCCTCAAGAACAGCCAAGGAATCAAACGCCGCCGCCAATCGGCGCAGACTGTAAGATTGTCCTTGTGCCGTGGGAATGACAAACAGCCTTTCTGGCCGCAGATCATCCTCCTCGATGCCCTTTTCCAGCATGTAGAGCTGCTCATCTGGATGGGTGTATACGCGGTGTGGTGGGATCCCTGATATCAAGGTTTGTGGCGCATCAGATACAGTTGACTCTGGGATATCTGGAGTTGTGGGAATGTCGTGAATTTGGAGAGATGCCCAGAGGTGTTGGTGCTGGAGATTATGGAGGATTTGGATTGTGGTTGCCGCGAGGGGATTTTCGGAGGCAGCGGCGGACTCGATGAGTTCAGTGAGCGCTGATGGCTCCAGTGGAGGGAGCTGCGCCGGTTGAGCTGCCATAATGAGCTCTGAGGGCAGATTGTTTCTTCGCGGGCTTTTGTCTCGTCTGGACGCTCGTTCGCGTTTCGGGCTTTTTCTTAGAATTGGCGGACAAGTTGGGTGGTAGTAGCCCACCGCCTACTGGAAACGTTCTCCTAGCCTGACCGCTTTCCAAGGTCGAGTCACCCGAGGAAGGTATATACATTGATCGCTTTCGACCTTGTGAAGATCATGCCCGCATTGTGTGCTGATTCCAGCATTTCAAGGGGATAGGTATGTGACTAAATAGAACACGTTCAAAATAACGTGCAGGATCTCTATCGTGTTCGGCTGGCGCAATTACGGTAAATGACTACAGCTCTCCTGGAATACATTTCTGGCTTCCATTTAGGCTATATATACTTTATATGGATGTCCTTTGCCAAACCAGTCGTGAACTTTGGGAGGAGTGGGTGTGCAAGCTCGTCCAGATTATGGATACTATTGAACAATTCTCCCTGCTATACAGTGAATACCTACTGAGTAAAACCACAAAGTATTTCACTCCGGCTATTAAACTCTGCCCAGTTGAGTCTCTGACCCTGGACTCCTCGAGTCTTCCACGTCTTCGGGACACGAGTGGGGCGCCTTTTATCGATAAGCGTAAGCTCAAACAACTAAGAACACATGGCATCATCCTTTTTTTGGGGAAGTTTGGTAAAAAAAACTCCGCGCCAGCGTCCCAGGGGATTTCCTGTTCCTGCTACTTTCCGAGCCCGTGCTGCCATTCGCTTAGATTCAGCTTTCTTTTATTTGGTGTCTGTGTTTCTGTCCCAAGTCTGCATTCGAGTCAAACTGTCATCGCAATGGGCCGGCAAAAGCAAACCACGCCGCTCCAGCGCAATCCCTCCTCCGAGTTGATGCACACTCTTCCCGAGCCGAAAGTCGAGCAACAGAAGCATGCGAATGGCGACGTGATCAACATCTCAGGCGCTAAGGGCAAAGCCACTGCCACAGTGGCCGCTGTGTCGGAGTCTGTTGCCGATAGCCCTGGCTTGATGCAGCTGCTCATCTGCGTCCTCGGGATATACGCTGCATTGTGAGTCAGGCCGACGAGACATGAAGATACCCTGGTGTTCAGCAACTGACAGACCATTTAGCCTCTCATGGGGAGTCCTCCAAGAAGCCATTACCACCACAAGCTACCCCCTGCGCGCCCCTACTGCCGCCGAACCCGAACCACCAACGGAGCGCTTCACGTACTCGCTCGTCCTGAACACTATCCAGTCCACCTTTGCCGCAATAACGGGCTTCCTATACCTCTTCTTCTCGACGCCCAAAAGCCAGAGCGTGCCCTCCATCTTCCCCACGCGCCGTATCATCTTCCCCCTCCTTCTCGTCAGCATCTCCTCCTCGCTCGCCTCACCGTTCGGCTATGCCAGTCTCGCGCACATCGACTACCTCACCTTCATCCTCGCCAAGTCATGCAAGCTCCTCCCCGTCATGGCCCTCCACCTGACCATCTTCCGCAAGCGTTACCCCCTATACAAGTACGGCGTCGTCCTACTCGTCACTCTCGGCGTGGCAACCTTCACTCTCCACCACCCTGGCACGAGCAAGAAGGTCGCCGCGTCCGCAGCCAAGCAGTCCGGTTCCTCGATGTGGGGTATTTTCCTCCTCTCGATCAACCTGCTCCTGGATGGATTGACGAATACCACGCAAGACCACGTCTTCACCTCGCCCAAGCTCTACACCAAATTCACCGGCCCGCAGATGATGGTCGCGCAGAATGTGCTATCGACGGCTCTGACTGCGGCGTATCTCCTGCTCATGCCACACCTCTCGCAGAGCGGGATCTTGCACAATCTGCTCCCCTTCCCGATTCCCCCGTCCACAGAGACAGAGCTGTACTCTGCTGTCTCCTTCCTGTCGCGTCACCCAGAGGCATTGAAGCATGTGCTGGGGTTTGCGGCGTGTGGTGCCGTTGGCCAGCTATTTATCTTTTACACGCTGTCGCGGTTTTCGTCGCTGCTTCTCGTGACGGTCACCGTCACCCGCAAGATGCTGACGATGCTACTGAGCGTGTTTTGGTTTGGGCACTCGCTCAAGCCGGGGCAGTGGTTGGGTATTGTCTTGGTCTTTGGCGGTATTGGTGCCGAAGCGGTGGTTCAAAGACAGGAGAAGAAGGCCAAGGAGCGGGCGAGATTGGAGGCTGCGAAGAAGGCTCAGTAGAAAGTATACATTGGAATTGTGCTTGTTTATTTGCTTAGATCGCCTTTCCTATGAGAGAAGGTAGAGTCAGAATAAAATGGTTATCATATATCACGTTACGACGAATACTTTGATACGGGGGTAACATGACACTTAAGATTGGGTATACAGGATAGATATCTCCAATCCCTTGGTCTTGACACTTGCTATTATATGCTAAGCACATCTCATGAAATCCCTGGATCGAGATGTTAACATGAAGACATCTCGATCCTATCGCCCACCCTGAACTATGTCATCACTTCCGTCCCTCCACCATAATGATATGATATCCGAAACCCGTCTTCACCTCTTGATACTTGGGTTTCGCCGTGGTGCTGGGCTCCAGCTCGAAGGCAACCTTTTCAAAAGCCGGATCCAGATCTCCCCTGGTCCTCCAGCCCAATGAGCCTCCTGTAACATATGTCAGCCATGTTAAGAATTTCCATGGAGTATCTTTGGAAAGAAAAAGAAGGAACTTGAAAAGACCGAGACAAGCTATTCAGGATCCATCAACAAACACATACCCTGTCGCGCCTTATCCTCCGAGAACTCACGAGCCACCTCGTCGAACTTGGTCCCATTACGCAGTTTCTCGAGAGCTTCTTCCTTCTTGGCGTGCTTCTCGCACTGCATATAGCCGTGTTCATTGTTAGCTTCTCGTTCCCTTCCGGAATTGTGTGTATCACGGTCCAACAGGAAGGTTAGGTAGGGGCTTCACGCCCCAATAAAGTAAATAAGTAATCAATGAACCCTTCAACTGACCAGGATATGTCGCACGTTGATTGACTGTGCGCCCTTGACTTTGTTCTTGTCGTCGTTGCCGGCATCTTTGCCCTTGCCCTTGCCTGCAGCGCCTTTCTTGTCGCCGCCCTTGGCGTCCTTTTTGGGTGCCATGCTGAATATGAGGTTGGAAGTGTGATAAGACAGACAAAGTATCTTCCTGTCTTTATTCTCGCCTCTGGATCCAGCAAGTACGTACTACTCGTTCAGCTTGCTGAAGCTGATGAATGTTTCCTCGTGCGGTTCTGGTAATGTGGGGCACGGTGCCTGAGGCAGGACAGGCGAGTGTGACGTGGGGGGACTACAGTACATTGACTGTCTCGCTCTTGAGTTTCAATTCAAAACTTTTCAAGTCTGGCTGACAAGCTCCCCCGGGAGCAGAAATTGTCTCTACAGCTTATGCGATAGTACTAGAGGAATCATACAAGCGGCTGTGTCAATATGGCCTGGGATCTGGAGGCGGCGCGCATTACTTCATTGCCAGACGATGCATTCTACATTCCAGAATTCATCACCGAGGAAGAGGAGCAGATCTTGCTGCAAAAGGTGATCCCACCACTATCTCCTCCTTTATTGCTTCTCTGGGGACGGCAATCTACAATCCATGAGCTACCCCCGAATCCGCAGATCGAAACTCAGTCCAGAATCATTTATATCCTCCCCGCACTCCCAACCCCCAATCCCAACACCACCACCAACCTACATCATCATCAACACTCACTGACATACTATGCTAACAGATCTCATCCGCCCCCCTCCCCCGCTGGACCCATCTAGCCCACCGCCGCCTCCAAACCTGGCCCTCGGCCCTAACAAAAACAAACACCCTCCTCTCCTCCCCACTACCCACCTGGCTCACAACACCCATCGTCAACCCCCGCTTCAAAGAACTGGGCATCTTCGCCGACGCACCGCACACCGCACCAAACCACGTCCTCATCAACGAGTACCGCTCCGGCCAGGGGATCATGCCGCACGAAGACGGGCCGGCGTACCACCCGCTCGTCGCGACGGTGAGTCTTGGCGCGCCGATTGTGCTAGATCTCTACGAGAAGGAGCGCGAGGGCGAGGGCGGGACTACGTTCGAAGAAGAGGAGTCTACGAGGATACCCCGGTTTCGGGTTGTGCAGGAGCCGAGGAGTTTGTTGGTGACCAGGGGGAGGATGTATACGGAGTTTTTGCATGGGATTGCGGAGAGGGTGGTGGATGGGGATTTGCGGGAGGAGACGGTTTGTAATTGGGGATTGTTGGGAGGGAAAGAGGACTTTTTGGGGGGTTCGTATGAGAGGAGGACGAGGACGAGTTTGACGTTTAGGGATGTGCTGAAGGTTGCTAAGGTGGGGAATACGTTGAAGTTTTTGAGTCGGTGACGCGCATAGTTGATTCTTTTGGAGTCTGGTTTATATTATACCCCCGTCCAGCTGATATATTGGACACCAGTGCATTGGTGGTTTAACGGCGTTTGCATTGATGAATTTCGCGTCCTCGGTTAGTCGTCCACAGTTAGTAGATATACGGGATCATAAGCCATCGATCTTGAACAGCTTCGCGGCCGAACTTCTGCATATACCATTTCTTGGTATTGTGCGCCGTCAAGCCCAGGTTGACTGCCACAAAGGCCAGACAGCTCAGCATGGTCTTGTTGACTACCTGCCCCGGTGGCGCGGCCAGGTACGCGAGCGACAGGTAGATTAGACACTCGGCCCCGTAGTGCGGGCAGACGATGGCGCGGAAGATTGGATGATCTGGCAGTGTGTATTTTTTCAAGGAGAAGAGAAAGTGGTGGCAGTCATGCTGCAGGCCCGAGGCAATGAGGAAGAGCGGGACGCAGATGAAGGTTCGTACTGTGGGAGCGTTGGTGATTTGCAGGTCGGCGAGCGTGAGCTTACGGGTGAGGATTGCGCCTGGATTGTGAATCAGATGATATGATCTCAAGCCCTCGGTTGGATGATCCAAAGGGCCCCCTTCGATTGGGTTACCGTACCTGATCCCTCAATCCAAATAGCAATGCCCGCAGCAAAATAGAACCCCAGCCCCAGCAGCCAATGCGCAAACCCCATCCTCGACGAGGAGGGCTTTGCAAAGACAATGCACTCCCACAGACGCCGTGATCCCTGCAGGGCGAGGAGTATCCAGCAGATGAGGACTTGTGTAAGCGACATGGACTGCTTCAGATGCTCCTCGCCCACACGAGACGCAATCACCTCGAACACGCACCCTCGCAAGCACAATTGGGCCGCCCAGAATACCGACGATGCCACCGAGGCAATGTAGAACTGGGTAAAGTAGCTGTGCGGCACCTGCCAGGTCGCGAGGTAATCGAGTAGCCCCGACCCTGCGGATTGGGCTTGTGTTTCGGATTGAGCTGCTGGGCGAGATGGGGTGACGGGTTCGGAACCCGTTGCGGTCGCACGCGGGCCATAGAGGAGGAAACGGTCGCGCAGGGCGGAGGGAATGCTGACCGAGAAGGTCTATAGATCACGGATTCAAACAAGGAGCTGGGTTAGCTTGTGCTGGGAGTGGTTGGTGAGGCTGGTCGCCGCGCGGTGACCGTACCGTGGCGGCAGCGAGGAGAAAGAAGGCACGTAAGGCGTCGATGGCATCCATGTGTGCCGCCTCTAGGGCGCTATCGACATGCGCGAGGAGGTGCATGACTCTGCTAAGAGTCCTCTGAAATCGTATGGCGCAGGTGCCACTCTGGTCGGGAGCGTGATCGAGAGGCAATTCGTTGACACGGTCTTGGTGCTTAGAGCTTGTCCAGGCAGAAAGCAACCGAAGCTGAGCGGTGGAGAAGTCCAACAAGAGTCCCCCTCCGCTGATCCTCCGGGCCCTCCGAGAGGCAAACTGTCTTCCTTTCTATAGCCAGCCCGTCTACAGCTTCAAAAAACAGGGTAAGGAGCAAGGGTACATGATGCAAGCATAGGATGTGCCCGGAGCGACGTCGACGACTGTCTATCTTGGGAAGGTTGAAGGGCTTATCGGAGCTTTCGCAAGCTCACTCGTGAAATCCGTCCCAGGCTCCCAGCAGGTTCCAGGCCAAGCTAGGCAAAGACAGGTTAGCACAAACAGGCCACACCAGCAAAAAAGTGCGCTGGTCACTGGTGTGACCGTCCAAGACTGCAAGTGTGTTTTAGGGGGAAAACCGAATACGACCAGGCTTTTGGGCGACGGACGCTGAGTGGCCGCATCGAGGACGATCGCCACACGAGTGGAGCCAGCAAGTTTTGCTGAGTTTGCGTTCCGGAATGAGGAGAGAGACGGTTACGGAGAGAAGGCGAGAGGAGAGAGAGAGAGAGAGAAAGAGAGAGATACGATACAGTAGCTAATAATAATCATACGATAAAAAGAGAGGTGCGAGAAGAGGGAGAAAGTTAAAAATGGAGGGCAGGAGTCAATGAATGTGGATGAAGTCCTCGATACCTAGTTATTCTCCCAAGTCATCCATCATACAGGAGTACACGGCCAGACCTGGAAATTCACTTGCCCCTAAATTCATGAATTCTCTGAGTTTTTTGCATACTACCCTGCTGCCATACCAGACATGGACTGGACGGTAAGAAGTTAGAACAGGAGTGGTTTCCCCCCAACTACTCAGTTGTCTCTAACTAAACCCAAGCCCCCCCCAAGCCAAAGAAGCAGATTAGTTGGACGATGATTCACCGCGCCCACTCGATCTGCCATTCTGCCCCCCCGACCGTCTCTTCCACTCTCCCAACTTCTCCTCCTCTTCCTCCTCTTGAACACTCCATTCTTCCTCCGCTCTTCCCTTCTCTCTTCCTTTCCTTCCCTTCCCACCTACCAACCAACCATCCTTTACCATCCTCCCTCGACTCTCGAACTCTCCACCGACCGCTCTAAATATATACGGATCTCTATTGTTCCCCGTCCCGTGTTTCAATCCTCAGTAGTGGCCACCACCACCACCACCGAACGCATCTCCCCCCGGTCGCCTTCAACTCGCCTCCGGTTCTACCCAGTATAATTACTTGTCTGGGGTATCATTACCTCTTAGCTCTCGACGGGCGAACTCTTAACTCTCGGGACCCCGTGGATTGTTGGATCATCCTCCTTTCGTGGCCGTGATCAGCGCCTGCACACCCACTGCTGGCGTTGTCGTCCCAAGTCTGGTCGCCAAGGCCTGTCGCGTCCCTCCCAAAATGACGAGCGGAATTCTCCCTCATCGAGTGCTATCGCTATGAGTGATGTCGAAGCTGTCTCGCTCCGCGCTACCCTGGATGTCGGTCCCAACAACACTCTCGCGGCGGTGAAGACGGATGGCGACGCAAACACGCGTCCATCGGGACGGCCTGCGTCTCCCGATCGGAAGGACAAGATCACGGATCCGGCTCCTGCGCCTACCGCACCCTCTGGTCCTTCACCAGTAACTGCATCGAAACCTGCTGTTCCTGCAGCACCCGCTTCACCCCAACGAGAGAGCGCTGGATCGCGTCCGGTGGATGAGGAGGATGACGAGCAGGGGCCACCGAGTCCCAAGGCGGACTCGGAGGCTGAGACGATTATTCAATCTGGTCGAGAATCTCTGTCGCCAGAGAAGAAAAGAAAACACATCAGGCATGATCCTAACCGCCAACCTGTGGATGGGGTCGACGGGGTCGACGGGGTACAACGGAAGAAACCTCGTATCGACCGTGACGGAGGGGAGCGTGTCTCTCGGGTACGAAGCCCGCGGGACAAAGCTGACTCGCCCCCGTCGGTCGTGAAAGTGGAAAAAGTTGATGATGTTCCATCAGTGTCGGAGGATGTGATGGAAAACGAGAGTGGTAGTAGCAACGATGGACCCGAGAGACCGCGTAACTATCGGAAGCGCAGTTTCAGTGACAGTGTGGATGAAAAGCGAGAGCGACGCCGCGACTCGACTGCGCATGCTCCGCGCGATCTCAAACGTCTCAATCACGCTCGTCTGTCCCGCCCGTCCACGAGTACCCGTTCCGTGTCTCCTGGTCGACCTTCTCACCAACGGTCTTCGTCCGGCTCCCACCTGCCCTCCAAGAAGAAGGCCCCCGCACCTCTTCTGACTGGGTTCCAGCGTCAAACCTCCGAGGATCGACAATCCACCTCTTCCTCCGCAAGCAGCTCTCCGCTTCCCAGTGCCCATTTGCGGAAGCTGGGATCTGGAAATGGCGCGTCTGCATCGCCCGCCGCGAAGCACCTGGGCCCCAAGAAACTGCGTGATAAGAGCGGTCGCACTCCTCTTGCGCGCGCATGCGCAGACAGGAAATACGAACATGTAGTTTTGCGCTATAACGAACGCCCTGAAGACTTGAATGTCCCCGATAATGCTGGCAACACACCCTTGCAAGTCGCATCGCTCAACGGCGAGGAACAGATTGTCAAGTTCCTGCTGGATGCGGGTTGCGAGATCAACACGAAAAATATTGACAAGGACACTCCTTTGATCGATGCGGTGGAAAACGGGAATGTTGAGGTCGTGAAACTGTTGCTTGAAGCAGGAGCTAACCCTCGAACTGTGAATGCGTCTGGAGATGAACCTTATGATTTAATACCGACAGACCTCAAGGATGATGAGTATGATGAGATTCGAAAGCTGCTGGCGGATGCTAAGGCGAATTCGCGCCCTGGCCGACGATCCGAAGAGCAGCAGGCTGCGCCTGACAAACCCTCGCGATCTCGACGGGAATCAGTAGCTAGTCCCTCTCGCAGCCCACCGCCGATGGCGAGCGCAACAGGGCGTCGCAAGACAGGTCGAAGCGAAGCAACACGCAATGATTTGTTATGGACACAACCGACCTCTGAGAATTTGCGCGAGTTTGCCGCCAAGGGTGACGAGCAGGGCGTTGTGAGCATTTTGAATATCCTGCAAAAGGCCGACAACGCCTCTTTGATTGCTGCTGCCAAGGGAGGCCACTTTGATGTGCTGTCCCTCATGTACGCCATTGGCGACGCAGACGCGGATCCAAACCCGTTGCGAGGATCTGGCCATAAACCGGGCTATAACACTCCGATGCTCGCTGCCATTGGTCGAGGTAATATGGACAACATTCAACTCATTCTGGGTCAGCCTGGTTTTGACCCCACTCGCCGACTGTTCGAAGACAAGACATACTATGAGCTTTCTCGAGCTCGTCAAGGCGAAAACTGGGAGGAAGAATATGACATCTTGAAGAAGGCCTACGATAACTACCTGGCGTCTGGCAAGGGACGTAAGGAGCTTTCGTCGCCACGCCGTGCTCGAGGCAAGGATAAGGAAGAAAAACGAGGCTCTCGACGCGAGTCGTCTTCACCCGTGGCTCGTACGAAAAAGCTTGACGACAGCAGTCCCAACGCTAATCGCCAACGCTTCCCCAAAGATCAGGATGCCTTGAAGGACAAGCGTCGGGAAGAGAAGAAGGCCTCGGCCACATCTACCGCAGCCAGCGTCCGCTCAAAGCCCACCTCACACGATGCACGAGATAGCCGAGAAGCGCATGACCATGCGCTGGCCAGCTCTGATCATGATTCCAGTCGACCAGAGCCGAAGAAGCCCAAGGCTGCCCTTTCCGCACGCAGAGGCAGCGAGTCCAGTGGGATCGCTCGAACAGACGAAGTTCGAAAGAGACGTTTGATAGCTGGGCGTCGCCCTCAGGAGGGGGATCGACGACCCAGCCTCATCTCCTCTGATTCTCTGTCCGGCCGTGAAGACGCTCTTAAGTCTCGTGATAATCTACCTGATTCCACATCCTCTCTCAAGCGCATTCGAAGTGATGCTTCCCCAGAAAGATCTCGATCTCGGGATGGAGATAGTGATCGCTTGTCGCCAGAAGCGCGGAAGAAAAAGCGGCGTGTGCTTGCAGATGAGAAGGCATCAAACTTGCCGAATGGGTCCTTGCGGAAAGCAGAAGATACCAATGGAGACAAAGCCCAGAATCGTCGGTCGAAAGAGGAAGCCTCACAAGGCACTGATTCCACCCCGCGCAAGTCAACTGAGACCTCAAAGAAACCCCACCCCTCAGACCCCTCATCTCACAAATCAGAACCTTCCTCTTTACCCTCCCAACCGCCTTCACAGAAGTCGACCGATTCTGATCCGATAAAGAAGAACGGAGACGTGAAGACTGAATCCGCCGAACCGGCTTCTAACCCTATCCCCGAAGGCTCAAGTGACGAGAAACGAGCGGAAGCAGAAGCAGAAGCTGAAAAGCGTCGACAAGCTGAAGCGAAGAAGGCGGAAGACGAGCGGATTGCCGAAGAGAAACGCCGTGAAGAAGAGGCTGAACGTTTACGGTTGGCCAAGGAAGAGGCGGAGCGAGCTGCCATAGCTATGCGTGAGAAAGCTGAAGAAGAGGAACGCAAGCGCAAAGAAATGGAGCAGCGCCGGGCCAAGCAAGCTGAAGATGAGCGCCAGAAGCGTCTGGAACAGGAGCGGGCTCGCGTGGTCAAGATGCGCCGCGAGCAGGAGGCTCAGGAGCAACGTCGTCGTGACGCCCTGCCTGGTCGCTTGCGCATCTCTGCCAACTTTGTGGGCTCCAACGACCCTCGCGCGCGGAGCCACTCCTGGCTGAAAAAATTCATGCCTCTGGTCACTGTTCTTACCCGACAGCTCGATCCTGGTTGTGCTAGTGACGTGGCGGACGAGAAATGGATCCCGAACTACTTGGTTGCACCCCTGCTGGCTACCAATGACCTGCAACTCTCTCAATGTAAGTCAATAGCTCAACAAAGATCTTTCATCTCGTTCTGCAGGGGCTAACACTATGGACACAGATGCCAGCTGGGAGAAACGCAAAGCAACCGCAACCCAACGCATGAACCTCTGGCGATGCACCCGCCGGATGCTGGTCCACACCGACGATCCCAAGTACGAAAATGCATCTTTCGGAGAGGTCATGCAGCTGGATTGCGAGACGCGACCCAAGTATTTCGAGATGGAGCATGTCTTCTGGATCAGAGTAAGTGGTACCTTGCTTTCTACATGGAGATGTCCCCTGCTAATGTCATCTTTCGCTAGCTCTCTGACTTCATGGACCTCGTCCCCCACATCCCTCACCTGAACGGCCTCGATCTCGAGTTTGTGAGCATGCACCTTGACCCTGAGCCTTCGGCAGGCCCCTCTCACCCGGCCAATGGCTCCGCTACTGGCTCATTCGCCACGGGAATGGACGGCATTGGAGCTCCCAACGGCCACGGTCCTGGCTATCCTCGACTCAGTACATACTTCTAGGTTCTCGCCTTTCTCTATGTCCCTTTTTTGCAGCGTCTTTGGCTATTTCGGCGCTGGTGCGACCGGCAGAACCCCAGTGGGTGATGGAACGCGCGGAATCTGATTGTACGATTATGATACCTCTTGCGTTCTTGTAACGAATCTATTTTCCTATGGTAGCTTTAACCTGAACCTGGCGGGACTCCCATTATTGCGGTGTGTACCAGGCCCATTTGGGAGAGTAGATCAAGTGCTCAGATCAATTAGTCCATGCAGACTATGGAAGAAGTAGTCTCCGTTTAGTAGTCTACGGGCGAGCGTTCCTTGGCGCGAGGTCGAGCCTCACGTGACGATGACATAATCGTAGGGCACACACAGCCGAAACAGTCCAAATCCCCACCAAAATTTTCCCAGCGCCAAATCCCATCATCCATATCTAACTCTTCGAGGAGAATTCGACATTTAAATCGAACATACCTGCAAATCAAAATGGTACGCTGAACTCCGAACCTGCACCCTTTTCCCTGCTGTGAGTTGTCAATGGCACACACGCTTGAGGATTTGGAATTGAGATTCGCTGTGAGCGGAGGATGGTGTCCACGATACCTCGCCGTCGCAACCGAGTCTCAATTCTTAAGGGAAGCACAACAGTGCCTTCGGGATACTCATCCCATTCCTCAATCGTCGCCTGCATGCACACTATCATCGCACCAGGTCGGATGGAAACACGCTAACATTAACTTGTACAGTCGGACGGAGAAGAGATCCAGAACCCTGTTGCCGCCGCCGATGAGGTCGAGGTTTCCGCCGACGCTGGCTCCGGCCAGATGTCCGTCCTCGACGCTCTGAAGGGTGTCCTCCGCATCTCCCTGATCCACGACGGTCTTGCCCGTGGTCTGCGTGAGGCTGCCAAGGCCCTCGACCGCCGCGAGGCCCACATGTGTGTCCTCAACGAGGGCTGCGAGGAGGAGGCCTACAAGAAGCTCGTTGTCGCTCTGTGCTCCGAGCACAAGATCCCCCTGATCAAGGTTCCCGATGGCAAGATGCTCGGCGAGTGGGTCGGTCTCTGTAAGCTATCCTGCGAACGATCTGCCCTTGGTGATATTGGCTTGTGCGAGGAATTGGTGCTAATATGTTCGTGTTACAGGCACCCTTGACCGTGAGGGTAACGCCCGCAAGGTCGTCAACTGCTCTTGCGTCGTCGTCAAGGACTGGGGTGAGGACAGCCAGGAGCGCTCCGTCCTCCTCAACTACTTCCAGACTGAGCAGTAAATGCGCCTCTAGTCCGATTTTCACAATGGATTAGATCGTGCTCTCGGTCCTGGAGGGATGGAAGTTTCCAGGTGTTTACTTGATGAGTGAATTTTCGCTGGTGGGCGATCGCGGAGGATTTACGGGAATCATTCTATTGTGATCTGACCGCTACGGCTAGTCGGGTTTATTCTGTGTGTGGTATTCTGAGGTTCTCGGTGTCTTTTAGCGAACTCTCTGTGCTAGACCCGTTTGCTCGGGTGTGGTGCTGTGGCATCTGGACGTCTATTATCTACTGGACAAAAACCCGATGATGTGATGACACGTTTTTCTTGGTCGTAGATTTTCATTGTCGTAGGTTGTAGGGTCGACATTTTGCACCAGTGAGGTTACATCTCGCGATTGGATGGTCATGTACATCTATGCCGCACCTTCTCATTTTCGCAGTGGCGGAAACATCACCGAGAGAAGATCTTTCCAACAAGATTGACTTTGGGCGAAGGTAGGGACTCGACAAACTAGTTCTTCGAGTCTGGGACTTTGCCAGCCACAGTGTAGTCGATTATACCCTCATGCCCTTCACGAACTGGGAGTAGGTGCAAATACGTCCTGGTCTGCACACAAAGGGACCATCGCACCGGCTATTATCACTTTCAACATCAAGGCTCTGAGCGTCTCCATCATTAATCATGTCTATAACTCTATAAGAAATCCAAATTCTATCAATGTTCAAAACAAGCGAGGAGTGGAGGAGTGAAGAAAACAATGCCCATCGCCATCCCTAAACCTGTTCAGTGGTAGAGGCAGGCTTCTTCTTCCGAATATCCTTCCAACCCATTCCAAACGAGAACACTACCCCCACAACTCCCAGCGCAGCAGCCAGGTAGAACACATGGTCCACACTCTTCGCATAAGCCTTCAAGACAGCAGGAAGATCTTGCCCCGAGACCACGTTTCGGATACCGGTTGCGCCCGCGGCAATGATAACTTGCGGATCGACTTTGGGCGCGTACTGTGGGACCTGAGACTTCAGGCCCGTTGAGAAGATGACGTCTGCGAAGGTGAGGAAGACTGCGCCGGAGAGGGTTTGGATGAACATCAGGATTGACATGGCGATTGAGATCTGGCTGGGCGGGAGGGTATTCTGGACTGCGATGATGGGCTGGCCAGTGAATCGATGATTAGCAGGGTCATTGGTGAAAATGCGCTGGCAAGAGAGAGATGCTTACAGTCTGGAAACCAGCGCCGCGGCCAGCTCCCGAGAGGATCTGATATCCGACCCATTTGGCTGTGGATGTGGTTGGGGTCAATGTCGACAAGAGACCACTGCCAATGGATGAAAGCATTCCCCCAGCCACAGACCACGGAAGATAATATCCCATTTTTCCAACTGGATGTTTCGTTAGTACGTGATTTATGGAAGGAGAGCAGCCAGCGAGGACTTACTGAGAACCCCCGAAGAAACAGCGGCCGCCAATTGAGACAAAATGCTCGGAAGAAGGTATACACCACTCATCATCGGGCTCTCGTTCTTCACAGCCTGAAAGTAAACAGGTAGATAGTACGACGTGCAGAGCGTGATAGCAAAGATCGACATGATCACCAAACAACTCGACCAGACATTCCTCTTCGCAACCATCGACAGCGGAATCATCGCTTTATCACCTTGGCGATGTTCCCACAACAAGAAGAGGATGAAGGTGACGCCCGCTCCGCAGAAAAGACCGATGACCCGAGCGCTATTCCATGGAAACTGGTTTTGGCCGTATTCGAGCGCGAGGAGGAGTTGGATGGCTGCTGGCGCGAAGAGAGCGAAGCCGATGAGGTCGAGTTTGTGGATGATCGTGTTGAATACTTCTTTGAAGGGTGGTTTGGCGGCTTGATCGGGGATGTCGATGAAGACGAGGAGGAGGGCGACCAATGCGCCGATGGGAAGGTTGACATAGAAACCTAGTAGACGGAGAGATCAGCTTTGTTATTCATGGTAGGACGCGGGATTGGGCAGACATACACCATCTCCAAGTTGTGTACTCTGTAAATGCGCCTCCGAGAAGAGGACCCAGAACGATACCCAGTTGACAGACTAGACGGTGTAATTAGTCGAGATCCAACGTAGCATTTGAGGGGGCAATACTTACATCCCATCATCATTCCGATGAGAGCTGCGGTACTCGTTAGCTGACGATCAAAGTTTATAGGAATGAGGGACATACAGGGCGACTTATGAAGAGGAACAGACGACGACACGATAGTGAGAGAGCCATTCATCAATCCGGCAGATCCGAGACCCGCCACTGCGCGAGCAACAATCAACATCTTGGAAGACGTCGCGAGACCACAGAGCAGCGAGCCCAGCTCGAAGACGAAGAAGAAGGACAAAAAGGCCCACTATTTTTCAATTTAGGATCAATAACCATTCAGCACTTCAGAATGACTTACTTTTGTGCGGAAGTTGGTATAGATCTTGCCAGCCAGAGGTTGCAAGCAAGCACTGTACGCCGCGTTAGCGCTGGGTGATCACACATTTGAAAACAATCGACATAACGTACCTAGCAATTTGATATGAGCTTCCGTACCATCCCAAGTCTTCCAGGGAGTGAAAGTGAGTTGTAATCTCGGGAATAGCCTAAACATGTTAGAGACAATAGGGAAAGAAGTAAAGCTGGAGTGGGTTCAACTCACGGTGACAATGATGGAAGTGTCCAGTAGGACTAGGAAGCAAACCAGAGTGACACCCGCAACTACCATCCCCAGCTTGTAGCCTGTAATGTACTCGCGCTCATCATCTTTGACAGCCTCTGGCGCTCCTTGCGAAACCTCCTCCACTGCCGTGGTAGTTGAGCTAGAGTCAGAGCCAAGCTCCTTAGAAGCTTCCGGAACTTTTGAATGCTCATCCTTCGCCGACATCAAAGAGTCGAGAGGCATCGGAGATTTTTCGGTCATTATGGTTTTTGTATAGAATTCAACTAATGAGGATGTTGATAGTGCAGGATAAAGTATGGGCATTGATAGTCTGCTACATGATATCTTATAGAGGAAATGGTCGGTGACTCAAGTGCGAACTCCATTGCGCTGGTGGTGATTATCAGTAAGCAATCCGAGAAATACGAGTCTCACCGTTGATATTACAGGGATGTGTTCTTGTTTGTGGTAAGTCCGAGATGTTGGTCTTCTGTGGTGACCAGTTTGGAAAAATTCGGCGGAGAAATTGGCAAACTCGGAATTCCGAATCCCGGGTGGTTGCTTAACGTAATCCACGGCCATCTCGGCCACACGGCCAACTCGGCCACCCCACCAGAAATCACGCGTCTCCACCAACCCACCTAATTCAACTATCCACTATGCCACCCAACCGCTCTGAATCTCGTCAGAAAGCTACCGAGCAGGAGGGCAGGATCCTACTAGCCCTCCAGGCCTATGAAAAGGGCCAAGTCAAATCGCTACGCGCCGCAGCGCAGCTATACGATGTACCGAAGACTACTCTACAGGACCGCGCCACCGGGATGGCTTCACGCGTCGAGAAGCGCTGGCATAGCCATAAATTGACATAGTTAGAAGAAGATTCACTTTCTAAGTGGATACTCTCTATGGATTCGCGTGGTGCAGCACCTAGGGCTTCTGCTATTCGAGAGATGGCTGATATACTACTCGCTACACGCGGTGAATCGCCAGCGCCTACAGTAGGCGTGAATTGGGTATTATCCTTCGTGAAACGCCGCGACGAGCTCCAATCGCGCTATTCGAGACGCTACGATTACTAACGTGCCCAAAACGAAGACCCTCGGTCGATTCGCGCCTGGTTTGATAGCGTTAAGCGTGTGGTAGAGGAGAATGGTATCCTAGCGGAGGATATCTATAACTTCGATGAGACTGGATTCGCGATGGGCCTTATCTCTGCGCAAAAGGTAGTTACTCGAGCTGAATACTACGGTCGCCGCTCTATCCTATAGCCAGGAAACCGCGAATAGGTTACTGCTATCGAAGCTGTCTGTGCTGATGGCTACTCGCTACCGCTATGCGTGATATTCGCAGGGAAGGTCTATATCTCTGGCTGGTTTGAATTAAACCTACCTAGCGATTGGCGAATCGAGGTCTCGAATAATGGCTGGACTACCGATGAGATAGGCCTTCGCTGGCTATAAAAGCACTTTATCCTACACATAAATTCGCGCGTACGAGGTCGATATCAGCTACTGATTCTTGATGGCCACGGTAGCTATCTTACACCATAGTTCGATAAGATCTGCGCGGATAATAATATTATATCGCTTTGTATGCTAGCGCATTCTTCGCATCTACTCCAACCGCTAGATGTTAGCTGCTTCGCGCCGCTAAAGCGTGCTTACGGTCGCTTCGTTAGCGATCTAGCCCGCAATAGCTACAACCACATCGATAAGCTCGACTTCCTCGCAGAATATCCTCGGGCGCGTATCGAGGCCTTTAAGCCGCAGACTATCCAGACTAGCTTCGCTACTACTGGTATCACACCGTTTGATCCAGAGCGTGTGCTAGCTAAGCTGAATATATCGCTCAACACGCCAACGCCACTAGGTAGCCGGCCAAGCAGCAGATCTAGCCAATTCACACCAAAGACGCCTAAGACAGTGATTCAGCTACAAAGGCAGGCTAAACGACTCAAAGATCTATTGAAACAGCGGTCAAATAGCCCCCCGTCGCCCTCAAAAACTGCTGTGGATCAAATTATCAAGAGTGCCTATCTCGCGATGCATAGCGCTGCATTACTATCCCAGGAGAACGCTAGCCTTCGCCGCGCGAATGAGAAGAAACGCCAGAAACGTACACGCTCGAATCGGCAGATAGCTCACGAAGGAGGCCTAACTATCGCAGAGGGCCTACAGCTAGCTCAGCAGCCAGAGCAGCCAGTCGAAGATAGCCAGGTGGTATCGCATGAGGCAGGCGAATCAGCGAATCAGGCAGATTTACCACGCAAAAGGGCTCCGCCAACATGTAGCGGGTGTGGGCAGATAGGTCATAAGATTAACCGATGTAATAAGCGCTAATTTGAGACGAATTAATATTGTTTTGGTTGAATTATCTTGATTTGAAAATTCTTAATGGGGGGAGGTGGCCGAGTTGGCCGTGTGGCCGAGATGGCCGTGGATTACGTTAGTGCTTACCCATTGGGGATTACTAAATTGACCCCCCTTCTGCCTAGAAATGCCTAAAGATACCTTTCAAAGCCTGAATT
The DNA here is from genome assembly GCA_024706585.1 of Penicillium simplicissimum. NCBI lineage: Eukaryota > Fungi > Ascomycota > Eurotiomycetes > Eurotiales > Aspergillaceae > Penicillium > Penicillium simplicissimum. The sequence goes on from JAMZTW010000061.1 coordinate 1,779,630, forward strand.
TCAGGAAATCAAGCGTCAAGAAAGGAATAATCGATAGTATAAGATAGTAAACCTGATTCCTAACAGCCCTAGTCCCCCTTCACCGCCGTTTAGTCGTCTACTTTTTCGTGTTATCTGTATCATTCAAGGATACATAGCCTTTATGCGTAAAATCGGTGACGGTAAGGCTACCGCCTTGGGAAGCGATCGGCTCCCGGAGCACGGAAGGGGTTAATCATCCGGGATCCCGCCGCCTTGAGCTGCTCCTGAGCGCTCCCGAGCTTGCCCGTCAGTGACCCTAAGCTACTTCTGAGCCGCTCCTAAGTAACCTAGTTCCTCATATCTACTGATTCTGATCTTCCGATTAAGTTATAGGCAACTGCGCTGTTGCCTCTTGTTATTCCTAGGACCTAGATCGGATATAACGTAGCTCCGCTTCTTCCCCCTCTTCTTCCTTCGCCCATGGCTCTTATAACCCTAATCTAGCTTAATAAATCCGGCGTAGTCAATTTACTCTTTTGAGCCTTTTGATCCTTTCTTTACGGGCCTTCTTCCGTGCGATTTCGTTCAAACCACAAGAATTTGCTCTAGTGTTAACTATCCGCTATACTCTAGATAAGTCGGACGTGGACTCTCCCAGGAGCTTGGACCATATCTGTTAGGACCAGGCAGGCACGGTGCATGCGGGCATCCTCTGACCAAGCCTGGCCTAATCAGGGCGCAATTTCTATCGGTCCCAGCCCAGGCATGACAGAACGTACTGTCTGTCATATTGGGTCTGTTGGCCGGTTTGGCCAGTGCGCCCGGGTATGTGCCGACACAATGCCCGTCCTACGTAGAGTTGTAATACATTGGTGATTTACTGGAATAAGCGACAGAAGTGCTGCACCTCGGTGTTTTGTCGTACCTCCTGCTTGCTTTGCTAGCCTGCTAAGACTCGCCGATTGTGAAGGGCTAAAACCGACTTGATTCAATCTAGCTGGGCCACGAACTGTTTACAATAATCTTTGGGAAAGGAAAGAAAGTGGGCCGTTCCCGCGAGATAACATACTACTGCGTGGGGAAGGCCACGGTCCCGTGGTCATATTCGGGCATCAGTCTGTTGCATGTAAGAGCTTATTACAATAGTTCCAGAGCTTTTAGCAGCAGTGAGCCAAAGGACCAAAACACGGCTAATTCAATTCACAAGAACTCCTGTAGGATACTGGAACTCCTTCACAGTTATCTCATCTTTTTGCCAAGTCTCACTGTCGTGCCGCCATTGCGAGTGAACTGTTTCTTCGCCAGCGACAAGCCGATGAATATTGCGCCGAGTACTGTACACCATGTTCCATGATTTTTCTTCATGGAAGTCATTCTCAGCGTAAGTCTCGATGTCCGAGTCTCGGTAAGAAGGGCCCGCTCGTCTGAAGGTGCCGATGTAGTTGGGAGATGGGGCATAGCAATCAATCCGTCTGCGCCCGCTAATGCCTCCACATAGATCACTCAAGGCATTGTCAATTGGAATTTCCAAATGGTCGACAGAAAGAGCAGCAATTATTTTCCTAGCGCCTCTGCCAGTAACGGCATAGCCATATAGGCAGCATCCAGTTTCGGCCTGGAAAATGAAGCGGGTTGAATCCTGCGAGAATCGCTCTCTCCAGCTATAAGGGACTCCTTCTGCACCGCCTCGTTGTCGGACACTTGCAACAGTTGGGTCCTGAGGTATTGCATAGAATTTGGTCTCATTTGAACTTGGGCCACCTAAGCACCCACCAATCCAAAGAACATCCCAGTTGGTCCCGTAAGGGGCGTTCACAGAGAAGCCACTTTGGGAAGATTGATCCTTTCCTTGTAAGGCATGCAGCCCACGAGCAAATTCAGTGAGTTGTTTTTTAATGCTCACATCCCAGTCGGCGTCGTCCTCCATGATTAGAGCAGTGGAGTAAGAGTTCTCAATCACACTAAGAATGTATACCGGACTGATTAGTAAACTTTGCTCATTTGAGAAGGAAAAAGGAGTAGAGGCGGAAGCTTTACTTGACCAAGGCATTCATATGGGCACGCCAGCACGCAATAATGTTTGGCTTTACCGTAGAGATGTTTAGTCCCTACGCCGAAAATTAGCAAAACGTCACCAGAGCCACAGGCTGGTTACATACATTTGGCATAGCCTTCTGCAGTAATGTCTCAGGGTGCACGCCGTTGAGCCATTCGACTTTAAAGCCAGAAACAGAGGCCGCAAGTGTGAGAAAATCGCGTTTGTCTGTTCTCTCTGGCAAGCTGATGGCATAGATATGCTCAAACTAATAATTGCCACGGATATGAGCACAGAAAGGACGAAAGAAGTAGGAAACCACTGACCCCAAGAGTGTCGTTCTGAACATGATCAAAAATCTTATTAGTGACTGATTCTGGTGTAAATCCTGGCAAAATTTTCCACTGCACAGTTCTCCCGTTGCTTCTGCATACTGCAACGAGGAACAGATATCCAGTCAAAGCCGCCACAACAGCTTGGATGAATCTAGTTCTTTTTGGGACCATAGTCGACAAGAGTGAGGCCCATGAAATTAATTGTAGAAAAAGGAAAGAGAAATTAGAGTCCGCAGAATTTTCTTAGAAGTCTCGTGTTGCATGTGAAGGGCGACGCTATTTAAGTTTTACATTCCTTAGACGGATCCGGAGAAGAACGCAAACGACCACATGGTACTGTACAGTTGAAGAACTTAGACGCTGTTGGAAAGTGCTGAAACCATCTGGACTTGAAAGATTTACTGGGCCAGTGATACAGCAGCAATTGGCCCTTGAAGTTAGAAGCTATCTCTGGATTGAGTCGCACTATCCAAGCCCACTCATGAATAGTTCGGGCTGGGGCATGAGCTATGGGCTGATGGCACTGTCCAATCAAAGAAGCAGATGGTGCGATAAACTTCAGGAAAAGAATGTTAGATCTGTCCCAAAGGAATATTTCCGGTCTGCAGCTGGACTTAAGGGAAATGATGATGAATTCCTATAACATGATAGAGCCTACCTAGTACGTAATGGCTACGCAGGCGCTTCTGCCGTCTGGAGCAAGAACTCAGTATCCCTAACGCCGTAAATCTCACACAAGAAGACCAACTCAAAGGAAACAGTGACAGCGCAAGCGCTGCAGATCAGAGGAAGCTAGGGGCGGCAGCAGACCTACGAGAAGGAGAGAGAAGGCAGAAGGAGCAAACAGAAATCGATGATGCTACCTCAAGTAAGAAGAAACGCAAGAAAGGATATCTCTGCAAAGAGGAAGGGGAGGGAGGGGGAGAAGAAACCGATAAATGCTGTACCTGTACCTGTGCTCCCACAGAAAACAGGCCAGTGGGATCAATTGAACTTGGTGTATGGTGCTTAGTCAGATTCTTGGGAGGGTGGTTGGGGATCAGCCGTTCCTGTACGACATCCTTGTAACCTTACATTCCACGTCCTCGAAACAACTACAGTGGCGCCGCAAAAGTCTGTGGCCCCTGGTTGACCGCTATTCGTACCGCCTTCTTATTATAGCCTACCGACCATCTTAAACGCGTGAGCGCATCGCGTTGTATACAATACCTTAATATTGTTTAACCACGTCTGCAATATGCCTGGCACAAGGGTGGGTATAGACTTACCTAGCCCTCCAAGGCTTAGTTAGAGGGGCTATTCCTCTTGCGCCTAGGCCTCCTGGCACCCCTATAAGCGTACAGCCAAGACGCAAGAACCGCGAGTTAGGTGTGAATCTATTATCTAGGCAATCAGATCACTACATTACAAGAAGTTGCAAAGTAATCTTATCGTAAAATCTTTGCAAAATATCCAGAACTTTCGCTATCAACTATCAACATGACTTGTTAACGGTTCCGAATTCGCTATAAGGAAGAGTCTTGTCCACGATCCGGGCGCCCAAAGATCTTAGATGAAGATGACCGTCAAAAGATCCTTCGAAAGATCCCCGAAGTTCCTCGAGCGTCGTACGATGACCTACTCTCTGAACTGAGTCATAAGTGCAGTAAAGATTCGATCGCACGTTTACTCTCTATCGAGGGTCTCCGGAAGTAGCGATGGAGTAATATGAAGGCTATATCCAAAACCCGAGTATGCTGCTACACGACTCTCGCAGGCTCTAGTACACTATACAGTACCAATACTATTCTAAGGAAGACTTTGATAGACTATTCTAGTCCGACGAATGTATAATTGAACGTAGCTTCGGTCTCCGGCCAGCGTATTGTGAGAGGCTGTAGCAGAATTGATTCAATTGTACTAGGCCAACATGCTGTTTACAACCATCTTGAGGAGGGAAGGGAAATGGCCCCTTCTCGGTGGTGAAACGGTGTGAGGGCCTTTCTGCCGAAGGCGGTGTCTTCCCTACAATCTTCCCGTCAACGGATCTATACGGCCATGGCACATGGTTTACTGCCGGGCTCTGGCCCGTTACACGTATAGCTTTATTCGCCTATCCAACTAAGCAATCTAAGGCCGCAAGGCGGATTTCAGCGCCGCCTGATCTACGGCATATACCTAATAATAGCACTACCCTCGATCTTTTGATCGATACGGCGAGGAAGCATGGCGGCGAATCGATCTTAGTATACTAGAGAGCTTATCAGAGAGGATGCCACGCAGGGTGCAGGCAATTATTGCATCGGATGGATGGTACACCAAATATTGGCAATTGGATGATAATTTTCGGATGTTTTATCACGGCAGAACTCTTTGGCAGAAACGGGCGGTAAATCAGGGAGGTCACAGACCTTTGCGGCGCCACTGTATGTATCCAGGATTTGGCTACAAACATACACCAAGGACGTTAGTAGTAAATGGCTTCTTTGACCAAGAAATTCATCCATGATAGCTACTCAACACTTTAAATCAACGTGATATGAGTATCAATCTCGGAAAATTCTTTACCAGACCTTAAGTACTTGAGGGCCGCAGTGAGTGGAGGGGCAGTTGAGAGCCAACCTTCTCTAGGCCTCACCAAGCTAGTGAAGTCACCTGCGTTTCCGTATACCCAGGCGTGTCCCGAAGGGCCCTGAGGGAAACGTCTTAGGGAAGAGGATATAGATTCGGCCTGCGCCTATCCGCTTTGGCCGCTTTTAACATCGTCTGAGGCTAACAAGGTCCTACCCTCCTAGCCGCTTTTTGCCAGGATTTAGAGCGCTTTGGTGGCATAGTAGCTAGTTGAAGTGGTAGGTAATGTGAGAGAGACGCGGATTTCGTGTGGTGTCCCACTTAATCGTGAATCACGTAACTTAGTGAGTGAAGAATAAGCTAAGCACTAAGCAAACCCGAGTGCTCAGGGACTGCTCTGGGAGCACTCAGGGAGCACATGGGAAATAAGCACTGGGTCTATCAACTTATTTTTACTGACTAAGATTTTGGTAAAAAGAAGGCTAAAACTGGCGTCAAAAGTAGCCATTTTCGGGAACGAATTTACCGTCACCTAGCGTTGTGGTGTAAAGAAGACCTAATACTAAACTATAAGAACTAAAGTCGTAGGATATTCGAAGTAGTATTTGAAAGAGTATTCGAAAGAAGAGTAGTTGGAAGAGGATACTAGGGGATTTCAGGCAAAACGTCAGAATATCTTGTCTTTTTTACGAGTTCCAAAATAGATTGAACTGTTATACTAACAGCTACTAAGATCGAGGACTCACGAGGTATTTGGTTAGGCCCATTTCTGGTCTCACTGTAGATGAAGGTTGTCCGGATCGGAGTGGACCACTGCTGCTGAGTCATAAGCTTCTTGTCAGATCGGACTTGGACGTTCCAATCCCGACGGGCTGCTCAAGACTAGCCCTGTTGCCCGTTGAGTGTTGGGAAATACAATCTGGTCTTCTTCTCTCGTACTATTGACAAGGGGTATATGTCCAGCTGAATCCCTAGTGGCACTCGTTCTCCCCCCCGCGTCCTGCGCGGCACATTTTCTGTCCTACCCGAACTCCAACGGTCGGATAGCGGAATGGCGTCCCAAGTCCAAAGTGGGACCCCTGCACCTTATGGCCGGGCTTGCATCAACTGCTCTCGCGCCAAGAGCAAATGTATGCTTCTTGCAACTGGAAATGGATGCGAGAGGTGAGTAACGCTGCATTGCCTGAGGATGGTGCCTGGTTAGCTAAAACTTAGGTCATAACTAGATGTCAAAGACTCAATAAGGAATGCCGGCCATCGCCAACGGTGCGAAAGCGAAATGGTCGCTCTTCTGCTTCCAGAACAGCCCAGCTGGAAGCTAAACTGGACAGCATTGTCTCATTGCTCCAGACGAGCGGAGCCTCTACCGGCATCCCCACCGACTGGGATGCCACATCGCCAGCGACGGGCCAACAAGCTTCGCAGAGGCAAGCTAGTGCTTCGGCATGTAGCTTTCCATCCGAGGGGATCCCGACCCCTCCGTCCACAGCATCACCGCTGTATAGTTCAAACTCAATAGAGGAACTCTGTGCGGCTCTTCCGATTCCTCCGGAGACGGCCGAACAGACTCTCGCCTTCTTTCGCACTGAGAATATCCAATATCTCCCATATGTCCACATTCCCTCACATATGACCTCGCAGCAACTACGACAAGAGAAGCCGTTCTTCTGGCTATGCATCATGGCTGTCATGACCCCCGGCAGCATCCAAAGGGAGTCTGTGTTTCTGAAAATCACCGAGTTCATTCATCAAAGATTGTTTGTCGATGTTGCGCCAAGCATGGACATGCTCCTTGGCGTAATGACCTATATGTCATGGTAGGTGGAAAGTTCCTGCTTATAGTATGCCTCCCTCTTGCTAAATATACTCACATTCGATTGCATGCAGGACAACCTACTCCAGAAGGCCATTCCTCAATTTTTATGCTCATATAGTCATGGGTCTCGTCTGTGACCTTGGCATCAACAAGCCAATACCTACAGAATTCTCAACCATGCAAGCCTTCAAGAGCGCCGTTGGCTTCAAGCAAACTATTCCGACCACCAGAACAATGGAAGAACGGCGAGCGGCTCTGGGATGTTTCTTGATCACCTCGAGGTGAGATTTCAGCCTGGGTTGGCACTGCATGCTTGATGGCTGACACTTTTCCTCTAGTATTGCGTTGACAATGTGCCGCATCGACGCGCTGAGATGGAATCCACACATGGAAGAGTCTCTCACCGTCCTGATGAATGCCAAAGAATGCCCCGAAGATGAACGTCTAGTCTCACTCGTCAAGATTCACCTGGTCATGGATAAAGTCTACCATTTGCAGCGTGATGGAAACAGCAATCAGCCTTCCACTTTCTATACAAAAGCATTCCAGTCGCAACTGGACTCTGTCAAGAGCTCCATTCCGAGTCACCTCCAAAATGACAGTACGTTGACTCTGCATCCCCTCGACAGGTTTGACTCTTGTTGATACTTGATAATAGGATCAATCCTCTTCTACCTCGCCAACGCCGAACTCACCATCCACGAAGTCGCTCTCCGAGCACCTTCCACACCCAACTCACCCGAACTCCACAGACTAGAAAGCCTCTACACATCGCTCCACGCAGCAAAATCCTGGCTGGACCTCTGGCTATCCGTACCCACCGAAAAATACATGGCCGTCTGCTTCACAATCTTCTTCCAATTCTCCCGCGCCCTGGTCAGCCTATACAGACTCTCCATCCTGGAAGATCCCGCCTGGGACAAGGCCCTCGTGCGAAACACAGCCAACGTCCTCGAATACCTCGACAGAATGGCATACATGATGAAGAAATGCGCAGACCACATCGCTGTGCCCCACCAGCCGGAGTGGAATATCTTTGAAAAGGGGAAGACGATGGTCCAGCGCATCAAGGAAGGATGGGAGCCCAAGCTGATGGAAGTTTGGTATCCGAGTCTGCCATCCAACAACGGAGTTGAGGTCGCTCTTGGTCCGCCGAATCCTGCAATACTTGGTGACATGTTGCCGATGAATGGGTTTGATGATGCGTGGATGTTGGAGGTGTTTGGTTCAATGTGATGCGGGAGGCGGATGGGTGAATCTAGGAACTTGCTGTTTTTGATCGTGATGAATTCGACGAATGCTATTCACTGTACCATAATATGAAGCTTTGCACATTCAGATAGCACAATAATGACTCCTCTTTACCATAATGCTGAGTGGTATTTGCTCTCCTTGTGCTCTAGGATCTGCCTTGCGTGGAACTGCTCTGGGTGCAAGGGCCGTCCAATTAGAGCAGTGCCGCGGAACCATTAATGGTTCATGTTGAATGATATTGAACGATAGTGCTCAACTGGCTCCGAATGGTTCTCATTCGATGAGGGAGCCATTGTGATTAAATGCAGGTCACAACCCTATGCGCCGGCGGTGTTTTTGCCTTGCATTTTGCATCGTGACCCAGACTGGCGTCTGCACTGACAGGCTAGGCTCATGGTTTTACTAGGACCTAAGAATTTCACGAAGCTGCTTCCGTACGTAGTTCTACACTCAAAGATATTGGAGAATGAATGATCGTATTCAATCAAAAGTGATGTTGAGGTCATATCAGACATGAAACAAATCCATCCTCCTCTCAGGCCGTCTTGGTCTTTGCCTGTCCGAGTTGAACGAAAGATGTTGTGGAAGATCGCAAATGGAGATTGGAATGATAACGAGCTTGGAGCTTGCTTGGCTGAGTCCGTCTTTGAATTTGCCCTGACACGCAAACCAGTTGAGCGGCTACGTGACGCCTGTTCAAAGACGGATCAAACCAAGCTGTTGAAGAAAGTGGGTCGAAGTTGAAGAACAGTGGTTGAAGAACAGTGGTTGAAGAACAATTTGTCGAGCAGAGTCATTGGCTGATCGATCTTTGAATTTGTCCTGACACACAAACTGGAGGTCCAGCTATGTGACGCCTGTTCAAAGACGAATCAAACCAAGTCGGTTGAAGAACATGAATCGGAGAGATGAACGAGGACGCGATGACAACGAAAAGCGACGAATCGAGGTAGTAGAGTTTAGAGGTCGAGTGGCTTCGTTAGCTGATTCCATCTTTGAATTTGTCCTGACACGCAAACCGGAAGCCCAGCTACGTGACGCCTGTTCAAAAATGGATCGAGCCGAGACGTTCGAAGGAAATGAATTGCAAAAGCGAAGTCACGAAGATGACGGGAAGTAATCGAAGGTCGAGGTGTTAAGTTGGTCCATTGATTGAGTCCATCCTTGAATTTGTCCTGACATGCAAACCGATTGAGCGGCTACATGACGCCTGTTCAAAGATGAATCAAATCAAGGTCCATTATTGATCGAAGGGAACGAAGCAGAAAATCAGAGAGGCGAGAAAGCGAGGAAGCGAAGGAAAGTGAACGAAGTCGACGTGTCAATTTGGTCCATTGATTGATTCCATCTTTGAATTTGTCCTGACATGCAAACCTATTGAGCGGCTACATGACGCCTGTTCAAAGATGAATCAAATCAAGGTCCATGGTTGATCGAAGGAAACAAATCGAGGAAGCAGAGAAGCAGAGAGACGAGGAAGCGAGGAAGCGGAAGGTCGGTGATTGAAGACTGATGTATCGAGCTGGTTCATTGGCTGAGCCCATATCTGAATTTGTCCTGACATGCAAACCGGCGGACCGGCTACATGACGCCTGTTCAGAACGGACTCGAACCAAGTCACGAGAAGGAGGGATGAAGATATGTGATGAAGATATGGAGTGATGAAGATGTCGAGTAAAGAAGATGTCGAGTGATGAAGATGTCGAGTGATGAAAGACGTGTCTTGAAGTGGACGTGTTATGGCAAGGACGTGTTGTGGTCAAGACGTGTTATGGCAAGGACGTGTTGTGGTCAAGACGTGTTGTGGTCAAGACGTGTTGTAGTCAGGACGTGTTGTGGTCAGGACGTGTCTTGAGGTGGGCATTGTTTTGACAGAGGAGGCTCAGAGGAGAAGAGGCCCACAGAATAAAATCATTCACGGGCAGGGCAAGAGTCAAGATGACGTCGACGGAAGAGGCGATTCAGAGAAGCTTGAGGGGAAGAGACGATATCGTGAAGAGAGAAGAAGGGCCACGAGATGTATTTGGGAGACCCAGTTGACGAGACGTGCGAGGAGGAAGCCATCTCGAAGGACAAGAGGTACTGTTCGAAGAAAGACATGATGTCTGAAGAAGGTTGAAGGCCACGAGGGCCTGGACCAGTAGGGTAGAGACAGACCGGGACCAGGTGGGCCAGAGAAGAAAGTTGGAAGATCAGTGGAGAGTGTGGCTTGAAGAGTGGAGAGGGGAGTTGAAGAAGGAAGAAAAATCTGGGGGGAGCGAGGAGGGAGGAAATATTTATAGGCGAGGGGGGTTGGTCGTGCCTTCCTAATTGGGACCGTTGGAGGGCGGGCAGGCAGCAGTGCCTTCCAACCTGGGGATTTCAGTGTCTATCGAAAGGCAATATGGTATCAGGGCAAAGCGCCTTAGCCCGGTATCTGAAATTGGAAATCCAGTCATAATCAATTGGCTAACGGGTTGTGTACTGCAGAAATGTGATAATGCGCATTTCTTTTTAGCTGGAACCAGCGGATTGTATTCGCTGGAGGGCGTCCTGTCGCAACCCACGAACAATTTCACCAGCATCTGCGACATCATGTATCAATCCGATCGAGGCCCCTGCATACGTTGCCACACGTCCCTCCGGCCCCCAGGCACTATCGCCCTTCTTCACGGCCTCGTCATGAAGTACCTTGAGATCATCAAATGTACGGCCTGCTTCATGCTCGATGAATGATTTGTTGATGATCGTCCTGGGACTGTATTCGGCTGGCCACCCAAATGTGCCCCGGAGATGATTATACAGCAGGGTTCGTGTCGTGGAGACAGCTCCATCAGAGGCTCGCAGGATCTCATTCTGATATCCCCGGCTAATCCGTGCTTCGCTCGCCGCCAGGAATCGTGTCCCCATAACCACCCCCGAAGCACCCAGACACAGTGCCGCTGCAACACCCCGTCCGTCGGCAATACCACCTGCTGCGAGCAGAGGGATCTGGCTGCCTTCGAAGGCATCTGCGATCTCAGGAAACAGAGCCACGAGGCCCAGTCCGTCCTTGGCCCGTCCATGACCGCCGGATTCCGCACCCTGAACGACAACGACGTCGGGCCTCTCGGAGTTGGTGAGGAGCTGCTTGGCCTCCTTCAAAGTCCCGATTTGGATCCAGATTTGAGTCTCTGGGGAAGCTTCTCTGATTCGGCGGGACCAGTCATCGAATTCCTTCAGGCTAGTTTTGGGGGCATACAGCCAGGCTGCACACGGCTTGAAGCGTCCAATCGCAGCGACAGCTACATCAATATCGTCTCCCCAGAGTTGATAGCCAATGCCGACTGGCAGCAAAGAGTTGGTTGGTGACAATTTGTCGAAGACGGATGAGGACTGCACCAGCTTTGATGCTACTTCGAGATCCACTTCGGTGTCCTGAGTCTTGGCTCCCGGGCCAATGAAGCCCAGCCCACCTGCTTGAGACACAGCGAGGGCCAGAGCTGGTCCAGACATGACACGCATCGGTGCGCTTACAATGAATGGGCGGGTGGCCCAGGAGTATCGGGATAACAGCTTGGCCGCCATTGTCGATGTTGAGTGAGGTTCAAAGTGGATACTTGGGCGAAAGAGCGCGAAGCCGACTATCTTTATGTGGGTTCGCGCATATGAATCATTGGTAATCCAACGAACTGGACCTACCGAGGCATCGAACAAGTTCGTGAGCAAGGCTGTCCCCGTTGTTCCCCGCAATAACCTTCATTGCGGTGGATGCCTTGAAGTGATGACGTCCTCTACCCGCGGGCCGCTAGTACCGCACAAAGCCCCATTTCCTTCCCGAGACACACCCGTGGCCCTGTGTTCCCCTGAGGCCATATCGAAATGGATACACCGCTAGATACTCCGAACTCTCTGAAGCGGAAACGGGCCCGACTAGCCTGCATCCCTTGTAGGGAGCGCAAGCGGAAGTGCGATGGGCGCGAGCCCTGTTGTACATGCACCTCATGGGGATACACCTGCTACTATGAACCGCGCCGGTCGCGAAAAGCGAGGGTTCCCACGCCGGATCCCCAGCCCAGACCTCAGTCTCCGCCTCAAAAAGCCCCTATTTCGAGTATTGTCGAGGCCACTGGGCCCATCGAGGCCGATAGAGCTGGGCTGGTTCGACGCCTAGAGGCCAACTCTGGGGCCGCGTTCGTCAGGAAGCTGGGGCTTAAGATCGACCCCGCTAAAGCACCCAAGCTCAACCTATTCAGCTGGAACATTGGCACCAGACAGCCAGCATCCCCAATTACTTCTACCTCAGCATTGCCAATTGTAGAGATCACGGCGTTGGAGCATATGAAGACCATGGCTCAGGTGTATTTCGATAAAGTGCACCCATGTTATGGATTTATCGATCGGGATCTCTTTTTTGAACGGCTCGAGCTACGCTGGAAATCTCCACTGCTATGGGAAGTCTACGATAGCACATTGGCTGGTGTGGCGGCTCTTGGGTGTTTGTTCTCGCTGCGAGACGCTACAATTACGGAGCTTCATCTCATTCGGACAGCTCGCGCTGTGCTCGACATGCAGCATCTTTCCGGTCCTCCTTCGATTGATCTGTTAACAGGATGGACCCTCCGGTCTATCTATCTGCGTATGACCGACTCGCCACATTCCACATGGATTGCTAGCTCAACATTGATGCACCTAGTCGAAGCTGCGGGTCTTCATCCAGAATCGCATTCCTTTCTGCCGGAAAGGGTGCAATGTGACCCAGAAATTCAGAGACGGCTTGTTGGTGTCGCGCATCATCTGAACGTGTGGACTTCTTACGATCTCGGTCTGTCCAGAGTGTCTTTCCAAAAAGATGAGCTTCCAGCGCTTCCGTCCCCAACGCCCGGTGACTGTACGGTTGAGCTTCTCCGGCTCCTCCCTGTGTCCGTCAGCCTTGACCCCAGCAGATCGAAGGATGAAACAGATCTAACATCCACACTTTCAAGCCTTTTGGATGCAACGCACACTCAGCCGCCATCAGTCATGGCTCAGTGTAATCTCACTCTGTGTATCCTTCGGCGCATCCACACCCAAAATCTCGATATCCCTTCTGACCTCGCGGCGAGGGTGTTGCGATTGTTTAAGAAAGGACTTGGTTGCGCTCGTGGCATGGTCATGGACTGCTCTCCGTGGCATCAAGTCGCCAACGTGCCCTTTCACATCATCTGCGTCCTTCTTGTCATGGACACTCGGTCGTCTCTTGCTATGCTCCCTGAGGCAATGCAGACCGTGGAGCTTGTCGCGTCCACATACGATACTGAGACGATGAGGGAGGCTTATAGTGCAGCTTGCCTGCTTGTGATGTTACATCAACAGCGTAGGAAGGATGATCTAGCGGTTCTTGGCGAGGCGCTTTACGTACATCAGCAGGAAGGGCCACTCGAATCCCCGCCACAGCTCGACCCTAACTCCGAGGAGTATTCGTGGCTGGGCGCGCTGGTAGCTGATTTTCCTGGTCTCCAACGAGTGGATCTTGATCAGTTTTTGAACGCAGATATGATCGATACCACAGTGTTTGGTGGACCGGGATGAGAGATCCTCGAGGCTCGCATGCTCCCTCGCTTCCAGGGAGATAATCAATTCAACCATAACTAGTATTCTAAGCATCAGGCGAAGCATGGTTGGATACTAAAAGCCATTGAATTACCGCGGACGGTCGATCAGTGGAGAAATTTGCAATCACAGTACCGCGGGCAAAATGCCGCAACTGCCGCATAAGCTAGCCAAGCCCGTTGCAGGACGATCTCGCCCGAAATGTGGATGTTGTCAAGGGGAATGTGGTTCACGGTTACTTGAAGTGTATTTGTACTCCTTATAGATTTGTATAGACTCGCCTCTCTGCTCGAAATGTCAGTTTCACGAATCACGCTCCTCCGCACATCGAGTGCAACGCGACTCAACACGCCGAGCCCAGCCTCGCAGACAATCACTTATCAACGCCCCGTACTTTTACTTCCAGACTAACATGTCTGAGAAGCTTTCAATAGGCAGCGGCAGGCCGTTCCCTCCCAAGATTCCTAACTCCGAGGACTATGTTGTCGACTTTGACGGAATCAACGATCCCGCACATCCCTACAACTGGAGGTTCTCTGTCAAGTGCGTTGTGTTTCTAAGCGTTTTCTCGATCTACCTGCTGACTCAAAGATGCAATCAGACTTTTCATCTCCGTCTTGGTATGCAGCGGAACATTTATCGTGTCGTTCACCAGCGCCGTGTTCGCACCGGGGACCGACCACGCCAGCCGAGAGTTCGGGGTCGGGTCTGAAGTCGGTACACTGGGGACTACTTTATATGTGCTGGGTTTCGCTGCTGGACCGATGGTCTGGGCACCCGTATCGGAGCTCAAAGGACGCAAATGGCCTCTGACGATTGCCATGCTGGGCGGCGGTATTTTCACCATCGCATGCGCGGCCGCGAAAGATGTACAAACCCTCATCATCTGTCGCTTCTTTGCTGGCATGTGTGGCTCGAGTCAGCTCACTGTTGTACCAGGCGTATTGTCTGATATCTATGACAATACCTATCGTGGCACGGCAATGGTGCTCTACGCGCTGACGGTCTTTATCGGGCCTTTCAGCGCGCCATTCACGGGTGGCTTCATTATGTCAAGCCATCTGGGCTGGCGGTGGACGCTTTATATCCCATCATTCTTCAGCTTCGCAAATGGGATCATCTCTCTTCTTTTCCTGCGAGAGACATATACGCCGTGCATTCTCATCGAGAAAGCTACTCGACTTCGCCGCCAAGCCGACAACTGGGCGCTCTATGCTAAACAAGAGCGGCTGGAAGTGGATGCCAGAGCTCTTATCGAGAAGTATCTCACTCGTCCGCTGAGACTGCTTTTGACAGAACCGATCATTCTCTTGGTCTCATTGTACATGTCCTTCATCTATGGGCTTGTGTACGCGCTTCTTGAAGCATACCCGTATGTCTTCGAGTCCATATACGGCATGAGGCCTGGAGTCAGTGGGCTACCCTTCATTGCCCTCATTATTGGTCAGCTACTTGCTTGTAGCTTTATTCTCTTGCAGGACGCAAACTACACGAAGAAATTGGTGGAAAATAAAAACGTGCCGGTCCCCGAATGGCGTCTTCGCCCAGCTTTGCTGGGAGCGCCAGTCTTTACAATCGGGATCTTCTGGTGAGTACCCCGTCAAAAGTGGATGAGGGCATTTTACTAAGGTTCTTTCTGGTGCAGGTTTGGTTGGACAGGTTTTACACCGGCAATCCACTGGGCCATACCCACCGTAGCTGGGGGGTTGATCGGGTTTGGAGTTTTATGCGTCTTCTTCCCGTGCTTCATCTACCTTGTCGACGCCTACCTGCCCCTGTAAGCTCACAGTATTGTTTCCTTGATTAAAGTTTGCGAGACTAACGCTTGGCTATGACAGAGCAGCATCGACAGTGGCAGCAAACATCATACTCCGCTCAGCAGTCGCCGCCGGATTCCCCTTGTTCTCCAAGCAGATGTTTCAGGATATGGGGGTGCAGTGGGCATGTACCCTGCTTGGATGCCTAGCGGCGGTGATGATACCGATTCCCTTTGCATTCAGAATATATGGACCATGGTTGAGAGGCAAGAGCAAGCTCTTTGGTTGATTTGGTTGTTTGCGATATTATTCTGGTTTATCAGTACTAGGTGCAAAGAATTGTTGCATTTTGAGAGAACACTGGCGCTCCATGGTATCGAAGCTCTGACGAAATTTACCAATGGGCTCTCACTACTGCTTGGACACATTGAACAATGAGTCTGGGCACACTTGGTTGGTGATTGGTATAGAACAGCAGGGACATAGGAGCCCATGGCAGCATTGTTCTCCTCCTTCGACTTCTCTGGTTTTGGCACTTCGTACTTTCGTAGTATGGGTTGGGAATGTAGTTCAAGAACCCACTGAGTATACCTAGGCGACCTTCTCTATTCAGGCCCATCATTGAGCTCTGTAGAATAAAACGAGGGAGAGGGTCTAGAGTTCGAGGACTCTGTCAGAGGAGAGATCAGGGTGACTTTTTCTCGGCATTGTAACTGGAGAAGGACCTAGTAGAAAGGCAGACAACGGGGTCTACTCTCAGCATTAGATGGCAAAGAAGTGATGCTGGGAGGGCCTGAACTTACAACTCACCTAAACACGAGATATTCAGGTGTCGAGGCATCGAATGGCAGGAAAACATTTAGTGAACCTGTAGAAGACGATCAAAGGGTATCGCTGCGTCAACAATGCTGGCAAGGATATGGTGCATCCTGCCCCTTGATCGCGATGAACCGACAGACATGACAGAGCGCGAATGAGTTTCAGTATAATGTCACCAAACCCACTTCCCCAAACGTGATACAGAGTGTGGAGAAGCGGATGGGCTGGTGATGCCACGAAAAATCCGTATGCGGACGTGCGGCGAGAAAAGGAGGGCTGGGACGTCTTGGAGAGGCGGCGGGGTGAAAAAAAGGAGAAAACGAGGGTAGAAACAAGAGTAGAGCTCGCCGAAATAGGCAAGTACAATGCCAAGCTTCGAGGGCTGGCATGGAAATACAAGCTTAAATCAGGTAGTCTCTAATCCGTGGATGATTACCAAGCAAGCTCCTCAGCGATCAGCCCTTAAAATTGCAGCTCTGAATGCCTAGCGGTCATAAGCTTTCACTTATGCAGAAGCTAATGTACATTAACTAGGCTTCCATGAGAGAAGCCTGCAAAATTCTACGGGCTTGCATGCCGAGCGTTACACGACACATCAAACTTGACTCAAGGCAGATACCACTCTGCTGCTGCCTAGCCATAGAAAATGAGTCACAGCAATCGTAGCACCGTGAATGATGGCTAGATCTTTGGCATATAAGCTCCATCAAATATCGCCCCCAGTCCAAGTCATGGATCTCCCGTATCTTTTCTCCAAATTTGGCTTCCTGTCATCTCACCAAGTGTGATGACAAAATGCTCGATATCGCTGATATTGGCAGACTCGCGATACGCACAAGCCGAGGGTCTTCGACTGTACGTGAAAGGCCATGACAGTCTTGGAGCCACGCATGAGTGTGACGCCGGAACAACTGACTGGGAAATGAGCAGTTTCATGGGCCGACTGATGGACCTTTCCAAAGCTTCCGTTGCTGGCCTGTTCGTCTTGAAATGCTCATCTGCAAAATAGTATTGATGACTCCGGTCTCGTGGCTCGCCCCCCAAAGCATCAGGAAAGAGACAACTCATCATTCTCGTGGAAGAATGGACCAGATCAAGGCTATCAATGCTTGGGATATTGAAGCAGCCTCGAAGAGCCATCGTTGGGCGGTTCCAAGCTACCAGAGGCCCGTCCTACATGACTTCCCAGGGATCTGGTACCACGCGCACCCCAAACCTGACGGCGGATGAACAGGCTAAATCCCAGTCAATTCCAACAATCTTAAGAGTCGCTGGCGGCACCTCTTTCAGCGTGGCTGTGAAGTCGATCTGGAGACAGCTGAAGGACTCGGGCCCACACTTGGTGCCAAGCTTGTCATAGATGTGGTTCCGGACCCACCGCAAGTGGGTGGCGCCGAGGATGTGGGCCTATATGGCGAGACCGTTCACGGTTCGGCATGGGTCGGACTGCAATTGTTGGTGCACCATGTGCATCATCGTCGACATTCACAGCGAGAACGGTGGGAGCCCGGCGTCAATTGGGTTGCTCTGGGGCGCTGGCGGAATAAGGGCCAGAGATCTGGCAGCGAACGGTCAGCGTATCCCAGTTTGCCATCTCCACGGCGAGTTCTGATCATACTGACACATATTGAAGATGATACACAACAATTGATGACAAATTTCCATGGATTTCTGCAAAATGCTCGACGCGTTGTGGTGTGCCATGGTGTGTTGTCGAAATTGAGATGCCAAGCTCTCCCGGCACGTGGAAGTCACGGCCCGGCAATGCACAGACGATCCTGTGGGGACCATCCATATCGCCTGCCCATGTCAGTGATGTCACAAAGCAGCTTCAAGGCCTTCCACAATCGCATCTGAAGCACTTAATATAGACATCGTGTCTCCCCCTATGGCCCAGTCAATATGGATTTCCATTGTCGACATCCATTGTGCGCGTGAGGTTCAGTGTGCGCGTCTCCAACCACCGTCGTCGCGTTCTAACCAATCGACGGGCAGCTCTGGCCCTCATGATCTCCAAAAGCGGTCTCAGGGCTTCAGCATGTCCCAAAGAGGAAGAAAAATGACTATTAGGGCCTCCGGGTAGGGCATGGTTTTAGGGCAGCCCCTTTCACAAAACAATTCCTCTCCCTTCCCAACTTTCCTTCCTCCTCTTTCCTCTCCATCTCCTCTCCATCTCCTGGACCATCAAGACTTTGCAACTCTGCACCTCTGCACTCTGGTGGAAAGCATCTTCCTGACAATTACTGCTGTCCTCCTCTGTCTCTCTCGCCCGGAGGCTCGCACCCTCCTACAGAAACTCCCAACCCGTTTGCCTCTGTCTCTCTCTCGCATTCTGGGGGCTCGCGCCTTCCTGGCAACCCCTCCTCTCTACTCGCAAGCATCCTCTTCCGTCTCTCTCGCTTGTTTTCTGGGGACTCACAACCTCCTGGCAATATCTCCTCTCTACTCGCCAGAATCCTCCTCTGCCTATCTTCCTTGCGCTTTGGGGTCTCACGTCTTCCTGACAACACCTTCTCTCTACTCGCGAGCATCCTCCTCCGTCTTTCTCGCTTGACCTCTGGGGACTCGAGCATTCCTGGCAACATCTCCTCTCTACTTGCCATCATTATCCTCCGTCTCTCTTGCGACTTCCTGGCACTGCCTCCACTCTACTCGCCAGTTCAGTCTCCTCTATCTGTCACCCCAGACCTCCTTCGCAGACACCCACGGGTGGTAACTCCTCTCCTGTGCTCAACTTTCCTTTCCTGCCGTTGGCCGCTCAAAGTCGAGTGCACTCCTCGACCACTGGCCACTATCTTCGAGCTCACCCTCTCCTGCCGCACCATCCAATTGGTGCATATTACCTTCTCGCCGTATCGTCCGGCATCCTTCTCCGACCTCTTTTGCCAGTCTGACCCCTTCAGTCTGACCACCTTCTGTCTCATCCTCGTCTTTGGGATAGGATCCTGTCTTCAAACCCCTGCTCTGCATCTCATCAGTGTGCAGACCTCGTTCATCTTCATCTGCTTACGCTTGTTAATCTCCATCTTTACGATTCTCGAGCTCAACACCATGTCCAACTCAGTCATGCAGTCTCGGGCTGGCGTCTTCTCCTTCCTGTCTCTGCCTCTGGAGGTGCGATGGATGATCTACATGTACGCCCTGGTTACCCCTTTCGGCCTCTGGATGGACAACTACCGACGTGACATCCCGATAATCCTGCGCAAACAGGGGTACGGTCCGGGGCCCAACGACCTTCTGGCAGTCGAAAGTATCAGCGGCATCGTCTCTCCTGCGCTTCTACAGGTCTGTAAGCAGATTTACTACGAAGCCCGCCATTTTCTCCGTCAAAACCAATGGCGCCTGAACCGCTGGTGCACCTTCGCCATTGCCGATCTCCCGGCGTCGGCCCGCGCCAATGTCACTTCGCTTTTCCTGGGCCGCGACCCACATGGAGACTACGGCCCTCCCGGCACCCATCCTGCGTTGCTTTCGTTTCACATGATGGTCAAACACCTGCCAAACATCCAACATTTGACCATCGCGTTGGTGAACGACGACAAGGGACTCGCTGGCCCCCTTCCACCCAAGGCCTGGTACGACTACCTGGTTGAGATTCCCAAGGCGGATCCGATATATCGCCTGCAAATGAACAGCGATCTCTTCCAGCGGGGCTCGATGATCAAGACGATCAGCCTCGAATGTATCAAGACATACCCCTCCCACATGTACCCCTGGGTGTACATGTGGAAGTGGGTTACGTACCTGGCCATGTGTGTGCTGCCGGACTACGAGGATCGCCCAAAGCTCCAAAAGCTGCGGGACCTTATCGGCGAGGTGGAAACGCACCTCGGATCTTACGGGTCCGAACGCCTCCGGGCATACCGGAACTACTCCCGCCTGCAGGATCCAAGCAACCAGCCGGGCGCGGAAACCCATGCCCTTCTGCGTCGTCTTCGGGAGACGTGGGAGGAGTTTGGGATCCGTGTCTCGGCTCGGGACCCTAGCCCGTTCGAACGAGGCACGATGATCGTTTTCGAACGGATTCCTGCAGACGGCGGTAGCCGGGTGTCCGAGGTGGAGGGATGTTAGTTGGTGGCGGTAGGGTTGTGGTGGTTCGCTGGGTTCGCGGCCACATAATGTTCAATATATGGAGAAGTTCGTTAGATCTCCAATTTCATTTCTTATTCAAATTTCATCCTTTCGTAACAAGTATTCATTTCACTATCATCTTAGATTAGAGATGAAACTGTAAAAGTTCTGACAGATAGAGCGCAGAAGTCCCAGTATGTGTAACAACATCAAGAGTATCCTGTTTCCAGCTCCAGTTCATGCCAGTCTTCTCGCTACTGGTATGAATAGTATCAAGGAGGTCATGTCTCTCATCACGTATCTTAGGGTTTCTGGTATTTCTCATGCTCACCAGCTGCCTCTCGGAAATCCTTGGAAAGGGTCAGACTACAGGTGTTCAGAGCGGAGCAAAGATATTGAAGAACGCCGTGGCATGAAAATTCATGTAGTGGTCAGGAATGGGGATGCGATGATAAATCCACACTCAAAGAATGAGTGGCGATGAGACAGGAGAAGGTTGGGCCGAAGAAGATCAGGCCAAAAGGGAGACATCGTAGAAGGTTGCCGCGAGGCACCCCGGGAAGGCCAAGAGGCCAGGAGTGCATCAACTCAAGCTCTTTGGCCCCATCATGTCCTCATACCGCCTACGCTCTGTCTTGCGGTGACCATCTCCAAGCCCTCCCATTTGTTTCCGCATGTCGACACCCCTGGTGCCGAGGATGCTGTATACAGCACTATCTGGCATTCCTCTAGAAGGTACGGGAGTAGCGAGAATTTCTTGTGGGCATTAAATTCCGATCCCGGGACTGATTCGATCCATTCATCCAATGAACGAAAGCCAGCGATGAGGGCTCTTCGTCTAGTATAGTGAGGCGGTTGGACTTGGGATTTCACGGGGATAATATTTCGAACAAGATGGACGGCTGGGTTATTTGTCTTTGGCAATGTGCACTAGAGAGGAACTCGAGCATCTATAGAGAGCGAGAGGGATCAACATATATGACGTATTGGGGGCTAATGGTTCAGAGGTTCTTGTAGAAATCTGCAACAACTGGCTACAGGTTCCCATAGGGAACCATTGGATAGCTGTGTGCGTTTGTGTGCTTCGATGGGGGCAGGATACACTTGGCCGTTGGGATTTGCAGGACGCGCATAGAAAAGATGGGGAGGATCCAACGTGTATTGCCGCTGAATTTCGAGATATTGTCTTGAAGAGAGTATTGGGTCTGCAGCTGACACTTTCCAGTCTATGAAGTTTGATGGGTTAGACAATGCTCTTTCATACTCGAATTTTGGGAACAATAGTGATGTAAAAACCTTCATGTATGCCCAGCACCTCACCCATCTCTGTTCATGCGGAGATTTCAATACCAAGCACAACAAAACGCGTATCAGGATGCGAAACCATCGCAGCTGCATGCATCAAAGCGCTCACGAATGCCTGCTACGAGTGGTCAGAAAAGCTGCTTAGCGGAAACAAAATCTGTCACCGAGAAGAACTTACAGATGACAAAGCCCGGGCACAGGTGCATCAAAATGTCTCCCAGGTAGAAAATTACAATAAGGAGGGCGTTGATTCCAAGGGAGGAGCCCCTTTCAATAAACATTACGAGATGTGCTGCAGGAGTCCCGTGCAGCCAGGGATGGATAGTCTGGGATGCATGGCACAAAGGAGGTCATCGCAGCTCGATGCCATGGACGAGACGTGGATCCATTATTGACAGGGCAACGTGTAGCTTCTGCAATGACCTAGTGCTTGGATGGGTAGATATCTGTCAAGTCTCATGTACACAATGTCCCGGTACTCGTAATATACTGAGATTGGAAGGCTAGGTTAGTATGCTCGATGAATTGCATGGTTTTATTGAAGAAGAAAGACAAGACTAAGAGACTCCCTTTTCATAACATGTACAGCATCATTCGTCCGAATAGACAATGCAACTCCAACCCAGCTATGCAAATAATATAACAAAGACCAATCATCGTTCCTAATATGAAGTGCCATCCCGAAATTTCCCAAACACCGCGAGGCGGCATATTTGTAGCTTCTACGAGCCACAATTGGTCGCGTTCCAAAACAACGACCATAATCAAGCATTCAAACATGATAACAATTTGTACATAAATTTTGTCTGATCATCGGAAATTGTAAGATGGACGAACCATTTTCGCCGTTTCCGGCTCCAGGGACAATTGCTGGTAAGGCGAGCTGCCAGGATCATAATACAAACCCTCGATATGTCCATCTTCACGACGGAGAGAAATGTAGTAAAAGCCGGAAATTGTGAGACCTTGACGCGAGTCGGTCGGGGTGATGAAGCATCGCTCTGAGATCTGGTCAGTCATGCAAATGGATATGTACGCTTTGAACGCTTGTATGTGAACCTACCCTTCCATCGCATCAGGATCCACCCTTGAACCAATTCCTCGGTAATCCACTTCTTGCTCACGAGGTTTTTGGCAATCTCGGAATCGGGCAGATCCTTGAATGGTTGCAATTCTCGCCAGTATGTGCTATCGATATCCGCATCCGCCTTGAAGTTCTTGGTTTCAAGAGTATGCTTGTTGAAGTCGATGATTTCACCTTCCAGGAATGTCACGATATGTGCATCATGGGTTGGCGAGGACTTGTCGGGGATATTGTACGCCTCCATGGTACCAGATAACGTCATGTCCGAGTAGTTAATGCTGTGAATTGTGACCTTGACAGGCCAGTTCTCATCCCGGGGGTTGGCAAGATATCGCCGTCCGGTTGATGTATATACACTGATTCTGGTGCTGTCGCTGCCATTGACAATCACTGGCTCTGTGGGTGTGTGTGGACTTTGCACGCGCTGTGACAACGCAGAACATCCTGCATTCGCGGCCCGTTGGCAGCCAGAAAATACCACTCCAGGTCGCAGCCACGAGCAGGGTGCTGGCGGCACTATGGTGTTGATGTCCAGAATGAAGTCGCTGTCCTTTAAGAACAAGTCCCCTAATGAGACGAAGCCCGTTGCAGCTGCGGAGCTGACGCTCTCTTCAAAGGAATTGGAATATCGGAGACGGTCGAGGTAGTTTATTGTGTCCTTCAGAAGCGAGTCCCCCGGAGTGCTTGAATGGAGTTGCCGGTGTGCAGCAACCCGGGCTCGCAGGTCGCTGTGAGTCAGAACTCGATGCGAGTCACCCCTGGTGGGTGGACGATATCGATAGGCTCTTGTGGATGACGAACCCCCCGTCGGCTCGGTGCCGTCCAACTCGTCGTTCGAGCGAGCCCCATACCGATCCAAAAGGAAGCTTTCCAATGTTCGAGTTCTCGCTGGTCTCAGCTGTCGCCTCGTCGACTGCAATAGCTCCAGCGGAATCGGTCCGTTTAACCATCGGCTCGGGGCCTCACTGGGACCATCTCCGACTACAAGCGATGGTGTGCGGGCCGTTGACTCATGTCGCCGCGATCGACTTGAGGTGGCGTTGCGATCTGGGACGGCGTGGAGAAAAGGTTGAATCTGATCGTCCTCCGATTCTTCGCGGCGAATGTCCTCGTCTTCGTCATCTGATCCGGGGGCCCATCCATATAATATGCGCGAATTCGAGCGGCGGGTCTCGTAGTTGGGCATATTCCTAGGTTCTTCACGTTGGCGACGGACGATAGGCATACGACGATTGATCTCAACGGACAACCGGAGGTTGCTAGGGTCGTCCAGATCCATCCAGCCGTCGGCTGGCACATCCTCCATCTGGCGGGGATGCGAGGTCTGGTATCGACGACGACGATGTCGACTTAGTGACGGTAGAAGGGGATTGTATAGTAATGATCGTGACCGAAGGAAGTTCACATTCTCGTCGTGGGCGTTATCGCTCTCCGCAGAGACCAGAGAATCGGGTATCGGCGATCGTCGCGACAACGGCTCGGGCGCGGGTGTGGTGGGTGATAAGGCTGGGGTGCCGTGCTAGATCAGTCGGGCATTAGCCTGTGGATCGAAGAGACCGCACGGGTCTCGAAAGGTGAAGTATTTGAAGGGGTGCAAGGGCCCAAACATACTGATGCCGAGTTGGGAGGCGGCATCTCCTCGGGGGAGGCGCTGGGGCCGGAATTCGCCGTAAGGGAGGTCGGGCAGGTGGATCAAACGGGGAGGGTGCAGCAGACTAGCCCCAGATTGAAGTAGTTGAATATTGGCCGAATGCGAGATCTGGAGGGGGGAGGTGGAGGAGGACGTTAGAGGAGGCGAAGTGCGTTGTTGCACGCCGATGCCGAAGTGACGGAGTTCGGGTTGGCTTTGTCTTCATCAAAAATGTGGAGAAGCAGCGCATAACATGACGTCCGATTCTCCGTGGACAGGCAATACGAGAATCATATGTTCCGCGCCACGGCCATTCCAGGTCTTCAATGATCTGTTCAGCAATTTACATGGGTCGGCTGTCTATTTGAGCCCGCCACTGTCCACGGGAATGCTTTCCTATTTGTCTTGAGACACGGGAGGGTCGTCTGAGATCGATCTGTGCGGGATCGATGAGCAGGAATCGTACCCTCTGTCCACCAAGGCACGAATAGGACATAGACATGTCTCAGCTACGAGAGACAACGATAATCTGAGTGAATCGATATAACTTAGAAAATCTCCGCATCATCGCGTTTTCCGATCGGTCGGCTCAGAGCCTCAGTTCGGGCCACGGAGTATATACCCGAGCCAGCTACGACACCCGGATTCTTCAGCTAACCGCCTAGCTATTGTCATGTCCAACGGAGTAATTCCAATGATATTGCTTCTATGCTGAGTACTCTTTAGTCATCCCCTGACGGTATTGATATGAACTTGTCTTCCAAAGCGATTGTAAATCTGACTGTATTCCATGCCAGATTGCACTACTGTACTGCCAGGTAACAGAAAGTCTATTGTGAACTATGTCTACCTTTATATCTCTGTACATCCCGATCGAGCCATATTGCAGTCATCAGCCAACTGTACACAATTCAATATCATCGCCCAGAATGCCTCTAGGTCAACTCCCCTTGGAATGGTTACACCGGGCCCGCTAACCGGCGTGACAATCGAGCGTCCCAGCTGGCCAGTGCTAGATACATCCTCACCATGGCGGCCGTCCGTCACGATACTGACAGCGAATCGCTCCCCGCCCCGGTCATCAAACCTGAGGGCTTCATGGGGGTAGTTCAGGGCAAACGACGGGTTGAGTGTGGACAAAATGACCGCCACTGCCAGTGGGTCATGCAAAGGAGGCCCAGTTGCCAGGCCAAACACCTTTTCGTATGTTGCCGCAAAGAAAGTGAGCAGAGCGTGTAAGATTTGCCGAATGACAGTGGGTGGCTTTGACGGGACACCTCCACCATGCAAGATGCGCATTTGCACGGACTCAGATGCGAGGACTTGGTGTGTCAGATCCAACGCGGCCATGGTGGTTTTTGGTGCCAGAACTGGGTTGCTGAAGATAGACTCGGACGATTCGGGATCACACTATAAGGATCGTACCGATTGATGAGCCACGGTTTCATTACATCAAGTACATCTCTGAAAAGATACAAGACTTACATAGAGATTGAATTCGGCCCAGGGAGTGACATTTCCAATTCGAGTCTTCTCTCCTGGGAGCCTACTCATGGGGGCATCTGTGAAGCCTCCACCAATAGCACCTCCCATTATGCTCAACCCTCGAATATGTTCCGCAACCTCGGGGAATGTCGCGAATAGTAGAGCGACATTAGTTAACGTTCCCGTCGCAACCACCCACGGAGTGCCCTTCGGCTGAGCTAAGAGTGCATTTCGCATG
The DNA here is from genome assembly GCA_024706585.1 of Penicillium simplicissimum. Lineage (NCBI taxonomy): Eukaryota > Fungi > Ascomycota > Eurotiomycetes > Eurotiales > Aspergillaceae > Penicillium > Penicillium simplicissimum. The sequence continues at coordinate 1,805,520 of JAMZTW010000061.1, forward strand.
GCCAGGATGGGATTCTCATGTGTAATTGGACGCACTGAGGGCTTTGGCAGAAGATCGGTGCCATCAAGACCGCTTTCGCCTATTATGAGCGTCCCGATCAGAATTTGATAACAACCATGTCGATGGCGACTCAAGAATCGAAGAAAAAAAACCTACCATGAATGTCTGGAGCATGCAATGCAGGGCGTGAAAACGGTTTCCGGCTTCCAGGATAAACCGGGATCTCAGGTCTGCCAATAGCTTCAAGAATACTTCCTGCATTGTATGTTGTGTTCTCGAGAGAAGCATTCCCATGGATAGTCGTAATTCCAAGAAGATTGAGATGAGGGTGATGGGCAGCAAGCAGGATCGCAAATGCATCCTAGAAACGGAAATTAACATGCCAGGCTTCAGAGTCGTGTATTCGGGGTAAGGACATACATCGTGTCCTGTAGGTCAGGGTTAGTCTAAACGACATGTTCGAATAACAATTGGTTGACCAACCTGGATCACAATCCAGCCAAAGTGGGGTTTTGCCCGCACTATCTACAGATATCAACATCTTCAAGCATGGGAGGATTGTGTTGTTGTGTTGGTGATGAGGAGAACAGCCCAGGAAAGGAACCACGTCTCCATCTCCCCGCATCGCGATAAGAAGGTTATCGTAGCCCTAAGCCCTACTTTCCAAATTCAGAAGCTCCCAGTCATCAACTCCGCGGTCGCCGCAACAGCTGCCATCTGCTCTCATCCAGGAAGGGTGTAGCCCTTGCACTCTGTGATCTTGAATGAACCAACCTTTCAGAACGTTCTGATGCCCCTGCCATGCCATGAATGACACTCTACGAACCGGTTTGCAACCGGTTTCTCATCTCAAGGCTGGACCAACCACCTCGAGCTCTAGGCCTATCGCGCTACCTTCTTCAGGGCAACCACCTTTGGCACGACCATCTTCCAGACTGCGGACACAGCGACCTACCCCCGCTCGAGATGATACGGTTGATGCTACAAGTGACAAGGCTACTACTGCCTTGATCCGACGCGTCCTCTACCCTCAAAGTAGCAGCGGCCACGGCGCAGCCTCTCCACAGCCTTCGGATGAGCTGTTACCTCCCCTTACGAGCTCCAATGACGTTGACCGTCAGCTTTACGCCATTCTCGCTATCATAATTAAAGAATTTGTCTACTCATGGTACTCGAAGATTACCCCTGACCAAGCCCTTGTGAATGAGGTCCTTCAAGTTGTTGCACATTGCACCCGCGCCCTGGAACAGCGGATACGCCAGGTAGATGTCACACAGTTGGCCTTGGATGAGATTCCCGCCTTGGTGGAAGCACATATAATCTGTAAGACCCGAATTTGCCTGGGGGACTTTTGTTTCTGGAAACAGAAACATCCTTGAAAACGGAGATGAGAGACCTGATTGCTAATCTGGGCGACCATTTTGCTTAGCCTATCGACTTGCCAAGGAACGCTCACATTTGTCAGGGCTGCCAACGTCGCATCGTACGCTATACCACGAGCTGAACCCTCATCCTGGTTTATCCCCGGTCCCGGATGCTGCAGATCCTGACACAGTCAACGCGCAAGCCGAGAACGAAGCGGTATATCGGAGATTACTTGCCAGCGGGATCCTCGCTGTTCTACTACCCACGGAAGATTTGGAGAATAGCAGCCTACGCCTGCTTGTGGGCGACATCCTATCAGATCTGATTCTAGGAAAGGAGGTTTCTGGGAGGGTCTGCGAAGGATGGTTCCTATGGGAGGCCATCACCAAAGTTACGGAGGCAGCACGACCCCAGAAGGCAACAAAGCATAGAGGCTCTGCCAATGATATTTCCGCGAGCCAACTCGAGAAATTCGGCCTGCTCTCGGACAAAGACACTTCGACCAACTCCCACGCAAGCGCTCAGTTGCGCGCCACCGCCTGGGCATGGACTGTTCTCCAGAGTATCTATCTAGGCTACGTTGCCTTGCGTTTCGTCGTGACGGGTCTATTCCGCGTTGCATCGAACCCAGGGCAGCGAAATTCGCACGGAGCCAGTGTTTCATTTCCCGCTGCAACATCAGCAATTTCCACGAAGGAGGGCTTCGAGTCGTCGTCAGCCGGAATCCCAGCTAAACGCCCGGTCCTCGACTACCGAGTCTGCTCGATGATCTCGCAACTTTTGGGCATCTCACAACGAATGCCCTGGCTTTCGGGGCTATTTGCCCTTGTCCAACACCTGATTCTGGCCGGACCAGGCACACTCGGGGACACGGACGGGATTCTTGACAGGTGAGTCTTCTATTCTCGTACTTTTATGTTTTGTGTCGTCGGAGTATTTTCCTCCACTCTCTTTCCCTGGTGTGCGCCCAGGGCTCGGGCCTCTTCCTCTTTTGCGCGAACTCTTGACAGTGGAGCAACGGTGCGATCTCCGAACTACGATCTACGAGGGTCAAGTGTCACTTGTGCAAGTCATGGTGGGACGACGGAGCGTCGTGCTCGCATGGTGCAGCGATCACTTGATTGCGCCCGCAACGGCTTTTACGGCCTAAGCGTTCCCCAATGGCTCAATACGGGAATTCGGGGATACAAGCGATACGGTTACCTTACGGTGTTCTCCGAAACCGACCGTACGGTCATTACAGACCGGCGTTACCGCTAGGCGATTCTGGCGCCAGATTGGCTGCCCCAAGCTGGTCCGAGCGAATGCAATGGACATCGGAGGGGGGAGGATGAGCAGGGAAGAGAGCAGGGAACGGCAGCCTCTTGTCTTTTCACGCCGAAGCCACCGTCTCTCATTTTTCTGTCTTTTTCTGGTTGCGATAGCGCCGGGGCCCGGGCCTTTCCGTGCCGCTCCTCTTGTGCGGATGCCAACCCTGCGAAACACTCCTCAGCTGCCAGTCGATGGACCGACGCTTCTCGACCCCTCCTTGCAAAGACTCGCACTTGCAGGCTCAAAAGGGACCGAAATTAAAGAACCCAAAGAAGAAGAAGACAATCCCCAAGGCCAAAGAACAGAGTTTTATGGGCTGCCGAACCACATCCAGACGTTACAAACTCTCCTGCGGCAGAAGAGGGGGCGGGCGAATCGGACGCACGAGCAGACTTTGCCTGTCGATCCCCTTCATCGGTGGTCATCAGTGAGCAAATGCATCACCTTACCGATTTGGGCGCGTGCATGAAGACCAGGAGCAGCGGCAGCAGCAGCATTTCTCTTCGTGCACCGAGGGTAGTGCGAGTGATTTACCCACTGGCTATCCAATCAGCGAAATTCCTGCTAGCGGGATTTTGAATTTCCAACCCGGCCGAGGTTGGCGCATGAAGCCCGCTTTTTGTACGCCAGGTACGCTGCTGGGATGTTACCCGCTGGGACAGGGGCGTGGCACAGAGAGGGGGGAATGACGGCTGAGCACCACCGAGATCAGAAAGACCAGCCCGCCTCGTCCATTTTTTGTTTTCAGCGCATCGCTGGTCGCCAGTCAGTTCAACTTGGAGCTTCTCGGCCCTCTGATGGCCTTGGAGAAGTGGCATGCTTTGTGGCACGAATCGCTGGCCCAAGCTCCTCCTCACAGCCCACGCCGAAGCCGATCGTGCTCCGCCTCGCTCCCCACTTGGCTCCCCCGCCGCCGCTAGTGAGCTCCGTTCTCGCTAGCGGTGGGCCTGGTCCGAACCTGCACAAAGGAACAACGTCCCCGGTAGCTCCACTGTCGAGACTCGTTGCTCGCTTCACGACTGTTGATTTGTCTTGTTTTCTTTTTTGGGGGAGGGAATGTTTGCCTTTTTTTTTCAGCTTCTCTTTCTCATCGGCTCTCCCGATGTCACCATTGTTGAAATCGACCATTGCTGACTTGACAGATTCCTTCGGGAAACCCTGGAAGAGTACGTCCTGCCCCCCACTTTGTTGCCCAACCTTCTTCTCGCAACCAGGTCTGCCCTATTCCCGGCCAATGCCCGCCCAGCCTCCCAACCACCGTCTGGAAATACTGGAGCAGCCCCGGCTCCCGCCCCGCAGGCTTCCGTGCTGGCCCCGACCTCCAGCGGGAAATCACCCCTCGCTGTGACTGTAATCACGACTTCCGCGTCCATTCCGGAAGGAAGCAGGGTTCCGGGTCTAGGTGCAAGCGATGTAGTTGGCAATGGTAGTGTCGGTAGTAGCAACAGCAGTATTGGAATTGGAGTTGGCAGTGGCGGAGATCGGCTCCGAGCTGGTTCAGCCCCCCAGTCCTCGAAAGGACCACCGTCGTCGCCAATCGTCGCGACAACACCGGGCATCGACACAACCGAGCAAACTTCCCCGGATATACCAACCGGACCAGTGAACCAAAATCGACCATCCACCTCGGAGATCGCCGCTATCAAGCGGCGATGTGCAGCTAGTCTTTTGGCTGTGCTCACGCGCCGTGTCGCACGAACTCTCTTTGGCGGTCCGTCGCCCTCCAGCAGTGATCGTACCTGCAGCGCCGCCACTGGGAACCTATCCTCCTCCACCATCAGCGACCCGTCTCCACCGTCATCGCTCGATGAGGGTGGGGGCCGCCCGCGATCGTCCCTACAGGGTAGCGCGAGTGGCCTTATCTCCGTCGCCCAGGGCACAGCTAAGAAGGACGAGGACTCGGATACGGACCTGGAGGAATTGTGCTTGCTGGAGGCCATTGAGACCGATCTACTGGATCTCTTGGCGGACGAGTACTGCAACAAGCACCTCGTCTACTCCATCATCGAGACTGTCCTGGCTAGGCTTCTCCCTGAGCTGGCGGAACGTAGTGTCGAAGACCTCATGGAGGACCGCGGGGTTACCCCAGTTCCCGGCGGAGGCTCCAAGTAGAGTTGTGTTGTGTTCCTGCAGCATATTTTTTGTAACCACCATTCCCCTAGCATAACCTAATGAGACATGCTTAAATTAAATCTATGATGTGACTAGTCTTAAGTTGAATTTGCATAAGTCTCCAAAGTTGACAAGCAGATGTTGAAACTTTCGAAATTGGGGTATACTAACTATGGGAGAAATAATGTATCAGGTTCTCGTTGATGCCATCAGGGGAGAGATACCCAACATCCAATAGGTCTCTCTGATATCATGAACGAGATAAATACAAGGAAAGTAAAGAAGAATAAGAAGACAGATAAAGGGGCGTGAGGTCAATTTAATCAAACAAGATCGATCCAGCTAGAAGACTCGTGTATCAGAAAGATCCCAGCGAATTAAGTTTCTTTCCGCGTGAGCGGCGCCGATATAAGAACGAGAGGAGATGTAACGGGAAGGGGGCGGAATATAGAAAAGAGAAGAGAAGGGGAAAAAAAAAAATAAGATTGAAAGAGAGTAAGAAAAGAAGCGGTCAGATCAGCCCAGAAACGAGCAAGAAAAAGCGAGAAACAAAGTCGGTGTGGGAGGGAGGCAAATTGGCGAAGACATCAAGATAACCCAAAGGAAAACACACAAATCAACTCCGCAAATAAGAATCCCAGTCCAAGACCCGTGGCCCCATATCACTCCCCGAAGATCCATGATCCATGATCCGTAATCCGTGCTCGATGTCCCTTCTCCTAGGAAGACCATGAAGAATGAAGTATGAAGTAATGGACACACAGTCCGCTGTTCGAGGCGTATGCAAATATTACCAGTACCCAAAGGAGAACAAAACGGAATGAACGAAATGAGAAAAAAAAAAAAAGGTCACCGAAACCCCATGTCAAAGCAAGATCGAGGTCGCCCTCTGGTTGTGTGTATGATGATAAGGTACCTGTTGATTTTTTGGATTGTTGCGCCGGGAGAAGCCGAGAGTTGGCGCTGGAATAAATAAAAGAGATCAGGAGCAGGAATTGGCGGAAAGAGAAGAAAGGTACAATAATGGACCGAAGCAGATCGAGTTCGTGCAAAAAGCAAAATAGAAAGAGCTAGATAACGCAGCCGCCCAGGAAAAGAAGCAAAAAAGCAACGAAATGGCGTTCAAACATGAAGACAGGGGGAATCACGAAGGGAAGAAAACAAAACAAATCGCAGAAACAGGAAATAGAGAGCTAGAAGAATGTAGCGGGCATAAGCTGACATGAGAAGACAGGACAAAGATGAGATGAGATGAGATGAGGAGGTTTGACTATTCAGAGGACTGATCCGTCGAAATGGCCTCACCCGATATTCTGGATGCTCCGCTTCTTGGTGACGCGAGGAGTATCATCATGCTCATCGATTCGGCTCAGTCCACCTATTAGGGGACCCTGCTGGTTCTTCGCTAGCTCGAGGCGCTCCATCAGCTTGCCGATGGTCACGTACTCCTGCGCTGCCAGCCCGGCCGGCTGGTGCTGGAAGTAATTCATGACTAGCTCCAATGCCCGCCTGGCCTCGTCCTGCGTCGGGGAACCAGGAGCACTGATTGGGGAGACGGTGCTTGATTTTGAAGGGGGTGGCTGCATCGATTCGGTCTTGATCTCGGGGTTGCTGCGATTGCGTTTGACGATCTTGCTTGGATCCGTGCCTTTCATCGCGATATGGGATTCATGCTCGTCCATTTCCAGTGGTGACTCGAGAATCGTCACGCCCATATGCTGCTCGGGTTTTGAGCAGTGCGAGTCATCGGCGGTCAGGAGGCTGGGATCAATCGGGACCAGGGGGAATGTTTGACTGCGTGGGCGGTTCATGTTGGGGCCCGACGTTGGGAGGCGATGTTGGCTTGTTGGAGTGAAGGGACTGTCGGATACGAGGGTGGAGGTCGGGCTGGTCATACCGACGGAGCAGGAGGTAGTATCCAACGCAGTAGTGCTTTTTGAATAGCCATGTTGACACCCTCCTGTCAGCTCAGGGAGCTCATCAGTTCCGTCTTGCTTCATGCCCTCATGGCTCCCTGTAGGAGACAAAGGCGAGCCAAAGCCATGTGGAGAGACGGGTGAGCGTCCATTTGGGCTGTGGATCGACTCATTCGCCGAATCAGTATTGATGCGAGTCGGGCTGTTCGAGTTGCTGCGCACGCCCTTTCGATCTGCCGAGCCCCTGCGGGGCTTTGCGCCGAGCAAGCTGTTCTTTTGCTTGAATTTCTCCAGCCAGCTCGCCGTCAGCACTTTCTCTTTGCACTCGGGACCGCAGGTGCTCGCAAAAAATCGTGCTTTCTCCTTGATCATTTCATCGCTGAGAGGGAAGCCCTGGCGTTGGTAGTTCCGTGCCCAATTTGAAAGTGCCTTCTCGATATCGGGGACTCGACCCTTGGCCCGTTTTATGGGCGATCGACTTCCATCATCGGGGTTGAGATATTTCTCCTTCTGGCGCAGGACCTTGGAAACGGTGCTATAAATGCTGGTGTTAGGGCCAAATAGGATCTATACTAAGTAAAGCATCCGGTAATTACCTTCTTTCCACTCCAAATAGTGCTGTACGGCATCATGGTCAGCAAAACAATTCCTTTGTTACCTAAAGCTCCCAATTCGTCAATCTTACCTCCAATATCCGTTTGTTTGGCCTGCTTGTTTTCCTCATGATATAAACACATCTGTCTCCGATCTTCATCGGTAAGCGTCCTGCGTGGTGTTGCACCCCCCGTCGACGTCTTCCGAATGGGCGGTGTCGGCGCCGAGGGTGAAACCGAGGTAGGTACTGAAATTGGAGGCAAACCCGCCTCATGAAAAGCAGGTTGGTGCGTGAGCATGCTCGGCCAGGAATGCGACGGCATGGGAAGCGGCATCGAGGCGTAGGGCGGTGGTATAGACATGCCGTAGGTGGCGTCCACGGCCATCAGCGGTGAGGGACCATAGTCGAACCCGCTGTACTCGGGCATCGGCGGCGAGTTGTGGGGGGAAGTGAAGCTGCCGAGCTCGACCCAGGGCGAATGCGCAAATTCGCTATCTGGCGCCGGGTGAGATTCCGTCTCCATGGCGGATGAGGAGTCCTCCATGGACTGTGAGGATCAGGAGGGTTCAAGGAGAATTCGCGATACCGATGGAATGGACAGTGTCGCGCGAGTCAGGTAGATATGCCTGGTATCAAAGGAAATCAAGAAACCGTCCAGGGGAGGAACAATGCGACGGGGGTTTCAGAGGTAAGACAATGGGGAATAATGCATGTTCCACCAACCCACCACTGTGAACCACAAAGCGTGTATAGAAGGTACAGGCCAGGGTCCAGGGGAGGAGATACCTTTGCCGCCGAGACAACGACGACTGCGGTTATTTCCTTGGGGGGGGGTGGAAACCAGGATGCTAGGAAGGCTGGCTAGCAATAGTACAGTCTGATGGGGGTATAGAGAGCGCGAGAGAGATGGAGGCTGATCAAAGTAAAGGTGCGATGGTGGAGATGGTCCAGTATACAAATATGCCGGAGCCCAACTCGTCCCCAAAGGTGATAGAAGAGTCGAAGAGAACGCGCGGTATGCGGGTAAGGCAATGGACGGGGTAATAAGGAAAAATCAGGGCCAGGCAAGCACGGCGATCAATAATCGCGTGGATAGCCAGAAGCGAGTTGAGTCGCGATTGCAACTGGCACGAGAAGGCCACCGTCCGGAGAAATGCCATTAAACCATGATAACCTTCTGGCCCCGAGAGGAATAGAGCCGATCCCCAAGGTGATTGGCCTGGTCAGTCGAAAAGCCATCCGAGAAGAAAATATGAGCAGGAAAATAAGTGAATAAATAATACAGAATTCTAGATAAAATTACTGATTTTCATGGGCGGTGGTCCAATATTGTGCTGCGCCGGAAAAAGGAAAAGGGCCCCAAAAGAGGAGGGTGGTGGGGGGAAAAATATCAAATAAACCCGAGCACCCCTGGGGGCGGTCGAACGGGGAAAACGGGGATGTGGTTGGTCCAGAGTGCGATATATTTGAGTTGCAGGAGAGTTGCAGGAGGAGTTTTTGGCAATCTTCATTTTCATTCTCATTCTCGTCAGGACTGCAGGTTTGCGTATTACCAGGACGCCGTATAGTACGGCAACTCCTCTGTCCAAGGGCAAACGCGGGATGTCGGGGCCTGCCATCTGCCTGTTCTTCCCTTTTCTGATTTCAGATACTACCATACCTAGTATTGGTGGATATCCTCGTGGAGGGCTCTTCGTAATTACGATTGGTCCTGTCTTTTGTTGTGCTCAGAATTATGTCCAGCATCTTATAAGCAGTCGAGTGAGGCAATATTCGAATGACCAGGTGGTGGCCCTCGTTCCGGCTTCGGACTATCGATGCTCCCCCGAATTGACTGGGTGGTAGACGCAACTTCAGGATGTACGAGCAAGAACTAACATCCTACCCTCTTCCCTTTGGGTCACCAATCTTACTCAACTATGAGCATATAGGTAACGCTCAATTAACGACCTACCTGTTGCAGACAGTGTGGGATACGATCCTGCAAGCTCTCTATAGAGGGGCTTGCGACGGGGCCTCTCTCTCCGTCGGCGTGTCCGTGGTTCAGCGTATTTTTTTCCTTGCCGTTTTGGAATTGATATCCAAAGCACTAACCAGCCCGCTGCTCGGATCCGTTCTTTGGCGGATCCTTCAGCATGACTGGCCTGACTGGCCGTTGTCAGCGGAATTCTACTCTGCACCAATTCCACTCAATACTATCGGGGCCAAGCAGATCACCCGCCGGAACCAGACGTTCATTTGAGAGGGCCAAGATCCGTGATGATTTGCTTGGGGGGGGGGGGGGCTGGATAGCGGATCGATAAACCGCTAAGACCTAACGCCCGCATGACATCCGTGTCGGCCAGGAAGATCAAAGTGGACCAGGCAGGGTCATTACACGCTCCTGCGGGAGGATGGATACGGGGCGAATTGCGGCGGTGCTGAATCTCGATCATATCGCCTCATCCCGACTATCGTTTCATTCCCCCTCGTTGGGGAGGATCTCAACGGTCGGTTTGTCAAAGCGACCAAGGAGAACATGGCATCCAGCTTCTGGACCATCTCATGTGATGTCTCCCAGGGCACGGAGCACTCGGTTGACATAGTGAGGGAATAGTAGATATAGAAGGTTGCGAATAGGAAGCCCGAGGCTGCGATCTCTGGCCTGACTGGGTGATTAGGCCTCGCTCTCCTCTCACCCCATCGGGACAGAATGGGGAGGTTGGGGGAGGGAAGTGGTGGATGGCATTGGGGGAGGGCATAGCCGGAGGTAACTTGGAAAGAGCAACTCCCCAGATTGGATAGACCGCGCCAGTCCGAAGACCATGGTCATTAGCCAGGGCTATAGCTAGCCCCGGAGCTAGCCCAAGGTCCAAGGACAGGAGGACTTCAGGGACTATTGCCGGATTGAGCGACTATGGATCTCTGAAGGACGTGCCGATCTCCCTTCGTCTTCTCCAGTCCAGGTGGGAATGGGTAAATATGTAGGTTTCGGGTTTCTGGTTGGTCGACTGGATCAGGGATCTGAACGCATCAGACATCCATAAACGAGGAGACGGCAAATAGGCAAATGAGCAGCTGCATGGATCCTCTCTGGCTGGGCGAATCCCCCGCGGCGATTCGCCTGCGGACAATACCAGCGTGATACTAGGGCCGAACAAGGTCGTGGCGGCTGGCCCTATCACAGGGCAGAAGAGGCCTCTCGGCGAAGAAGCCTCGAAAGGCGAAGAGAGGGGAACTCCCCCAATCATCAACGATGCGATCGGGGCTACTTTGGCGCTAACGCTAAGCCCTTGTTTGGCCCTCTCCACTTTTTGCGACCCACTGCGGTCCTCGACGGGCCGGGAACCTTCAGTAAACAAGAACGTCAAGGGCCTGAGATCGTCGATAGCTCTGCACGGATCGTCTGGTCAGGCCATCCATGGATCGGAGTGAGTCAAAAAGGTAGAAGAGACGCGGAAGAAAGGAAAAGAGGGCAGAAGGAGAAGAAGTCGATGACGACGGTGGATGACGAGAGGAGGGGAAATCTTCCAAAGATAGCCCCTCCAAAAGCTCTGAAACCCTGGAGCCCTGAACCGGTGATGACCAAGATGGCTGCTGACTGTGGTTAGGTGCTTATCCAGACAAGGATTCTTCTCAACAGTAGCAAACTCCGTCTCCAACGTGGTTGGACATGCTTCTACTGTATCAAGTCCGTATGAATTACCACAGGGCACGATCACTCCACATATTGGGATGATTGGGATGCGGTCTAGGTCGCATTCACGATACGATGCTAAAACTCTGCTAAACAAGGTTGTATGCCATTTTCTTACGTGGGGTATTTCTTATCTCTCATAGGACAAAACTCTCTATCAATCATGTAACTATTCAGTCCAATCAATGGGCACGCGAATCCCGTGGGAAAATGCAACCCCACTTGTTCGACAGAACCACGAGGGACCCAAATGTCAAACCAGCCGGATTCGATGACTCAGTGGCAGCTTTTTCCGGTCGGGATGGAATGTCTGATTACAATAAACCAAGTGACAAATCGCTTGGTAAGTGCGACAGGTCCACACAGGTTGGAGTTTGGACAGGTTTGGATGGTCACATTTTATGCCCTTCAGGGGCACTGGGTTACCTGCCCGTCGCTGACGGGACGAGCCTCTGATTCGATCGCAACACAAATCATCATGCGCCTTGCCGTCGGAATTGTGGGCGAGAATGCGCCAGTCAAATTGACCATGACAGAGAAATAATCAGAACCCGATGCCAGAAACGAAAAAGGCCTACGGTGGTTCAGCGCAGATGCTTGCCCTATCGCGACTTCGAGTTTCTCGCTTCTCAAGGAGTCAAGCGAAATCGCATCATTACTGTCAGGCAGGAAGTGGGCTGACGCCATCTTTTGGGCGGCCGAATCGCGCCTTGCAACTACGCCGATGTTGACGAGGGAAAAGAAAAAGAAAAGAGGCTGGATGACGGCGGCTTGGTCCAGGGTCGAGGAGAAGTCTCGGCTGATCTCTGGCGCGAGCCATTAGGGTGGCTTTGTCTGGATTGCGGCCGGGCTTTGCAGGGTGGTCATTTCGGAGCACAAGTAGAAAAAAGTCTAGACTGGTCAAGATCAAAATCGGGGTGGTCCTCTGGTCGGCCTTGCAATAATTGCTTCTTTGCGTTGCCCCTTCGATCTCCTGGGCTCTGAGGATTGCAGACGTATTCCCTGACCAGGCGGCCTTGGATCACTGTTCCTACGAGATTGTAAATCCACTCAATTCTCATGAACGAACTGGTCAGAGGGGACACGACTGCGAGTCCCAGGTCAGGTTTGACAAATAGACGACGTAGCGCATGAAGCGGGGGTGTCAGGGTCAAGGTCAGGTACCGATCGACACGAACTTTTTCAAACGGCAATGCACTGTCCTGCGCGGCCCTTGCAATCTGGGCTGGCGAGGATTAATATGTACGGTGCATGGAGGATGTACTCTGAACGGAATTCAAGCTGCATGGAGCCATGGCTATCGCGCACTCAAGGTAAAATGTCGTTGATTGACGCCGGCGGAGTCTAGTTCGAGGGCAGATATGACGGGCCGACGAAATAACCCTAAGTGCGCATTAGCCACGACCGCGATGGGATTAGACTAATATGCCAGTCTATAGTTACTCGGTGTGGATATCAGAATCCTGACTTAGGATCAATGACATAATGGTCAGCAATCGAGCTGCGGCCTAGTATCTCGACTCCTCGAGTCATGCCGACGAACCTGAGCCGTGCTTGCGACTCTGGGGAAGGGTATTGCAGCCCCGCCTAATGCAATGCAATGCAACGAGGTGTGGCGGAAGGATCTTCCACGAGCAGGGCCGAGGGGCCATTTCGAAGAGGTTCCTGTCGCCAAAGCCGGGGTCGGTGCCAGGTCAGTCACCTGATGGAGACACTACCTAATGGAGTCCATTAGACGGTGTTATAGGTTTGGAATTTGGGGTGCTTTTGATTTCGAAATCTGGGAAGTGGAGAAAAGACTGCACTGATAAGGTTGGCACTTTGCTGATGAGATTATTACTCACCGTTCATGGAGCAAATAGAGTTGGTACATGATCTGACATTCCAACATATAGAAGGCAAAACATCCGTATATAACTCACTGCTTTCCCGAGGAGGATGGTTGTACGTTTATGTCTGGTAGACTAGTTCCCGCTAGTATAGACTAACCACTCTCTCGGCCATGGTCCATGTTCTTTAAGTGTGTTCCTCATACCATGGCACAAGATGGATCTCCATGTGGGCACGGACGCAGTAGCTTGCAAGTAACTTCGAAATATCCTGCCGATCTGGTCAACTTGGCATCTGAGAAGTGAGAACGGACCAGATCGCGAACCCGTCTCGTGAATGTCCGGGCTTTCGAGATCGGCGATTTGCGGGCGATGCTCCACTACGCTAACTCCTCCTCACTGCTCAGCACTAACCGTTCCAAGTGCGGGAACTAGCTGAGCCTGCACGAAGGGCCAAGGCCCTCCGGTCCAGGAGGGGGAGGGGAAATGGGACACCAAGAACGCTAGACTACTGTTGTCCGCGAGTCTCCGCAGCTGTAAGAACGATTTCAATCGCGTGTATGGAATAGTTACGAAGAAGACAGTACAGATGTAAAATGTAAGTATGGACGGCAGGCACTAGGCCTAACAGAAGGAGAGATCCAATCCTCCTTCAGCTTGCATTATCCCCATTGGACCGTGACTTCCCAAAGACCTCGCCCTCCCACCTGTTGTGGCACCTCGATCCCAGTACCCCGAGGGTCACCGGGCTCTTTGGAGGGGAAGATGATCAGATAAACGTCGCGAACGCAACTGGGCACTCAATGCCTTTTCACCGCTTGTTGCGGGTGTTTTCGCTCTTCCCGAAGGAGTCCTTTAATGGCATCATCGTTCATTGCTCTCGAACCTCTTCCTGATACGGAGTAGCTGCCACCTCTTCCGAGGGTTCTTCTTCCGTGCAGCATGTCAATCCCGCCGCCGCTGAGCGCAGATCGTGGGCAAAGCCCGGCCCTCCCCTAATCGAAACGCAGACACATCCACACGGTGACCATGGCCTGGACGACATTAGGGTAGGTAGCGTAGCATGCTCGCCGACTTGGAGCATCGCGGGCGGGGTCCCCTCTCTCCTCACCGGCATTTCGTACTTTTGACACGGCCGATCCAAATTTTGGTACCGAGCATGGACATCGCAGAGATACGGACTGCAAGGAAGAACGTGCTCCTGTTCGGTCGACATATCATTTTTACTTTGCGCGGCGTCCCCCTCAGCCTTCAGGCCCTGAAGCAGTGAAGGGCAAGGTAAGCCATGGAACTAGCGCCGCAGTCCTATCGGATCCCGGAGCACCCAGCGGAGTCCTTAGCCTTAAGTTGCGGAGCTTGCGGGTATACGCATCCCCCCGAATTGAGGAGCATCGTAATGATCACCGTTGCCGAATCAACACGAGGGATGGTTCAGGGCTGGGAGGGGCCAGATGGGGCCAGAAGGGAAAAATTAAAAAAACTTGGTATTAGTCTGTAGGTCAGTGCACCGCGGGTGGAAGGGAGAGGCATGGCATGACTGTTTCTGCACGCTATGCACACCATAATTGCCTTTCAAGGGAAAGAGGGGGAAGGGGGAAGCGTTGCTCCCGTTCGAAGCTATCAACTGTCACTGCCCAGGACGCAGAGCTTGGACCTAAGCTGACTGGAATAGTCGGCCCTCCAGACCTTGAGCTGGCGGCAGATCGGCGAAAGGGGAAACTGGTTCTATTCCAGATTGAGGGTGGCTTGACAGGGGGGAGAGCACCTCTGATGGTGGGTGGTTGCTGGCTGTCGAGGCCTTGGGCTTGCCAGCCTTGTTAGAGAGTGCAATGAACCGTCGGGTCCGGGGGGGGGGGGGGGGGGGGGGGGAGTGTTAGGGATGTTATCTGCCAAATGGCAGCGACTAGACATCAAGAGGGAAATCGCTGGCAAGGCAGGGAAAAAAATGCAACCAGCAAGGATTGTTGTGCATCTGCGCCGTAGCATGTCCGGGAGGAAATGTCCAAGATGGTGGAAGACGCCAGCTTGGGACCGGCATCGACTCACGCGGGATAGCAAAGACGGCTGGGACCGATAGGAATATTGGCCTGCCCGTCGTCCATTAGTGTGATCATACTATAAGCGTGGCATTGTATATACCAGGTGCCTCATTGGCCAATTTAACCCTTCTCCAGGTCAATTAATCCATGCATGTCGCATATCGGTCGAGGACTCGAGGCAGTGTGGCTTGGTTTTTTGACCCCCGGTGGGTTGCATGCGCGAGATTAAAGCGCAAGGCGGTTGGGCAATGAAAAAGCAATTTCAGAAAATCTTTAGTTCATCAGGTTTGAATTTTTGGGAACAGTCAACCACACCCCGGTGGCATTGACACTGGAGTAGGTCCGGGCATGCATCGTACTTATGCAACTCTGGTCCGATTTGAGATGCCATAGTTACCTCGAGCTAGAACTTTTCGATTGCCATTTTAGGATGCTCGTGAAGCGAACAAGGAAACCAAGTGAGGCGACAGAAAATCAATGGGTAATCATAATGATATGGGCCGGTCGCTGCAAGAACCATACACTGTATCAAAAAAGATAAGAAAGGGAAAAAGAAACGCTTTGTAGCCGCGAAGATCCATCAAGAGAATGAAGACATATCCATTAACCTTCCCTCGTGCTGCCTTGGAGAGCCGGTCTGCAAATTCATCGGCCCTTTTTCCAACTCGACGAGCTCCCTCGTGGACTTAGGTCACACGGCACTCGGGAGCACCCCAGGAGAACGCACGAAGAGAACAGGAGAACAGAATCACATCAACAAGCTGCGTATGCGTCGCCCCGAAAAAAGTTCGTTCTCAGCCCAGGGACTGGTCCCTTCGCCGACAAATCCTGTGAACTTGTCGACCTCCCAAACTGATGAACTCGATTGTCCGTGCGGAGAGAGCACCTCTTGCCGTCCAAGCACACAAGTATTCCGTGGCGTCCCACAGGGAGCTGTAGTCCAGAACTCCCCCCGTACCTGTCAGCATGGAAATGCAGGGGTGATAATCTTGCTGAATTCAACCACTGGCGACGGCCCGGTGTGATTGAGATTGACTGGTCATTCCGCGCGCGGGCGATGACAGCCAAGAATTGTGACCAAATCCCTTAACGCTTGACAATGGACACTATATCCGGAAAAAATCAGCTTCCATAATTTCGGTAGGTTTTGTGGTTCTTGGATGGCAAGGTAGAACGTACCGATATCCTCGTCAGCAAGCTCGTGCGCAAGGCCGACTCGTTGCGGCTGGTGCTTGACGGAGCGACCGTACACAATAGCATGCTTGAACTGGTCTTTGATCGTTCGGTGAATAGCATTACACTGTCACTGATTAGCGCGGTCCAATTGTCGGTGACGAGGAGAGGTTTGCATACGAAGTCTTCCACAGTGCATCCCGAAGCCCGAAGCACAACAGGTGCAGTGTAATCGGGAGCCCGGCCCTTGGGCTTGGTATAAATTCTCCGCAAGTTGAGCTTCTCCCACATCATCTCCAGTAGCTCGTCGATGTTCCAACCGTGCTCTGAACTGATAGGAACAGCATTTGGGATCCGGTACAGAAGGTCCAGCTCCTCGATGGAAATGGCGTCGATCTTGTTGAGTGCATAGACGACGGGAATATAAGCTCGGCTCTTAGCTTCAAGGACGTCAATCAGGTCGTCGATAGTCGCATCACAGCGGATGGAAATATCAGCAGACGAGATCTTGTACTCGTTCATCACTGCTTTGATTTCCTAGATCATGTCATTAGCTCCGATTCCGAGGACCTTGAAACACATGATACCCACATCCTGAGAAATGTTGGTCAAAGGGACAGTGCTTGTGATGGCAATACCACCCTTGTCCTTCTTTCTGAACACAATGTTGGGTGGCGACTTGTTGATGCGAATACCGAAGCCCTCCAATTCGTTCTCAATGACTCGCTTATCGACCAAAGGCTTGTTCACATCGAGAACGATGAAAATCAGATGGCAGGTCTTAGCCACGGCAATGACCTGACGACCACGACCCTTGCCATCCTTTGCACCTTGAATAATACCAGGAAGATCGAGGATCTGAATCTTGGCACCGTTATACATCACTTGTCCGGGGACAGTCGTAAGAGTCGTGAATTCATACGCGGCAGCTATTCAGCGAATCAGCCGTTGTTCAATGTAGGGATTAGTATCCAAAGACACGAACCTTCCGAATGCTGGCCGGTCAACTTGCTCATCAGTGTACTCTTGCCGACGGAGGGGAAACCGATAAAGCCACTGCATTCCATGTCAGTACCCTGCATTTCCCAGTGATTCGATATCGTCGTCGAGATTATACGTACACACTGGCAACACCAGTACGCGCAACGTCGAAACCGGCTTAAAACCATGAAAGTTAGACACTGATCACAAGTCCACAGAGGGCTGATATCGGAAAGACTCACCACCGCCACCACCTCCTCCTCCAGATGGAGTCAACAGCTCTCGCTTGAGTTTTGCAAGCTTTGCCTTCAATTGTCCTTCACCATTTGTCAGTCGAATCACTTCTCGTAGTGCAGAGCGCCATTGTTCGTGGGGTAGTCGTACCCAAGTGGAAGGAAGTGGCTTTGTTCTTCTGAGTCCGAGCCATCTCGGACTCGATCTCCTTGATCTATACCCAGCCATGCCATCATCAGCGACTGTCTGCGGTGCTATTTGCTTTTGAGCAAGAGGAGCCAGTCGGCGGACTAACCTTGTCAATGGTGGTCGACATTTTGGCGGTTGAGGATAACGACTGGTGAGAAAATAGGTATAAGTACTGTTTCAACAAAGAACAGAAATCGCTCGAGTATTCTTGACTCCCTCGCCGTCTAGCAGGAGGATTTCGCAGCGAAGGCGATTTATCGACGGAGAAACAATCTTTGAATTGTGGCACTCTTCTTAGTCAGGGCGGGGTGTTGGCCTGAGGCAAAAACTCTCCGTCATAGGCTGCCTGGCCTTTGAGGCCACGAATCTTGCGCCTCAGGCGACAATATCCTTCTTATCGTTTATCGTTCTATTTTGGCAGGAACAACGGACATGGCAACAGAACACCCTCGCAGGAAGTGGGCTAATCTCGCCATTCCGAAGGTCGATGGTCAATCGCCTTTGAGTGACCTCTGTGTGACATGGTGTCATTGGCATGCTTCAACTGCACATCCTGATCTCGTCCGGGAAAGTGCATAAAAGAGCAGCATTGTTCCCATCTCAAGCTGTTGACATCCGAGCTCAAGTCCGATAACGGGGCTTTTCGGTTCGAACGCCTCATCGGTGCCGTGAACAGCTGAATCGATTGTCAACCCAGCCAACATTTTCTGATCTTAGGATCTCGCGATCACGATGCCGTTCATCCAGGGCGACTTTGATTCATCCGTCAAGTCCGAAAAATCCGCCGTGTCTTTTGAACAACTAGTCGAGGACCTCAGTGCCGCTCTTGGGCCCAGCTCTGGTCTTGACTCTGATGATGTTGATCCCATGAACATCCAGCTGCTGATGGAGCGATACATCTCGAATGAGGCCGAATGGGGACCCTACGCCTTGGGGGATTCGAGTCGGGGGTATACGAGAAACCTCATTGATGAAGGGAATGGCAAGAGCAATCTGGTGAGTTAGTTGGTCCTCGCCAAACATATTCAGCAGGAGACTTTCGCTTCCACGCCCAACTATGGCTGCGCATTTGACTACCTTACTGACTATGATCTTTAACAGCTGATTCTTGTCTGGAGCCCTGGCAAGAGCAGTGCGATTCACGATCACGCAAACGCACACTGTGTGATGAAGGTATATCTGACCCTGGTGGGACCTAGTTCAAAGGACATCATGCTGAGAATTGACAGATCCTCAAAGGCAGGCTCAAGGAAACTCTCTATTCTTGGCCAGACAAGAAGAAGATCGAGCAGGGGGAGACATCCCCACCACAAGTCACTGGAGAGACCGTCCACGAGGAAAACCAGGTGACTTACATGTCTGACAAGGTCCGTCGTCTACCTTATTGGTGAAATTAACGGGGATGCTGACTTGCGGGAACAGCTCGGTCTTCACAGAATTTCCAATCCTGACCCGGACAACTTTGCCATTTCACTACATCGTAAGTGGACCTACTACCCGATAGTTATATAGCCCCTTGTGCTATGCAATCTTGATGGGAATACCATGTGATATTGATTCCTTCCCAGTTTATACCCCTCCAAATGCCGCCAACTACGGTTTCTCTCTCTTTGATGAGAAGACTGGCAAGTCAGTCCACATCAAGCAAACCAACTTCTTTTCCGTCCGTGGTACGCGTCTTAATGACGGACAGCACTAGAATTCAGTTGGGCGAGGATGAACATAGTTACCCCGCGAGGCCGGTTGACCTGGGTCCAGTGATTCGCACTCATGCCTTAGCTCTTGTTGACATCATCGCAGTTGGCTTTGCCTTCCTTTCGTCCAGCGTTCTTGGTAACAGGGTTCCTGTTACAACCATTCTGAGCGTCTTTCCTAGATCATTGGGGTTGGGTTTGGGCATGGTAACCCGCCACTTTTCCTATCATTCTTAGCCTACCAGTCCCTAAGCAAGAGTCCCTCGCTGTACGTATTATCAATGAATGGATGACAATTATCCACTAATCCGAGCATCGACTGGTACCTAATCTCGATCGTCTTGTGCTTTAGCAACTTAGTTGCAACCTAACGGCTCTTCCAAATGGGCCTGATTCTTATGGAAATGATTGTGGGAAATCGGGCCGGCGATCTATTGGAGACTCAGCCCAGCATATATCAGACGACCACGATGGTGGCAGAAGTAGCGGTTGAAATGCTTCATGGAGATCATGAACTCGGAATTCCAAATTGCGGGTTCCAGAGCGCTGGCCCATTTGGATATTTTCCTACGCCTTTTGTCGAAATTAATGACGATAATTAGTCCCTATATCAGACTCTAGATGCCTTTGTAGCTCGCTTCAAGTGTTCCTGGTCTGGGATAGTGACCACCCACGTTAGCCACGCAATCCACCACGAACCCACCTGGGCGTGGACGAACGACCGATTCCGAAACTTGCCATGTACGGGCAGATATATAGAGTACATCTAACCGGTGGGCTTTGGTATCCCAGATCACAATAAGCTTGCCGGTGGTGAAGGACATGGACGGGGCTATCACGATGTGTGTCTTTTGGGAGACGCCAGGCACTTTCCAAGTCTCAGGCGTCTCATAGGAAATTTGCGAGCTAATACCACCCGCGAAATTTCGTTACCGACTCCGTATCTTCAAGTCCGCTCGGAATCCGACAGCTGTCCGATAATTCTTCACCCATCGTGGAGCCTGGCATAAGTTAGATACAAGATTATGACGCCTGACGGGTATTTGGGGAAGGCCACTGGTTCATATAGTCATGTTCATGTTCACCTTTCGCAATCAAACCCTCGATGGTGTAGTTGGATATCACGTTCGGCTGTAATGGATCATCATATAACCGAAAGGTCACCGGCTCGATTCCGGTTCGAGGGAACATTGCACTTTCTTTTTTGAAACTTTTTGGGTCACCGTCTAGCTTTAGCAGAGGTACTGTAGCATAGTCCGTTAATTTTGGTTTCCGGTTAGGTTGGTTTTTTAATTGTCCTTTTAGGGTAGGATTCATTTATTTTTGTGAAGGGCTGTAGCAGAATTGATTCAATTGTACTAGGCCAACCTGCTGTTTACAACCATCTTGAGGAGGGAAGGGAAACGGCCCCTTCTCGGTGGTGAAACGGTGTGAGGGCCTTTCTGCCGAAGGCGGTGTCTTTCCTCCAATCTTCCCGTCAACGGATCTATACGGCCATGGCACATGGTTTACTGCCGGGCTCTGGCCCGTTACAATTTTAGCATATTTTCGCGGGGTACTATCGATAGATGATTCTATAGCCATCGTGGCTAGAGACTTCCTAATAACCGACAAGATTGAAGAAGACCAAGGGATAAATAATTAGCTTAAGAATAATATAGCTCTCATGAGAGGATAGAAGAGAAAAAAGGTAGAAACGATTGCAAGGAAAAAAAAAAAAAGAAGGTGCAATGTTCCCTCGAACCGGAATCGAGCCGGTGACCTTTCGGTTATATGATGATCCATTACAGCCGAACGTGATATCCAACTACACCATCGAGGGTTTGATTGCGAAGATCCACCCAAGAATTGACCTTATTAGCCAAGCTATTCCCAACAGCCCACATAGCTGATTTCAAAGCTAGCCACAACTCTATATTATCATTATTATTACTATTACACATGTCATGGTATGAGTTTACACAAAAACCCGTAAGTAGCCGGACTTTCCCGCTCAGGATCAACGCGGCAGTTGGGGTTCTCCACGTCTCGTATACTAGAGTCATTGGGGCCGAAACACTGTTGTGGCCTACCAAATAATATGCTACCATAAGTAATAACTTCGAAGACGAGTTGGGCTCTCGGAAGATGCGTACATACTCAGCCCCACTCTCTGACAAATATTGGCTACAGCCCTGTTCAGAACCCCCCAAGAGACATTCTGCTCACTGTGCTCAGCCAGCCCTGGGTTGGTTTGCCGGTATGCCCTCATGTCCGATGCAAAATATAGAAGTAAGTAGTGAAATATGTTATGGTCCACCTTCTCTCTATAGCCTTTCGTTTATGATCATTGTGTATTCTAGAAGTAATCAGTAAGATATCCTTGTAATGTTCTCGCAACTTCAGTCTACGTTCCGTCAAAAGGTCTCTTTGCAAGGAAGATATAATTGTATGTGTAGTCTCTATTCTATAGAAACGCATGCCATGCCAAAAAAAAACCAAGCTATCTATATGCAATGATGCAAATCAAACATCCAAAACCCGCAAAAAAACAATATATACATTAAACACAACCAGCCTAGCTAGACGAGCAGCTAAAGCTAGCACTGCTAGTATCATCATGAATAGCCGTGCCAGAGGCATACAAACCCAACACGCAAAGCGCCAGCCCAAAGAACACAATCGCAACATTGAGCACAGTCAACGCAATCTTCCGCGGCGAGGCGAACCACTGACCCGCGTTCAGATGCAGCCAGTACACACCGGACAACCCGTAGCTGAACCACGAAGCGAACAGGGCACTGATCAGGCTGTTCAGATCGCTGAAGACGGGGATAGCCTCGGCGATGATCCAAGCGACGACCCAGCAGGAGACGCCGAGGCCGAGCCAGAGACCGATGGACTTCCAGTTGCGCTGGTGCATCAGGTCGGACTTGGCGGTGAGGCGGAAGTAGATGTACTTCAGGCCGATGTGGCCGTTGACGACGCCGGCGCCGACGATGGTGGGGATGGCGATGCCAAAGGCGACCTTCTTCATGAGCGGGCCTGCGGAGATCAGGGCGGGGGACTCGACGTTGGTGCCGACGTAGAAGTAGATGACGACGGCGGCGGTGAGGTAGAGGCAGATTTCGAAGCCCTGCAGCATGAAGAGGGACTTTTTGAAGTCCTTGGGGGTTTCCATTTCGGCGATTAGCCCGAAGAAGGCGACGTGGGCGCAGTAGGCGAAGACGATGTTGGAGACGGCTTGGAATGCGGTGTATAGGTTGGTCTCGACGGTGGCTTGGATGATGCGGCCGGGGTGCTCTTCTACGCCGACGGAGATCATGGTAATCATGACGGCGCTGAAGATGGAGAGGAAGGAGAGGAAGGAGATCCAGGTCATGCCGCGCATGGTGCGGGGGATGGACAGGACGAGCGAGATGAGCATGCCGACCAGACTGAAGACGATTGAGCAGGTGCCGTGCTCGGTGATGGTGTTCATCATGACGCGGAAGGTCAGGATGTGGCTGCCCATGACGAAGATGCAGAAGAGGAACTGGCCGGCGCCGAAGACCTCACGGCCAACGCGGCCCAGAAGGATCTCACCGGCATCAGCCAGGTTCTGGATGTGCGGGTAGCGCTCACGCATCAGGCCAATGTTGTATCCAGTATAGGTGGCCAGCAGGCCCAAACCAATGATCAAAATGACACCACTGTAGACCAAATATGTTAACAAGAAAACATATTCCAAAGTCACTCAATCATTGGGATACTCACGGTACCAGGCCCAGCGTCGCCACAGCAGCGGGCAATGACAGGACACCCAACGAGACAGACTCGCAAATCATGAGCAGACCACACTGCCACCACTTCAAGGTCTTGTACTTGATCTCGGCATACTCCTCGTTACCGAACGCATCGGCCACCTCGCCATGCTTGAGACCACCCTCCTCCTCAAAGGTAGGGGCGTGCTTCTGCTCGCCAATCTTATCATTGTGATAGGCCGGAGGCTGAGGCGTGGACGTCACGGTATCCATCTTGACTCGACGCTCGATCAATGCAACCGCAAAATCAAGAGAAGAAACAGAACAATATCAATGCTGGACCGGCACAAGTCAAGTTCGTTCACAGCCTTTGCAAGTCGTGACACCAGGTACAACAAAACGAGACAAACACTCGCACTCGCACAGATCAAACGAGGGGAAGAGAAGGCCGAAGAGGAGTCGTGAACAAGAAAAGAAGACGGGGGAGAGAGGACTGGGGTATTCAATTAATAACAGAAATCTCACCCGCCTAGTCCTAGTCCTACCAGTCCGCCAGATTTGAGTTTCGGTATGCCCCAAATCTCCGCAAGGGCCGATGTTGCCCCCGGGGAGGCAAATCTGCCACCGCGTTGCTAATTCTCGAAGATTTCTGGCATCGAACGTCCCATGGAAGACCCGCCGAACATTCCGTGGGAGGCGCTCATTGGCGTCTGGCTTGCCCGTCGGGCCGACTTTCGGATTGCCGGCCAATGAACGACCCGGAATGGAGACTCGAACGGGGCAGGGAGGATCCTGTAGGTAATGGAAAAGGTCACCCCGTTGACTAATGGGATGTTCCTTCTGGAAGACTGTGAGACTGTGGCGTCTCCCCCCGGGATGAATTGTACCTATGAAGAGCGGCAGATTGGCAGATTCGCTCGTACGATACTGGGGCTGGGGGGAAGAACGGGGCACTCGACCGCGATGGGACTCTGGCCCTCTGGGAGGGTCGATGACTCGATACGGTGTCTTTGGATGAAACCCCAACAGATCGCCCTTGGCCTCGGAGGACTGGCCAGACTCCCCGGTCTATGGAGAACTCCATGTGTTTGGAACTTTGCCTTCCAAGTCTTCCATGCGTGCGATTCCTCCAGCCTGCGGTAAACCAGCCCAGTAGACGATACTGCCGCGGGCCAGAAGATAGCTTCTAAGTTCTGACAAGTAGATAGAATGCGGCTGAAAAATTCCTTCCCTAAGCCACAAGCCCTAACCAAGCCACGCGGTAAATCTCTGCAATCGACACGCGTACCTGGGTAACCCGGCTCGAGTCCTTTCGTCCCTTCGTCCTTAGTAATCTTGACGTCGAGACTTTTTGACTTTAAGCGTTCGCCGTCCCGAGTCACGAGACCAGCCACAGCGAAAAGCGCTAAAGAAGGAAAGAGAAAAGAGAAAACTTTAACAATCAAGCCACTGGCCAGGCACAGCATCCTAATTTCTTCGACGGTACCAAACATGCTCTAGCCTCCCGCTGGCCACGGCGACATTCTGAAATTTCACCAGGTTGGCTTAGCAGACCGGTTTCTGAATCCCACATTCGATCAGCCTTTTCTCTCTCACCGGTTCGCCACACGGATTTTAGGTTAATTCAAGGCGTAGATAAGCATCTTTCTAATTTTTCTTCCCGACCCGCTCATTGGCCTTTTCGGCCGCCGTCGTTCTTCGGCCGCCCTTAGTTCGCGGCTAGTCGGCCCTTAATAGCAGGGAATTCGTGTAAGGCAGCTCTGAGCTAGGGAGTAATTTCCCCCCCCCGTGAGAGCCTCTCTGGGCCTACGGTCTGAATTCCCGGTCGGGCAACGTAGTCGGCATTTGCAATGGTTGCATGGCGAGTGGAGAATATGAATCCACCACCTGGAGGTATCGGAAATAAGAACAAAATCAGCGATGAAATAGAAGATCTTGACTGGAAGAATCAGCAGCGCAAAGAATGACAATTAATTGGACGAGCTGATGCATATGCAATGTACAGAATGCGAAATTGGACGGATGCAAAGACGCCCTAATGTCTCAAGCACAGGAGCAGGAGCAAGAATGAACAAAGAGAAAAATGTCGAAAAAAGGGGAAATCATAGAGAAAACAGCATAAAAGATAAGGAGAAGAAGAAAAATTGAAAATTCTCCCAATGAATGATTGCCAGGAGACCTGGCGATCCTCAAGACCTTCAGATCAGGAAACCGAGAACCTCCTCGACCACTGCCTAGCGACTGCGGGATTCGAGAGATACAGGCAAGGCCTACCCTCGCGAAGCCCGCGACTCCCTTGCAACCGCAGCAAGACGCTCATCCAACCGCTCGGGATGCTCCAAAACCTCGGACTGCCGGCGGCGCAGTTCTTCCAGACTCGCCAGGGGATTCTGTATATCGCCACAATAAGTACGTTGCTCGGAGCACTTGTGAAAACGCATCAACCGTGACACCCACCCAGTCCTGCTGGCTCGGGACCCCCTCGGCAGCAGGGAGCGCGGCATCGTCCTCGTCGCCGTCGCCGCTGATGTCTCTGTTGCGGTGAATTGGCGCGGGCGTCACGGGTAGGCTGGGCCGCTCGACTTCGGTAGGGAAGTCGGTGAGGATGATGCTGGGCCGGTGGCCGGAGGAGGGTCCCGTCATGGTCGTGTTGGATGAGCTTGAGAGGTCCTGGCTGGACCGTGTGCTCGTGCTGGGTTGGCTAGAGCCAGATATCACCTGTGTGCGGGCGCGCCGTGCCTGCTGAATGGACTCGATATAGCGCTGAATGTCGGGGTCCTCGTCCCACGCGTTGGAGCGGCGGTATGACTCCCAAGTCTCGGCAGAAGGCTCGTAGGGGGTGCGGAGCGGCAAGGTCTCGGAGTGAGAGGGAGGTGGTAACTCGCTGGGCTGGGCTGGTAGAGGTCCTTCTGGTGGTGAGGCTACCGAATGAGGTTGCTCTGGGGCAAAGACACGGGTGGGTTTGGGCGCATGAGATTCCCAGGGGAAAAGTTGGGTGATACGCTGTGGCTCTGGCTTGGTGGAAGGAACTTGATAGTACATGTTTTTTGGTGCCTCGGGGTAAGAGGGAGGTGGCTGGAACAGTGCGGTGTCTTCGGACATGGTGTATGTTGTGTGTTGGAGGTTGGCTGCTTCTGGTCTCGAATGCGGCGGCGGCGGCTCTCTTTGAAGTGTAAGCAGCGAACCTTCGAATAACAACATCCAGATGAATCTTACCGTGAGGCATCCCATTCTGCCTTTGGTGCTTCGAAAGAGGGGACTTCTGGCTCTGGCGGAGGAGAAGGTTGACGGGGCTCATTGATCGATCGCGGGGGTGCTATAGGCTGCGGATGATGAATTGGTGGACCCGAGCTTTGGAGTTGCGGGTGGTGCTGACGCTCTGGAGGTGCTTCAAAATGTTGACAATGGCTTTGCTGACCTCTTTGGATTTGGAAAGCCTGTATCGGAGCATGTGGCAATGGCGGAATGTATGTCGTAACATGCTCTTCTCCACGCACATACTGCGGGACCGTACTCACTACTGGTACCACTGGTGCACTAATCTCCGGTACTGTCTCAGAAGCATCGTGAGTAGGTGCTTGATGGCCAAGCTGCCCCTGCCAGGCAGTGTCTTCTGTTTGGTGGTCAACTGGTACAGGAGCTGGCACGTTTTCATGAGTGTGTGAAGGGTCGCTACGGTAGCCTGCGAAGACATGTTCACTAGACTGGGCATGTTGAAGCTCCTTCACTGGCTCGTGTTTTATCTCTTCGAGTTGTTCCTCAAAATGAACCTTCTTTGGCGTATGACTTCTCGCGGAGTGGGAAGTAGACACCTGAAAAACCGTCAGTCCCGAATGAGCCAGAGCATTGTAGTCTAAACTCACATATGGCGGCCGGTAATGCTTGTCATAAATGGACCACCACCGTCTCAGCAACTGGTTATACGGAGATTCCAGCGGCACAACTTGCCGCGGCAAGGTCCACGGCTTCTGCGCCCCAATGAAATGAATCAAGCTGATGGAACCCTGGAAATGCTTATACGCAGGGATGTACTGGTAGTTTGCACTCGGCGTACAATTATACGTGAAGCTCAACCTATGCCAGTCCCGGAAGTGCATATTCAGTAGACCCTGGTCCGCGCCATCGAAGCTGATGCCCCGGTCCGCCAGCGCCTTGAGCGCATAATAGTCCTGCAGGTTAGGTCGTAGCACCATCATCCCGCTGTTAAAGCAATCTGGCCAGCCGACGTCGGGCGCTGCAGCAAAGTCGACATCGAGCGCGAGCAGCTCGTCCGGGGCGCGGATGGCCACCACGTCGCAGTCGATGTAAACGATCTGCGAGAACTGGGTGAGACGCCAAAGCTCGATTTTTGTAAATGTCGCGATGAGGTCCGGACGGTCCATAAGCCAGAGGTTCGCGGGCGTACCATTGACGAATGGGGGCACCGGGATCAATTCATCGTAGACGGTCTTTGGGAGCATATGCACGTTAGCTGCCGGTAATTGACATGATGCAATTGCTCTGACTTCAGGTGCCACATACCTTTAACTCGTTGACGGTTGCTTCTCGCAATCGGTCCGGTGTGTACAGGACGATAAGCTTCGCCTTTGTGCCATTGTCGCGCAAGGAATGCGCCAAGACCATAGCACCTATATTGGAGATCGAGTATTAGATCAAAGCGCGGATCAACGCACAAGGCACCAATTGCTTACCCGGCAGGTAGGAATCGCTCAACAGGAGCTGCCAAAGCAATGACCATCAGTATTCCTCCCATTCTGCACGCATTGCACCATATTCCGGAGCAAGAAAGAGGGGGAGGGGGTTGCCAAACCGTGCAGTAAACCGCACTCCGCTCGGACGCCATGACGTCCCTCAACAAAAAACAAATCCGCCGTCACCGGGCTCACTTCGACGACGACGAGCAGCAAAGGAAACGCGAAAATTTCCCAGTCTTCTCGAGGGAGCAGGACGAGCGAAAGATACAGGCCGACCGATGCCTATATTTATCGTGGTCGGGGCGTGTACTCGCTGCTCTCTGCTGCGACAGTTCAGTCTGGACTGGCCCCGTCAACAGGCGGCCCCTACCAGGCTGTGGTACCTGGATCGGACCTTCGAGCGGACGAAAACGGTTCACCAACGCTGCATCATGTCCCGTCGTGCGAGGTCGGGAGATTTCTTCCGGAGCGAAGTGTCAACCAGGGGGATGAAGGTTGAAAAGGAGACAAAAAGACTGCGCCAGTGTTAAGGTTTCAGAGACTGTCAGGTTGAACGTTGACCGAAACCCAAGGTTGGGGGGAAGCTAAGATGGAAGCTCTGCGAGCTTCGGCGGGGGGTGACCCGAGCACAAAGTACGGTGGCAACTGGTGGAGATTTGCCCAAGGAGGGGGAAAGCAGGGGAGGAGACAGTGAATAATGACACAAAGTACAAGATAGTAAAATAAGTAAATAATATTAAATAGATATTCCATGCACTGCATACCGGAGTACTTAATTCTCCTCCAGCACTACGAGTAGTCCAGTCTCAACTTGCCCCAGCTTGGTTTCTGATCCCCCGACAATCATGAAGGAGGAACCTTCCCCTCATCAAAAACCCACATGAGCCACGGAGGACCCGCCACTTAGTGACAAATGTAACCCTTGATGGGTGAGACGTTCATTTTGAATGTAAAGCATACATTTTCTTGAACTGTCTCGAGATGTAGCTAACTTCTAAGAGACTGCCTTGCGCTTGGACTCCGGTTCCTGTTTACCTGAAACTCATTGGGGAATAATCAAAGCCTCTGCGGCCGCTTTCGGGGGGTCTCGGGAGGGGGCCCGTGGGGGCGTCCATTGTGCAAGACGCCCTCCAATGGAGCCTGGCACAGTACTCGACATACACAATCCTCGGGGCAAAGAAACTACTCGAATTAAATAAGGCATGCACAATACCACGCAATGCCGCAGCACAGAGATGGATCGCTTCCACGATCCATGCATTGGCGACCTGTTCACCTCCGACCGAGTTCATCGCCGAGCAACAACCTTGGCGCTTGGATAGCACTCCTGAATAACACTGCCGATATCACCCTTTTCGCCGCGGATGGCCCATTCAACGGCCTTGATCAGGGCCACCCGGCTTTCCTGCTCGATCGGAGTGAAGTGACCAGACTCGGTGAGCAGCACCACCTGACTGTTGGCCACGAGGTAATCGGCCATGCCGTCCAGGCAGATCTGCGGGTTCAACGCAATGTCCTCCTTGCCCCAGAACACGGTCGAGCTCGCCTGTAGAGCACCGGGAGTCCCCTCGTCGAGCAAGCCAGTCCCGCTGTTGCTGCGACGGATCTCGCTGCCGCCAGCAATGCTGTGCAGGTTGGCAACGGTCTCGATGGACTTTCGCCATTTTGCGACCGATGCGCCATCCCGGTAATAGCCGGCCATGTTCATGATGTTGGCGAAATCATGCGTGTACTTGATGGTGGCCGGGTAGGAATCACCGTTGGCCGTCTGCGTCTTGGACTCGGCCAGGGACGGGCCCATGCTGCTGGCCATGGAGGTGCCTTCGTCGCTGGGTGTGAATTCACCGCGCCCGTGGGATCCTTTGTGAATGCCTGTCATAAGAGAGTAGTTACCCCCCGTCAGGAAGTAAGTAACCAGCGAAGGAGGCAGCTGCATAGCGAAGACATAGCCCGACAACATGAGCTGGTGAAGCAGCGGACTCAGAGTTCGGAGAGCCTGGAGCAATGGGGTACGGGACGAGAGTGGAGCGGCCAGAGCAGTCTTGAGCATTTTTGATGCTGATTGAAGTATGCGGCGGACATTGGATCCCACCAAGCTCATCTAGCGAAAGAGAAAGTCAGCGTGTGAGACCCCTCAGTCTCAGGGGCAATGTAAACACACCAGCGGGCCATTGGTCAGGATAAATCGGTTTGCCAGCGACGGCGCCTCGGCTGCAAGTCGCATAGAAAGCACGCATCCCCAGTCGTGGGCCACGATGATGGCCCGCTTCTTGTTTGACTGGGTTCCCTGGTCAACGCCATATTGCGCGCGGAGAGCAATAATAAGCTCGGTCAACTTCTCCAACACGGCTGTGGCTGTATACTTCTCCAGACTTTCCGTACCACCATACCCGGGGAGGTCAATGGCAACGAGATTCGCGGAGCTCTGGAGAGCTGGCGAGCTGGCGATATGACGCCAGACCGCCCAACTGTCAGGGAATCCATGGATAAAAATGACAAGAGGCCTGTCTGATGCTAAAGCGGACGGAGAGCCGGGAGCCGCATTGCTAACGAAGTGAAACTTGAAGCCACTTGGGAGCGTTATGAAATAGTGAGAAAGGCCGGCGTAGTCTTTGGAGAGGTTCCACACGCGATCACGAGCTAAGTTATGGATCCACCGTGATCAGCGAACGGTACTTCTTATGTGAAAATAGCTTGCTTGCCAGAGGTAAAAAGACAGCGATAACTAGAGCAGCAGAAACTCACCAAGTTGCAACTCAAGTTTCTGCCTCTCAGT
Source organism: Penicillium simplicissimum (assembly GCA_024706585.1). NCBI lineage: Eukaryota > Fungi > Ascomycota > Eurotiomycetes > Eurotiales > Aspergillaceae > Penicillium > Penicillium simplicissimum. The sequence continues at coordinate 1,835,826 of JAMZTW010000061.1, forward strand.
ACGTTTCTTGAAAAAAGTGCCTCTCCGAATGGCCAAGTAACCATAGAGGATTAGCGTGAAGAGGCCATAGGCGAAGGCGACCAGCCAGATAATGGCCTTGGTGACGAAGTTGCCCATAACGGAGCTAGAATCGGTCAATGGCTCATCTGATGGGCAGGGACGAGAGATGTGGAGGGGATAAGCAAAGGAGAAGTCGTGCCGCAGCAGAAATAATCATGGGCCGCATTGGCACGACTTTCGGTCTGATCCCCCCAAAAAAGACTCCGAGAGCTCCTTTCAGTGGCAACCTCGGGAGCTTGGGGACGGGAACATTTCGTCATGCGGTTAGTCAGCCCAAACCGGGGCGGGCCAGAATTCGCAGCGCTAACCACATTGGGTCCACCAGAATTGCACAAGGTTTTGATAATATGCGGTCAGGCAAAGTTATGCAGGTACCAACTCGTCTTCGTCGGGAAGAGAGTGGGCCCAAATGAAGAGCGATCTTCCCAAAACATGCATTGATCAACAATTCGAGAAATATACACCGAGATGAAGCCATAAACAGCACACACGACTCTCATCTCGGAGAAACGCCAACTCCCCGAGTCACACATGCAGGTAGATCAAGTAATAAAAAGAAGTATCGGATCGTTGACACAACGAACGAGTCCGACTGGTTCGATCAGCCAGAAGAAGGGGTATTAACACATGGATGAAACGAAGCAAGGTAGAGCGACATGGGCAGAAATGAAAGCACAGAAGCGGACAGAAGGAAAGGCCGTGATCTCGTCGAGGTCCCGCAGCATCGTGAACCGGTGATCAGCTGGGCGACGGGGGGATTATGGTATATACAAGGGCGACATCTAAAAAGAATGGGGAGAGAAGATGCACATAGGGATCAAAGTGTGAAGCCTATTTGGTCGCGCTTGTCATCGACTAGGCGGCCGTATCTGGGGAGTCATCAATGTTAGCAAGGACGTCTGAGGAGATTTGGTGATTAGTGAATGATGGCTCCAACTTACTCTAAAAGCAGGCGGAAGAACCAGGCCTCCAAATCTTCATGCCGCAATACTTGCTGGGCCCATTGCTGGCCCTGGGTGGCAATCTGAGGGGCTGCCTTTTTGCCCTCTTCCTCTGTGGTAAAGTACCGCATGCTCTCCACATATTCATCGCCCTTCAAGCTGAGCGGCACATAGTGCACCCAAGGCTTCAGCCATTCGTCGTGCCACTCGCGGAAAATGGCAATCTTATACACGAAGCTGTTGCTATGAAGGAAAGCATAGAAACGACCACTGAAAGCGTTTCCATCAATGTCGACCAGATACTTGTGTGCCCACGCATCCTGCTGGCCAGCAGCCTTGACGACATCGAAGTATTCCTCTTGCGCGTGGCAGTCATCGGGATCGCATTGACCGATCATCGTGAACTTGACATCAAATGAATCACGGTACGCATCCCGGCTGACATTTTGGGAGACCCATGAATTGTCTGGCTGCTGCGTGAGAACTTTGGTCGGTTCCAGCGAGTTGACATTGTCCACAAACTGTTGGCGATGTTGACGGCGCCAGCCACCAGCACGTGAAAAGCCACCAGTTGTGGTCCCCCGCCAGTACATGCGGTCGGTTTTGGCATCCCACTTGTAGTCCTTATGTTTCTCGTAGGAAACCTTGTCGGCCCAGTACCAGGGACTGGGGTAGAGAATATCCTGGAAGCTAGAGATCTTGCTTTGCGAGAAGACCGGGAACAGATCGTGGACTACATCAAACGCATTCGGGCGATCGAAAAAGCCGTATGTATAGCGAAGGGACGGAGTGTGGCAGATATCGGAGAAGGCGGTTGTGTTGTAGATAAAACCCAATTCACCGTATGCGTAGGGAGCATCGTTATCGGCGGGATCCTCGTCAAGAGATCGAGCGGGACTGTCGACGGGGCAGGAAATCCGGGAGTTGGTCCAGGTCGGCTGGTGGGCGAATCGGTTAAAGCGAGTTGTGCGCACCTCGTCAATACGATCGCCCTTGTTCAAGTCAGCGGCACGGGGTGACCATCCGTTCGTCGCGGACTTCCGATTGAAGGCGGCAGGGATGGCCTGGTCCGTGGCGGTTTGCACCAGACGCTGAAGATCTTCGCCGGGGATCACCACGCGGGGCTCGTCGTGGGTATTGAAGACCAAGTCCATGTCCGGCAGATACTTGACGAACTCCTTCATCATGCCGACCGTGGCCTCGCGCTGCCACTTGTCACCGCCACCTTGCGCCAGAGTTACCTTGCCATCGCGAATCAACAACCCAATCATTGCATTATCAAAGCCGAGTGTCTCGCGAGCGCGAGCGCGAATGGTCGCTGGCTTCACGGCCCAGAATGGCAACAGAGAGTGGTAGATCGAATCGAACTCATCGATGAGTTTTACACCCTTGGCCTGAGCGAACTGGAACCACTTGTCGAAATGCGGCGGCGGGTGCATCTTGTAGCGGCGCTGGTACTCCTGGACCGCTTCGGCCAGGGTTTTCGATTGCCGGGACTGCACATGGTCGAACTCCTGCTGCGCATTCTGGAGCAGACTGGAGACAGGGTGTACTTTCTCGGGCGGGTAGGAGGTTTGGCCCGAATGTAGTTGGGCGTGTATGATGGGTTCGGGGGGAGGGAGATCTAGTGGTTCACGTTGGGCAACTGGCTCGGGGCGCAGGTAGACGAGCGTGAGGCATGCGACGAGGACGATTGCGAGCAGGAGGATCAGACGTTGGATGCGCATCCTGCCATTTGAGGGAGGCATGAGAACCAGGTGGAGAGGTTCAAGAGCCAAGGCGAGGTTGTCGACGGGGGGGGGTGCGTGTGCCGTGGTCAAGCAAAAAGAAAGGGTCTAGGGACTCTAGGGAGCGTGGTCCATATGGACGGGGAAGGTGGTCGCGTTCGGGACTGGCTATTATTAACTTGGCCTAGTCTTTCGGAGGGTCGTGGGGGCCAGAGACACGCGAACCGCCAAGCCGTCCCTGTTCTCAACGTCCACGCAGGATATTATCAAAGTAAATCAATCTACAAGAGATAGGGACCCATGCCAATTACCAAGTTCTTCAAGGCCAAAAGGGTTCCAATTTCAGCCTGCGCGAACCTTGACTACTATATAGTGGCAAATGGCTGCTTCGCTGTGAAGTATGAAGGGGCAGCGAACCTTCTGACCATGAAGCATCTATCTAGCTACCTTAGAGCCTGACAGTACAATTGAAGAGAACAAAGATTGAGAGTGAGTGCTAAAGTCTCTTCAATCCACTTTTCCTCCTACTTTTAGCCGCCCCTATTGGTATTTGTATGCTTATTTCTCTACATCTTGGCAACTTGCCTTCATTCAAAAAAGTCTACGACCAATGCGGACAGAAAAGTAGATTTCTACAATTGGTAGGATGGATCTTGAAGTCTACCCACTTAGATGAAAAAGACCCATATGCCAAATGGGGTTTCCAACTTAACGGTTTAGAGCCCGAGCTCGCCGGTACCGAGTCTTGATGGCATTCATCAAGCCTCGAAACTATGAGTAACCCCCGGGCCCCGAAACAATGACACCTCTACCGCATGATATTGCATTTTACTTGATTCTAACAGAATATTACTTTTAGCCACAGCAAGGTGAAAGTCATATATTCAGGTAGGCAGACAACTCGATTCCTCCGGAAGATTGTGTTTGCAAATTCTATAAAATTCTGTCACGTCGATCACAAACTTGATGCAACACAAAAGCAATCCAATGTCAAAAGAAGACCGAAAATACACGTGCGATGACAATGATATGTAACCCCAATGCGCCCCAGATATCCATGGGGCGTATACGTGCTGAAAGGTTCTATTTGCGCCCTCCCCATCGGACCATTGCCCACGAGAACGCCCCATTGACCAGCGAAGCGCCAAGCGTCTGAGCCATATATCTCTGTGCCTGTGCAACATGATAATAAGCCGCAAGGCACAACATTCCCACCAAAAAGACATGACTAAGATAGAAAGAACGTCGCCGTTCTTGCATCGAACCAGCGGCAGATCGTCCTGCAGCACCCGCCTTTGGTCCTGCTCCGCGAGGTCGCGCGAAGAACACGAGGGAGATCACCATGCTTATAGCAAACAAGCCGCATTGCACATCGAGGTCACGAACTCGCTTACTCAACAGCGAGCCGAATTCTGGGTGGCTTGTTTGGACAAAGAGCAACAGGTAGAGAGTTGCATGGCCCACGAGCAGAGGCGAGATGACCATTCGTCCGAAGAGACGGTGGTAGGGTGTTACAGTTGCTTGGGGGATGGAGGTCACGAATGAAAAGATTGAAGAGGCTGATGGCTTTGAGGTCGATATGTACGCTGCTGGGGACATCAGAACTTGAAGGGGAACCTGCGAGAGTGCAACGTGGCCCAATGCTTTTGTGAGATGCAAGTAGTCTGTGAGTTTAGATGTGTCAAGGACATTCAATGATCGCCGAATCTCATGACATTAGAGTCGGAGGCAAAAAGACATACCATCGCCGCTTTGCCAGACGGAAAGACTGAACAACCACAAGAGCCACAGCCCACAGAGAGCATACTGCCGACGAGTCTCAAGCCATCCAGCAACAAGGGGACGATCCCACCACGGGGTAGGCCCCCGGCGTGGCTTGGAGATAGACAAAGCAGCAGCAGACTCGGTCCATCCTTGATAGAGCCGGAGCACAAGAATCATGGCGATAATCGACCATTGCGCGTAGGCTCCTCGCCGGTCAAGAAGCTCCCGGCGCCGTAGTTGTTCCTCTTCGGAGAGGGTCCAAATAAAACGATAAGGCCAGGAAAGACCCATGGTGAATTAATGGAAAGGATCAATTAACCAGCGCGCTATCAAAGCTGTAAGAAACAGGGCTCAAGGATGCGGGAAAATGGATATTGATGGTGGAGCTTATTGCCAACCGGAGATCTCGGAACTGTCGTGGCTTTAAAAGGGGCCGTTCAGAGTGACATGACCAACGCTATGTTCACGAGCAATTTAAATCACTGTTCAATACCGTTGATAATCTGCTGTAGGAGAGATTGCAAGGTGTCGTCTTACGTGCCGAAATAGGTGGATAGTTAATAACTAACTATGGGTGGCCTTAAGCCCGCTGACAAATGACTCGATCACACTGGCCAGCCCTCGGCCTCGCACTCACAGGGACATTAAGAAGATTCCACCAAACCTTCATTTGAAAGCTTCTCCGAGGTTTAATCCCGAGTCCGATCATAATTCTCAAGGCCCCACGAGCCCATTTTTAGCCTGCAATCGTAACCGCACGCTGAGCGAGATGCTTCAAAGCACGAGTTGTGACTTCCGCTTTACTATACTGTAGACTGGGCCCAACACGTCAAGACTGGGGCAAGATCAGACGAACCCTGAGTTTAAACCCAGATAGACACACAGTCGCTTTTGATTCGCGCGAACGGATAGATATCCAAACTGGCGTATATGTTTTTATGACTACCTCGAGCGGAAACAAAAAGGTTCGGTGATGCATGGAGTAAGGAAAAACCTCTACATTAAAAACGCCATCAAGACATCTCTTCCCAAAGTTGGCTATTCTCTAAACTGACAGGATGCCCCGTGCTCATGCCCAAGCTGTTCTGCAGGCGCTCTGTCGTTGTTTATTTGCCCATGTGAGAGAGGCGGCCATGGCACCGCATCATCCGACAAACTGTCTTAAGGGGAGGTCTGCATGGACTCCTCCTGAGCGCCCCCGGCAGTGGTAGCGAAATAGCGGACATCAACATCATCGTCCTCCTGCAATTTCTCCAGGCTGGGTAGGACTTTTTGCTGGATCAGCTCTTGGGCCTTGGGCGAGGGAGTGATCGGCGCCTCGGACTTTTCCACCTCAACCAGGGTCTTGTCCTCGGGCAAACGACGCAAAGTATCAATCAGAACGGAGTAAGACTTGGCGACGTTGAAGCGGATGTTAGGAATTTCGTCGGCCACAAGTCGGTCCAGGATGGGGAGGATGGAGCTTTCAATGATATCGAGTGTGACAACGGGGGCCAGTGTCTGAAAACGTTAGTATCGATCAACCGAGGCCGGCTACACGCTTGAAACTCACGGAAATAGCGAAGCACGTGGTCATTCTGTAAAGATAGTTGGGGTGCTGTCCCATGGCCATCACCTTGGGGATGATGGACTCCTTTGACCATTCCACACCGAACACCTCGGTAAGTTTCTTCAAGTTCTGAGTAGCAGCCTCTCGGATAGAGAAGACAGTGTCGCCGAGCCATCCCATACAAAGGTCGCTCAATTGCTCATCGAAGAACTTGACTCCTAGCTGGCTGGCGAGGAGGGGAATGTATTCGATGATAGCAAGGCGAACTCGCCACTGCTTGTCCTCGGCCAGCTGCACAATCGCAGGGAGGAGCGATTGGGAAAGGAGCTCGATGCCGATAACTGTGAACGACATTAGAGGGATCAAGACAGTCTAAATAAAACATATTCGGTGGCATACCCTTGTTGACCTGCTCCAGTTTGGAAATGATATGCAAACGAACGTCAGGGAAGTCATCCTTGAGCATCTGAAGGAACATAGGAAGCAAATGGGCAATGGTTCTGTCCACGGATTAGTGACTGGCTGTTTCCACAAACAAAAGACATATGATACTGACTCTTCTTTCCCAAGAATAGGCGCCAAACCGCTGATCTGAGTGCCGAGGGCGGCACGAACGTGCTGAGACTGATCAGACACCAGGTCTTCCACACTGGTCATGATCTCATTAAGCAGCGTATCGCGGTCGATCAAACTGCAGAATCCTAATATTTTGTCAGTTTGCGTCCTGACGTCATAGTCAACGTACTTGTGAGAACACACCAGGAATCTGGCCAGCAATTGCAGTGCGAACCTCGGCTTCCGTATCCTTCAGAAGCTTGACAAAAGCAGGCACCATATCCCGTGTAACAACCTCCTCGTGCACTGCCTTAGCAATCTGTTGTGGGCGAAATGGGATCAGTCTCAGACTCGTTTGGGACCAAAGAGGGAGATTCTGACCTTCTCGTACCGATCGGCAACCATATAGCGGACCCGCCAGCTCTTATCCTCAAAGAGGTTGCGCAAAGACGTCAACAGCACACCGTGACTGGGCTGCTGCTCCTTGGGGATCTCCTCCGCGATCGCAATCAAGATGTCCACAGTCAACAGACGTACGCTGTCCTGATCATCGCTGGCCAAATATTGAAAGAGGGGTATCATTTCGTCGATGATCACGGGAGTCTGCATCTCCTTGACGAACTTCGCCAGGTTGTTGGCGGCTTGACGGCGAACCATCGGGGTTTCATCGTGTACGAGGGCTCCGAAGTGCTGTCGGAGGCTCTGCTGCAACGCCGGCGCGGCTTTTCGGTATGGTGAACAGTACAGACCTGTTGCGGAGACCTTGGAAGTGAACCAGTCGGCCTTGGAAAGGTGGAGGACCAGCGGGACAAAGTGCTCCTCGACTTGACCTTCTGACAGCTGATCGCAGACCTTGTTGAGCGACTCGACAGCCTAGTTTGTGACTGTCAGAAATGCTGCTCTCGTTTCCCCATGTATTTTCTAACCAACCTTCTCCCGAACCAGAGGCTCTTCGATGGCCGCAAGGTTCTCCAGCGGTGACAGAAGCACGTGCGCGTGTTCTGGCCCTCCAACATACTCTGTGAAGTTACCCAACTCCTCGCTCAGCGCGGTTAGAACCTCGTCTTCATCCTCAACAGAGTCTAGAGACAGATCGTGTTAGGCGCATCCCTGTGACTGACGAATGGTGGGGGACCTGAAGGAAGACATACCATCCAGGAATGGGATAAGTTCGTCTCGAGTCCGCTCGGGGCCCAAAGCCAGGGCGATCGTAGATAGACGCCGAATGGCATTCAGTCTGAGGAGAACATCGTCGTGCTACAAAATTGGAGTGTAAGCTTGGGCCCATAAGTTCCCCCTCCACCGGTGGAGGGGAAGCAGGACAAAACGAAACATCCGCATACCTTCAACTCATCAATGAGTACCGCGATAGGGTAAAGCTCATCGTTCTCAGTTTGACCCTCCATCGCGTATTTGCGCGTTGTGTATTAAGATCGATCAAAAGAGAAGGGGAGAGACTGGGAGATCGGGGATGGTCGGTCCCAGCGCTGAAGAAGGGTTGATATCAGGACGGTCTTTTGGTAGAGCCCCCCGGGGAAGAAATTATCGGCGGTGGGAGGAAAGGCGCAGCTTCATGAGCTTCGATGGCGACTAAGGTAGCTTAGACCGGGGGCGAGTTAGTTTGGTCTTGGGAGGGCGTGTGATGGGAGGTTTAAATGGGAAGGGGAAGGTCGACGGAGGTTCGTGGGGTTTTGGGCCGCCGGACGGCCACCTTCGTACACAGGCGCAAGAGGCATACCTCGAAACAATTGGGGAGATTAGTGCCCCCAAACGACAATTCTGCAGATAGAAGCGTTGGTGTGGAGGTTGAAAGAAGTCTTGTAGCCAGGCAAATCAATTGTGTCTCGAATGATGGCCGCGATCGATCGCTCTGAGCCTTCACCATCAAAACAGCTGCGGCTGGGTGTAATTTACATACCGCGTGGCCTTCGCAAACGAGGTCGAGGGCGGTCACCTAAATTGCCCCGAGAAACTGGGCTGAACCTCACCCAAAGTTGGCTACGCAGGGGCCATCGTGACAGTACGATACTGCCCGTCACAAAAGAGGGGGACAACCGTGGCGGTGTGTGGCTGAAGAGGCAGAATTTCCAGAAGCCCGATCGGAGTCATAACGATCAACTTGCTGGTTGCGCTTCTCCTCTGCTTGCGTGGTTTGTTGGTATGCTGAATCTGTTCCTTAGATGATCATGAGATCTATCTGACTGTTTTTTCACACTTGCTAATCAGATCGTATTGCCGCCTGTCCAGAATTTTATCGCGTCGCGAATTCCCCCCGCCATGCCTACTATCTCGGTCGACAAGGCCGCCCTCTTCAAGGAGCTGGGTCGGGAGTACGTACACTGTCGCAGAGATTGAATATAGTACGCGGGTCTGACGATTTGCTTGCGCAATAACAGCTACACTACGGAGGAATTTGACGAGTTGTGCTTCGAATTCGGTAGGTCTTGTCCCAACAAAGACACTCCGCGGGGCAAAGATACGCTGACATGATTGACCAGGCATTGAGCTTGATGAAGATGTACGAACATCTCCGTGTTCTTGGAAATTGAAGAGCGCTGGCTAAGAGACCACAGACCACAGACCAGGACCGCCCGATCGTCGACGGCGTGCAGGAGCCCCCGCAGCTCAAGATCGAAATTCCCGCCAACCGGTATGCTGAACACAAGCCAAACGTATATTGAAGGAACCATTGGGCTAAGGCATATTGCAGATATGATTTGCTTTGCTTCGAGGGCATCGCGTTGATGCTCAACATCTTCTTGGGTCGCAAGGCTCTTCCCGACTACAAGTTGGTCCCGCCTGCCAACGGCCAACTTGAGAAGATTATCGTGAAGGAAGACGTGGGTAGACACCGGGACTTAATATGCAAGAAATGCCTGCTAAAATACCTGAGCAGACCACTAAGATCAGGCCCTTCGTGTCCGGTGCCATCCTCCGAGGTGTGAAGTTCGACAAGGCTCGCTACGAGTCTTTCATTGCCCTGCAAGACAAGCTTCATCAAAATTTGGCCCGTCAACGAACCCTGGTCTCCATTGGTACCCATGACCTGGACACTATCCAGGGTCCCTTCACCTACGAGGCTCTCCCTCCCAAGGACATCAAATTTATCCCCCTTAACCAGACCCAGGAGATGGACGGTGAGGAATTGATGACTTTCTACGAGGTACATTTTCATTCCATTACAGTTTCATCGACACGAACATACTCACAAATGAACAACAGAAGCACCAACAATTGGGCAAGTACCTGCACATTATTCGTGATTCTCCCGTGTACCCTGTGATCTATGACTCTCAGCGCACTGTCTGCTCCCTCCCCCCTATCATCAACGGCGACCACTCTAAGATTTCCCTGAACACCACCAATATCTTCATTGAGATCACTGCCCTTGACCGGACAAAGCTTGAGATTGTGAACCGCATGGTGGTCACTATGTTCTCCCAATATACCTCCGAGCCCTTCACGTAAGTGATCTTTCTATCTATTTCATGATCTGCCTGTACTCATTCTTGTACAGCATCGAGCCCATTCAGATTGTGTCAGAGCACAACGGTCAGACTCGGGTCACTCCTGACCTTGCTCCCCGCACTACCACGGCCGAGGTCTCCTACATCAACCAATGCTGTGGCTTGAATCTTACCTCTCTTGAGATCAGCAACCTCCTGACCAAGATGGCATACCGTGCCAAGCCTTCGACGAAAAACACCGATACCATTGATGTCGAGATTCCTCCGACTCGTGCTGATGTTCTCCACCAGTGTGATATTATGGAGGATGTCGCCATCTCTTACGGCTTCAACAACCTTCCTCGCTCGTTCCCCAGCAAGTCCGGCACCGTTGCGCAGCCCCTTCCCATCAACAAGCTCTCCGATATCGTTCGTGTCGAGGCTGCTATGGCCGGGTGGTCTGAGGTCCTGCCACTCATTCTTTGCTCGCACGACGAGAACTTTGCCTGGCTGAACCGCAAGGACGATGGCAACACCGCTGTCAAGCTTGCCAACCCCAAGACCACCGAGTTCCAGGTGGTTCGCACCAGTCTCCTCCCCGGTCTGTTGAAGACGATCCGTGAGAACAAGGCCCACAGCGTGCCTATGAAGATCTTCGAGGTCAGCGATGTTGCTTTCAAGGACATGTCCCTGGAGCGCAAGAGTCGCAACGAGCGTCACTTTGCTGCTGCCTTCTACGGCAAGAGCAGTGGCTTCGAGGTTGTCCACGGTCTGCTCGACCGCGTGATGTCGATGCTGAAGAGCGCCTTCATCATCGCCGAGGAGGGCCTGGACAACCCCGCCATTGGTGATTCGCAATACTACATCAAGGAATTGGATGGTTCGTCCCACCCCATGCTCATGTCTTGTTATAAGTTGATCGTATACTGACACAACATCTCCAGATCCTACCTACTTCCCCGGCCACAGTGCCTCCATTCACCTGCGCGTCGGCGGCAAGGACCACCTCATTGGCTCCTTCGGTATCCTCCACCCCACCGTGCTGGGCAAGTACGAGCTCAAGTACCCAGTCAGCACCCTGGAGATCAACATTGAGCCTTTCCTGTAGGCCGAGAGGGGCCTGACATTGGAGTGTTTGCATGGGTTGTGACGCAGATAGATGATGACATGACGTCGAGTGCTCGACTGTGATGGAGCAAGACGCTTAGAGCTACGGAGCCATCAGCAATCAAAAGAAGCTATTTCATTGTTCAGTATAAGCATTTTGCGTCCACGGAAATCGCGAGTGTGGAGATGGAAAATCGTGATCAAAATGACAAGAAGGCTGTGGGATGCAGCGGTATGATTCTCGGGAAGCCTTATGGTCGAAGCGTCGGGCTCGTCTCCCTAGCTCAAGATTATTATTGGAAGGAAGACAAATCTGGATGGGCGAGACGAGAGGTGGGAATCACAAAATGATAACGAGTGTGTTGCATAGGAATACACGGTTATCATTTACTTCCCGGCGACTTGGGTAACTCTCCTCCCGTGGTAGTCTAGTGGTCTTCGCACACAAAGCAGAAACCAGTGCACTGATGACCTCGCGCGGGTAAATATGCCCTGCTGCGTGAGAGGTGTGGGGAGAGTGGGCAGGCGGGATGCTGGGGGTGGCCGTGGCGCCCCTGGTGGGCCAAGTTTTTTGGTGAATTTTATAATTACTATTTGATATCATCAGATAGCTATCAACGACGACAGTATCTCTCTCTCTTTTTGATGATTTTGAATAATATTTGAGGCTGTAAGAGTGTGTTGATTATTAGGTGCGGCATCGAGATCAGACATCTTGAGGTGAGCATCATGCGATGAGCATCGAGCATCGCTGGCCGTTTGTATGGTAGCGCAAGGTTGACGGTTCGACTCCAGGATGAAAGGTTTTTTTTTTGAAATTTCTAGAATTTTGAAACATAGAGAAAGACGAGACGCCACCGTCGAAATTCAGAACCTTCAGGTGGTTGGATTTCTTTTGGCCCCAGAGCTATCGGCACGGAAACAGTCGCCTGCCCCAGGTTCAGTCTCTGGTATATACAGCATGTGTTGGGGCTCGAGAGGGTGCTACAGAGGCCAGGAAACTTGAAGATGTATTCAATTTGGCAAACCCGGGAGTAGGACATAAGGTTACGACTAGACAGCTACATAGGTAGGGGACTTGTCAGATGATATCCATGCATGTAGTGCTAATCCAGTCGAGGCAGTTTGTTACAGAATTGAAAGATCATGATCATTATCAAGTTTTTTCTCATGGAAACATCCTCGGCTGTAGATCTTTGTACATCGACGTCCATTCCGGCATGAAACCATTCCCGTACGCGACAGATCCAAGGGCCAGTAATGAAAGCGCAGACTAGACATCATTCGTCGGAAAAACTGCAACAGAGAAACCAGGAGAGAGTTTTTGAAGTTCTTCATGTAAATTTTGATTGCGTCAGGTAGAGAGTATAGTGAGGTTAGGACAGGAAGCGAAGATAAAGGGAAGAGCCGGGCCTAGAAAACAAAGTTTACTCCTGAGTGAAACCCTCGGCACCACCCTCGGCGTTCGCGGCCTGCTCCTCGGCCAGACGCTGCTGCTCGGCAGCCTGCTGGGCGGCAAGAGCCTTGGCGCCGTAGTCCTGGGACATGGGCTGCAGGACGGGCTGCTCCTCCTTGGGCTCGATGATGGTAACGGAGTCGGGGAGGGTCTTCTGGGGGCCGGACTTGCCCTCGGGGTCGGAGCCGCGCATGATCTTGACCTTGATACCAAGGACACCCTGGCGGAGGAGGACGTGGCGGGTGGCAGAGTCGATGAACTCCTTGGCGGGCTGACCGGAGTGGATCATGAAGCCGTCCTAGAAGATGAACATGTTTAGTGATAGGTCCTCCATTGTAGAATTCCGTCTCAGAGGCGTAATCTCGTGCGTTGGCTCGAAAGGAACAAGACGCTCGTCCACTGATTTCAAGTACCGGCGGACGATAAAACCCCCCCTCCACGGATTCTCTTCCTCCAGCTGGTGTAGACGTACAGTGAACTTCATGGACTTGGCACGGGCAGCACGGAGCTTGCCGGAGACGACAACCTCGCAACCCTTGGCACCGCTCTCCATGATGAAGCGGAGGACACCGTAGCAGGCACGGCGAACGGCCAGACCGTTCAGGAGCTTGTAGCGGAGGGACTCGCACTGAGCGACGGCGGACAGACCGCGGTTCTGGACCTTGGCGGCATAGAGGGAGACGGAGTTCTCGGGGAACTTGAAGCGCTTCTGGATGAGCGAGGTGAGCTCACGGATGCGGCGACCCTGCTCGCCAAGAACCTCCTGGGTGTGGGTGGCACGGATGACTGTAGAAAGTGAAGACATCCGTTAGCATCAAATCCTCCCGGCGTATGTTGATCCCGTAATTCCGCCCAATAACGATATTGAATCTCCAATTCAAGGCATTTTCCGGCTCTTGCAGATCCAATCCAACTCAAACTGATGCGATTCAAACGGAAGAGGAGAAATTCGAGAGGTGCGACGTACTGATGTCGGTGACGGTGGGAGTGACACGGACTTCAACACCGGAGTAGCCCTCCTCAGCGAGCTCGCGCTGGAAGAACTCGTTGAGCTCGGCGTAGAAAACACCGTCGGCGACGAACTTGCGACGCTTGGAAATAGCTCCCTGGACAGCGGCCATTTTGACGTTCCTGGTGGGTGGAATTGGGGGTTGTCGACGGAGGAGGGCGAGGTCGAAGTCGAGAGGGTTGGTCGTTGTGAGATTCTCTGATTAGTGGGGATTTTTTGGGCGAGGGCTTCGATTTCCTGTTTGGGCTAGGGCTCAACCCTCGCTTGCCCTTCTGGACGGAGCGGGAGCCATTCCACTTTAGCACTAGCGTGGATACGCCTCTTTCTCAGGCACTAAGGCCACAAGCGACCAAGCCTCCCGGCGACTACTACTAACTGGTTAAGGTAACTTTGATGGGCACGAAACGATGACATCCAAACATCCATGAATACATTCGGTACTGGCAAAATCCATGTTCTGCCATGACTATGCCAGAAAAGTCTTAACACAAAACACAGTATGCTGCAACCTATACAGACCCAGATATTTCCAGCGGGCCATGCGGTGGAAATCAAACCCCTGCTTCCCGTCACTGCTGTTTCGTGGTGCCTCGTAGAGAATCATATTCTCATCAAGTCAAATCACACTCCACTCCTCCTCTCCCATTCCATTCATTGCATTTCCAGCTCCATCTTCCTTGAATCAGCTTTGGGGTCTCTCTTCTGATCCTTTGTAACACCGAGGTTGGAAACCCCCGCTGTGATGGACGCAATGCCAGATGATGCTACATTTTGGACATTGGCTCCGGCAGGACCCGTCCCAGTTGACTGCTGGGCCGTCTCAATTCCAGTCAAGATCGGGGCGCGACCTGACCCACTACTCTCGATGCCGGTGCTTCCGAACGAGCTGAAAGGCCCATTCATCTCGGCATCAGAACGGCCAAATGCTTCGCTCCACCAGCGAGTCTCTTGGACTCGAGGGAAAATCAACCGTTCCTTGCCCCGTTTGTGATCGTCAATGACAGGATCATATTCGGGATTGGTGAACTGCTCCCGTCGCGCGAGGAAGTAGTCCCATACACTTCGGGTGCGCTCGCGTGCATTCGTATCCACACGCTCTTTCTCACTATTGAATAGGAAGGTTCCAAACTGGCATGCATAGAGATGATAGAGCAGCCGTCTCAAGAAACGTTCGTTGAACTCGAACCGCGTTGGGTATTGGTAAAGCAGCTGGTAGGTGGCGTCGAGGAACTGATGGAAAACGGGACTGGTCTCCTTCACCTTAGTGATCTCCTTCTCCGAGACAATGCTGCGAGGCGCCAACGCGGGCTTTTTGCTGGGATTGTCAGAGTCATAGCTCTGCAGCTCTCCCTCTGAGTCAGGTAAAGAGTCCCGGCTGGTGTTGTCCCTGTTGAAGAAACCTTTCGCACTCAGGAAGGCATTCTCAATCGCTTTGGCGGGACCTGCGGCGCCGCCTTCTGCATCACCACCACCGATGCGCTCATTCTCAATCTGGAACCACTTTTCACTATTCAAATGGCCCGAACGGTGTCGGAACATGTGTCCAAATGACATCCAATCCTTCTCCACCAAGACCATGAAACCTTCCATGGTCCGGAAGTAGGGGTCCAGACAAATTTGACTCAGCGCACTCAACTGGCTCGTCCGATCCCAGCCATCGGAGCAATGGATAAGCACATGAGAATGCTGGAGGCCAACCTGGCGAGCAATCAAGCGCGCGCCCTCCAGGATGCCTGAAATGTGCTTCAACCAGCCACTCCGGGCGAGCTGGTCGCGATTCGGCCCCAGCGGAGTAACATCCGTATCTTTGAGGGCGTCAATGACTTTGTTCAGAGAATCACGCATAACATGAATATTGTCAATGCCAAGGTAGGCTTTGGTGGCGAACTTGTAGTTGTCCATGTTCTCAGAACCCAAGCCAACCGCCTGCATGGCGAAAGCATTCACGGTAGGGCGTGCATCAACAATCAAGTTTTGCTGCTGGGCACCGTAGATAGCCCGTTCCTCAGGATGGATCTCCCGAGCAGCAGCTAGCATTTCATCTTCAATCTCCTCGGCGTTTGATACATCCAAATCGGTCGTCGACCCACTATCATGGCTTGAGTCAGAAGCTTCTCTATCCAAAGTAGTCTTTGTAAAGCTAGCCAGGGGTCGTTCCGGGCGAGAAGTCGAGAAAATTGCAGCCAGAAGCTTCTCATCCTGAATACTGCGATGCTGTCGAACACCAACCAGAGGCTGCGAACTCCTTGTAATACTGCAATTATTGACTGGGTGGAGATATGTGAGGGCTGGGATTCTCTGCCTCGAGCGATATCTTCCAGCATAGTTGAGCGTGTTATCCGAGATCGAGGAGGGCACGGGGATCAGTGCAGGGTATGTTGGAGAGAACTACAAGCCTTTGTTAGCCCTGGTCATATTTCCGCCCAAGTCCATGGGTGTAGAGTAACGTCACAGGGGCACGTACAGCATAATCGGTGTTGATCTCCGAGATTCGCCAGCCGGAGTTCTCTTTGGAAAGACCCTGGCGCTCCCATTCCTTGCGTGGATCATACAAGTCCCACCCGTTGAACTCTCTCTCCGGAGGCGGAGGCTGGTAGCTGAACGCATAGAGTCTATCCAGTCGACCAGATTTGCAGGTCCATTGCTTAATACTATCAAAGACCTCCTTGGCCTTCTGTTCACTGGTGAAATAAAAGCACACAAAGCTAAAGTCTCGACATCGAAGGCGAATGGAGGAGAGTTGGCGGGAGGCCGCGGGAGCAGGTCGCAGAGTGCAGAAAGAGATGATGGGATAGGTAATCCAGAGCTCCTTTGGCCGTATGGCTACACCCTTGGCGGCGTCTTCGCTTGAGATCAGGGGAGTGTGGGAGAAGATGAGGTGGTGAGGGGTGAGGTGGAGGGCGCCGTCGACCTGGTCTCCGCGACGAGCCAAGGTCACATTGTCAACCTACAGAGGAGCAAACAATTAGCAAGATTGATCTTGTTGCTCCGCCTGGCGATGACTTGACGCACCTTGGCAACCCGTGTTTTCTCCATCCCGTGAGCTTGTTTGTATTCACTAAGCGCGCATAGTCTTCATACTGGAGGAGAGGGGCAGATTCGCTTGGCTAGGTGACGGGCACCAAGTATTGATGACTGGCGATGCGAGATTGTGACGCGGACGGATCTTTGGGAATGGCGAAACCGGTTTGTCTCCTAGAGTCCTGGGAAGGTTGACCGCAAGCTTGGGGGTGTTGGGCCCGAAAGTGGTTACACGTCCAGGTCAGCTTCCGGCACTCGATCCAACTGTGGGGCTGGAGGTTCGGGGCTCATCTCGACCGATGCCATACCCCCACCGCCCAACCACGAACCTTGCTAATCTAGTAGGCACAAACAGTAAATGATCTATGATATGCAAGTCTTTGGGCAATAAAACAAGAAAGAGATATCCAAGGTCTACTTTGAATCAGAGGTATTCAAGATTGAACATCGCCCACATCATTACAGCCAAAGGCCGTTATCGTAACATGTGGTTGTCTTCTCAGCATCGCACGTGCAGGCTCTCACTACTCTTCCTTTGTAGCAATTTCCCAGCTCCGCAGATCCTCTCTCACGTCAAACTCGGACAGCTCGTGCTCAGCATGTCGGTGCTTCCAGCCTCGCCCTTTCGCGCCATCATACAGTTGCTGTTCGATGCTGCCACCCTTCTGCGGGTGACCGAGAGTGGAATTCGAGTCACGCGTCTTACCACTATGTGAATGGTTGCTCGATGCACTTTTCGGGCGCCTTTCAAAGCTCGGCGAGAGCCGTTTTCCAGCTCGTGTTGGCTGAGCTGCACCCTCTGCGCTAAGATGATCATTAGGAATGTCTGGATACGCATCGTTGTGGTTATTGTGGGATTCGTTGTTCCAGCAGGAGCTTCCCGCAAATAGTTCCTCGATCAGCTTATCGGCGGGCAGATCTCGGGCTCGGGAAGTCCATGAGGCTGCCAGAGTACGGCGATATATGTCTTGCATGTCGGCCACTTCTCGGCTTTTGGTGGTGATGGATGGAAGGTGTCCGAGTTCTTCAGAGTCACCCGGCTCGGCAGCGTGAACGACCCTCGCAATCCCCCCGAAGACGGTAGCGGACTTGAGAGGGGGCCTAGTAAAGCTTAGCATGATGAGAACTGAAGATGGGAGGAAAATGCTTTTGCATACGTAGTGAAATTGCGTTCTCCTTCCACTTGGCGCATAGCGATGCCAATCTTGACGGTGCTGTTAACTTTGCAGTCCGTCATCAAGTATCGCCTAACCACCCCTTCATCTTCGTCGACCTTATCCACATATTCAGCAAGATTGAGCTTGATTTTGCCTAGTACATGCTTCTCGTTGGCGGGTGAAGAGTGGAACTCTTGAATAATCTCGAAATTGATCTCGCACTCCTGAAGCATGGAGTTTCTGTCGATAGTGAGCCTGACAAGGAGAGTCTTCTCATAATTCCAGTAGGCACGGTGATCAGACAGAGGAGCTTTCTCGGTGTGGCCCTGGTGCTCTGTGGCACTAGAGGATGGCAGGCGCCAGCGCACCCAAACAGTGCCATTCCCAAGGGGCACATTATTGATATCATTGATCTGAATACAGAATGAGTACAGAATCTTCTTTTCGCAGCATAGTGAGCCATACTTACCCGAAGGACAAGCTCGAATCTGGGCTACAAGTGTATGTTAGCCTTGATTGATCCGTTGTTCGGAGTACCCGGGAAGCTTACCCTCCTATTCTTTGGAACTAGATGAAGCAAAAGAACAAAATTAGCAAGAGCCATGTAGAAGATAAAAGCTCAGTGGAGCAGTGCTTCGATCGCCAGGACTTACCGAATGCCTGCATGGTGGCTGGAGATGTATGAAGTTAACTCCAATTTAGTCGCTGTCAGGGTGAAACGAAGTTCAGTCCACCCGATCTGACGGATGAGAACCACCACAACTGGTCCACTCAGGACCTGCCTAAGGGAGTTTCTTGAATCTGAGTTGATGACACCCCGCGAACATGAGTACTGCTTGCGTTCATCTAGGCAGATTGGAGAGGCTCCCCGCATATGATGATGTCTTGGCGGTGAGAGGGAATAGTGGCAGAATCTCCGATTTCTCAAGGTGGAGGATCCGACCTTCCAACATTCCAGAACCTCTCAAGTCACCTCGATTCGAAGATCTTTCTCCTTACACTGTCCAACTGGACCTGTATCATTCCAGATACTGTTACCATGGACAAAGCTGAGGGCTCCCTGCTCTCTCCCCTGTCGGAATCAACGTCGACCGTCCCACTCGACTCCCCGATTCGTACCACCCCCATACACCCAGATCTTCCTGAGATCCAGGTACCCGGAGGGCCTCTTCCCGGTTACAAGTACCACCCGCTTTCATGCCAACCACTCGATGACGACGATCTACGTGCAGAGCTCGAGCAGCTGCGCCAAGAGTTTCCATCCAAAGAAGCTGCTTTGAGAGCCCAGGAACAAGCCGCCAAAGAAGCGAAAAGGAAGATCGAAGAAGCCGAGAAGAAGAGAGAGAAGGTTCAGAAGGCCATCGACAAGAAAGCCAAGGAAAGAGATACCGAGATGAAGATATTGTCCAAATACCAGGAAGTCAAGGCATCAGACATTCCGTCCTGAGAGCAACAACCGAGGCACAGTGAAGCCGTATAATATCCATACGGCAAGGGCCACGAAGATTCCAGACGGCACCAACAGTCCGTGTCGGCAACATTCACATGGTTGACACGATGGATGACAATATGTGCCTGTTTCAGTGCCATGTGCGGGGACAATGTCTTACATCTAAGATGAAGGGTCTTGTCCAGGGAAGGCCTACGCCGCTTCTCCGCGACATCCTACATGAGGGAACCAAACGGCAAACAAAGACGTCTTTGGACTCCAGGCTGCACCTGAAGCATCCCATCCTCTTCACGGGTTCTCTACGCGCGCTACGCCAAGCTCAAGCCGAACACATCCCAGGATTCGTCATGCTTCTGCGACTCCAATCTCAATCTACAAGTCTCGGCCGTTCTGAGACATACTGGCACTCAGCTATGTGGAAAGGTAAAGAATATGTTATGCATCGGCGTGGGTAGCTTTTGCATGAACTGCAGTTTCCATCGTCTTCTCCACTCATCATGCATGGATGCTCTTTGCAATGGCTCTTTCTGTGAATCATTCCCATAGCTGCGCCTTCTTTTATTTAGGAGTCCATCCAATTGTTTGCATTCACGCCCCACTTGGCGCTCTTAACGTTCTATGATCTTCTCTTTACGAACAGCTCTGTCACCTGGCTTTCAAAGGTTTATCAACCTTATGCCAGACAACGGGCACCGTGGTAGAAAAGGTTCTTAACTAGAGGCACTGTTAGTGATGCATCACTCAATTTGGCAAAAATGGAGGAAATACCCTGCTCTTCACAATCTTCCAATGATCTCGTGGGATAGGGGTCGCCTTCGGACGATAGACGTCCAGTCTTCTCAGGTGGTTTCTTTGACCCCATATGTCGAGTAGCGGCAAGACAAAATGCTTATTTGCGGACTCCAATCTCAAGATACCATAACGGATATTCTGTAGCAGCCCCTCACTGATAAACTCGGTGATGTCCATCTGGCGCATTGCTAGGTATGTCCTAGGGGTGCCATACAAAGTGAGCGGTATTCGATGTAAAACATCGAGTGCCTCACTCGTTATTTGTCTATTCAAAAGAAGGATCGAAGGTGTATATCGCTCAACGTAGAGACGAGGATCAGCACAACTAGGTCCTCGAGAACGGTCCGTGTGTGCTGCGATCATAGTCTCGATCTGTCGGTAACCGCTGAGGTAGTCGTTTGGGTTCAGCAAGTATGCGTAAATGATCACCCGGATTTCGACCGGTAAATCCAAAAAGGAGACCATTGTGGAAGGCACCCTCTGCGTTCAAACGATATGACGAGGTTCAAGCTTGTCACCAAGTTCGGCGTGGCCCCTCTTTCCCGCGTTGCCACCAGCCCCTCGCAATTGTTTTTGTTTCGCCACGGAGAAACAGAGTGGACTTTCCTCTCGCTGTTCCTCGGAGTCCATGATACCCAGAAAGCTTGAACCGCATATAGTGCGGCCGAGAAGGACTAATATCTCCGCACATCTAAGAAATGGGTACAGGTGTCCAATGTCATGCTTTATGGCCAACGACGCGTCAGCAGCGGCCCCTCACGAGTCGACTGTGCGAAATTATCCATCCTGACGTTGAAATGAGATGCATTGCATGGTACTTCGATTGTAGAAAAGAAATTAAGTACCCATGCAGGAGGGTCGATCCCGTCTTCTCAATGATGAAGAAGACTTGGATCCTACTGGTCTTTCGCGAAGAACACTCTATCTTTGAGAATGTATGATCGATACTATCAACAGCCATGAGGTACCTCACTTGATCGTTCCGCTCTCAATTTTGATGCTAATCTTGTTCGGAAATCTATCCGAACTAGATATCGTGATGGCGTATTATCAACAGCACATTGCAGGGTCGGATTTGCCAAACGTCTCATAGGATCCTCATCTCTTTCTGAGCCCTGTAATCTGCCTCAAATATTCAGTATCGCACAATGCTCCGTCGCGACCTATGTTGAGACTTCACCAACACGAACCTCCGCTCTCAATGCGGAAAAGAACGAGCATGGCCAGGTCAAAAGGCTGCATCATATCCCACGGCCTGTGACCGAACTAGTTGAGCGAATATGGCTTCTCAGACAAATGGCACCCGGGCTGCATTCCGCATATTTGCGAAGTTGGGCTTCGCTGATAGAAGCAGTGGATACATTAACCTGCGAGGTGCGATTGATGAAGGCAAAGTCCCAGTACTAGCCTCGGTTCTGACAGCCAGCAGACCCTGTCGAGCCACATGCCTTCTGGATTAAGCCTCACGCTGAGCACTTTGCCTTGTTAAAGGTATCCGATATGGTTCGTCTAGGCGAGAAAGGCAATCGGGTGGACGGCGCAGATAAGCCTGTAAATGCAGCGGGCTTCACGACTCACTCCGCTATTCACAAGAGGCGACCGGACATCAATGCTGCTTGTCATATGCATAGTCCGTATGGAAGAGCTTGAAGTACCTTTGGAAAGGGAATCGATATGTTGAATCAAGGTACCATACTCCATTGCTCAAACGCTCGGCGCAATTTTATTGCAAGCTCGTGCTTGCAACCAAGAGAAATCAACAGATTCTTGCATGTTTTATGACGACCTCTCAGTCTATCCTGCTTTCGGGGGTATGGTCTTTACCCAGCAGGAAGGTGAGCGAATCGTAGAGTATCTTGGTCCTAAGAACAGAAATGTCATTATGCAAAATCGGGCACGGCCTTCTCTCACTGCAGGCGGAACGGTCGCTGAGGCAGCTGCTTTGTTCATCGCTCTAGAACGAGCGTGTCAAACACAGCTGCTTGTGGAAGCATCCATTGCGCCCAGCTCTGAGGGCCACAGCATGGGCAAAATCAAGAAAAACACTCATCGACGATGACATCGCCCGGTATACCAAGCAAGCCACAGGCAGTTCCGAGGCGATGTATAGGCAGTTTGAGCCCGAGTATCGACTTCTTTTGAGGGAAACCAATGGTGAATTCTTGGAATGATCTGAAGATGGTCTAGGCCATGCATAGTACAAATGTCATCTCACCCAGGTTCTTTTGACTCGACGTCTTTGATGCTTCTTAGAAGTACCTCAAAAGAAGACAAAGCCTCATTGCATCTAGACTTCTCCGCGCTTTGACCATAAGGCCTTCCTGGGGCCAGAATCTGATACTCAGCATAAGCCATGATTCGACCTAAATATAGGTCGCTAAATGGAATCAGCCATGTTATGATGAGATCATCATCACGAATCTCAGCTGTCAATTCTCCTTGAAACAGCGATCAGTTGTCTCGACCATCCAGATAGTGATACTCATCAAGTCACCGTGGCCGGGTCGGCGCGTAAAATCCTCAGATAGGCCAATTGCATTTTTCTTCAGTCCTTTTGCTCTAACCGCATCGAGGGATCGCTTCTACATGGGCCTTTTGGAGAGTCACATTTGAGCCACCGGCACAGGCCTTCATGCTTTCCATGGAACTGATGATATTTTGCTTTTGCCTTTGTTTTGATGAACGGCCTTGTTGAAAACCAAGCATAATACCGTACAATCCAGTTTCCCGCAGGTTGTAAATACGAGACCGTTTCGCGGAAGGATGGTAGTGCCTTTGCGGGGTAATTCCACTCTCCTCGTAGCTCGTTTCACGGCAGTTGAGATAGCTTCATTTTTGAACGCGATAAAAGTTGCATTCAAGCGCTTAGAAGCGGTTGGAGTGGAGAACTGTGGATGATATAATAGAACCAGATAGGAGAATGTTTCCGTGTCTGCCCACCTCGGTAGAAAATATTAAATACGAGGAGTCAAAACTGTGAGTCACGGAGCGAATTGGTAATATCCCGCAAGACAACCGCACAATACTCCGGGATTCAGTCAACAACCCCTCAAACATCATCATGGATGCTCAACAGCCCGATATCCATTTCTTCGGCACTCATACCCGCTACTCCAGTTAGTTTCACAATCTTTTTCCGCGCGGCTTCTCGCTAATGGCGTGCAGGCTGGACAAGCCGAGTTGAGGTGGTCTTGGAATACTTCAAGATCCCCCACACTCGTCAATACATCAAGCTCTCCGATGTATGGTTGATTGGATGTTGTCGCATCAAGCATTATCGCATAAATCTGATGAATGTATAGGTGAAAACCGTTTCGCCGAGCGGATATGTGCCCTTCGTGGAATCCCGCTCCCTCGGCGGTACCAAAATCTGTGACTCGCTCGCAATTTGCGAGTTTCTCGCAGAGTCGAACCCCGAGCTCCCTCTCTGGCCTCGGGATCGCCAATTGAGGGCTCTCGCTCGCAGCGCTACGGCTCAGATGCATTCTGGCTTCACTGCGATTCGAAACTCCTTCTCCACGAACTTCCTGGCGCACTATACGGGAAATATCCCGATTTCCGAGGAGGCGCACAAGGAGATCCAGAAGATGCTGAGTCTCTGGGATACCGCACGGAAGGGTACCAAGGAGCGTCTTGCGGCACTCGGTGAGGCCGATGAAGGGTTCCTGTTCGGAGGATTTAGCATTGCCGATGCTTTCTTCTGGCCTGTTCTTACGGTATGATTGGCTTTTCACCTGGTTTCTTTATCTGGTCTGGTCCAAGCTAATTCTTGATAGCGATTCCGCACGTACAACCTTCCGCTTGACAGTGCTAGCCAGGACGCGTTGGACTGGATGGCGAAGATGTGGAACGATCCTACGTTCAAGGCACTGACTCACCGGTACTATGAGCAAGCCAAGGATCCGGAGACTCGCATTGATCACTACGATGACATCTTCCGAGGGCGGGACGATATTCATTATGGCCAGTTTCCTGAAGACTGGACCTTCTCTGTTCCTGGCAAATAGGCAGCCGCTGGCATGACCTGACACCTCAGCATTTTTGTTGGGTAAGACAAGCTTGCGTTAAGGGAAAGCTTTCATCGCCTTTCAGAACCGTCAACGAAGAAGCTGGCCTCTGCTTTGGACCTCCCAAACGGGCCTACTTTCAGTGCGTAGAAGGTGATGACGACTGTCATTGAGACAAGCTATAGCGAAATGGTTCCAAAATCAAGACATTGTTGATAGGATCTCATTGAAATCTGAAGCCAAGAATCGCAACAATACATCTATTTTGTTGCGCAGTGAAGTGGTCATTCTCACGTCTTTTGCGGGTATATTGCCGACAAACGTCGGTGTAGAATCAACAACAGCTCAATTTCAAACTAGTATCTTCGGAAGCACGATGACTCATACAGCTGGTCAGGTGCCGCTATTGTCATCTGAGCAGATGAGACTTTCATATTCTTGACATATGCTCCTAGCTGAAATGTTTAGGCGGCCTCGTGGCAGCTGTGTCCGTTAGACTTGAGTTGAGGTCGAGTTGTCTCAAGCCGAATATTCTGCAGCCGGTTTGAGAAACAAGGTTTCAACCATAATCGATTGGGCAAGAGCCTAAATCACATAAACCGGTTACCAGGAAGTTAGTTAGGCGCTGGAAAACACCGAGAACATCGTTGTCGTTGAGCTGTCCACTGGCTGCGCACATAACTTCAGCGGACTTGATCGGCAATGCTGTCTTGCACAAGCCACGTTTTAGTGGGGCAGTGGCGAGTGACGTGGCGTACAACTCAGTGGAAGTGAGGCGCAGTAGTCAACAAGTTCCTATTTTCGGAAGTTGTGAGAAACGTTCGCCTTCTCCGAGACCCCGCCCATGATCACACCGAGCACAAGATCTCTCCGAGGAAGTTATTCGTGGACAGACCGAGTCGATAGAGCATCATTCGATTGAAGATGGGAAAATGCTTCCATCATCACCTCCGAGTCTCCGACTCCAACCGCTTCATGCCTGTCCCCCACCTCCTTGCACGAAGCGACCACATGACCAACTTGATATGCCGGCAGGCTTCAGGGTTGTAAAACCAGGGCCTCTGATTGCACGCAAAACGCCCTTGTTACGCATGATATAGGAGGTGGTGCCGCCCTGTGAGATGAGATCACCGCGTATGGATCATGTGCGCTATACCTCGGGCGGGAGTCAACGGTCGCTGAAGAATAGAAGGGACTTACATGATACAACTGTATGTGAGGTCCATACAGTACTGTAGTTATTGACCTTAGTTCTCATTCGGTATAGTTGCGTATTGTCCTGTATGTGATATCAACAAATCAAAGGCTGGATAGGCGCCTCTTCAAAGTCTGGCAAGAGACTATCAGCGAGGCTCAGCCCAATGGCAGATCAAAGCAGGGATCTCAGCTGGGAGCGCCTTGGCTGGACGCGGTGGGCTTCAGCGAATCCGCGGGCTGAAGTGGCCCAAGACCAGCTTGCCCCACGTCTGCTCGACCCTCCATCAGCTGAGGTTGCCCACTCAGTGCTCACTCTTCGTGCTAGGGGCACTCGATACGTCCGAAATGGTGAGCAAGGTTCATACATAGAACGAGGCCATCCGGGGGGTTTCAAACATGATTGTTCAGAGTGCTGCTGTAACCTTCCACCCCCTATTCTCATGCATTTCGAATTTTCGAGGGAATTCTACAGTAATTTCCTGAAACGCACAGATCAAGTAGTCGGCTTCGGGGAACGTGGGATGCCACCTTAATCTGTTGTGCGATAGGGTGGGCGCCAAACTAGATTTTTGCAGTTGTTAACTTGTTAGGGTTTTGTGGAGTAGAATCTAGCTGCATGGCGCTCGAATGATTCATGTCCTCCGTCCCGGAGCGACGGGCCTGCTTAGTCTTACAGTACTTGCTATCCAGTTGCAGGCGAGAGGAACCGCACGCGTCGGGCGATCCTTTTACTTCAACTCGATATTGTCCAGTGTATGCAGTATATGATCATGCGGATAGAGGCATTCGAAGCGAGTTGGGATTGTATCTGTCGAGCCCAGCTGAAGAGTGGACACAAATCGGCAACGTGTTGCTCTCTCGGTGATTTTTTGCCCCCAAGCACGAAAAGCTTCCTGATCAAAGAAGAATGGATGCAAGCCAGGCGGCATGTTGTGCCCTGTTCGCTCTCTCGAGCGACTCGCGAGGCTCGGAGGATTTTCCTCGCTAGCACAATGCTATTTCGCGGCGCGGATCATCGGGGCTTAGCTTTTGCAGTTTGGGGCATCTTGCAGGTTGCTTGGGCCAAATGGACGTGCAACGCGCAGGTGCCAGGCCCAGTGTGAGACTGGGAAATTCTGTATGATCAGATCTGTTTTTGGCCTTTCGTTGTGAGGTTGGTTATCCGATTGATCCATAATTTCCAGTGTTTATTTCTTTTCCTTGTTTCTGTTGTGTTTGATCTCATTCTCTGATTTTCAATTGAGTGGTTCTTACATCCGCGATGAAACATCTCGTCATGCAGTTGCTGTCCTCTTTATTTTGCTACCGTTTCAACTCCCGCCTTCGTATACTTTCTGGCTAATACGGGGAGCATGATGGATAAACATAGTTACTACCGGAGTCTCTCTCTCTGCAGGGCCACTTGCCACCCGAATTCCCGAGCTTCTGGAGTCGCAGATCGGGGAGTCCGAGAGACTGTGGCCAATAGTCCACGATGCGCAAAGCCCCGTAAACGTACGGTATCTGTTGTACATACAGTACGGAATCATGCGCCTTGTACGGGGTTATTTACAGAGCCCCCGAACGCAGACTTCCCACATCTTCCATCTGGGAAACGAGAACACCAGTCAACTACGAGACGCTCCTTCCGAGAGAGACTCCATCGGCCTGCATCCACCCAGATACGAAGACTCATCCATGGAAGTCTTGTCTTGCATAGATCTTCTTGAAAATTAGATAATTTACATAATTATCAGGATATATACAAATAATAAGGTGTGCGTACCACTGAGTTTGTTGACTGCATACTCCGCCTACGACTTTTTTTTACTTGAATGTGAGAATTCTAATCCCCACTGCGTATTGCCTCTTCCGGTCAGAACGATCCCGCCCCTCCGATCGATCTCTTCTTATTCTCGTCTTCTTCCACCCTCTCCCTCTTTGGTTTCTTCTATCATCGTGAATGTTCACTGTCCTCTCCTTTTTCTTATACCTAATCTTTTTTCGCTTCTTTTTAAGCGCATTCGCCCGCACATTAATAGATCCAACCTTGGGCCGACTCCACTGCTAGGCTCCCACTCTTCCCCAGAGTGATGCGAACGATCTAATCCCGCCCAGAGAATACAACTGCGAAACCAAACCATCTGCAAAACCGGAAACTTTCCATCTCGGGCATTGTGTGGGCGAATGTCGTCTTTATGATTCTACTTTCAACCTTTTACATTCTTTATAACATCGACATCTTATTGCTTTCTGTTTTCTTTGGCTATATTGCTCCTTTTCCCTCTCAAAACGCCGGTCGTGTCCCTTTTCGCACAGAGTCATAATGCCTACAGTTTTACTTCCTTCTTCAGCTGCTGCCTTTGCGCCACGGTCATCGCCAAATGTGGTTCTAACCCGAAAGGTTGCGCCATGGTTGACGGCGACGTTGAAGAGAGTCAACCGGGTCAAGCGCCCGCTCAACAACGTCACCCAGCATACTCGGTGTCTAACCGAGACGCTGTCGTCCACCAATGCCATATGGACCCTTTGCTCGATGATGTTCACCAAGGCGCCGGAAGCAGAGCTACGGAAGGATGAGAATCCGCTCGTGGAGGGCTTGTTCAACTACCAGATGATCCACATCGAGGCTTACGTCGTACATGTCGACATGGTCTCGCGTAACGAGGTGGCCTTCAAGTTGACCCCAGAGACCATCGAGTCTCTAGTAGACTTTCATAAAGAAATCTACTCGGTCGACGCCGCCGCGAACACGTGGGACTGGTCAGGCAAGCAGGCCCAGCTGAAGAAATTGCAGGAAGAGTTTGTCCAAGCCGCCAATAAGTTCGTCTATCGAACCGACGCCGAAGCCCTGGAGGGACTCGAGGAGGATGGTGCCGGAGAGCTACTCTGTGGCCGGAGCGAGGAGGCTAAAGCAGCGATCTCGAGTCTTTTCGTACCGCTGTTGCCTCCGCCGCCACGGGTGGTGGATGTTCTGCGCCCAGTGCCTCTCCTGCCCAGCTCAACGGGCCCTGAAACGTGGTGGCATACCCCAATGCCTCCCTCCGCACCGATGGAGTGGAAAGTACTGCCACCCAGTCCATCCCCGGTCAGCACGGGCGATTCTAACCCGAATCTGTGGGCCAGTCTCGCTTTCACTGAAGGCCAGCTGCCATCGCCGACCCCCTCCTACAGTCTCCCCTTCACCACTGCGCCGTACTCGACGTACGACATCAGCATGGCAGCGACCTCGGCGGCTATCGCGACCCTTCCGCTCCCCAGCATGCTTGTGCAACCGTGCAGCACGGCTGCCAACATGATTGGGTTCGGTGGCTGGAGTGACTTTGCCCCGTTACCCTATGGCACGACGATGTAGCCCACTGCATGGAGGGATTTCGATAGACTCGGATCCTTCTCCACCCAGCAGACGGCGCTCCCGCAGCCCCAGCCCTTCCGGCCTAATCCTCCACGTAGACCGTGGAGTACGCAGCAATCTATGCCTCCGCCTCCTCCTCCGCCCTCATACCCTCCCTCTTCGAGTGACCCAGTCAACACCGACAATACCTTCTGGTACCGATCCACTTGAATTGGATCGCAGGCCGATACTCGACTAATTGGCATTCTCGACGGCGTTCTTCCTCGACTCTGTATGCATTCGTGATACTCCACTTCGTCAACTGCATCATATCCAGAATAATCTTGTTTGATCGCATGCGTTTTGTGAATTTTTCCTTTTTTTTGCTTTTTCTCAGCCAGCGCCAGCGTTTGCTTTTGCTTTTGCTGTTTTTTTTTCTTGCATTGAGCAGCGGCGGGTCGGCTCTTCTGTTCCTTTCTTTTGTTTCATCTCCCGCATATATGTCATGAAGACCAGGTCTGCCTCGCGGCATGGGATATGAATTTGGATGTGGAATGACTTCAATTCTTTGGTCATGGTTCGACGGGATACGACATCAGGACATTCATCGCCGACTGGTTTCAGCGCTGGAGTCCCCTTTGTTGATTGTTCCCGTTGAGGACTTTCCTTCTGGTACTGGATACCAGACTGGTAAGCATGCCCTTTACTGGGTCTGCTTGAGGACAAGTCTACGTGACTGCGCGGCTTTCTATCGACATCCGTGATGCTCGGTTGAGCTGTGCCTTTTTCGGCTTGCCATGGTCTATGATGGTGATTTCGCGCGAAAACAGAGAACCCCCGCTGTCGATCTCGTCAGATCCGAGCTATTCGCCTGTGGCGATACCTCGGCGCCGACGGCCTGATATTGAAATGCCTTGGCGTCCGTGACGCTGGCATTTACCTTATCCCGCCCGATGCGACGAATCCTCGACAAGCTGGGTCTCTCTTGTTGACCACGCGATCTCGCAGTCATAGATACATGGCTAGTCTTTTAGGTTCATCTCCTACACCATCCTGGCTGGGTTTTTTTTGGTTACCTGGATGAGCTTGGTTTGTCGGGAGCTCGTTGATCGAGCTTCGTTCTTTTCCCCGACACTGAGAATCGGATGCTGGGTCGTTTCGTTCTTTTTGTCTGCGAAGAAGGGGCGAGTCCCCTTCCGCGCTGGCTGTTTCTCTCTTCTCTTGTCTTCATCGATCGAGCTACTTAGTAACAATCTGTATGTATCTTGTTAGGCTTTAGTTTGAAAGATGCGTACAACTACAACTGCTTCAGGTAAAGTGTATAGCCATCAACGAGTAGAAGATAGATAAAGATTGTCGCGT
This sequence comes from Penicillium simplicissimum, assembly GCA_024706585.1. Classification (NCBI taxonomy): domain Eukaryota; kingdom Fungi; phylum Ascomycota; class Eurotiomycetes; order Eurotiales; family Aspergillaceae; genus Penicillium; species Penicillium simplicissimum. The sequence continues at coordinate 1,865,739 of JAMZTW010000061.1, forward strand.
CCAAGCTGGCTCTCCAGTATATGAGTATCCCAGCAAGCCACTGTATCCATTCATCGAGAGACCAACGACAACGAGGAGCAACCCAAAAACGAAGAAAGGAAATATTCCACGGAGATAAATTGACCTCGGAAAAATCAGGTACCGATTCTAATTTACGATTGCCAATTTCACCAGGACTGAGATATCCAGCTCCACTTGTACGGAGTAGCAAGATTGTAATCAAGCTGGTAGGGCGCTATCGGTGACGTCAGAAACTGGGGGGAGCAGGGATGGAGCAAACGGCTGTACTTTGCACATCGCGGTAACTTTCCCCTGCGATTAAGTACTGTGGTTTTTCGCACCGATGGCTCTTTCATGAAAGTTCATTGAACGAGGCACACGAGCATCTCCAAGCTAAAAGTTTGACTCTTTATCGGGTCCTTGCGTCGTTGAGGCTTACCTCCACCGGAATCCCGCGGCCTCTCTTCCTACCCCTCAGTGGAACAAGTGCTGGACGTTGACTTTGCAAGAGCATAGGCCTCGCTTTCATGCACGTATATATCTGAAACTCGGTATGTGTGTATGGCTTCTCTCAAATGACCATATTTACGAAGCACCGTCGTCCTCAGTGTCTTAACAGAAACCTGTAACCTGACACATCCTGCTGATCGATTGCTGACGGTCCCAAGAACCACAGACAGGACACAGCAGGAATCTTACCCTCGAGTTGGGTGACCAATTGAGTCGAATCCTGATTTTCTCGCGCTCCCATGGCCACCTTGCACGATGCCCTCCAATGTCTCCAACCGACGTCATGGGGCAAGGTCCCTCAATCCCCCGATGCGCTCCGCGAGTACGTCCGCGATATCTTCAGGAATGGCCGGCTTATAGCAGAGTCCCTCCCCGACCCTCCACCATACGATCGCGAAGAGTACCTGGAATTGAAGTCGCAGGCAACGGATTCCAGGCCCCGCACGCGCATCGTCCCTTCGCCGGCCCGGGTAGGCGAAACTGATCCGGAGATCACATCGTTACAGAAGCAATGGGGGAAGCCGATCAAGATGGGCGGTCCGAAAGATAACCCTCTTGGCATACATGTTTGGAAATTGTCATCCAGTGACGGCAAGGGGTCTTGGTTTGGGCGTCGGAGCATACACGACGGGCTGCCATTCTCCCGGTGGAGGACGAAGCTTTCGTCGGAATATGAGGAGACCTTGAGGGTTAATCAGCGGAAGATTGAGAAGGGACAGACACCGGATAATTGTATTCGTGGTATTGGAGCGGAAGAGAAGGTTGAGTCTATTGAGGTCAAGGACGAGGATGGCACGGTGCTCGGCCACTTGGCGGTCTACCATGTGTCTGCCCAATTTCCCAAGCCTACGGCTCCACGGGACTTTGTGGCTATGATTATCACATCAGATGTCGGGCTGCAGGTGGGTGGAACGAAACAACCTGGTCGGAGCTGGATGATGATTTCCAAGCCGTGTGATCACCCCGATGTACCGCATAAGAACGGGTATACACGAGGCGAGTATGAATCTGTCGAGCTTATTCGGGAAATACCCAAGACAAGTACTGGGAGTGCTGGCCCCACTGCTTTGGTTGAAGACAGCCCTGGAGCCGCAGATGGTGATGATGAAGAAATCAATCCTGTTGAATGGATCATGGTCACTAGGAGTGATCCTGGTGGCAGTATACCCAGATGGATGGTCGACAAAGGCACTCCGAAGAGTGTCGGAGCGGACGCTGCCAAGTTTGTCAACTGGGCCATCGAAGACAACAAGCCTCGAAAGCATGGGAATCAGTCTGAAGCTTCACAGATTGGGACATCACGGAGTCCAGAGATCCAGCCCAGAAATTCCACCGACGAGCTGGTTTCAGATGAACATGATATCTCTGACTCGGACTCGGACTCGGACTCCACTGAGACTGATGCTCATTCCCACCACGGCCTGATTGCCAGCGTGACTGGCCTGCTCAACTCTGGTCTCGAACGATTCGCACCTCAAGCATTCCTCGATTACGTCCCACATCATCGAACTGCATCTGGTCATCTAGTATACGACACTACTGTTCCAGAGGACGATCAACATGAGGAATCAGCTCCGCAAACAAACTCGACCCAGTCCTCCGACCCGAAGATGCACGTTCCGAAGATGCACGTTTCTCAGCCTGATCAAGTTTCCCTATCATCCGCACACTCTGGGCTGGGCACTCCAGGACTAGATGATATCCCTCCGAACAACCTCCCGCCAGCAGAGTTGATGCAGCTCGCCAAAGCAGGCAAACTCACGAGCCATGAAAAGGAGCTAGCCAAGCTAGCCTTGCGCAAACGTGAAATCGACGCCAAGCTGGAGACCGTCCGCTCCGAGCTGGACAAGCTGCACCTCCCAGGGCAAAGCAACCCCTCTACTCCGTCAAAAGGCGTCTACGATGTTGACAGCGATACGAGCGGGCTACCCAAGCGCTCGGTGGATAAATTCTCTTCCCCATCCCCATCCTCTGGCACCCAACAGAGTCAGAAGAGCGCTAATGGAAGCAGCGTCGACGTTCCGTCATCTGAGAGCACCCAGAAACCGGATGTCCCTGCGCACATCCACAAAGCCGCTTCGCAGCTCTTCCATGAGGAGTCCAAGCTGCTGAAGCAACTGCGCAAGGTCGAAACCAGTCAGCTCAAGGTAGCTGCCAAGATTGAGGCTCGGCAGCGTAAGCAAGTGGAACGCTCGGAGAAGTCGAAGTCGAAGTCGGAGAATGAGACTTTGCGGCAGGAGGTCAAGGAGTTGAAGAAGGAGATTAGCCAGTTGCGCTCGGAGCGGCAGAAGTGGGTGGATCTTGTTTCGTCGCTTCAGGAGGAGAATAAGAAGTTGACAGGGAAGATAGAGGGAATTTGAGTGATGAGGGAGTCTGGAGGTTGTTTTTATATCTGAAGCTGTACATACGCATGCGCATGAAGTATACTTTGGTATTTTGATTGTGATCTTTGCTAGGGGGGTGATTCCTTCTGGCTCGGCTGTTCATGGTTTATTCTTTGTAATGTACGAGTGAATCTCATTAGGGATTTTATTGTAGAACCTCGCTTCAAATTGCGTCTCTGCTTGGTGATTATCGATAGATTCTACCTAGGAGAACCCGAGGCATCCGCAGCAGCCATGTGCTCTGAGAAAGAGCCTTTCCAAAAGACCTAGCGCTACAATACGCCAGATGGGCTTAATCTCACGGGGTCTTAATGGGGATCTCTAGCTGTCGTCCCATAACCAAATGTCTTGCACAGTTCCATGGGCAAAGAGACCGGCCACGAAGGCATGAGGGAGGCACCTAGTCTGAGATACACTGCCACTTCGGTAGAATTTTGCGTCAAGTGACACTGTCTTCTGATCCAGCAATATTCTCAATTCGCTTCATCCTCAGATTATGGCAAAGTACTCAAACCCGCGGCGCGCTGTCCAAGAGTCGTTGGATGGGGTCGAAGTGTGGTTGACAGGTTCTTGGGAGGGGTTCTCTCCATAAAATGAGGTAGGGTATCAATATCTTCTCGGTGAGGTAACGTGTCCATTCAAAGGCTCATTATTCCTGTGTCTAAACGTTTAAGGAGGGATGTATTAGCGAACATCTCTCCACTACTCGCGATGCGCGAACAGGGCACATACCTCTGGCGGATTTCCAGCACCTCTGACCATCTTCTCCAGCATCTTCGTGCGAACCTTCTCCTTAGGCTCGCCCAGACCGACGGCCATGTATGAGAGCAGTGGGTTGTGGCCGATGTAGGAAGCACAGCTGTCGCGCTTGATGTTGGACAACCACTCGTACTTGGTCGTGTCGGCGTGACCGGTGCCGACGTAGCGGGCTTGCAGGGCCTCGAGGTTCTGGAGAGTGCGGAGCTTGTCGGCCATTTTGGAGGGATGGGGGAATTGGAGGTGTTTTTGTCGAAGAGGAGGGAACGGAGTGACGGGTATGATGGGATTCTTGGGGATGGGCGAGATGAGCGGTCGATCACGTGATGGATATAAAATCAGTTGTTCCTAACAGCGACTCATTTTATCTCTATACTGACAGATAAATCGTCCAATGAATATGTGGCAATGTTTTGAATCCTCTCAGAAGAGTTTCGATGTCTGAACCCGCGTTGAAGACGCCCCTGGCGTCTCGGATAGCGTCGCTGGTTCACAAGTATTTCGATGGGTTGCCTGCGCGTAGCAAACCCAAGATATTCCCTGATGGATCTAGAGAGTGGATTCCGATGACTGGCATTGTGGCTGTCAAGGGTATGAACTAGCAATATCAATTGGATTCGAGCTTATACTGACCTTGTAATAGGAGAAAATACAGATTCAGAGAGCCTGCATTGCATATCTGTCACGTACGTTTCTGTGATCAATCACACTCTCCAAGTTCTGTTTCGATACCGTGCAAGATTATCCTGGCTAACATAGCTATAGGACTGGAGCAAAGTGCTTGCCAGCTTCCCAGATTCCACGCTGTCAAGGTCTCGTCCTCCATGACTGTCATGCCGAGATCTTGGCCATTCGCGCCTTCAACTACTGGCTCTTAAATGAATGCCATGCTTTATCAATCGAGGAAAGCCAACACATCTCCAGTTCAGAAAGCAGTCAAGAATCTGGACACGGACTTGACCAAAGATCCTTGTTCATTCGCAGAAGAACACCAGCACAGCACGGGACCAGTACTTTGGAACCGACGGTCAACTGGCCACCCTTCGAAATCCAACCCGATGTCAAGTTCTACATGTACTGCACTTGCGCACCATGCGGCGACGCAAGCATGGAGCTATGCATGGCCACCCAAGAAGACGCCACACCATGGGAAGTGACCCGACCCACAGATCCAAGCGCCGCAGCCCAGAACAGTCCTCAATATGAGAGTCATGAGACTATGCTCGACGGCCGGGCTCACTTTTCTCTTCTGGGCGTTGTTCGCCGAAAGCCAGCGCGCATGGACGCGGAAGCAACTCGGAGCAAGTCATGCTCGGATAAACTTGCTCTACGGCAAGTTTCGTCATTACTCTCCTGTGAGACGAGCCATCTCGTTGCTCCCACGGCGAACGCATACTTGGCGGGCCTTGTTCTTCCCGCGGACGAGATTTCCCGCGTGGCCTGTGACAGAGCTTTTGGTGGGCATGGCCGCATGAGAGCGTTGGCGGGTCGATCTTGGCCTGCGGAGGTGGGGAACGAGCAAAGCGCCGCTGGATATCGATTTCGGCCATTTGAGGTTCTCTCGGTTCCAGTTGAGGAAGTGCAGGCACTTTGGCCATTTGCGAAGCCAAAGGCTGTTCCATCTCGCTCCGTGCGCTCATCAGAAGGACAGGGCGAGGCCCCGGCGGACACGGTTAGTCCTAAGACGAGTAAGCCGGGTAACGTCAGCTCTATATGGACGGCCGCGCCCTCACTGCAGCATTCTTGCGTGATGACAATGGATACTGGGAGTAAGACACTACCGACCTTGGCACGGTCAAAGACTGGTCTTTATGAAACGATCATCAGCGGAGTTAGGCAGGGCAATCGACTTGCTACTCCAACGGCGCGAGGGGCTTCGTCGCTCTCTCGTGCGAAACTATGGGGTCTTCTTCGGGACATTTTTCGATCATCACAAGAGGGTCTTCGTGAATGTGGGCGTGGGCAAAGCCTGGAGCACGAGAATAACACATCTCAGTTTATCGCGGACGCGAGTTCATATGAAGAGTTCAAGCAGACTGCAGGCGATGTCACAGATCCTCTTCATGTTCGCCGGGAAGCAATCAACGATGCTAAGAAGGTCCTTAGGGGATGGGTGCCGAATGTGGGAGATGAAGGCTGGGGTCTAGAAGTTTTGATTAATTCGAAAAAGCGCAAGACTGAGGGGGGTCAGTGATGAAAGATTAATATTGAATAATGTGTCATAAGCTGGCTTCACGTATGTTGAAGCCTCTTTGGCCTTTCAAGGCCCACGGCCAGTCATAAGGTACTTTTTTTAAAAAAGAAAAAAAAAAAACCAAAAGCGAGCCCACCAACCATGATCAATACAAGAAAAGCGCCTTCGCTCTTCTCTCGGTGCATGTAATTCCAAACAAACAATTACAGAATCTTCCTCAAGCGCGACCTATCCAATCGAGCTTCTTAATAGATACCCGGGATGATGCGGCTGCGGACCATGGAGGTATAGCGGTCCCAGTCTTTGCCGTACTTCTTCTTGCACTTCTCCTCGTCACGCATCTCGCGGTGAACCAGCAGAACTCCAAAGTAGAGCATGTAGAAGTAGGTGAAAATCATACCCCAGCCACGAACCTCGGGGGTCTGCACGGCCTGCTTCTGGAGCATTCCGCTGGCAGGGTTGATGCTCTCAATAAGGGCATAGCCAGCAACACCGGTAGGCAGACAGTAGGACCACGACATAATCCAATCACCAAGGTAGTTGATGTGCCGGGCCAGACCCCACCATCCAGAGACCATCAGCTTCGAGCCACTGGCAGTCTCAATGAACTTGATGTGCTTGACGCGGGGGTCGTTGGGATCCGTGCGGAAGCGGTTCTTCTGGTTATTGGCGCCACGGAAGATTGAGTATCCAACGGCGGTGGCTCCTAGAACAAGGGCCATTCCGCTCCAGCCAAGCTCAAGAGGGAAGACGGCAAGGTAGCGGCTCTGGACGCTGTAGATGTGGGGGACCCAGACGACGTCACCGAACGAGAGCATGAACCCGAAGCCGTCCATGATCACATCCATGGTGGTCAGAATGGCGGGCTCCATGTACAGTGCGTCCAGGATATAGAATGCCTGGAAGATCGTGACCAGAACAATGGAATCGGTGACGTAGCCGTAAGTGCGGTACTGGTGGGCCACATTGGAGAGGTTGAGGATAGTCCAGCCCAGCAAGCCAGGGCGCATCTCCATGAACACCTTGATATCAATCGTGCGCGATGCCTCGCTGACGAATGGAATGGGCAGGCGGATGCGGGGGTTGAGCTCACGGCCAATGAAGAAGTCGTAGAGGGGGTTGCCAGTGTGGCCGCCGGGGGCCAGTTCGCGAAGGTCGTAGTTGGGCTTGCCGGCCTCCGGGACCGTGAAGCTCTTCAGGTAGACGAAAAGGGCGATCGACGAGGAAATCAAAAGGTTTGCGGTGATCACCTGAATGTAGTTGTTCCACAGGAAAGTCCACACCACGAAGTGCGCGCCGTACAGGTAGGTTCCAGTCGCCAGGCCTGAGAGAATGATGAGAGCGGACGAGAATGCTATCGCACGAGAGGAAGTTAGGGTTATGTGAAGCTCCCAGGTGTTCTTTTTCCATGTCCTTGACTTACCATTGAACTTGTACTTCAGTCTTCCTCCACAGGCCAGGGGCACACCATCAGCCTCCTGGCCAGGCAGGAAGACCTGCAAGAACAGGCTGAAAGCATAGTAGCTCAAGGTCCAGAGTGTCACCTGCGTATCATAGAGACCCCAAATGCCTTCTTCGGGCCAGCCCACCTCGCGCTTGAGCTGGTCGAGGGTCAGGGTCGAGGGGCTCAGGAGTGAAGGCGCGGGACAACCTGAGACGTCGTTGCAGACGAATGTGAAGGTATAAACCAGAAGGGGAAGACCGAAGACAATTCCGAACGCTCCTAGGCTGCACACATCATCAGTACGAGGTCTTGAGGCTCAGGGATCAGAGCAAACGTACGGCCCACCAAATTCATAGCCGCGCTTCTCTGGGACAGGCTGGATGGGGATCTGAGGCTTGTCGGCCTTCTTTTGAGGCATTTTGACCGAGTGCAGCTGAAAACGACCAGATTTGTTGCCTTGGAATCAACTTCGGGATGAGCGGCCGAATAAAATAGTCCCCTTGGGAAGCTGTCGCGGGGAGCTTGGACTACTGCAAAACGGGCGTACGACACCGGATTCTCCAAATTCCGTGCTGGTCCGCTGGTTCGGCGCCCGCGGGCCACTTCTCCGCATCAACTCTCCCTTGGCCCTATTAGACACGCGGAATCCCTCAGCAGAGGAACCCGCCCGTCTGCAACGTAAGCTGGTCGCGAATCTCCATCAGCCTCCTCCTCATGTCTGCTTTGGACCCTGCCCTATCATCCATCCATCCATCAATTCCAAGAAAAAACAAAAAAAGAGCTGGCCTCTTGATCAAACTACCCAACACTCTTTTGTTCTTCGTTCCATCTGGTCCTCCGCGACCTGCCTTCACAGCCATGAAGCTATCCAGTTCCACTCAATACTCACTCCTCGTCTGGTCCGCCATCGCAGGACTCACGAACGCGGCCTCGGACCATAACTCTCACCTCAACGATAATACCCCTTGTGTCGCTCGCTCGCCAACAAGCGGCCTCTATTTCGATCTCAATGCCATCTCACTATCACCGCCCGAAATGAAAAATGGCAAGAAGGTCGAGAAAGACGCGCGTGAGGAGAGCTGGCACGCCAGGGGCCATGACTACCCCGCAAATTTCACAGTCAACATCTGCGCGCCGGTCATTGAAGATGTCAAAGATGTGGTCGGGATAGAGTCCTCGCGGTGGAAGAATGTCAGCGCATATTACGAGCAAGCGGGGAAGATATACTCCATAGGGTACGGCATCCACACAGAAGCTCCTGATGCTTCCTCTCCATTTGCCAATCTGCTATGGACTGGATGTGGCTGTGGATTCTCTATTTGCTGACTGTTTTCTACTGCCTTTCAGCGAGCAAGCTTCAGAACCCATTTTCCGGGGTCGCAAACTCGTCCTCAACTATACCAACGGCTCCCCATGCCCTGGCGATTGGAATACCGCCAGCAAGAACTCCTCCGTGCGAACCAAGTCCACCATCATGTCTTTCCTCTGCGACCGTGATGCACCTGCAAATACAGCCACTCCGTCTTTTGTTGGTACCATGGATTCATGCACATATTTCTTCGAGGTGCGCAGCTCTGCTGCATGCGGGGGGATCGCAGTGGACCCGAACGCTGGTGGACTCGGACCGGGCGGGGTCTTTGGTGTGATGTGAGTTTTTTTTTTTTTTCCATGCGATGCGAAGTTGGACAAGTCTCAGTCCATGCTAATTTTCATGTTTAGCATGCTTATTGCGGTGGCCGCTTATCTGATTGGTGGCTGTGCGTATCAACGGACAGTCATGCACCAGCGCGGTTGGCGTCAGTGCCCGAACTTTAGCCTGTGGGCTGGCATGTTTGATTTCATCAAGGTATGTCTCCTGGCGTTGGTGCCATGTCGGTCTCGTCGAGGGTTCAGATATGGCAATGTGGTGTCGCACAAGTACAGAGAGTCGAGCACGCCCGGGTTACCCGTCTCGCGATTGGATTGAGCTCGCTCTGGCTGGTCTAGGGCCTGATTTTCCTCGTAAAAAAGACGTTCTTTGTTTCGTCTCTTTGACATTTATTCTCTGGATCCTTCTCGCTCTATTGTTTTGAGCGTCTCTGCAATCACGCCTGTTAATTGTACAGCATTTGCATCCGCTGTGTCTTTTGGGACAAGACACGTCATCTTCTCTCCTTGAGTGCCCTTCCTTTACTCCCCTATCTAGTCAGCTACAACTATTTGAGTATCCTCGTTACACTGGGTATCATGTTTCGTGCCACTGCCTCGAGAGATCTGACTTATTTTTGCTTCATGGCCACTTCAAGGAAAAGCAAGAAGGCTAATCATCTCTCTGTCTCTCTCCCGCCAGGACATGTTTATCATCCTCTTCTCCTCACTCGGAAGATGTCTTCGCCTCAAGCGATCCCCTTCGAGCAGTGGCTACACCCGCGCTGACGGCGGCCGTGGCGGCTTTATTGGCGCGATTGGCGGTCGAAGGAGCGGTAGTTTTTCGGGACGACGAGATGTCGATGCTGAGAATCGACTTATAGATCAGCTGGACGAGGAGTGGGAGGATTAGTGGGCTTGTGACGGTCTGTGGATTTGAAATTATTGGCCTCTTGGGGCTTTTGCCAGCTATGGACCTTTCTCGCGTCCGATCAACGATTCAAGTCTTATAGGCTCAGTGAGCATCTCACCATAAAGGTCAGGCAGACAAGCCATGGCTTGACCCAATGAGTCCTGTATATTGCCCTCATCAGAGCCTTCGATGCCCGGTTTGGCGTGTTTGAATAACGCTCTCGACCCGTCTTGGGCTCTATGTATCTGGGAAATTCTGTAGTGACCTGTACTCATCCATGCTACCCGAAGAGCGTGGGATCAAGGTTGAGGTACTCTGCCCGTCTTGCATTTGGCCAGCCACCAGAGGACGGTTTTCTGTTTTTCTCTTAGATTTCGATGAATAGGTGGTGCGCGGGCTAGGCGGCTCGTCTATTCCTCTGAGCTACCTGGATGGCACACCGGACTGAATATATTTCGCTAGACGTTGCCCAGTGCCGGCACCACCCTGGCGGCCATGCCCGATATGTCACCTACTTATCCGTTTGAGGCTCACGTATGATGTATCACCTGGTACCAAGGTCAAAAAGTGATACGACATGTTATCCCTAAAATACTGCTAAAGATTGGCATCGGCTCTGGGCAGATACTAACCTTACATGGCCGACACCGGCGGCCGAGAAGTGGAGCATCCATAAAGCAAATTTTCCTCTTCACTCTACATCAACCAGCATCATTGGTCTAGTGGTAGAATTCGTCGTTGCCATAGGCTTAGGGTTACTAAAATCGACGAGGCCCGTGTTCGATTCACGGATGATGCACATCTTTTCTTTTTTCCCTTTCCAGTTCAGTGGATTGTTTCCTGGAATGAATTTTTTTTGGCATGCCGTGCGCGGGCTGTAGGGGATGTTGGGTGTTGGCTGGGCGCCAGGGCAGCGGTAAAATTTTCTTTGTACACGTCCATGGGCTAAGACAACAACACCATGAAGTGCCGTGGACATTGGAAACTTCCTTCGGGTTGAAATAATTTACGAGGGAGACTGAACCGGGAACAACATTTGAGGAATGCCTGGCCGCTAATGCCAGGGCCAGGCTCGGCATACATGCAACATCGAGAAAAAAGGGCATCGCAATAACTCCCAGTTTTTTTTCACATAAATAATGAACAGTACGGAGTACACGAGAAAGAAATCCACCGGATCAAATACCCAAATCCAGAAATCCTTCCATATAAAAGATATTGAACACCACATTGCGGTCATCGAAAGCAGCAGACATATCACGGGGGGTATCCAAGATTATCAGCGCCGTACATCACCTTTCGTCCGAGCCACCCATACCAAGGTCATACGCACTCAAGGGCAGGTTGCCTGCCCCGCCTAACCCAGACATATCGCTGCCGGGGCCGGGAGCAGAAGGCGGACCCCCTGCTGATTGTGAATGTGGGGGTGGGCCGCCGCCAACCGGGTCGAGGTTGAAGGGGAGGAACCACGCACTGGGTTGGTAGAATTCGCCTGTTCCGGCGGGGGCACCAGGGTCGAGATGACCCGTAAAAAGAGAATGGTCGGTGGTTTGCGCCTCGACACCATTGACTGGTGGTGGCGGGGGCATCGAGGGGTTGTTCGGTGTCACAAAGTTGGTGGGATCAAAGTCCGCAAATGACCCGTATACAAATTGTCGATCCAATTGAGGCAGTTGGTCTGGCGGAATGCTAAAGTCGAAGGGTGACTGGCCGAATGACATGGCTCCATTTTGAGAAAACAAAGATGGCTGAGGGAAAGCGCTATTTGGAACGCCGGGAGTATTGCCCATTGCTATGTCCATGGACCGTGATGGAGAGTGCCCGATGTTCGAGTTCGGCGTGCCATCCGAAAGCTTGCTATTCTTTCGCGAGCGTGTTCGGCGAGGAATGGCCGGCTGGGGTGTAGGAGACAAACTTGCGAAGAAGTCTTCCACGCTCTGAAGATCGGGTTTCTGACCCATGACTGCGTCCTCGCCTGTTTCTTTGTGTCGTGTATCCGGATCCTCCCAGTGCAGTCTCGAGACACCGTGGGGATACTTGTCAAACCAGTCACCATACTGGAACATGGGGGCTAGCGAGGTGCCGTTTTGAGTTGCCACAGACCCCTTAATGGCAGCATCGGCGAACTGTCGGTACCGGTCTTTGGCACTCTCCACCATGTAGTGGAACATGCCCCAGTACTTTTTCATCTTGTTCAGATACCGGTATGTATGGCGCAAGTTCTCCTTCGATCGAGCTTCGAGCTGCGCATTTTTAGAGAAAATACCCCAGATGTGAACAGTGCTAGCCGTGTAGGCACAGTAGCCAGCAAAAGGAACAGTAAGCGGATATGCTGATGCGCGATCAAAGAGCACAGAAATATGATGAGCAGCCTCTACAGCGGCTCGACCAGCGTTGCTGAGGAATGGCTTCGGCATGTCTCGAGGAGGTCGCCCACCTGGCGATAGGGGGATGGCAAATTGGTTCAAAAACAGCATGTTCTGATGCGTAATGATGTGCAAAAATATGAACTGATTCGCAATCTTCTCCGAGGCATGAATCTGGAGATTCTCATAGCTGAATGTCAAGGCGCTCGGTAGCGAGGCAGAGAAATCTTCGATTTGCCGTTTCAGTCGCATGTACCCAGATTCCGGGTGCCAAAGCGGGTGGGGATCCTTTCTTTTACCACCAAGATTCAAATAGTCAACAATACGTCCCCAAATGACAATGGCTCGGATGATGTACGCCGAGACACCCATGTTCTCTTTGGCGTTGGAGAGCTGACCTGAGTTTTCAGGTGTAGGATTAGGCACGTCTCCATCCAAATCTTCCGTAGGTCCAGGAATCTCCATCTGAAAGTGTGTTTCCTTGATGGGCAACTGGATCTGAAGGAATTTGTCATTTCCAATGGGAGGCCGTTGGCTTCCAGACGAATTATACCGATCCATCAAGAAGCATGCCCACATTGTGCGCCGCCTGATTTCTCGATCTGTGAAGCTCAATTGAGAGTTGCCGCCATTGTTTTGATTGAGCAACGGATCGCGCTCGAGCTCTTGGTGAAGCTGCAGCGCGTATGCCATCCTCAATGCTTGCCCTCCAAAGGACCAACTTCTCCCGCCGTGGCATGTTCCAAATTCATGTAATCCAAGGAGCAGAAAGACGGTCAATATGGTAATATTCGGCTCGTCGTGTCGACTCAAAGCGATGGCAGCTGCCGGATTGGCCCAGTTCTCTCCTCGAAGGAAAGGAGGGTCTGAGTTGAGCTGTGGGTGGGTAGAGAATCGAGCGGAGACGGCGCAGACAGCCAGGATGAGGACGGGAGGGACAGTGCCGGCTTTAAGTCGTCGCATGAAGCTAGGCTTGTGTAGAAGAAGGTATGACTGGCCATACACGCAGTCGAAGAAGACCTCTGCTAGGTGCTCCTGAATCTCTAGCGAGGGCAGGAATTCCGCGCCTTCGGTCAGAAGTCCCGTGCCATCCGTCGACTTGGGTTCGCGAGTCATCGGGAAAGTCTCATGTGGCGGGCGACGCTCTCCCCGCGTCCACCCTTCCATTTCCGCCGCAAATGCTTCATCTGCGCTCCTTTTCTTCTGCGCCTTGGAAACCTGAGCCTGCGCAGAAGGCTTCACCACCGAGCGACCGATCGAGTGCATATCTCTCGTCTCATCCTTAGGAATCGTCTTGATCACGCGATCTTCCATGCGCTTCAGACGTTTGTCCAGCATAGCCATATAATCGGTCCGCGGGGCTGCCTTTCTCGTCGTGACCTTGTAGACGCAGGGGATTCGCGAACGAGTGCAGTGCTTGCACGCGGGCTTCTCGCCCGAACATCGGATTTTCTTCCGGCGACAGGCGATACACGCCAGCGGCAGTCGCTTCCTCTCTTTCCCTGCCTTAGTCTTCATCTCGCTCCAAGCCGGTCTCCCATCTTTGTCGAGAGCTCCTGACTCGGGGCCTTCTCCGGCGCCATCTCGTGTGGTCTCGTCGCCCTGGTTTTCTAGTCCACCGCTGTCGGCCCTCGTCGCGGGGTCATGGGGATGTGTGCTACCGTGGTCGCGGGAGCTTGCATGGCTTTGGGTATCGAAATCATCCGGGCCCACCGTTGAATCCTCCTGGCCTAAGCTGAATCCAGCGCCAGAGGTCTTCAATGACGCATCCTCGGAGTCGGGAGGGATCATGATGGGTGCGGATACCCCAGGACCCAGGCCTGGAGCATCGTTCGGTGTGGTCGGTGTAGGGCGCAGGAAGGAGACTTCCAGCTTGATTTTTTTTTCGGCGTGATGCAAGGTGGGATGCCGGGCGACTGCGGTGGGCGAAGTCGGGGTGGAGGAGAAAATGAGGAGAACGAAAGGAATATGGGGAAAGGTTCAGCGAATGGCGGCTTGGCAATCTCGCCCACTGGTAGCGCCTTAATTACTGAGCTGTCACCACCTCACCAATAGACTCGGCAAGCGAATTAGAAGATGCTTCACTTCAGCCACAAGATGAAATACTCTATGGCAGTAGCCGGAATGGGAAAATAGGAGAGAGCAGTGCAAAGACGTACGAGAATTCAACCTGGAGTCCAAGGCTACATACTCCGTGATTCACATCCGGACTCGGCTATGCTCAGAGAGTTCACCACGGCAGATTCGTTGGATCTGCACGGTACTTTACCAGACCACATTGATACTCATGACCGAAGCCCTGATTGAACCCTTTGGATCAACCATGTCAAAGCTATAATAGCTATTAAGTAGATTATTTGGCGCAATACCTTAACTAGCGCCCACGTTCCCAAGCAAACTGCAGGTGGTCCACATACGGGCCGAGCCTCCATTATGGTAGCACGATCGATCGGTTGGCCTCCGGACTAGCGACTGGTCCGAATGGCTAGAAAAGCTCCAAGTTTTGTTAAAAATATGTAGACTAGGACAAGGGTGTTCCCTGCTGCCAAGGGACTTGAACAATAAGACTCCCCTCCAACTTCTCGCATGAGTCATGACGTATAGCTCCTTCCACTCATCTAAGGACAATGAACATAGCTTGCTTTGCCCTTCTCATCGCGACTCATTCCACAGTATGAAGGAAAGGGGGTTAAGCTGATTATGACGTGACGTTGAATCTCCCCTCTCTGTCGCCTATCATTGTTTATCGTTCACCACCACTCCGTAGTCTATGAGGACTTCGGGCGGCCGGGCCGGCGAGGCGGGACTTGCTCCAAAGAGTTCAGAATCTCGTCGCCAAGCGTGAAGATACTGTAGGTGGGAAAAACAATCCAGAGACCGCTAGATTAAAAAGCCCATTAGACTGAGCTCCAAGTTATCTGGAATATAGACTGTTCGTGTGTCTGTGCCAGGCTATACTTACTTGGGGATAATCCATAGGAAGATGAGAGAGATAGCGTCGTTGTGGCCGATATTGCTGAAGCCCGAGAAGACCTCATTGAGCCCTATCAAAGTCAATACCACAATCCACCTAACAATAGAGTATGACCAAATGCGACTTACAGTAGAGCAGGGTCTTGCTCAGAGTCATTACCGACGCAGTGAAAGCAACCAGAAGTGCGATCGCACCAGTGCGTCCAGCGACCACCTTATCGCCAGTCAAGAGCCACACCAAGCCCTTCTTGACTTTCTTGCCGCCGCGACCGCTGACAACAGTGGCACCGTGCCGATACACGATCCATAGGTAGTACAGGTAGCCCAGGGTCTCGACCACGTTCATTACAGTCTGCGCGGCCGTGAAACCGTTGCGCGCATCGTATGCAGGCCAACCGTAGATGTAGTCGACAGTCCCGTATAGCGCATAGGGGGTCCAGATGGGCGAGTGTAGGCGACCACCAGGCATACTATGCGGTCGCAAGAGTACATAGCCCGCATCCCAGATCACCAAGGGAACCGAGACAACGAGCCAGATTGTCAGGGCGGCAGATGGAGTATGAACCCATTTGCGCGCAGTACCGTTGGTGGTTGGTGCTGGCGACGACTTGACGAGCTCTTTGGCAGCTTTCTCCGGCGAGGGGAAGTCGCGGGGATGATGTCGCGTGGAAACCATGACAGACTCGAGCGGTCGCAAGAATTAAAGCCAAGTCGCAAAAGGGGGAGAAAAGGGTCGCGCGATCAATGCACAGGAGCTGGACCAAAGACCGGTACCACAATAGTGGGAAGGTGCAGGAATGAACCTTGAGATTTACGGCCGGGGAGGATAGAAGTCAAAAGTCGCGGTACTCTAAATTAGCAGCTCCTAAGGAGAATGCCGGGGGTCGCATGCCAGGCGATCCCAGGCGATCCATCATCCCAGAGGGCCAGAGCTGCACAAGCCACTAAGGTTTCCCAGCGTTTCGCCTCGACTGACGGGCAGTGACGTCGACCGCGCACCCGAAGGGTGATGATCGTTTGCGGGTAAAACATGCTGTGCGAGGGGGACGCTTTGGGCGAAGATTTGCCTTTTGACCAGGTTCATTGGAGAACGGAGTCCGGTTGGGGCCTCCTGTATGGTCAGTAATTATTAGACTTATTAGATTGATGTGATGCTGGTATTCCTCGCGTCAAGGGTTCAGCTATCACAGAGAGCCAGAGACCCTCTGAAAAGTTAACACAACTTTCATTTACCCCGGACAAGGCTCGTGCTCTGGTCAGTATGGAGTCATGGACTCCATGGAGACACCCAATCGGCGGAACTTCCTCTTTTCGCCTCCCCTTCCAGCGTGAGTGACCCTGAGAGGCTGAGACCCGGCGCAGACCAACGCCAATCTAAGATTATGGGAGATCGGCTTGAACGGGATATATTAGGGCAAAATTTGCGACCTTGGAAAGTCTCGAAATGATCATGTTAGACGTGTAGACCGCACAGAACCTTAGGGCTTGTCTGCGAGCACGTGTGTAAAGGACTCGCTGACTCGTCGCCACCGAACAGACACCAGATGCATAAGGCAGCAACGAGCAAAAACACGTGACATACAAGCCACCACGAAATAGGGTTCGAAGCTCAGAGAGACATAGGGATAGTGACGCCGCGATTCGATTCTAGCGGACGCCTCAAGGTTTGACAATATACCTGCAACAAGACGTGTGTTTCTGCCAGAATTGGCGTGCGATGGACGCAGACAATAGCCAGAAGGTGCGTTGCCCGCCCAGGGTCGCTACACCCAAGATAACCCGGAATGCTGGTGTCTGACTCTCCTGATGAAGAACGCCGAACGCCTGGCGCGTGTGCGTGAGAATCAGCGAAAGAGCCGAGCTAGAAAGCAAGAGTACGTCCGGGAGCTCGAGCAGCGACTGGCGACCTTCAAAAATGAAGCCCAACAGAGGGACATTCAGCATCGACTGGCCAGCCAGAAGCTGGAAGCAGAGAACCGCCATTTGAGGACACTACTAGGCTCTCTTGGTATTTCGGCGGAGCTGGTTCAACAGTATCTACAACTCGCAGACCAGGGCACGGCAGTAAATCGAAAAGTGGCGATTCCTGCGATGCAGCGACCGGTCGAGCTGCCCGCGTTGTCGCCGTCTACATCCTCAGAGACCGATCCTCACTCGAGCTCTGTGCGCGCCAGCGCATCGAGTGCATGCAGTACGGCGACTGATAGCTCAACCCCGAGGGAAAGCGCTGGCACACCAACTTCCTACATGCCTATCACACACGCTCCTACTGCTTGTGCTCCGATTCCTCCTGCATCGGCCAGTTGCTCGCCAACGACCTGCGAGCCCACAACCTGCGCGCCCACAAACTGTGCACCTACAACCTGCGCGCCAAAGATTTGCGCACCTACGGCTCGTGTACCGAGTAATTGTGGAGGAAACGGCGCCGCGTCGATGAAAGTCGAATCAGTAGAGTCGCAACTGCCTCAACAGCCGCCTCATCAACAGCCGCAACAGCTGCCCAAAGAAACGCCACAACAGCAGTCCCAGCAGCTTACATCACAACCATCCATACGGTCCAAGCTTGCGAATCCTTCCCTTTGCGATTGCTCAACTGGCGAGGATCTGCCCGAAGGCGATGGCGATCTGCTCAATACGACACTTTGTGGCATGGCAGAAGAACTGATCAATCAATACAACTCGGCCGGTATCGACATCGAGGTCATCCGACGGAGACTCTGGGCTGGGTTCAAAGCCGGAAGTAGAGGGGAAGGCTGCCGAGTTGAGAACCAAGTTCTATTTCAAGTTCTGGACGAGATCAGCAACAGCATATGATCTGCTGTCGCCTAGATTAAGTTCATTACTATTAAGGTAGTATAATGACGGCTGCTGCACTACCAATTATTCCGTTTGCCATACCACTTGACGGCATACACCAACCCCAACAGCACGGGGACCTCGACGAGCGGACCGACAGTGGCTGCCAATGCTTGATCGCTATCCACGCCGAACGTGGCGATAGCCACTGCAATCGCCAGCTCGAAGTTGTTGCTCGCCGCCGTGAAGCTCTGCGTGCACGACAGTTCGTACCCAAAGCCAAAACGCCGGGTAATCACCAGGGTTGCCAGGAAGATCACTGCAAAGTACACGATCAGAGGCGCGGCCACTCGGACCACGGAAACGATCTGATGCACCACATGTCTACCCTGAGACGCGAACAAGACGATGATGGTGAAGAGCAGCCCGATAAGAGACAACGGGCTGATCCATGCTAGAAACTTCTTCTCATACCACTTTGCTCCGATCAAAGTGCGCAGCCCGAATCGCGTCACTATCGCTGCACCCAGCGGTATTCCGAGGAAGACACCCACGCTTTTGGCGGCAAGCGAGTACTCCAGATCAATATCGTCGTCACTCATGACTCCGATGAAGAAAATGGCAAGCGGTGCGAACAACACCATCTGCAACATGGAATTAATGGCCACTAGAATGGCGCAGTATTCCCCATCTCCACCTGCAAGACCTGTCCAGATGAGCACCTGGTATTTCTCGTTAGTTAGACGCCAGACCATGATATCTCGGGTTCTATATAAATATAAAACGTACCATGGCAATGCATCGCGCGATTCCAACCAAGATCAAACCCTCTCTCAATCCCTTCTCATCTGGCAGAAACGCCCATGCTAGTGCCAACTACCCACCATTAGAACGAATTGGCTAGGCTCCAGAGACTTCATTAACGTTCATCATTACATACCATGAAAAGAGGGGCCACAATCCAATTGACAACAAGGCTGAACCCAATCTGGACCCACAAGGCTTTCTGTCGAAGGGTCCGATGCAGCGTTTCATATCGTACCTTGCACAGAATAGGATACATCATGACCAGTAGACCGACAGCTAAACGCTTTGATATCAGCATTCCAAGTTTCGGATCAATCCCGAGCCCTAGCCCATCACGAAGTCAAGAAAAACAAAAGCAAACTCACCAATGGGCACGGACACTCCCACGAATTTCCCCCTCTGCAGCGCAGGCCCTGTACTCGGCACGAAGTTTCCCAGAAGAATGCCTATAGCCATGGCAAGAAAGATCCAAACAGCCAGGAAGCGATCCAGGAGCCCAAGCTGCTGGAACGCAGACTTGTGCTTGTTCTCCTGGCAGCAGGCGGCGGTTGAGTCAGCGACCGCGGTGCCATTTTCGCTGACCTTGTGCTCGGGGATAGGAGGGTTCCCCAGGCCTGAAGCCTTGTTTGCTTCTAGATCGGCCATTCCCGGTACTCGGAGAGGCTTCTGGTGAATGCAGAGGGAGTGTCTTCATGAAGTTTTGCGATATTCGCCATCGCCGTGTTTGCACCTATCTGAATAGTTTTGAGGGTTGCAGCCAATCAGCGTTCAAGAGTGACAACTTGGAACGGCACGAGGAAAACGTGATTGCCACCAAGGTGATATCGACAAACGACTCGAAGAATAGGGGCAGGCAGTGATAAGCCGGCCGTAGAATTGATAAGAAGATGAGGTTCGTGATTTTGAGCCAGTTGTTTCAAAGAATTCAGGGCTGCTCCAAGGCATCGCGATAAAATTTGGGACTCATATTTGGACACACAAGGTTAGGTAGGCCTGATTGGCTGGTCAACGGTTAGTGAATGGCTAGATACGAAAGCTACGCAGCTTGAAAAACCAGGTTACATGTAGTATTGACAGTGTTTCTGGACCCGAACTTTATGCAGTCCGAGAGCTTAAAAGTGCATAAGGATAAAAGGGGCGTAATCATTTACAGATCATGACGAGCACGGAGCAGTGTGTAGGTAGGTAGAGATTCGTCTCCAAGATTTTGCTCCAGTAACAAAGATTCAAAGGTACGACTGGATATCGTCTGCAGCTATGGGGACATTCCAGAAAGGTGAGCAAACATCAACTTTACTGATGATTAGCTGTGAACATGGTCAACTTGTCAAGTATGGACCGGGAGAAGGCATGGTGCCAAGAGCGTGGGAGTCGGAGCTCATTGCGAATGATGAATCACGCAGAGATCGTCCTGCTACTTCTCACAATATGTGTGAAGTTTTTACAATAAGCCTCATCTATGATGGCGGTCTAAACTTGTTCTCGTAGGATTCCGGGCCTCAATGACTCTGGAATTCCATGGCGTATGAACTCTTTGATTTATTTCTTTTTTATGGATGCCCTCAAACCCACATGCTATGGCACACAGGTACTGAATAACGTAGATTGGGTGGTTTCATGTACATGATTCCGTCGCCAACAACTTTCCTACTTCCGCTCTCATCAGAGGGTAAAGCTAATCGGCCTGCCCTCGTGCTGACAGGATGAGGAGAGGCAGTGCCGTATCCCTTGGCAATCGCAGCGAATTCAAGGCAGGGAAATCTGGAGTTAAACGGATATGAATTTAACTCCGGAGAGACTGTGCACTGTATAAGCCAATTCTGACAAGCTCGAGCTCTGCTGTCTGGGAGCTGACGGGCTGAGCGGGCCGATTGCAGTGTGCTAGGCAATTTAGCATTGTGGAGATTAGGGATTCAAGCGTTAAATCCATAACTACGGTCGGCCCTGATTAACTACTAGTGGCTGACTCTACGAGGTTGAAGTACGTTCTGAATACAGCTAAGCCAGTCCAAGAAAGTTTGAAACAAATTTCATTCTTATCAAAGATCGCAGAAGCAAACTGAACAGGAAGCTCACTAGTTCAACTCTAGATTGGCGGAGTATTCTGGTCTACCTTCCATGTGGACCTTCCATTGCCAAGGCTCATTGCTTTAGGCGCCAGCTATCTTCCCCTTGGCAGCTCGTGTTGCCCGTCTTGTACGTTTTGCGGGACCGTCATATGCTGGATCGATATACCGACGCCGTTTCTTTCGCTGTCCTTCATCCCCGTCTCCACCTTCATCATCACTCGCTCTGCGACGCTTGCCCTTTGCAGGAGCGGGAAGCTCGACTTCCTCAACATCAAATTCCAACCGCGTATACCCGGAGTCGGAAGGGTCGACTGAGATTTGGGAAATTCGGCGAGTCCCTCGTGTGAAAGCTCCAAGGACTGTATATGCCATGACTGAGCCAAGCTTTGTCCCTAGGATACCTTCATATTCTGCCGTGCCATGAACAAACGTTTGATAGCCGGAATCTGGCCAGACAAGCCCATTACCCGCCGTGAAGATTTGATCCTTCAGAAAAGCCAGGGTATCTGCGTTACTAACGCCAACCATGATCACCTGCTTGAGGGTGTTGATGGGATAGGCACTCTCATACACCGCCTGAGCAATCTGTGACGCATAGGGACCCGAGTTTCGGAACATGGTCAGGATGAAGATGTAGCCGGGTGCGATAAAGAATCGCCAGTCATTTCCTTCTCCGGGCGTTCCACCTGGGGATGGGGGACTTGGAGAGTTGATGACGTGCATAGTCAGGGCGTCCTGGAGCCCGAGTTGTTCAGCGAGACTAATGACTTGTTCATTATCGGAATCAGATTGAGCATCGAGGTCTTCTGAGAGGTCGTCCGTGAGAACCCATGCCTCAAGAGCGTCATATGTCAGCGTGCTTGGTGCAACGAAACAGTCTGCGAGTGTTGGATCGTTGATCCATGCTTGGAATTTTCTTCCGCGCTTTTGATTATCACCGTATGGGAGAGGGGCCGCCATTTTGGACTCGGTGGGATTCGAAAAGACTTGAGGGGATTCGAAAACAACTTGAGGAGATTCAAAAAACTTGAGGAGATTCGTGAATCTTCAGATGATCCTCGAGCGCAGGAGCGAGCGAGGATTTATGTATCTTTGACTTCATCTTTGTTAGAACTCTATGAAGGCATTAGGGAGTATCGAGATTCAAGACTTGAAAATTCATTGTGAACAAAGGGCATGATTGAACAGTAGCGGTGATGACTCGGATAGCTCAAGGATTGGCTGGGTTATAGAAGTCTATCCTGGTATGCCTAACAAAGGGAATCTAAAGTTATGCTAATTATAGTCAGACAACAAGGTCGAGGTTCTTTGTGATACCATGGTCAGATGTTGTTAGGCGGGCCTCGTAGCAGCATCAAAGGAGTCATGAAAGAGGAAAAGCACTATCCTTCTGGGTAGAGTGAGTGTTATTTCTCTGGTATAGCCACGCTCTGGTATTTAGGGAAAGACAAAGAACACGAAGCCGACTTCGAATTCGTCTTGACGAATTACAAATTGACAGCGAATTCTTTGAGCATGCGCCTTTGTTTTCCCGACCACTGGATACGCTTCTACTCCGGACAGTTCCCGGGGGCGACCATGATCCCGGTGTCGAGAACCCGAATGGCGTATCGGCAATAGATCTCGGTAGCAGATTGACATGCGCGCCGCCGCCAGGGTCTCTGTCGGCCGACTGGGCAGTGGGTAGTAGTGGGTAGTAGGTACTGGGTTCAACCATGGAGCGACTCGGTCCCTGTTCGACACGGCATGTTGCCCGATCGAGCCGATCGGATACTGTAACTTTGGCAGGAGTGACCGAGTGCTCTTTACAAAGGTTACAGTGAGTCTGAGAAGATCAAATTCAGGCATTTCCATGGACGTTGTGCGCTAAGAGGGGATCAACATGGCTCTCACCAAAAACACTTATGAGCTAGCAGGCTTGCTAACTGCTTGAGGAATAGCATCGTTGGCGAGCGACAGGAGAAATTGAATCCCCTCTTTGCGCTGACCAAGCAAAGACAAAAACTGGAAGCCAAGTGACCAAGTCTCCATCGTGTGTCCTGAGTCCTGACCACTCCATCACGGCATGTAACAATCTGGAGGAATCCTGCAGCCGGCAATCGGCATCCCTGTAGCCTGGAGCCCCGCACTTTTCGGGCGCTCCCCGGTCTCCACGGCAGCCAACGCTTGGCGACGCGGATAGTCTGTGGGCATCATAGCAAACAGAATTGAGACATTCAAGGTCAGTCCGATAGAGGAGGAGGAGGAGGAGGAGGTTATCACCTGGTAACAGCCCTGTAAACAAGTTTCCTTTTGGGAGATCTGTTGACGTAGTCTCTCCTCGACATGGAAACAAAGAGCCAGGCCTAACCCACGGTCCCGGTGTCGCTCAGGAGATTCAAGCACAAGCCATGTGGGAAGTTGGAACGAGTACGCCACGAATGAGGTGCACTAATTAGCAACTACTACTAGAGGCCAGAAGAATCTCCAAGGCCTAGCGGAAGGGCGGGATGCAAGCCCAAAGGATCTTAGCATTTAGAAGGAATTTCCCCATCGGGTAGGGCGTTCGGGGAATTCTTGTGAAGTATTTCTCCCCACAGAGAATTATCTTGGCGATTTGATGTCTTGACGAAGGACCGTGGAAGCTGACCACGATCAACTGGCAGTGTATTTCTGCTGCGACATTGCAATGGTTACTCTTTCCTGTATACTAGGCTGCGGAGGCACTGCGGGGGAAATGCTTGGGTCTGCGTTGGTGGTCAGCATCCAGCACTGACAGGCCTTGAAGCTTGCATCGATCGAAGCTAGCTAGTCAGTACATACTACATACAGTGACGTTACATAAGTTTTTAACACACCCGCCCCACTCACTAGTACACCGCCTAGAATATGCCCTACCGCCTACTATATACGCGTAGCTAGAAAACACGCTAGAACGCGCATCTCGCGAAGAGTCCATAGGATCTCATAAGACCTACGTAAGAAATAGATTCTACCTACCTACCTACCTGCCTACATATCTGCCTACCTACTTATCTACCTACTTACCTACTATGGCCCGTTCAAAAGAGCTTACACCTACCCTCCGCTC
Source organism: Penicillium simplicissimum (assembly GCA_024706585.1). Taxonomy (NCBI): domain Eukaryota; kingdom Fungi; phylum Ascomycota; class Eurotiomycetes; order Eurotiales; family Aspergillaceae; genus Penicillium; species Penicillium simplicissimum. The sequence continues at coordinate 1,889,647 of JAMZTW010000061.1, forward strand.
TCGCATATGCGAACTACACGATATTGGCTGGGGTTACAGACGTATTCATAAGCGCTACCCCTGGATACCGCTCTCTACTATTCGATATACTATTATTAAAGAGCCAGAGAGACGAGACGGTGTTTCGAAGCCACGCTCTGGTCGCCCATATAAGCTTACTGAAGCGGATAAAACGCGTATCCTCGAGGTCATTCATGAAAACCCACGCGTTACTCAAGAAGATCTCCTTACTGAGGTGGATCATAGGGTTAAATACTGCTCAATTCGGCGTTTATTAAATGCTGAGAATATGCGCAAATGGCGTTGCTCCTGGAGACCCTATCTCGACGAAGAACACGCGATTAAACGGCTCCAGTGGGCACATCGCTACCGTCATTTTACCCCGGCTGATTGGGCCCGTGTTTACTGGTCTGATGAGTGTACTGTTGAGCGTGGGATCGGTGTACGCCGCGAATGGACCTTTATACGTCCTCGAGACCAACCAAAGATGGGTCAATGTCAGGGATTACCGCATCGCGGTAAGCAGGTTAAGCAGATGTTTTGGGCTGCTTTTTCTGCGGATCGCCGTACGGGTTTAATCCCTCTATTCGGAGATCCTAACTCTGAGCGTGGTGGTGTGAATCGATTTGTTATTGAGGAGTTATACCGTCGAGTGCTCCCGACCTTGCTCTCTGCTGAAGATGGGATTTTTATGCATGATAACGCACCAACGCATACCGCTATTGTTGTACGCGAAGCCCTTGAGGATATGCAGATCGAAGTGATGGTCTGGCCGCCTCATTCGCCCGATCTTAATCCAATTGAGAATCTGTGGTCTCTTCTTAAGGCAGAGATCTATAAGCTTCGGCCTGATCTCATTCATATGAAGAACAACGATGAGACCAAGCAAATCCTAGTGGAAACAGCCCAAATTGCGTGGCAAAATATCGATATGAGGCATCTAGAACACCTCTCTGAGACTATGCCTAATAGGGTACAGGCAATTATTGAATCTGAGGGGTGGTATACGCCCTACTAGGGCCTACTGGTGGTGTATTTACTATATATCTGGTAGATTTACTAATGTTATGGAGTTTTGGCGGAGGGTTTGTGACTGGCAGAATATTATGTAATTTGGATGGGTGGGGCGGGTGTGTTAAAAACTTATGTAACGTCACTGTACTTGCAGGGCACTGACGCGGAGAATTAGCGGAGATGAGGAACGAGAGCGAGTGGACGCAGTGTCCTAGGATATGGGGCATCGTGGGGGGGAAGTGGAGTGGAGTGGCAGGGTAGCAATGGAGATGCCGCCCGAAGTTTACCCTGCGCCTGGTACAGTGGTAAGCCGTGTTCGGCGCGCTGATGGACTCGGGAGAATGGCAATGCCAGAGTGGGGAGGCGTGAATTCGATGTATTTCTTGAATGGATGGTAATCCGCTGTTGGTACCATAGCCCGTTCACGTAGGTAGAGGATCGGAGGTGAGAGGTGCGATCTGGAGACCGGGAGTTCTACACTACTGCAGCTCCCCTTGATGTCAACAAAGCGAGCTGTAGTTACCTATACTGTACTTGACCGTCGAGAATCGACCCCTCGCTTTCCAGCCACAACTGATGATATGCGGGCCAAGAAAGATCAAGGGAGGAAAGGAAAAAAGAACGAGCTCTGGAATAGTGACTTAGTTTCTGTCCCTGAGGTGTACTTGTGCACTAGTAGTCTAGTACTGTTACTACAGGACTTAGTACCCTTGTAGGATGTACTACTGGCCGCCGGACTGGACCTTCCGGCGGTTGTCGATCTTTACTGTTTACTCAGTTTCTCCACACATCCTGCTTTTCCACTTCACTTCCCCCCGTTTGCTTTTTTAGTTCCTGAGGTTTTATGGGGAATTACGACCTGCACCATCATCCCCTGGCCCGTGGTCACTGAGGATAAACACTGCTTTAAATCCAGGCGTCTTCCCCGCCATCTCGCAGATTACCGCTTCGGACTCCCCTTTCTCGTCCATCTACCATCACTGCGCAGTTCAGCTCCCTCGGTACATCCCGAGTCCCTGAATTCGCTCGGATAAGCAACTATGAAGCTCGGGTGGCTGGAAGCCACCGCCCTCGCGGCCGCCACGGTCGCAAGTGCTCAGGTATGTCATGGATGGGCTGAAAGTACATCTGGCTATGGGTGATGACTTCATATACAACTCGACAGAGACTTACTGGATTGTCTGTCACAGGACCTCGCATTCTCGCCTCCATACTACCCTTCACCATGGGCCACCGGCGAAGGCGAGTGGGCTGAGGCTTATAGACGCGCCGTGGAGTTTGTCTCTAACCTGACTCTGGCGGAGAAGGTGAATTTGACAACTGGTGCTGGGTATGTTTTTTTTTTCCGAGAAAGAATATTGTGTGTCGGAACGGACTGTCACTGACACTCTTTGCAGATGGGAGCAAGAACGCTGCGTCGGCGAGACTGGTGGTGTTCCCAGGTAAGATGGCAACCTGATACCCAAATTTGATACCAGAGAGAGCAGAAGTAACTCACAAGTGAGCATGGAACAGACTTGGAATGTGGGGAATGTGCATGCAAGATTCTCCCCTCGGTGTTCGTCTCTGTATGGCAATCCCTCTGAAATATCATTTCGAAACACACTAACTAGTTACCTACAGCCGACTATAACTCGGGTTTCCCCGCAGGTGTCAATGTGGCCGCTACCTTCGACAGGAGACTAGCCTACCAACGTGGTATGGCGATGGGTGAGGAGCACCGTGACAAAGGCGTTGATGTTCAACTGGGACCGGTCGCAGGCCCATTGGGCAAGTACCCTGATGCCGGTCGTAACTGGGAAGGATTTGCACCCGACCCCGTTCTCACAGGTGCGATGATGGCCGAGACCATCAAGGGTATCCAAGATGCTGGTGTCATTGCTTGCGCCAAGCACTATATCGGAAATGAGCAGGAACACTTCCGCCAGGCCGGTGAGGCCCAGGGCTATGGGTACAACGTTACCCAGAGTATCAGCTCAAACATCGATGACAAGACCATGCACGAGCTCTACCTCTGGCCCTTTGTGGATTCGGTCCGCGCTGGTGTCGGCTCCGTCATGTGCTCGTACAACCAGATCAACAACAGCTACGGTTGCTCCAACAGCTACACCCTGAACAAGCTGCTCAAGGGTGAACTCGGCTTCCAGGGCTTCGTCATGTCGGACTGGGGTGCGCATCACAGCGGTGTCGGTGATGCCTTGGCCGGTTTGGATATGTCAATGCCCGGTGACGTGGTTCTGGGTAGCCCTTACTCGTTCTGGGGCACCAACTTGACCGTCTCAGTGCTGAACAGTACCATCCCCGAGTGGCGTCTGGACGATATGGCTGTCCGTATCATGGCCGCCTACTACAAGGTTGGCCGTGATCGTGTCCGTACTCCTCCCAACTTTAGCTCTTGGACTCGTGATGAGTATGGCTATGAGCACGCTATTGTTAACGAGAACTACATCAAGCTGAATGAGCGTGTGAACGTTCAGCGCGACCACGCTAGCCTTATTCGCAGAATTGGCTCTGACAGCATGGTGTTGCTCAAGAACAAGGGTGGCCTGCCCCTCACTCACCAGGAGCGCCTGGTCGCCGTGCTCGGAGAGGACGCTGGCTCCAATGCTTATGGTGCCAACGGCTGCGGTGACCGCGGTTGTGATAACGGTACCTTGGCGATGGGCTGGGGCAGTGGAACGGCCAACTTCCCGTACTTGATCACCCCCGAGCAGGCCATCCAGAATGAGGTTCTGAACTACGGCAACGGCCAGAGCAACGTGTTTGCTGTTACCGACAACGGTGCTCTTGCTCAGATGGCTGCTGTTGCCTCTACTGCCAGCGTGGCCTTGGTCTTTGTCAATGCCGACTCTGGCGAGGGCTACATCAGCGTTGATGGCAATATGGGTGACCGTAAGAACATGACTCTGTGGAAGAATGGCGAGGAGGTTATCAAGGCTGCTACTCAGAACTGCAACAACACCATCGTCATTATGCACACCCCTGGCGCCGTTCTGCTTGGGGACTGGTATGACAACGAGAACATCACTGCCATCGTCTGGGCCGGTCTCCCTGGCCAGGAAAGCGGTCGCAGCTTGGTCGATGTCCTCTACGGCCGCGTCAACCCTGGTGGCAAGACTCCCTTCACCTGGGGTAAGGAGCGTAAGGACTACGGCGCTGCCATCCTGACCGAGCCTAACAACGGCAACGGTGCTCCCCAGGATGACTTCACCGAGGGCAGCCTGATTGACTACCGCCGGTTCGACAAGGACAATGTGGAGCCCATCTTCGAGTTCGGCTTCGGTCTGAGCTACACCAAGTTTGAGTTCTCCAATATTGAGGTTACCGCACTGAATGCCGGCAAGTACGAGGCAACTACTGGCAAGACCAAGCATGCTCGTACCCTTGGCAAGGCTGGCAAGGCTTCAGACTATCTCTTCCCCAGCGGCATCAACCGCGTGCGCCAGTACCTGTACCCCTGGCTGAACTCGACCGACCTCAAGGCGTCGTCTGGTGACCCTGACTATGGCATGGATGCCAAGGACTACATCCCCGATGGCGCTACCAAGGGCACCCCGCAGGATCTTCTACCTGCCAGTGGTCCCTCCGGTGGCAACGCTGGTCTGTTCGAGGATCTCATCCAGGTCACTGCTACTATCACCAACACCGGATCTATCGTTGGTGACGAAGTTCCTCAGCTCGTGAGTGTTCCCTGAAATTGCGACCTGAGAACCAAATGAAGTGTCTCTAACCTGGATCTCTAGTATGTTTCCCTTGGCGGCGAGGATGACCCTGTCCGAGTCCTCCGTGCCTTTGACCGTGTCACAATTGCTCCTGGCCAGCAGCTCCAATGGACCGCCACTCTCACTCGCCGTGACCTGTCCAACTGGGACGTGCCCTCGCAGAACTGGGTCATCTCCAGTGCGCCGAAGAAGGTGTACGTTGGTAACTCGTCGCGCAAGCTGCCTCTGTCGGCCGATCTGCCCACCGTGCAGTAATTGGACTGCACAGAATGTGAATAGTGGGGGAATCTTCTCTTTTTGTGGTCTTTGCACTCCATGGCATTCTGCACATAGTTTCTTCTGGCACATCGCTGCCTACTTACGAGATTCCAAATAAGATATACTATTATTATTCTATCTGCGTCGCTAACTCTTTTGTCTGAAATGATTGCCCAATGTTGACAAAGAGTAGCGTAAGCAGAGTTTCACGGCTCGTGTTCCGGCCGATCCAGCCGCGATGGTGTGATCGATCCACCAGCATACTTCCCCCACACTCGGCCCAGACCCTGAACAGTGAACCCTGATCAGGAACTATAAGACTTGAAACATCTACACATCTACCCAGGCACATCCAAACATCCCTCCACCCAAATTCAAACTCTTACTTTCTCATCCACCAACATGCAAGCAATCCGCGTGCACCCAGCCCAACCCCCCTCCCCACCCTACACCCCCTCCAATCCCGCCCCCTCCACAGCCCTGCACGTCGACAACATCCCCATCCCAACCCCATCCCAACCCGGCGACCTTCTCATCCGCATAAAAGCATCCACCATCATCCGTGACATGCTCACCTGGCCCGAGACCTACGCCCACCCCTACCTGATCCCGGGCAACGACCTCTCCGGCACGGTTGTCTCGGTCTTCCCCGGCGACGAGGGGAAATCCCCGTTCAAGCCAGGCGACGAGGTCTTCGGGATGTTAGATGCAAATCGTCCGTCTGCGTGGGCGGAGTACGCCGTCGTAAGAGAGGACGAGGTCGCCCGTAAGCCTGGGAGTGTGGACTGGGACGCGGCAGCCGCGCTACCGTTGAGCGGGATGACGGCGTTTGAGGCGCTATTCGAGCATGGCGGGTTAGAAGTGCCGAACCCCGCTGCGGGCTCGACAGACGAGGCCCGGGCAAAGAATCAAGGGAAGCAGGTGCTGATTACCGGCGCTGCTGGGGGCGTCGGGATGTACCTGGTGCAATTGGCTGCGATCGCGGGGGCGCGCGTTGTCGCGGCGAGTAGCTCGAATGTGCGCAATGCGGGGTTTTTGCGGGAACTAGGCGCTGATGAAGTCGTTGAGTATGCTGCGCTGGAGGATGAGGGGGAGGGTGTTGGGGATCGGTTTGATTTGATTGTTGATACGGTTGGTGGGGAGGCGTTGGCTCGGTGCTGGGGGTGTGTGAGGGAGGGGGGGTTGTTGATCTCTGTGGATACGGGGAGTTTTTCTTTTGTGGAGGAGCATCGGGAGAAGGGGATTGCGAGGGATGAGAAGGTCAGGGGGATGTTTTTTATTGTCAGGGGGAGTCGTCGGGCGTTGGAGGCGTTGGGGAGTTTGGTGGATGCGGGCTTGTTGAGGTCGTTTGTGGCGGGGAGATATCCCATTGCGGAGGTGAGGGAGGCGTATGATTATGCGAATGGTCGGTTTGCGGGGAGAGGGAAGATTGTTCTGACTTTGTGATGCTGAGTCTATCAAATTGATGGGTGTAGGATGAGTGGGAAAGCTGATATAACGTCACTCTTGATCTTGGACGTGGGTGGAATGCTCGAAACAGCTCTTGGGCATGCAAGACAGATATCTAGAAAATTCAGACTTGACTTGTGCGAGCTGACCAAAAAAGAAGAATCGAAATGGAAACTTTTGCAGAATGCCCTGAACAAGACGGCATCCACTCATATCCCGAGGGCATCACTCGGGTCGACGGCGCAATGTATCAAATAAGGCCCTAAACGCCGATCCCTCCCGTGACAAGAGCGTCTTGGGTGTATCAAACTCCACAATCCGGCCATGATCCATGAAAGCAATCTTGTCAAAGTCTAAGACTGTGTCTAATTTGTGTGCAATCGCAATGATAGTCTGACGTTGGAAATGCGTACGAATAACCTCCTGCATAAGCGCGTCCGTCTCCGAGTCCACACTGTATTCTGTCAGAAAAAAAGGAACTGAGGTAACAACAAGGGACTTTTAGGATATCTTACCTGCTCGTAGCCTCATCCATAATGAGAATGCTGCTGGGCTTAGACAGAGCACGCGCGAGGCAGAAAAGCTGTTGCTGGCCATGAGAAAGCATGTCCTCGGACATATCTGCATCCAAGCCTCCCTTGGACTCGAGATATGACCACAGATTTACTGCTTGAAGCGCTTCAACAATAACACCGTCCGGTACATTTCCTTCGGGGTTGGCGTTGAGTCGGACGGTTCCGTGGAGGAAGAAAGCCTGTTGGGGAATTGTGTTCAAGCGGGATCGTACGTGAGATCGAGACACTCGAGAAATGTCCACCCCGTCGATGTGAATAGAACCGTGCTGGAGATCGAGAAGGCGCAGAATTGTTGAAATGAGCGACGATTTTCCGCTGCAATGGTGTCAATATAATCTAAGAGTGAGCTCTACGGAGAACGAACCTGCCGGTTCTGCCGCACAGAGCAACCTTTTCTCCAGCGAGGATGGTAAGATCAATATCCCGAAGAACTGGCTCGGAAGAGGAGCTAGACAACAGTTAGCATAAACTTCCACTAGTAATCGGAATGGAACATACTCATATGAAGCTGACACGCCAGAAATCTGAACGTTGCCCTTCTCCGGCCAGAATGTTGGCACAACCTCCGTCTCGCGGTCCAAATCCTCGGTCTTTGCGTGTTGCACATACGAGCGGATTCGCGAAACAGCCCCAATGGAAGTCTCAAGATCGATCCACTGCGTAACCAGAACCTGTAGAGTCCCGCTGAAGCCGACAATGTTGAACAGCGCAATACCAAGCAGATTCAACGTCAAACTGCCTCTCATGGAAAGTGATATTCCAACCACAGCAACGGAGATACCTGCAACCATCAGATCGAGTACAACGTTCAACCAGCGCTGTATACATTTAAGCGTGTAGAAAGGTCTCTGAGAAGCTTCCAAAGCAATCAATTCCTGGCGCTGATAGTATCCGGACCATCCATAGGCCCGAATACTCGACAGGCCGCTCATTGCTTCCAAAAAATGCGAAAAAAGAGGCGCTTTGGTTTCAATGTCTAGCAGGCGAATCTGCCGAGACGTGCTGACGTAGAAAGTCCCCACGTAGTAAACCGCAAGCACAACGAAGGGAATCACTGCTGCCGCGACATACGATGAGCCGACAAAAACCAAGAAGCCTTCCATGAAGACGCTGAGGACTGCATATATTGTAAGCTCGAATGCTTCGGGGAGCTCGTCGTCGATAAGTTCCAAGTCTTGGCTGAATCTGAGGAGCGAAGAAGGTTAGCATTGATACAGAAGAGGAAGCACGCAAAACGTAAATACCTGTTTGTGGTGGCTCCTATATCAGTTGATGTGACAAAGGAAGTGGTTGCACTGATTGACACGGGTGAGTTAAGGTTAATGAAGGGCCTGATTGAAGATGAAAAATACCTCATGGTCGTTTTCAGGAGGATCTCATGAAATCGACGGGCGGTTTTAGGTACAATGACCATACCAAAGACCCTGCAGAAGATTAGAGTTAACCTGGTAGCCATTGGAGCTTACATACCAATTTGCCAGAAATGCGGAAAAGAGGGTCAAGGAGCCCAGGACGCCATATACACCCAGCCAGTACCCGATATCCTCGTTCGGCCTTTTCTCATTGGCAACGGTCCACCATTGTAGCCAGATTTCTGAAGGAAAGTCAGTGATGGGCAATCCGTCGCAACCGAAAGCACCACTTACGTGGAGCCATGAGTCCAAAGTCGAAAAGACAGGCACACGCAAAAAATAACGCCAAAAGCGGCCATCCGATATTTTGGAAGTAATACAGGTAGACCGCCAAGTCGCTCGTTCTGCGACTGGTACTGTCAATGTCGTCCTCTTTCTCTAGGTTGAGACCCTGCAGTGTCTCATCGTCGAGCACCAGTTCGGGCGCTCTAGTAGTTACCACGCTGGTTATTTTGCTGGCAAGCATACCGACGTAGCCGTGCCCGGCTACCAGAGCGTCATACGAGCCTTGCTCAATAAGATATCCATTCTCATTTAACGAGATGACAAAGTCGGCATAGCGGAGGTGATGAGCTATTAACATGTTAGAAGCAAATCATAGCATCAATGAGATATGATTCCACCTAAGTTTGTGGCCAGGATGACTGTTTGCCCAGTCTGCTTGATTAAACCGTCCGAAGAGAAAACTGTCTCTAGAATTGCGCGCTCGGTTTCTCGATCAAGACCCGTCAGTACATCATCAAGGACAAGAACCGGTTCTCTGGAGTATAAAGCTCGTGCCAAAGCCTAGAGCGAAGTTAAACCCGATCCTCATTTCTGTACCCCAAGACGGTGAAAGCTTACCACTCGCATTTGCTGACCGCCACTCAAGCGAGACCCACGAACGCCGACCTTGGTCTGGTCTCCGGCCGGAAGTTGCTGGAGGTCCATCTGAAGGGAGCAGGCTTGAATGACAGTATCATACCATCGTTGATCCCACTGAGATGCACCCACAATGTTCTGTCGGATTGTCCCAAATGTAATCCATGGTGCCTGGCTGCAATATGCAGCATTTTTGAAGGTGGTGGAAATGGTCCCTGAGACTTCTGGGATCTCTCCAAGCAGCACTCTCAGCAATGTTGACTTGCCACAACCGACAGGGCCTACAAGCATGGTAATCAGGCCTGTTCGGATATCAAAATTCAAATTGTGAAGTATTGGCTCGTCATCAACTGACCAAGCCGCTGACAGATCTCGAGCAATGACACAGGACGATCCCATCTCGTTTTGTTCTTCGACAGGTTCAAGATCAATCAATCTGGTAACCTCGGGGCCGTGAGACATGCGACAATCTGTCCGTTCTGTATCGAGCAAATGTTTCTGAATCCGCTGGAAGCAGTTGACGACTGCCATAATGTCTTCTGATCCGTTGACAAAACCTATCATTGGCTGATCGAGGAGGAAAAAGAGAGTCAATGCCGAGAATGCCATGCTGTTTGTAAGCGTGCCCGAATCCTGTGCTCGAGCGATGAGGATATAAGCACCAAAGCCAAACACAGGAGCAAGTGCCGAAGATGCAAAGGCTGTGCTTTTGAGATTAGAAGAATGTTTCATGAAAGGTTCGAGGTATACTGACAGAATGTGATGATCAGGACGGTGTATAACCGGAAAGCAAATGATGCTTTGATTTCCTGGGACCGTAGTTCGCGGATGTTTTTTGAAATCACCTCAGTGAGACCAGTCATCTTGATACTTTTCATGACCCCGAGAACTTTCGAGGTCACGGCCACACGCTCCTCGACCGCCTCAAGCCATGTACCCTGAGCATTGCCAGATGCGATCGCCAGTGGGATACCAATAATAAGACAAACTATTTCCGGACAAGTTAGCACAGTTGATACGAACTTGTGAGTTTGATAGCCTCTACACACTGATGACAACTACCGTGGAGGCGATCGTTGCGAGATGCAGAAGCCGGGCCAGCAGCCACAGTGCGATGGCAACTTCCACAAAATTGCAGTAAAACTCGTGAATCTGCCAGAGACCGCTGCCAATGCGCTCAATATCAGTGCTCATTAAGGTGACTGCACTCGCATCGGTTACGGCAGAGGTGCTCATGCGCAGTGTCTTGTTGAAGATGAGGGTCACCAGGCTACCCCTGACCATGGTGATGAGACGGCATGTCTTGTGCTGATAGACTGTAAGTGATACCTATCGTAGTTGAGGTAAGCCATTTGAAAGAAATTGCAACATCTTGGAGTAGTATAGCACGTACTGCAAGACCGATGTAGACTATCGCATATGCTGCAACAAGACCACGGGCGTAGTTTGTGGAGTTGACATGCTCAGGTTCCGTCATAAAACCAAGCACACGCTCGACTAAGAATGGTTGAGCAAAGCTGAAGCCCAGAAATGCAATTCGAGGTAGCACGCCCTCGATGATCTCCCACCTGTAATGCCAAGCCAGGGTCCAGAGCAATGCGTTCGGTCGATACTTATCAGCTAGCGGTCGACGGGAGTTAGTAATATGTTGGGTTGAACAATTTCCTTCGCGTGAAAGAAAGAAGCTGACCTTTGTCCCAAGCCTCGTTGAGCTTGTCTGGATTTGAAGCTGCCTTAATGGCTTTGTCCAAGACTGGAAGGCTGTCCACCGTAAGGGTACTTCTAGAACCCTCCCAGAGAAGCCCATTCAGCCACCAAAACAGACTGCGGTTGAAAGTGTTTGCCGTTGACTCCAATGAGCTGCCTTCATAAGCCTTCTTCAACAACGATCGCTTTTCCGTGGACTCGAGAACGAGAACGATTGCCTTGCCGACCCAGCTCGCGGAAAACACGATGGTTACCGGACGGTTATCAGGCATAAAGGATAGTGTTCGAATACGAGGGAGGTCAAAGAGTAGTACCGAACCTACAAAAAGGCAGATGACCGTTGATGGGCGCAGGGATCGAAGATGCTCCACGTGGGACAGATAAAGCAGGAGGATGGAACCAGCTAAGCTTGCAAACGCGGTTGGTATCGTCATCCTCGTAGTGGGAGTTGCAGGCCTGCTCCACATGGTGATGAGAATCAACTGCAGGGCTATTTGTATAGCCAACCCGACCTATTTCGTGAATCAGTCAGAGATATATCTAGGCGTATGAGCGATTCAATGAGTGCCGCACCTCCTTGGCTGCGTACAGCCATGATCGATTAACTTTCTCCGAAGCAGAACGAAGGCTGAAGATGCGCGTTGCCCCTGCGAGGAGAAAGAGCAGTAGTGGAAGGAGAGTCAAGATTGTCTCTTCAAAAAGCAGAGTAAAGTCAAAGCCATGGTGGCAGGACGCGTTGACGAATGGGCCAAACACGTCCTCATGGGCCACCGAGCATGGTGGAGGGGCGTCAAGCATGACGATGATGAGAGATCTCCAATTGATGGTATCACATCTGAGCTTGTGGGATCTGCGATGTCTTAAGTATGTTTTTTTTTTTTTTGTTCACGAACAGCAGTTTGGTGATTATTGCTGATGCCTTGGGGAGAGTGGGTCTGGTTCGTCTGGTTCATCTGGTTCATCTGATTCCTAGGGCCGACCCGCGGACAAGGCGGTCTCCCGAGGGGCGATCATTCCCGCCTGGGAGCCCGACTGGATTGGGAGTAGTTACGTGGTTGGTCATCCAGTAACCGAATAACTAACTTAACAGTTACCTAGTTACCTAGTTAACTAGTTATTTGTACAGCACTGTAGCATCTGTTTTCAATTTGCTTTTCCCTTGTCAAAGTCGATGGAAAATCTGACGCCGCTTGTCGTATTTCTCATGCACCTCGATTGGGAAAAAATATGCTCCATATTGATTCACCTCTTCTTCACGATCGGATTTCTGAAACGGGTATGCTCAAGATGGTTCAGGCCGCCCACTATGCACACAGAATGTGCAATGATGACTCAAAGGCAACCTAGGCGGCGGAGAATGACTCCTAGATCTATTGAGACGTCAAGACTGGTAAGACTCTTGAGAGATTCTCAAGATTGGACTCGTAGTGTCTTATTGATGTGAAAAAGACTTTCCCTGACAAGCTACGGATCACGCTACCTGGTTACACCCTGCTAGATACAAATACCCTAATTCAAAAGGCTAAAACGGAGAGTATAGTGAAATAATTTCATACGGTCGAATAAACAGTTTGACCAGCTGGCTGCGATCCCATCTTCGCCCGGTCGCGAGCCAAGGTTCGAGTAACAAGTCCAGCGGCAAGATAGCAGATCATGACCAGGAATTCCGGGATGACCCCAAAGACAATCCTTACTGCTAGACTTCCATCAGAGGCATTCTGATATTTGAACGCGATGACAATGGCATAGAGCACACGCGCTCCGATGAGAGGCATAGCAATTTCCACAGCCAAGAGAAGCCTCTTCTCGTCGCTGACTCGACGGTGATGGGCAGTGGCCCTGGCCGAAACAATCACCAGAGCGACCACGATGAGCCAGCCAGTGGCAAAGATGATGAGTCCGATTTCCAACAAGTGAGGATTCTTGCCGCTAGCAGCAGCCAGACCGATGCCTCCAGCGACGACCAGGTGGGGTATGAGGAGGCCAAAGGGACTGAGAAACACAGGGAGGGCTGGTTGAATTGAGTGATTGCTGCTTGGAATTAGCTTTCGAGGCTCAAAATAGTTGTATCAAACGAAAACGTACGCTTCGTGAAGGATTCCAAGCGCTGCAAGTAGGAGCGGCGACAGACCGATCCCGCTAATGATTGAAGCAGATGTACTAGGCTTGCCAGTGGAGAGAGCGTGGTATGCCATGCCGTTTCCTACTAGCCGTAGACTGCACATCGCAAACACATATAGCCACCCGATCGCTCCATGCTTGCCGTGTATAATAAAACAATACACGGCGGGAAGTGAAGCAATAGCATAGAATGCCAGCTGAGCTAGCTCAAGGCCTTCGGCTGAGTTGGTCATGATCGAATGTGATCGGGTCTGTCACAAGAGAATATGAAGGGGAGTCGCTGAATAACCAAAGAAAGCTGGTATGGAGGATTTGTGAGTCAACTCCGGAAAGGCAAGCGTTTTATGTTCTCTTTATTATCGAGGCTCAATTAGTTTCTCTTTAATCTTGTCTATCTTCTTTGCGACGACAGTGAGTCTGGGGCTGGAAGCTCCATGCCGAAAGCGAGGATCGACACAGCCCTGCTTCTACTTTGAGGGCCAAAACCGAAACCGAGAATTAGCGTCCAGCATTACCCACCAAAAAATACAATCCGCAGTACCTAGAGAACCCCCCTCAGAGGAGGAAAAATTGAAGCACATCTTGTTGGGCAGTCTGTCTGATATCCAGGATCTGGCTTCAGAACCATGGATCTTTGTGTTGAGTATGCCGTGAAATGGCGACGCTCATTATCGGCCCGATCGGCGAGATGCTGAAATATGAATGTCTAAATGGATGTACACTTTGCGTATTAGGATGGTGGGGATGGTGGGGATTCTGGTGTTTCAAGAGTAGCACCTGTACAATTCAAATTTGGAAAAGCTGTCATCATTTAGAGCATCGTGTCTATAACCGCCCGCATCGTCAAAGGGGATGAGGCATCATCGCCGGGAGCATCCTGTGAAATGATCCTGAGAGGCCAATCCAAAGCCCATTTCCAATCAGGAGGCATGATGCTCTCAATACCTCGCACCTCTTGCTCAGGAATTCCGCGTAGCCACCACACATTCTCCACAATCTTGGCCAGAGCAAACAGATGCGCTAAGATGGCAAGAGCTCGCGGTCGTTTCTCGCCGATAAAGTCAAGAAACAACCTAGGAACGACCGGTGGGAATCCCGTAAATATCTTACGGATGACAAAGTCCGGTTGTCGAGCTTGTACCGCAAAGTACAAGCGCTCGAGGTATGCGATCGTTCCGCAATAAGCATTCTCAACAGGTTCTGTCATCTCCTCCCGACAATATTCCAGAAGATAGCGGAAGAACTTGGTAGGAGGCTCGTTAAGCTCATTCGAGTCTCGATGCCATATCGTCGGTTGTGCAACAAGTAATGGGCATAAGCGGGAATTTGACGCTATCAATTGATGGTAAACAGCCTTTACGACCGTTCGAATGCCACGCGCCATCGATAACCACAGAATTGGCGGCTCATAGGGCTCAGTAGGACCCTCCGACCGCAGAAACAAGGTATATAGCGATATCAAGATGGCATTTAGGCAGATAGACTCGCTTGTATTGGCGTCAAGTTTTGCCGTCCCGGGACGATGTCTTTTGAGCGCGGAATCAATGTATCCGTGATAGACAGGCCGGAGAGAAGGTGCTTCGCCTGGTAGCAATGTCGCGCGATGGGCTGCGCCAATGGCGAGTAATGTATGAAGAAGCGGCTCATACTCGAAAGCCATCTGGGGCACTGAGACGCTCCACATTTCACGGACAGATGCAAGTTGAGCGGAGCTCATGGTGTCCGCGGTCGCAGTGATCCAGTGGTGCATAAGGCGCAGCTCGAGGACCCGCCTGCCTTCGAGTTCGGGGGAGGGTAGATTTGGGCGGAGACTTTCATGATGCCTTTGGCAGACAACCTGGTCTACTGATTTGCTTCTTGGCTGACTAGGTTTGTAGATACGCGGAGCCAAGGAAGGATAGTCGCAGGATACATTATGGCGCGCGCAATGACCACATTTTGGCTTCTTTTCATCGCACTACTAGAGGTGAGTACCTATACTCAGGGTAACCAAGGTATGGTATCTTACCTTGACCTTCCGGGCTTTACATCGAAGGCAGCCCGTGGTGGACTTACGATGACTTAGACGAGGTGGCATCCTCTGCAGTGCAGTTGGGTACAAGCTCGGCCCGTCTCGAGAGAATTTCTCACTCAAAGTACTTGGTATTGCATCATAGATTAGCTCGGTTTCGGAAGAAAAAAAGGTCTGAACGTTGGCAGAGGCTAAAAGCACGAGATGAATGGCGTGGGCGGAGCATTTTGAAGGAGGCGCAGGGCTCTGGCCCCCACGGTGAGCTGTCCCGTCGCGTTCGGGTCGTTGTGTAGTTTTGGGTAAAGCGTCAACCGTCCTGGTTATTTCATTGGGCAAGAGTCCAGACGCCAGCTCCAACTAAGGGCGGTTCGATTTATGCTTAGCAGATGGGCCCTCAATCGCCGCAGGTCTAAGCCTTGCCATCTACAAGTGCAAACCATCTGAAATGATGGTATTCTTATCCTTAGCTGTGTGAAGCAGATTTAGGTCAAGGCACTTGGATACCTACCACTTCGCAGTGCAATTAATTTAAATACATTGCTTCTCCATCCAAGTCGATGAGACCTGATCAAACTCAAACTCTTCCTCACTCTCTCTATTTTCGTCTATCCATATCAAACGGATACCCAAACCACAAACCACAGACCACAAAAAACCCACCACCATGGGCCTTATTAAAACCGGTCTTACTCTCGCTGGGGGGTACGGACTCATCAAGGCCGCGTCAAAGTAAGTTTCCTCATAATCAGGGTAGGTATAGACTCGATTTCGTTAACACACCAAAGGGCCGTTAATGACTACGAAGACAAGAAGCAAAGACGTTCAACCCGGTCCCAATACCAACCTCCTCCGCCATACTACTCATCCAATGAGCCACAATCGAGCGATTTGCAAGGAGATCAAATGAGTTATCGTCCCTACCGACCTCAGTGTTCCTCTTCAAACGAGGCTCAGTATCACCATGGAAATCATACTAGCAATCATCATTCTCGAGAAATGGAATCTCGCAGTCGAAGGAGTTCAAGCGGAGACAAAAAGATCAGCAGCTCGCCCCCTAGGTACTACGGGGCCCTTTTAGATGAGAAGCAAGATGGCGGACAGCCTGGATCGGCCCAAGAGTACTTCTCTGGGAAGAAACTTTGAGAATGGAATTGTTCCCGCAAGGGTTCTCCTATTGTGCATTTGATAGGATTGGAGCATTACTATTTGATCTTGACTTGAAAACTAAGAAGAGTTTATTGGAATGATACTTTACCTATCCTCTTTCTCGTGAGATTTAAACTAATCGATAAGAATTCTTCAACGGAGTACTACGTTTTTCATTCACAGATGTCCTCTTACGAGGTTCATCAAGCGCTATAGAGAGTGATTTTTTCTTTGGTTTTGTCGAGCGTGATAGAGATAGGAGAGATATCACCTAGGTATTCGCACTCCCGCCCGGGAGTCCCAATCTGTGCTGCATGGTGGTGGCGAGAATTTGGGGGCCAAGCAGATCCTTCAATGGGAGGAATTGCCTCATCAAAGGACCGAAAGAGCGACATTGATCTCAATTCTAGTGCCTCAGACTTGTATCTGCTGCTTGAACGAGCAAGTATTGTAAGTATTGCATGCTTTGCATTGATTATTTGAGCCGCGATATATAATTCCTTTTCCCACTCTGTGACGATATGATTTCTAAGGTTCCTAGACGACCGGGAAGTGCAAAGGATAGACCAGATTTTTGATTCGTTCAAGACCATCTCCATGGCTGCCATGTGCGCGGTTTCACTGACTGATGAGTGCTACCAACAATGCGATATTCCTGACCCTTGAGGCATCCCCGAGTTACACAGCGACCTCGCCATCGATATGGATAAAAATAGCGATGCAGATGAGATTGGCAGTCAGCAAAGGATGATGGCCTTGCTCGGGTTTATACGAAGGAGCCAATCACGTCAGCTTACGTGGAGTTCAATATGAGTTTTGGCCCCAAGCCCTGTCGCCATGGGGAGCATAAGGAGCAGGATCATGGACGAGAACGGATGCCTGCGTCAGCAAACGGACGACCCAATCGACGCTCTGCATCATGCCAATCTGCTATCCATCATGGCGAAGGTGCCGCGATCGGCAGTGGAGATGTTGTAACTTGTTGCTCGCACAGCAAACCCGAAGCTTCGCCGCCTCAGCGAGTCAGACTGCCAATCAGGCTCCACTTTGCTGCGGCGGAGCAGATCCAGTGTGGACTGTGTACTTGTCGAGTACAGTATGGAGACTGGAAGGCCGACAAGGCAGCCTTTTTTAAGGACTGATAAGTCCCGTCTCACCCCCAAATTCTGACCAAGGCTCTGAACAGCAACTACCGAGCGCCCACTCGGCTTTCTACCTCAACACACCCTTCTCACTGGACCAGCATTATTGTCTAATCATGAGCTCGGTGGGTGTGCTCAACAGATCGGGGGAGCTGTGGCAGCAATCCACGGCTAAATGGCAGCAATCGACCACCAAATGGCAACAGTCGACGACAGAAGCCTGGCGTCGATCTGCGACCGCATGGCACGACTCGAAGGATCGATGCCACCAGACCACCATGGAAGCCTGGCACAAGTCGGCAGACTCATGGAAGCATTCCAAAGAAATGTGCCGCCAGTCGACCGCAGGCATGTTGGCCCGGTCTGCGAACAGAATCTACCAGTCAACAGACCGACTACAACACATGAATCTCCTTGAACCACAGCCCGAGCAGAAAAGGCCCCCTACCGAGCAGAGCTTCAAACCCAGCAATTTATCAACAACAAACATCTCTCAGGCCTCCAGGTCACCCCAAGCTGTGCAGCCAGCAGAAACAAGGTCTCTGCCTGAGACTAACGTATCACCACCCGAGACATCAGCACCGTCACCACCGTCAGCACTATCACAATCCTCTCCCGTGTCCTCAATATCCTCCCCGTCAATTCCATCTCCACAATCGCCGTCCGAGACCGGTACCGACTCGACGGCATCTTCGTCACTTTCAGTCGACTTGTCAATAAAAAGAAGACGCCCCGATGAGCAGATCCGGGGCCTGCTCAGATTTACCGAGCACGTATCCTCCCAAGTCGAAAAGGCAAAGCGGCTACGGGATGCCAAATCAATGCAGCTGGGTGAAATTGAACACAATTGGATCAACTCGACTATCGTCGATGCTGACGACTCGGCTCGAGAGTTGGCCGATCTCCTTGAGCCCTGTCGCTTGGATATGGCAAAACGCAAGGGAAAAGGCAAGATCAGTTCGACAAACCGGAAGCAGTGGAAATTCCAAGGTCGTGGACGTGCCGAAGAAAAACAAGCTCGCCTGGTTCGATATCAGTGTCGACTCGACCGAGTTTTGAGTCACCTCGGAAACCTCGAGATTTCTCGAGGGGCTTCAGCGGAAGAGCCTGGATCAAAGACTACTGCTGAACTTTCGGTTGCGGAGCCAGTGGCCAAATCTGCAGAGCTTTCAAGCGATGCCTCACCCGATGCCGTTGCAGAGCTGCCAAGTGATGTGTTGCCGAAGCTTGAAATTGCAGTAGCCGAACTTCCCTCGTCATCTGCTGTAATCACGCGAAAGCCTGTTCCCTTTATTGCAGAGCTGCCCGGCGAGTCGACCATCATATGCGTGCAACCCGCACAAATGGCAATAGACATACCCAAAATCATCGTTACCAGTACCCCAGACGAGTCATCATTTACTATAGGGGAAAGTCCAGATACACCTATCGCGAAACCCGAAAGCAAGGAATTGAACGAAATCTTGGCTTGGAAAGAGACACGAAATAGCATTCGCTTGCGGCAATCCGAGTCACTCTCCGAAATTGTCTCCAGGATGGAAAGCACAAGGTCCAAATGATCTTATCTGGCCAAATATCATTGTTTGTTTGATGACGTTGGAACTGGAAGCATTTGTATTAGCGTGGAGTTTCTGGTTAGAACAGCGCGATCATCTTGTCAAACACATATCTGGTACTCGTCGAGTCATGTCATGGATGTTCCGGGCCAACTTGACGCGACTATTTCCCACGAGTTATAGCCTTTGAATTCAAACAAATGGATGGGTATAGCTTCGTTGCTTCCAACTAATCTTATATACAATTCAGACCCTCAGACCCTCAATCACTCTGGCTTTTGCCCATATATGATATGTACCTTTGAATACAAATGGTTCGACAAATCTTTCAGTTCGTGGCGGACGCCTGCCAAAAGAGCTTCGATCCGCACCCGATCCCATCCAAGCATGCGTGTGAATAGCGCATAACTATAAGGTGGAACAGCCTCCAGCATGTTAACTTGATGATATCGTCCTAGCTCTTTCAGCTTGGGATTCTTGGGCCAAGGACTTTGCGGAATCTACATCTATATTAGTACGGGATGGTCGTGGAAGATTTCGGGGCGTTTACCTTGACGACCTCTTCTTTCACATTAATGAATCCGGCTGTTTCCATCTTCTCTCTCCAAGTGACAACGGATGCCATGTCCTTTCCGAATATCTTGGACCCTGCGTGTAATTGTGCCACAATCTCGAGCAAATTTGTTGCTTTCAGGTGTGTGTTGTCGTCGGAGTATGTATTGACTTCAATCGTGGACATCTCAAGCCATCCGTTTGGGTTCAGAAACTGAAACGCTTGTTGGAATAATGTGTCGTGATCCCGGATGGCGCCCTCCAGCTCACGACCGTGGATGAAGTCAAATGGCTGGCTGTATGACCAGGGTTGTTCGAAGTCGTCAATTTCAAAGCGGCAATTTGGTGGTACCCTGGATTCTTCGTCAGGATCACATGAACAGGAGACAGGGTGCGTCTCATGATTACCATGATGGTTGAATGGGACTGAAATCGATGCCTGCATCGGATTAACCATTAGGTACTCATTCCAGAAAATATCTGCCAGGACAGATACAGATGTGATCTCGTACCAACTACTTCTGTTTCGGGATGTTCACTGCAGCCGGGTTAGCAGGGAATGAATGCTTTTTGTAGGACCTGAACGCAGCTTACTCTGCAAAATCAATAGCCCATATCCCGGTTCCTGTACCAAGATCTAATACCCTCCTGGGGTTTTGTATTGGAGCAGCATGTAGCTCCCCTTTGAGGAGCATGAGATAAATATGGTGACTCTGTCATGGGCAGTTTGTTTAACGTTCGCTGCGTTGGACAGATCGACGAGGCTATAAGCACTAACCAGATCCAGACGATCTTGTTCTCGCTCATCATTGGGCTGCAGTCTGACGTTAGATCATGTTGATCCACCGAAGATTGATGGAGAGAAATGAGTTTACCAAGACATATTCGCCTTCATGGTAGGAGTGGTATCTGCGACCGTTCTGACACATCTAAGCTGGACATCCTGATCGCGGCATCGTCGCGGAGTAATTACCTCATATCTAGCTTGTTAGCGACGACTTGTCCAGCGAAAAAGCATTAAAAAAAACATAGATATCGCCATTTTCGCTGATTTCTGTGAAGGGAGAGACATACTGGTAGTTGATCGCCGTTGACGTGATACTGTTGGTGTAACTAGCGTCACTTAACCTTATCGGAGAATTAGCGCAGATAGACGGACATGCTCGCCACCGTATACTTACGACTCGGGATATGCTGAATCAACATCCGAAGACTACAAAGTAGACCAAATCAGCACTGCAATGACGCTCCCAACATAAAATCACACCCCCGGGCAGCACTAACATCGGGCTCGATGGTGTCCGAGCCATGTTGCATGTCGTGGTGCATCCCGCGCGGGTCGCGACGAGTGTGAGACTTCTCCGGCGGAGAGCTATTCAAGATTGGCAAAGAGCGAGGGATCAAAAAGGTGTGAGAAAACCGAAGGACTGCCAGTTGCTCAACAGCCACAACGACTGGAGTCTTATGACCCCTCCAGCTTTCACGACAGCTGTTAGTGTTCCAAAGTGTCGGGTCCAGCACTATTCAGCTTTTCACTGAACCACTGGTTTAGTGCTCCTGGATACTTTGTTTAACGAAGAAAGTGCCGTCCCGACGGCCTGGTTCAGGCTTGGCAGAAGGTTGCGAAAGGCTCTCACCGTCTCACGGGCATTAGTGAGCGACCAAGGACGGAGCGATCACTGGTGGCATTGAAAGGGGCCTCAGTGATTAGCCCACCTGTGTGTGTGTCGATCCGCAGGGCCAGGGAATGGCCGACGTCGGGTCCAATCACACCGACCGTGGTGGGGGGCGCTCGCAATGGGCGTTGAGTCTGAGAACTTGAGAAGGGCTGCGAATACAACGCTACAGTAGTTTCTTTTCTCCTTCTCAGGTCCTGGCTCCGCGGGGATAATCTTCCGTACTGAGAGAAGGTTAGATCTGTCACGATGATGCAAGGCGCTAAGCTCTTTTCATTTGATGCGGGCCTGAGCCTCTCTCAACGACCTTCCGAGGAACATCAAGATTGGCTGGGCAGGCTGTGTTTGAGATGAGAGTCATATCCAACGGAAAATAATTATTGAGCTGACCTTGCGGTGACGGTCAGTGAGGCCTTGGCCGGTGGCCAGTGGCCAGTGGCCACGGAATCATGGGAATCATGGCCTGCAGAGGCGAACCCAGTAGTCTGGGAGGTGCCACTCAAAGCGGAGATGGTCAAGGAGTCGCCCAGATTCTGATCACCGTAGAAGATAGCTTGGGCCCGCACTTTGGCTCAAAGGAGACTTGACATACCGTACCCGGCATACCGTCTTTCGGATAGTCGGAGGAAAATATGAGTGCACGCGTGCCAATTCCTGAGCCTTTCAGTAAAACTTTCTGGGTAGAAAAGGCAGAAATCTTCAACACAAACGCGAACTAAATAGAAGTACAAATGCATAAGTTGCGCAGAGTGTCACGTGTTCTGTATAGCGATCGAGTGGCTCATCTCTTCCAGTTGATCTTTTCGATTACACATTTGACAGAGTTGACTGGACTAGCGGCCAATTTGAACTTCGATCTTCTGAGCTCTCGATGTCTCAGTAAGAAGACCACGGGCTCATCACGAGCGGGATGCGCAGGGGAAACTCCTCGTAAATCAACTCTCGCTAGACCTTCTAGAACCTATCGACACATGAATAACAGTACGCTACTAGTTAACTATACTCTACGGCTATCGGGTACGCACTCCGTACATAGCTAGCCTGGATGCCTAGCTCATCTCCCGAAGCTTTCTGTACTGATGGACCTCAGTGGAACGAACTAAAGTAAAGAGTTACCCACAATCCACGACATGACTAGAGGGTTGTGGCTTGCGTGTATTGCCATCTCGTTGATGTGATACCTCTCAAAGGACTTCCCTGACCTCAGGACAAGACTAAGTCTCAGTAGTAAAGAGCTGTTTGATGTCCAGAAAGACCTACATAGATTGGGTTGACAACAAAGACACTTGACTATACATTGCTAGATGGATATTTGGTATTTAACAGCCTGAAGAGTCCGACTTCTTCAACTCCGGAAGCTATCTTAATCTTGATGCCTGATTTCGAAGGCAGTCAATGTTACTGCCTCGGTAGGCGAAATTGATGTCATTCATCCGTCCAGCTGTCAAGGCGCTCAATTTCCCCGTGAATCCTGCTTTCGGCCCTCCAATTTGTGGTTGATATGCTCACAGTCTTGATCCTGACACTTCTAACACCTCCGAAATAACCTCTATCATCAAATTGGACGCAAGAGACACCCTCAACCTGGGGTCTCCGCACCGACAACCATGGCCGCACCCGCTCGTTCTGCCCCCTCTCCGGCCGCTCTGCTTATATACCCAGCGACTTTGCTACTGGGATCTTTATTCTCCGTGATCTCACCAGTTGCTCGCGCTACAAGGCGGTCGTCTTCACTCCTCCCGCCGTCGTCCGCCCCGCTAGCACCTTCTCTCGCCGCCGACCTCCACCTCTCCGAAAACCCGGTCAACTACTTTGCCCGCAAGAATAATATCTTCAATCTCTACTTTGTGAAGATCGGATGGTTGTGGACCACAGCTGCTTTTGCCTCGCTACTCCTCTTCCAACCCGCGTACCGCGCCTCCTCCTCGCTCTCCCAGGCACAACAACAGACTCGTGTCCGACGCGCTCTCCAGGCCCTCCTACGCTATGCCATCGCTACCACGATATGGTATTTGATGACACAAGGGTTCTTCGGACCTGCTATCATTGATCGCAGCTTCGTTGTTACGGGCGGGAAGTGTGAGGAAGTGATGGATCGGGCAGAAAAGGTGGACTTGGGGGAGAGGCCCTCGGATCAGCTGGAGACCCTTTTCTCTGCTGCGGCCTGCAAAGCTGCAGGTGGAGCCTGGAAAGGTGGCCATGATATTAGTGGTCATGTATTTATGCTGGTGCTGGCTACGGCATTTCTGGCTCACGAGGCTGTCGGCGCTGGAGCATTCTCTGCATTTTCACCATCGACACGAGCCGTCGGGGAAAGTGGGCGTGAGCGCAAGGCAAGCGACCCGGTTGTCTCTGGAGAAGATGTCGACTCTGGACTGGCGAGAAAATGGTCGCTTCGCTTGGTTTGGGGTGTTGTTGGCTTGGGTTGGTGGATGCTTTTCATGACGGCTATCTGGTTTCATACATGGCTAGAAAAGGTGAGTTGTGTTCCGAGGCGACAACACAGCCGCTATTTCTTCCGCTAAACTGGAATACCATGCTGACAATGCTGCCTTACAGTGGTCTGGGTTGACCATCGCTCTAAGCTCTGTTTACCTCATCTACATTCTCCCGAGAAGACTCGCGCCATGGAGGGATATTGTGGGCGTTCCTGGGCTGTAGAAAGCATTGGAATTTCAACTTTGGTGCTTGTACATATTTTTTTTCTAGCGATAGACGTCATCGGCTCTTTACACGATCCTGCATCTGTGGTGAATTTTGCATCATAAACTTGCTTTTCGATCTCTTCATCAAGCTTTTATATTTGAACATCCGATGACAATGCCCCGATCCCTAGTATCCTGGCAGTCGCTGGCCATGCGGTAGCCGCTATCTAGGTGACGTCCTTGGGCTCAGGGCCGAAGTACCCTGCACAGAAGGCTAGATCAAGGAAAGTGTCAGAATAAAAACCACGCGTGGGCAATCCAAAACACGAACCGCACTCATTCGATATAAGAGGCCACTTACCACCAGGAATCAAAGCCGAGGCGTACATCACACGAGTGATGGGTCGCAGGTCGGCCGGGGTCAGACCTGCAGAGGTGGAGAGGTCCATATATGGATCCCATGCGACGATGATCGCATCGGACCAAGTCTTGAAGTCAACCGCTCTGTCCTTTTCTGCAGTCTGCTCCGATTCACACTGGAGGCCTATGCAAGTTCCAAATTCCCGGAAAGCCAAGCGAAACTTGATGCTCCGTTCAAGATACCGATTGATCTCGAAAAGGTCATCTGCAGAAAGTTGTCAGCGTATTCTGATAACCTGAGCCGATGCTCAGTGCGGTAAGAGAAGCCAGGGTTGATCTTACATAGCTGTTCGAAACACCTCGTGACGAGGCTTGATGCCCAGCTCTCTGTTTTCGAGAACCAGTGCGCCGTCCAAAGCGTCATGCCCAGATCCAACGGATCTTCGGAGACAAAATGCTCGCCCTTGCGTTCCATCACGCGTCTGTAGTCAGATATCTCCTCTTCCAGTATGTCGTCTCCATCACCCGCTGCAGAAGCTGTCGATTGAAGCAGACGGAAGGTGACGTATCCATCGATGGGATCCAGGTTTCCCTCCGAGCTCACGAGCGGCCTTGATAAATCCATGGACATCTTCCAGATCATCCGTGGACGCGCAGCCTTGCGGTCGACGAAGAACTTTGGGTGAATAGCGCGAGCTAGCTGCACGGCCTGTCGGTTGTAGTTCATGTCGCCGGATGCCATTGCCATCCGGTTGAGTGCAAACATCCACACGGTCAGATAGTGATGGTACTGCCCATCACAATCCGGCCCAGAGTCGTCAGCCTTTCCAATACGTAAGCCACCTCCAAGAGGGTTCTCATCTGTGGCTCCTGGTAATCGCGACCGCCCATCTCGTGTTCGACCCAGGACGTTGTGTACCGTTTCGATAAGCCGGCGTGCTAGCACAAGATATCGACCATCTTTTGACTTGTCATCCCCTGCGCGACTGTACTCTTTGTGCATGGTCAGCAGGTTGATGACTCCAAATGCGTCCGTCCACAAATATCGGCCACGATGACCACCTGATTCTGGAGGTGGAGTCCAACGCTCGGGCTCTGTAATGTCGGTGAAGTTGCCATAGATCGATTCCATTGCTTGTTCGAATCGGCCCACTTTGGGAGATGGGCTGCTAATCGGGAGGGCCATGTTGGTGATGCTTCTCGAATGGCTTCGAAAGCGGCCTGTTAGTGCTGATCTGGGGAAAGAAATGGGTAATGAATGGTGGAGCATTGAGCGACAGCTAAAGGTCATTTCCGTTGCTTCGCCAGCATTGTTCATTCGTAACCTCATCGAATGGCAGGTAGCTGTCGGTCGGTTGGACGAGATCTGTGGTTGGGATTTGCGGCGGCTGTGGCAAGGTAGGTGAAGTCATGATGACTACGCATTTACTCGAGCGTGATCTCACTTGCGACGGAGAATTCCCAAGCATTTGCTTTATCGAGATGGCAATTGTTTACAAAATGAAAGATCGAATGGTGCTTCAGTGCACCTCCCTTCTCAACGGTTCCATTTCATGCCCTCAATTTCGCTGCGACGTCTGTCAACATCCATGGCACCACTACAAGAGTTATTCAACAGGGCTGTAAAGCCCCTTCCAGAGATTGAGGATGCGTCCTTCGCATCCCACTTCGACTCTTTCGGGGATAAGCAAGTGATGCTCCTTGGTGATGGGAGTCACGGCACGTCTGAATTCTATCATGCACGTGCAGAAATCACAAAGCGGATGATCCAACATCATGGCTACACCATAGTTGCCGTGGAAGCGGACTGGCCAGATGCTGAAGCTATCGACCGATATGTTCGCTTACGGCCAGGTCCCAAAGCACAAATTGGAGGCAAGGCCAAGGGCTTCGAGCCTTTCAAAAGATTCCCAACTTGGATGTGGCGCAACCGCGAAATGCAAGAGTTCGTGGAATGGATGCGTGACTGGAATAGTACTCAGCCGCCCGAGAAACGTGCCGGCTTCTACGGCTTGGACTTGTACAGCATGGGCTCATCAATCCGTGCGGTGATAGAATATCTTGACCGTCTCGATTCGGAGGCCGGTAAGATGGCGCGGAAACGCTACGGCTGTCTGGAGCGATGGGTTGAAGACCCGTCTGCGTATGGCTTAGCTGCCGTCCGAGGAATGGAGAATTGCGAGCCTCAAGTGGTAAGCATGTTGCGAGATCTCCTCGCCAACAGACTCAAGTATCTCGATCTCGATCCACGTGATGGCGAAGAATACCAGAGTTCCTCGCAGAACGCATTTCTCGTCCGAGATGCTGAGCAGTACTACAAGTCAATGTACTGGAGCTCAGCTACTTCTTGGACGCTGCGCGACACGCACATGGTCGACACTTTGCAGCGTATCTTACAACATCGTCCACCGCCACAACACAAAGCTATTGTATGGGCACACAACTCTCACGTCGGTGACGCTCGGTTCACGAGCATGGGAAGCCGTCGGAATGAAGTCAACATCGGCCAGCTATGCCGAGAGCGCCTGGGCCGTGAGAATGTCGCTATTCTTGGATGTGGAACCCACACTGGCACTGTTGCAGCGGCCCACGAATGGGATGATGACATGGAAGTCATGTCCGTGAATCCATCCAGAAAAGACAGTTGGGAGATTGTGGCCCACAACACCGGCGTGCCTCGTTTCCTTCTAGATCTTCGACGCGAGCATATTGACCCGAATCTGCGGGATGCGCTCGCCAGAGAGAATCGCCTTGAGAGATTCATCGGCGTTATCTACCGCCCTGATACCGAGAGAATGTCGCACTATTCACAAGCTCAACTTCACCAACAGTTCGACGGTTACATTTGGTTCGATCGTACAGCGGCTGTCAAACCTCTCGAGGTCATTCAGCCCGTCACGCCGCTCGGGAGAGAGGAAACCTACCCATTTGGACTTTAAGGTCTTTCAGTTCTACTGCCTCAGAAAGGCAAGTACGGGCTCCTCAAAAAGTATCTGAGCATTTTCGACACTTAGAAGGTTCAAAAGTACTACTTGCTGAGCCCATCTAGAAAATCTACAAGCGCGATCATGAAAGTTCCGCGGATTGTACTCGAATAGCAACGTTTGATTTCGTAGAATTGTAGTCTATTTGAGCTTCTGGAGTAGCTAAGGTACAGCACTGCAGTAGCTTCCCTTTGGCTAGTAGAAATCTCATTCGTTATTCTAGGCCCTTGGCCGTGATCTCCAGGGCTGCGAACAAATGGCTTAAACCCTGTCAGCACAAGAGAATCGAAGTCTCCCTATCCAGTCACATCAGCAATTTGCAAGGGAGAAATTGTATCTTCAGCTACCCCATTTTCCCATCCGCCGGTACTTGAGTGAACGCTAGAAGCGGGACTCAAAAAACCAGTCGCTCAAGCCGAATCCCAATGGGCGTCAATGCCGTGCATTGAAGACATCCATGGTTAAGTATGCCCATATATTGTACACATTGCACGTAATATAACTTCCGGGATAAACAGCCCACAGCTCGCCATGTTGCCCCTTCTCATCGCCATGGAAGATTTGTTGAGTCTGGAGTAAGCTTCCAAGGATTTTCACATCCCAATGCCACAACCGGATAATTATCCAATCGGAAATATCTTTGGAAATGTAGTCAAGCCAATCTCGGCATAACAGAACTCTACAACTGAAAACTCGGGGCAGAGAGGAGTTTGAACAAGAACCTTAATGTTTTTGCCTTCTGGAAACCGTACCTAGTGGGTGAGGTGTCGATACTTCCCGGAAGGTCAGCCCAGTCCGTGGGATATTAGGAACTACCTACTGGGCCGAATTATGAAAATAATGTTTACCTTCTATTTTTTTTTTGGCTCGACATTTTGCCAGTCTTCGATTCCGAGATCCTTCGTAACGCTCAAACAAATATCTTATACGGATTTAAGTCTATACCTGCTTTTCGCAGTAGGCCATCTCGACCTTTCCAGGCGCCCAAAAGGAACCACTTCCGCTCCAAATGCAGACAAGGAATATCACGACTGAGAACAGCTGAAAGGACTCCGAACCCGGCCTGTACGATAAGAGTTGCGCTGCACAAGTTGTTAGAAAACAGACCAATCCCATTTTTCCCCAAGACAAAACTTACAATATCGTCAATACTCGAGTATAGTCCACAAACCAGTACTGCCAGTCCCATGAGGAAGACCAGGAAATTGATGATAGCAAAAGGCAGATTTTTCTTTGAAAACCACTTGCCCTTGCAAAGAAGCGTCAACCACATTATTGGAGGCAGATAGAAGGAGAAACCGGACGTAAACAGTGCCGAGATGATCGAGAGCAAGTCCGTGAAGAAAGGGATAGCTTCTGCGATAATCCATGCCACGATTGTGATGGCGGCGACGAAGATGATCCAGGTTATCCAACCCTTGGGCGTGTTGATATACCGAATCACACTGTTCTTGTAGACTCGAGTATGAAGCAAACGTCCAACAACGATCGAGTTGATGGAGCCCGAGATGAAGATGACTGGCAGGGCCACGCCAAAAGCAACTCGGCTCACCGTGGTCCCAGCCGAAAGAAGAGCTGGAGACTGAACATCAGGCCCAACAAATGCGTAGATAGTAGCTCCAGTCACGGTGTAAATGATGATCTCAATCAACCCTAACACCCAGATCGACTTGGTGAAATCCGTAGGAGTGTGCATCTCCTCCATGAAAGAGAATTGACACGTAGCAAAGGAATAGGCGAAGACGATATCTCCGATAGCGACATAGGCTTCCGTGAAGGTGACATTCTCTTTAGGAAAGGCAGACCAAGCTACTGCACCAAGACCACCTGGGGAGTTGCTTCCCTGGATACCTGTCGCGATGATCGTGATGCCGATAGCGATGAGAATGGAGGCAAAATCGATATAACCAAGAAGCGTGATGTCGGCGAACGAGGAAGGAATTGAGAGCAGGAAGAGAATGATTGCCGACACAATACCAAACACGAGAGAACAAATAGTGCTCTCTGTTATCGTAGCGAAAGCGATCGTGCCAGTGAGACAGTGCGAGCCCACCACGAAAATGAGCTGAATGACGAATACCGCAGAAAAGATTTCGTAGCCGACTCGGCCCAGCAACAAGCCGCCAACATCTCCATAATGTTGCACAGAAGGGAAGGCCAGCTTGACCTTGCCAATAATCCAGGACGTATAGACTGCAATCAAACCAATGCCAACGCAGCAGACGACACCAGCGATCATGCCCAAGGTTGCGAAGGCCTGGGGGATAGACAGGGCGCCTAGGGCAATGGCATCGACAATCAGCATCAAAGTGAGCTGCTTCCAAGATAGGCGGCTATATTTTGCTTCGCCAGCAGCTGCAATCTGCTGCTCAGCCTCGCTCAGATCGTAATCTTTGACATCTGAAGTTGGTAAGAGCGGAGGCACGTTTGATCCCTCCAAGGTTGCCTTTTTCCTTTGGGATTCGGCCATTGACACACCTGTGGCAGCGTAGGCCACGCTCTCAAGGTTGCTCATAATGCTTGACGGTCAATCTAGCATAGACACAGCAGCACTTCAAGGGCTACCATGTATACCCTACAACCCTCCAAAAGGGAATTGTAGATGCAGAGAAATGGTCTAGTAGTTGTGAGTCACCAGGGACACCGTCGGTCGCTCAAATTGAAAGCGACTTTGTTTAAACCTTCGGGTTCTATTCACCAGCAAGGGCCAGACTTGCCGCGGTGAGTAGTTGAAGAATTAGATTGCGCAAGGTCGAAGATTAGATTCTTGACTCGGACTGAACAACCCCACAATATTGTCAACAAATCAGATATTCAGCACAACCAAGTAGGCCTCTGCAAAGAAGATAGATCAGAGAACAGGAATCTTTTCCCACACTCCTTTCTTGCGGGGCTTTTCGATCCTCGATGTGAAATTTGCATGATCCACGCTGCAGAATTCTATAGATCCACAGCACGACGTCAGTGGCTTTGATTGGCCTACCGGTGATCGTGCCCCACGACAAGACAAGCGACCATTGGTGCACACGATTTTTCTTAGCTAAAATCATGGCGAGCTGCCCTGAGTCACGATCTGCGATTCTGTGACTGCCAAGTCGAGTGTTGAAAGATTCTCAGGTGGTGTGACATGATGCTATCCACAATGGGAGTATTTTAGGGAGGATACTGAAGGCTCACCATCCGACGTTGGCTTAATTGTACGGTTTGCGAAAGCGAGACCTCCGAATATTCTCAGAGCAAAAAATGACGTATATTGCACTTCTCACGATACGATGCTGGATACTCTGATCGGTTGCTTTGCGAGAGGCGGCTGCACGCTCGGTAAAATCTTTGTTGAGATGGCCTTCCGGTCTGTTTGTGAACCATAATATCAAGCATACCTTCGTACACCCTGTAGGTCCAAGGCTGAATTCTAGGTAGATAGTTGCTTAGAGCAGGAACCTGAATCCCCGTGTAACTGCTTGTCCCGGAAGTCCATGCTCTTCATTCTCATCCGCCTGTTCAGCCCCACACGTGATGTTTGTCCCTTCTTCTTGATCCAGTTGTTTGTTCAGACGTCCAAGAATAATGCGAATGACTGTTGCAAAGCAGATTGTCATGGCCGACATAGCTATGTTGTACGAGAATGCGGTTGTGTACCGAGGGCTTGCCGAGTCTGCGGGGAGCGTTTAGTGTCTGTCATAAAGAGTCATCCATATGCAACTTTCACATACCAGGATACAGATATGGGGTATAGATTTGGCAGACATTGCTCAGACAGTTGATAAGTGCCAAGGCTGCTGCTCGCTTTGCCGCAGGGCGAGGGAGAACTAAAGGATTGTTACTAAGTGCTCATTGTGAATGATTTGCATAGTGACAGACCATTCGAGATATATCCAAGTAGGACGACGTATCCGGCATAGATACCTCCGATCATCAGACACATTGCACTGATTGGAGACGTTAGCAGAATTTTTGCTAAACATTTTGGATGTCTGACTCACGTATATCGAGCCGCAAACTTTGTGGTAGACAGTGCAATCACAAATGAAGCAATGGCGATAATGGGTGGTAAAGCGATATGTAAATATCTCTCTCCTGTCTTGTCTGCATGCCATGCGTTTATTAAGACCACAATAGTACCGATCAGATATGGCGGCGTGG
Source organism: Penicillium simplicissimum (assembly GCA_024706585.1). Lineage (NCBI taxonomy): Eukaryota > Fungi > Ascomycota > Eurotiomycetes > Eurotiales > Aspergillaceae > Penicillium > Penicillium simplicissimum. The sequence continues at coordinate 1,920,981 of JAMZTW010000061.1, forward strand.
TAAGGAGCAGTGTGGTGACTTTGTCTTTTCCGAGACCAGACATGACACTTCATAATAAACTCGGTCAACACCAAGGACTTTCCATTCTTGGTTTGGAAAAGGCTGGCTCACATTGGGAAGAATGTTGTGACGGCTCCTGAGGCAGTACATCCATAAATTGCACCGAGTAGCAACCAGGCTTTATAGTCCCTAGAGCAAGCACGTCAGTTCAGCTCGGTGAATTGATCCCAATCTCTACATACTTAATAGCAAGTTTCGCTCCGTGGAACATGGACTGGTGTTTGCTATCAACCCAGTCTTCTTCGCCGATGTCTTCGGCGAGTCTCCAGGCCGCAAGCTCTTTTTCCTCATCAGTCAACCAGGTAGTTGTTCGTGGAAGATCAGGGATGATGAAGACGGAAATGATAGCGACAAATACCTGTGCGCATGTTAGTGTTTAAAGAAGCAATCTCAAGCCTGAGGACTCACAGTAATGGCTCCCTCAACGATAAATAGCCACCGCCATGCTGCAATCCCACGAGCGCCGTTGAGTCCATTGGTAATGCCAGCAGCAATCAAGCCGGAGAAAGCGCCGGAAAGCAGCGAGCCTGAGTATAAGAGAGCAGTTCTTTTGCCGAGTTCCTTTCGAGTATACCAAGCCGAGAGGAGGTAAAGGCAGCCTGGCTACATCCGTGTCAGTGTCAGCATAAAGCCGAGTCATTGATGGACCAATCTTACAAAATACGCGGCCTCGATAAAACCGAGGATGAATCGACAGGCCAGAAGTCCACCATAACTTTCCGTCGCGGCGGTTGCAGCAGAGATGATACCCCAGATGAACATACAGGCCGGAAGATAAATTGAAGGCTTGCCCAGTTTGTTCAAGATCATGTTTGAAGGCACTAGAAAAGTGTCAGCGAGAATGCACGCTCCAAACCCGACTTGATTCATTTTACCCTGCATCAACAAGTAACCAACAAACAAGATACTAACGGAGGTCTGGAACAGTTAGCTATAGCTTCAGATTTTGATATCCGTTAATTCACCTGATACTGATCGCCACGAAGCTTCAGATCTTTCTGCAGTCCAGCAAGCTTGGCAGCGGCAATGTTGTTCCGATCCAGGTAGTTCAGGATGTACATGATCACAATCATGATTAGGAGCCTAGTATCGATTTTGCGGACAAGCTTTTTCTCCAATTGTTGCCTCTCCTCCGGAGTCAACTCCCGGAGAAAAGCCGGCATTCCTTCCATCATTGGATTCGGGTCATTTTTGGTTGATGGTGTGTATTCCACATGGTCAGATGAGGTTCCCTTGGCGCCAGTCATATTGGCACGTACGGCGCACAATTCAGTAACCTAAGCTCGATTTTCGAAAACTAGTTGAGCTCAAGGGTATTCCCAAGCTTAGCCAAGCTCTTGGCTAGAGTTTGGGTTTTGTACTCCAGCTGTCTCGCTGGATAAGCGGGGCTTATCCGGGGAAAGTGCGGGGTTGAAGACGATCAGAAGCTCCTTGTCCCAGTCACACTCGGAAAAGCCCATCGGATAAGTCAATTCATCGGTGGATATGGTCCACCGTAAGACTGCATCAATAGATCTCGCTAGTTCTGCAAGTGACCTGAGCTGGTCGAAGGAGATATGTGAGAGGACTCGATTTTCATTCACTAGAGGGGAAGATATTATTGAATCATGTAGTAAACACGCGCTATAAGACCAACATACAGATCGTGGCACGACCAACCCTCATGCACGTTTTAAAAGGCACTGAAGTGCTCAATTTGGTGGCATGTGCCACTGGTCTCCAACTCTGAATCCTTCTGGAAAAGGATCGGTTGAGTCTAGGACGACCTGCTTGAAGCTGGTAATCCAAGCCCGACCTTTGACGGTTGGGAGTACAGCCGGGTACTTCCCAACCTTTGTGGTGCCCCTGATCCGGCTACTGAACTCAGTCCCAATAATGCTTCGATGCTTGAACACCTCTCCTTCTTGTATCTCGCCCCTGGAATGCATAACCGCTAACCGAGCAGAAGTTCCAGTGCCGCAGGGGCTTCGATCGAATCGACCAGGTGAGACCACAACAGCATTTGCAGCCACTTTCTCGCCATCCACTATTTTCACCGGCTCAGTGAACTCCAGCACGCTAAATCCCGTTACCCCAGGAAGTTCAGGATGCACGGGAGTATAAGCAGCTTCCGTTGCACGTTTGATTCTCTCCGCAATTTCCACCAGCAGAGGGGCTTGTTGATTGCAGACCATCAATCCCAGCGAAGCGGCATCAACCAAGACATACATCATCCCTCCATATGCGATATCGACCGACACCTGACCGATTCCAGGGACAATGATTCTATAGTCGAGTTCCAAAACAAACGAAGGGACGTTGTCAAATTCCACGCTTTGGCACTTTCCTGCCTTGCACTCGGCGGTGACCGTGACCAGCCCGGCAGCGGTGTCCAATGTCACCTCAGTAACGGGCTCCTTCATCGGAATCATTCCAGTCTCCAATAAGACGGTCGTTGTGCAGATGATGTTGGACCCAGACATGGGCGCGTATTCCTCGCTCTCCATGATCAAGAAGCCAGCATCTGCCCGTGGGTCGCATGGTGGAAGCACAAGATTTGTGTTCATGGACGCCCGGCCTCGAGGCTCGTTGAGAAGTAGTTGACGCAGGCTATCTTTCTTCTTTTCGAAATGCACAAGCTTGTCGAACATCGTCTTTCCGGGGACATCCAAGACGCCACCAGTGATCACGTCGCCCACTTCTCCTTCGGCATGACAGCCGACAACGTTTATCGAGCGTGAAAATGGCATGGTTGATCGGGCTTCAAGTCGCTGATCAGACAATACGTTTGAACAGATACGTGTTTTTGAATGTCAAGTTTTGTCCCTCACAATCTCAGAAATCCAGAGTAACATGGGCTTTGGCCCAATTATAACTGTACTCGTCCCGATCGGGAGTTTCCCTGATCTCCTGGCCATTTGGTCATCTGGTCGAAAGAGAAGGTGTTTCCGAGAACTGTTGGGAGCGCTCCCGTGTTATTTGCTTTTTGCGGGGAAGTTGAGAGACTCGCAATCCTCATGGCTGACGCTTTAAGCGCGGTGTAATTGCAACTTCTCTCATAGAGCGGTATTGGCACTGGTGCACAGGTCGGGATCTGAAAGGATAGCCCCGCAAAATATCACACTAAACCCCTGCATATCGGCGCTAAGCCCGATGATCTGAGATCATAGGCAAGCACAGGATTGAGCTATCAATCAACTCGTGTAAATCTGTAGGTAGAAACCTGGATGGTCAAAAACGACTAGGCGGCTCCAGCCTCCATCATTCGCGAGGCGACAAAGGTCCGATGCCAAGCTCGATCTCGTCATGTGGAGGGCAGTCATGCACGCATGACCAGCTGCACAGTTGCCACTTGCCAGTAACCCCTTTGGAGTGACGTTGCATATCGTATGCTATTTGCATAGACTTTTGGGCTTGTGCAAAAGTCGAAATGCGAAATCACATCCAGCGATCTTTCAAGTTTGCCCAGCGAGATAAGGACAGACCCCCCTAGCCGGTCACGTGGTCGGCCACCGCTGGGCGGGGAAAGTGCTCACGCCAGCTTCCCATCCTCGAGAAGATTCATCCGCTTCGTGATGCATTGTCATTCTCCAAAGACAGCTTCTGGAGCTTACGCGTGATAAAGTCGTGATGGCTTAAAACCGACATGGGAGCCCGATCGCGTACAGGGTGCTTCTCCTGTCGGCGTCGCAAGAAAAAATGTGACGAGACGAAGCCGATCTGTGCGGCCTGCGTGCGCAATGCCCTCAGCTGCGTCTGGCCAGACTCCAGCCCGCTAAATGCAAGTCCCGAGGTAGCGTCAACTCCGCAACAGCAAACGCAAATGCAAACATTCTCTGCCCGCCCAACCGCGTCTGACGCGTGGGCCCTCACCATTAGTGCGCCCAGGGACCTGCCATCTGTGACTATCCCTGCGTCTCCGTCCAATTTCCCTCTCTTGGGATCGGCGGCCTCGGGATCAGAGACGTGGAGGCTACTTGATCATTACTTGAATGATACGGCAAACCGTCTGGCATGCCTCCAAGATAGCGAAAATCCCTTTCTTCATACGATTGTACCAGTCGCACTCAATGACGAACTCATAATGAATTCAATCCTGGCCCTATCGGGTGTGCACATGATGCAGCGGCTGCCTCAATTGGACCTCGAAATGCAGTCTCTGACTTGGTCTCGGTATACACTTGCATTGCGACAACTCAGGATGGACTTATCAGAGACTTCTACCGTAGATGCTGCCTGGCGGGCTTTACTAGTCGTCTTAATATTCTATCTTCTAGAGGTAGGTGCAGTTTGTTCCATATCATCGCTGTCGCAATTGAAGACTAACACTGTTAAAAGGCCACAAGAGGTAATGACCCAAAAGCCATGCAGCGGCACCTCGATGGGGCTCACCATCTCATGGCTCATGTCCTTCGCTCTGTCGATACTCCCACGCAATCTAGTATTGTATCCTTCGCGACAGAACTTTATGTATACAATGCTGCCCTTGCATCTTTTACAACAAGCTCCCCGCCGGCTCTGATCATGCCCCCTAACGCTGGGTTGAATAGCCTTGGTGGTGCAAATCGCGAAGTAGGTGTCCTATGCGGCTGCGCCTACGAGCTTTTCATCTTAGTACCACAAGTGTCGGCTCTGCTTAGGAAATTCGGCTCCTATGATACCTCCGCCACCCCCTCCAGCGACACTCTTGTGATGGAGTATTGCAGTATACGAGCACAGATTGAAAACTGGGTACCTCGCAGCAACCAGCGGGAGTTGGTACTCTGCGCACAGCTCTACCAGCAGAGTCTTTTGCTGCTTCTGGACTATCGCTTTAGCCAATGTCCAACTGATGATATTGTCGACAATGCATTCTGGAAGCTCGATGCCATCATATCGCAGTTACCCCCAAATTCTCCCACTGCGACCACTGCGAATTGGCCACTCTTCGCCTTTGGAATTCATGCTCGGAAACCCGATCACAGAGAAATGATCCGCTCATACCTACAGTCTATCGTCGAATTTTTCGGCATGGGAGTGATGTCAACAGCGCTCAGGCAACTTGACGAGCTTTGGATGTCAGAGCCTGGCCAGGATGTGATAAGCAAGTTCTTTACGAATCAGAACGAAATGCTTTTGATTTGCTGAGTGATTAATATCAAGGCGTTGTTTCTTTATCTTCCTGTTCTATACCCTCGGAAACCTAGCAATGGAAAATGTTACCATTATATTAATGCGCTTTTCCTCCCCTCTCCGGTCCTCATGCTACTGTGATCGTGTCAGCAAAAAGGTTTTGTCTGGATAGAATCCTTGATCGTTGATTAGAAGATGAACCGCTCTGTGATTATTTGTTGGTTTATGTAGTCAGAGTTGTGAGCTTTCTGGTCACTTCTCTGCGCTCCGCTAGCAAACAACATTCACGCAATGTCCACTGGCAAATCCTTCCACAATGGCCTGAATGCTAGCTTGCTGGCGCTCAATACTCTCTGAGCTATACCAAGCCAGATGAGGCGAGAGCGTCAGATTCGGGATATCGCTCGAGAGCAATAGAGTGTTCTCCTTGGTGGCCGGCTCAACTGGAAACACATCCGTCGCATAACCGGCTATCCTTCTCGCTTTTAGAGCGGCAATTATAGCTTCCTCGTTGACGAGACCGCCTCGACCGACATTGACCACAATGCAATTAGACTGGACCAGTCGCAATTCCTCCTCAGAGATCATATTTGCCGTTGACTCGGTTAATGGGCAGGTCAAGATGAGGACGGTCGATTCCCGAAGTACGATTTCAAATGCTGCGCGTCCGTCTCGGATGCTTGCATTGGGTATGCCTCGTCGATCTGCGATCAAGACCCGCATACCCAAAGCTCGAGCAAACACTTCAATTTTTTGCCCTGTATGTCATAATATTTAGCGATGGTCTGTTTCAGTAACATTGACCGTACAATCGGGGTGCTGTCCATCTAGAACCTACCAATTTTGCCATATCCGATGATGCCCAAAATGTCTTGGCTGCATGGCGTCGGCAGTCGTTCATAAGCAGTCATCCCCGTAGAATCCAGCTGCCACTCCTGCCCAGACGTCACCCAATTATGCCCCCGAACAATATTCCGTTTGGCAGCGAAGTACAGCGCAATTGCATGTTCGGCAACAGCTTCTGTGGTTGCTGCGGGGGTATTACAAACGCGGATAGAGCGCGCCCGACATGCCTGGAGATCGATATGATCCACACCGACAATCGACACGCAAACCAACTTGAGATTGGGACATTGAGCGATAGTTTCGGCGGTTATGGGAACCGCGGAAGTGATTGCGATCGTGGCGTCACGGAGACGTTCTGCTACCTCGGTTGCTTTTGTGTTGAGGTATTCGATGAGAGTGTGGGGGTTATGGAAAGTTGGCATCGCATGCTGGCAAACGTCCAGTGCAACAATGACTTCAGGCATAGTTGGTGCTCGGCGTATTAGAGAGCTTCTTCCGACGTGAAAGAACGGTGTTCGAAGGGAACTTATGGAGCTTCGTGCAGACGATTGTGTTCTATGTCGGAACAACCCCACCGATTTCGGCAGCGACATGCGCTTGGCGGGGATCCATCGTTATCTGTGTTTAAGGCTTGGTCTCCGTATAGGTATGTCCTTCCGAGTCGTTGGTCAATATCCACTTATCTCAATTCAGTTCTTGAAGGGCGCAGGTATTTTGGGATATTTGTACATTGAATCTCGCTCGAGGGAATGATGCATTACAAGACAGTTCCACCTGTTCGAGTAGATAGTCGTTCATTCCTAGGTCATATATTCTAAAATGTCTAAGCAGAATCAACCCATTATCGTCTCCAGATTGCTTTCAATCATCAAGTCCAACCAGTATATGCCCAATCCCGAGTCTGCTCTGTCCCAGACCTCATGCACAATTTCCGAAATGCGCTGCATTGGCAATTTGGGGATAATCACGGTAAGCTCTGACAGTCGAGTATTGACTCGCCGCCTTCCCTGAGCAACATCAACATCCAGAGTATTCATACAAGCCAGTGGGTTCGCGCCTGGACCAAACACTGATTGGTTGGAGAACACAAGATCGCTAGAGATGCAAGTCAGGAGCACAAGCTGCATGAAGCGGGTGCCCGATGTAGACGGAAGCTGATCAAGAAGTGAGACAATGTGGAGCGCTAAGATGCGACGTGTATCTTCTGGGGACTTGACAGGAGAGTCCTCGGGGAAAAGAACGGAAAAGAGAGCTGGGACATCTGCATCGGGTCTCTGATTGAGGCTGAGTCGATCCTCCAGGATGTCTGGGAAGACGTGGTAGATCTGGAGAAGCCCCGCGCAGCGATAGGCCTCTGCCAATATTATGAAGTGGGCGGGGGGCGTATTGGTATCACCAATGTCCACGGGTCCACAGTAAGACGACAGTCCATTGAAGAGGATAGCTTCCTCCAGGCGCTCAGCTTTCTGCCGCAACTCAATCTCTTCGACTAAGTGGTCAAAATCGAATGATGCCAGATCAATAGTATCAACCCGGCTGCGGTACGAAATGCGTGCTGCCCGAACCACTCGGGCTGTTTTATAGAAGAGCCGCAGCGCCTTTGAGAGTGGGCCTGTCCAAGGGTGTGGAAGCGCTTGGCCATCAATGAGGTAGACGGAGGTTTCCGGATCAGGCCGCTCTAGGACACTCTCCTCATCCAGAAGTAGGGAGTCCTCTGCAACAAATGCAGCCAACATATTCCAATAAAGTAGACACTGTTGAAACAGCGGGTACTGCTTTGCGAAGAGCGAATTAGGGCTCTGGCACATCTGTTGTTGTTTGTTGAGATGATCCTTCGCCTCCTTAAGATATTCCAGCCCCAGATCAGCAGCATCGTGCCAGGCTGTAGTCAATCCAATCATGAGCAGGGCCAAAAAGAACTCATCATCTTGGTTGTCTCGATGCAGAGTACCAATTCGAGGGTTGTTGCGGAGGCAGGCAATCGCTTGCTGCTGCGTCTGTCTTCCAATAGCCCTCATACCCGGAAGATCGTTGGCTAGCGAGGCCGCAGCCATACTTTGGATAGCATAGTAAATTGCAGCATTCCGACTCCAAAGACGGCTAACTATGAGGCGAAAAGGATTTAATGGTGAGTCAAAAGATGACCATGCCTTGCACACATAGTCAAAGTAGTACTGTACAAGGATGGCTGGCAGTTGAATCAAGAAGGATGGTATCGGTGTGCTTGCGAGTCGCCGCCGCAAAATCGCCAGACTGTCATCCGACGCCGCTGGATTCTTGATGGCCGCTACGTTCGGAAACGGTTCCACTGTGGAAGATTTACCGACGGAAGGGTCGATATCTGGCGTTTGATTAAAGATCGTAGAGCTAGCTTCATCCCACAATTCTTGCAGATCCTTAGTGTTGCCCTTGTCGATAGTATGGCTAGTCTTGGTGTTTGATTGCCCTTGCTCTGACAAATTCAAGGGTGTCAGTTCTTCTGGAGAAGAGAGAATTGCCTGGTCTTTATCTAGTTGCTCTCCCTCTTTGAAGACATATCGCCATTCAAGAGGTTTCTTTTGATAGCCGGGGCAGGTGAACCCTTTCCGCAAGCATTCCTGGCAGCTGGGCTTTGTCTCATCACATCTGCGCTAGGTCGCATGTCAGTGAACGGAGTCATTCAGCTACAAGCATGGAATATAACATGATTTATTCAACTTACTCGCCGCTGCTTGCATCTTAGGCACCCTCCTTTTGATTTTGGTCTGCATCGATTGGGGTTCTTCTGCCCCTCTGGCCGAGGCATTGTCTTGCTCTTGTTGACTTGATGCATCGTCTTTATCCAACAAGAAGGGAATGAAATTCCCCAGGCTCTCGGAGAGCAACCCACATTCGTTGCTGTGTGGAGTCTGGTTTCGTTGTGGCGTCTTCACCTGATCGGCTCGGCTTCCTCTCCTCGCCGTCTACCCCGCACATGCCTTCCGGGTTAAGATGGACCTTACCGGATTATCACCGATTTGACGAACGCCTTGTGGCTGGCTGTTTGTGAAATATTTCATTGAGAGATTCAGGCTATTCCTTGTTGATGGAAAGGTCAATCATGGGGTCTCCTCCTCTTGTCTCCATATTCTCTGGAGGCCAACTGCTGGCGGGTTCTGTTTTCTTTTTGGGCGATCTGACCAATCGGGACAAAAAACGGCTCCCCGAGTTCAAACAGCCTCATCGAGAGCATCAACAAGTGATTGTTGCTGATTCAAAACGAAGAATCCACAAGATAAGGGTCGAATTTGGGGGCAACTACAACGATCAAGGAGAGATATATTTAGTTAGCTGGGGTGTTTGCCTAGCTCAATCTCCTGAAACCATAGGCATTGCTTACCATGAACCGATCTAGCACAAATACTGACGAAGCCTCGTTGTACATTCTTCTGGCTCTTCCAAAATCTGATAGTAAGAAAGGAACAACGAGATAGTGGCGAGCTTTTGAGCGGACCCACTTGAAGCAACTGTCTCCTTGTATATATGAGCGTGAGATTGAACGTAGGGATGGAAGGAAGCAATTGGTGCGTCACGTATCATGTGCGGAAGCCTTGGAGCTTGGAAGATTTCAAATATCTCTCAGCCCTGGTCATGCGTGTTAAACACAAAGAACACGAGAATGACTTTTCCATCTTATTGGTGCTGCTTCTTAACAGGCTATATTTGCCTGAGAGGGGAGCAGAAACAAAGCCGTTGGATAGGAACGGAAGTGGTTCTGGCAATGGAAACTCCCTTGAACCTTCCAGTGGTTCTATGGCCTTTCAGAATCGTCGCTTAATGGCGATCAAGAGCTAATTGCCCTCTTTTCTCGGCCGCTTGTTATCATTGGGTCTACAACCGAAACGGCTACGTGCATCCGCCACCCGCCACATCTTGCTGCCCGCAGCTGAAGATGCTGCCGAAAGCTTGTTAAGGGACACATCTGGGGATATTTCTCGCCTCATTCAGCTCTTATTATCCCAACTATTCGGAGCTTAAATTTAACAGTCTGATACAGTCTGAACCCACAGAAGCTTGGGATTAGCGTAGCCGCTGTGCATTAGCGTAACCGCGGCGCTTGGCGTCCATTATTGGAACTATCATCCCATACCTCGAGGAAGTGGACCCTGATCCACAATTTGAAACAACTTACAATACTGTCTCAAAGATCCATGGGAACTTTAAACTGTTAGAGGAATGTCTTCACAGCTTAATCAGCATTCGCCTCGCCGTATCAAACAACAGTTGAAAGAATATCTCCGCTCTGTGGGGACTACGTAGCCAGTCTGATAGCAGGAATTATGCACTGCCAAAGAGATCAAGACACTTATATCGTAGTTACGGGGCACTCCTGGATGTTCCCCGGGCTTATCACCAGTGCTCCCTGGGCCGGCTCCTCCGTAATGACTTTATCTCGCGTTGATTGACAGATCTCGAGCCCATGGCAACCTTAGTAATTATCGCGGCGCGTATGAGAGCCCGGATAGTAAAAAAGCCATCCATGGGGGAGCCATGAATCTTGATATCTGATTACAGGCTCTGAATCCCTCCGTGTTGTCCCTGCATCATCCGTGGTCGAATCAGAAGAAACTGATTGGCAGCTGGCTAATCGCCCCCTGATTTACCAAAAATCGCGATAATTTGACCAACTGGCTAGTGCATTGCCAAAAGTGGTACGATTACCATGGACCCTGGGTATGTCGTCCAGATACTCTGGTGAACAGAGGCAACTGATGCAATTTTACGCCTCAGGAGGCTCCATGATGCACTCCTTGATTGGTTCTAATAGTTTATGATCGGACAAAATACGCGGTTTCCATGGAGCATCGTGAACTTTATCGCTACCGTCAGCTATCATGCGGGGTAAAGAGTATCTACGAAGATCTGCCTATCTACATGACGATGTGTAGCAAATAGGCTTTTCTGAAGCTAGGTATTACTTTGCTCTCCGGCTGAGCCGTGCACGTCCAGGGTGTTTCGTATATAAACCGTCCATTATCGCTCGGAGGCTCAGTCTTTTCTCGTCCATTTCTCCATTCTTGTATGGACAGAAAAAAAAATACAACAATATCACCTATCATAAACTCGGTCCGTGTTGATCATGGCAACCAACTTCGAAAGTCCTCAACACCAGGACCCTACACCAAAATCACATTTTGTCGATCACGAGAAGATGAAATATGAGGCGGAGCTTGGTCAATCAGAGCCCGTTGCAGCCAATGGCTTGCTCGAAGCCTTGGGCTATGAACCTGAACTCACCAGGAACCGTTCAACTCTCCAGGTGGCCTTCATGTCCTTCGTCCTCGCATCCATCCCCTATGGACTAGCTACCACATTCATATATCCACTGGTTGGCGGAGGCCCTGTGAATATCATTTGGGGCTGGATGATCGTTTCACTGATTATCCTCTGTGTGGCGCTATCTCTTGGTGAGATCACTTCCGTATATCCTACCGCTGGTGGTGTCTACTACCAATCTTTCATGCTATCACCGCCGTCCTGTCGCCGGATAATTGCCTGGATTTGTGGCTGGTCATATGTGGTGGGAAATGTCATGATCACACTTGCAGTAAACTTTGGCTCCGCCCAATTTCTCATTGCTTGCGTGAACGTGTTTGAGACTTCACCAGGGGTTGGCATCTTCGAAGCAACAACATACCAAACCTTTCTCATCTTCCTAGCTATCACCCTTCTATGCAATGCAGTCTCCTCTCTGGGAAACAGATGGTTGCCGTATATTGACGTGAGTGCCGAAAACCGAACCCTTGATAACCATCGTTGACATTTCGAATCCTTCAGACATTCGCCATTTTTTGGACCTTCGCCGGTATCCTAGCTATCGTCATCTGTACCTTGGTCATTTCGAAAAATGGCAGACACAATGCTGAATATGTTTTTGGAAACTTTGAGCCTCAATCAGGCTGGCCAGTAGGCTGGTCTTTCTGTGTTGGTCTTCTACAAGCTGCATACACGACTTCTTCCACGGGAATGGTTATCTCGTGCGTGGAGCCCTGGGCCCTCTCCAACAACCAGCATGCTGACTCTGCTACAGGATGTGTGAAGAGGTCCAGAATCCATCAAAGCAAGTGCCAAAAGCAATTGTTGGTACCGTCATGTTGAACACCCTCGCTGGCTTTTTGTTCCTCATTCCCTTGGTATTTGTACTGCCCGACAGCCAGGAACTGATCGCACTTGTGTCGGGTCAGCCGGTGCCCAGCATCATGAAATCGGCAATCGGCAACTCAACGGGCGCATTCCTCCTTCTCGTCCCTTTGATCGTCCTCGCTATCATTTGTGGCATTGGCTGCACGACTACTGTGTCAAGATCAATCTGGGCGTTTGCACGAGATGGTGGAATCCCATATTCTAGGAAGTGGAGGCAAGTGAACAAGAGCCTGGACGTTCCCTTCAATGCCATGATGCTGGGCATGGTAGTCCAGATTGCGCTCGGCCTCATCTACTTCGGGTCCACCACTGCATTCAACGCCTTCTCTGGTGTTGGTGTCATTACCTTGACCGTCAGCTACGCATGTCCCATTGCAGTCTCCTTTCTAGGCGGTCGGAAGCAGATTAAAAACGGCAACTTCGATTTGGGCAAACTCGGTGCTGGGTGCAACATTGTGGCTCTCGGTGAGATCTCAAAATTTTTGACACATGTAGTAACAGCTTATGCTAATTTTCATATTGTCCTCCAGCTTGGAGCATACTTGCTGTTCCCCTATTCTGCATGCCCTCTTCGATCCCCGTCACTGCAGAGACGGTGAACTATGCCCCTGTGGTCTTCGTCGCGTTTATTCTTATTGCTACTGCTTGGTACTGGATTTGGGGAAACAGAAAATACGTTGGGCCACCCACAGTCGATGACGCTGTGATTGATATTCGATACTCAAGCGGATGAGACTGTTCGTACAGGGCGATCTTCAAGGCCATGGGGCTTGAACGAATATTCTCAGGACTGCAGGCGAGCGTTTATCATCGAGTGAATCTAGAAGTCTCGTACGCTTCAATACGATTATTTCATGGGTCTCAATAACGTGTAGCAGTTCAGTAATTTTCAGTGTGAAGTTTTGAAAAGAGAGGTGGAATGGGAGAACGGAAGGTAAGGAAGACAGCTAGGAAGTTGTGCCCAAAAGCACACTCGAAGGCGAAATAAGCTTGAGTCTCCCTGGTCCGTCGATTAGGCTTTCATTGACCGTGGACTGCTCCAATAACTCTAGCTAGAATAGCCCTGGTTACGGGAACTTCTCAATGGCTCCGTGATTAGATATGATTCAATTCCCAACCGTTCGCCTCGACACTGGACAGTAGTTGCGTCGCATAAAAATCGTTTTCGTCAGAGCGAAGCTCACTCGCCACGACGAAGCTGTTTCTCGATGAACTCGATCATGTAGTCAAACCCTTGCGGCTCTTTGATCCAGTGTCCATCTGCCTCAGCACCACTATAGTAATGCCATTCTGTTGGAACCTTCAGATCCTGGAGAATTCTGGCTGCCTGGTGGCCTAACCGGATGGAGACTACCGGGTCATCTCGTCCATGACTTAGGAGTACCGGGGTTGAAAGGATGGAGATATCAGTGGAGGCGTCGACTTGGGGAAGCCGAGGATCGTTGATAATGTTGCGGAACAATTCTGACATCTGTCGCTTGTTGTCAAGCTTACTGGGCTCGATCAGGGACTGGTTGCCGCCACTCTGTTGCAATAATTCCATCGCCTGCTGGCGCCTCGTCAAGTCTTCCGCCTTGTGAGCATAAGGGAGCCAGCCACAGAAGCCTATCACTCCGCCAAGGGGTTTATTGATTTGCCCGGGAGCGCAAAAGAAGGTCCAGAGTATGGTCGCCATGCCTTGACTGATCCCGCCCAGAAAGATGCGGCTGGCGTCACCGTCAAGTCGCGCAATCTCATCGGTCAGAAGCTTTGTAATATGGGAGACTGATTCTCTCAGGCCATCCACTGCTAGTTCCTGTTTCTCTTCAATGTTGTCGGTAGACCATGAATCGAACCAGGCCGACTCGTCTTCCTAAAACCTCGAGCTGTGGCGGGTCTTTGCAGTTGGAAAGACCCAACGCCAACTTGGCAGGGTGTCTGGTAAATTTTTCATGTTGGACGTTAAGGAAGTGAAGAGATCTTCGCAGAATTCTGGCCCGTTGCTTCCCCGGCCATGGAGGAATATGACCGTATGGGTATGCGTCTCCCGTGGAGCATGAATGTGAGGCTCGGGGAAGTCCATTTTGACTCAACTAGGGAATGCTGTACAGAATCTCAAACAGAGCATCACTCGGGGCGCATGAGTGTTCCAAATCGTTGAAATCCGCAGGTGGGGATTGAAAGTTGACAGTTGGCGAGGGATGAAAATGGCGGGGCATCAGCCTCGTCGGGAAGATGACATGCACTTCTTTCTGATTCGCGTCTTCGACCAAACTATCAACAACTAGCGCACGCACATACGTAGTGCATCCAGTCTAGTGAAACTACATTCTGCGTTACATAGTCATCCTAACAGGCAGCGATGTCTCAGTCAGCCGCAAGGAGGCGATCAAAAAGTTGATCAACAACAGACTCTGCTGGAGGAGCCAAGGCTCGAAAATAACTAGAGAAGCCAAAATAGAGTGGATACTGGATACAACAAGAGAATTGTATCTTCTATTCTTGTACAACATCACATTGCGAATAGACGCATTTTTGCAGTCATTGGAAATTCAATTGGGACCAGTGTAGCGGGTCCTAGTGCTATATCCTCAAGACAGAGAGATGTGGCCGATCCATAGGGTCAAGACACAAGCAAGGTGAATCTCCCAGTATTCTGTTCAAATGAAAAAGAACACTCGAGGAGAAGAGGTTAAGTGATTTTAAGTACAGTACTTGAGTCGATCGTAGTGTTGTGCTGTTGAAATCGGTTGGTGGCGGGGAGGGCCTGCTTAGTCATGTGACGTCAAACGCGTTTGTTTACATTTCGAGGAGCTACACTTCCACCCAACCTGACCTCACCGACTTTCCACTCCTCTCTGCTCCCCATCCATCTGCAATTGCCCTCGAACCAACATCGCAAATTTAACACAAATTATTGCCAATCTTCAGAACCCAATCACCTTCAGTCATGGCGGTCCGCCGCTCCGCCCGCCTGCGCAGTGCTAGCGCCCAGCCCTCTCCCGGTCCCGAGGTCAGTGTGCCCTGGCAACACCCCTCATGAGTCGTATACAAGACGTCACTGCATATGTGCTAGAAGCCAGCTAAGATGGTATGACTGGAATAGGCCCAGGAGTCGGCTTCTCGGCCCGACATTGGGAACAGACTTGCATCCGTCGAAGAACGCGTCGAGACTCCCAGCGATGACCACCCTTCCCTCCGAACCCCAGTCACCAAGAAGGGTCCCCAGAGAACCCCCAACGCGACTTCGCATCAAAAGATGGCGGATGCCAAGACTCCGACTCCCAGCTCGGCCGTTCGTCCACCACTCGAGGAAATGCACCCGAGCAAAGTCCAACAAAGCACAGCCAAGCGGGTCGACTCGGGGATGATCCTAGGCTTCAATCCTATTCAGAAAGACGCAAACGGCAACATCATGAAAACCAGCGCCATTCAAGACACTCCATCCAAGCTGAAGCCCTCCCCAGCACCCACCCAATATGGCACTCCAGGTTACGAGTTCAAGCGTGGCCAGGAGTCTCAGCTTAGCGATGAGGCTAAACATTTGATGGACAGTGTTCGCGGTGAAGTGGCACGAATCAAGGCGCAGATGATCCACGACAAGGCCAAGCAGGAACAGCAAGAGCACGAAGCCGAGCACATGCACGGCGACCGAAAGATTGCAAAGCCCAAGGGCAAGGCTGGCCGGTTTAGTGACGTGCACATGGCCGAGTTCAAGAAGATGGACTCAATTGCGGGACATCCCTCGTCATTCCGAGCTGCGCCAGGTCGCTTCCAGCCCGTGACGAAGTCTTTGAAGCGTACCAAATCCAAGGCACAGCTTGACGAACCCGAGCCTCAGAACTCCTCGCCTTCACGATCCGTGCCCAAGCCATTCCCAGAAACCGTGCCTGCTATCACAACCCCTACGGCCAAGCGCGCCAAGCCTAATCCAACGGAGAGCCCATCAATCATCCGCTCTCAGGTCGAGAAGGACAACGCAACCAAGAAGCCTGCTGGCCCGCGTCCCCGGCCAAGAATCACCAGCTCACTCATGACACCGACGCGGGCCTCGATGGCGCGTGCCGGACCCATCAGTCTTAAGGCTCCAAAGACCTCCTTGATTCCTTCTCTGGCACGATCTCCCTCTACCAAGGGCCTCGCGGCTCCCCATACTCCGCGTACTGAATTCAATCCACGATTCAAGAGTAGCCTACCCACGCTGAACAATCTCAAGTCCATTCTTCGCAAACGTCAGCCCTTGTTCTCCCGCGATCCCGCCAAGATCGCTGCCGGAACGCATGTGGCTGCTCCTGACTTTAACCCTGACTCGCTCTTTGGCACACGAGATGAACAGACCGATTCTGCGCCGACGCCGTCGCCAAAAAAGCACGTTGAATTCACCCCCAGCGTCAGGTCTCGCTACGACCTGGCTCAAGCGTCGCCATCCCGCTCCAAGGTTGCCGCCACTCCGTCTCGTTCTAACGCATCTGATATCGTCTACCCTACTCTTCCCACACTTACTCCAGACCACAATTCCGTTGATTCTGATGCGAACGAAGTCGACACAGTTTTTTCTCCCACCATTCGACACGTCCGCAAGTCGAATGCCGCCGCAGAGGAATCTGCATACCCAGAGCTTCCCGTTGTAGCTCATGGTATCGCGCATGGAATCGGTAACAAGAAGAGACACCGAGACCAGGTTGACGATGAGGACCTGCCGAATACCGAAGACACCGAAAATGTTCCCCCGGCTGACTCGCTGGCGGATGAACGCAGCACTAAGAGGCTGAAGAAATCGAATCCACCCACCCCAAGTCCTATCAAATCCCGACTCATTAAGACCCCCGTTCGCTCCTCCTCGATTCGTATGGGTACTCCCACTGGCACACCTGCTGAAGCCAAGCAAAAGTCTCGCGGTGTCCTCAGCCTCAGCCGTTTGAACATGCTCGCCAAGCCCAAGGGGCAAGCTTGAGCTTTCATGAAACGGTCGGGCAGACGCCTGGTGCGTTAGTCCATGTGTTGAGGTGCAGTGTCCCTGGACAAGTTTTCCTATGAACGCGAGCACCCTAGCACTCGAATTCAATTCTGCCAATGTCTTTTTTTCACATTTGTCTTGATGTCTGCCTCTGCGTCTTGTCGCATGGCATCGGTCATCTCTATTTCTGTTTTTTGTCGTGTATCTACGGACTACCTGGATTGGCTTGATCCTCACTCATACGTTTGATTCACTCTCCGTTTGAACCTGCTTTTCTCATTTCGGGGGCCTTCTGGGAGGGGGGGCAGGAAACCGGCGCTTGGGTTACAACTGCAAGTATTGTTTTTGGGCAGTATTGGTCTACACGCCAACATAGTATCTTTTCTGTCGGAGTTTGTGTTCTTGTGGAAATTTTTAGCCGTCCGAAGCAGTGATCGCATTTCGTTCTCCCTCGTGGTGTCCTCATCCTTTTGGGGTGTGTTCATTCGTGTCATCAGTGAATCTTGTTCTTTGTCGAGAATCCTGTTGACATGATATCACCATGTTGCGGATGACCGGAGTTTTCTACGGCGATTCTGTGATTTATTTTTCTGGAAAGGCTCAAATGATGAGATAATGACTTCAAGATTACGTGCGTTCATTCTACAGTAGCAGTTCCAAAGACTAGAAAGGGCCGAGCTGCCTAGATACTACTTGTGCTCTATCACGATATGTGAGACATCTCTTTAGATGGCTCAGGTATAATCTCGGGATAAAGTGTCTGAAGTTTTGCTTTGCTCTCGGACTTGCCACCATAGGAGCATATCCTTTGTATACGTAGGTAGGACCGTGAAATATGGACCTGAGATGACCCAAGCCTACAGGTACAGATCGAGGATTAAGCATTGCATGAGAAGCCTCCTAATCTATGTACATGCGAGATCATTCGTCGTGGAGAAAAAGTGGAAAGGATAAAAATACACGAAGGGGTTGAAGAAAGTCCACGTCTCGTAGCAGCTGCGCGACGAAAGCCAAAATACCATCCGTAAAGAACCGATGAAAACAGGAACTATCCGCTGAGTGATGCACGAGGAATTATTTTGGGGGGATGTAGCAAGGGGGATAAAAATGTCGGGGATAAAAAAAAGGTAAAGATAAGGAAGTGATGGGGATAAGAATAGTGGACGTGACGATCGTGGTGAAGTGGAATTAAAGGGAGATGGGGAAGGCACCAAGTGCCTGGGTCATGGTGGTCGAGTAGGACTCGAGATGCAGACTGAGTGGCAAAGGTGCAAGAGGCGATCAATTTTTCATCGTGGCCAAGAATGAGTCCAGATTGTACTCTTCTTGGTACTGTCGGTCATCCCAGAGTTCGCCGAGGTCATCGAGCCAGCCCTTCTTGCCCTTCTCCTTGACTTCGCCGTCGATGTCGACCATATCAACTTCGTTGCCGGTCGGCTCGACTGGTTTCTCGGCTGTTTCTGCCGTTTCGCCTAGGCTGAAGAGATCCAGGAGTTGGTCTGTGTCCATGGTGCCGAGGCCGGCGTTTTGTTGATTGACCACGGTGGAGGCGACATCGATCTTGAATCGTTGCAGGCTGTAAGGAGATTCGTGTTAGTTATCATGGTCATTGTTCGCACAGATAGTTGTAGGAACTTACTTCAAGATTTTCTCCTCCAAAGTACCACGGGTGATCAGACGGTAGACGTTGACGACCTTCTTCTGGCCGATACGATGAGCGCGGTCCATAGCCTGGATATCTTTCTGCGGGTTCCAGTCATGCTCAACGAAGATGACAGTGTCAGCTCCAGTGAGGTTGAGACCTAGACCACCGACACTAGTAGTCAACAGTAGGACATCGTAACTTGGATCGGTATTGAAACGGTTGACAATGTCCTGTCGCTTCGTGGCCTCGACGCCTCCGTCCAGACGAAGGTACTGAACAGACGGGAGCAATTTCTTGAGAACATCGTTTTGCACAATATCAAGCATCTCCTTCATCTGACAGAAGACCAAGGCACGATGTGGGCTGACATAGCTTGCGCCGGTGTCCAGCTCTCCCTCGGCCGAAGGATCGAGACCAATGCCGCAGTCAATCAGCAAGTCACGCAAAGCAGAGAGCTTGGGCGCATGTGCCACGTCTCGAATGTTGGACTTCTTGGCTGACAAGTAGGACTGAACTTCATTGTACTGCTTGTGGCCTTCCTTGACTACTAGCGCGGGCGAATTGCACAGACGGCGCATGTATTGCAGGGCCTGGAAGATGTGCTCCTTGTCGGAGCGCTCTGTGCTGCCAACCTTCTCTTGAAGCTCCTTCTGCTCCTTCTTGGAGAAGTCTTCGAAGAGCTTCTTCTGTAGGTCACTCGGGTCGCAGTAGTAGTTCTGAATGATCTTGGGTGGCAGATCATTCAAAACCTCTTCCTTCAGACGGCGAAGCAAGAATGGCAGCACCTGCTTGTGCAGAGCTTCGATCGCAAGAGCACCA
This sequence comes from Penicillium simplicissimum, assembly GCA_024706585.1. Taxonomy (NCBI): domain Eukaryota; kingdom Fungi; phylum Ascomycota; class Eurotiomycetes; order Eurotiales; family Aspergillaceae; genus Penicillium; species Penicillium simplicissimum. The sequence continues at coordinate 1,940,540 of JAMZTW010000061.1, forward strand.
GCCTCCTGCTCTTTAGAGGAGGACTTGCTGAAGCGACTAGCCGCGATGGGCTTGGCGAAGCGGTCCAGGAAGACCTTTTCGGTGCCTAGGAAGCCAGGCATCAAAAAGTCGAACAATGACCAAAGTTCAAGCACGTTGTTCTGGATAGGTGTGCCAGAGAGAATCAAGCGATGGTTGCTCATCAACTTTTTCACGGAGAGGGTGATCTTTGCCTTGGGGTTCTTGATGAGGTGACCTTCATCGAGAACGCAGTAGTTCCAGTTAATAGCACCGAGCAGGTCATTGTCATTGCGGCAGACATCGTAAGATGTCACGACCACGTCTGCCTCTGCAAGCATGGGCTGAATTCTGGCACGCTCCGAAGGGGGGCCGACATATGCGATGCAGTTCAGGAATGGTGCATATTGCTTGACCTCCTGTTGCCAGTGACCAGAGAGAGACGGTGGGCAAACTATCAAGCTTGGGAGCTTGCGAGAATCTTGCGCTTGGCTCTTCGAATACTCCTCGGCCCGCATGTGGTGATCGCTGGCAACAATGCAGATGGTCTGAAGAGTCTTACCGAGGCCCATGTCGTCACAGAGAATGCCGTGAAGGTTGTAACGGTTGAGGAAGGCGAGCCAGTTGACACCATCTTGTTGGTAGGATCGCAGTTCAGCTTTAATGGCGACGGGGATTTGAAAGGGTTCCACCTTGCGCGCATCCAGCATCTGGGACATGAACTTTCTTTCACGGTCGCGGCCCTTGAGCAACTCCTCCGACAGGCCAGGAGGGTCAGGGATACCTGCCTCCAAAGGAACCAGCTTGACGAGCGTCGCGAAAGAGGTAGTAGCCAGCAACCGGGTATCATTGTCAGAGTCGCTCATGCGACCGAGGACGGGGACAATGAGGAAGATGACGTAGGGCAAGATACCATCCTCCATGACATGGATCAGATGGTAAATACACTCGATAGCACCTTGGCGGTGATGGACATCCAGGGCGTTATTGATTGTTGGCAGCACCTTCTCAACCAGCATCGTCATGCCATCGACAGTGATGACACTGCAAATTGTCGCGAAACACTTGGCAGCTGCGTAGCGAATGACAGCCAACCGGCACTGCAAAGCCTTGGCAATAAGCGGCATCAGACCAATGACCCAAGGGTAAAGACCAGGGTCGAACTTGGGGAGGAGGGCACGAAGGGTGGAGAGACCATCTACAACCTCCTGGCCGAGTTCGTTGTCAGGATTCGTGATGTTGTCCGGCAGATCACCTTCCAGGGCGTCTTTCAAAGGTCGCTCCACAAGAGATGCCAAGTTGGGTATCTTCTCCATGAGTTGAGCGCCAAACTTGACAGTCAATTGCTCAAGAGCATCCTTGGCACCTCGCCGCATGATCCGGGCCTCTTTGGCCTCCCGTTCGAACTTGGCGGCATCGGGATGATCCCGTCGGTCCTCTTCTTTGCGAAGCGACAAGATGGATTTCTCCAACTGAGCGTTGTGCGAGAACTCGGGTGTTTCAGAAGTATCCACGCAGCAATACTTGACCAGGTTACCGATGATCTTATCAACCGGTCCGCGCTTCGTCGCGGCAGTGTAGTGCTCGATCAAGCTGGCAACTGCAGTTGCAGACCGTTGTTGAAGTTCGACATTCTCCTCTTTCTTAACGCTGTCCATCATACTCTTAATAATGTGGCCAGGTTTCTTGGGAATGTCCCGCATGGCAACCAGTGCGCCCGCTGCTGCGGCGAGAACACGCATGTCCCGTTGCTCTCTCATGGCTCGTGCCTCCTCGACTGCGTACTGCGCCGTAGTGCGAGTATCGGTTAGGACCTGGGTAGCTGTGATACGCTGAGCTGGTGTCAGGTTCTTCTTCAAACGGTCGAAATCCGAACCAATGATCTTCTCTGCGTCAGCCAGGGAGAACGCGTTGGGACCAGCTTCGGGGTCGCCCTGGACAACGACGGCAAGCGTAGGCAACCGGGAGGGCGCAACGTGAGCGTGGTCTCGGAAGGTGTTCAGCAGTGAATGACACTGTGCGCGTGCAACATGCAGGTAGCAGGAAATATCGGAGTACCAGGAGGGCCGCTCGCCTTCGATGATGGGACGGAGACGATCGCACAGAGACGTTGAATACTTGCTTTCCGGGCCAGCAATTCGGGCATATTCCTCCATTACCATAGCAGACGCCAGCTGAGAAGTAGAGGCCGGATGGGTAAAGCCATCCAGAATTGCTGGCCAGAGGGAGGGGAGCTCATGCTTGTCCCAAAAGGAGAGCAGCTCGCCTAGTGCTTTTGCTGCATGGATCTTGGACCTTAGCATAGTGTCGGCGCCAACGAGATCAATATCACCAGACAGCATATGTCCATCGACATTGTGTGCTGAAGGGGGAGGGAGCTCTTTCTTCTCCGACTTGCGTCTGCGGCCAGCCTTGGCCTCAGTTCCGCCAGGGGTAGTTGTGGTCGGCGAGGATGGCTTGCCAGCAAGAGGAGCAGCGAGTGAGAAAGGCACTCCGGATGGCTTGATGAATAGAGAGGCATTCATGGGGATGGGGTAACGCGGAACGCCGAAGGGTCCAAGAGTCAAGGTGACAAGCGGCTCAACAGAGCTCGAAAGCTCCGTGGCCTGCGCAAATGATCCACAGAGCTCAATCGCTTTCAGTAGCTCCGACCAAACTTGCAATGATAGTTTGAGAACACCCTCGTTGCGTTCCACAAGCAAGTTTTGAAAGATTAACCTCAGCGCCTTTCCATCCACCCAGTCTGTGCTCCCTTCTCCCTCCAGCTTCAGGAACGTCATGAGAGCGCGAAGTACAGCGGAACGAACGCTCGTGATGGTATGCCGCAGGAACGGATAGAGACGGGGAACCAAATTGCCGAAGGAGGCTTCCGGGTCATCCGCTGCATTCGCCTTCATCGCGTCCAGTACTTGAGTAAAGGTACACAACTTGGCAAGAAGATCCATGACAGATCCTGTGCTGGCGCTGAGATCGTCCTGGAGATTGGAGAGGCATTCCCAGACGATGTTCATCAGAGTGCCAAGAGTACTTGCTCGGGAGGTGACAAATTCTTCGGCAATAGGCACAAGCGTGGCAGCACTGACGGCGCGCACATCGTCATCAAAGTCTGCCAGGCCTTTCATGACGGCTTCGAGAACCCCATCCATCATCAACGGGTACTTGAGAAGTACGTCCTTGCGAATGGCAACCAGGTATCGGAGACCAATCATGCCACCATGGCAGACCTCCCACACAGGACGATCAAGATCCAGATCTTTTTGCATGATGATCCGGTATAGGCATCGGTAGACTAGTCGAACAGACCTGGGCGACAGGTGGGACAGGAGAGCTCCGAGAGTCTGGCCCACGGTTTCACGGATGGGGGCAACGACATTATCCGAGATGTAATCGCCGAATCGATCCAGGATGAGAACGCACACTAGACGGCACGCGAGATCATCTAAATATCGACGGTTCAGACAGTCATTTTCTTGACGAGTCTTGCCCTCCACTCGGCCGGCTCCGGCGCCTTGCACCCTGATTATCTCTCGGAGAGCCATTGCTGCACCATGGCGCACCTCCCAGTTGGGATCGAAAATGTCCACGGAGAGGAATTCACACATGCATTCCAAAGGCCATCCAGCACCCTGGTCCACAATGTCAGGCTGAATTATGGGCTTCTCCGGGGCAATAGGCCCTTTGAACTCGGAGACAATTTTGGAATCGTCGTCGCCAGCGGAGCGATCGAGCGAAAAATAGTCGGGCTTGACTTCGCCATTCTGACCGTCGCCGTTCTCTGTTTTGATGGGATGGGGCGTCGGCGCGATTGGAGTGGTGACATTCTCCGATGTCCGGCGTGAAGACGACAAATCCACCACACGCACCTTGTTCGCTCCCATCTTGGCGCTGTGTTTATTTTTGCGTTTGAGCTGATTCAATTGCCGCTTGCTTAGTCCGGACTCTTCCAGTTTGGAAGTTTCGCTGGGCGAGGATGGCCGATGAGAGGCCGCATCCTGTAGGCTATTCTCGCGGGAGAATGGAAGGGAAGATGTCGATCCTTCTTTTTTGGGACCTGGCGTGGCAGGTTTTGGAATGACAATGTCGCCCAGGTCAAGGTCATCTTCGAGATACTCTCCTTCCAGGCCTAAACGACCAAATAGTGTCTTCTTTTGATGCTGGAGACGAGCTGCCGGGTCCATTGCCGCGAGGGAGTATTCGTACTCCTTGCCGGCACTACCGAGGAGCCGTTTGCCATGCTTCAAGATAGAGGCAATGTCTAACGTCTCCAGGTCGAGGAGCGGTTCTGACGTCGAGGGGGTCTCCTCGGGTTTCACCTCGGGCTTGATCTCCACATCGTCGTCGTCGGCTGCAGACTTGATGGGCAAGCCATCATCCTTGTTCGGATCAAAGACATCTGCATTAGTGACGATCAGTCCAATTGCCCGGGCAGCAGCGGTTCGAGTATCCCAGGACTTGGAGCGAAGATATGGTAGAATGCGGCCCAGGAGATTGAATAGTTCGTCTGGATGCTGTTTCTGAACATCTGCCAGTTGCTGGGCCGCAGTGTTCCGAATCAACTGCGTACTGCCAGTTTCCAGCAATCTACATAGTTGATTAGTCAGTGACTTGAAGGATGGAAATCATGTGATCCGGTTCGAATGTCAAGTACTCACGTAACCAGGCGGTCGAGTCTGCGGCCAAGTTAGTATCATGTGACTGACGCGTCATGATTGGAGGCGGGCACTTACCGGGAAGTCATGGCGACCCGTCACTCTGATGCCGACCAGCACCACGTCGAATTAATAGTAGTCGCAGTCAAAACAGTAAGTGAGCCAAGAGAGAGATGAACTGATTTCGCGTCAGGCAGGCAAGGTAAAAGGCGATCCAATAGAAAGCAGACGAACGCCCCAACACCAGAGTGCCGCCGGAGGCTGAGTCAGCAGGGAGGATTAGATTCAGTACACTGGAAGAGGAGATTCGAGGTCACGCAGCTGGGTTTATATCATTGGGGGGCTTCTGCCCGGCGCGCCGGTCCATGTTTGGGTGTGCGGCGCTAGTCTTTTTCGGGTCTAGCGGTGGTTGGGCCTCCACTCTCGCCCTCTCAGGTTTTTCTGGTCACGTGCACCTCGCGTTTAAGGATCGCCTTTTGAGTTTGCAGCTGCAGACACGAAAAAGCAGCCCCCTGGTGCCATCGATTGGATCACAGAACAAGTGCCCTTCAGGCATGCTGTTTTCAGAGCTTTTCACAGATAACTGGATCGATATTCATTCTTCTTTCACTTGCACCTGTGACTCATTCTGGGTGGATGACATAGACTACAATCCTTTCAGTCCTCGACAATGCCAAGACATGCCAGATGGCCTCATGGGCATCAAGGATTCCCACAATGATCAAAGGGATCACCAAGTATGCATTGTTATACTGTTAGATCGAACTCATATATTGTTCTACAGCTTTACTTGGTTTAATTCTGAAGTCTCATATGCTTAACTTGGTGACTCTTGGTGTCACCAATAGACTTGTTCGTGTTGCAAATTGACGGGAGCTAGTAGCATATCCACACTCGATTAGAAGATATATACCTACGTTCGCATTCAGCTTGGATCCATTCGAATGCCGTGCTTCCAGTCCTATGAAATCAGATGGCAGCTGAGCTTTATGGTTTATCCTGCATACCTACCTAGTACATGAGAGATTGTTGATCCCAGGTACCTATGGAAATCCTATCTTATTTGACCCCAATGGATTACATGGATCTCCGTGCGGGCATAGAGCAGGGCTGCTGCGGGTAGGTTATCTCCAGTCCAAGCGCAACTTACAGCCCTGGTAACCATAGGTACCCGCGGATCTTCATATTCCGATAGTGATAACATATATCCACCCCGGCAACCTTGGAAGAGGTCTGCAATTGAAGTTTTTGCATTCAAACTTAGGTACCTATCGACATAAGCTAGAAGCTTGGGTGTTCGTACTTCCTTGTCCTCTCGGCTCTGGAGGTTCTACCTAAGGACGGGTAGGTTGTTGAGCAAATCCCAGCCTACCTATTGAACTCGGTCTGACCGCAACCTTAGCTACAACCCATCCATACTGGAACGCTAACCTTATCACAGCGCACCTTGTCGTGGTAAAACGGACATAGTATCATTCCAAAAACAAGACCAAATGGTCGGAAAATCGAGCATTTCTATACAGTAACAGGCTCCCGGAAATTGGCTCCGGCGAGCAGACACAAGGATCACACGCATCCAGAAGAAGAAAGAACCATCACGCCCTGATTTTGCTCCTCTCTTTCTTATGATCGCTGCGCCGCAAGTACAGCGTTCGTCTCCTCTTCCTTTCCAAGTAGACCCAGGCTCCGGATTTGCTCAGCCTTGGGGGCGTTCTCGCGGGGGTGGGCAGCCTCGGCCTTGCGGTATGCGGCCTGCATCTTCATTGTGCGGAAAGCCTATTTCCAAAGTGTCACAATTAGCCATAATCTCAGCAAGTCCAAGCAAAACAACCCCAGTCGTCAAGGTCCCAAACATACCTCTTTCCGGTGGTGGAGGCACTCCCAGTAGTCTTCCAGCGCCGGGGTGCACTTCTTCTTGCCAGACTCGCCCTCACCAGAGTTCACAACGTAGCATCCGAGAACCTCTTGCCAGAAGGGGTAGCAGCGGGAGGGACCTAGAGAGTGACAAAGCCGAGTCAGTCAGGGTAATTCATGGGAGCGAGGAGGGTCTCTGCAAGAGGGTCTCTGCAAGAGGTGACCCAGCAAGCCACCACCCGCGGACGAGCCACGCCTCGGGAGACAGATCGTGAGCGCACATACCGCCATTAAGACCGTGTCCAGAAGCCATTGTTGAGTTAAATTGAACGAATTGGCAGCGTTGGTGGGCGGGGAGGCAGCAAGAAGGTGGTGAGGTCGTTGGCGGATGCGACGCTTTCCCTTTCGTTTCCGACATGGCCCGTGCGCCCCGCCGTATGCACCGAGCGACGTGCGGGTTGACGTCGCTAGTATGAGGACACCTCATCTTCCTGTCTTTCACCCGTGCGATCGCCATGGCTCCTCTAGAAGGACTATCGGATGCTCATGCGATTCTGCTAGCAACACACATTTGTGCTACTGGTGATTTGACCGACTTACCAGCCTTGCAGGCACACTACCCCCATTGTTTTCCACTGGAACGCCTCCTACGCATTATCTTGACCTATCTCCCCGAGAGCACAGAACCTTCTACCTATGTGTCAGTCCTCCAGCAGCTGACCCAAGATCCTTCCTTGGTTTTTGAAGACCCCACAATCGATATATCGGCCGTTAAAGACTTGTCTGAGGCAGTGGCGCGGAAACGTGTTCGGAGGCTTCGTCTGCGGCCGCTGAAGCGCGAGGACGAGGAGGACGAAGTCCTCTCTGCGGACCACTTGACTCAGTTCCTCATCCACCGAGCATATTTGATTGATACTGAAACTGCTCTGCAGCCCCTCATCCTGGGCCTCCTCCTTCCCTTCTATGAACAGCGGCCGATCCTTCGAACATGGTTGATCTCAAGTCTACTACCAGCTCTGCGGCTCAATTACGAATACTACCCCAACCGTGACGAAACAATATCGCTGGAAACACTGGAGTTGATGGACGATCAGACCGCGATCAATGTTCTTCTATCGATAACTGGCTCCGAGGGCAACAACATGGATTTGGTCACAAACTTAAGGGGTTTGATTGGCCCATGGCTATATGGTAGCAATCGCGCAAAGAGACGCAGATTGAATGAATCTGCGCATAAGAACTCGATATCCTTTGTTCAAGGGACGCCCAAACCCCAACCCACTGAATTGGCTGGCTGGGAATACGTGAACGAGTGGCTATTGTCACGAAGCCTCGTCGATCACAGCAGCGTCGTTGGTGCTTTCACAAACTGGAATGGCCCCGCAGATATTGATTTAGGGGGTTATGATGACCAAGGAAATCAGGTGTCGGCCGACAAGCAAAAAGAATTGTTAACCCGGTACGGCCAGTCTGGATTGTCTGTGGTCTATGCCCATGCAGATTCATCACAGGCTGCATTGGATGGATCATTCCAAGTTGTGGCACGAGTCGCCAAACTCCTTGAGCTGGAAGAATTCTCATACTTGAATTCGCCCGTCTCAGACCTTCCATCTGTGGACTATGATACAGAGCCGATCTCTTCAACGTCACGGGCCTCGCTGTTACAGAACGCCCTCCTAGCACATGCAAATCCATTGACACTGCCGTCACCATCGTCGATCTCTTTCCTGAGTGCATTGCTTCTCTCTCTGCGCATATTGGCCCAGCTTGGTCATCTGCTTCCGTGTCGAGCTGCTGCGAACATTTGCCTGCATAGCAGTGAAGACCTGCAATTAGCAGAGCTAAAAAGCGTGATATCATCAGCTATCAAACAGCAACGGTCGAGACACAATTGGGAATCTGTTCGTCTGCAGCTACTGTGGCTTCGAGATTGGCAAGCAGATCATTCTGAGAACGAATGGGATGAGCCTTCCACCCACCATGGGCTGTTCTGGAAAATTTCACGGGACACAGTCGAGACGGAAATTCTCAAGGCTCTTCTCAGCGCCCGGGGTAGGCACTCCCTCATATGCTGTATATCTTCTCCGACATTTGCTGATCACATATTGCAGAGTATCAATTGGCTGTGGATCTATACACTCTGTCCGAGTCACCGCTCAATGCTAAACAGGTCGAAGCAGCTGTGGTCGAAGCCATCTTCGCAGCCTACGATAATGCAAGCAATGGCAACAGAACTCGCGGGGGAATGAAAAAAGCCTATGACATGTAAGCCCAGCCTGAGAAAGGATCCACCAACCGCGATATCTAATTCCCCATAGTTTGCAAGCTTTCCAAGCGCACTTCCAGACATCGATCCAGCTCAAGCAGATCAGCTCTCTCATCGCAGCCACACATGCCTTGTCCTTCTATTCCCTGACCCTGCAACACGGCGTTCCATTCGAACCTGTCAGCATCCGGGTTCACCATGACCCTCTCTCTCTGGTCGAGAAAGTACTCGACCAAAACGCGAAGAGCTACACCAAGTTGGACGACCTCCTCTCCATTGGCCGCAATTTAGTCAAAGCCGGCCTCCCTACACACCTATCATCAAGCGAACACGACAACCACACCCCGCAAGAGCACCTTTCAGAGGAAAGCGCACTCGTGACCGCCGAACGACGCATCACCTCCCTCGCCATCTCCTCCGCTCTAAACTCCAACGACTTTGGAACAGCCTACTCCTACATCCTCACCCGCCTCACCCCACCCTCCATGCTCCCAACCTCCTCTCCCCTCCTCACCACCCCCACCGTCCCAGATGACATCTCCTGGCGCGCCGTCTACAACGCAGGCCGCTACCGCTCCGCCTCCCCCAACACCTCCGCCTCCCTTCAATCCCAAATAACCCATCTCTCCCAGCGCATGGAACTCCTCTCCTTAGCACTAACCCTCGTCCCCTCCCCGGACCCCCTCCCCGAAATCCTCGGCGCCTGGCGCCGCTGCGACGAGGAACTGTCCTCGCTCCGCGCGCGCGAGCAACAAGAAGAGGACGTCTGGGACACCAAGGGCGACTCCCTTTCCACCGTTCCCGGCGGCTTCGGCCCGACAGACTCCGAGCGCGATGCCTTCGACACGGCGCAGCAGCGTGCGGCGCGGCGAGCCCGGGCTCGCGCTGCTATGCCGCACTCGCACCCGCACGAGGCGCCGATGGGGTTGTTCGAGGTTGCCCGTGGCGCGGCGATGGCGCTGCATAAGAATGCTTTCCCGTTGCGGGGCGCTGCTGATGCGTCGAGGGCGGCTGCTAGTGCTGGGGCTGGGACTGGGGATGAACGGTCTTTCTCGCCTGACCAGGGCGAAGGCCGTGTGCGGAAGAGGGATATGGTTAGTAACATGGTGACGGGGGGATTGGCGAGTGGTATTGGGTGGGTTCTTGGTGCTGACCCGGTGAAGCGGTAGAGATGGGAGGGATGATTCCATCGGCTTTTGTCCATTCAGTGTATTTAGCGGTATTATGAGAAGCGATGAATATGAACAATAAACTTATTGCAGAGATGTTCTCCTTGGGTTGTCTTGCATGTAGTTTACTAGTCATGTACGTGCCTCTTGCCTTGTTGAAAACGTCGGCCGTGACGAACGGGGGATACTTGCCGGGCGCTGATGTACAGTCCTTCTACGATCAAGGCCATGGAGAAGGCAAGGTGGAAGGAAACCACCCAGTCCAAGTAGGCACAGAGAACGAAAAAACATCTCAATTATCGGAACCCAAAATGTAACAAGCAACTCGCCAGCGCCGTAAATGATCTGATGTATGTAAACCCCAAGTTCATCCATCTGCCAATGCAAGATGCCTACCACCACCACTGCCACCGTCTATGCATCGTTCCACACAGCACTCATGTACAAGAACAACACTATGATCAAAGGTAGCGGCAGATCAACCCAGTAACACATCACGATGAAACAAGCAGAGAGAAGAGAAAAATCGAATCCAAATTCCGAGGAACGGACAGAAAAAAAAATAACAGAAACCAATGTCTATCATATGGGAGTCATGTTGTCTTCCGTGAGGTATGTATAGTTTGACAAAGAGCAAGAGGGAAACAAGACACCGCTAGTCACGACAACAGATGAAGATGGAGTTGTGGAATAAGAAACGCCTTTTTGGAATCGATCGTGTCGTCTACGTGCAAAGCTGAGGTGAGGACAAGTAAAGTGTTCTAGTGTTCGTCGGAGCTGAGCTGAGCTGAGGCCATGCCAATGGATTGCCCAGTCGCCCGAAGCCCGGGGACGGATTGCCCACGGAGCAGCTGAGACGCGCGAGTCTCGAAACTCGGGACTCGAACCTGCGATCCTAGCTGCAGAGTTTGCGCCCCCCGGTATATGCGGTAGGGCTGGTCGTATAAGTGGGAGGGAGTGTAGGGATATAGACGGCTCGTTTAGAAGGGGAACCCGCCGGGGAAGCCACCGGCACCACCGCGAGCCTGGCCACCGAAGGGATGACCGCCCGCAGAGGCGAAACCACCACCACCGCCACCGTTCATCATGTTGAACAGGATGTTGGGATCGATGTTGATGTGTGTGCCGTTCATGCCGCCCATTCCTCCCATTCCATGCATACCGCCCATGCCGCCGAAGCCGCCGCCGCCAAACATGTCCGATGGGTCGATCAGGTCGTCGCCGTTATCGTAAGCCGCACGTTTCCTGAAGAGAAAGATTGGGTTAAAAAAGCTGCATACAATAACGATCTGCAGTGAAGGTAAGAAGACTTACTGAGGGTCAATCAGGGTCTCGTAGGCCTCGCCGATCTCCTTGAACTTCTCATCGCCGTGCTCAGCATCTGGGTTCTTGTCCGGGTGGTATTGGATGGCCATCTTGCGATAAGCCTTCTTGATCTCGGTCTCGGAAGCATCCTTGCCCACCCCGAGGATCTTATAGTAATCTTTGCGTTGAGACTTCTTCAGCTCAAACTCAGCCCGGCGGACTTCTTCCTGGATACCCTTCTCGCCGGGGTTCTTCTCTGCAACGCTCTTGTACTCGCGCACGGCATCCTCCCACTGCTCGGCACCGCCGTACGCCTTGGCGCGCATCTTCATCGCCTTAATGTATCCCGGATCCAAGCGCAACGCCTCGGTGCAGTCTTCGATGGCTGAGTCGTACTCCTTGAGGTTGATATAGGCCTGAGCCCGGTTCTGCAGGATCTTGGCATTCATATCTTTGTTGGCAGGGTCGACCTCGAGGGCCTGGGCGTAGAGTTCGATAGCGCGGCGGTAATCCTTGGCCTTGAAGGCGGCATTACCCTCCTCCTTGGTCCGGCTGAGCTTCTGCACAATACGCAACAGCTTGATGGCCAGCTTCATGTCCGGGTCCAGCCCAAGGCACATCTTCAGCAGCTTCTGCGCTTGATCGGTCTCACCAGAGGCATAGTAGGCGCGGGCCCGGATCATCATCGCATCCGGATCCTGACTGTTGTCACGGAGCAAGTTGATGGCGATATCCTGTGCCTTGCCCAACGAGTTGCTGTTGTTCATCTTCAACTGGGCCTCCGCAGTCAGCAGGGACCACTTGCGGGGTTCCTTCACGCCTTGGCCCAGGCCTTGCCGGGCCTGATCCAGACAGAAGATGGCCATCGATCCGCCGCGGTCCTCTGCCAGGGTCTCCTCAGCCTGCGCGATGAACTTCAGCATCTTCTCTGCGGGAGCACGGTCAGTCGCGCTTGCATCGGGTATCCGGGCCAAGACACTCAAAGCCTCTGCAGGCCGACCCAGGCTGGTCAGAATCTTCGCCATGCGGTGCATAATCTTCGTGTTGGCAGGATCGAGGTCATGCGCCCGCTCGATGTCCTCGAGTGCATTAAGGTATTGCCTCGCGGACATGTGGGCGGCCGCCCGGTTAGACAGGTAGGCCGATGAGTTCGGGTTGATCTCGATTGCTAGAGATGAAAGTCTCAGCCAACGTGCGCTTGCGAGTAAAACGCGTGCATAAGAAGGCGACCGAAAGGGAAAGATTCGGAGAAAGAAGCATACCCTTGTTGTATTCCTCGATGGCGCGGCGGTAGTCGCCATCCTTGAAGAATTTGTTACCCGCCAACTTGAACGAATCAGCCTCGTCGGTCGAGCCGGAGGACTTGTGCGGCGGGGGAGTCGGACTGCGCTCCTCGGTGCCGTTGGTGCCATTCTGGTTTACTTGAGGCTCTTGCGGATCAATGTCCATAGAGCTCCGCTGGTCATCTCGAGGCGCCGCCATGGCCGAGAGTCGACGGCGTAGCTCGTCGGGAGGAAGATTAAGTGGGTGCAGGTCCTGGTCTCGTGAGGACCGGGTGAATTTGAAGGAGGGGGCGGCGTTGGTCGACGCGGAGGAGGAAGATCGACTGTGGGAGAAGCGATTCTTGGTCGGGGAGGAGGCCTTGGTTGGCGACTTGGCGGGGGACTTGGAGGGAGATTTGGAGGGCGACTTGGATTTGGTGGATGACTTGGAGAAGGAAGGTCGCGGGGAGAGAGGAGGGTCGGAGAGGTCGTAAGCGGTGGAGGGCGGTCTTGCAGTGGAAGATGCGGATGAATCGTGTTTCTCTGGCTTATCTTTCTCCCGGTCCTTGTCCTTGTCCTTGTCCTTTTTGAAGATGTGGGCGAGTTGGACCATTAGTGTTGGGGGGACCCCTCGGTTTTTTTTTTTTTTTCGTTTCGGAGGGGATCGAACGTCGACGAAGGCGGTAGAAACGCGGAAATCGGGACTGAGCCACGGTTCGGATCTGGAAAAGGCCCCTCGATGAGAGGAAGTCGAGAAGATCAAGTCGGTGCAATGAAGAAGAAGAAGAGAAAAGCAGACAGTGTGCCAAAAAAAAAAAGAAAAGAAAAGAAGGAAAGGTCAGGTCCGTTCAGCCATGATCAGGTCATCAATTTATCAGAGGTTGTTGGTCATTAGTCGTGGCTGTCAGGGGCGAGGATGCTAATGTAGACCAGCGAGGTGCCCAGGCCGACCAAACATATACGGAGATCGGTACCTGTAAGAACAGCAAAAGAGAGTACTGTATATCCTCTCGAGAGATATGTTGAGAGAAGAGGGGGATGGTATTCCCCCGCCTCGTACTTTGGTCGCATTATATACAAATCTACAGTCCAGTCCGTGTCGTGATTCCATCCCGTATCTTCGGTCCTATTCTTTTGGCTACTGGCGCCTCGCGGGACACGAAAAAAAATAATTTCAGAGGCTGGAGAGCTGCTGGTCTGTGTTAGCGCGCAAGAGGACTGGAGACGTGGAGTCAACTAATTCCTGCCGGACATGACGGCACGTAAAGTGCAATGGCTGGGGCATTTCGAGAAGCTTCTTCTCTGCTGGCCTACAAGGTCCAGTATGAGGACTTCTTGGTGACGCAGCATGGATTTGTGCCTATGGAGATATTGGAGAGTCATTTGCCTGCAGCAGCCCTCGAGACGTGATTTTGCTCGCCGCCACGCAGCATCCGACAGGTCAGCAGTCTCGAGGTGGAGCAGTGGATCCTGCAGTTTGACCCGATGGGCACACACCGACGCTGTGATCAGCTTCCTGCAGGAAGAGGGGGAGAATCACTGGTCGTTATCGCAGAGGATATGCTGAGAGACAGACCTGGAGGCGGTTATCATTACGAAATCCTGTCAATCAGCGAATAGGCCGGATATTTTACTACCGATGTATACTCCGGGACTTGGGCCTAGATGGGATTTGTTGAGTTGGATGTTTGAAACAGGTAATGACACTAATCTCAGATGCCCTGCGTCCCAAAAGGATGGGACCAGGTGAGCATGTATTGGCAGACAGGGGTCGATCTTCACAGTCTCCGTCGAGACAAATAAGAAACACATAATCAAGATGCCCGGTGGATGTTTGTGATTTGCAATTTCGGGGGTATCAATCCATATCCATTCGATGCCTCAGCTCCCAGGCACAGGTTTCGTACTTTGTTTTTTTTTTTTTTTTTTTTTTTTTTTTTTTTTTTTTGAACCAGCCACACGAGCCAAGTATCCACATGATTAAGGTATATCCTCTGTTGATATACGACCTCGACGTAGCCCGTCAACTTCTTCATCGGGACGGTTACCATGGCACTCATTTGCAGGGTGCAACTAGCCCTAAACACAACATCGGGGTCGAGGCACGTTTCAATATCTCGGTAAATCCCGGCACTTCCACCCTCTAGGAGACTCTGTTCCTTCGTGGTCGTATTATGATCGAATGAAGGACAAGGTTCCTGGGAATGTGTCGCGTGCTCATCCATTCGACGAGTCATGCACACGCCGCGCAACGGCGCTCCATCGTGACTCCGAGCCACGTTGCTGGCGCATCACGTGTGCGTGGCTGAAGCCATGGCTATCATACGAAGGCGGCGGGGAGAGTGGACTAACACCTCTGTCCTCCGCATCGTGGACTTCGCCGCGCCAGGACGGTTCGCTCAAGTGAGTTTCAAGTCGGGGTGGTCGACTTTGCCGGATCGGAGGCCACGGTGACGGTTGAGAGCCGCCCGTGATCACCCACAGCTCCTCATCGTCCAGCCAGACGAGAGGCACACTTTGAGGCCGTCTAGGCACCCGGCACTCAGTATATAGATATGGGTTCATGGGAGGCGATCGGGAACGCGCATCTCGTACTGGGTCTGCAGCAGCGACGCCGTCACTAAGCTGTACATCATTCGAAGTGTTCCTCCTGCCTCTTTGCGCGGGCATGCGCTGCAGATGACGGTCACTCGGGCTCGGGTTGGTCTGGGATCCGACGTTATGGTTATCCGATCTTGATTGCCGTAGTTGTCGCAAGTCAGAGGGATCAACAGAGGCGGGCCGTGGAGGAAGTGGCTTTGTGTAGAGGTTGTGATAATCGTGGTAATGGACTCCGGTCACTGGGGTTGGAGGTTCTTCTTGGATACGAGGGAATGTAGAATTGAAGGGGACTATAACCCTTGAATCGGGGAGGGGAGGGCCCACGAGCAATGAGAGGTCCATGAGAGGCCGGTTGATGTCGCGCTGGCGTCGGCGAGGCGATGCTGAATGCGATCTCTTAAAAAGAGAGCAAAACAGCATCTCACGGACCATGAGGATGAGCTCAAGCTGCAGGGCTTTATGTAAAGTTGCCCGGTATTTCTATCTTTGAACACGAATAGCGTGCGCTTTGATAGACGTAAATAGTGGATCGGCGTGGGGAGCTCGTATCCAAGACCGAAGATCAGAGCCAGGGAACGAGGTCCGGCAGTCACTCGAGAAAGCCACTTCGGAATCTTCGATCGAAGGATCGTTTGCCAAGCGCGATCTTGTTCGTGTTGATTATTTTTGAAACGGGGGCAAGTCACACAATCTATAACTGTCGGCCGGGTCAGTTAGTTCATCCCTCGAGTCCACAATGCGCACGCTTGACAAAGTGTAGAGAGTTAGAGCAAGGCATTGAAAAGGCCCATCACCCGGGTGCGGGATCGGGTCGCCTTATAAGGCCCTTCTTTTTGATTGCCAGGATTCTGCTTCAAGCTGATGGGAGGATGAGGATCCTTTGATGGGGCCGTAGTAGTGTTGGCTGTCACTGCCACAAAGCACCTGCCAGATTGAAGGTCGTCTTTGTCGGCTACCTGCAATGCGACATGACCTCCGAGCCTTGTCCTATCAGGCGAGTCAGGTGCCGCGAATTGAGCCTTGATTTAGTGTCATGTTCCTTCTGGTTTCAAGTTCACAGCGAGTCAGTCATTGGCTGTTGAGATCCCGTTCAATATGGAGGGGCCACCCCTTGAGACGAGGCAGACCGGATCAGGGGCTTCACAGCCCTTCCAGTGAGAGTGTATCCTTCCTGACAGAGCCAAGACCATCAAGCGTGGTCAAAGTCTTTGTGCGATGCATCGCGCATCGTCTTTCTCCGTGCGGTCCTGATGCCGATGGCATTGTACAAGGTGCGCCCTGTTTGGCGCTACTAGAAGCGCGGTTCGTTCACGGACCGCCTATTTTGGGAGACCAATGGGGCCAGGCGTTCTCGGGGTAAGCTTTTGGTGAGATCGTCCTTTCGGGGACAGAACACTATCGTGGCAGTGGTCATTCCACATGGCCATGCATCCCGAGGAGTGGAGGACTATCCAAAATGCCGCTCTCATGATTTGTTGCTGTGCGATTCAAGGGATCGGAGGAATAGGAGATAACAATGTCGGGTGAGGAAATGGATGTTTCTACCTGACTGCCCCAAAGATGTACCGGGCTCGCTCTTCCAAGTTTTTACCTGAATGGGAAAAACATAAGGTTGAGACCATCTGGAATGCCGAACAATATCGTGTCTATTGGGACGGAGTTGTGACAGATCGCAATAATACGAGCCATGATTTCACTTTTATTGACCTCATCATACCCCACCGTGAAGCATATCCATGGCTTGCCAAGAAGGACGATCACACAAAGTATATATAGTGAAGACCCGGAGGACACGAAAGTGTGGCTTCTCGAGTTTCTATTTCCGGAGTTTGACGAATGTCAAATATATCCACTCGCTTGTCCGAGTCGCACGTTGCTACCTCTTTAAGAATAAGAAAGCCTCGGAGATGAATGTCCTGCCGGAGGCAAATCGCAGATTCACTATTGAGGAGAATCCAGTTGCAGTGGTCAATCCGTCTCGTCGGCAGGCAAACCGGGTCCTCATCTTCATAGACTCTGTGTAACAAGAGGATTCTACACAAGGGCAACACACAGACCCGATCTGGTTCAAAGTCCTTAGATGCTTAAATTTGATTACGAACGGGACCACAAAACATAGTTTGAGCCCTGGTAACAATCACACAATATGTTATTAGTATACGGAAAGACATTGAAAGATAGGTACGCGGGCGGTAGATAATTAGGCATCAGCAAATGCATTCACGACATCTAAGATTAGAAAGAAAATAAATAGACAGTCAAGTGATGTTGATACATTCACAAAAAAGGGGGGCTACGGGTTCTGGAAGCTCAAGGAATCATGGTGAAAGCTGTCATGGTTTACATTAAGGTCGTGCTCAAGCCGCCAAGCGCTTCACACAACTCCGAAGCTATCCAGGGAAGCCCAAGAAGAAATATGTATATCAAGAAGAGCAGAAGATAAAAAGGATAAGCATATCCAATCAGAAAGCAAGTAACAATTGAGTCAGGTATAAAAGTCACCAAGAACCCGGGGTTTATATCACACAAGAAGCGAGTTTCTCCGTTTCTCCTATGCCAATCCCTATGCTGAGACTACTACAAGCGGACTATGCCACGAGGGAATAGCTCACACGAAGGAGTCCATGACTGAAGAAGTCATTTAAGCAAGGAAGAAGGCAGCAACGGCGGCAGCACCGGCGAAGCCGAGGGAGCCAGACAGAGCACCGGCACCGTTGAAGGCGGGGGAGGAAGGCGTAGCGGTGGCGGAGCTGTGACGGAATGTTAGCAATGTTGATATCAAATATACGTAGATATCAATCTTACCTGACGGGAGCGACGCTGGAGGGAACCTTGGGGACGCTGGAGCTGCCGCCAACGGGGGAGGAGGCGGTGGGAATAGCAACAGTCGACCAGGAGGTGACAGCAGCGCAGGTGGTGTGGACAATGGGGACGACAGTGACGGAAGGACCAGCAGGGACGGGAGCAACCGAGGTGGGAACGGGAGCAGGGACGCTGGACATGCTGGAGCTGCCGACAGGGGAGACACCGCCAGCGGGGACGGAGACGGTGGGGACAGCGCTGGCGCCAGTCTGGGTGGCACGAGCAGGGCAGTCAGTGACGGTGGGAGCGCAGGAGGTGATGGTGACCTCCTCGGTCTGGTAGACGGTGGACTCAGCGCCGTTGGGGAGGGCGGCAGCCAGGCCGGCGAAAAGGGCAACGGTAACAGCGGCGAAACGCATTTTGAAAGTGTGTATTGGAAGATAAAACCGTAAAGGTGATTTAGAAAGGCGTTTAAAAAAGCGTAGCTTTTTAGGCAAAGAGTGTAGTAGTTGGTAAAGAGTGGAAGACCGAAGTCGAGAGAGTGACTGATGCGATGGCAACGAAGTATGAACTTGGAGAAAGGAAGAAAAGAAAAAGGACAACACGGGGGAGCCAGGGGCCCTTTGTATGAACGGGGAGATTAGGCTGGTTGATCGGCGGGGCCCTCAACTTCCGCCCCTAAAAAAAAGGGGAAAGGCCCAGTGTCTGAATTGGAACTGGATGTTGATAGACTTGCGGAGTCGTAATCCTGGGTGGGTTAGTGCTGGTGGCCCTCTCTGTTGGACGGGGGGCAAGTATCGAGTACATTGCAGATTGCGGTGTAGTACGGTGTACAGGGCCTACAGGCTGTGGCGCTCGAGTCGTTGGTACCTGTAGCAACGCAAAGCATTGTACCTGCCGCGACCTGAACCTTCTCCCCATCTGTACCTGAATTTCCACTGGGTTGCACGCAGTCACGCACAGCCCTGATGGCTGGACCCCGGAGCCACAGGATCAAAGGTGGGCCTGATTGGTGCACCGAGGCGCGTGGGATGAGCCGTTTCGCCGTGACGACCAGGGGTATGGTAATTTTGAGAGCCACTAGCAACCTTAGCGTTGAGGTGATGCCGATCGAGGTGTTAGTCCGATGAGAGTATCGAGGATCACTGGTGCAACGCAGTGGAGGTAGTGGATGATGGTGGAGGTCGGTGGAGTCGAATGAGGTTGCGGAACCGAGTGAGACACCTGACTTCCATACCGCCTGACTTCAGCAATTCAAGCTCCCCGTGACGAGAAGTGTATTGAATATGCACCGGAATTAGCACGTTGGAAGCATGAACGCGCCTGGTGGATACTCTACTGTCTACTGTGCGAGAGTCTGGATCAAATGGAATGTATAGGGCAGTATATTCCAGACCGCCACACCCGGCCGCTTTTTTGGCTCTCACTTCATTTCCGACTCCAGCTTGTCTTCGCCCATACAAATAATATACCATGACCACCAAGAAAGACCCTTGTCTGAGCCTGCAAATTGGATCTTCCAGGCACGAAATGAATATGATCATTTAGCGGGTTTCAGCCGGCGTCCATCAACCAATCCACCAATTCACCGCCGATCCACTGCCCGTTCCTGGTGCCGCCCCCCGCATGGTAGCCACTCACGATTGGGAGCGAGAGTGGCAAAGCCTCCACTTTACCCCTGAATCATCCATGCGTTGATTCCCACTGGGCACGGGCGCATCACCGTAAACACTCAACAATGCAGTGCAAGGGTGACCAGCTGCGTTCCCTTCCAGCTGTGTCGGCCGCTCTCCATCAGTCCATGACGCTTGTTGCAAGTCCTTACTCCGAACGTTCATGATGTTCATCTTCCGAGTTTCACCAAACAACTCCCGGCAGACCAAAACCCAAGGCTCGATGATCTCAGATCGTCGTTCCCACGCGCCCGAGGCTCCTCCATATGCTCATTGCCGTGTGCCTGTGACCTTCTAAGCGAGGGGAGCGAATCGTGGTTGCTGAATGACCTTCCAGTCGAAGACCCATAGAACTAATTAACGGACTCACGGAGTAACATTTACTGTAGAGGCATTATTTCTTAGCCTTGTTCTATTCTAGTATTTTGCCGAGAACGCGATAACCTTTCCAAGAAGACTTGTTCGTTGGAGTGGATCCGTCTGTACCCCTGACCCTCTCTCGAGTCATTACTACAGTATTCTCTACGCTGACGGATCGCGGGCATGCGAGTAGTATCTTGTCCTCAACATGGTTAAGTTACATTGACTAGTCCAAAAAGAAGGGACGAACTCTTATCAATTGAGTCAAGCTCCATACACTGGAAGGATGGTCTAGAAAGCTGGCCAACTTCCAGTCCCTGAGGTCAGTTCCTAGGGTCCTAAATCTACTGAAGTAACCACCTCTTGTACGCAGTAGTTTGGTTGGATATCCGAGCTTTCCGGACGACCCATAACTTGAGCTATCAGTACAAATGATTGTTCAATGATGTTGCCGATAAGCAGAGTAAATGTCCCATTGGAATATGGCGAACAGCATCAACACAAATTAGGGACACACTTCCATTGCAGTCAACCTTTGTCATGAACAGGAACTCTCTAATTCCCGTTGCCAATAATGCCACTTCCCCCGCAGCGGGAGGCGCCTGCCTTGAGTTTGAATTCGGAAATCCTCTTCACTGAGCCCGCGTGGGTTTGCTCTTGTTTGAGTAGTGCTTCGCTGAACTGCAACCCGCGACTTCGCGAGAGCTTGACAGTGCTTACTCAAAGGTTTTCTCAGCCACCACCTGGGCACTGTGCACTGAGGCGCGGGGACAAGGCGCCAGGCCAGGGTAGGCCTAGGCTTGTGCTTGGATCCTTGGCTGGGCGCTGTCAACGTGCCAGCTCATGCAAGATACAGCCAGTCCGAGGACTCAGTAGAGTCAGTACTGTACATACAGTACCTTTCCGTGGCGCAAATCAGGGGAAAAGGGGATAAGAATGACGGGCCCAGTCTCTCTTCCATGTATGGTTCCTGGCATCATGCACGATGCTGTTCTGTAGCTCCAGAGGCCCGGGCAGTGGCAGCACCGCTCATGGGTAAATGCGCGCCGCACAGTTCTTTACAGGTAGATCTGGACCCCCAATCACTGTACTCAAAACGTCCAGAGTCCGTAGAATGGAGCTGGTTTCTGCGCTAGTGCTATGAACTGGTGGAAGACATCCGTTCGCAAATATTAATTGAATATCCGGGGAACTGCTGCTCTTCGAGTCTCGACCACGGCTGTAGGTCGGTGGAGGTGGCTGTTGGAACTGCTATTTGACTTTGGTGGAATTATTCCAGGTGACCTTCTTTTTGTTGTTGTTTCCAATGACCGTGCCAAAATGACTTGTAGAATGGCAGGCCCAGGGCTCCATGATAGGGGCATGATAGGGGGGAGTAGGGTTCGCGTGAGCTACAAATCTACAGACTGGGCTTGGCGCACAGCGGGCAGTTGAACTCAGCAGCCATTTTATCCAGGCAGCTTAGCTTGTATCGGCTTCCTTAGGAGTCAGTTTTTTTGAGAGTTTGAGCTGCCTGCAATTAGTCACGATGGTCCTAGGTTGTGGCAACTGCAGACTCCACATGCCGGCTGGGGGACTATTGAACTTGATGCATCTTGTCACGTTCTTCGGCCCCTTTTCCACGAGAGACGGGCCAGCGGTGGATCTCGATGCATGGTAGCTGTTGGATAGCGCTTTGTGTCCAACTAGAGACCTTTCTTTTTCGTTATGAACCTTTATTCAAGTCCACTCACGGTCTCACTATGTCTATGTTTAGATATCCCATCTTTCGGCCGTTCGCCAAGTTGATATGAATTAGGGGTATCGCACTGTCGTTTATGAGATAACTAATTATAGTTGCCGTGGATCTAGGCTTAGGTACTGGACTTATCCCTGAATCTAGCGCAAAAGGCGCGATGCGTTCTTTCAACTTTTTTGAGATGGCTTTTGACCACTGAGATTGCGAGAGAAAGGGGCTGCATCAGGGCGTATTCGATAGTCAGGAGTCAAAAGTCCATGTGAAGGAGATCGATGCAGTTCATATACACTGCTTTATTGGTAGAGCGTCGCGAAATATCCCTTGAGATGTCCTCCACCTCCAGTCGATTATCCACGCCGCTGTACGGACAAACCAATTGTCGAGTATCGATGGCCTAGAAGCAACCCAGGCCTCGTTCCAGATTTATTCATATGCGGCTCCATTTCAATGGAACTTCCAAATCGTTGAAGCACTCATTCTCACAACCCTTTTCGACATTTCCAGAATCGGTCAGCGATACGGTAGGCCGCCACAGAGCCGAGTCATTTTGCTAGCCAGCCCAGGTCTGTTACGGTATGACTCGAGAGACCCAGTGATCAAGAAACCTGCGCAAACGCGACATACAGTCATTGCAGGTTGAGTCGCTGGGAGATCAACATGAGATTTGATGATAGTCGCATCGGCATGGCGATGAGTGTGTTCATTCTGGACCCCCTCAAAATGTTGGGCTTGGCACGAAGTGGAATTATCGGTTGTGATCAGTGGGGTTGATTGCGGCTTGACAGCTACGAGAAATGCATTCAGTGGCAAGAGTGCGTCGCAGAATTGTGTGCTCGTGACTGTTGGACATCAAGTTCAAGCGCTTTTTTCTCAGGATCTCGGAGCCTCTCCCACACAATATGCCCGCTATCAAAGGGTCACAATAAGCAAGGTACAATCGGTTTGGATGTCCTTGAGGTCAAGGCACAGACACAAATTACTACATCACCGCGCAGTCAAGGGTATCCCCATTGGAACTCATTGGCACTTTGGTGGAGATTGCCATGTTCTGCAAGGAGTCGGCCAGAACTGTTGTGGCTGCGGCCCTGCTATTGTTAGTAACGAAGTTTTTCCCGTACCAAATCGTGGCTGTGGCTGCACACTCGGGAAGCCGACGGTGGATCAGACCGTGATATGAAGGGGCTTGATAGCTTGACTTGAGTAATAATGCATGTGCTTGGCCGGCTATCGAAATTGTGTCAGAAATTCAGAATGACTCCGGCCTCAATGTGAAACGTTGGCGGGGCAGTCGCCAACATGCCCCTCTTCAGTGACGGCCATTGTTGATTGTGTTGATGTCAACTGAGAAAGCCCTTGTACGGTGAATCTATAGCAGGCGGGAGCTGGATAACCGGTCAAACCAAGGGCATCTCGAAGAAAAAGGACATATAGCCGTCACCTACTCGTTATTTGTATCGTACTCTTCCTCTGCGCAAGGAGCAGGTGATTGGCGATCGCTACATATGATGAAGTTGGCGGCCTGCCGTGTGTACCTTAACGCGCCGCATGATAACATCGACCGCCTTCTCCATTATGCTCTGCGGACAGTGCGGAGTATTCCGTTGCCCTCTCATTGAATGCGTCAACGCCTCTCCCAAGGGATAGTACCGACGTCGAGCATGGCAAGTTCTGATAGATCATCCTAGTTGTACCTGGACGATTGTTCATGTTGTCAGCCCTTGCTTGCTGGCAGACCTCGTCCTATGCCAACTTTCAGGTCGAGTCCTTTCAGAATTGTACTGTGTAATGTGCCCAATAATTTCTCTCGGCAGAGGAATAATGAGACTGGTAATTGCAGGATTTGGCCGTTGATAGGGCAGAAAGGTACCACAGGCACCAAGTGGAGATTAGGGAATGGCCCAGCGCCTTGAACACATGAACCATGAGTCCATGACTTGTGAGTTGGCAATGATGTCGATGGGCGCCACAAATCCTCAGAGTGGTTGGCGAGGAAAGACATGGTGGGGTCCCGAGGAAGCGAATCTGCGGCTCCAAGGCAACAACAATCTTGTATGTTGAGAAGAGAGAAATCGAAGGAGGAGTGCCTACTACGGTGTTGCAGCCAGGACGAGGCGTGAATGTGGATATTTGAGTGTGAGAAAGAAAGCAAAGAAGGCCTAGAAGCCATCAAGTGCACGCTGAAAGCTGCATGCTTCTCTGCGGCATGTGTACACGCGCACATGTTGCTGTACCTCGATCGGCTCGGGAGGGGAGGATGGTCAAAGAATCAGGGTCGGAAACCATGGAACAAGGTGAGAGAATTCAAACTTCAATCGTGCTGGGCTTGCATTCGAGTCCTTTGACGATTGTCCGCGGTCAGCATCGTCAATCTCCAGGATGACTAGTGCTCCCCAGTCTACTACAGTCAAGTTGTCAACACTTGCCATGTACCACTACCATCACCAGTCCCCAGCCAGTTAGCCAGTTAGCCCAGATTCAGAATCGCTTGTAAAAGTTGTAGCCCAAATTGCCCAATGCGATCGCCGTGTTTCAGCTGAGGCGCCTTCCGAAACAGCCCCACCACCACCGCCCGTAGGCCCCGATCTCCTTCCTCTCCTCGCCCTGTCCCACCCGGCGGCTGTGCTGTGCTGTCTATTAATATTTCATGACGATGTTGACGACAAGTTTCTTGGCTCCTTGCATCAGTCTGAAGTTCTGAACAAGTTGACGACAAGATATCATCGGGCTACAGTAGTCGCGAGGTCTAGTTTCTAAACGGTTGGCAGGTGGAACCACAACGCTTTTTCTCCGCGGTCACCTGCTCCTCCTCCTCCTCCTCCTCCTGCTCGTCCGACTCCTCATCACCACCACCACCACCTCCTCCTCCTCCCTTCAACCACCTCTCACATCTTCCTTTCCTCACCCTCCTCCATCACCGCTTCTTTTATCCTCACCTCATCTTGTACTTACCTCCCCCTTTCACTCGTTTTGGGGTAGGTTCACCGATATTTACCCAACCAATCTAGCCATACCCGCCATCCTTTACTCGCTTTAACCCCTCTCGGTCGCCCACGGTGGACCGCTCCAACGACACTGTGGCTACCCTGGCTGATCCTAACGAGTTGTTCTTGCCCGGCGATAGGCAGAACAATCTCGCTATGTCGACTTCTTCCGTACCGCTCCTCCGCCCGCCGGTTCCTGGCAACCGCAGCAACACCAGCAGCCCGCGAGCTCCCAGACTGACCTTGGGCATCCCTCCGTCGCCCAACGCCAAACCGGTCAATGGCACTTCCGTCCCTACCAACGGCAATGACGCCCCGCAACTGCAGCTGCCACAACCCGTCTCTCGACCAGCCCTGCCGCGACTACAACTAGCTACTCCCATGGGTAGTAGCCAGAGTGTCCCGCAGGAATCATCTCTCAAGCCAAATGGTCGGCCGGCCCCACCACCTTTGACCACGAACTTGAATGGGCAGAATGGTCTGGAGAGCAAAGGTAGCGGCCCAACATCTGCGAATTCTTCCTACTCGGCGCTCTCATTCGCGATGGGTCTCCGACAACCGGCGGGCGGTAACTCCGACCCCTCCTCGGCTATCAGTTCGGTGTACTCAGATCGCGAGGGAGGGACACAGATGGAGCGGGAGAACAGCGTGAACGGCTTACTACCAGATCTCGACAAGTTGAGTTTGGAAAAGGGCCGGCCTCTGGACGTGGAGGACCTGGACGATGAGGGCTGGCATGCCGCTAGCGAGCAGAAAAAGATCGTTGAGCTAGGCAGCTTAGGCGAAGGTGCTGGTGGTGCTGTCACCAGATGCAAGTTGAAGGATGGAAAGACAGTATTCGCGCTGAAGGTGAGTTGCTCTCTGGAATTTCGGTCTCCTTGGATTACGGCTGACATTGTTCACAACCCGTAGATTATCACGACCGACCCGAACCCCGATGTGAAGAAACAAATTGTTCGCGAACTGAACTTCAACAAGGACTGTGCCTCGGATCATATCTGCCGGTACTACGGTGCATTCATGGACAAGTCCACGGGCACAATTTCGATTGCTATGGAGTTCTGCGAGGGCGGAAGTCTCGACAGTATCTATAAGGAGGTCAAGAAGCTTGGAGGCCGAACCGGAGAGAAGGTCCTCGGCAAGGTTGCAGAGGGCGTGCTCAATGGATTGACCTACTTACATGGCAGGAAGATCATCCACAGAGGTAGGTCCCCCGGCGGACACATTTAATCCAATAAAATGGCTAACCGGCCCTACAGATATCAAGCCTTCCAACATTCTGCTGTGCCGGAATGGCCAGGTCAAGCTCTGTGATTTTGGTGTCAGCGGCGAGTTCGGCACCAAGGGCGATGCAAACACCTTTATCGGCACTTCATACTACATGGCTCCCGAACGAATTACTGGTCAATCATACACCATTACGTCGGATGTCTGGTCATTGGGTGTGACTCTGCTGGAAGTTGCACAGCACCGATTCCCCTTCCCCGCGGACGGAACAGAGATGCAACCCCGTGCTGGTCTCATCGACCTCCTTACATATATCGTGCGACAGCCGATTCCTAAACTGAAAGATGAGCCGCAAAACAATATTCGCTGGTCGGATAACTTCAAGTATTTCATTGAATGCTGGTATGTACCGATGGTCTTTTACATTTAGCCTCCCACTTTGTGCTAACCCCTGCAACAGTCTTGAGAAAGAACCCCCTCGACGCGCAACACCATGGCGGATGCTGGAACATCCTTGGATTCTGGACATGAAGAACAAGAAAGTCAATATGGCAAACTTCGTGAGACAGGTGTGGGACTGGAAAGATTGAATGAGCAACCATGAGGTATACAAAAGTCGTTCACCTTACATGACCTCATGAAGTTTGCTCTTTCCTCCACTCGTGGTCTCCCCCAGGGCTCCCAATTCCATTGAGTATGAGTGGCTGGACCCTTAAAATTGACCTGGCTGTCAACACGACTCAAAACCCGACCACCATCGACCGTCTGGTGCTTTACTTCGTTGATTTCTTCTCCTCTTCGGGTCTATATTTGGCGCTTTCCAACTTGTCCTGATGTCTATTTCGTTCCCTCTGGGCCGGCACTCGGTAGAACGCGACATCCTTCTGTTCTCATCATACCCTGTCATCTGCTTTTCATCTGCCAGCGACTACGACATTGATTCGGCTATGCACCTACCCATACGATCCTTCACGGCCTGATATCCCGCACGCCTTTCTCGCGTATCTTTCATTTGATTAGCCCGGGCCTTACGCGTCGTCTCCTTCTTTCTCTCCTCCCTAACTCATTTTCGATTCCTCATCTCATGTGTCACATTTTGAGCCTGGACATATCAATCATCATCTTCTTTTGTTACTTTTTTCGATGTATAGCCGTTCCCATTGTTTGGGATTGGGGAACTGGGGCTGCTTTGACTTGATGGTCATGTATGCAATGCATTGGAGATTACAGTATCCAGCATATATTTAGGTCCCTAATACCATCACAGTGTTGAAGTGTCTTGGTGTTGTCTTCTCTTGACAAGCGATTGCAACATGGATAGGTGACTAGTAGTACGAGGCTGATACTAAAGTTGGGATGGACCTGGACAGAAGGAGGGTTGCAAATTCGCTTCAAGAATATATGCACCTGTAGACGCAGGATTTTGTCCGCCAGGTCTGTCTGGGCTGCCGCCGCTTTTATGAGGACGATCAGGCTCAGACTCACTGAGTAAATGTTAAGACAAGCTTATGATTAGTGATATGGATTCAAATCTTCATTTCTGCGCTTAGAGTTAGATCTGATTTTGTTTTTTTTTCTGTCTTTGTCTTTTTCTCTGCTTCTTGTTGCATCCCCTTGTTGTATCCAGTCCCTTTTCAACTCACTTTTCAATTTCCGCGATCCATCACGATAACTACAGAGTGCCGCCTCTCTTTGACAACCGTGGGAAAAGCTTCATCGCATTCCCATAGTTTATCATGTTCCTCAACTCAGGACTCATTTCATACGACTCAAGCGCCTCAAGGAACGCCGGATAGGCGGTTACCGGAGCATACGGGAAATCGCTCCCGTATAAGATGTGGTCATGCGGGACCATCTTCAACAGCATATCCAGCACCTGCGGCGACGAGCTCAAGGCCACATCAAAATGGAAGCTACGGAAAGAATCCATTGCTTTGTCGTGTGTTGTCCCTATACGGTGCGAAACGGCAAAGTCTGGTGCCTTTTTCATAGGGGTCGTGACGCGCGAGATGATATAGGGTAGGGCTCCGCCAGCGTGGGATAGTATAACTTTACAAGCGGCATACTTGAGTCGAGTTCCGTTTGTGATCATATCCATTGCCGCGCGCGTCGTTTCATGAGGGTAGTCAATAGCCGGCTGTGGTAGCTTTGAGTTCACTGGGTTGGTATCGACTGGATGGGTAGGGTGGACAAAAACGACGCAACTTCGCTTATTCAGTTCTTCCCAGATGGGCTCAATATCAGGATGGCCAAGGTAGGTGTTGGATGAACCGTAGCGAGTGAAAAGCGTAACGCCATCCGCGTGGAGAGTATCTAACCCATACGCAATCTCTGCGAGAGCATCCTCAGTATCGAGAATGTTGGGCAACGATACAAAAAACGCGAACTTCTCTGGGTCTTTGTCCCGGAGATCAGCAGAATATTCGTTCAATTTTCTCGCGAGCTTAGCGCGTGCTTGACGATCCGGCAAAATACAAGCTCCAGGAGCTGTAACAGAAAGCACTGCTGTTCGAACTCCTACACGTTTCATCAATAGCTTTGAAGCCAGCGGGCTCCAGTGCGGAGTTGGCCAGCCACTTGGATCGCCTCCTTGCTCTTCAATAGCTGTAGTAAAGTCAGTTGTGGCTGGGGTAATTAAGACCTGAAAATGATCACAATCTTTAATCTTACCCTTAGCATAAAGTGGCGGCACACAATGATGATGAGTGTCAATCTTGTTCACTGGAGGTCTGTGGCTCCAGCCAATGGCCTTTTCTTGCAGCCAATCAAAGCCGTGTTCGGCCATCGTGGAGAAAATAGTAGGCTTGCAATAGTAGAGGAAGATGAGTATTGCGATAGGAGCCGAAATCAAGGTCAACATTCTGAGAATCACAGAAACCATCTTTGCACATCTGGCGCTCACCCCGCTTAAATTATGTTCAGGTCGGAACCATCCCGACGACTTCGGGTCATTCCGCTCCAGTCCACATAAGCCGCAGCATAATTCAAGTGGGATAACCTTTATCCATCAAAGGTAGTAGCATAATGTGGATGATGTAGTTTGGCTGTTGCAACGCCTTCCCAGTGCTAACACTCGTGTGAGGCGATAGAAATGACTTGAGGACGGGCATTACTTAGGACTACATCCAACTCATCAAAAGAGGATATCTCACAATGAGTACATCAGTTCATTCGCATTTTTTGCGACTGTAAGCAAATAGCCAATTCTCTTACGACGTTTTCAGTCTTATAATATTCCTAGGAACAATCTTCTTGATCATCCAAGAGGTCTTCACACCCCCTCGGACAACGCAGACCGACCCTAGGCAAGAAATGGAAACTTCCACCGGGTCCTCGAGGAATACCCATGGGCTTTGGCAACCTTTTCGAACTTCAAAACGCTCGAGAAAATCGAAATTTCAGAATAGTGAGTTTGAGACTTTTTGTTCTTGAATTGCGGTGTCAAGAACTGACAGCATATATTATCTTCCAGTTTTCTGCTACTCAAATGGAGTTTATCAGAAAGAGAGAGAATTCTACTATACAGCGTACACTAGCTTCTGTCCGCTGATTTTTCCCTCGCGCATCTCCTGAAGTCCCTCAAAAACCCCACTAAGACCTCCCAACCTTGCGTCAAACGGATGAACCCTGATCTTTTTGGATGACCAAAGTTCTTCAACCATCTTTGTAAAATTGGCTGCAAATACCAAATCGTCCGCCCGAGCAGGGACACTCTGGCCAGCAATTTCAAATGCCTCCCCAATTGCCGTAAATGCCATACATGAGAGGTTGACAACATCGCTGCGTGGAAGCTGGGGAATAGGCAATAGTGATGAATATCTGCCGCCATCTTTTCCAAGGGCTTCACAGCAAAACCTGGCGGTATCCTCGCTGGCAACGGTATCCAGAGCGTAGCCGAGTGTGTGGTTAGTGGCCTCTCTGATCATGGAAACCGCGCTTGGTGAACGATAGTCGAAGACATGATCTGCACCTAGGCCACGCACAAGTTCGAAATTACGTGGGGAACATGTGGTCACGACGGTTAATCCGGAACTGCGTGGTATATATTAGTTCGCCTTGATTTATCCCTGTTAGTACCGAGTTTCACGTACAGTTTTGCGAGCTGAATTGCAATGGTTCCCGTGGCAGTGCTACCACCATAAATGAGGATGCTAAACGGCTCCAGTGCAGGTGATCTCGGTTGTGGAAGCCCTAGAGCCTGGTACAGGTGCTGACCAGCAGTTAGGGTGCCCACGCCGATGGCGGCAGCCTCTTCGAACGAGACATGATCAGGGATTTTCATCTGCACGTCGCCCTTCGCAACAATATAGTTCCCAAATGCTCCATCCTCGAGGTTTGAAGAATTGCCTAGATAGTATCATTTAGCTTTGAAATGGCCTTTCCCACACAATCATTCAACGCTCGAAGCCGAAATCATACTTCCGTGTACCAGACCTGCCACTCTATCACCAGGTTTCAAGTCCTTAGAAACAGCAGAACCGACTTCCTGCACTATACCGCTATAGTCACAACCCACGGTCGCGCCTGGAGTCGCCAGTTCGTCAATATGTTTCCAGTCCGTCGGGTTGAGGGCCACGGCGGCGGTCTTCACGAGGATGTAGTCATCTCTGAGTTTGGGGATTGGCGCGTCATGCACCAGCTCTGCCGTGCCAGCAGACTTAATCTTTATACAAGTGTTGTTCATTTTTCCTCTCCTGGTCCTTGTTTGACGGAGGAGGAAGAGAAAGTCTCTTGTGGAATTCCTCGTGAAAGCTTTTATTCTCGCCATTCCGAGATTCAGGGTTTACCCCACGTCAAGCTCGTATCGTCAATGCTCTCACCAATTGCAAGATAAGCTCCTCGACAATTGCCCTGATCGAATTGGTTGCACATATCATGAACGTTTGGCGTTGCCAAATGTGGCAATAGGTCTTCACCGAATGCGGATTAGCATTCAACGTTGAAGGCCCACAGTTATATCTCTTTATACGGGCATTGACGAGGGATTTATCAGCTTGCTCGTGTTGGACACGAACTGATGACATGTGGCGGCATTATTTTGCCTAAGCCACGTTCCCAGTTGAGCCGTTACCCCTCCCAACTTACCGATATCAGCGCGTAGCAGAGGACACGACTTGAATGGCAATCTTGCCCCAAACTTAGAGATTCGGTAACTATATAGATAGTTGGTATAAGAATCAAAACATGCTCTGACGCTTTTACAGAGTCTTAGTGGTATGAGTCGACGTATCCAGCTTGTTATAGCGATGTTGGCGGGCAGCACATTACACACTCTAAGGAGTGCGGTAAAAGCTTAACTATGGAACGACACTTTACATAGCATCCCATATCTTTATTTGACAAATTGTGATAGGATATTCCTGCACGAAAAATAGCCGATTTTCCAAATATGAACCGGATAAATGCATAGTTGTTGAGGTATCTTGCCACCTATCCACTGAGGAATTCGTAGCGAGTCTGACCACAAGAACCATAATTATTTTCAATCTCTCGGTCTTGTATAAATAAGGCACATTTCTAAGCTCGCCCTGCGTTCTGTCAGTGCTATTATCTCGTTATTTTATCAAGATATTTGCATGAAGTTCCTACAATGGCACCAAGAATATTCATCGTCGGCGCCACTGGGTATGCAGGAGGGGATTTTCTTGCCCTTCTAACAGCCCTTCACCCCGACCTTGACTTCAGAGCCTTCGTTCGCAATGCAGAAAAGGCTCGTTTAATATCGGAGACAATGCCAGCCGTACACTGCATTGTAGGATCTTCACATGATAATGATCTCCTCGCAGCCGAAAGTGAAGCAGCCGATATCGTCGTCCAGATCGCCAACACAGACGACGAGGACCTCTCTTCCGCAATGCTTGGCGGGGTTTCGAAGAACAAGAGTGGGATTTACATTCACATCTCCGGTGCTGGAAATCTCATGGATTTATCAACCCAACCAGGAGTTTCTCAACCGAGAGTGTACGGGGATAAGTCCGACGCGGAAGAAATCCTCCATCTCCCTCTTGATCGTCCCCATGCCGCTATTGAGCAGGAGCTGATAAGAAGGGCGGCATCAACGAATACGAAGATCGTTATTGTCAGTTTCCCAATGCTCTACGGCAAAGGAAGGGGGATGTTCGCCAAGCATGCAGGACATTTTCAGCTATACGTCCAAGGGGTGCTGTCGCATGGGAAGGCATTTGTGGCTGGAGCCGGGGCAAACCGTATCAGTACTTCGCATGTCTCCGATGCGTCAGCTGCGTTGGTCTTTTTGATTGAGGAGGTGTTGAAAGGTCGAGACGGTCGAGTTCGCTGGGGGAGTGAAGGATATTACATTGTCGAGTCTTCGGAATCCTCGTTTAAGGAAATCGCTACAGACGTGGCGAATGTATTACACCAAAAGGGGCTGATCAAATCAACGGAGATCGATTGTTTAGACCCAGAATCTGTCTCTAAGATCTGGTCACTTGGCCCGCTAATCTGGGGATTGAACGCAAGGGCTCGAGCGGAAAAGTTGAAAGAACTGGGTTGGGTACCTTCGAGCTCCTCACGAAGTGAGTCGATGGGGGCGGTGATTGACTCGGTGCTTACTTCGATAAACTATCAAGGCTGAGCTCATCATTCAGCTTGCTTGATTTCTCGCTGAATTTGAAAACCATCATCAATATGCAATTTGGTAGTCCATCGTACGTGGGGAGCGAGTGGACAAGTCAGGAAAACAGCTGGCTGATTTGTAAGATGTCGTCACTCGTTTTGTTGGACGCAATAGAACTAGCTTGGTTGACTGGTTTCCCGAACTAGATACGTTACCTCGTATTTTGCAGCCGTGACAAAAGCACCTGGAGAAGGTTGCGGAGTGGAATGAAGAGGTTTGCAAGTCATGGTGGATTCCAGCACGGAAGGTGGAGAACGGGACAGCGCCTCCATCATGGGTTCGCGACGTTCTCTTGCACCCAGACACAAAATCTACTGGAAACAATCAAGAGGCCATGTACGTTGCCATGCAGCTTCTAGAGGCGGGATCGGATACGACCAGGGAAGCGCTGAATATCTTCGCGATGGCCGCGCTTTGGCCGCGCTTTGGTATCCGAACAAATTGAGGTCGACATTCACTGCGTCACGATAAGAACTTCTGCCTACCTGGGGTCGATGATCTGGAACAAATGCCCTATATATGCGCTTTGATCAAGGAACTCGACGGGTGGCGACCCATGTTCCCTTTCACCCCGGACCGCGTGCTTACATCCGACATGAAGTTTGAGAGACATCACTTCCCAGCAGGGTGGGATTTGTGATTAATGAAATCCCGGTATGCAACGAGTGTGAGGACCCAAAAGAGTTCAAGCCCGAACGGTGGCTAGATGGACATGAGACCGACCCTGCACATGGACTTTGGCAGTTTGGAGGAGGCCGTCGCATTTGGGTTGGCTACAGATTGGCATTTCGGGGCCTGTTTACCAACGTTGCTTGTTCACCTACGACTTCAAAGCAGTAAGTCAAGGACACAATCCAAACAAGGATATTGGCTAGTTTGAAGTTGGCCGGGTCGTATGATTCGAAACGCTTGAATCACCACAGAACAGACGAACCTTTCCTAGTGTGGTGACTCCGAGAAGTAAGAATCATGTGGACTTGATACTGGAGGTGTTGAAGAATGCTAAACACCAGATTTGATAATTCAAGGTCATTCGATCCGTCTTCAATTCTTTTTGTGAGGTTGATACCTTTTTGCGTATTTAAGCCCTCGTCTGCGAACTTCATCTTCCTCAGAATAAGAGTCTAGCTATACGCCTTTGGCAGTAAGGAAATTACATTTAAAGTTTCATCTCCTAAAACAAGATATAACAAAGTCTGTAATAGTCTTGGTCGTTTGACTCGGAAGCCTGCCTGCCGCAAAGTCCATCAATGGTCCATCGTGGGTTTCATTGCCCATATACAGCGTCACATTGCCAGTGCTTTTTCTTTCCAGCATCAGGCCTAATTGCTGTATATGATCGCAGAAAAATTCTTCATAGCCACCGGTCACCAAAACATGATCAACAGCACCGAAGTTTTCCCACCAGCTTTCCGGCACGTCAAGAGCCATCCCCCAGCCTTTGCCTGCAGAAATCTCCTCTTGCCAGGGAGAGTCCTCCACAAGGTAGAGGCCCCATTTATGCACGACCCCCTTACTCAAAACATCGGCGCTAAACCACCTGTGATAAGAGGGGGTATTGAAATTGAACGATGCCAGAGGAGATACCAGGAAACACCCTCTTACGGTGCTACACCGGTCAGAGAGATCCTTAGATGAGTGGTTCAAGAGACGGGGACGGTGAAGATGTGCCATAAGACTTAGAGACAAATGGCCACCTGCCGAGTCCCCTCCAAACACAATCTAGAATAGAACGATGTTAGACGTGTTCCTGGTAAAATCTCATATGGCATATTGGTACCTGTGAAGGTATAAATCCCGAGTCGAGAAGATGCTCAAATGCCAGAATGCCCTGCGACATTTGCCTAGGGTACGGGTTATCGGGAATCAAATCTGAAGCGCAGGTTAACATATACTCTTTCCTGTTTGCACTAACACCTCATAGCATGAACCGACCATATGCGAGAATACACACACTGAGCCTTACTCCAGCACTGATGGCCTCGTTCCTCACGTGTGCCATCCAGTCCAAATGCCCTTTAGAAAGAGGCATTACATAACCGCCACCTGGAGAGTCAGGTAATTTTTCTGTGGTGATGGTGGCTTCTCATACCGTGAAAAAAGAGGACCACATTCTTTGCCTTTCTCGGGCCAATCCATAGTAGACGAGTGGAGTTGTCAGCCGCCAGAACATCTACAGTATAAGCGGCATTGTGGGACGAGACCCATGCTTTATAGGTCTCGATTGTGGATGGTAGAATGGTCTGCAGGTCTTTAGGATGGGTGTTGAACATCAGGGCTCCGGCAAACCCATTCCATATAGATGGCCGGAAGGGCAGGCCTTTGAGCCACGCCCGAACGAAGGCTCCAGGAATTCTGAACGATGCGCTTGGCAGAATCCAGAATATAAAGGTGAGCAGCACACGTAGTTTTGCGCGGGCTGATAATTTCCTCGTCATTTTTCCAATAATGCTTCACAGAATGAGATCGAGCCAGGCGAGTGGAGGTTGATGAGGCACCTGCTATGCTGGGTTTTCATGGAGACGAGTTGAATGTAATAAGCTGGCCATAACCTCGGTTTTCTGGACATGTGAGATGCTGTTGGCTCAGGGGGTGAAGAGGTATCCGAGACTCCCCAGGTTCATGAAAAAGAAGCTCGGACGTACCGGCTCAGCACACAATCTATGACTACAGTTGGCCGCCCCCGGAAGGGTCCGAGAGAGGATCTTGTCATTTATTATGTTACTCCATGGGGTCCACTCCATGTAAACGTGAACCCCACAAATAAATGAAGGAGACAAAATCGGAATAGACCCGGGCTTATTGACCCTATTGTGCCAGAAAGCTTCCAACACCTACTACTTCTAACACCTACTCACCGTTTCTAGTATGCTTACCCCTGGCCAGGAGGCCTCGCAATCCGAGATCAATACGCTAGTTTGAGCGAGCCTTCAGATTAGGGGACTCTGGTCTCCCAGAAGGCCTCAACTCCACAACGTCGGCCACCTGGCGACTCCACTAGATAAGAAGAAATGACACTCAGGGACGGGGGCAGCGTCTCGTCCGTTCCTCGTCATTCACGTCTGGAAACTGCGGAACGGAATCCGACCCCTCTAAGCTCCACGAACGGACCGGCCCCGGGGCCTATATGACCATGTACCCAAGCTGGACGCGACGATAGCCACACTGGCTCGGCTGGAGAAAATACAACCAATCTCTATGCATCGCCGTTGTTCAATGATGGTCAAGCTCACCTGAGATGGGCCGGATGATCTTGCAAGGGGTCGTGAGGGAAGACCGAAGGGGATCAACACAATTTCAGCTCGATGGTACTTCATCCACGGCCTCCCTCATGTGCTTTGCCATCAAAGGAGGCCAGCAAAGCCGTCGGATGGCTTGCGTGCCGAAATCGCATTCAACAGGCTTCAGGACACATCTACCACGTACGTACGGGATGGGTGATTTTCCTTGTCACCACGAGCGCTTGCAGATCGCCTCGCGAAACGATAAGAAAGTCTTCATTCTCTGTTCATTTTACCACTGCACCACATTTGGAGCGGCCTATCATACTCTCTGGCGCGGTGAAGACGAACCCAACATACTTCCCCCCACCCCAACGGACTTGCAGATTGGAGGGAGATCGGAGCCCATATCAGTTGTCTTCCAGTGTACCTTGAACTTGATCTTTGCCTAGTTATGATCACCAAATTAACGACCTATCCCAGTTCCCAGTCTTCGATTGGGAGGAATTTACGGAGAACATGGCTCCTGGATTGGAGGATTTGGGATTCTTGACGGGGTTCAATTTCCATGACAGTTTAGTATGAGACTTAACAGTTCTTCTTAGTGAAGTATACTCAAATGCTGGACCATAACATGATTACCGCCAATACCCTCGTTGAGAAAGTAGTCCCTCCGTGATAAAATCTATTTAATGTACATAAATCCACTCATACCCCAGTGATGACAGACATCATGTCAAAGTTCATTAAAATCATCCTCATGAAGCGAGCATGATGCCTCTCTGGATTCGATATCTCATGTTCACTCATTTGGCCTTGCGCGCCTCCCCCGCCCCCTTCGGCCGGTCCCATCCCACGGTATCAGTTCCATGAACCCAGTCCATCAAGCCGATGGTCCCATAGTTTACACGGAACTTCTCGTGATGTAAATCATGCAACTCAGCGGGGGGTACTTTCAAAAAGTCATATCCGCTGTGGTCAGCCGCAGCCTCCCAGAGCTCGAAGGTGGCAAAGGCGAAGAGAGTGACAGCGTGCGCGCCTTTCAGGTACAGAGGCAGTACAATCGGCAAGACATTAGCCAAGATGTGTTCGACCGGATGGGCATATTCGGCTGCGAATGCCACTGGTGTGATGTATTTGTGGTGCATCTTATGAATATAGGCATATATGCTGGGATGATGAAGGGCGCGATGGACATAGTAGAATGAAATTTCTCGCGCCAGCAGAGCAAAGATGAAATCTCCGACAAAGGTTGTCAGAGAGGGTATGGGTGCGTCCGAGATGATGAATGAGTGATCGAAGCCCTTAATGTAGAGCATCACGCCCTGCATCATCAATACTAGGGCATGGTTGAACAGGGAAATCCTAATGCAGTGCAGGATTTGCTGGCGGGTTGGCTGTCGGCGAGCGCCTTGTATCTTGTGGCGCTGCGAGAACTTGGGGAAAACAACATCGATCAACATATAGAATGCTGCTGGTATGACGAATCCGATGGTTTGAACCAATACATTGGCCACAAGTTCAACGACGCCTGGCCTGTATGTGGTTATGATACCACTCCAAGTAGTTTGCAGTTTCGAGTGAAAATCCATGGTTGATTCTGTTGCTTGGAAGTTTGTGATTTAGGGCAACCCCAGGTTTGCCTCTGCGGTACTGGCAATATTATAACTGTTCATATCAGTAGCTACGGATTTGTTCCGCTAAATAATAACACTTTATAGTCGAAATGAGCGGCAGTTCATCGTTGCTTGTTTCTATCATGAAAAAGTCGTGATAATTCGGAACCGTCCCGATGGAACGATGGGCCTCGGAGGTTGACAACACTTGGGTCATTTATGATGATCGCCTAACGCATGTCGCCCTTCGTTTCGGGCGCATCCCGTAGCCTCGGGAGTGGTCCGACAGAAGCATGGTCTGATATTCAGGGATAGCTAAGAATACATCGTACCAGTGAACATAAGTTGAAGAATGCGCCTCAAGTTAAGATATACCATTCCACATTTTATTGAGTGAATGATCATCCCTGCCCGAAATGACTTCATCGTCAACTGAAGTTCCAACGACCTACAGCCAGATAGCCTGTGTGGGTGCTGGGCTATCAGCTGTGGCTCTGGGTGCCACATTGCAGAGATGGTACGGCCTTGAAGACATTCGTTTCTTCGAGCGACATCCGACGAGCGGCGGAACATGGTACATCAATACGTATCCAGGTCAGTCAGGCACTACACAACATGACTCTAACTAGAGAAACTGACACTCCCGAAGGATGCGGCTGCGATGTCCCAAGTGCTCTTTACAGTTTTTCCTTCGCACAAAACCCAAACTGGACAAAGCTCATGCCATCTAACAAGGAAATTAAGGCGTACGTGGATGGAGTAGTGAAAATCTACAACCTCCTTCCGAAAATGACCTTTGGAACGGAAGTTGTCCGCAGTGTCTGGAGAGAGGAGGTGAACCGATGGCTTCTTCACCTACGAGACCTGAAGACAGGGCTTGAGTATTACCACGAGTGTCAAATTCTTTTTGCTGCCACGGGGCAACTTGTGGAACCTCGTCCGTGCGAGATCCCTGGTGCATCAGATTTCGAGGGGAGTATCTTCCATTCGGCACGCTGGGATCATAGTGTCGATCTCAAGGGGAAAAACGTGGTCGTTATTGGCAATGGATGTATGTATCTCCGGTCTGACTTCCTAGAGAAATACTAACCAACAGCTGTTAGGCACTGCTGCACAAATTGTGCCGGCCCTCATCAAGGATGGAGGTGTAAAGTCTCTCACGCAGGTTGTCCGAACAAAGCACTGGATATTCCCACCCCCAAACTTTTCTTATCCCAAGGTGCTGCAGTGGATCTTCCGCTATGTCCCGCTTGCCCTGAGACTCCACAGGTTCCACATTTTCTTGATTGCAGAGAATGATTTCCGCTTGTTTCCGATGACGAAGGGCGCCGCAAGACTGAGGGAGAAGAGACGGAAATCTGTAGAAAGGTACATGCGGCAAGCTAGCCCGAAGAAGTATCACGATCTACTCATTCCCGATTTTGACGTGGGCTGTAAGGTCCGTCTGCCCTCGTCTGTTTTATGTCTGGCATTCATCATGTGTGAAATTAAAATATGCTAATCTGACTCTTAGAGGCGAATCTTTGACCCCGGATATCTTGAATCACTACACGATGACAGACTCCTCTTGACAGAAGCGAAAACCCAAAGAATCACCGCCGAGGGGATTGAGACCGACAAGGGCTTTATTCCAGCCGACGTCATTGTCCTAGCAACAGGCTTCCAGACCAACAAATTCATCCCCTACATGGATGTTGTTGGACGCAAAGGTGAAAACGTCGAATAGCACTGGAGTCAATATGGCGGTCCGTCGGCCTACAACTGCTCTGCTTTGAATGGATTCCCCAACTTCTTCATGCTCTTGGGCCCGAACGCTGCGACTGGCCATACATCGGCCATGATGGCTGCAGAGAAGTAGGTTTCTATTTGAGCATTTATCTACTGCACTCCGAGTTTCTAACCTTCCAATCAGCTCCATAAACTATGCCCTCCGTGTCCTCAAGCCAGTTCTGGATGGCGATGCCGCTTCCATCGAGGTCACTGCTAAAGCTGAGCATGATTATGTGTACTGGGTGCAAGACGCGCTGAAAAATCGGGTTTGGAATGCTGGCTGTTTATCGGTAAGTAGGTCCCATAATTACTCTACCATGTCTTATCTAACAGCATCTAAAGTGGTATCTTAACGACAAGAGCTGGAACTCCATGTCCTATCCCTGGACTCAAGGCCACTATTGGTGGAGAAGTCTGTTTCCCACATGGTCTGACTGGTCTATCAAGGTTTGAACTTGAAGCTCCTCGTCGTCTGACTAATATTTCATACTGATTCTCGACAGAAAGTTTTGAAGCCAAAACTCCGATCTTCTTCCTGGGTTCTGGTCTTGGCTTTGTTTTGCGCTGGAATATTGGCTAGCAATCGGTTGAGTGATTCTCGGAGCATCTCCTTCGGCCAGCTCAAGACCTATTTGGCCATGGCGCTGTCCAAATTGCCTCTTGGGAAGTGAGAGTGACCGGAATTACAGCCTGGGCCAAACTGTTGAGATCGGCAATCGTAGGTATTTTCTATAAGCATACTGTATATCTCATTGTGTTACTTTTATCAGCTCCCTGTATTCTCTTGAAAATCGTTAATTAAACTTAATCAATCAATATCCCAGAATAAATCCTTAAGAACTTGTATATACGGTAATGATGCCGCTAGGTTTATAAAAAATATGGATAGAATATGAATAGAATATGAATCCTAGGCACGAAGGGGATGTTTCTCAAAATTTCATCCTAAATCTTGGAAAGCTCTTACAAAAAGGTATTACATTGAAGTCTGTTCCGCTGCAATGGCATGGATTGAATCAAGTAGGTTGTTTGGCGTGGACGATGAACACGCAGTGTCTAGTAATCTTGAGCCAATCGCCATAATCGGTGCCATCTAGGGTTTATATAGGGGATTACTAAATGGGGCCCCCCCACCTCCTCATATTTTGACTTCCCTTCTCCCTGAAATCCCCTAGTATCCTCTTCCTGCTACTCTTCCTGCTACTCTTCCTGCTACTCTTTCTGCTACTCTTTCTGCTACTCTTTCTGCTACTCTTTCTGCTACTCTTTCTGCTACTCGTTCTGCTACTCTTTCTGCTACTCTTTCTGCTACTCGTTCTGCTACTCTTTCTGCTACTCTTTCTGCTACTCTTTCTGCTACTCTTCTAACTACTCTTCTAACTACCCTTTCGAATACCACCTCGAATATTCTACTACTTTAGTTCTTATAGTTTAGTATTAGGTCTTCTTTACGTATAAAGGCTATATATCCTTGAATGATATAGATAACACTAAAAAAGTAAATGTGGTGAAGGGTGACTAGGGTTGTTAGGAATCAGGTTTCCGATCTTATATTGTCGATTATTTCTATCTTGATGCCTGATTTCCTGAAATTCAGGCATTGAAAGGTAACTATCTTTAGGCATAAGGTTCCCAGGTAGGAGGGGGGTCAAAATATGCAGAAGGGGGGTCAATTTAGTAATCCCCTCCATTTATATATATCACTTTCTTACCATCAGCGTGCGCTCTGTCTTGAATAGAACGTCTACAAAGGACTTGAGAAAAATCGAGAACTTGAGCCTTCTAACTTGTCCTGTCTAATAAGCGACTTCGAGGCACTATCTAATGGATATACATAGTGCTAAAGATCGGAATTACCATCAATAAGTGCTCGGAGCGTTCCGGTTTTCAAGTGGAATCAATCCTCGGTATTGTGCAGGGATACCGCCACCCGGGTACCTTCCAGCTCAAAGAAACGGAACAGTTGCGAGTTGCGAACTTCACCTTCCTGCGAAGACTGAGAATATCGCAAGCTGCAATGGAACGATTTTTAAGATTCAAAGCTAAGCAGGTTTTGGCAACGTCCCCGGTTTCCAGAATTCATTAAGTACTTAGTTGGGATGAGACTTCTTCACCTCCCAGATCCAATATTGTTTACGCTCGAATTTGGACTTTAACGATGGCGACAAGAACAAGCATTCCACGTGAAGGCATTTACATTGACGTAATTGTCCAATGGCTTCGACAAACACTGCTTCATCCGTTATTCACATTGCCATGTCTGTACTTGGTGCACGGGGCCAAGTTGAGCGCTGTTCAAACGCCCGTCGGAATGATCGCAGGAACCAGTATTTTCCTGTGGCTTAACGACTGGTTGAGTACAAAAAGCCAAAACAACTGGGTTATAGATGATAGCTGGGATTGGAGCAAGGAGCTGGTCGTGGTCACTGGTGGGAGTGGCGGTATTGGTGGTGGCGTAGCACAACGTCTCGCAGCTATGGGAGCTCGGGTGGCTGTGCTAGACATCATACCTTTGACATATAAGCCTGGTATCTCCAGTCAAACTTGTTTTAGACCAGAAATATCTTCTTTGTTGCTAATCCTCCTCAGGAACCGAACGCATCGTATACTATAGGTGCGATCTCAGCGATGAGAAAGAAATTGCAGCCATTTGTGAAAAGATAAAACTTGAAATTGGTCATCCAACAGTCCTTGGTGAGTGAAAGAAAAAAGATAAAACCTAGGTGTCCAACTAACTGTGGTAGTCAACAATGCTGGTTTGTCTCGCGGCCGGACTGTGGCAGAAGGTTCATACTACGACAACATCATTACCTTGAAGACCAATTTACTAGCACCTTTCCTAATCTCAAAGGAATTTCTTCCAAACATGATCCAGCACAATCACGGACATATTTTCAACGTTTCGTCATTGAGTGCTTATATCCCGCCGGCAGGGCTTGCCGACTACGCAGCCTCGAAAGCCGGGCTGATTGCATTTAACGAGGTGTGTTCATGGTCATACCTTTTCTTCTCCTGTTGCAAAGGCTTATTTCTTAGTCTCTTTCCGAAGAGCTTCGATCCAAGAATGCACTCAAAGTTCGCACATCGGTTGCGGTTTTGAGTTTCACAAAGACACCTCTTTTCAAGGGGGAGACTAACCAGTCCCAATTCTTCATGCCTCTGATGCATGTTGACACCGTCGTGGATGTCATCGTGGATACACTTGATAGTGGACTTAGTCAGACTATCCATCTCCCTGGTATATTTAGATTTTTTGCAGGCTTGGTAAGTGAATTTCCCATGGCTAAGAGCTATTATTAACGAGTCGCACAGCGAGGAGGCCCCGTTTGGTTACAAGATCTAGTTCGAGGTGGTAACAGGTCTCTGAAAGTGGATTTCAAAGGGCGTCAGGAGATTGATCCAAAAACAGGAAGACTTAAGGCTTAGAACGTTGACTAGTAGCACTTTCCTGTCCTTTTTATTTTACTAATACCCAAATAACCCTTCAATGTGTACTGGATGGCACGATAGATGATTAGTGGTATATATATGTACATATCCACATCCCTTCCACTTCCTATCTCCTTAAACCCCATTATAGAACAATATTGTTCTCATTACAAAATTATTCGCGCGGAGTTGGGATCTGGACACGCAAAATCGGGATCATTCCACCTACAACGACGAGGCCACACATTACACCCGCCGTACCAGAGAAGCCCAAAGGACTGAACATGTGTGGAAAGTACCTAGAAAGGACCAACCTAGAAATTATGTTGGCTGGAGGATAGACCTTCTGACCGAGGAGAACGAATAAAACCATAAAGTAATCCGATGGTGCTGAATAGCACTCCAGTCGAAGTAGAGTCATCGGGCGAACTATCGATGGCATACGCAGTGAGAATGGCAGATTGAATCTGATTGCCAAAGCTGGTAATGGTAATTACCACACATGGAGTAACATTCCAAGTATTCGCTCGCTCTAGTTGAAATCCCTAGACCAAAAGCCCGGCAATAATCGTGAGGAAACCAATATACGTCAGAGGCGCTCGGCCGGACAGACACGACCTTTGCGCTTTCGATAAACCCTCATGAAGTAGTCAGGCATTGGACCAGCGACCTGCTCTCCTATTACACTCCCAATGATTATTGGAATGAACTGAAGACCAGTATGTCGAACATTGAGACCGAATTTCTCCCCGGATGTTAGCGGCATTTCGACCACGAGGACGATATTTCCATAGCAGAAGGTGATAGTAGTAGCCAGAGCCACTACCAAGATCCGAGGTTTTTTGGCTATGCAGAAATAGAGACACAAAGTCCGATACGCTGATAGGACGCGATTCAAGCCGTCTAGGTAGCAACCGTTTCAACGACATCCGCGAAGTGGAGGTGCGTTCCTCGAGAACATCATTCTCAAGTTCCGAGACACAAAGCGTCTCCCCGCCGAACTAAGGTACACCAGCGCTTGCAAGAAATTGATAATGGCATATATCCAAAAGATGAATTCCACCCGAGTGTGCTGCACCACGAATCCCATGAGGAAAGGACCGGCCGCGGTACCAAGGATAGTCATTAGGACCCACCAGCCCAGCTTCCGGGCACATTCATCGGGCGTACGCCGTAGACAAGTCAGCCACTAACTCCACTACCATTCCATTCCATAGTCCATACACTAGGCCCTCCTAATTTGTCCTATATTTGTGTAAAGTGGGACACAGTATGCTTCCCCACAGAACAAGAGCGATGGTTATAATTTCGGTGCTCATTCCGGGCGATACAGAGCTTGAATCCCCGCATTTCGGGGCCGGTTCCAGTGTATCTGGGAATCGTAGGCATTTGATTGGGGAAAGAAAAATCGGGGAATTGGCTTAGTTTTGGATTATCTGTAGCCCATGTACGCAGGGTTGGCTCTTCAACGAATGAATTGTGCACTAGAGTGATAGCCCCAGCGCGTCGCCGAAAATATGGGATTAAAGCCCGATCTACCCTAAATTCCCTGCTCCCTCATGGCGGAATATTCCGAGTCTACTGTTCACCGCAATTGGATATAACTTTATCTTGATGGTTGTGAAAGCAGTGGAGCTACGATCCATCAAGTTTAAGAATTGCTACGGGTACGAAAAGGTGTCTTAAGGGCCTGGGTACCTAGTTGTTCACGAGTT
This sequence comes from Penicillium simplicissimum, assembly GCA_024706585.1. NCBI lineage: Eukaryota > Fungi > Ascomycota > Eurotiomycetes > Eurotiales > Aspergillaceae > Penicillium > Penicillium simplicissimum. Next base: position 1,984,812 of record JAMZTW010000061.1, read on the forward strand.
CAATTTTGACATTATGCGAAGGGCCAAAATTTGGGGCAGTGAAGACTACAGTTCCACTCCAAGGCCATATTACAGTGGCTTTTTGAAGATTTCGTTCGCATTTTCAAAGTAAATCCTATCAAGGGCCTCAATATCGTCAGCCAAGCTGGTCCAGGAATTTCAGCCCGAACAAGAAGAATCGAATCATCAGTGGTTTCCCCTACATTCCTCTTCGTCATTCTCTATTGTGAAGGGCCAAAGGTGGAGGGGCCAGCAGTGGAGCTTGTCGGGTTGTCGTTGTGGGTGCTTCTGACGGGACGAGAGCGCTCGAGCTTGCCGGTTACATACTTCCCATTCGAAGAAACACGGGATGGTGGCCCATGGCACCTGGCGTAGTCACATACCAACAGTCTATGAGGAAGCCTCTTATTGGAAGCATGGCGTTATTGATGAGCAGTAAATGTGGCTGCAAGGACGACACTTCTGGTGTTTGAAGGGGCAAGCCAAAGGACTCGTTCCTCTCCATACCCACTGCCTGTGGGTGTTGGGAATACCTTGTGAATAACGGGTGACATGGCTTCAATTAGGTATTCAAGCGCCTGGTTTGACGCTCGGCGGGCTTTAGACAACAGCAATAACCCTGGCCCTGGCCCCTGGGGAAAGCTGATGATATCCGTCGGTATATTTCAAGACATTTTAGGCATGACATCGCCCCACCAGAAAACAACGATAGTTGTCGGCCCATAGGGTAGGTAGATCTGGCATTGCGCAGATAGACAGGTCAACTATGGGGGTAAAGTCAGGAGAAACCCTCAGAGCCAGGAAAAGCATTGGCCTCGGGGCCATTTTCCAGATTTTTGGGGACGTCGTGCCAAAAGAAATGACACCCACATGGGGGAGTACCGAGGGATGAAAGCCTTGGCATCTATTAAGATTTGCCTTGTTGGTACAAAGTTTACAGCCTTCCACGCCTCCCCCCCACCCAAGCGAATGTGCAAAACACTCTATTGAACGCCATATTTTAATTCCTGGGACCACAATTGATTCAAGGGTTAATTTCTATTAAAGTTTAAGATTAAACATTTTTTCGACCCACAGAAATAGCACATTTATTCCAAGTCATTCAGGATTTGTCTATTTTGATCGACTCATTCTCAAAAGCCCGCATAATGTTGCCATGGACACCTGTTGTCTCAAGAGCTTGAGACCGCCCTCGACAACGCTCTTAAAACCACTCACACAGCCCGTCAAGCGGCACTAATGACTATAAGAAGCCGTTGAGTGGTCAAACAATTAATGATCTTTCATGTATACTTTCTTGGAATAATAACGACATGGGATGATCGGTGGAACGCAACTCCGCACTTTTTACGCCCAAGATAGGAAGGTGGACAGCCCCCCGCACTCGTTCCTTGGCGTCATATTGAGTGGCGCAAGGTGGATCCCTCCATTCACGGTATGTACTTAAAGTCCAGACCTGGGGCGTTCTTAGAGAACCGTGGGTTGGCCAATCTCATGGCGATTTTCTTCGAGATATAACAGTCCACCCGCCCATGCTTCCGTTTCCATTCCCATCAATGTCATGCTTCAGCCCTAAATATACATGCGACTATCACGCCCACTGAGTAGTCGGTAAAGCCGCTGTTATGGATGATAATGGCCACAGTCAAACCATCATAATTATCAACATAATTTTGCTCGCCATATCGCTACTCAGTGTGGGCCTCAGATGCTTCGTTCGTACTCATGTTCTTCATGCGTTTGGATGGGATGATATCCTCATGGTTATCGCAATGGTCAATGAATACGGATAACTGTTTGAGAATAGGGTGAATATGCTGACATACTGCTCGGTAGATTCTATACCTGGGCTTCTCCATCAGTGGAATACTCGGGGCCAAGTTTGGTATAGGGAAGACGCTGGCTTATTTCGAATTCAAACCGAATAACTTACGCCGGGCGTTACTGGTATGATCACGAGGATCTTCTCTCCACCAAGTGCAAGACTAATGTGCGGCTCTAGTGCTGGTGGATCAGTGAGATTCTTTATGCGATAACCTGTGTCATGGTTAAGATCTCAATCATTATTACCCTGCTGCGCTTGACCATTAATCGCATCCACGTGTGGATCCTCTATGCCGCCATCTCATTTGCTTCCGCTGTCGCCTTGGTGTTTCTGTTTTTTACTGTCTTCCAATGCAGCCCAGTCGACTACTTTTGGAATAAAAGCACCACGGCAGAAACGGGAACTTGCATCAGCACGGATCTTCTCATCAATATTGCCTACTTCTACAGCGCCGGTGCGGCTGTTACGGACTTGACTATTGTTCTTGTTCCGGTGGCTTTAATTTGGAATTTGCACATGGATCGCCGCAACAAATCCGCTGTTATCGCCATTCTGTGTATCGGTTGCATGTTAGTTGTCCCGACTTTCTTGATCTTTTACCCTTGTGTTGAGTGCTAATCAAATCTCACAGTGCGAGTGTGGCGGTCATTGCTCGGTTTCCTTTTCTCCACCATTATAAAGACACAGAATTCTTGTGTACGACCCTTATTACCAAACCGGAGCGGGAAGCACTCACTAACTGCATTGGCAGATAATACCTACGAAGTTGGTATTTTGTCCTACATCGAAGCCGGCCTTGGCATAACGGCTGCCAGTCTGGCTACCCTACGGCCCCTTGGCCGACTCCTTCGGGATAGATCCTCCACTTCGCGAAACTATTACCACTCCCATGGATCTTTCCCTTTGTCTAGGGATCTGGCACATGAACACCGTAGATTCCCATCGAAGAACAAGACCCACGAGGATGAATATCAGCTCTGGGGAGGCAGCGGCCTTGGGAATGACCATGATGTCACATCAGTCGCATTGGGAAACATGACCGCTAGCAGTGGGGATGTTCCTAGCCCAGCAAACACCGCCAGTCGAGTAGAAGTCGAGCGGTCTGATCTGTACCTCTCGCCGATCCATGCCCAGTTTGAGGCTGTACATTAGTCATAGCACCATTCCGGTGCGATTGATCTAAAAGATCAGTTAATGCAAATTTCGGACCATTGCATTGCTTTAGAACTAATCTAACATATTAGGCTCCTCTTTGTCTATTTTAGTCGCATTCCGCGAAGGTCGCTAGGGTGCCATCGAGAAATCTTGGCACCCATGTGGTAAAATACAAAGTGTCTCCTCGGGATTCTCACGGCACAATTCTCATGCATAGTTACTTTGGCCGTTCAGGTAACGGCGTGTCGTTTTGGCTGGCGGTATTAATCACCTTGACCGTAAATTTACCTCGTCTCGGGAACAAATTTGGAGCAGTATCTGGAGTTCATGGCTATCGACAATTATACTTAGCTCTCTGGAATGGTAGGTTTAACCGAAGGATATCTGCTGGAGCACAGTACTCATATTGATCTGGGCCTTAGGACGCTTTATGCCGGAACAACAATAAAGACTATAGTTGATCTCTGGCGACCGGTGGGACCATTTCCCATTCCTAGGTTTGTACTATTTGGCAGTTCGGTCAGTCTTTTTCTCCCATGATTTAACTGGCCAGATCCGACTCACAATTTTCTTAGAAGTGTATGTAGCATCTTAAAGTCATTAAGGGTGGGTGATTTGTAGTGTTAAGTCCAGGGCCATTTAATATTGCATCATAAGTCCTATGAGAAATAGTCAGACACGATAGGATACCTTTGAGAATAATATGGCTGGTAAACCCACAAGGCGTCAATCTCCAGCAAACTGTTACGGGTGAACTTCTCAGAGGACTAATCAGGAAGGCGGTGTCGAGATTCTGCCGGGAGCATTTAAACCGCCCTTCTCATGTTTCTGCTTTCTTCTTTTTTTCCTTCCCTAGCTTTGGTTTCTTCGTCAAATGGTACAGTTGGATTTGACATCTTTCTCTTGACCGTAACACAAACCGCAACAGATCTCTTCGAACACGCAAGGAGGGGGAGTTCTCAGATCCAGCAAAAGAAATAAATACAATTTTTATCCAGACCTGGCAAGCACTTATAGAACTCACTATGATCTATATTTGAGCGGGCAGTCGAGGCCCGGAAATGAGCAAAGAGACTATAGGGAAATTGGATTATCTGCGGATGTCTCCGGTACGAGAATATCTTGCTTTTTTGCGGTCCATAAGTCGTCGGGACAAAGTTAAAGTGATTCACCTGAACGAACTTGGAAGACGCACGGCGGCGAATCAGACAATTGTGTAATCATTTTAGAAGATCTTTTCCTTGGCTAAGTCAAGAAAGATAGACATCACAGCAACTCTATTTTGTGGGCTCGTTTCGGAACTATTCCGGGACTTCCTATTGATGCTTGTTGGTGGTCACGCGATTTTACGGCTTCCTCCCTCGCATGAGGCTTTCCCCCTCATTTCATTTTCAGTATAACGCATGGTCCATGAAAAGGGAAGCAATGCCACAAGAATCAGTCAATCAAAGATCCAAGGAAATGCGCCGTCGTAAAATTCCTTTAGCATGCGAACCATGTCGCGAGCGCAAATCTCGCTGCGATGGCGAGAAGCCGATATGTGCTGCTTGTTCGCGTCGGAGGCTTCCGATCGACCGCTGCGTGTATATGGCGGATAAAGCGCGATCAGCAAGCAGCAACGAGTTCAGTACCACTGCCGAAATTTCAATAGGACACTGCTAACGGGATAGTTCCAGGTACATACGCACCTTGCACCAACGGATACGGGAGCTCGAGGCTGGTGCCGGTTTGCATTACTCATCCGGAAATTCCTCAGCTATAGTCAACGAAGGAGCAGCAGAAGCGGCAGCGGGAGCATCGGAGGTTGGCCCATCACAGCCCGGATGTTTCGAATCACTCATGGGAGGCAGTGAGTCCCAACACACTTTACTACGGTGCCAAGGGTTCCAGGCACCTATTCCATCTGGCTCAGCTGCCCAGGCCCATGCTCCCGGAAGTGGAGGCTCGCCTAGAAACATTAGTGGCATGGGCGCGATGACTACTGTTCACGACAACAACCAACCCTCGAGTCAGAACTCAGAATATTTCGGGAGCTCGTCAGCCGCATCGCTGATGTGTCTCCTCGCTGGCGGTCAAAGGCAGTGGGGCCGCCACGCGTGGGCTTCACAAAGGATACCACCACTTGATCCTGTCGGTGATAGCCAAATTGACGGTACTGCTGGCACGCCATCATTTGCCCAAATGGAGGGTTTTGTGTTACCTCCTCGGGACCTCGCCGATCACTTGCTTGATTGCTTCTGAGAAAGGGTGTTCTGTTTGTATCCCTTCTTTGACCGCCAAAGCTTTCAACGAGCATATGAAAACCTTTGGGTGCCAAAGAGTCACGCCATTCATGACCTTACAGATCTGAATGTTGGCTTAGGGGATCGCTTCAATTCCGGCCCGAATTCCATCGTTTTCATTTGTGCACTTAACACCATTTTTGCTCTAGGATGTCATTTTTCGAAGCTTCCCCCACAGGACCGCGAGCCTTTCACCCTTTCGTTTTTTCTCCGAGCAAAACGACACATTGGGCTGGACTTGGTGGACATTCACTCAATTGGAGTGGTACAGACTCTCTTGATCGTTGCGCTGTTCTTGCAGAGCACTCCCTATCCTCATCGATGCTGGAACTCGATTGGAATGGCCTGTCGTCTTGCACTTGGGTTGGGATTACATGAACCGCAACTGGAAAGTTTTAAAGATCCACTGGAGCAAGAAATTCATCGGAGGACTTGGCACGGCTGTGTCATAATGGATATGTATCTGCTCCTGGCATATTCTGAGACATGATCCCCTAGCTTACTGCTGCAGAACTGTCAGCATGACGTATGGGCGACCGACCATGACGAGTCACCTCGCAAGAGCACCGTTACCAGGGATGTTTGATTTGACATCAGGAGGGGAGCCCGGGTGCCCGTCACTGATCGCATTCTATACCTCTACGATAGAACTATACTCTATCTTAGATGGTATACTTTCTGATGTGTACAGGGCGTGGCGCGGTCGATCTAATGACTCTACACCTGTGTCGAGGCATAGCGGTCTCGATGTACTCCTTCGACTTGAGGATCAACTGTTACAATTTGAGTCTGCCGTTCCCCAACCTCTGAGTTGGACAGCCACATTGTCTGAACCGCCAAAGTCTGCAACTGAAGAAACCATAGGCAGACAACGAAACGTTCTTCACTCACGGTACGTCTTTTACTTTCAAACGGCTTAACGGCCTTTGCTGATAATAGCCGAGATTTCTTTACCATAAACTATTGCTGTATCGGCCAATGCTCACGCAGCTCTGTTTCGATGAACAACCTGATGAGTCTCGATATCATACCCCAAGCTCTCATTCAGTGTTGTTATGCAGGTGGGCAGCGGGGTGCATTCAGGCAGCGATAGACCTCGTTTCTCTAGTTCACGAGACATATAAATCATCACTGACAGATACGTGGTGGTACAATGGCTTTTGTGAGTGCCTCTATTCCACGGCCTATGAATCATAACAACTTCTGATGAGAGCGCAGATACTTCGACGGCAGCCATGATTTTGATTTTGTCTTATTCTTGCTACAAAGCCTGCAAAATCGAACTATCAACCGTTGACGCCACATGGCAAAAGGCTGAAGCGGTGCTACAACATCTCGCTTCGTTTAGCGTTTCTGGACGAAACACACTCAATTTCCTCCAGGGTATGCGAAATCGATTCGTTTCCCGTCTTAACACGAATCAGTCTGTACCACGAGATAGCAATGTGCCTTCCCTAAAAGCCCGTCAGGAACAGAGTCAGGGAGACATGTCAGAGCCGCTACTTGAGCCATGGCCGTCAGTAAATTGGGATGAAGGCCTGTCAACGAATGAATTGGGGTTCCTAGGCCCATTGGATATTAGCGAGATGCAGAGTTGGTTGACAGAAGCTGGTTTGTAATTGAATTCATGCCAGTGATTTTAAATTACTCCTTTCACCACTCCCATATTTTGGTCCTTTCATGTAGTTTTTTCCTGTATTTAATTCGAAGTCCCTTGTGCTAGCTATATCAGTCACGACTCTAACAAATCAAGAAAACCCGCAATTTGAGCCAAGTCTCGGGAATTCGATTCTCTTGACACTTAGCCACTCGTGAAACCACAGGACCATACTTAGTTATTCTTTCATGTAGTGCTGCGGTGTTCCATAGGTAGGTAGGGCCAAAATTATCGGATCAATGTACCTACAAGTCTTTGCGAGAAGAGCTCTTCCAGTCCATTACTCGCTATCTTAATATTAAAGGAGCAATATCCTGAGCCGTTTGTCATTAGCAACAAATCAGTACAAGTCAGGCAGGTAGTCGAGTCGGGACTAGGGTTTGGGCCAAGAAAAATGCGGACGCAACTTCTCGTCTTCACTGTGAGGGAGGGGCCGCAACCGTTCCGTCCAGTTGAGGCCGGAAGGGACCCGACTATGGGTTGTAACAACAAGAAAGAACCTAATAAGTCCTTAGAGCTTAGATAAAAAGGATCCGCGTGACAAACAAATTTGACCCGCTGTGTTGACCGCTGAAAAATATATAACAAGATATTTTTTGCTGATTCCCTTCCCTCCTTCGCATTTCTTCTACTCCAGGAGTCCGTTCCAAGTTCGTTGTCCCGTTTTTATCTCGGTTCGCAACTGTGGAGTAAAATAAGATGACGTCCGTCAGTGATGCAAACATCCGCAATCTCAGTGGCAACTGGGTAATGGTAATTCCACCTCACGATGCCATACAATCCTGAACTTTATACCGAACGATAAGTCGCTGATTCACGACCATTACAACGTGCAGGACAAGAGCAGTTCAACCGACCTGGATCCTGTCCTTAAAACGGTAATGGGCTACGCTATTCTGACTGGAAATTCAAAAAAGCTAAGCATTGACTAGCAAGGAATCGGGTGGATAACAAGAAAGGCCATTTCGGCGTCGACTACTACTTTGAAGATCACCCAGGACTCAGGCATAGATGGTTCTACTTTGTTGACACTAGAGCCTGCCTTGACTGGTGGGCTGAAAGGGGTACCAGAGAGGCGTCCGTTAAACTGGACAGAGTTTGAACAAAACGACACTCTGTTCGGCCTCGTCCGTATTCGCAGCCACTATATTGACGGTACAATGACTTCGAATGGCTGACTTCGACCGCTTGTTGAAATTCAAATAAAGAACGCCGGACCAGACAGTGAATCCTTTCCAGGTGAAGCGATTTCTATGGAGCAAACAGATGAAGCTATAGGCGGGACTATTGAGAAGGCATTTATTCACGACTTTGTCCGTAGCGTTCACTCCGGATGGATTGCTGAGCAGGTATGCATATATCAGACTCTCGATGTACGAATTGTTAACTCAGTGGTGTTTAGATCTGGGCAGTGGAAATAATTAGCGGGGAAAACGTTTTAACGCGCCGGGTAGTGGTAGTCAATGGCATATCTATTCAGTCTGCTCGCGTTCTCTACAGACGTCAATGATGACCATTGCATCACACGCATGATCGTTCTACCCCTGCAAACGAACATCGATGCTTCTATTGACAGAAGAAGAGCCTGACCATGTTCTATTAGCGCATTACCGGGTCCAAAAGGCTACATTAAGAGTCCAGGAGGAATATCGTATGGTGGTTAGAACTTAACTTTATACCCTGGAGAGAAATCTATAGTTAATTTCACGCTTCTTTCCTAAGATGATGAATACATGGTTTCTTATGAATTACTACTGAAGCGTCAGGGTATTAGACGAAGGAAATATTAATATACGATCCTTACAGAACTTACGACCGTTATTCAATAAGGTCGATGTGGGTCCTTTTGAGATGTAGTACTCCGTAGCTCCTTCCGAAACGCAGGTCGAGCCGACGCCTCACTCCCTTATCGGGCTGCCCACAGCAGTGCTAAACTTTGAGATTTTAGCGAGTTACGTCAATAGAGGTACGGATTAACGAGAGAATAAGACCGACTATTAGTTTACTGTAATCCAAGAAGCTAATATTATGTGTATTTCAGAATCAATGGTTTTAGCCAAGAACTCTGCCACTAGCGGCGCATGAACTTTCGGGCTAGTGGCTATGAAGATCTTCCTCGGAAATTTCGTCTTTCTTGAAGGCGAACCTGGTAACGTGAAGGTTTCGGTTAAGAGCAGCCATCGCAGTAATTTATTTTAGAAGCAATCGATTGACTGTGAGTATAACATGTGAAAGTTGAGTGCAGTTGAAGAGAATGTTAATTAGGTAGATCTATTATTCGGTAGGACTATATGCACAACATCAAGAGTGGCTAGTCCAGAAGGTTCGGCATTTTCGAAGTGTCTCAAAAGCCGAGAGAAGCAAGACTGATTACTACAGAGTACAGAATGGGCTCGGAGGAACTTAGTGATCTGCAAGGGCTTTTCAGAGCATAACATGACCTAGATTCTCCGGCTAGGATCGTTAAGAAAGGTTCGGGACACTCCGTATGCGCAGACACCATGCGGAGTATCCCAAAAGAGAGCTGGCACTAGCCACGGTCTCGGATGGATAGGTCCTCACCAAGAAAGTGGGGCAGTGGGATCCACCTATGAGGGGAAAAGACCGGAATCATCCCGACAACCTGCACAGTTAGAGTTGACGGCACTCCGTAGTTATGGAACGATATACTCAACCCATCGGCCTCGAGCGATATTGAATCCGGTTAGTGGGGTCTCCCGGGCACCTGGAAGGTTTACTAGCCCGGGCTGTCGTAAAAGGGACAAATTCTTGCACCGAGCCTCGGATGGGACTAAACCTTCGCGCGAATATAAATTCCAAAGCGACGATGACGCATGTCCGGCCCATAGCGATAAACGGGTCCTCATATCGACAGTAACGGGATTCACTTAATCTCCATCTAAAATGCATTGATCGGATTTGGGTAGCCACTTTCTGGAACCTAAATGCAATGAATTTGTTGATTATACACACAATCTGAGCGATGATGAAGACAGCATTCAGAATTCTTATCGTTGTAATAAGTGTCTCAATGGCGGTGGCTCCATTTCCGCTGTCATCGAAGTAATATAACCTATTGATGGGCAGCCAACCCATTCTTCGATGCTTTGGATTCGTGGTCTCTATAACAATGTGATAGAGCGTTTCTCTGGTGGTCAATGACTTGAAATCGCCGCATCCGCTGTCGGAGACCATGCAAAAAGGTCACATTTGCGGTCGATGGCGACCCGGACAGAAAATTCCTATTGATTTTGTCCAACCCATCGCCGCGGTTAGAGAATAATACTAGTATAATTGAGTTGCTGTTGATAAGGGTCAGATTTGTACAGAGACTGTCGCGTACATCAATTCGATATTCAATCGAGGAGAAAGCTAGTCAAGAGCACCATGTGGTTCCATCAAATCAAAGCTTGTGCATAGAAAGGTACACACCGAAATTGGAAGCCTATAGGGAATTGCAACCCTGGGTAGAGTAACATGGGAATCATTTAACCCTCATTTACTGAATGCTTCAAGAATAATCTCATACTTCAACTTAAATCAGACCACCACGGGGCGCAGGGCTGCTTCTATTTTCATTGGAGGCTTCCTTGGAGCCCTTGCCATTTACATAAGAGGAAAAGCTTTTCTTTTCAGATAAATGTTTTCCTGAGGCCCTTCCGTAGGAATGGCATGTCGTCAATTTGAGAAAATAACAATACGTTCACCTAAGGCAAGTATAAGGAAAAGCAAGGCCATTCTAGGAAGATACTAGATACGCAAAGTGAAATTACATGATAAGATTGGCTTGTTAGGCTTTTTCAAAATGTTTTGCAATCGTCAATGAAATTTCAATCATTAATTAGGTGATTAAGGCCTCTTGGTGGCTGATCTTTATTGGCATGATTCTACCGGATCAACTGGGCACCACTGCAGATCACCACCAACCACTATCCCAAACTGACATTAAACTTCCTGTAGCCTGTGTCTGGCAATGAGAGTCTCGGCATTGTGGCTGAGTACTTGCGGGGAGAGTTGTGGGTGTGTCTCTGCGAATGCCAGGTATTCTTGAAACCCCGCCTCGATCGCTATCGCGGGGGCATATGGGTAATCGGTTCCAAACAGAACATGAGACGGGTCGGTAGCCTCTAATAGGCCATTTAGCTGCGTTGCTGATGCACTCAGTGCGGTGTCATAGTAATATCGCCTAAACTGAGACTCGGCCTCAATTGCAGTGACGCTGCTCTGACTAGCAATCTCAGGAACGATCAAACTCCCAGACACACGCTGGGACAGGAAAGGGAGCGTTCCACCCGCATGTGAAAGAATCAGGTCCACAGATGGTGTACGAGATCTAACTCCACTTAACACAAGGTCGACAGCTGCTCGAGTTGTTTGTTGAGGGTAATCGACGATGGGCTGAGGAAGAAAACCACCGATAAAGAACGGGTTCACTTCCATCACCGCGGGGTGCATGAATACCAGGGCATGGTACTGCTCTAATCTGTTCCAGATCGGTTCAAATATTGGATTACCGGGCAAGAAGTCGGCCGTATGCTGTATACATTCCGACACCAACCGCGGTCTTCTGCGTCGAGTAAAGAAAATCAATCTCATCAAGTGTTCCATTCACGTCCCTCCAGTCGGGAAGAGCCCCAAAAAAGTCCAGTTGTTGTGGATATTCGTCTACCACGTTGGCCAAGTAGATATTCATCTTGCGGCAAAGTTCTCGGGCCGATTCGCCAGTTCCCGCAATTGGTATTCCGGGGGCTGAGACGGACAAAACAGCTTTGGTAGAACCAGTTGTCTCAAGACTATCGAAGGTGCCTTGAACCGACCAACTTGGAGTTGCATATCCAGATGGGTCACCACCAGCCGTTTGTATAGCGGCAGCATAGTCTGGAGGAATTGCGTGGATGTGGGTATCGGTGAGATACCGGCTGGACTCACCCTGGACAAATTCTGCTATTGCAAGATTGCAAATAAAGAGACAAAAAATGCCGTAGAATAATGAAAACATGATCAAGGGATTGCAATTGAAGGTAACGGACCGGAGACTTTGCATGAAATAAGGGGCAAGGTATGCCTATTTATACATCGTATTATCGGCTAACGGTCAAGACTCGAAAGATGCCCCGAGGCAACTCAAAACAGTCCTCCATCCAGACATGGGATTGTGCCGTGGCCTGTTCTATTGGTGCAGATTTTGGGCTTTACTGTGGGGGGGGGCTTAAAAAATGCCGAAACTATTATGCAGGGAAACTTTACTTTTTGCTTGGTTCATGCACCCCACAACGTGGAAACAACACCTTGAACTCCACGAGTTCTAGTAGAGATGGGAGGTAGCACATGGTACGGGGAATTTAGTCCAACTTTAGTTTTGTATAGTTAGCTGTGCTAAAGGTGCTTTTATACTTTATCCCTCATGGTCACCTTCTTTATGATAAGCCGATTGTAATTCATTGTTGGCCCACCTTATGACTGACTGAGCAGGCTCCGGTTATCCTTATTCCTCTTCTGGTAAATACTTGCATTGAAGCAAATTTTGGACGGATTTTCTCTTGGACAGGGCCTGTGGGACCAGATTTACTTCAAGAATGCGGAGGGGTTTTCCCCAAAGGCAGGACAGCGTGGATTTGGTCGGGAGCTATGGTCGAAATCACACACAGGCATACATTTTTCTTGAAATGTGACCTACTGTTTTTTTTTCTGCAATCATCGAAGAAGTAAGGAAAGCAAAGATAGCAATAGTTAAAGGAAATAATAAGGCCCCAGTACGCTATTGTTTGGCCATATTCGAATCCTACCAGAGAAGAAATACCGGAGCATTGATGGGATGGCTGGTGAGGGCGGCCCACGAAAAGTTATTTCGAAACCATAGACCGCTCACAGCCATGTAACTACGAAGTACTGACTTACAAAACTAATACCACCTGATAGCAAGGTAAACCGCGACCAAATAAAGCCAGGCCCAGTTACCACCGGAAGGCATTCCGAAGGTGGCACTGTCTGTATTCCATTGACATGAAATGTCGGGAAGAGACCCGAAAGTCTAAATCTTTGGTCGTTTTCTACTCCGTACAACTTACGATATTCGATTATAAGAGTATCAAGCACATCGATGCCTTAACAAGAAGCCTAAGTTCGAGAAGCCTGGAAACAGGGTGGAGACTCTGGCTTTACTCCGTCCACCTAACAGGACTTTGTAGGGCTAGGCAAAATGGAGCCCTAGCGGCGCACGGACCACAGGGCCCACGCCTATAAAGAGTGCCTCCTTCCCGCACCTGCCACGCGACGGAGCATTTTCCCGCTTCACCTCCCTATTTTCAACACCGCACCTTCCTCCACCTCTGTCATGTTGACATTGCCAAGACAACCCATAGTCCTGGCTCTCCATGGTGAAGCCATTTTCGAAGCAGTTTCGTAATTTTCAAAGTGTACCACCGGTTGGGTCAGTTAGATACCAGTTAAGGACTTCGCTAAGAAAGCCCGGGTTGGTGTAGTGGTTTAACACGGCAGGTGACACGCGGGGTGAACCCGTGCCCTCTTTGGGGCTGCAGACCCAGGTTCGACTCCTGGGCTCGGGCTTTTTTTTTTTGGATAACTCACGGAAGCACTATCAGGAGAGGCCCTAACTCTTGAATTATTTATCTATGTCCGGAGGCATCCACTCTATGTCCTGTCCGCCGGGTAAGTGTTCTAGAGGAGCGTCTATACGAACATGTCAAAACACACAAGTATACTCTGTAGAGACAGTACTCCGTAGAGTCAGACGAAAAGACATTAGAAGCCAGGGAGCTAAGCCTCACTCGTCCGATAGTGTCGCGTTTTATTGAGCTTGCTCACTTAGATCATTCCCGTCCTCTCCGTGTATACTTAGTAAGCAAACGAGGACGGCGAGTAACTTAACTAAATCAGGTTGATGACCTATATAATGATCACCGAAACAGGTCAGGCTACTCAGGGGCGTGCTCAGTTCTGCTCATTGAGCAAAAGCGGCGAGGGGCTGAGCACTAGAAGGGAAGGGGAGCGCCAAGTGTTGCCGGACAAAATCCGGTGTATATGTACTTCTCCAATTCCAAGTCAACATCCACATGCAGATGAACACTAGTTTAATCGCAACAAACAAGATCCAAATACAAACAAACAAATATGTCGGGGGGGGGAATCTCGAAACTATATGATAGGGGCATAACAAGAAGAAAACGGATGTACTGGTGCAAAAACAGTATGCAGCAAACTCCGCCGCTAATGAGAAAAGAATGAAGTCGAGATGCTGGTCGAGCGACGTGACAAGGGCAGATATAGAAGATGCACGGTGGGATATATGGGAACAACTTCGCTGCACGACTTTGACTACATCGAGTGAAGGTGTGTCAACGGAAGCTGTCAAGACAATGGATACCTTTCAAGCATAGCCCAAATTGCTCAGAATAGTCTTGCAATCCGGCGCCGGCATGGCAGAAACACCCAAGGCACGCACGAGAGCACCACCGCGAAGACGCTGAAGACCGATAGAAACCTTCCAAGCTTCGGTATCCTGCAAAACAAAGACATATCGCTTGCCCTCTTGATCGCGCAAGCTAGCACGGAGAACATGCAGACCCCGGAACTCGGCCCCGGTAGTCGGAGTGGCCAGGCGGCAGGTGTTCTTGCAGACTTTGAGGAGATTGGCCGTGAAGGCGTCCGATTCCTCGTTGGTTGGCACTGAGTGGGCGGAGCCACTGCGACGGAAGGAGAATGGATTCGCGGACGCTGGTTGTTTGGCGCCCTGAGGGGATCCCATTTGCGGACACCACACCTCGGCCAGTTTCAGCGTCCATGCCTTGACGTCCCATTCTCGCTGTCCGACTCCGCGAAGGTCGTCGTCAACAAATAGACCTTCGGTTGTCATGCGCAGCACGAGTCCGTCCGTCACCATCCCCTGCCCGGAAACTAGCTGGGCCACGGGAGTTTTCATGAACGCGTTGGTGAATTGGTATACGCCCAGAATCACGATCTTGTCTGGATCCTTGGTGGAATAAGTGCCGCGATGCGACGGAGGAGGCGTGGTTCGTGCCGTCGACTGAGAAGGCGCGTAGGAAGACTCGGAGTAAGCTGAGGACCCCGATGCTTGTCCGTATGGTCGTCGCGGACGGTCATAGGGACGAAAGGAATAGGCATCATCGTCCACGGTCGTCTTGGCCGTTGGGAAGGGCGGTTTTTTAGGCGAGGGAGTACGAGGCGCGCTGGTTGTGCTTCCAGCCTTGGGTGGTGGTGTCTCTTTCTTTTGCTCCTGAGCCTTCTTCTCGGCGTATCTTTTGGCCGCCGCTTCCTTGAGCGCCGCAAACTTGGCCATGGCCTCCTTCTGTGCGGCGGCCTTCTCGGCCGCTGCTTTCTCTGCAGCCTCCTTCGCAGCCTTTTCTTTGGCTTCAGCTTCAAGCCGCTCAGCTTTGGCTTTCGCTTCAGCGGCGGCCTTTTCTAGCTTCGTGCGAGCCTCCGCGGCTTCCCTTTCAGCGCGTTCACGAACCTCTCTTGCTTCTTTCTCTGCCCGTTCCCGAGCTTCCCTCTCCGCTTTTTCTCTAGCAGCAGCCATCTCGCGCTCGAGCTGTTCACGGCGCTCTTTCAACTCCTTCTCCATCGCTTCTCTTTCCCGTTTTCTCTCTTTCTCCTTTGCCTCGGCCTCTCGCTTGCGCTTGAACTCTTCCATCTTCCGACGCAGCTCTTCCTTGCGCTTCGTCTCTTCTCGCGCCCTTTCCCATTCGGCACCGTTGGGACCATAATTGTTGTGGTCAGACTTGGGAGGCGCTCCAGACTCTGGTCTAGGACCATGTTGATTACCAGCGTACTGGTTGCCCTGGTTTGGCCCACCTCCGTGGTTTCCTCCTTGCTGCCATTGTTGCTGTTGTCCTGGTCCACCATGAGAGGCCCCTCCATGCTGCTGCCGCCCGGGTCCGTTGCCATAGTTGGCCCCGGACGATTGACCCTGGGAGTTCTGTCCACCAGAGCCTCCAAAGCCTCCGAAAGACCCAAAGCCACCAAACCGCTTACCACCATTGCCGCTATCGTTGGACTGACCTGACTGGGACATACCAAAGGCCCAGCCAGCCACCCCGACCCCAAGAGCCACTACTATCATCCCCACATTGTTGTTGCGTGCCGCTGCCGCGACGTACCAAGTCTTTACAACCGGCGCGATAGCAGACCAGATAAAAACCAGCACGAGTGTACTTGCGGCGCCCGCGATGAAGCTATTCCGGTTGCATTGTAGCGATGGGAGGTAGAGGAAGCCGGAGCCAGCGGAGTGAGGCGGGACGATGAAGATATCGTAGTTGCCTGGCGGCATGTCGGAGGCTTTGCGGTATTCGCCCTCGGTCGTATGAGGATTTTCGCCATGGGGCGGCGGAGGCGGCGGCGGTGCATCCATCTCGATTGACGAGTATCAAATTCCAGCGACCGTTGGGATGGATCGATTCAATTGACGGCCCGCTCGATCGGAATGCGCGGAATTTGGGATGTTTTCAACTGCCCGTACTTTCACAACAACTCAAGTATATATCCACGACGGGGCCAGTATCCAGACTGGTCCACCCAATGCGTCAATGAGATGGTCTAGAGAGACCCTTAATCGGATCGGTGTTCAATGTGGGTGCGAATCGGTAGCCAGGTCATGTTCGTTGCGGTGGGAGATCTGCACTGAGGCCCCAGGCCACTCAGTGCTCGGGGGGCCGGTTCGATGACAGGGGCTATAAAATAAACAAAGAATATATAAGCCAGCAATGGACCACCTTTTTCCAGCGCCGAACAGGAGGGGGATCCAAAAAAGAGTCGGGGCGAGGTAGCGGAGAAGAAAAGAAGGTTGCTATGGGGGGTTGGGTGGGTTCTTTAGGAAAAGGGCCCAGGTGGGTGACTGGGAGCCGCGAAGGATCGGCGGCTCCATGCAGTGAAGACGTGGCCATCACACCCGAGCAAAACAATTGGAAACTCATAAGCCTTCCTCGCCGGTTGGCGGGTTTGGAGTATGCCATTCTTCCTGATCTATCTAACAGTGTGGAAATACTGAAGGGGTAGCCCCGCAATTGATTGTAGGCTTCGTTGCCAACGGGTGCTGATGAACTTGGTGTCACAGCATTGAAGCGTGCCAGGATCAACTGTCTAGATTGTCTACAGTTGGTCCTTGCTTGAGTCCAAATTACAGGGTAAAAGTGGGCATATGGCTAACCTTCGTACGTTCAAAGAGAGTCTGACATGGTCTTTGATATATCGCCCTGTGTACGGTTGATTTGCACAGTAGTCGCCGGTTGAAGCGGACACTTTGACAAGGTATTTGTTTTGGTTTTGCCGTTTTGGGCAGAGTGCCGCTTACGTCATGGCATCTTTGTTGCAGCCTGACGGTCTGTTGATGCCTCAGGCAGTTAATGACAAGCCCTCTCTGTGGCTGTGCCTCAAGATGACAACTGGACAATGAAGACGGACGAACAGTGTTGGCACACGAGAAAGTGCACGCGAATCTCTATGTACGCCCTCTTTAAATTTGCGATTTCCTATCTCAAAGTCCAGACTCGAGTTGGGTTTAATACATGTTGCTATTTGTAGGTCAATCACTGACCCTGCAACACGCCAAGACTTTCAGATCTTCATATGTACTTCGTATATTATTATCTGCAATTGGGCCAAGAAGTGTCGTTAGCACATAGGTATGGGTTGTTTAATGAGGAAAAGACGACAGAGAACTGGGTCGATGTTGCGGTCAAGGGGTTGGGGAAAGATAGTTCGACCGCAGTGGGTCCTTTTGATATTCGCGTCGCTCGCATTGAACCCGCCGGTGGATGTCCATCATCGTTAGAGATGAGCAAGAAAAGTCACATCCGCTATGATCCAGCGTGACCAACGTGACCAGATCAGATACCGAGAGATGAAATTGAGATCTGATTCGAAATCAGCAGCCACCGTACACCTCATGCGTGAGCCTTGGGAGCATCGCTAGTAAGATGCGGTCCCATGATCGGACCAGACGATAGCGGACTCTGATCAAGCCGTTCCACAGCGGCCAGGAGTGGTCGGCGTACACAGCTCATGGCACGCCATTTAGCATCATTCTTCAGCGTCATAGTACCAGAGTAGTCAAAAACAAAAATGCTCTTGTCCATTCCTGCATGACTGCATGACAGGAGTCGGTGATTTATAGATCGAAGACCGCCTCCAGATACAAAAGCAGCCCGAGGAACGTGACCTGGCGCTGGTGATTGGATGTCCCGTCCTCTCGAGATCCCATCGCTTTCGCTCGCTCTCCTCTGACTGGGATCGCCCATCTCTCCAATTTCCTTGGAATAATCAAGCCAGTTTCTCACTTTCGTTACTTCGCTTACCTGTTGCGGTAGTCAGGCACTACCCTCCCGATCTTCATCTCCAATTTACTCCGCCTTGCCCGCCAATCTGTCCTCTGGCCCCATTCCCAGGCATCCATCACCCTCTTCAGTTCTCCATTCTCCTATGCCGCCTCGATAGCCTTCAAGGCCCGATTTCCCTCCCCTTCCTCCCCTCACCCTCCTCTCCCAGGGCACTCCATACTGCCATGTCGGCCTACCAATCTCCTACCCACGCCCAGCAGGGCCACGCTTCGGTTCCGCGACAGATTCCCGCGTTCAACCCGGTCGCCGCCGTCACCGCACCCGCGGGGACCTTTCTCCCTGGGACCAAGGTCCAAGTCGGCGGCCATCGCGTGGTAGTGGAAAAGTACCTGTCCGAAGGCGGTTTTGCTCATGTCTACGTGGTGCGCCTGCCACAGCCGGTCAATGGCACGGATACCGCGGTGCTGAAGCGGGTCGCTGTCCCCGACAAGGCAGCCTTGGCTAGCATGCGCACCGAGGTCGAGACCATGAAGAAGCTCAAGGGCCACCGGCATATTGTCAGATATATCGATTCGCATGCCTCCCAGCTGCAAGGAGGCGGATACGAGGTTTTTCTACTTATGGAGTACTGCGCGGGCGGTGGTTTAATTGACTTTATGAACACTCGGCTTCAGAACCGGTTGACGGAGCCTGAGATTGTTAAGATCTTTTCAGATGTCGCTGAGGGAGTAGCATGCATGCACTACCTCAAGCCGCCCCTGCTCCATCGTGATCTCAAGGTCGAGAACGTCCTGATCTCGCGCTCCCAAGGCAAAACAATCTATAAGCTGTGCGATTTTGGATCCTCGGCACCCCCACGTCCGGCTGCTACATCGGCCGCCGAAGGTCGCTTGATCGAAGACGATGTGCAACGCCATACTACAATGCAGTACCGCAGCCCGGAGATGATCGACGTGTACCGGAAGCAACCAATTGACGAGAAGAGCGATATCTGGGCGCTCGGCGTGTTCTTGTACAAATTATGTTACTATACGACTCCCTTCGAAGAGGTTGGGCAAATGGCCATCCTCAACGCCAGTTACAAATTCCCCGCATACCCTCAATTCTCCGATCGGTTGAAGATGTTGATTGGTAAGTGTCCAAGTCGAGGCGGGTGGGTCTGTTGGAGAGGAATTCTATGGCTGACTGGTGTCCTGGAACAGCGATCATGCTCAAAGAGGATCCACAAAAGCGTCCGAATATATACGAAGTGATGAAAGAGGTTTGCGACATGCAAGGGAAGGAAGTGCCAATTCGCGATGTTTGTTTGCCTGATGGCCCCCAACAGCTCAGAGAAAATACTGACATGTGGGCTCCAAGATTTACTCCAATCGGTCAGTCTCCGAAGCGCGACGGAACCAGGAACTGCCACCGACGCCAGCGGAACGACCTGCCGTGGGCGCCACGTTCTCACCTCCGATACAAGAGACTCAGATCATTCCCGAGATCGCACCCATGCGAAGAGGGCGACCTGGAAAGCCTCAATCCTCTACCCATAGCTCTGCCAAACCAAGTCCTTCTCCGTACCGCGGTGACTCCAAGACGTCATCCCATGACCCCTTTGCGGCATTGGATGGAGGGGCAAAGAAGAATAGTGATGAGTTGTCAAACCGATTCCCAACGCTGGACCAGTTCGACATCCTGCACGAGAAGGGTGACAAGTTTGAGTTTGAGCCAACCGTGAAGGAAACAAAGTCGGAGGACGAGGACCTTTCGCAGAGACTCACAAATGCGTTGGCGGACGATGCTTTTGCACGCCGGCCCTCGCCAGAGCGGCAAGCACCTCCTACAGAGCGTCGATCGCAGATCTCTCCAGAGCGAGCACAGAAGCCTCAAGAAGCATCTGCTCGACAACAAGCTCCTCTGTATCAGCCCACTCCCCAGCGGCCAACAATGATCTCCACCGGCACGATGACATCTCCGTCTCAAACGCCACGTCTGCAAGAGCCGAAGATTTCCAGTCGACCAATCTACCGCTTCCCTCCTCCCGAGCACGAGCGACGGCCCTCCAGCCAGCCTTGGACTGAGGATGAACAGAAAGTCGCCGGGCACAAGGCACCGTCACCACCGTCAGCCAATTTGAGGCCCGAAGCCAGCCCGCGCCTATCGTCTGACCGGTTATCCAACCAGTCGAACTCCGCGCGCCCTTCCATGGAGACCTTAAGACGGCCATCCGGTTTGGAAACACTTGATCCAGTGGGTCGGTCTAAATCTGCCATTGCGAAGGCTCGACCTGTCTCAGTCCAAGCTTCGTCTCGCTTTGATCTCTCGCGTGACTCGGAGACGTCACGCTCCTCTTTGGACCTCTCGCACATGCAATACGAAGGCGGTGCTCCGCTCCGATCAGTCCGCACCGAAATCGATCGGGACTTTGAGCGAGCCAGCATCTCATCCGACATGGAATATCTGCGAGCGAAGGAGGAGGAGGAAAGCAATCGTAAGCGTGAGAAACGCTCGAGCAGTGGTGCTAAACATGCCAAGCGAGGCAGCCTGTCTTCACTGTCACTTTCAGGAAGCAAGACCTTGTTCGCTGGTCGTTTCGGCGAAGCATTCCGCCGCTTTGAAAGTACAAATGACAAGCCCTCCGCTTCGACAGCGCAAGATTATCCTCAGAATAAGGAGGTTCTGATCAAGGATACGGAAGCTCTGGACACGCCGCCAAACGAGGGACTCTCCTCATATGAAGACGATGTGTTGGAAGATGTAGACCGCGACGACATCTCCCCAGAAATGCGCCGCGAGCTCGAGCGCCGCCGGCTCTCTCAGGAAGAGAAACGAGTTGCCAATGCTGCCGCAGAGTATAGGCGCCGGGTCGCCGAAGGTGATGGGAGCGGTCAGCATCGGTCTCGAGCCATTCTGAACAGGGTGCAGAACTTCATTGGCGAGTCCAACAAGCCTCAGGTGGCTCCCAAGACTGCAACCGGGTACGGGAAATACACCGACGCCAATGCTTTGCAAGCAAAGCCAAATGCCAGTGACAATCAAGTCCCCTCCTCGGGCAAGCCTCCTATCTCGCGCACACCCGGTCCCATCTACGGTGCTCGCGAAGGAAGGATGGCCCCTCCAGACCGTCGCGAAGATGCCAGTGCCCCTGCAGGTCCACCTCAATCTGCCACCGCCAACTCTACCGGATATCCATCTGTTCGGCCCGCGTCACGGCCCACGGCCCCGCCCAAGCCAAAGAATCTTCGTGTTGGCGGCCAGGACTCTTCCTGGCCCAGCACCAGCCAAGATCGCAGTCCCTCCATCCATGCGACACCAACGAGTCCCGGAGGAGAAGATTGGGAGGCAAACTTCAGCCGGCGGTTCCCGAGCTTGTCTGGCCTAGAGATGGAAACGGAGATTGAGGTTCCGAAATACCCCAAGCTTAGAACCCGGGAGGTTTAGACAGGATTATGTTCTTAGATGTTGTGGGTGTGGAATGCCCTTGGTTTGATATGTTGTGGTTCTTTAGCGTGTTTCTCCCCAGCCGGGTTTCTGCTCGTGGGGAGCGTAAGATGTCTTGTTGAGACGATGCATATAGAGAGAAGTGACATACGATTCATCTAAAAACAGTGATTTTTCTCCATGATTTGTAAATCTAGTATCATCTCGTCACCACCAGTGAAACTATCAACCAAGCTATCTCCAAAATCGATTAGATAGGTGGAAGTCTTCAGAAAGACAATTTCCCATTGAGAACGAGTTGAAGCATATCGGGCTAGGCCGTGTCTCTGGTGTCTTAGGGAGTAAGGTTCCAGACTTTTGAGCCGCCACTATAGAAGACTATCACATCTCGAGCCATACACAACACTCTCAGGGCTCTCGTTCAGTGTTGACGAGAAATAAGTTCACAACTATAGGCATTTTCAACCGCTAGAACCTACTGAACCTTCTCACTGCATCCCCGACTACCCGGTCACCCTCTTGAACTCACTCTGCAAATGCTCCCAAATCTTCCCATTCGTTCCGCTTTGCCTCAGTCTTTTCAGCACCTTTTGCACATCCGCACCACCAGTTTCGCACACCTCATCCACAATGTAGACACCACTCCCCTGGACCCCATCACTACCCACAGCAGCCTCCGCCCTCGCTGAGGGTGTATTCTCCTTCCCTGCCGACGAGAACCTGGGGCTCGTCGCCAAAAAGCAATGCCTCTCACCAGTCTCATCAAGGGAGATGTACACCTTTGTGGTAAACAGACCCGTAATCCAGAAAACAGATTTCATGATCGCCCCGGTAGCCCCCTTCATCGACTTTGCCAGCGGCGTATCCACGAATCCGGGGTAATTGTGCAAAAAGCTGACACCGGGGGCCTGCTTCGCGAATTGTTCCAGGGTGAGCGTGATCATTGAGCAGAGGTGGCCTCGGGCGTTCCAGGGGAGGACTTTTTTTCCGGGGATATCGTTGGGATTGACGGGTCCTTCCTTTGTGCCGGCGAGAACGACGACTACCCGGCTGAGGGGGGATCGTTGCAGCAGAGGGAGTAGATTGGCGATGAATCGCATTCGGGAGTAGTATCCCAGCGCCATGATAAGTGGGATCCGCTCGGATGTTTCTATCTTGCGGTTAGTATGGTGATCGGTAAGCGTGCCCGGGGTTATGCATAGAGGCATCCTTGATTGTCCCACATACCGCTATTAATGTCCAACGTACCCTGACTCTGGAAAAGAACGTCGACTCTATTCTCCTTTTCTTTTATCGACCCGCAGACCTCATCTACGACTCGGAGGAGGCTTGCATCGGCTTTGATGAATTCGTATCGACCGTCTGGATTGGTTTGCTTCAATTGGCGTAGGATCTCATCTGCGGCGCTTTGCGAGCGTCCAATGAAGTACAGTCGTGGTTGTCGGGCGTACTGTGCAACTTTCAAGAGTGCTGCTTTGCCGATTCCGCTGGTCGCGCCGACGAAGACTCCCACCAAGCCTGGTGGCAGGTCCTTGGAAAGAGCTGCATTGGACGATTGAATTGAGGATAAAGCAACCATGTCGTGTCAAATGGTGCAGGGAAGAAGGGATGTGGTGTTGCTGTGTGATTGCTGATGACTCCAGGAGACTATGACTTTAATCCGTACTTATACAAGAGCATGTCGCAGTGCCACTGGTAGGTTATACACGCAGTCGAAGATCGAGAAAGCTATCAACATAAGAATAGGTAAGGATCTCAAACTACATCGTGGGATCTGATTGGCCCATCGCCTTGATCGGCGAATCTTGACGCGTCGAGGTTGTGGACCGGGCTGACCCATCGGCCTAAATGCTTGTCCCGAGCCGTACGAACAACCGTTAGCATGTTTGGATGTTGAAGCAATGGTCCACATATGCTCTGTTTTACAGAGTCCGAGTGCTCACAAGGCTGTGCCGTGAACTTTAAGGTCCGGCGGGTTAATGACCCGACCCCGTGAGGCTTGGAATGTGACGAACGACTCGGTAAGGTACACCTCCGTCTACAGCTGGTCAAAGGTGCGCCAGTATCAATTCACGAGCAGGCCAAAGACATCTAAGGAGAAGTCGACCACATCCAAAACGTATTTTCTAGATAACCGTACCTAGATTTCTCATAAGAATTGAGCTGTCGAAAAAATTGTCTATTACTCGCCTCACTTGTACGCACTACTACCACAGTCCTTCACTTTCTTCTTCCCCACCAAACAACCATAGAGCCGCCGCCACACCGCCTTTCCCCATCGCGTTTCTCCAAACCTTTCGTCACCAGCGCAATCCTAGACGAATCAAGCACCCCAAGCAATCATGGCGCCCGTAATGCTGAAGACGGTCGATGGTGAGTAATGATGTGACTATCGAAGGAACCACATAGCTAACAGCGCGGCCGCAGATGACATCCGAGACGTCGTTCAGCACCTCTTCGAGATTCAGTCGGCCGTCCACGGCTATCTTGGCCCAGAGACACAGCAAGAGCTAGTGCGCAAAATGTATGTGAGATTTTCGAGCAGTCTACATCTCCCCAGAGACATATCCTCCCTCCCAACGGAATTAATTGCCCAAGGGCGAACAGCCCAAGACCTCCCCTACGAGATTTAGCAATTTCTCCAGGGGTCAGAAAGAGCACGAAGACGACATCAAAAGATCAAGCAGGGGGACTCCCAGCTAACCACTCTCGTTCCCCCTCACAGCAAGAATCTCACCCTCGCCCTCTCCACATTGTCCACACACACCGAACTCCCTCCAAACGCCGCCGAAACCGTCTCCCCCAACACCGCCGACCCCTCCAACCCGCCCCTCGCCAGCATCCAACTCCCACCCGAGATCATCGAATACGTCGACGCGGCGCGCAACCCGGACATCTATACACGTGAGTTCGTGGAGCTAGTCCAGCGCGGGAACCAGGATCTCAAGGGCAAGCGCGAGGCCTTTGCTGATTTCCGGGATGTGTTGGCGCGGGAGATGCGCAGTGCGATGCCCGAGTGTCGTGGGGAGGTGGATCGGGTGGTGGCCATGACGGGTGGAGGAGGGACTGGGTCTGAGAATCGGATGGAGAGGGCTGCGAAGTGACGGGTTTTTGCTTTTCTTTTCTTCCTCCGCTTTGATTCTGTCGTTGTCTGGTCGTGGTGATTGCTACAATGGTAGTGGGTTGCCCGAGGCTTGCGATGGCGAGATTAGTGCAGACGCGGATTGATCGTGGCACTGAGCTTTGTTTTTGGCGTTGGGGTTTGATTACCATTGCAGAGTGCGCGAGGGCTGGCCTCTTTCGCCGGCTCGACTACGTGAATTATTTTGGGACTGGGAGGCGTTGGTTCTTGGCTTGCAGGGATCCCCCCCAGGCTCATTTACAACGAGGCAACGAGACCGAGTCCCTGCCTGGCTGCGCAACCAGGAAGATCAGGATTCTGCCGGGGACTTAGGGGACTCGGGGGACTCGAGGGCTCTGGCTCGTGGAGGAGTTCGGGGAGTGGTTCATATTATGCTTTTCTTTGTTACAAGCGTGGCGTCAGGGCGTTTAGGGATTTTGTTTTCGTGAAAGAACTGGGATCTCTAACGAGGTTAGGCTCTAAAGCAGAGAGGTACAATGGTGCATACACTGTTCGAAGTACTCCAGTAGCTAGCGACATCAACCGAGAGTGCATCTACACATTCCTCGACTCTACAACATCGCCACCCATTGGGGGCCGAATGCTATCCATGTTCCAGCGAATGTTGACATGGATACGGATGCAGTAGGCTGAAGATGCGCATGTAATCATCTGCTTCAGTGGGTTGCACAAGATCAATTGCCTTGCTTGTCGCCTTTCCCCTGTTTTCCTTTTAGCAGAAGACTGCTCACCATCAAGCCATCCCCTTCAGCCGATGGAACAGATCTCAAGACTCAAGTAGAGCCAGAGGCTAGAGCTCGTGTGGAGGTCACGGCCCATTGGCAGTGGGTTTGACCTGCGCTTCGCTCCCCCCTCTGCGGAGCACGCTGTGGCAAAATCCTCGACAGTGGACACCACACCAGGCGAGACACGAGGCAATAGCTCGTTCAGATTAATTCACTCGCTGTTAACGTAAACACCGTGAGTAAACGTTATGTGCAGTGCTTGTAAACTTGAATGGCACGCCTGAAAGACCATGCAGTCCCCAGCCGTGGCCAGCTCACCGCGCTTTTTTACCGCCCATGTCTGAACTGGCTGTGATGCTGATCATGCTGTACAGGGAGTGGGGCTGGCCCCCCATCCTGGAGTATGGAGAGATCTGGAGATCCTTTGGGAGAAGTAACTCCTCCTGATTATTGCCCGTGAAGACTGAAAAGAGCGAGAAATAGTTTAGGCGAGTGGATGCGACGAACCTAGTTTTAGGAAGTCCAGTCAGTCCACTATGGGAATGTCGTCTCCGGAGAGAACGATGCGCCGAGTATCAAGGTTGGTCCGGACCTCAGCAGGTTTCGTGCATTGATCAACAAGCTGATGCGAGGCTCTGCTCGGAGATCTCCTCCACTTCCACCCGACTGATCTTCGGACAAGACAAGCAGCGACATTCGACTACTGTATAGTGTATGTCCATTGTCCAAGTGGCCTGTTTTGCCATGTTCTTGGAGTAGGATATAGAAGGTAGAAGGTAGATGCCTGCCCTGGAGTCTTTGCCAACCCCCCGATCGGCGGACCCGACCGCATGGACGAAGCGTGCGCCGCGCCCCTCTCTTGACCAAGGTGTAGCAATGAAGTCCGTTCAAATTACGTTTGCTGGTTTTCCCTGGTTTGGGGGGTCAATTTGTCAACCATCGTTCTTAGCGAGGAAATTCGCCAGCGCCAGCCCATACGGGGGAATGGCACTTGGCGGTGTACAGCTGTATTGTATGAGTCGATCTTGAAGCCTGACGGACCTCCTCTATAACAATCACAATAGCTGGGTCGTATGCCCAATGACTCAAATGAGAATTGCTGCGATTTCACTGTTTCTCTTCTCGTCACCGAGTCTCCTATCATCGATGGAATATCATAGCCAGAATCACAGGGCCTCGGCAGACTCCGGAGCATTACAGTACTATGGTACACAGTTAATTCTAAATTTCCGGATCATGTCATTTTGCCTTTTTCACTCTCCCCTGGCCCTGAGTCCCTGACCCACCTTGGCCCCGGAATCAACTGCCAGAGGCTGAGAGCCTGAGACAGTTCAAAAGTTCGAGCCGTTTTTCAAGGCGAGCGAGATGGACTAGCGTCTTGACTCGTGGCTGGTCACTCACTATGGGTTTGTAGTTGGTACTCTTTCAAGTGCTCAGTTGGCAAGATACTTGATATTTCAACTCTACCGGCAGCAATAGTCCTCTCTGACAAACGTCTGGCAAGACTACCTGTGCTTTGATTAGAGACCGCCCCGGACAATTGAATTATATCCCGCATCGTTGGGTGCAGGGATCAGGTCCTGCGCCCACCACTCCGGTGACTCCACCGCCCATCGCCTCTTCTTGCCTCTCAGTCTCCAGCGGCTCGAAGAGGACTAGTCTGGGCCGCGCTTCTCCATATGAACACGATGTACTACTCCGTGACTGAACTAGTCACGTACGTTAGTCCTCTTAGTGACTGGGCGCTGCCCGATCTGCCTTGAGTCCCTGTCCGTGTCCGGGGTATTTGTCTTGTGCTAGTCCCCCGCTTTGGCCCCAGCGCTGACTCTTCCATCCGCTTGTCATTTCCTTAAAATTCCACTTCCAAGTCTTACAATAGGCTTAAACCATCCTATTGTCGTGACTCGTGAGACTACAGTAGATCCATTATTTCTCCCCTCTCTCTCACTCTCTCCTGGGGATATCATCCCGTTGATGATCGCCCATTCCCCGCAACTCCCCGACCTCGTCCCCCAAAGTGGACTGACCAGCAAACCCACACCGGTCCATAAACAACCTACTCACCTGATCCTTCCGGCCCCATTTGGATCCCCAGTCCCTATCCCGCCTCATCCTCGGTCCTAATCTTCTTCTCTCCTCTCTCCTCTCTCACCTCGCCCCTTTCTCTCCATCTCTGTCTCGAGCCGACAATGATAATCATACCGTGATACGCTACCCACAATGGCCAACATCACCGCAGCCGGGGATGGCATCACCGGCGGCTATACCGGCCAGTCGCTGGGTATGAAAATCACCATCGCGACTCTTGCCGGCATCACCTGGTATAATGCCTTTGAACTGGTCATTCTCATCTTCGTCACCTTTGCGCAGTATCGCGGTCTGTACTTCTGGAGCTTACTCGTCTCGTCGGCCGTCGGGCTGATCCCGTATTCGCTCGGCTTCCTGCTGAAATTCTTCAATCTCACCACCGCCACTTGGTTGCCAGTCACCTTCCTCACCATCGGCTGGTGGGCGATGGTGACCGGTCAATCCTTCGTCCTGTATTCTCGCCTTCACCTGGTTCTCGCAAACCAGCGAGTCCTAAATCGCGTGCTCCTCATGATCGTCGTCAATGCGGTCCTCCTACACATCCCAACCACCGTCATAACATACGGCACGAACCTCACATCGCCGGGCTCAACCCTGAACGAATATAAAACGGCCTATAATATAATTGAAAAGATCCAAATGACAGGATTCTGCCTCCAAGAATTCATCATCTCGGGTCTTTATATCTGGGAAACTGTGCGCATGATTCGCCTCGACATGGATCAAGACAAGCGCAAGATCCAGTATCAGCTGCTGGCCATCAACATGGTCATTATCATCTTGGACTTGGGCTTACTCGTCGCCGAGTACCGGAATTATTATATCATGGAGACCATGCTCAAGGGTGCCGTATACAGCATCAAGTTGAAGCTCGAATTCGCCGTCCTCGGTAAACTTATTCACCTGGTCCACAACCATGTCTGGAAGCCTGAAGACTTCACCGGCCCCCGCGATCTTCCCGATTTCGTCGACGCGACCCGTGTCACTTCTGACCTCACCCGCGCTGCGCCGGTACATTCCCACCCAGTCCGTACCTGGGAGGATAACGACATTTCCATCGCCATGTTTGAACACGCGCCCGTTGCTGGTGCACAGAAGGGCAGCTCGGACACTTCCAATTCGTGGAGCAGTGAGATGCGCATGAAAGGGGACCCATCTATCGACTTCTCGAACGGTCATTACCAACGGAAATCCGCCAAAATTTACGAGAAACCTGGAAAGCCCGGGTGAAGGGGACGATTGGCTCTGGACTTTATACTTTTCGTCCATGATGGCGGTGCCCTTGTTTATGGTTTGTTTGATGAATCACGGCTTATGAGATACGCCCATTCTTTGGAGACTTCATCTCCCAAATACCCTTGAACATCTCGCCACAGTCTCGGATGCCGTCCGAGCGCTTCTGAGGGCAACGCGACGCCATGCAATACGCCATTTGGAAGGATCGCAATGTTGCATCCGACGATTCATAACCCGGCCGGCTAGCCTTCCTCCCTCACCGGGCCTCCGATCGTCCGATTTCCCCACAGATCAAATCTCCGCGGATGTGGCCATTCAGCTATTGACCAAGGGCGGCAAAAAGATCGGCATTGCGCCACCCGCACGCATCAGAAACCCCGAGAATGTGCATGTACCTGCCTACAGAGTCCAGGCCCCTTGGGCCTATTTGTACATAAACTGACGCCTCTGGTGCAGGATGAGGCTTCCTTTTCTGACCATGTCTAGTCACGCTGATCTACCATCAGAATCTACAATCATAATGTTTCTATTCATCATCCTCAGATTCATGTAACTACTTTGGTGGATGTCTATCTTAATCATAACGTAAGAGGCGGAGAGTTGTCGGACAGCAGGAAACTCTGTCCTCCATACGTCGTTGGCAGCTCCACCTTTTTCCGTTTGGCAACCCCCACGGGGAACGTCGGGGGCGCAACCAGGCCCACTTTCTGCCTATCCACACTTCTTCAGGAAGGTCGATATGCAATCACTGCAATCATGTCGCGTTGCTTAAATACCATGAGAGTGCGCTCTACGATCTGGCCTAGGAGCAGTGATTCGTCTCGAAAGCCATCGGCAGGATGAATTATCTCTTGAAGCTGTCACTGTTGAGCAGCCTTGCCGCTGCCGCAGCATCAAGTGGTGACGCAGTAAGTGGCGCAACATGCTTTCAATAGCCTCATCCCGCTCACTAGTTCCCTTCCACAGCGCCTTCACGCGCGCTCTAGCGCGCCAAAATGTAATACCACTGCCTCGACTCTATCGCTTAGCGACCCACCCTACGACAACTACTTCTATTCGGACTGCAATGTCGCCGCGCAGGCGGTTGTCACGAGCCCGCTTCCACAGAGCAATCTCACTCTCATCGGACCCCGCCTGATCGTGGCGTGGCCAGCAGGTGATAGCGGCATATGTGCATACTTCACGCCTCAGAATGGCATCAATGGCACCTTGTCCGTTCACATGGTCAACTCCACCGCGGGCCAGCCATTGAGTCCTATATACATGGCAGGATCGAATAGCTCTGCACCACCCGCTGTCGGTATCCAGGGCGTGTTGCGCTTCAACTCCTCCGCAGCACTGACTCTGCCTATCCTGGGCAGTATCCGCACCATCCGCGACTTTGTCGAGGGGCCCAGCATCCTCCGCCCCGAGATCCAGGATGCAATCCAGTTCGCCGCACATAGCGACGGCAGCGCCTCGCTGCAGCGAACATGGCTGGACAACGTTACCACCACCACGCTGACATTTGCCCCGTACTCGAATGGCACGAACAAAGTGACTGTTTCGAACCGCACCCTGGCCTTCCCCGCTGGTGACTATCTCTTCTCCGCGTCGATGAACTACCCGCAGCTCACGGCTCTCAAGCCGGCTTCCGTGCTGAACAGTGCATCGCGCAATCTCACCAAGACTGATCCGGGTCAGACGGCTGCGCTGTCGTTCTTGTCGTACTCGGAGAAGCTGTTGGCTGGTGCGTGGCGCTTCTTGACGTACTTTGGGCGAGACTCGATGATTTCCGCGCTGCTTTTGGAGCCGGTGCTTAGCTCTGGTGAGGGGAGTGCGATGGAGGCAGTTATTGGGTCGGTGTTGGAGCGGGTGAATCGTACTGATGGTAGTGTTTGTCACGAGGAGACCATTGGGTGAGTTCCATCAGGGTTGGATTTCTGGCCTGGGGATGCGAATGCTCATATTTGCAGTGACTATGCGACGTGGACCAATCAGCAGAATAATATCACGAGCAATGCTATGGTCTGCGACTACAAGATGGTGAGTTCGTAATTGCACGGCAATATGCTTCCCGGTCAAAGACTCATACTGACTGAGTACAGATCGATTCGGATTACTATCTACCAGTCCTGATGCAAAAGTACTTCATCGATAACCCTGTCGGGCGGAAACGAGCTGCATCTTTCTTCAATACTTCGGCTGGATCGATAGACGCCCAGAACCAGAATCTGACATGGGGTCAACTCTCACTCATCAATGCCGAGCGCATCATGCGTCTGGCTCGTCCCTTCGCAGAGAAGCAGACCAAAGAGAACTTGGTTCGTCTGAAGGATGATCAGATAGTCGGAGAGTGGAGAGACAGTACATACGGTAGGTCTGAACCGCACGCCTGCACCAAGAACAAAGCATCTAACTTACTCTACAGGCATCGGTGGAGGCCGCATCCCCTACGACGTCAACACAGCCCTAGTCCCAGCAGCACTGCGCTCCATCGCCGTCCTCGCCCGCAACGGCCTTTACCCAAAGCACAAAGACTGGTCCCGGCTCGCCACCAAATACGCGCAGATCTGGGAAGACAAATCTCTCGACTACTTCAAAGTCACAATCCCCCAATCCAAAGCCCAAGACCTAGTCGCCTCCTACAAGAATGCCTCCTCGTTCGCAGGCCCCGACCAAGCCAGCTCCATCACCTCAGACGTCATCTTCCACGCCCTCGCCCTGGACGGCAACAACAACCTTTCCAAGGTGGAGGTCATGAACACGGACGATTGCTTCCGCCACTTCCTCCTCAACACCACCGACGACAACCAGCTCACCCCCTACCTCAACAACTCCGCCACCAACATCCGCCGCACCTTCCCAGCCGGCCTGATGACCTCTGCCGGCATGATCGTCGCGAACCCAGCATTCGGCGGTGCACCTGTGTACGCGCAGAACTGGACAACAGGCGCGTACCACGGCACCGTCATTTGGTCCTGGCAACTCGCCATGATGGCCAAGGGTCTTGAGCTCCAGCTCGGCCGGTGCGAAGTCACCGCCAACGCCAACTCTTCCGTCTCGGGTAGCCGTCGGCATGAGCAGGAGCAGACCGTCGCGCCGATCCCGGCTTTCTGTGGTGATGACTCTGTTTATGGGAATATCAAGGCGGCGTATAATGAGCTTTGGAATGTGATTGAGGAGAATAAGAGTCAGTTGTCTGGGGAGGTGTGGTCGTGGGTTTATAGGGATGGGAACTTCCAGGTTACGCCTTTGGGAGTGTTGCCGCCACCTGGTGGGGGTACGCAGACCGGTAAGTTCGATTCAATCGCCTTCTTGCTTTCTTGGTCGGGTTATTGACAGGTTACTGATGGGCTTTAGAATCCGATATTCGGCAGTTGTGGTCGCTGGCTTTCCTGGCTGTGACTAGGAATGCGGCCTATCAATAGGCCCCCGGTTGCGGTGTTTAGGGATAGCTTCGAGGATACGGCCACCTTGTACCTGGTATCTTGTATCTTTGATCTTAACCGATATTTTGGGTCAAATGCTGTCTAGTCTAGTAAATATCCTACATCCAGACTTCCTCTTCCTGGACTAGTCAATGTCTTTGATATGGTTCAACAAAGTAAATGACGAGGTGACAGCAAATCCCACAGCGCCGGTCAACTCGACATCATCATTGTGAAACCTACTGGACGCATGAACTGCAGGCCATTCAAAAGCTTCGATCTGGCAACGTGGATCCGTGGATGGGCAACATAGCTTCTACACGTTTTGCGGACAGAGCAAGCGTCCATGGCCGATGCTATCCGAACGGTCCATGGACGTATCTCCTCACTAGACTTGTAGATTTTCCACGCTGAGATAATCCTGGCTAGCGACTGCCTGCTACAAACACATGCAGACTGCCCGATTCACATCACGCAACGGTCATGGTTACACTGCTTTATTCTCCTTCAGACGTGGATGGTTAGGGTCAGGCCCGTGATTCGAGCGAAGTATGCCGTGACACGAGATGTCCAGTAGAAAACGGGTACTTTAATCCCATGTCTGGTACTACCTAACCGGAATCGAACGTAGCGGTTTATCAACTCAGGTTGTCCAAACGACACCAAAGCTCCAGCACTTAGCTTACGGCTGTAGAGATGATCTACTCCCGCTATTCCAAAGCTCGAGCCGGCGAATATCATCTAGATACCTGTCTTCGATACCTCGACTCCGAGATGCAGGTCTTGACGCATGACATCTCCACGGGCCTGCCTTCTGACCGACACAAGTCGGCCGGGGCCATAAGAAGAGCAGCAGCCCCTTCTTCAGATATGCCAGCAATTACCTGCAATCAGATGAGATCTACTTTTCCTCAGTATTCAGACAGCTAGGAGCATTGCTATTCTCTCTCGCCATGGCAGTCTACGACCTATACTTTGCCTTCGGGAAGCCTGGTACATACACGCTAGATCACTCGCAGGGGTACTGTAGGTGAGTAGGGAGATTCAATTTGCATCATGACGGTGCCATTGGAAAATGCCCTGCCCCTGACGAATCGCCAGCCAGCGCATGCCAACCCGCTTCGACGAATGGACCGCAACCCGCCCCATCAAGGCAATAAGGAATCTAGCCTGCGACGCACACGACAATATCTTCATGGTCTGGACACCAGATAATCGAACCCTAGGTACGGTACGCCCCAGTCACCCACCCCCAGATACAGGGGAACCCAGCTAGCTAATCCCAAGTCCCATGCGCAGTATGCAACTCCCATCTCGACCCAATCTACCTCCCCCTCCAAAGATTCCTCGCCACAGAAGGCGCCGTCCACTGCCGAGTCCACTTCGGCCCCGTAGTCGGAGAATACTTCGTCACGAGCGAGAAGACAGGTCGATGTCAATGGGTCTCCCGTCAGCTGGACAGGGACATGATCGCCGAGACGGGGCGGTTCAAGATGTGTTCCCTGGGTATATATGACACGTACGTGGCCATTTTCGCTGATGGCTCGGCGAAGTGGTCCCTCGGGGAAGAATATCCGGCTCTTCTGAAGATTCTCAAACGTGTTCGGCAGGGGGATCTGGTGGTATGTCTGCCCCTCTCCACCCCCCCACCCTTCTGGAGAATTTAGTCCGAGGAAAGAAGGAGGAACTGACGATGCTGATTGAGTTCGCTGCGCTGAATCCCTACCGAGCCAACGAGTTCTTTGTCGCATTGGCTGATGGGATAGTACATATCCGAGCCAGTGCGTTGGTTGAGAAACATGTTCTGGACGTTCTGGCTCAGTATCCCCGTTTGACGGTGGTCACTAGCGACGTTATCAGGTATGATCGCACGGTGTCGAACGATCAAGGACTCCCGACGAAATCGCGGACGAAGGAGTTTCTGAAATTCGTGGCTAAGAATGCGGCTGGAGGCGTGATTTCGTCTGCAGTAGCGGCAACTTTTTCCTGTACGGTGATGTGAAGGTGTCAGTTGGCATAGGGACGGTGTGTCTGAATTAGATGCGTTGCTGGATCAATACTCAATTGCCAAATTCAATTCGAATCATTATGGTACTATGGGCATGATACTGCATACACAGAACACATCAGACAGCCCCCGGATGTGAGAGTAACAAGAAAAATAGACAACAGAAGAGCAGACAACAGAAGAGCAGACAATAACGCCGCAGAAACTAAAAGGAACCCGAGAGTAGTCCAGAAGCTGGAAAGCGTCTCACTCGTCATTCTTTGAACTCCCAAGATCCAGACTCTCCCTTCACAAGCTCAAACTCCCGGTACCCTTCGACCAGGCCGTCGGTCAGCTTCGTCAGCGCAACCCAAGCGGGAGCATATTGTCTGGCTTCGCTCAGCGCGGGAATAAGATCAGGGCTATTATCATCACTCCACAGACACGAAACACGACCCTTGAGAGAGCCGTCGTGTCCAGCCTGGGCGTCCTGCTCATTGAATTCAACATCCACCGTCCACGAGCCATCCCACGTCCGGCTCCAAAGGCGAATCTCCGTCATACCATCCGAAGACGGCTTGATAAACCGCTTGTCAGGAGCAGACGATCCGAGGACGCTGAAATGTTTGATGGGATGCTGGTCCATTGTGATACGACAAGCGCGGGTATTCTGGCCCGACACTTCAAAGCGGACGGAGCGGGCGTTGCTCTCGGACTGTGAGATGCCATAAGAGACCCAATCCGCCGATGGACCCGCAGAGACGTTCTTGCTCGGAACAACTTGAGGATCGGCACCGGGCCAGCCACATTGTAAGAGCTTGCCGCCTCTGACATGGGTCAGGCATTCTGTGTGGCCGTTCGCATTAGGAAGACTGCGGACAATGTCTTCGACGTATGGGCTCACACCGGCAAGGTAGGCGGTGGAGTTGCCCCTGTCCAGATCGACCACCTGCGAAAAGTAGAGCTTCACGCGGTTGGAGTCAGAGAAGGGGAAGGCGACCAGGTTGTAGATGAGAGTGCCGATGAGAATCAAGAACAGGAAGATCGGAATGTGATAGGTGAAACGGTGGATATACGGCAGAATTGGCATGAGGAGCAAAGTAATGAAAAGCGTCATGAGCAGGTAAACGACCAGCGTAGGATCGCCATCCTGGCCAATCTGGTAAAGAGCACTAGATGTGATTAGGGCCAAAGGGGCCAGCATGACGATGTTGACGGGAATGGTGAGAAGTAGCTGGAGCACCCAGGTCCAGCTGGGCATCGATGCACTCCAGGCTTGTTCATTCCCGTACACATTTGGATCTCGTATGTCGTGCTCGTGCATCTCCTGGCTAGTTGAGTAGTCTCCAGGAACGTTGACGTAATTTGCAAACGTTGTACGCTGGCCGCGCAAAAGAGATGTCGACTCGGTGGGCTCTTCTTCGGCTCCTTCCTCATCTTCATTCTCATCGCCCGTGTTGAGTCTGCTACCATAGCTGCTGGTCTGGCGTGATCCTTGGGCCGATTGGCCGACGTACTCTGACATCCTGGGGAGGGAAAAGAGTTCAAGGTAGGAAAGCCACGTTGCCAAAAAGACACCCGCAAAGTAGAAGAGTGTGAAATAGCCACCACCCATCCCATGCTCATTCTCGAGGACGGTCGCGAGGACGAGCAGGGCCCAGGAAATGACAAACATCCACGTGTAAGTGTACACTCGGTGGAAAGCAGACGGCCGTGCGAAATCAGCCACACACGACACGAACCAAGCCAGGAAGATCCAGGCAGAGATCATCATGCTCCACACGGCGTAGGCGCTGCTGTGCAAAATGAACGGATTGACCTTTACCAACATGAAGGCGAATCCGACAACGACAGCGGTAGGAATGCCAACCAAGAATGGGAACCGGAAGAACCCCCGCAGACCCTGAAGCGGGACCTTTTCATCGCTTAGCTCCAAATGCACCGAGGACCGGAACAAATACATCTTATCTGCATGCGAAAGAGCAATGCTAGTGACGAGCAGAGTCAAAGGCGCCACAATCAACAAGGTGACAGACAGGGCGAAAAGAGTATGGAGCTGGAAGACAGCGAATGCGCTGCCAAAAAGATCAAACCAAACAGCCTTTGTACCTTGGCCATTTGGCACGTTGCCATCGTCTCGAACACGGCCATCAAATCGATCCGTGTTGTCAGAAACGAGGTCCTCGGTGGTCGCAACCGCCGCAGAGAGCATATGCCATAGAGAGTCCCTGCTGGTGTGTCGCGCATCATCCTGGTCGGTATGATATCGGGCACGCGGCTCGTAAAAGGCAACATCGAGCCCACGCAGCCCCATCTCGCCATCAAAAACGATATAGTCGGTTTGGCTACCGACAAGTTCGAAGCCATTCGCACTGACGATAGATCCAAAGGGGTACTTGGATTTCGCATACGCCTGGGTGACCTCGGTATCTGTGCTGCGGAACAGAGTCGCCCGGCCGCCAGCGCCAGCGCCTTCCAGGTTAAGGAAGGTATGGGCGAATTTGGCCATGGGATGCTGGCTGTACGCACGGGCGCCGTTCAGGTAGTCCTCCTCGCCGTTGTTGAACAGCACCACCAGGCCGCGGCGTGGCGCGTGGCCTGGCGAGAGGAAGTATTCGATCAGCTGCAGGCATGTCACGACGCCGACACCGTCGTCCGTAGCTCCATATCCAGTCGACACGCTGTCGTAGTGCGCGTTGACCAGCACTCCGCCCTTACCAGAGGGCGACTTCCCAGGCGTCTCCCACCAATTCTCCTTCTTATCTTCCCAACCGCGGATGTAGACCAGGATATTTGTACCTTCGAAGTACACGCCACTCCGTTGGTCTGAGAATGTCAAGTTGGAGGTCATATCATCGAAGACGAAGACCTCAGGCTTTTCCTCATTTGGTTGGTAAGCTTCGGCGGGCGGGGCGGATCGCTGAATCGCGTCGATGCGCTCGAGGAGCCACGCCCGAACATGGTCGTTTTCATGCGAGTTGTACGGGTGATAGCCCCTGGTGAGCGACTGAAGGTCCTGCCATGCCTCGGTAAGGTTCAATCCCTCGGGGCTGGTTCGCGGTGCGGCTGGGACGTTCAGGTGGATGACGAGGATAGGGATTATCAGGGCGAGATACACCACGGTGGTGATTATGGTGACCGGCCACGGCGTAAAGGCCAGAGGATTCCTGGCCCTAGGAGGAGCCATCGCCGGAGGGTTCGAGCGGATAGCGCAAGTCGAGGGTGAGTCTTGGAGGTGAGGTTGGAGAAAGGAAGCGGAATGCGGGGGCAGCTCTCGGAGCCACGGTTCTTTACGCTAAAGCTGAAGTTGCAATGAGGCTGCACAACTTCAACCCCCTGCATTGCGAGGTCGATATTGACGGAACCTGTAAACCTTGAGAATGTTATACTTTTGTAGAGTCTTTAGTGTGCATAAAGGTAATGTAATTCAAAATACCAGAGTAGATAAGACATAGAAGAAGGCCAATGGGCCCGCGACCGCTACCACATAATGCATTCCCCCAACAATAATAAAACACAGGGGGGAGTAAGGGTAATTTCGCTCATATGGATAGAAATACGACAGCTTGCTCGTGATCCTGACTCCAGGCCTGACCAAAAAAGAAAAAGGAAGGCCAAACAAACAGTACGATGAAAGGGCAAGGCGATGCAAACCAAGTCAAGGCCTCCTGTGTAGATCAACAGAGACAAGAACATGAAGAGGAAAAGGGAAAGAAATCAACCAGTGAGGAAATGGTGCGCCGAGAAAGAAGAGAGCGGAAGTGGGTATCTTATCATTGAGGGGGGACGTCAATATATTCTTCGTCGTTGATGCCGGTTGCATGCATCAGACCGGTCATCTGCCCCTCATCTTCGTCCAGTTCTTCATCGTCGTCGTACATGGTGGCCTCAATTTCTTCTGGATGAGGAGCCATGTCTCGGTTCAAATACTCGCGGAGCCGAGTCACGCCCTCACCGCTAAAGACACAGAAGACATCTCGTTGTTGTTGAGTGAACTCTGGTGGTGCTTCGCGGCAGAATGCCGTAAGGTTATCCCGTAGGAATGCATGCACACCTGTCAAGCTCAAGTGCGTAAGGCGTGGGCAGTTGTTAATCAGAGGACGGATTCCCTGGGAAGTACGTCAGTACGAGAAACAAGGAAGCGGAACTAGACCAAAACGGGAGACTCACATTCATGTCCAGGCTGACGCAGTAACTGAGATGGACTCGCTCCAGATTGCTAACCATCGGGTGGTTGGCTCTGGGAGGATGAGCCAGAGCCAGAATACTTTGGTTGGTGATAGCCTGGCATTTGACCAGACCGATACGGCGAAGTTTTGGCAAAGTGGCCAATTGTTGCACACTGAGATCGGTCAAACGGTTACAGCAAGCCAAGTCGATATAACGAATGCGGTTGCAAGACTTGATCAGCTGGATGACCGCGCCGTCGGTGATATTTGAGCAATGACCCAGATGAACATAGTGGAGGTTTTTGCCCAGCTTGCAAATCGCGGCGACCGAGCGATCTGTGATGAAACGACACTTGGCGAGCACGAGGTTTCGCAGGCGAGGGGCCGCGTTCACAATCCGCTCCACAGCGTCATCCTTGACATTTTCGCATGCCGTTAAATCAAGGATACGCAAACTGTCAAAAGTCATTCGCTCAGGCAGTTTGAGGAAAGCCGAGTCATTGATCTCTGTGCAGTGCGCGAGTCGCAGCTCCCGAAGGTGACGCAGTGTGGTAAGTAACGCTGTCACAGACTGGCTGGTCACCAGCTTGCAGTCATGCAAATCAATCTCCAGGATAGCCGGACAGTTTTCTGCGAAGGAAAGAATCGACCGGTCGGTGACGTTGGACACGCCGTTCAATTTTAAGCGCTTGATTTGACGACAATTCTGCGACACGACCAGCAACGAGTCATCCGTGACCTTGGAACATCCTGTGATGTTCAAGCCTTGCAAGCGCGGGCAGTTCCTCGCTACCGCGTAAAGCGTATGATCGGTCAAGGATCGGAGATCGGAAACATCCAGTGCTTGTAGATGTCGGTTGCCCTCCACCAGGTCTGACACACCTTTATCCGTAAGTTTGGAGCAGTTTGTCAACGTCAACCGCTCCACCCGCTTGCACTGTGCAAAAGGGACCACCGTGCCATCACTGACATCCTCGGTCAGGGCTGACAGGTTGAGCCGCTTGATGAGATCCGCATAGGTGAAGAGGCTATCGGGCTTCCCCACAGATGACGCAACGCTCTTCAGGTTGTCCCAGTTGTTGCATGATGGACGATGCCACAAGATCCCTACACTGTTCGCAGCCCAGCTGCGAGACACCAACATGCAGTTCAGAATGTCGGCAGGCGACGCGAGCTTGGAGAAGATCGCGATCAAGATCTCGGGAGGAAGGCGGCCGATCGGTGGCACCGGGGCAGACCGAGTCGCATGCACGTGAAGGTCACGGAAAGTAGCCACGCCAATGGAGGATTGCGAGTCGTTGGCCTGGGCCATGAAGAAATCCGTGTCATCGTCTACGGCACGTTCCGGTGACGTCGAGGACGAGGTTTCGGATGGTGCTTCGCTCGAGTCTCGAGCAGAGGGACGAGGGCGAGGAGGCATCTTGGCCGGCAGGGAGGAGGAAGGGTCAGGATTCGAGGTCCAATTCGATTTTCTTTTTGGATCGTCGTAAGGGTGAAATCTCATTACTTCGTGAGGGGGAAAGCTGGTGGTGGTTGTATGGGCGGGTGGGTGTGTGTGTTTGGTGCGAAGGGCTGAACGAGAGTAGTTTGGGATCTTCAAAGACTCGATCGGGTAGGATGCGGGGCGAAAATCAGCAGCCAGTCCTTTGTTACTGGTCGAGTACGCGAGTAGCCTGTTGTGAGAGTCGTGATAATATTCGAGGATTGTTGATGAAGTGATGTGATGGGGCAAGAGGTGACGCGAGTGTAGTCTGAGAGCTGAGAACCAGAGCGCTTAGTCGCCCCGGGTATGATGATGACGGGTGAGAGTCTAGGAGTGAGGAGGAAGAGTCGCAAGTCAAAACAAAAAAGTGCGAACTGGTCAGCACATGGCCTGC
Source organism: Penicillium simplicissimum (assembly GCA_024706585.1). Taxonomy (NCBI): domain Eukaryota; kingdom Fungi; phylum Ascomycota; class Eurotiomycetes; order Eurotiales; family Aspergillaceae; genus Penicillium; species Penicillium simplicissimum. Next base: position 2,025,100 of record JAMZTW010000061.1, read on the forward strand.
AAGCCCCTTGTGAATCCCAGGGGAACAGGTTTGAATGCAGGGCGAGGGTGTGTAAAAGGGACGCAGCCGGCAATGGAGGGGGGGCGATGAGGCAAATGGGGCTGGTCTCACAAAGCGCGGAGAGTCAGTGCCAAGCACTTGCTTATCGAGGTGATAAGGAGGAGGGGAGCGGAGAGTGATCATAAAGGCAGCAGAACGAGAAGGCGAAAGAAAGGATTTCTTTTGTCTATTGTTGCTACCGTTCACCTGGCATTATACTACTGCAGTATACTACGTCCATACCTTCGAACCCTAACAAGGCGCTTGATGCGGTCCCGTGCCGTCCCAGCTGATGACGATCGATCCCGCCGAGACCTGGAAGGCTTACCGATCAACCGGGCATCTTCTCCACAACATCCCCAATTCTTAAGACAACAAAGCAAAATTGTCGATGGCTCTATAACTATGGATTTCTTGCAGATCAGTTTCCTACATTTCGCTCAGATCCCTTCACCCACTCCCGCAGCACGTTCTTTCGGATCTTGCCTGTGCTGGTCTTCGGGAGCTCCGCAACCACCTCGACCTCACGTGGAATCATGAACTTGCTGATCCCGCTGGCATTGCGAGCCCAGTTGATCACGTCGGCTCCCTCCAGACTCTTGCCCTCCTTGACAGTGATGAATGCCTTTGGTCGCTCTCCCCAGTGGCTGTCGGGGACGGACACCACACCGGCCTCCAGGATATCGGGATGCGTGGCGAGCATCGACTCCAATGCGACGGAAGAGATGTTCTCACCGCCTAGTACTGCAGTCAGCAAGTGATGCACCAAGTGTGTTGGAAAACAGCGAGGCCTTTGGAGACCACTTACCACTAATAATGATATCCTTCGAGCGATCGAGAATCTGAACTGCGCCATCAGGGTGCCAGACTGCCAGATCTCCAGAGTGCAACACGCCACCTGCAAAGAGCTTCCGAGTCGCTTCTGGGTCTTTATAGTATCCTTTGGCACAGATGTTTCCGAAGAATACAATCTCGCCAATCTCTTTGCCATCACGCTTGACATCAGTGATCGTTCCCTCCGGCACCTCGGTCTGGATTACCCGCACGGGCAAGCTGGTGATGAAGCCATGGCCTTGTCGAGCCATCTTTTGGTACTTCTCTTTGACAGGGATATGATCCCATTCGGGAAGATAGTATCCTTTGGTAATCGGCCCGTAGGTCTCTGTCATCCCGTAGACGTGAACCGGGTGGAGGTTCAGGTCGGTCATTTGCTCAAAGAGGTGAGGTGTGGGCGGGCTCGCTGCCACAGTCACACGGACTGGCTCGGGGAGCCGCTCGGCTTCTTTTGCATTGCACAGCAGGGTGTTCACCGTCGGCGCTGCATTGAAGTGGGTTATACGCTCCTCCTTCAGTAGACGCCAAATCTCGGGGTAGTCGATCTTGCGGAGACAATAGTGAGTGCCGCGAACGGCGGTAACAGCCCACGGGAAAGTCCATCCTGTAAACTTGGTTAGTATCCAGGGGTTTATGGATATCAACGGGCGATAATTTACGAACCCATTGCATGGAACATAGGCAATGTCCACAAATACTTGGCCCGTCCATGGTGGTAATTCAACCCAGACTCGATGACATTACCCAAAGCAGCCAAGTAACAGCCACGGTGAGTATACGCAACACCCTTGGGCCTGGCTGTAGTGCCACTGGTATAGGCCAATGCAATGAGGGACTCTTCGTCGGCGGCCTGCGCCTCGAGGCCTGCCCAGCCCTGCGCTCCAGTTTCCGAGTCATACCTCAATCCTTCTAGCACTGCATTATCAAAAGGACCCGTCAATTCGCCCTCGGTTGCATCGGTATCGGTATCCACGATAATAGGAACGTGGGGATGTTGCGACCGATAGATGTCAAGGAGGTGGACGAACTCCTGATCCACAATGATCATGTCCGCATCGCCATGGTCAAAGATGTAGGCGATGTCTTCTTGCTTCAGGCGGTAATTTACAGCTGTCATCCCCAGGTTATTAACAAGCATGCCCACGGTAGACCCGTTTTGGGGGACATACCAACATTAACCGCACCAGCCGCGGCAATTCCAAAAATTGATTCCAAAAAGGCGGGGGTATTGGGGCAGAGAATGCCAACCCTTCGGAAGCCCTTCTTCTTCAAGAAATAAGCCAAACCACGCGCGCGGTCCGCGGTCTCGCTGTATGTCCGGCGTAGGATCTTATTGTTGGCGGTGACATGGTAGATTGCCTCGGCCTGTATTATTTATCCTCGGTCAGAAGCTTGTCTTGAACACTGGGACAGGGCAGACAATAGAGCCGCAAGCGTCTCAAAAAGGAATCGCGCCGATGATAATATCAACAACCTTACATTGGGCTCAATTGCTGCTGCTCGAGGAAGAAAAAACGTCGGTGAAAGCGTGTGGTGGTTGAAGCGATGCTCGAACGGGGCCGGTGCCTGCGACCCTGTGAGATGGCCCAGTAGGCCGGACAGCCGGGATGTAACACCGGACATGATCGGTATTGATCGCGTTTATGGATTGATGCCGAGCACAAACAGCCATACGCAACCAAATCACACTGTGCAGATCAATCGAATGGGAGGGAGAGACAAGGGAAATATGCAAAAAGTCAAGACCCTTTGGTCCCTCAGCTTGTTGGAGAAAATGCGGGGAAACAGTCTGGGTTAGGTCAGGCGGGTAACCTCGGGGCCACAACTTGGGCATGGCGGGCCGATCATTCCACACAGGCGGGTACGACTCGGGAATGATGATCGCGGAAATTGGGCGGATTGGTTCCATCTTGCGTGATTTGAAGAGGTCTCAACTCTGTAGGAATCGACTTTGGAGTCATAATTTGAGCTGTGATGAATGTGAAACATGATCAACGAAGCAAATATCTATTCAGTCGTGGTTGCTAGAGTCAAAATTTGCACCTCGGTCGCGGAGAATAGGTTTCTGGCGGAGACATGGAATGTATAGCTATACCGGGGATCCGAGGTTATATAATCCGGAATCGGATAGATGGAGAAATCGCGCCATAGCAGAGAGTCTAGAGAAACGAGATCCTCATGCTCATAATCTTCAATTGAGGTATGTAGGAGAATGAGATGTGAATGCGCGGTTGCACAGCTACTTCCCGCTCCAGCACTTGTACATCATATTATAGATCTCAAGATCCTTCTTGGCATCTTGAACGGTTGTCTTGATGGCTTTGCTGTGGGCGAATGCTTCATACATTTCCTGAAGCTCGGCTGTATAGGCATCCTCGTACGAAGACAGCATTGTGCGTCGCTGGATCTCCCCGTGCTCGTTTGGCTCCTCTACCTCAACGGTAATGGGCAACCCTTTGACGTAAGGACTGTCGTACTGTAGGCGTTCGTCAGTATGTTCTTCCAGCTAAGTTGTGTCACTATAGATACCATACCTTGATCGTCACTCTCTTACTCGCTCCATAAACAGCAATATGCGCATCGAAGACCGGGACACCGTCGATGCCACTCTCGTAGGTGGTTGAATAGGTTGAACCATCTTGGTTCCGGAAGGTCATGATGGCGCTGTAGAAAGGATCGTTCGCAGACACCCCAACCACCTGCTCCGGGAACCCAAGGACCTCACGCATGAGAGAGATATCATGGGACCCGAGGCTACCAAGGAAGCGGCAGAATTTGCGCTTTTCGTCCGTGATCTTTTGGTTGGGGAACGCCTCTGCAAACAGAGCTTCCAAGCGCGCGTCACGCTCCTCTGCTGCCCCCGCGGGGTAATCCGAATTTTTGACCTGGAATGTGCCACTCTGGTTGACGAATTGCGCATTCGGTCCGCTGAAGTCGCGGACTCGAGCATACAAAATTTTCGGAATTGTGGCAATTTCCCGCTTGAAGGCCTGGAGGAAGCTTGGGGCATAGCGACGCATATAGCCCACGAAGACTCGGGCACCGCCAGGCGCATTCGCCTCGGCGTCGATGATTGATTGCATAGAGGCTAGGGACAAAGACACCGGTTTCTCGACAAAGACGTTCTTACCCGCTTTGAGGCTTGCAATTACGAGCGGGGCATGACTCTCATCCGAGGTGAGGATGAAGACAGTCTCAACTTTGGGGTTATCAATCACCTCTTGCGGGGTGGTGGTCTTGTGCGGGACGTTGAATTTGGTCGCGCAGTGCTCTACCGTGGTAGGCGATAGATCGCAGATAGATTCAATCTTGAACAGGTGCGAGAGGAGCAAGAGACAGGGACCGTGGCAGACTTGGAATACCTCCTGTTGTGTCTACTGTTAGCCTCATCTTCAACATCCAAGGAAAAGGTTCGTACACCAGCGCCGATGATGCCAAGGCCAAGTCTCCGAGAAGAAGACATGCTTGCAGATAGGTTATCGAATAATGGCCTTCAGTTGGACTCGACCTGCGATATCTTGCTCATAGGGTCAAGAACTGGGTGACCTCATTGCAGTCAGATGGATGTTGGAAGTGGGTCTCGCTGAACATCCCACCATGCGGGGACCATTCTGCTCCGAACCCTCACCACATATACACATTTTCCGAGACTTCATAAATCACCAGTGGAGTCTAACATGCGGGCATATAAATCATGTGTCATCAGAGATATTTTAGGTCGCCTCTGATTAGAAGGTAAAGTTACGTTTGAAAACCTCTCCAAAACGTGACAGGATATTGGGCGTCACTATCTGCTAGGGATAATGGCTGTGACTGCATCTCATGTATACATGAGGATTTCTGAATGTTGAAATCGCAGCTTTCTTCAGTCACCATGGAAAGGAGAACCCAGTTATTCTGCCTGCATCATATACAAACAGCCTGGGAGGCGGTAGCTACATACGAGAGCATGATTAGGGCTTGGATCCTAGGGCTTCTGTGGAGACTGTGATGGGCTCTCAGCAAAGCCGATCGATAACCAGTGGATAAGGCCTCGTGTTAATGAGAAGCAAGATAGCGCCATACAGTGTCAATTCACCAAAGCCCAGGCATTGCGCGTGCAAGCCTGGTCCAAGGTACATACGAGGACATACGGGGAGAAAAAAGTGTGAGGCACGCGCAAGGTAAATGGAAAAAATGAAACCTGCATCGTCATAAGATCATAGTGAACTCTTTGGTGAACTCTTGAAAATTTGTTTTGGATTAAACCGCCACGGCGCGAGACAACAGCCAGCTATTTTAGACAACCTTTCATCCCGCGACTCCGTTTTTTCTGCTTTTGAGAATTTCCGAAGAAACCCAGTAAGTCCCCCGCCAGACCGTTCCCAATCCATGTCCGTCACGACCCAGTCAAGGGCAGTGGTATTCACGAAAAGAGAAACAAGATAACAGACGGGGGTCCAGGCCCAATAGAAAAAGGTCGATCTCGGCTTGCCGTTCAAGTTCGCTGAAACAAAACCGTTTGCGATCCCAACCCAGATCCTTCACTCACAACAACCAGCCGCTCTTTATGAGGTATCTAGTAGCCGAGCTGAGCGAGCTGGCTCTTGGTCTTGCTGTCAACATTCGCACCCTGCTCTGCCTTGGCGAGGTTACGGCGAGCGGCCTTCTTGCGCTCGTAGTAAGCCTTGCTCTTAACCTTCCGGCGCTCCTCAAGTCTGTGATATGTAATTAGTATCATTTCGAGCCCATGTCATGACGACCACACCGGTGAAGATGTGGCAGATTGTAACGTACCGAGAAACGACATCCTGGTACTTCCAGCCAACCTCGTGGCTGAGACGGCCAACGGTGCAGTACTTGCGGCCGGGGCGCAGACGCAGGATACGGAGGGCCTGGGGAACGACAACGCGCTTCTTCTTGTCGTAGGGAGGGGGAACACCCTCGAAGACCTTCAGGCGCTCCATAGCAGCAGCACCGCGGGCGGTCTTGTGGGGAATCATGCCGCGGACAGCCTTGTAGAAGATGCGGGAGGGAGCGCGGAAGTGGAAGGGACCACCGCGAGTGGGGTTGAAACGGGTCATCTTGCGGAGGTAGGCGTGGTACTTCACTGTAGGTTGACAAAAGATTTCATGTTAGCGTTGCGTTCGCCATAGGTTGTCGTTCGTATATTCCCCAAAATCCAATATCGCAACTATGGCGAGAAATGTCCTCCTCTTGTTTGTTCGCAAAAACTTTCGGCCATCGCACAGAATGAAAAGAATCGGGAGAGGGTTGAACGTACGCTTCGCGCGGAAGAACTCGCCGGAGATGTTGAGGGCCTCACATCTCACAACGACGATCTTCTGGCCGTTGAGCAGCTGCTTGGCGACAGTGCTGGCCAGGCGACCAAGGAGGTGTCCCTTGCCGTCGATGACGACCTATAATCCAGAAACACTCAGTCAGCGATCACGGTCTTTCCGGGTGTTCCACGCCAAAGTTGAAGATGTTGAAGATTTGAGATTTGAGGTTTGAAGGGTGGCGGGCGAGATCGATGGCATGGCACGCAAAGCGATGGGGATATCAGGGAACGCACCACTGGTTCGAAAGAGGACATCCTGCTCTGTCACCTTTGTGGAAAGGAAGGTTGGATGGTTGTCGGCGGTTGTTGTCGTTGGAGTCAAGTTCAACGCACACAACGAAGTCGGATGGATCGCAGGCGAAGGGGGTTAAGCGAGCCCCGACCGAACGGCTGTGTGTGGATTAGTGGGTGAGGGCCGCAGCCCTAAGACAAGCCAATCACGGGACTTTCGATCACGTGATAATACATCTTTCTGAGGGCCGCGAAGCGGCGGGACCTCATAGCGCTGATTATGTCATCATTTCAATTCCATTGCCCCAATCTTTTGGGATTTGTGAGTGTTCTCTCACCCGCGCTTTTAGGGCATGCCATTAGGGCTGCTCGTGGCAATATTCTAGAAATCCATTGATAAGCCAGAGGGCAGTTGATGATCTACGGTTGGTGTGACAACTTATTAGGCGACACTCTAACAACTTGACAAGTACTGTCTGTCTGTCAACACTGCCTCGTGAGCCGGCAACCCATCAATTCGCCCATAGGAAAATCTTGCGAATGGCAATGCCCTTCGAAGTCGTCTTATTATCGCATCGTAACGCCAGATCTGATAATGATCACAAGATGGGTCTGGTGACTAATACAAGGCTATGGACCCATCTGCAATACATCCCTCAGGCCGTATCGTGGGAACCCTATGTATTTGGTTGCGAATCTCCTGGTCTTTTGAACAGAAGATGTCAATTTATCCATATCTCGGTATCACACATCTATCCACGCATCATGGCTTTTTATCCAGCAGGTAGTCTTCTATGGAAGTTGATAAGTGAACTTTGGGGTCGTCGAGAAACATGACAACCCTGCGTAACTCTGTTGAGATTAAAACACCAAAATCTTGCAATTTTGAAGACTCGAGCAAATTGAGGTCTTAGCCACCTCATGGGACAAGTTAGTGTCTGCAGGTCTCGTCGAGGACAACGACGCGATAGCCGAGAACGCAATGAGCGTACCACCTGCAAATGCCAGGTCGGTATAACAGCTCTTCAACAACCCTTGAGCCAGAACAGCAATAATTATCCGAAGAGACGTGCTAAATATTAGAATCCCACCATTGGAATGGTTTTCGACCACTTGGAGGGACACAGCTTGGGTAGAGTATACGATATTAATCCCAACTTGACGAGCCTTCGAGTATCAGAAACAGCAGAATACCACATCTCTGGCAAGGAACTGTTTCTTTTTGACCATTGAGCCGATTTGAAATTTAGGTATCCCCACGAGGGAACAATTCTCTACGAAGCAGCAGTGAAGAGACCTACTGATATCTCAAGCAAAGTAATAACTAGGAATTGGCTATTGTTGCTGGAGATGCTTTTTTCATACGCAGCACTGGAAGTTGATATGCATGGGGCGTCATATCCTCGAGGCTACCTCGACTATGTCGGTTTCCTTTCCATCTTCCGCAAAATACGGACAGATGGGCAGCAGCAAAGGTTCTACCTAAGTGGAACCATAACATGCGCGAGAACTTTAGGATGATGGAATGAAACCACTACATCTAGCAGCCAACAGAATTGTGAGAAACCAGGCGGTCCATCCACACGATTTATCCGAAGTTGCCGGTGCTCAAGGCCATTCGAATGGTGCGGGGATCTTTGGATGATTTCAGCAAAAGCTTTTCCATCACAGGAGATTGGAATCAAGACCTCTGAAAGGAACAGATGCTTGGCCTCGGCGGGGGGTATCTATTAGGCTAAGATGCTCAAAGAGAATTACAAGTCGGCTCAAAGACCGAGGGTACCAGGTCGCGGCGCGGTGCTTTTGGTTAACGGCTCCATCAATAGAAGCTTCCCTTTTGATGTAACAGTATCTCTTTCGTTAATCACAGAAATTGATGCTCAAATATCTTCCAGCTGACAAATAACAAGAAGAAAGTCACACCATCACACAGCTAAGCTGAGCCCAGATGTTGAGGTCAGTCAAGGCCACCAGCTCAAAGACCAGAGATATAAGCACCGCAATCGTAGCAAATCGTACATGGTTGGTTATTTTGCTCTAACAACGATATCAGACAATAAATATCTGCGTAAGCCTGACCCACAAGTCAGATCGGCTCTTCATGATGATACTTAGGCCTTTGTACTCGCATGTTCAAGAAAGCCAGTTCTTCAAATCATCATTGACATGTTGTGAGATGGCAAGAAACGCAGATACTAATGTCGAGGTATAGCCGCCACCGTGGTCTCACTAAGACAATGAAGTGCATAGGTCTCTCATCGGGTAAATGCACTTACCCAGGTTCCAAGCTGCATTAGGCCGCCGTTAGCAGTTTACGGCCACGTGCATGAAGAGTGAGGCTTTGAGAGTACTCGTATTTCATCCATACTCATCGAGACTGGACCAAATGGTGACATTGTCGACGTTTGACAACGGAATCCCTTGTCGCTGGTAGACAGCGGAGGGCAAGACACGGGTAAATGGTAGGAAGCTTGTAGAATACCCTAGGCTTCCTTCATTTGAAGTAGCAAGGCCACTGAGTCGATATCGATCAGGGTGTAAATAACGCCTGGACAGGGCATAAGATCGAGTTTAATCTTGCCTCGCGTTCAACTGCCAGCTTCCATTGTTGAATGCGGGTAACCATGGAGCCCCGGGCATATTACGCCTCGCAACTACTCAGAAGGGCGATGTGCATCATGACCACCCTCTCCGTGAGCAGGCAGAGGGTGACTTCGAAGCCGATTTTGGTGGATATCGCGCCCTCCACAGGGCGAGCATACATCGTAAGCCCACATCTTGGGGTGCATCTGACCTTCCCAAATCCTCGGTCCAAGCCTCCTATCCCGATGCGGGAGGGTGCGGCCGTCGAAAGCCTTCTCGAAGCAGTCTTATCACGACAGCGCAACACGATCCGCACACGGCACCTATGAGCAGAGCAGGTGCTGCGATGCATATTGTTTGGGGAGCACTCCGATCCGGTGCATGGCTTGGTGTCAAATAGGACGGGCCTCAAGGAGCTTTGGCCTTCTGCATGTTGGTGGTTGGTCGCTTTGATGCATATATACCTCCGGCTGAAGGGAACTGGCGCGTCCGGCGATGCTGTCAGACTCTAAAGGCTTACATCATTGGTTGTTTTACGAACAGGGTGTGTCTATCATTGGTTGGTTGGGGTTGGACTCACCTACCAGGAACCTGGCCTCGTCGTGCAGGTTGCCACACAGCTTAGTTCGAGCCTTCGAGGCGTGAGGCTGCCCGGTTCCGTCGGACTGGCTGACGGACCCGAGTAATACTTCGGGGGAGCCCTGATCAGCCTACGAGTTGAAGATGTTACTTGTTAGATACCCCTGCCATAGTGTCTCGCCAGTATTTCAAACACTGTGCCAGATGATGCTGGATTAGGTAGTCTTATACGAAGAGGGGGTACTTCGGTAGTGTTTCGAGGTGAATATACTCTCAGCAATAACAACCCCGCACGAAGAGCTCCTCTACATGTGAAATCATACATCATATACCCGGATAGTAGCTACAGTACTAGACACCAGTTAACCACTTTTCGCGCCGTTGCGCATCTGACAGATCGCCCGCCCGCAACTGCCGCCGCGAAAGTGTGATATCACCCATCACACCCGTCCTCCTCGGTCATCTGCGCTGCAAATCCCCCAAACTCAAAGCTCGTTTCCCCCACTCATTCAGCCTGTCACTCTGGGCGCCTACACACCCGCTCTCAGTGGTTACCCGCGCAATAACCCGGCAAAGCGGCCACACCAACCACAGGGTGCATTTGCTACCCTCCTCCGACGCTGGGGGGGCTGTTGAGCTGCAAAGCCGATCATTTGGAGTGCAGGAAGGGGTTTCTTCAGCAGGTTTATCGGGTTGCTTGCATGAAGGGTTGGGAGTTGGAGGAGGGGACGCACCACCTGCCTCGTGTAGTAGGTTGCTCGGTAGTTGGTAGACCTTTAGCATAGAGCTGTTTTTCGGTATGGCTGGAGGTTGATTCCGTGTCTTGGTTTCTAGAATGGTGCTTTGACTGGGTATTAGCTGGTAGATAGTAGGAGTGTATTGGATGAGACATGGCTGCCATGCATACAGTTTAATCTGATTTACTTGATTCAGTCTTGCAGGTACTTAGATTTGAACGAGAACACTGCACTTATCATTTATCTAGTGAGAGCTCCAATAATCTAATCTATGCGTGACCTTGGATCAATATCACTGTACTCGCTGAGGAAATCAGACCCAATAGGAAATTCACCAGCGAGGATCAAATTGTCAGTCTGGATCGTAACGTCATGGGTTTGACTGAGGATTGACTACGGATCCAGGACATGATGAAGTCATTTAGCGCTAGCTTTGTTTACAGGTTACAGTAGAACCATATGTTCGGGGAGGGAGTCCGCGTGTGCAACTGCAATAGTGATTCTTATAGGATCGGAGGTTTTGGATCATCGTTGTGATTATGGCTGACGGCTAGAACTGGTTGAGATTGAAAGGTGGTGGTGGGGGCTTGCAACTCAGGTCGCGGGGGGTGAGTCTGGTGGATTTGAAACACGAGACTGAGCTGAATTTGCATGCATGGAATCAGTGGACAAGGAGCTTGCAGGGGTTGAAGGGCTCTTAATGGTCTCACGAGTGAACGGATAAAAGGACGGATGGATAGCTGCAGAACCCATCACACTCTTTTTCTTGCGAGCGTCAAATGACCGAGACAATTCTACCCCGAGTGGACTTGACTGGACTGGGCTATTGCCATTACCAGACTTCGTAGCCACATGCTTTGTGGTAGCTCATGTCGTTCAACCTGTAGATCACCTCTTCCAAATTGAAATTCAACGAGTCAGTAACAGCCCGGGCCGCCTCGCCTCCAAGCTCGAGGACCTGCATCCACCTGATGAGTTCGCAGAAAATCGCTAGATCGACCGCAGGATCGGGTCCAAATGACTGCGAGGTTCAAATTGCAACAAAAAAATGTAGCACTTGACTCGGAGGGAGGTCGTGAGTACCCTTCATTTTGGCGGTACTCCGCATGTACAGCGCACGATGGTGGGGAGTAGTGTACAGCCTGGAGCCCAGAGGGACACGTTGGATCATGGGTCCCGGTGGGACGGAGTGGATGCCGATGGACAGCCACAGGAGGAAGGAGATGCGATTCGTTGGCTCGTCTCCAGCCTCGGTCCCATTTTGTGTTTTGCGATTGGTGGTTGACAACTGGTTTCTTACTACAGTACAATGTAGAGTATGATAGAAGGAAAGTTAGTAAAGGAGGGAAATTTTCTTATGTAGACTCGGGAAAGTACTAGAAATTGAGTGATCGCGCAAGGCCCTCCAACCTCGGACTATGAAGTAGCGCCTACCTTGTAGATACATGAAAGGACAAGTCCTCGATGCAGGTGCTCATGCTCGATGGTACAGTGTGTACTACATAGTGCATGCAGACCAAGCTGAGCCTTCAGCCATCGGCGACAAGAATAATTCCGACTCGAGGACAAGAGAATGCGCAGATGGTCCACTCGTACTCCATCGGCACTTCCAAAATCGCGGGGCAAAAGTCGGTGAATTCTATATATAGGCAGAATGCAGCGCGTGGGAGGCGGGCTGGAATTCTTCAGGCAGGACGGTGGAAGGCAAAGCCACAAATTAAGGTGTCCAGTCTCCACGGAACCAGCCGGCCACGAGTTTCGGGAAACCAAACATTTCGAACATTTGAACAATGGAAGGACCGACCAGGCGATGGGGGACCTTGTAGGTCCTACTCATTCCAGAAAACAAAGTGTGGCAAGAGATGTAACTGTACATGTAATTCTACCAGAAGATACACTTTGATCAAGTCTCGGTCACGCTGCACCGCCCAGGCACATGGCCGATCCAATCGGACGCCTTTTGGATGGTGCCAGCTTTGACGTGGGGCGAACATAGACGAGGCGATCAAGCCCAAGCCCGATGCGGGGTTGCCCATTGGCTTGTCAGAAACCGACGACATCGGACGTCTCGCTACTTTGTACATTGCACCTGACTGTTGGTTGATAGAGGGGCAAGTTCTGGCTAGGGGCGACTAATTCGAGGCGTGAGCTGAATCAAGGCAATTCTCCCAAAAGTTCAAGCCATCGCGCAGTTTACGAATGGCGAAAGGTGAAGGCAACGGGGAAACGATAGGCCACCGCAAATCGATAGAGCAAGCTGGGGTAACACCCCAGTACCCGTCAGGAGGCACCCCTGCAAGAAGTGGTGCATAGTCGATCTGCAAGTCCGAAACCTGCTCTCCAGAGACTTAGAGAGGCGTTAATTAATCTGTGGCGGGGGTAAGAGGGTGAGGGACGATACTCGAGAGCCATCCTAGCCTGGTCCGTCGTACAGGCACACCATGTCCCTGACTAGCTACATGTGTAGCCATGGTAACTCCAAGCATACGGAGGTAGCGCAGCCGTGGAACGAGTTTTAACTTGGTGACTGACGTTGCTGCTTGCTCGACCAGACCGAACAATGCGGGGCGGTGGAAATAATCAGGGTCCCGCATCGTTTAGGAAAGAGACGGGGATCATCACAGGCATGATCGATCGTAATCAGATGTGTAATAATGATGGCTCTCAAAGGGCTCCAAGCCGATCCCCTCAAAGTTGTGGAGGGATCAGAGAGCAGACCTTCCTCGTGTTGATTGAATGCCCCACTTCCACGGACGACTGAAAGCCATGTTCTCCCGCTGTATGTATGGACACGGAAGAAGTATGCTTTGATATCCAATCCCAGTAACTCCACGAAAATGCCACGGCCGTATGATTGGCGTCCAGGGGCCCAGGCCAGAATCAGACAAATCGGATGCGAGTGCATCGGCTGCGAAAAAAATTGAAAATTGAGGGCAACCGGTGAAGGCGCACCCACTCAGAGCCCGGCGGGGCCAGTGAGGGTGGCGCATCAAGCGCCTGGCCATGAGCCTGCGAGGGCGCCAGGGTGATGGGTGCCACTGCTGGGTGATAGCCTGGTAGGCCATGGTCCTATGGATGGAGAGAATGTCATCGCCTTGCCCTTTGTGAACCTTTGGAATTTGGATAGTTTGCAGTGAGCTCATGGGCATATTAGTACGAGGTCCTGTCCAGGGAACGAGATGATGATGGCATGGTGTTGATCATCTCTCCCGATCCAGTTTACCTTGCAAGAAAGAAACACTCTCTTGCCGCTCCTTCTCTTACTCTCTTGCCTTGTCGCTCTCTCTGTGACACGCTCTCTGTTGCGTTGGGCATCCCAGGAGTGCTGAGCAAGGACGAAGTGAGGCGACCAGGTTGTAATATTTTTTTTCCCAGCTCTGGAGACATTCCACCACGCAGAATCCGGTCAACCGCCACCTGCATTGGCGTCTGTGGTTGCAGTGGCGGAGTACAGAAGGAAGGGAATGTTTCCAGAGTGCTTCTGCTGGGAATCCACCAATACAGAGCCTTACCATACCGTTACCCAGAGGACATACGGGTAGCAGGTACTACCGGACTACTGTATGCCTCACCAGGTCTTCCACGGCGCAATCATCCGACCCTTCGTTGTCTGATATTATCGTATTTTCTCTGTTCTATATTCATTCTGACTACGACGCTGGTCGCCGTGACTGAGACGCCTAACGAAGGTGCTGGTGCCTTGTACCTTGTACCTTGTGCCTTGTACCTTTTGGAACCAGAAACCCAGTTCCAACTTCCAACCTTTTTTTCCCCTGTCTTTGCTTTGCTTTTATTGGAACGGCCCCGATCCCGACTGCTCCCTCTACCCCGACCATCGCCGAACTTCCACCATCAATTTCTAATCTCCATCCTTCTCTCCTGAAACGGGACAGAGTGATTAGACGATCAGATGGTCGGCTTCGGGTCAATCTCCTGACGTTTTCCCCCGATTATTTGCCTCTCTTGTTCCTGCTCGGTCATTCCGGGCCCAGCCAGCATCTTCTGGATGTGGATTACTCCTGTCCGATCTTCGTCCCCAGGACATTCCAATACATACGTCGTTGCTCCACCGCCTCTTCTTCCCCTCTTCTCCAGTCCACCACCTCACTCCTACTCCTCTTCTCCCCTGGTTTCGATCAATTCTTGACAGGGCTTCACCACCCTGTTGTTTGGTTGATTGGAAGCCATTACCCAGAACCCCCCTGATAAGCCCCTGATCACAGACCCTCCCCAGATCATGACCTCGCCAATCGAACCTGACCCATACCAAGTGCTGGGTGTTTCCAAGGATGCCACCGTCTCTGAGATCCGGGCTGCTCATCGAAAACGAGTATTGAAGTGTCATCCCGACAAGGTGCAGGATGAATCGCAACGAATTGCCGCTCAAGATGAGTTCCAGCGAGTGCAGCACGCCTACGAAACACTTTCTGATGAGACACGCCGCGCCCGTTACGACCAGAAGGCGAAGCTAGCAGAGCTCAAGCGTGAACTCCTTGAAAGGCGCAGACGAACCGCAGAATCAACCCCGTACTCCTATCCACGAGGAAGTGGAAGTGGAGCCTCTCGCGAAGTGCGAGAAGGTCGTGTGTTTGAGGAACGAGTTCCGGTGGACATCATCTTGGATGAGGAATTGCGGTACACGGAGGAGCCCCGTTCAATGTCACGCAAGTACGAAGAGTTTGGCATGCGATCCAAGTCGAAATCGACCGACGAGAAGAAGAAAGTTCGCTCGCCCGCCAGTACCAGTTATCGAGCCGCCAAGGAGCTGCGCGAGACCACGAAAGCAAAGCTGGCTGACCAAGCCAAGCAACGCGACCGAGAGCGCCGCCGACAAGCGTCCGCCAAGTACGACAGCAACTACGATTCTCTTGCGGAATCAGACAGCGACTCTGATTCCAGTGACCCCGAAACCTATGTGCGTCTGAAGCGGTCGACTTACCGCTCCCGTGAGTCTCGTGAGTCTCGCGAGCCCCGGGAATCCCGGGAATCGCGATCCCGGCCAACAGAATCCGCGCGGCATCGGGGTCGTTCTTACGAAGACGACGATGACGACGATGAGCTTCCTGGTCGATACAGCAGCCGCAAGCATGATAGCTGGCAGCACCAGGCCGAGGAGCACATTCAACGCACCAAGTATGAAGGCCCACGGGGTTCACGGTCCCCACCGCGACGCCGTGGTTACGAGTCGGCCGAACCAGAGATGAACTCCAGCCGGCACGCGGTTCGGTCCTCCCGCTCAACCCGCAATCACTCGACCTCACGCAACAACTCCTGGGAGCACCTGGAGTCACCACGCCGAGAGCGTGAGGAATTCAAAGTCCCCAAGATGCCTAGTTCCTCTACCTCGCCTGGCCACAAGTCTTCCATCCGGCCCTCCTTGTTTGGTGCGCGTGCCACCACCTCAACCGGCTTCACTCGTCCCAAGCGGGAGAGTTCCAGCCGCGAAGAGCCCGTTTTGGAGAAAATGGTCCGCGAGTCGGTCCCCACACGGCCCTCAAGACGCTACGACTCCGGCTATTCCAGTCCCAGCACCCCCGAGATACCAGCCAGAGGCTCCTCCCCCAAGACGACCTCCCGCTGTTACAAGATTGTCCCTGACCCGGTCATTATTGAGCCTTCCAAAGCCTCCAAGTACCGGTCGGTATCTCCCGAGCGAGTCCGTGCGACCCCCAAGCGAGCGAGTACCTTTGCCTCCTTCGACACAGAGCCTTCCCGAGTAGAGGTTCTCTCTGTGCGGCCTGCGCGGCAGTACGATGATGTCGAGTACAGCACTCGCCCCCGGGCCCACGACGTCAAGTACGCCCGTGAGATACGACCCAGCGACGCCCACGTCTCGCCTGGTCGATCTCATTACTACAACGACCACCGTCATCCCCCAGTGGCGAGACGGCAGTCGACCTTTGCCTGAACGGAACCCCATCAATGACGACAGCCCCACGCTCGTGCATATCCTTTTTGACCCTTCTACGCTGGGTTCTCTCGCGATCTGCGTTTTCTTCGATTTCTTGTCAATATTTTTATTTTCGGTAGTGGCTGTTGCCGCTAGCTCTACCCCACCACCATCTATCTCATGGAAACTTCTGGCTATTAGCAACGTGCCTTCACAGGCGCGTCCAGTTTCCCTTATCCCCCCCCGAATTGGGGAATGGTCCCCCACCCTCTAGCATTGGGACGGTTCGGCTCGGTTTGGTTTGGTTTGGGTATCCGCGCATGGTCAGGCACTCCCGGTGGAGACATGCCCTGCACAGTTCTGGTTTCTTTGTCGGCGCTACGGGTACGGGTTCAAGTAATGGTGTTATTGTCTCATGTCTTACAATCAACATACCATACAACAGCCTATCTGGCGTATCTGTGTTTTTACTTGCGCTTTGGCTTTGGCTTTCAGGTTTTCCTTGGTGATTGTTTTTGGTGTCTTTTTTGCCGGATTTTCCTTCTCTGTTTTGTCTTTGTTTATCTCTCGTCCGGGACACACATTTATCTAGAAACCCCGTGAAATGACCCTCGGCGGGGCGAAAGCCTTGCTACCTCACGAATTAACGCTCTTTGATATGAAATATGATTCAGTCTTTACATTATACTCTTTGTTGTTGGTGTTGTTCTGATTGGACAAATTGATAGGGAAGCAGTGCCTCGTATAATGGATTCAAGGACATGTTTCGTGATAGACTTGACTTTTCTAATGGAGTCTCGCGGTGAGCTTGGTATGTGCTGTTTTTGGAATGCTTCCTTTGGGTTAGTCGCATAAGTGATCTGAACTTTGGTCCTTTTCTCTCTGCCCAAGATACCCAAACATCTCCACCTTCATTGTCACATGTATCTAGTTACAGTTACGAAAGACCATAGTGGTATCCAAGACGCAAACAGCGAGCATAAAACAATCAAGTTTGTTACAACTGTGTACAAGTCCATTGCGAGAGCCACTTTAGTGTAACAATAGCTAAAGGCTATTCATTTAAGTGTGCATGTTCTAATTGGTATTGTACACTTTCATATCACCTTTTGAATAACCGTTGATCCGAGCAAGGATCCACCTAATCACCTGCTCCGTAAATCATACAGTGACAGTGAGGAAGTCCCAGAATCAAATCACTTAAACTAAGACATAGAAAACACACATCTGTAGACCGGTATTATTAGCAAGTGTAAAATCTCGAGCAAATTCTGCGGTGTAGATTCACTTACCATCGAGAGACCCAGGATCATTGAGAACCAAAAGAAGACGTTCTGTACATCATATCACATTTAGTATGCGTTCTGAAAGAGGGTTTGAGCACTTGGCTGCACTTACGTTGAGGGTTGTCCGACCCTTGAAGAACCGAGACTTCTGGACTGCGACAATAGGCAACTGAAGCATCATAGCTCCGAAACCGTAACCGCGCAACTTCTTGGTGATGCAGCTCATGACCACCTCGTGGAAAATCGAGCTGACCAGGAATGTGATAAACATGGCGACAGGCTGGGAGAAGTGGGAGCGAGCGGGGAAGTAGACATGGCGGAAAAGGAAGTGGTGAACGGGGACGTTCCACTCTCGCGAGAACTCGAGCCTGATATGTGTGTTAGCATTATTGGAGACTGGGCTGTTAAAGGGCGTTTATCTCACCAGTCGCACGAGTTCCACCAGTCAGAGTAAAAGTGTCGGTCCGCGAATCGAGTCAGCTCCGCAAACGCGCCCAGTACGTACTCGAAGATCACCAGGAAGACTAGTAGGAAGGTCACCATGAAGGGGAACAAGAGCATGCTAATAGTTTCAGCCAAGACAAGCCCTTTGTCGGCCATACTGTCGACAGCCTCTAATTGGCTATGCGCCTCGCTCAGGACAGGCACGATGAACTCCTCGCTCGTGAGCGTCAGCAAGAAGATACATCCAAAGACGGCCAGGGTTTTCCACGCAATCTCGTCCCAGCGGCGATTTGGGCGGCGGGGGTATTCCAGCTCATAGCACAAAGTCGGGCAACAGAGGAAGTCTGCATAGTTTCCGAAGCCCAGGTTCTGCGGGTAAGAGATATTACCCAAAGGAGAGGTCAACTCTGTGGCCAGGTCCTCGCGTAAACGGGTCAGTGGCTCCGTGGAATCGTCCTCGTCATGCTGGGGCTTCATTGAGGGGCGGCGACGGTATGGCTCTGGGTACCGGATTGCAGAGGGGGAGGTCGGCTCAATGGGGCCCGGCTTGTCAAGAGCGGCAAGGCGTCGCTCGATCTCGCTGAGATGGCCATTGTAGAAGGCATAGGAGTGTAGTTTCATGAGAATTGTCAAAAGGTGGAGGGTGAAAAACACCTGGGCTGTCCAAGTCCATAGGCGCATAAAGGGCCAGCTGTTGGGCCATGGGTCAGCTCATTGTCTATACCACGACTGTCAATGGGAAGAGTCCACCTACTTGATCCAGACAGCTAGCCATAGAGCCTCTCCGATACTTTGGAGGACCATGCCTCCACGTGCCCACCGCAGCCACCTCGGTCCGCTGCGCCAGAGCTTATGCATGGGCAGGACAAGTCCCGAGCTGACCACCATGGCCAAATCACTCAGGCCCAGCTCCAACACATTGGCCGACAGTAGACTCCACACTCGCACCCGCAACGGGTATCCAGTATCTTTAATGTTGCGTAGCACAGTCGTAACCACCATAATCACCAAGCTGATCCAGAACAAGGTGAAGAACCCGCGGAAGTTGTGGTAGTCGCTGTCGGGATCGAAATGGGACACACGGGGGACGTAGTCAATAGTGTAAAAGAGGCGATTCCGCGCGCGCACTTGCTTGCGAGCTACCGCAATCGATTGCGCCGAGGGGGGCGCATCTTCAGGGATGGGGGTTGAACGGCCGCTGTGTTTGGGAGTCGACGTGTTAGACGGCATTGCACGGTTTTGATGGACAATGTAGGATTGCCCTTCTGTGAGGCTGCGTACCTTGTATCTGAGCTTAGTCTGTCCAACATAGGAGGTGTGAGGGTCGCATCGGCCTTTGTCTCGGGCTGGATGGGAACGGCGCGCGGCCGGAGGACGGACGGGTCATTCTGGGCCACGGCGCTGGACATCCTCGGGCTGGGAAGACGAATTGCAGAATTGAAGGATGGAGTTGGAAGAGATTACATCGAAGAAAAGGACGGGCAACAGGGGGAAACCTTGGAATCCGGTGTGGATCGTGTTTATGTTGTTGACTCAGGCTGAACTACCTATGGATGTCGAGACTCCGAGGAACTGGACGGAAGCCGAAAATTGGGGCGGGTCGGGCTCACAGTCTCACTACGTCAACGGTTGGCCTGAGCCGGGGGCCTTGGTGCCTTGCGGAGTACTGCAAAAGTTCAAGGAACTGCATGAACAGGTGCCCGGCTACAGTACGAATTATCTGACCCTAGGGCCACGGCATTGGACTTGTGGCCAATAATGTATAGTTTGGAAGAGACTATGACGCTGTCCGACAGTCCCGACCAACTGGGTTACCCTCGTTGGATGCTCCTTCAGCGTTAAGACTCAACAGTCCAGGCGAGCAGGTACATTACGTCTGAGGCGGTCAATGGGGTCCCACCAGGAAGAGATTCTCGCCTCAGGTGTCGAATGCGGAGCAGCCAAGGTCAGGTGACTGTTTGTTCTCCTTTCGGGACTAGCGCACTCTTCCCGCGCCAAGAAGCCAGGTCGACCCAAGTCACGGGCCATAATAAAGCCAATCCAGACTGGACCGCTGCATTGCTTCAACGAACTGTCGTGCGAGCTACATTACTGCTCGAGGATCCCACCGCGGGCCCCCTTTCTGACATCTCCAATTGTCCTTTCTCCCTCCTTGACCCCGCCAGGGGTTGTGGATCACCATGTCTTCCCGTAAGTCGCCCGCCTGCCCGCCCCTCATCGTCTCCCCTGAGGTTGCTGCATTGCTCTAACCCCCCGCATGTCCAACAGTGAAGCAATTCATCCGCAATGTCCGGTCTGCCAAAACCATTGCCGATGAGCGGGCAGTCATCCAGAAAGAAAGCGCCGCTATTCGAGCCTCGTTCCGCGAGGAAAGCCACGACTCGGGCATCCGGTTAGATCTCCAACATCCTCGTCCTCTCCCCATATCCATGCACAGACGGTTTTAACGAGGTTTCGCAGGAGGAATAATGTGGCCAAATTGCTCTATCTCTTCACATTGGGTGAGCGGACTCACTTCGGTCAGATCGAATGTTTAAAGCTACTCGCCTCGCACCGTTTCGCCGACAAGCGACTGGGCTACCTGGGAACGATGCTATTGCTCGACGAGAACCAGGAGGTCTTGACATTAGTCACCAATTCTTTGCAGAAGTCAGTAGCCCAACAACTCTCAAAGCTATACTGTGCCCGTTGAGGAAATATGCTGATAACCCCGCCAGTGACCTGAGCCACTCCAACCAGTATATCGTCGGTCTCGCCCTCTGCGCGCTCGGAAACATCGCCTCTGTCGAGATGTCTCGGGATCTTTTTACCGAAGTCGAAAACCTCATGTCTACGGCGAACCCCTATATCCGACGGAAAGCCGCCATTTGTGCGATGCGGATATGTCGCAAGGTCCCCGATCTGCACGAACATTTCCTGGAAAAGGCCAAGACGCTACTCAGCGATCGGAACCACGGAGTCCTGCTCTGCGGCCTGACTTTTGCAATCGATTTGTGTGAGGCCGAGGAGGAGGAAGAAGGTCCGGAGGGTGTGATTGAGGTGTTCCGACCCCTCGCTGGAGGCCTTGTGCGTGCTTTGAAAGGTCTAACAACGTCTGGATATGCTCCGGAGCACGATGTGTCAGGTATTACGGATCCATTCCTTCAGGTGAAGATTCTCCGGTTCCTGCGGGTCTTGGGCCGAGGAGATGCGGCTACCAGTGAAATGATCAATGATATCCTGGCCCAGGTGGCCACCAACACCGATTCGTCAAAGAACGTGGGTAATGCTATTCTATACGAGGCTGTCCTCACTATTCTCGATATCGAAGCCGATTCTGGACTGCGGGTACTGGGTGTGAATATTCTCGGAAAGTTCTTGTCCAACAAGGACAACAACATTCGCTACGTGGCATTGAACACGCTTAACAAGGTTGTTGCCATCGAACCGAACGCGGTGCAAAGACATCGGAACACCATTTTGGAATGTCTGCGGGATCCTGATATCAGCATTCGCCGGCGAGCGCTGGATCTCAGCTTCATGTTGATCAACGAGAGCAATGTGCGGGTCCTTGTGCGGGAATTGCTGGCTTTCTTGGAGGTGGCCGACAACGAGTTTAAGCCGGTCATGACCACTCAAATTGGTATTGCTGCGGACCGCTTTGCTCCCAACAAGCGCTGGCATCTGGATACCATCCTGCGGGTTCTCAAGCTGGCTGGGAACTACGTCAAGGAGCAGATCCTGTCATCCTTTGTTCGCCTTATCGCTACTACCCCCGAGCTGCAGACTTATGCCGTCCAGAAGCTCTACTCGTCTCTGAAGGAGGATATCTCCCAAGAGGGTCTGACGCTAGCGGCTACTTGGACGATTGGTGAATATGCCGACAGTTTACTGCAGGGCGGCCAATACGAAGAAGAAGAACTGGTCAAGGAAGTCCGTGAGAGCGACATTGTTGATTTGCTCACCAACATCCTTAACAGCACCTACGCCAACCAGATCGTTGTGGAGTATATCATCACCGCATCAATGAAGCTCACCACGCGCCTATCAGACCCCGCCCAGATCGAGCGTCTTCGTCGCCTACTTTCAAGTCGCACTGCCGATCTCAGTGTGGAGATCCAGCAGCGTGCCGTCGAGTACAGCAACCTGTTTGGATACGATCAGATTCGCCGCGGCGTTCTGGAGCGCATGCCCGCCCCCGAGATCCGCGAAGAGCAGCGTGTGCTGGGCGCCCCCACCACCAAAAAGCGGCAGAGCAAGATTCTCCGCGGCAAGTCGACCAAGGTTTCCAAGCCCGCCGAGCACGACCTACTGCTTGATTTGATGGGTGGCTCCGACGCGCCTGTGACCAGCCCGACGTCCAATGGGTCCAACACCGCCGATCTGCTGGCAGATATCCTGGGCGGAGGGGTCTCGAGCACATCGTCGCCGGCATCCGCGCCCATCGGTCAGACAGCCATGACCAACAGTGTCATAATGGACTTGTTCGGATCGACTGGCGCCTCGCCTTCCCCTCAGCCAACCCAGCAGCCAGCCTCTGCCTCCCTGGACCTGCTAGGTGGAGGTGGCATGGGTGCTTCTGCGCCCTCGCCTTCTGCCTCGCCCGCGCCTATTTCCGCCTCCGTGCCGGCACACAATGTCTTCAACAAGGACGGCCTTGTACTCACTCTGCAAGTACAGCGAAGCGGCACCACCGCCCAGCTTCTGGCCCGTTTCCGCAACGAGTCCAACTTTGACAGTTTCACCAATGTCGGCCTCCAGGCTGCCGTGCCGAAGAGTCAGCGCTTGCAGCTGAGCGCTATCAGCAAGGCTGACCTCGAAGCTGGTGATGAGGGGACCCAGACGCTGCGTGTGACTGCACTGAATGGGGCATGTTTCTGCACATCTTGATTAATTGACCAGCCTGAGACTAATAATCTTTCTCTTACTTTAGGCTCTCCCATCCAAGCTCCGTCTTCGCCTCCGAGTATCATCCACCCGGGATGGGAACTCAGCAACCGACCAAGTTGACTGGTCCGAGCCATGAGCACCTTGTACAGGCTAGTTCTCATCTGTATCTTGCACGGTTTCGGCTGAATGCCTGGACCTTCCTAGACATAAAATATTTCAAAAGGACAACTTTTTTAATTCAACGAGCAGATCTTTCAAAATCATCCCTTTTCGCGTTCACAACCCCCCTGGTAGCCGCATTATGCCTTCATACTTTGTGCCTGCTTGGCCTTGTCTAGATATTTCATTCCCTCCATTATTTTTGGCCCTTTCTCCCACGTATGTTTTTGCTGTTGCTTTCTATCCCAAGATGGAAGCTTACTCTCTTCTTGTACATGCTTCATTGGCACCTGCAGATGATTTAGGAGATTACTAAATTGACCACTCTTCTGCATATTTTGACCCCCTTCCTGCTTGAAAATGCCCGAATTTCAGGAAATCGGGCTTCAAGATAGAAACAGACGATACCTATCACCTTATGGAAGATAGTGAACCTGATTCCTAACAGCCCTGTTCACCCGTCATTACGTTTACTCTCCTAGTTATTCCATTAGTATTATCTGCACCCTTTAAGGGTATAGGTCTACATGTGGATTTTATACGTAAACAAAGAATACTAGACTTGATGGAAGTAGTTAAAAAATATTCGAAGTAACCTTATATATGAAAGAGTATTCCAAAAAGTAGTAGGAAGAGTGGTAGGAAGAGTAGTAGGAAGAGTAGTAGGAAGAGTAGTAGGAAGAGTAGTAGGAAGAGTAGTAGGAAGAGTAGTAGGAAGAGTAGTAGGAAGAGTAGTAGGAAGAGTAGTAGGAAGAGTAGTAGGAAGAGTAGTAGGAAGAGTAGTAGGAAGAGTAGTAGGAAGAGTAGTAGGAAGAGTAGTAGGAAGAGTAGTAGGAAGAGTAGTAGGAAGAGTAGTAGGAAGAGTAGTAGGAAGAGTAGTAGGAAGAGGATACTAACCTTGGCAGAAGGGCCCGGGGGTCGATGTAGTAATAATGTTCCCATGATTTAGCGCATGGGTAGGTAAGTGCTGCATGCACATTGATCTAGTTCCACTGTGTTTAGCGGTGACCACGCATTGGAGTAAACCATAGCTGGCTGCAGCTAATAATGACGGGACGGTAGAGCGACGATGGACTTGGCTGGATGCATATCCCGTCTTGAGTAGGACAGAGATTATAGGCAATTTGGGTTCAAAAGACTGGAGTTTCTGTCTGCTAGGTTGGAATCTGGCAAGCATGTAGCTAGACATAAAGAGGGACAAGCCTGAAGATTGAACGTGTTGAGAAAAGAAGCCCGAGAAAAAAAAACCCCTGGAACATTGGCACAGAGAACCCGGAAGCATAAAAAGCACGAAGAAAAATGCAGAAACAGAAGCGAACGCGACACTAGTATATTCAAATCAATGGGAAAAATTACCATCAACGCGCAAAGAACGCCAACGTCCAGCGTAGTAGCAAAATGCAAAGTTATGTTAATCATCCGCCGGACACATCCGGCTTTATAAAGCGGGTTAAGGGTCAGAGTGACTCAATCACAAAGTATCGCCCTACATGTGCTCAATGGGTTCCTCAGGAAGTAGCACCTGGCCTTGTCTCCGGCTGGACGGAAGACAAGCCTTGAGAGGGGGCCGGATGATATCGTTGAAGAGAAAGGTGCCGTACACGAGCAGTCCGAAGCCGACGACTTGGAGCCACTTGAATGACTCCCAGCCTAGACCGAGTGAGACAAGCCAGATGAACAGGGTGCGGCAGGTATCGATTGTGCTGCGCGAGGTGGCAGATACAGTGCGGGTGACGGAGAGGCCGAAGAAGTTGAAGCCGCTGGATATCATGTCAGTGAATATCCACAAGCCACAAGAGATGAGATGAGTGTTGCAAGGTAGAAGAGCAGCGGATGTAGAGAATAATAGAGAATCGACATACCCGATGCTGATCATGATCAGAATACTGGAGATCGCTACCACGCGGTTCGTTGTGACCTCGTGCCATCCCTCTTTCACGTCAAAGTACCCGTACCGACCGGCATCTGTGCTACCAATACCCAGATAAAGCACCACCATACCAATGACGGTGACCGAGAATCCAAAGATACCTTCCCAGCCCACAACTACGATAGGATCCATGGCGTAGTTCTCGAGGATCCACTCCTCGAGGACAAATTGTGTAGCCGTGAAGATCTGGGCAGCGGCAATCAGCAAAACACCAATGATGGTCTGCACGGCTTCGGGTGTCCGTGCAGCCGCATTCAGAGGTGCGCCGTCGTCCTGGGTCAAGTCATGACCAGTATCGCCGCCGAAGAGCGCACCGGCAAGACCAACCAGAGCCACCCCCAGAACTACG
The DNA here is from genome assembly GCA_024706585.1 of Penicillium simplicissimum. Lineage (NCBI taxonomy): Eukaryota > Fungi > Ascomycota > Eurotiomycetes > Eurotiales > Aspergillaceae > Penicillium > Penicillium simplicissimum. The sequence continues at coordinate 2,050,350 of JAMZTW010000061.1, forward strand.
ACGAAGAGCGCACTCCACTGGTAGAAGAAGAGCTTGCGACGGAGGAAGAGCACGCTGAAGAGGCCGACGAAAAGTACCAGAGCTCCACGGGTCATCTGGTAGATACTAGCAGCGACGAAGAGCAGGCCCACATTCATGAGGGTGGTGCCTGCGATATCGCAGCACGACGGCGCAGCGAGCAGGAGAATCCGCCATCCACGCAGCTTGATACGATCGTCATTTTCGTGAGCGGGTTTATTGTGGCCATCGCCCTCACGCCCATCAAGCGTGTGGTCTTCGTCCTCGTCCTCGTCACGCACGGGCCGATACCCACCCTCGAACAACGGAGACGACTCTCGGGCTAGTCGGGGTGCCACGAAGCGCTTATACAGAACCGACAGACCGACAACAATCCAGCAGCCCATCTCGCCGACAAACATCTGGGCCCTGCCCATCCAAGTGGATATTGTAAGCCAATGGTCGGCGGAAGGTAATCAGGTCCGTGTAACAGATCTGCTGCCCGGGGGATGCCACCTACGTCTGGATCACTGGCTGTTCAAACAGCTTACGGTCCTTCGGATTGGGTGAGTCGCAATTCCGCACACATTGCATATCCTGGATGGCGGTCATTGTTAGCCGGGGACCCAGCTCATCATCCTCGGGCGGGCGCGCATTACCTGGTATTTGTTGAGAATGGTGTTGCAGACTCCGGTCACGAGCATCATCGTGACCAAGAGGGGAATAAGGCCGCGGTTGGCCATGGTGTCCAGAGAATCTTTGACCAAGAACTTGGGGGGGGAAGATGAGGAGAGAAGTGGAAAGGCGGAGGCGGTTTGGAGTTGGAGTTGGAACAAAGCGGAGAGGCTTATCGCCTTATCGGGGGCTGATAAGCGGCCAGCTGACGGGTCCAGTCCACCTGATCGGCACTTAGCCAAACTTGGTTAACTGGTTAACTAACTAGTTCGTTAACTAACTGCTTGTCCAACTCTACCTACTCTGTAACCAGTATACAAAATACCAAAAACTGACCTACGGGTCGACGACCCCAACGAACCATGTAGAATGTAATAACATTCGTTGCCCTGATATTGACAAGGTCATGAAATCCAGATTATGAAAAGCATCCCCCGACAATAGAACCGCAGACCCATCTTTTTGCCCCCACAACATGAACGCCATCGCTGACCCAGATGGGAATCACAAATTGAAAAGAAAAGAAGCACAAAACCCAGGTATCCACGCAGAGTGATCGCTCAAATTAACGACAGAGAAAGGGGGAAACAAAAAAAAGGGGGGGGAATAAGAAGGGAAAGCGCCAGAAAGAAATATGAGAGAGAGAGCGGGAAAAAAAGAAGTCCCGAGTTGGGTATGGTACACTCGCTTCCAAACTCCAGCCCATCATGAGGAGTTGAAAATGAAACAGACAGCAGCCCGTATCCTATGTACGCCAGAGGAAATCCGCCGGGATGGGAGAAAACAAAAGAGTTTGGTCGCAAGGGCGATCAAGCCCCTCGCACTCACACACGACGCGTAATGACAAGGGCACCACCGAACAACTCCTGTTGTCGAGTTTCGATGCCGTCAAAGTCCACAGTCACACCCTTGACGCCATCACCGGTGTTGTCCTGGAGTTCGGACGGGATGTTCATCCAGTCAGCGGTTGCAAGGGCCGAGTCTTCATCGAATGTCGACCATTCAGACCAATTGATAGGGTCTTTGAGGTCGTCCTGGGGAGTCTGTGTGGCCAAGGCCAGGTCATTGGAGTCGGGGGTGTCTTCCGTGGGATCGCGACGAGAAGGGTCGCCGCCTGACAAGCAGTCAAGGTTGAAAAAGTCGTCAGAGAGCATGTTGATCCCGTTGCGGTCGCCAACCTCGTCGAACAGGGGGTCAAAGGTGTCAGCAAGCTGCTCAGGAGCTACCTGGGAATTAGCCCAGGGACGGGCGAGTTCCAACGGTTGATCAAGCGAGCCAGGCTTCAATCCCGGCTTCTTGCCCTTCTCCTGCTGCGAGCTGAGCTGCAGGGCGGAGGTAGCAGGCGACGCGCTCTTGGCAACAAGCTGGCTTGTGGCTCGTACCATTGGGGTCGCAACAGAAGAGGCGGGAGTCGCCAGGCCAGGCTTGACAGGAGACTTCATCATTGGAGCGGGACCAGCGCCGGTAGTAGCAACCGGTTTGGTAGTCAGCCCAAGACCGATGTCAAGGCTCTCAATGTAGAATTGGAAAGGATCCTCGATACTTTCTTCCACCTCAGGCTTGTGGCTCTCTTGAACGTGCTGGTCCAACGCGGCCTGGGTTAAGAAACCTTGGTAGTGATACTGGCACTCATCGACACTGCATTTGAAGGGACCAAACAGTGCGGCAGCCGCGGACTTGGCATCTGCGACGGCCTTTTTGTGGCTTGCGTCGGCAATGAGTGGGGCACTAGCCGGCACAGGAGATGCAGATACACCCGTTTGAGACTGCTTGCGCTTCTTGGGCGGAGGAAGCTTCAGTTTTTCGGGAGCAAGTCCTCCGGGGCCGTATGCCGGAATACCCTGGGGCGACGGAGCACCGAATGGCGCCGGAGGCACAGGTGCAGACTGGCTAGAAGCACGACGAGCGCGCAGCAGGGCTTCATCCTGCTGCTGCTGCTGCTGCTGTTGCTGTTGCTGTTGCTGCTGCAACTGCTGGAGATTGGTCGCGTTCAAGGCGGGAGTCTGTGTAGGCTGGTCCGACTGAGCATTCGGGGCATTGGACTGATTGGTGGCAGCCCGACGCTCGGTGGACAACCGCACGACTGTCATTTGGAACAGCCGACGAATAAAGAGGATAGCGCCACTCAGGTAGTCGGGAGAAATGGAAAACTGGTCAGCAACCACCCAATCTTGGGTGTTCTTGAACTGACGCATCAACTGATACCGCATGGCAAGCAGGTTCCTCAGACTGCGCTCCTGATTGAGCGACTTTGGGAATCCATGTAAAGCGAGAATTTCAAGGCGAGAGAGAACCTCCAGGGAGTCTTGCAGCTGCCGAGTCATAACCTCCCTCTGTTCTGGAGTGACGGCCACTGTATTCATGGCCGGGGCAGCCTTGGTAATCTCGTTGTACATCTCCGTGATTCTTGGAGGAAGGTTGTTCCAATTCTGTTCAGCAACGGCCCGGTTAGGTGGCGGACCACGGAAGTACCCCTGTTGCTGGCGGCGAATTGACTGTTCATATCCCAGGCGCTGTTCAGGGGTCATGGCAGCGAAAGAATCCGGTGGGAACGGTTGGTTGGGCATTGATTTTGGGGGAGCAGGAACTGCAGGGGTTGCAGCAGGCTGGGTTTGCTGAGCCGTGGCGTTGATGACCGGCGTCTCCATCCCATCATCTGGGTTGGGTCGCTTCTTGGATCTCTGATTGACAGCCGCTGGTGCTTTGCCCGCCTTGGGAGCAGGAGCCGTCTGTTGCGGCCGCATCATCGGAGGCTGCGAGTCACCAGGCACTTGCGGAGGCTGCTGGGGGGTAGAGAGTGGCTGAACCTGCGCCTGGGCTGGAGGTACCGTGCCAGGAGGCTGTGGACCTGCTTGGCCCAAGGCGAGAGCCCGTTGATGTAAAGCCTGCTCAAGCGCATGTCTCTGTCGATTTTGGAGGAGCTCGCGAAGCTGTTCGTCGTTGTAGGTCGCCGGACTAATTCCCAGCTTTTGGCGAGCCATTTGAACGTCCTCATTTGTGACTGGTCGTACCGCCATGTTCAAACCAGGGTGTGTACGATTGGGAGGATTTTGCATCCCATTTTGAGCACCTTGAAGAGCCTGCTGGGCTTGCTTTTGATTCTGCTGACTCTGCTGACTCTGCTGACTCTGCTGGTTTTGTTGGCTCTGTTGACTCTGTTGGCTCTCCCGGGCTAACTTCTGAGCCATCAACTGGGCGAAGTGAAGCTTTTGCATATTCAAGAGTCGGTTGAAATCTACCCCTGTAGTGGTCTGAGGGTTGGTGCTTGCCCAGTGCTTGAGTTGACCCCAGGTCTTGACGTGCTGTGGGACTTGAGGGTTATTGGCGACGAGCGACGGCGGGAAAGGGATCTTGTCCATCTCCTTCTGCTGATGCTCTGTCATCTCCTGGCCATTGTTCTGCTTCCGGAGCGCATTCAGCTTCATCAACTCATTCTGTCGGTGCTGCTGGATCGCCCGTTGCTGAGGAGTCATTTGCTGCGGGTTTTGAAGCTGGCCAGCTGCCATGTTCATCCCCTGCGGCATACTCATGGAGTTCCTCATTCGAGGATTGTTGGCCATCTGACCATTGAACATGGCTGGATTTTGACCATCCTGGGGAACGGAGACTTGCTGCACCGGCTGCTGCGGCTGCGACTGCGGCTGTGGCTGTGGTTGTGGCTGCTGCGACTGCTGCTGTTGCTGCTGCTGAAGGTTGGCTCGAGCCATGTTACTCGCATGAACACGACGTTGGTTCTGCAAGAAATTGTGAAGCTGCTCAGTCGTCATTTGAGCCAGTTGATCGCGCACCGCTTGAGGAAGATTAGGAGGAATTTGGGGCCGATTTTGCATCGTGGGCTGTCCAGGCTGCATGCCACCTGGAAGCTGACCCATATTCGCTGGGCGGGACGGAGGCCGAACTTGGGCAGGCATTGGCACAGGGGAGATCTGACCAGCGGGCATGCCCTGGTTCAGCATCGGCATGACAGGACTCTGCTGGGAGAATTGAGCCTGGGCTTGCGAATTGACCTGACCAGACATGGCCAATTGCACCTTCTGGGCGGCATGAGCACGAGCCTGGGCCTGGGCCTGGGCCTGTTGAGTCTGGAATTGCTGGGCTCCATTGGGGAGACCTTGCTGCATGTGTTGTTGATTGAAAAGCTGAGCGTTCATGCCCATACCGTTCATGGCTCCATTTCCTTGGCCATTTTGACTGGCCTGCTGTGTAAACAGGTTCGGCTGGTTGTTGAACGGCGCCGGGTTGATTTGCGACGAGCTGGCGGGAACCACTAACTGACCAGCTTCCTGCGAGCGAAGCCCGTCAGCTTGCTGGCCCTGGATGTTCTCCACGTTGCCGAAGAAAGCATTCGGATCCTGACCCGGCGCTGGGTTGCCGGAGAAAGTCGTGTTGCTGCGCTGGAGATTCATCATGTTCTGGAACATCGCCTGTTGATTCATCATGGGATCACCCGTGAGAACCGCCTCGGCATTGGTGGGGTTCGCAGGACGACCCATGTCCATGCGAGAGCGCCGGAATCGTCGCATATGATCCAAGGCTCGGGTGCGGAAGAAGTAGGTGATTGGATCCATGCCCTTTGCCTGTAGGTACTGTCGCTGCTCCTGGCTCATGGTGCTGAGATTCATCTTAAGTTTCTCAAGCTCCTCTGGCGACGTCTTGGCCATCATTTGCTCCGCCAGGCGTACGACGTGATCGGCCTCGGGCGGCTGAAGGACCGGGATGTCATCGGTGAGTGGAATGCCGTTAGCAGGGCGTTGCTGGGTTCGCTGTTGCTGTTGTTGCTGCTGCTGCTGCTGCTGTTGCTGCTGAAGCATCGCTTGCTGCTGTTGCTGTTGCTGACGCTGCTGCATAGCGACTTGCTGGTTGAGGTTATTCATACCCATGGCCATTTGAGGCTGACCCGTGGCGACGGATGAGGTCTGCATGTTCGAATTCATCTGGGGCGCAAAAACGCCCTGAAGCTGATTCTGCATGGCAGGCCCGCCTTGGGGCATCATTCCGCTTTGTTGCACAACGTTGGCTTGTCTCTGGCGGGTGTCTTTGATGTGGTGGAGCTTTTCGGTGCACTCTTTCTCGTACTCACTCTATCGACCAGGGAATCTCGAACGTCAGTATGATTGCGAAAATTGGGCGAAAAGGATGGAAGGGAATGACAGGAGAAAGGTAGTGCAGAGGAAGGGCGACGGATGCAAGAGAGATGGTTTAGTGAGGGAAGAGACGAACCCGATCGGTGGCCCTCTTGAAGGCAGCGGTCTCGAAGGCAATAGCGGCGTTGCCTGCCGACTTCAGGTCGATCCGAGGTTGGATCAATCGGAGGGAGGTAATCCTAGACAATCCAAGAGGGTTAGCGGGTGGAAGGGCGAAGAGAAGAATGAGGTGGATGACGTGAATTTGCAGCAGCTGGGGTGGGTGGGCCGAGACAAAAAAAGGTAGGCGGGAAGGGGGGTGCACCAGTCGGGGGGAGCTCTGTCCATGGCACACTTACATCTGGTAGACATTCATAGCTCGAACCTTGATGGGGATATCAGCCTTCCATCCACCAAGTCGAGGCTGCATCTGTAACTCCTGCGCGACGGAGCTCATAATCATCTGGGCGTTCTCGTTGCGCTGTTGTTGTTGCTGCTGCTGCGACATGCCGGGCTTGACGAGCCCGGGCATGCCCCCGCCGGGGTTGGAGAATTGGGCGGGATTCATGGCAGAAGCCCCATCAATGAGGGACAGGAAGCAATCCGCGGAAGGTAGTGGTGGTCGTCAGCATTCGCTAGAGCGTGATGAAGGGAGGGAGAGCGAGGTGTCGGTAGATGAGGAAGTTGGAGGAGGAGAGTAGACGGTCGGGGAGGTGGAATGGGATAAAAGCAGGAGGAGGTGACAAGAGGTAAGACGAGAGAATAGTTGTCGAGGGAGGTCGGGGGGGTGTGTGTGTGTGGAATAAAACGATCGGGAGGGTTGACAGGAAGGGTTTTGGGGACGTGAAAGGTGCAGGGTTTCGGAGGCAAGTTGCAGATCGGTGGATGGAAAAAGAGGGAAGCCGGGTTGCTGGTGTGGAACCCGTGAGTCCGAGTCGATCAGGGCGGGTGGGGATAGTTTGGGGTTGAAACTTTTGGTGGGTTGGTCCAAACGGAAGCGCAGACGATGGGGAGGGGAAGAAAAAGAGACACGACGAGAAGAATGGGAACGATACGGTGGAGGAGAGGAAACAGAAGAGAAAAGCAGAGAGAGCGAGCGCAGTATCTGTGACACCCGCAGCACCCCCAAGACGAGGGGGGAGGGGGCAAGGCGTTCGGGCACCAGTCAGTCCACTGCAATTTACGGACGAAAGTGTGGCTTGACGGGGGATCGGTGAAAAAGTCGAGGAGGGTGGAAGGGAAGAGGGCGAAAACAAAAAAAAAAAGGTGCAAAAAGGAAGACTTGAGAACCTGGTGCTGGGGATGGAAGTGCGACGGGGGATGCTGCAGCCGTTCAAGTCGCACTGGGTTTCTCGCGACTCACGATCATGTGGCCCCCCCTCTCAGTCGGTATATTACGGACTCCCAACGATGTAGACAACTGTCCACGATGTGTAGGAGGATTATTACACGTCCTGACGAGCCTTTGCAAGGACCTCATCCAATCATTTGGTAACTCGAGAGCCAATGACTGTGCTGGAGCTACTCTGCTTGCACTGTTATCTCCAGCCATGAATCCGGCCTCAAACGTGGGTAGATTGAGATAGAATGAGATGATCGCCCTATCGAAAGCTTTGCAGTGACAGTCTGGACTCTGAACCCCTCCCGGATGAGCGATCCCCATAATTTAAATGGGCGCCAAGTTTAAGTACACGCTAATACCTTACGATACGACCAGTGAGGCAGTGACCCAGTCGCCTCAGGCCCACCAGATCGCCCCCAGTATAGACTATTCCTTTCTTGGAATTTCAACTCCCTCCCACCCGCCTTCCTGTGTTCTTCTTCTCAATTATTAGCTGTCTACGGAGTACTAGAGCTGTAATATTAGCTTATTCTCTTAAAGTCTATATTGATCTAGGGGATTACTAAATTGACCCTTTCTGCATATTTGGACCTTATCCTTTTCCTACTACTCCTTCTGCCACAGTGCGACTCTTTCGAATACTCTTTCGAATATTACTTCGAATATTGTTTCTACTACTTAAGCTCTTATAGTCTAGTATTCTAGTTTATCTAGAAAACCTTTCTAGCCTCAAAGACCTAGATAACGCTAAATACGAGATGGGGAGTAAACGCGAAGAAGGTCGATCAGGGCTGTCAAGAATCGGGTTTAGTATCTCACATTGTCGGTTGTTTCTATCTCGAGGCCTGAGTTCATGAAATTCGGGCATTCAGCAGGCATTTGCCAGCCGGAGGGGGGTCAATTTAGTAATCTCGTGCCTTAATCTAACATAGTAGCTGAGTTCTTAGATGCACTTACGGCAGACTGTGAGCTGTCACTTCGGCAATCCGGATTGTCGCGACCATGAAGTGGACGCTTCATTGGAACCGGCAGTCGCGCAAAGTGTCGGGTCTCCTTGGACATTCAGGCATGGCGAATCAATACTGATGACCGGCTATATTGTGTCCAGACGGAGATACGTTCATAATCTAGTATCTTGAAGACTTCTTCTAATGACGATAGGTGATTTTCCCTATTCCGGATCCACCACGACCACAAAGTGACAACACCTGGAGTTTACATTTGCAGATGTACCTCCCATAACCCTAGGGACTCTCTGTACGCCACGGAGTACCTCCGTACCTTGATATAGGTAGTCAGGCATACTCCGGGGAGAAGACTACTTTTGCCTTCCACGTGATATACCTCTCACTAACTAGCATGTAATCCTTGTCTTACGCGGTACGATGCGTCCCACTCTCCGCGCTAAGTAAGCTTCCAGCGTAACTAACTTAGTTACCTACCCTCGAGCTTAAGTCAGCCACTTCTCCCCTGGAAACGTCAGCTACTGTTCTATTTCTATCTGCCTATTCCCATGATCCCATCTCCCCCTCTCCATCTCCTACATAAACTACCAACACCCCTCCTCCTTCTACCACTACAAAGTACAACCATCCTGGCTTCACTTCGATCGGTCATCATTCTAGGAAAGCTACTGTCCTCGTCATGAGAAACGGCTAAAGAACCCACTGTTTCGATCTCATCTCCTCCACCCGCCATGTTCTCCCTCTCCGTGTCGCCTGTCTCTGTGGGCTCCAACATCTTTTTCGCCTTCGCCCTCTGCTCCATCTCCGCCCTAGTCTTGCTTCTTTTGCGCCGCTTCTTGACTATCCGTGCAACGCCGGCCTATCTGCTAGTCCCCATCTTTCTTGCCCTCGCCCTTCCCGCGAGCGTGGTTCTTCTCGTCCCCATCGATCTCGCATCCAGCGCACGCAATGGCACCGGTCCCAAGGCAATCTGGCTACCTGACCGAATGGTTTTGGTCTGCTGGCGGGTTGCTTACTGGCTCATCTTCATGTTGACCTGGTACGTACATCTCTATGACTTGACCTCCCCGGTCGCATGTTGCATTAATGCTCCCTTCGCTAACCACTTCCGTGCTCACAGGGCCATCCTTCCTCTTCTCGGCGAATATGTCGACTCCGGATACCGTGATCCCAAGGCCCGCATCCTCTACTCCCTCCGCTGCAATGCCCGATACCAATTGATCGTTCTCACCTGCGCGGTGGTGGGACTGATCTATATTTCCATCTCCATTGGTTTTGATCCCACCTCGATCAAGGGTACCGTCATGGCTCTGGCTTACGTATGGGGTCTTGTCCTTGCCATTTATCTGATGGGTCACGGCTTGGTCTCCATTCCCCGCAATCTGTTCCGCAATGCCAACGTGAGCGGTCGCCTCAAGCGCATCCAGGCGCATGCTCCTAAAGTGCACGACCGCCTGATGGACGCCGTCAACGAACTAGAAAGTCTTAACTCGCAGGTCGCTCAGCTCCAGCAGCGCAAGACCGGAACCGCGCGCGACTTCCAGGAATGGATCGAAGATTTGTCCGAGACCCCCGGCTCTGGTTCTGGCGACGTGCGAGTCCCTATCCTCGAGACCCCCGAGACTTCTGGCTCCGTTCCCTCAGTGATCACCGAGCGCTACCTGGCCGATCTAACCAGGCGGTTACAGCGCGCTCGGCACATGAAGGCGCGGTTTGTGGATGAATGGGATCGTGTGGTCACTTTGGCGGCCGACCTGCAAGCTATCATTAATTCGTCAGCGTCGAAGAAGCTCGAATTTGGCACTGGTCCCCGCCGATCATCCTGGATGCCGAAGGCCAAATTTTTGAATCCCTACCTGCGCTACCACCTATATGCTAAGGTCATTCCGACATTGCGGTTAATCTTCGGTGCAATCTTTGCGGCTGCCTCAGTGTGCATTGTCTGGTCGGAATTGATCAAGTCCTTGGCCCCACAATTCACCGCTGTTACTCTGACCGTCATTCCCAAGTGGAGGGACGAACAGCCCCTTGGCTTCGGAAGCCAGGTCATTGCCTCCCTCTGGCTGTTGTACATGTGCTCTGCTGCCCTGGTCGGTGTCAGCGATGTCAAGGTCTGGGGCAACAGGGCCTTGGTGCGTCGCAACACGTACGGTGAAAGCGCGTGCTGGTACGCCAGCCTCGTGGCTCGTCTGACCGTGCCGATCGCCTACAACTTTTTGACGTTCCTGCCCAAGGATTTCCGTCGAACAACCACTTTCTACGAGTTCCTGGGTCGTTTGATCAACCTCACGCATCTGGGCAAGGGCTTTGACTACATCTTCCCCATTTTCATCCTCCTGCCTGTCTGCGCTACTTTGTTCAACCTGTATGGCCGGGTCAAGAACATTTGTGGTTTCGGTCTAGCAGAGGATGATGATATGCACGACGTCGAGAACAACCCGGCCGGCTATGGCATGGGAGGCTGGCGCGAGGGCCGCGACCTCATTGAGCGCGAGCTCAACGGCTTCGGCTCCCTAGCTGTCTCCTCACGTGGCGGCCGTTCCACCTGGGCATCAGACCGCAGCGACGATGACCCGCTCGGTTCCTCTCGACTGCGCGTCGCCACTGGCGAGGGCTCCCGGTCCCCCCGCCCGACTCAACGTCCCGTCACCGCGCCCACCGTCGTCGACGGCGAAGAGGAGGAAGAGGAGAACTTCTTCCAGTCCTTCGCACACCGCGTCCGTAACACCTTCGAGACCACCAATAAGCCGCAATGGCTCCAAGGCGAGCCATTCCGCCTGCCGCGGTGGATGTCGGGTGACAACAACACCACCGAGGAAGGTGGTGTTACCCGGTTATTTGGTGGCCGGGCCGTCCCTGGCCGACTACGTTTGGGTTAAGCATGTGCATAGTTGGCTTGCTTTGGGCCCTTGTATTTTTTTTTTCTTGGTTGCGTGATGTGGTTTTTGGGCCTTCATTGTGTTTCTCTGTAAGCTGCTGGACAGTGGATAATATAGACCTTCTTATATGCCCGTACATACTAGCTTTTCTTTTGTTGTAGTATTCAACTTTCATTCCATATCGCTCAACACATACTTGGACTCGGATTCTTAGAATACAGGCATGAAAACGCTATCGTCACAAAGCCTCTTATCAGCCACCTAGTGCGCCTATGGGTTTGGCCGCAGCTCCGCTCAGCTCGTCTTCAACTCAGCCCCGGTCCGAACGTAGTAGCCCACCTACTCTTGGCGTGAACCTGAAGGCCCTTGGGAGCCATGTACTGACCGCACCAAGTCGGTTGGCTCATTACCTGCTGAAAAGCTGCATCGAGTCCCAACACACTCAAGCCTGCATTATATATTCACTCTATATCTATCCACCATCTCTTGCCTTGGCGCTCCGATGTCCAAGATTCAAAACCTCGGCAATGCTTCAACATCACCTGGCATAGCGCCTACACACCTTCGCAAGAGACAGATTCAATGATCCTCTACGATCATCCCCAGGCGCCGACTCCCATCACTAAATTCACAAACTAAGCAAAAGATAGACCAGCCTTCCCACGACTCCTACCTAGGAGGTGATGGAAAGTTTCTAAAAGACGCTTCAACAGCTACACGCAACAATAGGTAATCTCCAAAAAAATCCCCATCCCCAATCAACCATGACCAATTGATTGACCCTCCTCCCATTGCAACAACCAAGTCCCCACAGCTCCTCCCAACAAAAATGAAGGACAAAAAGATCAATCGATGCCCTCGTCCAGGTTCGAACTGGAGACCTTCGGATTACCACCCTGTTGAGGCAGGGTCGTCATAACATCCATATGAGACCGACGTCATAACCAACTAGACCACGAAGGCGATTGGATGAACAGAGAGCCCAATGTTGTGGTCTAGAACCCAGATAGCGGGTTGGATGTCTTTTTTTCCCAATCCAGTGCGGGGTTGTCAAGTTTCAATAGTCACGTGATTACAGTGCCCTCTTGTTGGAAAGGTATGTGTGTGATGATTTGTTAGTCAAGACGCTGGGGTTATTTTTTATTGTTTTAGGCTGTTTTGGAATGCTTCTTTATCTCTGATATACTTCTTGTTTCCTGAGTTTGCGCATGTGTGTCGCACCGTGGGTGTGGCTTCTTCGGGAGTGTTTTCGGATGCGATGAGGGCTTTTTCAATCCATTAGTTCTTACATGTAGAAGACATGGCCAACCTTGGAATTCCCTTTATTTATTCTGTGATCTCGTCTTGCATTAGGATAAAATCATTGGTTGTGTGTTGGCCTTAAGAGTCATTTGTCTATCCTCGAGTCGATGATGCAAGTTCCATAACTCGCTTGAATATATTCTGCCCTCGGGAGTACGTACAAGAGTACGCTCCGTAGGCAGCGGGTACCTAGTTATAGGTGGGAGTGGGCTCCAATGAACAAGCATCGACCTGGAGGAATCTATTTCATCCATTTACATATACATATAGGGTACAATCGCGACCCTTTAAACACGGGCCCCCGATAGAAGCCTTCCTCCCATATGGATATCATCAATCATCAATACCTACATTCTGTAAGATACCTAAGGCTGATTCTCCCGCTCCTGCACTTCCTCTTTTTGAGACCCCTCCCCCGTAGTCAGAATCTGGTTCAAATCATAAGACCGGGTGAACAGGCTAATGATAAATATCAGACCAGAAATGCCACAGCAAAATGCCCACACAATCTTCAAACTATCGGCGTAAGCCTGCCGAAGATCCTCCTTAACCGGACCATGCATTCCTCTGATGATTTCCACCGCGCTGGCCGCATCACCACTGTATTTATCCGCCAACGATCGCAGGGCAGGATAGCGCCATAGATTGATCTGCATCCGATTCTGAAAGATGACGCCCCCAATCGCCACACCGATAGACTGCCCAAAGCCTCGGAAGGAAGTCGACGTGGCCACTGTAATGGCAAGGTTCTCGACCGTTGCTGATGCCTGCACTGCCAGTGCGACAGAGGGGAGAACCATTCCGATACCAACACCAGGCACGAGATTCAAGAAGATCCAAGCGATGGTTCCGGTGTTTGTGTCCAATAGACAGAGCAATCCCGTTCCAATAGTCGAAAGACACCATCCGATGCAGACAGCCCAGTAGTATTGGCCCGTTCGACTGATGAGAAGGCCAACAATCACTCCGCTCGGAGCAACAGTGAATGTCTCGGGGAAAAGAGCGATTCCGGACATGATAGGCTTGAACCCTTTCACGGCTTCGTAGTAGAGTGGAAGGAAGTATAGACTGCACCAGACAAGTAGACCGACGACAGCATATCCCGCGAACGAAATGAGGGCTGTTCGATTGTGGAAGATCGCTGGTGGGATCATTGGGTGTCGGGCGACTCGCCATTCATAGATTCCGAACATGCAGAGTCCGACGGACCCGATGAGCAATGGAGCCAATGTGTGCCATGAGACCCAAGGGTAGAGCACACCTCCCCAGGTCAGTGGTATCAGGAATGACGCAGAGCTTGGAATAAAAAGGGCGATTCCAATCATGTCGATCTTTCGCACTTGAGTAGCAAAAGGCTCCTTACTAACCCGGAAGTTGGACGACCACGCAACCAAGATTGCCGCGATTCCAATAAAGGGGAAATTGATGTAAAAGATCCAGCGCTAGAATTTAATTGTTATCAAATATGTCGTTCCTTAAGGAAGAACGGTTTAATACATACCCATGTGATCTTCTCTGCAAAGCAACCCCCAATGACAGGTCCTACCACTGTTCCCAAACTCCAGATCGCACTAAGCATCCCAAAATATCTTGCTCTTTCACTTAGGGGCACGATATCCACAATGATGATAGCAGTGAGGGTGATGATCCCGCCACCTCCAATTCCCTGCAGAGACCGACCGATCAGCATGTGGGTGAAGTCGTCGGCGACTCCGGCCACAATTGCTCCAACTGTAAACCATGCGATCGCGACGAGCACCAATGGTTTCCGACCAAACAAGTCTGACAATGAGGAGAACACTGGCTGGAAGACTACAATGTGTTAGCTGGTTATGTTCTCGTTTCACTTGGCAATCGACATACCAGCAGAGCACAAGGTGAAGGAGGTTCCGGTCCAGAATGCTTCGATTGCGGTTCCTCCCAGCTCATGAGACATTATCTGGGGTCAATTCAAGTCAGTATGCAAACATTCTCGATGATAAAGGGATTGAGTAGGATACCGGCAAAGCAACTGAAATAGACGTCCCATCCAGCGCAGCCATCAAGCTCAGGCTGCCCATTGCCAAAAGGCTCAAGGCATCCTGTTTCGAAATAGAGAATTGGGCTCCTTCCTCTTTATCCTGATATTTGGCAACGCCATCTGTGTTGTTGCTGTCGCTCCTTTGCCAGTCTTGTGGGCTGGGCGTCTCCATTTTGTTGACTTCACGACACAGACAGCTGGGCGCGTCACCGACTTTAGGGAACCCCTTGGGAGTATTATGATTCTAAGCATTTCATTTTCCTGCAGGATTGCCTGGCTATTGATTTAGTACCTGCTGACTCTGTAGATCGTATTCACGGCACATACATACTATCGTGAAAGGGTCTGCATGGTCCCTTGCGTAGGTATGCAGGCTGTCACTCGAAGCGAACCACCCATGTACGAGTAAGGAGTATTCTATGCACACAGACTGTCCAGTTCCAAGAAAAACCACTCAGAGATGCAGCCGAAGGATTCCGACTATAGACTTGAAAAAAGCAACGCTGATATTTTGCTGCCACCAAACCTGACAAACACATGGTTGCCGTTAGACCAGTCCACTTAGAAGACGTGTTAAACACTTGCTCAGCTATCTTGCCTTGCATCGTGCCTGATCTATTTACCTTAGGACGCCTAGCGAGAAATTTTATTTTCCATGATCCTACGCTGTCTCAGTGAATGTTTGACACATCGCATTTGTTTGTTGTGATTCGACAAGCTCCCTTCGCTGTCGTTTTTTGCTATGCTCGACTGCGTCGGGCAGGATTGTATACACTAATCCAACCAATCATACGGGTTCCAGGCCGAACATATAAGCGCCCTCTCATCTCGGGGAGCATTTCTCTTAGCCAAACTTCTTCATTCCTATCTGTGCCCACTGGCCCAAATGGCTGCCCCTCATCCTTTGTCCACCTTGAGTAAGGTGCTGGGGGATATGAGAGCGCTGGGTGATCGAATCGACTGGATTCGCCTCTGGTTCACTAGCGGAATACCCATAGTTGCCCTGATAATTGGCATTCTGTGGGTACCTTTGCAGTCTCGAACCGCAGTTTTTACCTCCATTTATATGAGTGCCTCTGGCATAAGCATCACTGCAGGTGAATTGAGTCCATCACTTCCATAATAGGTCTTCTTCTAACGGAGATGACAGGGTATCATCGCCTGTGGGCACACCGAGCCTATTCCGCAGGGACGCCTTTGAAAGTCATTCTAGCAATCGTTGGCGCCAGTGCAGGACAAACCTCAATCAGGACGTGGTGCAGGGACCATCGAGCACACCATCGCTATACGGATACTGATAGAGATCCATACTCTGCCCATAAAGGTCTTTTCTATTCCCACTATGGATGGGTTGTGATCAGACGGAACCCGGAGCAAACGGGCCGGGTAGACATCCAAGATCTCTCAAATGACCCGATCGTCATGTGGCAACGTAAACACTACCTCAAGCTACTCTTCCTCACGGCATATATCTTCCCAACGGTTTTCTGCGGGGTCCTGTTTGATGACTTTGCTGGAGGATTCATATGGGCCAGCTGCATCCGACTGTTGCTGATCCAACAGGCAACCTTCTGTGTTAATTCTCTCGCTCATTGGGCTGGGGATCAACCTTTTGCAAACAAACTCTCGCCGAGAAACTCCTGGTTCGTTGCGCTCATCACTTGGGGGGAGGGATATCACAACTTCCACCATGAGTTTCCAGTCGACTACCGAAATGGAATCAGATGGTTCCAATGGGACCCGACGAAATGGTTTATCTGGCTCTGTGAGAAGGTCGGCCTGGCCTGGGACTTGAAGCGGTTTCCAGAAAACGAGATTCAAAAGGGCAAATTTCAGCAGCTTGAGCGGCAGCTGGAACGTCAGCGTCAAGGAATTTCCTGGGGCACTCCGATTGATCACCTGCCGTCTTGGAGCTTTGGCGAGTTTACCGAAAATGTCAAGAACGGGCGTTGCTTGCTTGTTGTGGACGGGGTCGTTTATAATGTCGAAGAGTTTGTGGACCATCATCCAGGTGGAGAGAGGTATCTGCTGGAGCATATTGGCAAGGATGCGACGAAGTTGTTCCATGGTGGTGGCATCCATGCCCATTCAAACGCCGCTGAGAATCTGCTCTCGACGATGCGATTCGCGAGGATAGCGGATCCTGATCTTCGTCAAAGCTAGATCATTGTGAAAGCCTTCACGGAGACCTAAAGAATTAATAGGATGTACCTGGCCTCGGGGTAGGAACTGCGGCATTCACGGGGTAAAGTTCGGCTACAGCGGGTCTTGGCAATGGGCATATTGATTGGGGAACCCCGCTGCCCAAATTGCCGATGGCGTCATATGACCCCTGTCAGTCACGTTGTAACAAACATTCAAAATGATCTGGTGAGGGGAAGCCAAGAGCTCGCAGGTAGACATGTGGCATTGAAGGTCTCTTGAACGATTTGATGCACTTAGAAAAGATCTCCATGGAAATGATGTATATGAGGCAACCTTCCAGATAGGGCCAAGGGCTGGGCGTACTTCACTTCACAGCCTTGCCAGGTGCAACGTGGCTGTGTCGGGCGTCCCACGACACCAACGATAGCCAACAGCATCAAAGAGCATCCCAGAACTCCTGGAGTTGAAAAGCGCGCAAAATTGAGTGGCTTCAAGCTGGACACCCACGAAATACTTCCATGAAAGGATGGATTTGATCCCGCCTTCATACAAGTCCGCAACAGACCGAGACGCATGGGCTATTATCGCGCATTACATTCCCTCCAGCGATCTATGCGCCGCCTCGCTGGTCTGCCATCGCTGGCACGATCTATTTATGCCATTCCTGTGGGGTGATCCGGCATCACATTTTGGTACAGAAAATGACGCAGTCTATGGTACGACTCTGAAATCTGCTACCTGTCTGATCTCCTACTGACCGAAGCGATTAGTGGCCCTCACCCGGTTTCGAAGGACTCTCAAGTATGCCAGGCCAGAAGTACGGGCGCTGACCCACACGCTTCATCTACCCCCGGCACTATCAGAGATCTATGACGGTCCACGACCGGACTGGCTACGAGATATTCTGGAGTATCTGCCCTGTCTGCAATGTTTGATGGTCTCAAGGCTCCCATTCTTCGACCATAATGCGATGGTTGCTTTGAGAGACCACCCAAGATCCACTGAATACAATGTTCGCCTATTGCTAGCAGATCACGAGCCCAACACGACCTCGGCTGGTCTGGCGGAGACTATTCTCCGCTTCCCCCGGCTGATCTACTTGGATCTCTCGTATACCACCTCGGCGCGAGACCAAAGCGTCTTGTCCGCGCTGTCACAACTTGGACACCTCCAAATACTGAAACTGCGTGGTATTGGTCTGAGAGATGCCGATGCCCAGTTCCTGGCAAATGCCATTGGAACCCGAACTCGATTCTTGGATGTCCGAAACAACCTGCTCACCGACATGGCAGTCCGTTCCTTACTGCAAGCATCCTTTACTCCAGCAAACCGTGCTCCCCAAACAAATTATCAAAGCCGCCAATTAGAATACCTTCAGTCTCCTGATCTGGACGAGCAATATCTCAAGCTCCTCGCACAACCTGGCTCAAGCCAGTCGTGGATTGAAGATCTCCCATACGCGGGAATCACTCATCTCTACATCGCCAACAATCCAATCACCGTAGAAGGTGTGGCTAGCCTCCTGGCTTCGTCTCGCCTCCATGCCCTTGATGTCGGTACCGTGAACACGGCAGACGTTGTTCATAGAACAACCCCCAGACATGAGACATATCCCGGAGCCGAGAAGCTCGTGCCCATATTGGGCAATGTCGCCGGAGAAAAGCTTACTTATTTGCGGGCTAATCATGCTGTTGTTACCTCAGAGCCCCCGGCGAAAGACTCCGCATCGAAAGGGGAATATCTCCCAGAGCTTCCCTCCAGCAGTGAGGTACGACGAGAAGCTGAGCTGGACGCATCACAGGAAGTTCATGAGCTACCAGGGAAAGGAATTCCCGTCTTTGAGCTTGCAGACACGTCAATATCCGATTCTCAAAGTGTGACGGTCACGACACCCATTCCGCGACGCTCCAACCAAGACGAAGATGAGCCATTACCCAAGGCTAGACGTGGATCTGCGTTTGCGCCGGAGGTTGTACTTGACTCAAGCAGCGACAATAACACCACAGTCGTCAGTGGCTCCCCTTTAAATGATGAAGGCACCCTGCAATCAATCTCCACACTCTCTGTTTTGGACGAAGGCTCCATGGGATCCATCCCACAATGCAGCTCCCCGGTATCAATTGATGATCCCCGTGCCCAAAGAATCCAGGAGCTCCTGGCAAAACGTCCGCGGAATCATTCCCTCCCCCTCCGAGATGGGAAAGAAAGCCGTTTCCCCTATCTGCACCCGTCACACGTTCCACATCTTGAGACCCTGGTGTTGACAGATGTCCCCTCGCATGTACCCCCAAAGTCCCCGATTCTTCACGCCTTGACCCGGTTCATCACTGCTTGTTCCAACGAAGCTCTCCTTGCAACTCTCCAAGCCGGGTCCGATTATTCCCTCCCGCCCGGCCAAGCTCGCATGCGAGCTGAACAGCAGCGTTCTCGAACACTCTTTGGTCTACGACGAATCGTCCTCGAAGTCACACCCACAGATAGCTCAACCAGGCTGAGTACCTGGAAACCTGGTGTTCAAAATTCGAGCACAGGTGACCGCGACTCCGAGGCCCTCTGGGCCGCAGCTGCAGACGACTTTAGTTTCTTCGAGAACATGGAGTGCGGTATTCCCGAGAATGACCCCGGCAAATACTTCCCCATGGCCGTGCTCAATGAGAAAGTTTCCCTCATGCCCTCGGATGACGATGCCTCCACCTATTCCCGTGCGGAATCACCCATGCCGGACCGTCGTCTCTCGCAGAGAAGTGTGCCAGCTCCAGCACTTGGTACACCCAGCCCATCGCGACCAGTCCTGAGAGGACCGCAGCCCCCAGTCGTGAATGGGGTTGATCTCGTGGCGGAACTGGCCGCTTTCCGCCGTGCGAAGAAGGCCGAGTACGAGCAGGTTGTGCGTCGGGAGAGAGGGCGGCGCAGTACTGATGGCACGGGGATCTCGAGTGTCTCCGCTGTGACGACACCGCAGATCTCGATGGCGCATTTTGTTGAGGGACACTGGAAGGGAGAGGTTAAGATTGTGCGGAATCCGACGTCGAAGATGCGTAGTGGCATGGTGGATATGTATGGGAATTATTTCGAGAAGGGATATCTGTACCCATGAGAGTCCATAGCATCTAGCATATACCCTTATGACGTTGTGACATTTTCTTAAACACTGTCCACTGGTACTCGCAAGAATATTTCTTTTGATAAGTTTTTGAAATCCGATCAATTGTAGGTACTAACCTTGTGCCTGAGGGTAATATAGTACCCTACTACCTCTGAGATTGCCCTCAACGGTTGATTGGAGCAATTCTGATACTGGTCTCAAAGCAAACCTATCGTGGAAATATTTTATTACAGACGGGTGAACCGTCTTGGATCTTGCTCTTCTCCAAGCATAGAGCGGCGTCACAAGCTCATCAATCTGCACAAGGTTCTTAATGACAGTCATATAATCTCTATCTACCGAAGTCACTCAATGCGGCCCAGACGGTATCCAGCCGTCACCACACACACCACCCTTAGTCGACTCAGAAACAAGAATCTCCTCCCCAGTCGGGCCAATCAACGGCAGGTAGAACTTCGCTATCTCAGTACTGGACTGAGGCACATAATGGAAGATCAGCGACCGACGGAACCGAGTGGCCGAGCTATTCGGTCCAGATCCATGCACCATACTGCCATGGAAAAACAAAGCGTCACCAGCCGCCAGAGTCGTCTGTTCGGCTGTCATTCCCTCGGGTAGGTGAATTGCCTGATGACTGAAAGACGTTTCCGAATCTGCTTCGCCGGGACAAACCAGGTTGTACTTATGAGATCCAGGAACCATTCGAAGGCCCCCGTTAACTTCGTCCGCCGGGTCAATTGCGATCCATACGGCTATGCACGTTTCAGGATGTGCCTGCAGGAAAAGATTGTCCTGGTGCAAGGCCTGGCCGCGAGCTTGGGGCGGTTTGAAATAGAACATGGACTGCGCGCCCATGGCGGGACCGATCATCGCCTCGACTCGGTCGAGGATCCGCCGGTCTAGCATGTACTTGCGAGCTAACTGGCCGACCTGGAAGTTGGGATGCCGATGGGGATGGACGAAGCGAGGATAGCGGGCTAGGATGTCGTCCTCGGGAACGTGGTCGTTGTGAGCGAGATTTGCACTGTCCCCTTCGACCTGGGCCATAAACGCCTCGCGGATCACATCAACCTCGGCGGGTTCTAGCAGGTTGGCGATCTTGACCACGCCATTCTCTTCATAGTCCCCCTTGGGATTTGTATCGGACGTAACAGCTGGACACATCGTGGCTGAATTTGGAAAGACCAACGGCATTTTCTCGTATTGATAGCGTTGTTTTCGAGGCCAGGCAGTCGTAGCTTTATAGACGAGGTATCCATTCAATATCCAGTTGTAGATGCGGGGTGGGAAAAGCTCGGTATGTATTCACCCGATTGTTTCAGAAGGACTTGGATCCCCTGATGGTCCCAGGAAATGACATCCGCCAAACCTTGGGTTATTGGGGACGCGTAGGGACGCACAGGGTAAGCATGAGTCACGAACGGTGAAGATGTCCCCCGGTAGGAAGAAGCACTGCGCAGCTGGATATTCGTAGGATTCCATGAGGAAGATCTGGTGCCACCGCGGAGGCAACAATATTAGTTCGCCAATAATCATTGCTTCAGAGAAGACTGCCACTCGACTGCCACGGGGCATCTCTCTCATCTCTCTATCATCAGATGATACATGTGTAAGTATAGCTTGCCAGATCGTTTGGCCGTACTCGAAGATTGAATCACGTTGTAGCCAGAAAAGACACCAGCAATATCAGGCAAGCTCCTATATCACGGAGGTAGGACGCAAATGGCCACAATGCTCAGTACGAAACAGGCAAAGCCCATTCCGTGTCGAAAGGAGTCTAGCATGGGTCTCTCAATGAGCTTAGCAAGTACCTAAGATCACGATACTCAGGTCTGGGTCAGTGGTCAGGTCAGGACACTCAGGTTAGAATCGTGAAACCTGAATGGACCTTCCATCCTTATCAGGTTGATTATGTCATGGTCACTGACCACATAAAGTTAGTCCTGGACTCCTGGAGCTCAGGTTGATCGGTGGCGTCCTTAAGTCTGCTCAGTCGAGGCGAAAGGGGGAGCACTAGAACGAAAGGGGAAGGCTAAGTAAGAGCTGGTGGACAAAATCCAAAACATGTGGATGGGATTATGCTGAAAAGGAACATCGCTACCCATAAGAGTACATAGCATATAGCATATACTCTATGACGAAGCTACATTTAGGATCCAAGGAGACGGCCATGTTCAGATACTCGCAAGTGCGCCTTTTTTTTGATAAGTTTTTGATATTTTTCTAGTCTGCAATAACGCAGACTCATCCTCGCCTCCGGTCATGCACATGCCATCGTGAGCTGGCTCTCATACATTGAAGGGGCACGAGACACTGCGAAGCACGAAGAGAAAGCTCATGTAAGAGGCGAAAAAGAAAGTCCCCCATCGCCTTGCCGATTTGCGCAATCCTCCTCCTTAGAACCGAGTGTCTTTCACCAGTGCCGTTTCCTCCATTTTTGTTAGCAGCATTAGCTTGTCGAGCTGGAATGCCACAGGTATCCGTCGTCCAAGAGCACCACCGCGGGAAAGGAAAACAAAATAAAAAGATTCATTTCAGACTAGTTCCATTTTTATTTTGCTGGTTTGAATGGCGTTCCTCTCCTTTACATAGCCTTGGCGGCCTGAGGGGGGTTCAGCTTCTTGCCATCCTTGTTGTAGCGAATCCGTGGGGGAGGAGCACGGTTGCGGCGGCCTTCACGCGAACGGACACTAGTGGAGGAATTAGTATGAGATAAGTGACGGACGAGGCGCATAGATGTTGCAGAGCGGCATACCGAACGATCTTGCCGTGAATAGCGCAGGAGACGCAGTACTGGAGCTTCAGGTACATCTTGGGGACAGAGTACTCGGCGAAGAC
Source organism: Penicillium simplicissimum (assembly GCA_024706585.1). Taxonomy (NCBI): domain Eukaryota; kingdom Fungi; phylum Ascomycota; class Eurotiomycetes; order Eurotiales; family Aspergillaceae; genus Penicillium; species Penicillium simplicissimum. The sequence continues at coordinate 2,072,742 of JAMZTW010000061.1, forward strand.
GGAGGCATCGGAGATATCACCTGGAGGTCGAAGATAGGAATGTTAGTCCATCAATTCTCAAAATCTAGGCTGTGCCGCGCAGACAGGCCCAAAGCCGATCACTATCGATCAAGGGCCTGAATGGTATTTCATCGACTCGGGGCGGTTCAAAGGTATCCCTCCTGGGCAGAATGGAGTGAAGGATCATGTCGAGAGGGTCACGTACGGATGGCAGCAGACTCGACCATGTTGCGGATGGTGAAGCGCTTGATGGCCTTGTCCTTGGGGGTGCAGCGAGCGCAGTTGGAGCAGCGCACGGGCTTGACGTGGCCGCGGCCATTCTTGTTACGACCGCTAAAGAAATTCCATTAGTGTCGGTGTTCCCTCGCGATTGTGCATTTCACGATATCCAGTCTCCGTTCGAAATTGATTCGTCCTTCAATGCGCGTAGGTCGGTTCTTGCGAATGGTGTTATCTTGATTTGTCTGGATGATTTATGTCGTAGTGTCGAATTCGTCGGCGTCATTGCGGAGATTCATGTCGTATGGGAGACTGGATTCGCGAATTGTTGGAGGAGGGATCAAGTCTTACTTGTTCGCCCGCTTCTTGACCATTTTGACGGATTGCTCTGTGGAAAGTCAGAGAGCCGTTTTGAAATGAAAAAGTGAACAGAGGGGGAGTGAAACGTACGGGTGTCTTGTCGGGAGTGGGTTGTCGAAGCTCGCTCACACAGACGCTCTGCCGGAATGGATGGGTTGGTTGTGTTGTGGGAAGCCCTAAGCCCTTAAGCGAGGCCCAGTCACGGGTGTGGACACCTGAGTGCCTTACGTGCTGGACAATGTAAACACCCGAATTATCAGGCCATAAGGCTACAAGGCATCCATCGGAACTGAGAATGACATGATCATCACGTGGGGCAGTCACCAGTTGCTTGTCCACCCAAAGAAGATTAGCACCCGGATCGTACCGTTCATCGCAGCCAATTACATAAGCCCCGTGTTTACATCCGCCCCAAGCTGGCGAGAGTTGGACTTAGCGTGGAGGACACCGCCAACCAGCCGGAACCCCCCTGGTCCGATCGACTATTGCTGCCCTTTTTCCTTCCCTTGGACTGGAAAAGACTCCCTTGCTGTTTGCCCAATTTCTTTGCTCATATCGGTTTCTCATTCCTTCGTGTTTGCTCCACTCTTCTCCTCTCCTTCCTCTCCGTTTTTGTTGTGCTCTTTCCCCTCCCTAGCGTTAGCATGTCGCATACAGGTACTTTTAGGGGAACACCCAATAAGACCATCGGGAGAGGAAGGCTGCCCGACTTCGAGAGCTCGAGCACTTCCCACATCCCCCGACCCCGTTCAGATCGTCCAGAATCCTCCGCCGCTTCTACCACCCATACCCCGTCCAGCGACGTCGGAAGTGGCACCATGAGCGCCGCCAGCAGCAGACAGCGACAGAACCAGTCGAAGCGTGATGAGGTGTGTACTTGCGGGGAGCTGTATAGCTCGATATGACCCTCGCGTCTGACGGTTGACCCACTGTTTTCCACTCGGCTTGCCAGCTAACTCGCGGATTTGTTTTCGTAGGCAATCCGCCGCAAGATGGAGGCCGACCTCAACAAGAAGAGGCATAACCCGACCAAGGCGAGAAATGCTCGCAAAGCCCCGCCGGGTACCGTGCTCGCCCTGAAGCCCAGCCAGGCTCTCCAGATTAAGCCCACGCTCAGCATTGCCGAGGCGGCCCAGCTGATGGCCGCGAAGCGTGAGGATTGTGTTTTGGTTACCGATGATGATGAACGCATTGCCGGTATTTTCACTGCGAAGGATTTGGCTTTCCGTGTGGTCGGTGCTGGCCACAAGGCACGAGAGGTGACCGTGGCCGAGATTATGACCAAGAACCCTCTGTGCGCGCGGACGGACACGAGCGCCACCGATGCACTTGACCTGATGGTCCGGAAGGGCTTCAGACATTTGCCGGTTATGGACGAGAACCAGGACATTTCGGGTATTCTGGACATCACCAAGTGCTTCTACGATGCGATGGAGAAGCTGGAGCGTGCCTATAGTTCGTCGCGGAAGCTGTACGATGCATTGGAGGGTGTGCAGACTGAGTTGGGCTCAAGCCAGCCCCAGCAGGTCATTCAGTACGTTGAGGCGCTGCGGTCCAAGATGTCTGGCCCGACTCTCGAGACCGTCCTGGATGGCTTGCCTCCGGTGACCGTCTCTGTCCGTACCACCGTCAAGGATGCCGCGGCATTGATGAAAGAGCACCACACCACTGCCTTGCTTGTGCAGGACCAAGGCTCCATCACCGGTATCTTCACTAGCAAGGATATTGTTCTCCGTGTCATTGCTCCCGGCCTTGACCCGGCCACCTGTAGCGTGGTCCGCGTCATGACTCCCCACCCTGATTTTGCTCCCTCCGACATGAGCATCCAGGCCGCGCTGCGCAAGATGCACGGTCAGTTATCTAGAGCTCGATTGAAGTCTGGTGGCGCAATCTACTAACCATTGGAATAGATGGTCACTACCTTAACCTGCCCGTCATGAACGAGGGCGGCGAGATCGTTGGCATGGTCGATGTGCTGAAGCTTACCTACGCCACCCTTGAACAGGTACGCCCCCCTCATTATCTGCAAGAGATGCCATTGTCCGTGGATTGCGACTGACCTTGGAAAATAGATCAACACTATGTCGACCCAGGACGACGAGGGTCCGGCCTGGAACAAATTCTGGCTGTCTATGGATCATGAGTCTGACTCCATGGTCTCCGGAAGCCAGCCGGCACCTCACACGCCTCACCGCTCCGTTATGAGCCCCGATATGGCTCGGTCTCAATACGATAACAGCGTTCTGCCGAACGAGTCCGCCTCTCATCACGGGGGTGAAGAGCATTCCGAGGTGGCTTCACACCAGCCGCACCATGCTGAGAACTCGCCGTTCCCCTTCAAGTTCAAGGCTCCAAGTGGTCGGGTGCACCGCGTGAATGTTCTGGCCTCCGCTGGTGTTGCCGAGCTGGTCAGCCAGGTGACCGCCAAGCTCGGTTCTGAGCTTGAGGCTGTGGGCGGCGAGGCCGTAGTCGAGGAGGGCCGACTGAGCCACACAGGTTATGCCCTGAGCTACATGGATAACGAGGGCGACACCGTCTCGATCACCACGGACCAGGATTTGGTGGATGCTATTGATCTTGCCCGCCGTGCCCACCGCGACAAGGTTGATCTCTTTGTTCATGACCCAGCTCAGCCCCCTATCCCTGCGACTCTCGACCCGCAACCCGCCAAGCCGGCAACCCCCGTCATTGAGGAGCCCAAGAGCGTGACCGAAGATGTCGCCGTAGAGGAGCCTTTGATGAGCAAGCCCCGACAGGCCTTCCCTGCACACCACGGCCCGGAGGAGCAGTTTATCACTGGTGTTCCCAACGAGCTTCTTCTCCCCGGCGCAATTGTTACTCTGGCAGCTGTGATCGCGGGTGTGTTCATCCTTAGCCGTCCCAGCGGCCGTTGAAAAAGATTTGCATTGTTGTTTGTTTTTCACTTGTAGACATCCCACCTTCGTTGTCTTTGGTCTTATCCTCCCCTCGCCCCTGTCCAAATAATCTCGACCGACCTCTCGTCCGCTTTTGTCCGTTTTGGATGTTCTTCGTGTTTTTTTTTTCTTGCGAAAGTGCATACCCCCCTTTCTCATTATCGATATTCCATGCCGCGCTCAGATATCGCTGTTCTCGTCATGGCGATCAATTGCGGCTAGTAGTTGAGCATTCAATGCATATACTTCTTGTAATAGAGCTTCTACTGTAGAAACTAAGCCGACACCACCAACGTCCTGTACACATTGGTTGACACAACCGTTTTCATAAATAGCGGTTCTCGATGAACCAAATTTTGGAGTCGATCTCACCCAATTGACCCCCAACGGCTGGGAATGATGGGGATGTTTTCGTTGATGCCCCGGGAATCGAGGCTGTTAGGCACCTGAGGGCCCTGGCCACCACTCCCGGACATCCACCAGCTGTCCCTGGTCGCTCTGGCGCTCAGCTCACTGGTCAGTCTACTCTAAAAGCTGCTTCATCACCTCCGGGCCTTGTATTCTTCTCTCACATCTCTTACGATTCAATCAGCTCTCTCCAGTGACTACATTTCTCCCGAGGTTGATCCACCACCCGCGGTTTCTCAGCGCCTATCGCATATCGATTGCCTGGCCAGCGTAATCAATCTTTTTTTCCCTTCCCTCCCCGCCCCACCAAAAACAAAACTCCTTCCCCCCCCTCCCCTTCACAACCACCGTCCCTCTTACAGCCCCTCCTCGCCCACCCATTTCACCTCGAGGGTTCTCACATCCTGGGTTGCTTTTGTCTGTTGGATCTTGGGAACAGACACACCCACCATGTCCCTGCTCCCCCAGGAGATCCACACCGCGCTGTCGCAGCTGCTTCGCGCTCTCAGCACTCCCGACAACACCGTCCGGTCCCAGGCCGAAGAACAGCTGAACAATGATTGGGTGCAAAATAAGCCGGACATCCTGTTGATGGGCCTGGCTGAGCAGATTGCCAGTGCCGAGGACACATTAGTGAGTGCCGACTACCTAGGGGGAGAAAGTCGTGAGCCAAGCGGCGTTGTGTGTGTGGTTGAATGCTTGATGCACACCACCGATTCCTCAAAGCCAAAAACCCTCGAATGATACCCTGTGGAGCTTGTACTGACTCGAGACCTTTCTCCCAACAGACCCGTGCTTTCTCCGCCGTACTTTTCCGAAGGATTTCTACCAAGACCCGCAAGGACCCCATCTCTGGCGATGTCAAGGAGATCTTCCTCAGCCTGCCCAATGAGCAGCGTATTGCGATCCGCGAGAAGCTGGTGACCTGCTTGGCCACCGAATCTGTCACTGATGTGCGCAAGAAGATCGGAGACGCCGTGGCTGAGGTGGCCCGCCAGTACACCGACAATGGTATGCAAGTCCAACTTGTGGAAATTTTTCCATTCGTCCTCGAGATTTTCTGAAAGGCCCGCTCCGTTCTAACGATTTTGATACTTCGGGAATTTCCAGGCGACCAATGGCCCGAGCTGCTTGGTGTTCTCTTCCAGGCCAGTCAGTCCGCCGAGTCTGGTCTCCGCGAGACTGCGTTCCGCATCTTCACGACCACCCCCGGCATCATTGAGAGGCAACACCAAGATGCTGTCCTCAGTGTCTTCACCAAGGGCTTCGAGGATGACAACATCTCGGTATGCTCAATCATTGCTCAATCACCCCATGCCTCGTCGAGCCCCATCTAACCGAGTCCTTCCTTTCTAGGTGCGCATTGCCGCTATGGAAGCCTTCGCCGCCATGTTCCGCTCTATCGACAAAAAGTCTCAGACCAAGTTCTTCTCCCTCATGCCCGCGCTCCTCAACATCCTCCCTCCCCTCAAAGAATCCAGTGAGAGTGAAGAGCTTTCGTCGGCATTCTTGGCTCTTATCGAATTGGCCGAAATCAGCCCGAGGATGTTCAAGGGCTCGTTCAGTGACTTGGTCAAGTTCAGTATCAGTGTCATTGCCGACAAGGAGCTGAGTGACCAGGTCCGCCAGAACGCGCTGGAATTGATGGCAACTTTCGCCGACTATGCACCCAACATGTGCAAGAAGGAGGCCAACTTTGCGCAGGAGATGGTGACGCAATGTCTGAGTCTGATGACTGACGTTGGTGTTGATGACGACGATGCCGAGGAGTGGAATGCTTCCGAAGATGTGAGTTTCTCATCCTTTGAGCTTTTGACAATGCGCAAGCTCCTAACGGATTTTCTATAGCTTGAACCGGAAGAGAGTGACCTGAACCACATTGCTGGTGAGCAATGTATGGACCGTCTCGCCAACAAGCTCGGTGGTCAATCCATTCTCCAGCCTGCCTTCTCCTGGATCCCGCGCATGATGTCCTCAACTGCCTGGCGCGATCGCCACGCCGCTCTGATGGCCATCTCTGCCATTTCGGAGGGCTGCCGTGACCTGATGATCAACGAGCTTGATCAGGTCCTTGCTTTGGTTGTCCCTGCTCTGCGTGATTCTCACCCTCGTGTCCGCTACGCAGGCTGCAATGCCCTCGGTCAAATGAGTACCGACTTTGCCGGTATCATGCAGGAGAAGTACCACGGCATTGTCTTGAACAACATTATCCCCGTCCTCAGCTCCGCCGAGCCCCGCGTCCAGTCTCACGCCGCTGCCGCTTTGGTCAACTTCTGTGAGGAGGCTGAGCGCAGCATTCTCGAACCCTACCTTGGGGACCTTCTGAGCCGCCTTTTGGAGCTCCTGCGCAGCCCTAAGCGCTATCTGCAGGAGCAGGCATTGTCGACCATTGCTACTATCGCCGATTCTGCCGAGACTGCCTTCGGTCAATACTACGACACCCTCATGCCCCTTCTTCTTAACGTCCTTAAGGAGGAGCAGGGCAAGGAATACCGGTTGCTTCGTGCTAAGGCCATGGAGTGTGCCACTTTGATTGCATTGGCCGTGGGTAAGGAGAAGATGGGACAGGATGCTTTGAACCTCGTCCAGATTCTGGGTCATATCCAACAGAACATCGTCGATGCCGACGATCCTCAATCGCAGTACCTCCTCCACTGCTGGGGCCGTATGTGCCGTGTCTTGGGCCGCGACTTTGTACCATACCTGCCCGGTGTTATGCCTCCACTGCTGACTGTCGCTGCCGCCAAGGCCGACATCCAGCTTTTGGATGATGAAGATCAGATTGAACAGGTCGAGCAGGATGAGGGCTGGGAGTTGGTCCCGCTCAAGGGCAAGGTTATCGGTATCAAGACCAGTGCCCTCGAGGACAAGAACACTGCCATTGAGTTGATTACTATTTATGCTCAGATCCTGGAGGATGCATTTGAGCCTTATGTGCTGGAGACTATGGAGAAGATCGCCGTCCCCGGTCTTGCATTCTTCTTCCATGACCCTGTCCGCGTGTCGGCCGCTAAGCTGGTGCCCCAGCTGCTCAACTCCTACAAGAAGGCTCACGGCGGCAACTCCCCCGGCTTTGCCGAGATGTGGAATAAGGTGGCTGAGAAGATCATCGAGGTGCTGAGCGCCGAGCCCACCGTCGATACCTTGGCCGAGATGTACCAGTGCTTCTACGAGTCAGTTGAAGTTGTTGGCCCCAACAGCCTGACCCCGCAGCACATGCAGGCTTTCATCGACTCCGCCAAGTCTACGCTCGAGGACTACCAAATGCGCGTCAAGCAGCGGTTGGAGGAGCAGGCCGAGCTTGAGGATGGCGATGAGGAGAACCTTGACTATGAGTACGCCGTCGAGGATGACCAGAACCTGCTCAGCGACATGAATAAGGCCTTCCACACCATCTTCAAGAACCAAGGCACCACCTTCCTTCTCGCCTGGCAACAGCTGATGCAGTTCTACGACAACTTCATCACTAGCCAGGACCCGACCCAGCGCCAATGGGCCTTGTGCATCATGGATGATGTGCTCGAGTTCTGCTCCACTGAGTCTTGGACTTACAAGGACCACATCATGCAGCCGCTGGCGTCCGGCCTGCAGGATGAGAACGCTGCCAACCGCCAGGCTGCTGCTTACGGTGTCGGTGTCGCCGCACAAAAGGGTGGCGCTCCTTGGGCGGACTTTGTTGCTGCCAGCATTCCCAGCTTGTTCCAGGTGACTCAACACCCCCAGAACCGCACCGAGGAGCACGTTTTCGCTACTGAGAACGCCTCGGCCAGTATTGCCAAGATCCTGCACTTTAACGCCTCGAAGGTGCAGAACGCGCAAGAGATTGTGAACAACTGGATTGAGACGCTGCCTATCATCTATGATGAGGAGGCTGCGCCCTACGCTTATTCTTTCATTGTCCAATTGGTTGACCAGTATGTACCCTATCGTCTTGTTGTTGGCTACAGCCTGGAATCTTGAGATCATCCCGCTAATGTGCCCATCTAGGCAAAACCCTGCTGTCCTCGCCAAGGCCGACCGCGTCTTCGGCTTCATCGTGCAAGCCCTCGACGCCGGCACCCTGCAAGGCCAGACCGCTGCTCGCGTCGCCCAAGCAGCCAAGCAACTGGTGGCGGCGACCAACCTGAACGCCGAGTCGATCCTGGCGGGCATCAGCCCGGAGAACCAAGAGCGTGTTCGCAAGTTCTTCCAGTAGATTCTGGCTTTTGTTTTATATCCGCAGCAACACCCCATCTGCCCATCCCGGTTGTTTCTTGTTTTACACCCCGTTTGTTAATCATTCCCCCTGGGCCATGTGAATCCGATGTTAGTAAAGACGTGAAATGCTTTATTTATTCCCACTGAATCCTTTCCTCTGATTTTCCCGTCCTACGCTCGTACGAATTCACCTGAGAGCGACAAATATATCACGATCACGGTTGATTAGACTGGATGGCGTGACGGTCCTCTGGTCTGGTTATGTTGCTAGTCCAACCTTGATCATAGCTTTCATCCTTTCCTACGTACATGAGTTGGGTGGAGTATTTACGGGCACTGTAGATGGATATTTGGCCCTGTCATAATGATCATTCGAATCCCAGACCAGGCCCAGGGGATTCAGATAATTCTTAGGTAGGTACCTTCGGTTCTGTCATCTGGTGGTCTGTCTCTGCATCATTTATGTCCCTTAGCATGTGACCCTCGCGCTGTCTATAATTTCTATTCCTCAGATCCTACAGCTGCATCGGGCTATAGAGCAGGGCGGCCGCAAAGCGCTCGGTTTAGAATAGCAGTGCTCTTGTACATTCATGCTTCGTTCCTTCGATCTTCTATCTTGAATGATATTGACCTTGTATTGGATGATATATTCAACAGGCATACCTATGTTAGAAGTAAGAATATTCCAATTTTCACGCCAGGGCCACGCAATTCTTGTGACTCTTCACCTAGCTACATCTGCCAAGTTACAAGCTACTGGTCCTACGAACTACCCTAGTAATAACCTCCTCCAATGACGTCGTCTTGGGCTCTCCAATAAGCCCATTCGCCCGCTGCTCATACAGCGTCCCACCCTCCGCCCAGATCCGTCTCAATGTTACCACCGTCGCCGCGGGATTCTCAGCCGCCCACGCCTCACCTTCCAGCTGGCGCAACCGCTCCAGAGACGTGTACGAGACCTCCCAGGGTCCTGGGACGTGGCGCTCAAACAGAGTCTGGATCTCAGCCGGGCTGGTCGTGAACGAATTGACGCAGAGTGGACGATTGCGCGTCTCGGGGGTGGCGTGGAGAAGAGTAGACACGACAAACGTGCCGACACTGAACGCCCGGTTAGCCAGATTTCCCTTGTGAGCGTCTGTATCTCAAAGAGCAGGCTCGAGGAGTCCAAGAATAGGGATTATAAAAGAAAAAAAAGACTTACTCCTCCATCGTCGTCAAACTAACCCTCTCCTCACCCCGCGCCCCCAGAGGCACCGCCTTCCGCGCCTTGACATCCCAACCCCCAGCCTCCTCCAGTCCGGGTGTGAAATCCAGATACATTTCCGCAAAGGGTCCGGTCACGACATAGGAGTACTCGAGATCGTCGCGGGAGATCTCGTTCTCGAGGACGGCGCGGACTTTGAGTTTCTGCTGGTGGGGCTTCTCGTGAGCAGAGGCTGGGCTGTAGGCGATGTCGGTGCCGTATTCGGATGGGAAGAACCATTTCACTGTTGGGCTGGCGGCGGCGAGACGGATGAGGGGAATTTGTTGGGCGAGGGTGTTGCGGCCCAGCGCGGATATGACGGTTGTTATGCCTGGGGAGAGGTCAGTTATTGATTTACTTATCTTGGATATGTGGAGGAGTATTAGAAGGGTGGAATGGGCCGGAGATTGTGAACAATGTACTTTGATGAGAATGTATACTTACCCTCGTAGGCGACCTTGATGGCGCTTTCATCTTCGATATCACCGATGATTACTTCGACGCCCTGTTTCTTGAGGACGTCCCCCTTGGTCTCTGCGGTGCGGGGGGAGGTGAAGATGGCGATGCGGCCGAATTGTGACCGCTGGGCGAGAATTGCGTTCAGTATGAAGCTGCCAATGTTGCCCGTGGCGCCGAAGAGGAGGATGTTTTGGGGAGACATAATGTCGTATATACAGCCGAATTGGAATAGGAGAATAGAAGGATTACACGTCAAACATCGCAGGAATGGCTGGTTAAGAAGTCTACCAAAATGTGGGGGTTTGCGGGGGTTTGCTTATCAATCGGCCAGTACGTCGGGGGTTCTCTTCTCTTCTCTTCGTATTCCAACTCGATTGCGCCATTGAGACTATTCATGTGTCTCAAACCACCATCTCCAGAATCTCGAGTACCTGCCCCTACTCCTTCAATGGGACGGGATTCGTCTTACACCACCGGTCGTGCAGACTATGCGTTGCCAGACCCTCCAGCTTATCGCGGCACACCCCCACATCCCCAAGAGACCGCGGCATCCCCAACTCGCGAATCACCGCATCCAGGATGTCGCCCAAGTCCGAGTCCTCGAGGTTGATCGATCGAGAGCTTAGAACCTCGGCGAGAACCGGGTTGCCGATGAGGAATTCGCGCACACTTGTACTTGGCGTTGAACTTGCACACAGCGGGGAGCAAGATGCAACTTGTCTCGCCGTGTCCAACACCCAAGAGGCCGAGCTAGAACAGACCAGCTCGTCAGCGATTTCAACACACGCAAATTACCTAATTGATGCAATTCGCAGACAGGCCATTGTCATCCACCCGCATACCTGATGCCCAATCCCATGACTAGCCCCCAACTCAACCGATCCACTCGTACAAGCAGCCATCGCATCGACCGATCCCAACTGACACCGCAAATGCGCTTCCCTATCCGACCGATCCCTCTTACACCTCAACAACCCGGGAACCAGCAACCCCAGCGCATGCAGCGCCAACTCATCCGCGGACGGCGTCACACCAACAACCGCACACAGTGTTTCCACGTAGTGATCTACCGCGCGAACGCCCGTACTTAACTATATCGAGTTAGGCGTGGTCTCCGCTAGCTCTGGGTCGAGAATAACAGTTCCGGCCCGCGCGTGGGTACTTGGAAGCTGTATTTGCGGCGGGTACGGTCCTTAGTGCCGCCGGCGAAGTTAGAGTATTCGCCTACGGAGAGGGAGGTGGGGATTAAGATAATAGGGATAGTTAGGGGATAGATTTTGAGAAGTTTGTTAGGGCCGTCGGCGAGAGATTTAAGGTCGGAGGGGGTATAGACTTAGTTAGCGATAGCCTATAGTGGTAAAGGATGAGATTAGTATAGCGGACTATCTATCTAACTATAGCTATAATTATAGCAATAAGAGAGCCGAGAATAGAGCCTCGATATAGTTATGACTGCTAGCGGAACCCTAAAATTCCTAAATATCAATACCGAGTAATATCTTAGAGAAAAAAACACCTACTAGAGTAGCAATCTTCGCCCTATCCATCAAACTACCCGCCCCTAGCGTCAATAGCAGATCCGCCTATACTCTCCGCGCCTCCTCCATAATCTCTAGCACTTCCGACTATAGCGTATAGCTCTGCATTCTAATCTAACGACCCACGACCTTCTTAGCACCTAGGGCCGCAGTCAAACGGCCCAGGGCATCCGTGTTACGTGCCAGAGACCCCGAGCAGATCACGTAGACGCGCGAGGCTCCAAAGGTTTTAGTAACGTGCTAGGCGGCGGCGGTGGGGGAGGGGATGCCGTAGCTGAGGAGGGGCCGCTCACGGCCTGGAAAGGCTAGGCGGACGGTTTCGGTTATTGTTGGGTGTATAGGTGAAATGAAATGATTGCTAAAGCTATTCAATTCTAGGTTGTGGAGGGATATTGCATCATCGCAGGTGGAACAAGCTTCTCTATGTGGGATGTGGGGCGATAATAGATTGATTCGATTCATTTTGGCAAGATTGCGATGGAACCCTAGAATATCACTAGAGTATTGAGACACCGGAGTGTAGGTACAACCACTATAGACTACTTGTACCCTTCCAGCTTCCATTATTTTGTACCTGAAGGACATCAACAACCAGTCAACCCGTGAACCCCTCCCGTCGCGGTATATTTGCACGAGCCCGTTCCAGCCGTCGTCGAGTTCCCTTGATACAACACCACATTCTCAAAGTCAATGTTATAACACGGATGCACCTTCGAACACGAGACCGACGACGTGGTACTCTTACTCGTGTTTATCTCCCCCGTGAAATTCACAAACGCCACGTTCGAGATACTCATCAGACTGGTTCCCGAGAGCGAGCCATTGTTTCCACTATCCTGCGTAATTGCCGGACCCGAGTTGGCGCCTTGAATATCAAAGTTGGAGAACAGCACGTTGGAGACGCTGCCCCAGCCTCCGCCGCGGGGGAGACCCGCGCTCTCGTAGGAGCTCTGTGGGACAAGCGCGCCGACCCACGTCTTGATGTACGCGCTGTTGTGCATGTCCTCGTTGTACCGGATGATCTTGACCTGGTCGACGATGATGTTGGCCACGCTCGAGTCCTCGAGGTACTGGCCCAGACTGCCGATGGCAATCCCATTGCCCCCGTGACAGGTGACGTTGCGTATGTCGACGTTGTAGGATCGTGGCTTGATGGCGATGCAGTCGTCGCCGCCTTGGTAGACAAAGTTGGTCATTTGGACGTTATTCACGTCCATGGTGTCTAGCAGACGACCCGTCAGTTCATGGAGAGAAGGAAGAATGAGGAGGAGACTCGTGGCGACGTGTACCTACCGAATCCATCTGTATTCTGCACCCAGTTCGAGCCATACGGCGCATCCACCGCAGTCGCATTGCAGTAGATATTGTTGAAGCGCATGTTCGTGCCGTTCATGATATTCAGACTCCACAGCTGCGGGTCCTTGACGTAGAAATTCTCTACACTGACTTCGGACACATTCCAGAAGACAAAGGGCATCGGTCGTCCCGGCTTGGTGGAGCCCTTTTCAGCAGTATACCACACATTGCCATTGCCGTCAATTCCACCGGTGCCATACCCATCAATCTTGATATTGTCGCCCGTGATGATGAAGCCAGCAGCGTGGTTCTGGAATGCAATTGGGTAGGAATGATTACGCCAGTAGTCCAGGTCACCAGAAAACTTGAAGTGATCAGTATTGGTACTAGCCCATTGATGGATTATCCGCATTACTCACAGTCCACTTCCCCCGCCATTCGATAACCACGTCGTTGACAACGGGGTTCAAGCGCGTTGCGATCCAGTAGGATTGGTCTTCCGGGAAGATAACCGTGCCGCCGTGACCGCAATCTTTGAATGCTCTCAAGATGTCAGGAGCATCGTCCTTTTGATGACCATTGGCCTTGACAATGCAAGTATTCTGGCCCTTTTTGATCACAGCTCCATTGGCAGCGCTAGTCAGCGCAAGTCCCACGGGCAGCACGACACAGCAAAAATCCAGCACGTGCATGGTGAACAGGCTTGACTGACTCGGAATGTCCAGCGCGGACCAAGCACATTATTTAACCGGCATTCACGACACTAACTGAGGATCTGATCCCCAGCATGACGCCTTCTCGGGGATATTTGCGCCGAGCTTAATAGATTGCGCTTTACGACCCTTGGAGGTCAGCAAGTGCGGAGTCACCGCATTTTGCGGGGAGAGTAGTAGCCGAAATGGCGACGAATTGCTTGATTCCGGCAATTTGTTAGATAATGACAGAGCCTTTGAAGCCACACGAGTGCTTGTCCTGCCGATCCTTGCCTGAATCCTGGCAAAGTGCAATACCACTTTATGCAGATTGTTCCACCAATGAGTGGTCCAACGTCTTACCTCCTCTATTTCGTGCATTGCCTGCAGGTGTTTCTTGCTGTCTCGCTCGTGCTATTCTTGACCGAGAATGTCAGTTCATAGTTGAAACGATCCGTACCCCCGCTGGTGTTTTGTTACTATATGTAGTGCCCCAAATTGGGGGCTCGATCCACTTTCACCTCGTTCAGATGGGACAAGAAAAAGCCTCCTCTTCTAAGATCTTCTAAAAAATATTAGAAAGATGGTACGCATCCATTGGTCAGGAGTGCTACTGAGCTTTTGCTCTCTGGTTTCCCTGAGTGGAGCAGAGTCCTGCTGGCGAAACACAACTTGTTCGGGCCCAACCACCGCTGCATTCAACGGGGCATGGGATAGAAACATCTACGCACCAACATCACGAACTGTCCGGCCAGCAGCAACTCTATCGGAACTAAAAACAAATGCCACTACCAATCGTGACAAGCCAGCGACAGCAACCCTGCAGGGGAATGGATCGCTCGTGGTGTTTGACTTTGGCAAAGAAGTCGGCGGCATTGTCCATCTGGACTACACCTCCACAGGCAGTGGCGCACTAGGTCTTGCCTTTAGCGAAGCCAAGAACTGGATCGGAGAATGGTCCGACTCGTCCAATAGTCTCTGGCATGATGGCGCCCTATACGCCAACTTCTCGTCTTCGGGAAAACACACTTACGATATGCCCGATCAATTCCTCCGCGGCGGCTTTCGATACCTGACAATTTTCCTTGTCACGGATAACTCTGCAAATGTGGATGTGAAGGATATTAGCGTGGAACTAGACTTCCAGCCTACCTGGTCCAATCTTCGCGCCTACCAAGGGTACTTCCATTGCAGCGATGAGCTGCTGAACCGAATCTGGTACAGCGGTGCGTATACATTGCAAACCAACGAGGTCCCCGTGAATACTGGACGTATCACCAGCGGACTTAAGAAAGGATGGTTGAACAATGGAACTCTCGGACCTGGTGACACTATCATCGTTGATGGTGCCAAGCGAGACCGAGCAGTTTGGCCGGGCGATATGGGTATCGCGGTGCCGTCGGCATTTGTCAGTTTAGGGGACTTGGACAGTGTGAAGAACGCGTTGCAGATTATGTACAACACTCAGGTCAGGAATCTGCAAGTTCATGTATGATCTTCACTGACATCTACAATAGGCTTCCACTGGTGCTTTTGCTGAATCGGGGCCTCCACTCAGCCAGAAGGGCTCGGACACCTACCACATGTGGTCCATGATCGGTACTTACAACTACGTTCTGTACACCAATGACACAGAGTTCCTGCACCAGAACTGGAATGGCTACCTTGCTGCTATGAGCTACATCTACGGAAAGGTGACATACCCCAGCGGCCTGTTGAATGTCACTGGTATCCGCGACTGGGCCCGGTGGCAGCAGGGTTATAACAACACGGAAGCTCAGATGATGTATGTTTGTCCCTGCTCGATTGGTGATGTTCGAGATCTCTGGGTCAGCAAAGCTGACCATCACTAGTCTCTACCACACTCTGCGGACTGGAGCATCTCTAGCAACGTGGGCTGGTGACACTACCAATCTCTCCAGCACCTGGGCCTCACGAGCAGAGGCCCTCAAAACCGCTATAAACACCTACTGCTGGGACGAATTCTACGGTGCTTTCAAAGACAATGCCACCGACACCACCCTTCACCCCCAAGATGCCAACAGCATGGCGATCCTCTTCGGCGTCGTCAACTCAGACCGCGCAGCCGGTATCTCAGACAAACTTCTTAGGAACTGGACACCAATCGGAGCCGTCGCACCCGAGTTGCCCGAAAATGTCGTCTCATTCATCTCTTCATTCGAGATCCAAAGCCATTTCGAGGTCCACAAGCCCTCCCGCGCCCTCGACCTCATCCGCCGCAGCTGGGGCTGGTATATCAACAACCCCAACGGCACAGAGAGCACCGTGATCGAGGGATATCTTGCAAACGGCACGTTCGGTTACAGAGGTAGTCGCGGGTATAACTATGACACATCGTATGTCTCGCACGCCCATGGGTGGTCGTCTGGACCGACTTCCGCACTGACCAACTATGTCGTTGGTCTCTCTGTGACGTCGCAGCTGGGCCAGACGTGGAATCTTGCACCGCAGTTCGCAGATTTGGAGCATGCCGCGGCGGGATTTACCACCTCGCTTGGCAAGTTCCAGGCTGGTTGGGTGAAGAAGGAGGACGGGTATACGTTGACGTTCTCGGTTCCGAGGGGAACTGATGGTACTTTGACGCTGCCGTATGTCACGGCGTCGAAGAAGCCATCGATTACTATTAATGGAGATCGAGTGACGAAGGGTTTGACGTATTCTGATCATACGGCTATTTTTGGTGTTGTTGGGGGTGGCTCTTTCAAGGTCGTGGTTCGTTGATGTGTGATGAGGAGATTTTGGGCAATGATGGGCTATTCGGTTGAATTTGCCCTCTCGCAAGTCAAGAACAGTAGTGAAGTATGGCCAGCCTGGTCAATTAGGTTGCCGTCTTCGATCTGTCAGTAAAGCCCGTACCTAGTATTCGTCTTATCAAATGGCTTCCTGTGGGTGGTCACAAGCCTGAAACAAGAGACCAGTCATCAGGGAGAATCCGGGTCGCTTATCTTACAGGTCATTTGAAGTTTCCTGTCAATCATCCTTCCTAACAGTCCCGATGTGATCTCCATTCCCGGGAGGTTTGTTCACTTGACCGGGCAGTCTGGGCCAGTCTTTGTATGTAACACACTTCGATGAGTATTAGTCCTCAGCGCATCCAAAGGTTTGAGAGACTTTTCAAGGTTCCCTTCACCCCAGGAATCTCATAGGAATGTTCGATGTGTCTTCGATGGAAACAACACCTGGAAGAAAGAGAGATCTCAATCACCGCAGGTTTGCCTGGCCTGGCTCGATCAATTCATACATTGGGCGTCCCAGACGGGAATAGCGCTGCAAGAAGTGGGCTCATTAGTCATCGTTTGACCCAATCAAACTCGGTGGCCGAACCCTACCTAATAAGCGGCATGTCATGTGACGCACAACCCACCCGCGTTCAATTTTCACCTCACACAAGTGACCATCTTCCCCGACCAACGACAACCCGTGCACTTGAAGCCATTCACGACACCCTCCAGGTCGCTCCGTCAAGATGGCTGTCCGCAACACCGGTGCGTACTCTCTCGCCCTTGATCCTACATCCCTCGCATCGAATATCCATTTGCAATTCCCGCCCGAGTCTCGATATTTCCACCAACCTATACAAAATTACTGACGAACCTCTGCAGCACTGGCTTCTTCTCGTTCCAAGAGCCGCAAGGCTTACTTCCAGGCCCCCTCCTCGGAGCGCCGCGTTCTCATGAGCGCCCCTCTGTCCGCTGAGCTCCGGGCCAAGTACGGTGTACGTTGAATTCGAATCGCAACCAATCTGGGTCTGGCACAACCAGGGTTTTTTCGGCATGGGAAAATCGGGCAATGCAGGCGCCAGCAGCAACAATCAGGGAGACGGAGAACTAATGCAGAATTCCAACAGGTCCGCTCCATCCCCATCCGCAAGGACGACGAGGGTAAGAGATTGATCTGGCACTGAATTGAAGACCGGGCGCAATTCTAACATCATCTTCAGTCACCATCGTCAACGGCTCCAACAAGGGCCGTGAGGGCCGCATCACCACCGTCTACCGTCTCAAGTTCTGCGTCCACGTCGAGGTACTTTTTTTTCCACCATCTCCGCCATTTCTCGAGTTCACACGAGACTGGGAACTAACCCTTTCTTTTCTTTTCTCTATCTAGCGTGTCGTCCGCGAGAAGACCAACGGCCAATCCGTCCCCATCCCCATTCACCCCTCCAACGTCGTTATCAGCAAGCTCAAGCTCGACAAGGATCGTGAGGAGATCCTCGCCCGCAAGGCCAAGGGTCGTGAGGCTCGCAAGAACAAGTCGGCTTAAGCGGTGTCTTGTCTGTGTGCGGGTTTAGGTTCATATTGCAATGACGGTTTAACGGCGCGGGTGTATTGAAGGGACTCCCACAGAAAAGGGAGGATCCAACATAACCATTCTCAGGATCAATGTTTCTGGCACCAGGTGCATTGCGATGAATGAAAAATGAAAATATCCTTTTCTTCTTCCACTTGGAGTTGGTTTCCACTGGACGATTCTGTCTTGATGGGACTGGCAGTCTTGCGTTCTGCATTGATAGGAGGGCCCTCTCGACGGCAGACGGGAGAATCGTTTCTATGCGTAGACTGGGGCAGTAGGGAAAGGAGATAGTTGGAGATTTCGCAATACACTCAGTCATGCCTGACAATTCGACATGCTCGTGCCTCTAGAAGTCATACAACAAAAAAGACGAATCCAACAGTATCAATCCTTGACGGTCAATGGGCAGGTTATAGTCCTTGAATGGCTAGCGCTAACTTTCAGCTACACTGCTTAGGGTCTTAATGTACAAGGTAAAGCCACCTTTCCAAGCTCGTATATGCCCATTCTCTCAGTGATCTCCCATCGTCTTTTCAATGTTGCCTGGTTCAAGATTCAACACCTCACGTTTTGTCGCCTCGCCGTGGGGCTTATTCAAGCTTGCTCATCTTCTTTTCTAACAAGTACTTGTACCCTTTAATACTCATTCGTAGGATCAACATCCATTATTCATTCGCACGGGTTATAGATCAGGCCATGTCACGTGAATCCCCCACACTCGAGTGGAAGCCAACTCCAATTCCGACAGCAGCCGCTCCCAGCTTTAACTTCCTCAGAACCAACTCCAAGTTGGCATTATGTCGTCTCATCTCCGAGCAAATCCCTGGCGCGCCTACCAATGTCTTGCCCGGCAACGCCTTGGGCAATGCCACAGCACTGCCAGGTCCATCTCTACGTCAAACTCCCTCCGATCCGCCAACAATGCTAGCACCAATCCACTCCGCGCCGCAGGGCGAGCAAAGAGCGAACAAGACTTTGCAAAGTCGAAGCGCTCAATTGCCCTCTCTGCCGCCGGAATTTTCGCCTGCGGTGCTGCCATGTACGGCGTGATCAAGCTGGACGTATTCGGCCTGGACGCACTCGAAAACGGCAAAGACAAACACTCCTCAGCAGAGCAGAACAAGCCCAATCCCACCCAGTCATCAAACAGAGCGATGAAAATGGACGGACCCACCGGATTCCCCAGCACAGGCGGCCCCTCTGTAATCCTCCTCCCGGGCCAGGACAACGTCGAGCAAGTCGCGACAGGAACCAGCACAATCCCCTTCTTCCCAACGACCATCCGCCTCCCCGCCGCCTCCGAACTAGCCAACAAACAAACCGGCGACGAGCTCTCCCCTTCCGACGGCGACGAATATCAACTCCTCGGCCTGGGCATCCGCACCGTCTCCTTCCTCTCCATCCAAGTCTACGTCGTGGGCCTATACGTCGCCAAGTCCGACATCACCGAGCTGCAACGCCGCCTCATCCACACGGCCGTCCACCCGCCAACCGACGACGTAACGCCCGTCTCGGGCGTCGGCGTCGACGCCGCGACCTCGCTCGTCCCGCCGGAGCGCCAGCAGCTCAAGGCTCTCCTGCTCGATGCGGACCGCGGCGATGCCGCCTGGACCGCACTGCTCAAGGAGAACGGTATCCGGACGGCGTTCCGAATTGTGCCGACGCGCAACACGGACTTTATGCATCTGCGCGATGGCTGGGTGCGGGGGATCACGGCGCGCGCGCAGCAGAAGAAGACGGGGCCGGGAGCGGCGCCGGGCGAGTTCCAGGACGCGGAGTTTGGGAGCGCGATGAATGATTTCAAGGCTGTCTTTGGTGGTGGGCAGCGTAAGAATGTGCCTAAGGGCCAGACGTTGGTGTTACTGCGTGGTGCGCAGGGGACGATGGATGCGCTGTTCCAGCCGGATCCGACGAAGCCGATGCGGTGGATGGGACGGGTTGGAGATGAGCGGGTCAGTCGGCTGGTGTGGTTGAATTATCTGGCTGGCAAGACTGTTGCGAGTGAGGGGGCCCGGCAGAGTATTGTGGATGGGTTGATGGCCATTGTGGAGAGGCCGGTGGGCACTGTTGTGCAGCGGGTTGTATGAGGATGGCTCGTCTCGATCTGGAGATTGTCGTGCCTTGTATTTGTACAGTATAGCTGGAGGCCCATCTTTTCGTGGGGGCCTTGTCTATTTCGCACCTGTGCTCGATTTGCTTTGATACCGCATCCTGGGACCAAAATTACATGGAAAGGACAGGGACTCCAATATCCCAACTCCCAACTCAACTCTACAACAGACTCCAAGTGCAAACAACATAAAATGCAAAATTATCTATACTAAAAGCAAGGAACGCGCAGTTCGCATAACCATGAAACTACCCATCCCCGCAGAAGCCATATTCTAGAAACGACAAATCTCGCCTCTGTATCCATTTCACAGAGCACCAGCCGCCTTCAGCAGAGCAGGCAGCTCACCAGCCTTAGCCTGGAGGTCAGAGTTTCCACCAATGTGCTGTTGGTTGATCCAGATATTGGGCACCGTGCGCTGATTGGAAATCTCCTGGAGAGCAGTCTGGATAGCGGAGCCGTCATCTAAACACGAAACGAAGAAGGGATTAGCACTGCGCCTCAACAAATTAAACCGCGTATAGAATCTCCGGCGTCAAATTCCGAAGACAAACTCCCCGTTCCCCACGCAAAGCGCAAAAGATTTCCGCCAGCCCCCCCCCCCCCCCCCCCCCCCCCCAAAAAAAACACAACACAAGCATTCGACACGTACCGATCTGATCAAGCTCGAGAACTTCGTACTTGGCACCCAGCTTGGTCAACAGATCCTTGCTGGCCTTGCAGTACGGGCAGTAAGACTTGGAGAAGACGACAACGCCGTTGTCGTTGATGAGGTTCTGAGCCTTGGTCTTGGCGGCGGACATGGCGGCGGGAGAGGGGCCGGCGAAGGAGCCGAAGAGGCGTTGAAAAATGAAAGAAATGGTGGGCGAGTAATGAGAGGAAAAGAAACCGGGGGTGTTGGTTTCTTTTTATTTGTTTTTTTGGGGGCGGGGGGGAAGTATCGCGAGAAAAAGAGGGTTGGAAGTTGGGGGAAGTGGTTGTTGATTGTGTAAGGAGGAGGGGATTATTGCGGGATTCGGTCATTGTATCCGCGGATGATGTCAGGTGATATTAGGTAAGCTGGTGTTTGCCCGATGACGGACCTCAATCTTTGGGGTTTGTCAGCTTGGGGATCTGGCCCCGTATGGAGTCCTATGAGATGTAGAAGGATACCGAGGTTTGGAGTAGAAAATCATGTCAGCGCGCACATACTCAAGTCACTAGGTCATGGGCCTTCCAATCACATTATTAATGCTGAGCCTACGCCGACAGCAGGAAATTTTTGGACAAATTATTCATTGAATTGTATTTGCCTCTCAAGCCTCGGCTAGAACAGCCAGCCCGGCGCAATAGGAGTCAACATACAGGCAGGAGGAGATGATTGTGAGAAAGGGGAGTTGCAAAGGAAATAGTAGACCGCAAAAACGCTTGGGAATATGGCAAAAAGAGGCAGCAAAATATCCGACAGCAAGAAATGACAAGAGATAAATGAGATCAGAAGATGGGAGAAAAGAAAAGATTTATCGGATGCAAAAGCAGGCAGTCAAGAAGGAGGATGCGCCAAGACAGCAAACGATTTGTCTGTGGCAATCCAATGAAGGAAATTTTGGAGTCGCTTTCTTTTCGTCTCGAGTCCGGTCGGACGCGAGAAAAACCGAGCAGGGAAAATGATCACAGAGGAAGGGAAGGGAATCAACGTGGAAAGAATGGATGAGATGCCATGTCCCAATGGGAAAGACAAGAAGACCAAATTAAGAAGCACTTCTGGAAGCGACGGACCAAAGATGAAGGGCTGAAAAAACCGACTGAACACCGTTCCCACCGGAGAAACTGCAGAGCAAAGGTAAAAAATCAACAGAGAATGGGGAAAAAAAATCCAGGCAGTTGGTCTAGGGGTCAGCGTATAAGGACAAGCATCCCAAGGTATCTCAATGGGGATTTGAGTAAGGAGAAGGGTAAAGACCGGCAAAAGAAGTCGTGGGGAATAGTCGCAAAGCGGGCAGACTGCAAAGAACGAGCATTCATCACATCACGATGCAGCACCCACAACCCTTCTCCTTCTTTGGTGGCTCCTGCGCAGTCACCACTGGCGGGTTCCAGTTGGGATTGGGCGTCAAACCCATTGGCGGAGTGTCCTGCACCTTTGGCATAGTACTGTAGCCGGTGCTCGTGTTAGGTCGCGCCGGTTCGGGGCTCTTGATCGGCCTCGGTGGCTCCTCCACCTTTTCTTCTGGCTTCTCCTCGGCTGCTGGTTCTTCTGTCTTGGCCGGGACAGGAGGCGCATCATCTGGATGAACCGCGAGAGGAGCAAAGTTTCGGTCGTAGGTGGTAGGACTTCGACCCTCCTTTTCCCATTGTTCCTGCTGCATCTTTCTAGCGAGTGTAGGGAGCATCTGCTGGTCCGGCGGCAGGCGGGGATCAGGCTTGTACATCGTCGCCAACCATGGGGGATCGCCCTCTGGCCGATTGATTGCCGTTGGAGGTCGGGCCTCGCCACCGCGGGTGACTGGACGCTGCAAGGCGTTGCCAGAGACAGCACGCGACCTAGCAGTGGAGGTCTTTCTGTTTGTCGGTGGAGCCGAGGTCTTTCGAGTGGTAGAGCCAGCAGAACCGGCAGCTTTGGCCGGGGTCTTCTTAGCTGGTGTGTTTTGGGTAGTGTTGAACCCACGGCTTCCTGGACGGCTTTCTGGCGAAGGCGTGGAAACTTCGGGCTCGGTTGTAGTCGGCTCACTAGCTCTGCGGCCTCGGCCGTATTCGTCGTCGTCGCGTTCATCAGTTGCCGCACGGCTTCGGGGACCGCGCGAATCCCGGCCCGTCAGGATCGGTACGGGGCTAGCGGTCGAGATGGGTATCCGTGAAGAGCTCTTTCGAAGGCCGGGGTTACTGTACAAGCTTGATGCAGCTTCGTCGGCAGCAATCTCCTCGGGTCGGCGGAGATCCCAGTGTCTCTTTTCATCATCAACATCGTCTGCGCCGTAGTCCTTTTTCGTTTCCTCCCGTAGCTCTGGCCAGGGCTCAGAATGCTCGACCGTGGGCGAAGTTGCCGTCACGGAGCCATTGGCAGCACCCGGATGAGAATCGTGGCTCCGGCCTCGTCCTGCGCTCGACTTGCTCTCCGCTCTCATCCGTCGATTGAAGCGTATGGCAGCTTGTTGCAACTCCTCACTCTCAATCTTCGCCAATTTGTCGCGGTGGATCCAATTCTCGCTGATCTCTTCTGGTTGGAACGCACCATATCCATCCTGGGACTCTGAGGGCTCTTTGCGGGTTGGGTCCGGTCCCGATCCATCTCGGGCACTACCGAGGTCGCTTCCATGTCGATTGAGGCTTGGTTCTCGTCGTCCACGGGCCGGGTTTAGGTAGGGTGCGTCATGCGCTGGGACGGCTCGGGAGACAGAGGAGCTGCGCGAGCCATTGGAGTTGCGGTTCTTGACCGATCTTGTCCGAGCGGAGCTTGAATCGTGGGAGTTGCGGGTTCTCGAGGAATGCTGGGTGCCCTGCGGAAAAGGAGCGAGCATAGTTGTCAGTATATCAGCCCTGTTTCGTTCTCAGAACCTCTACTCATTGTCCACTGCTGGGCAGGATTGTTCGCGAGCATTTGACTGCTTCCGACAAAACCAAAGGGGGAAAATCCAGCGCAAGAAACCTACATCGGCGGAGATCGGCACTGCAAACTCCCATTTCTCATTGTCCGTGACTCCAGATGAGGTCAGGGCATCTGTCGAATACGCGGTGGCTACGCCCGCCATTCCAGCTGGGTCCGCGAGGGTGTGCAAAGAGAGTCGGTGAATAAGGCCAGTCCAGCTGGAGCCCGGTTCGGAGGCGCAAGCAAACTCGGTAAAGAGAGAACCGGGTCTGCTTCAGCTAATATGAACGGCAGGAATATTGTCCTCACTCACTCCATGCCAATGTTTAGGCGAGGACCTGTCACGGAACTAGCGGTAGCCGGGAACTGGCAAGAGTCGACTTTGGGGGGTTGTGATCTTTTGGCGGGAGAGTTTCTGATGGTAAGGGGTGGACAGCCCGCAGTGGGGAGGGAGACCGAAAGCAGTAAATTGTAAATACTGCAGGGGGGGGGGGGGTGGATATTTGGTAGAGCGTTGCCCGCAGGTTACAATTGCAGCGAGAGAACCGAAACCCGTCAGGAGGGGCGCGCCAGTTGGTGGGAGAGTTCCAATGTTCCAGCGGGAGTCTCAGTCGCGATCCACGGGTGAGCGCCAGTTGAGTTTCGTGGGAGCCTCTCTTGCCGGCCTCGGCAATGATTCGGCGAGTTCAGGAGCTGCAACCTTCCAAATCGCAGAGAATGATGGGGTCTCACTGTAATGTCGGTGGTTGCAGGAGGCCACGAGGTGGATGGGGAGGAGGTTGGGGAAATCGTGAGATTTCGTGGTGAAGAGGAAGTGGAGAGGGGAAGATTGGAAAAGGAGTGGGGGGGGGGGAGAAAGCTCAAGCTTGATCTTCCAAGTTGATCGGTCCAAGAGTCAGGTTCAGGTCAGCGATACGATAGACCAGAGCCTCCAAAAAACCAAGAACCGACGCCAGGACCAGGGAGAACGAGAGAAGACACGATCGCGGTACTGGCAACGGCAACGGCCCAGGATAATCTCAGGGAGAAAGAGAGACGGGTCAGGAAAGTTGAAATGGGGCACCGTTCAGACCAAGCAGGCTAGTTGAACTAATGAGACCAAAGGAGGCCCGACTGGGGATAGCACGGCTTCCTACGGGGGGAACTAGACCACGACTTTTTGCTTTTCCGGTCGCCACACGGTATCTCCAGAACATGCAATTATGGATGGGATGGATGGCAAGTGCACTCTGTAAGTCTGTCGAGATTCCTCCGTACATGACCACCCGAAGGGGATTGGCCAGCCTCCTGCGAGCAACAGCCACCCGGTGCCCATTCATTATCCATTATTCTGCACTCGGATCCTTGGAGTGACTACGAAGAGACTGCAGGTACTTTGAAGTTTGTTCCGCAAGTTCTGGTCATTTTACCGTGGAGTCTTGGACCGTGCGTTGGCGACTGACCCCCTGAAGTTCCTGAACCTGAACCATGCTGAACCATGCTGATCCCCTTCGAGATCCCACTAAAGAAACCCTAACAGACTCTGAGCATTAGCAAAGGTTCTTTATCTGCACAGGCTAATATTGTTCCGCCAGGGCTAATAATGACAGCGGACGGAACACCCCCAGTACATTCTGTAGACAACTAGAAATGTCCTGGCCGCCCTCCCCCCGCACCTTCGTCCTTTCATGCAATCATAATCAGAATGTCTCACATGGGATCCCGTCTGACAGGTTGGTTCGAGGTTTGAAAATTGGACTGCTCAGAAAACGCCGATCCCCAGATGCAACGATGCTGTCAATGAATCGTGGATTGGAAAAGCCGCCAAGTGGTATTTTTCTTATAGATCACAAATCTGGTCCCGGCGCTGCGGGGCCAAATGCATAGCATGCATTGGTGCAAAACTGACGGGATCCCCCAGCAATTGTATGGATTCAAAATTCAAAGGCCCTCTAGGTGTAAGGAAGATGCCAATTCTCCCGCATGGTGTCAAAGGGAGTCAAAAGAAAAGAAAAGCAAAAACAAAAGATTGTACATGAAAATCTTAAGATGGGGGTTTCCCAACCACATCCAGCCGGTTCAATGTGGCTTGGGCTTCCTTGATGAGAGCCTTGCGCGCATTGCGAACAACCTCGTTGCCGTCTGGCTCAATGCCATCGGCCTTCAACATCACCTGCGCCAGGATGGTCTCGCTCAACTTGCGGTACTCAAACTCCCGCTTCTTCGGGTCAGTCGGCGGGTCAGCCAAGTAGTCCTCGCAGAGAGGGAGCAACTCCTGCTGGAAATACTCAGTCAACGCAGTCACCTGCTCCAGCGCGGTCTTCAACAACTTCATACTAGGGGATGGAGATGGAGCAGCCGAACGACCCGCGGATGTAGGACGTGGGGGCGCCAGAGTGGGAGCGGTGGCCAGCGTTTCTGGTGCAAGCCTCTCCTCGCTGCGCTTGCCTCCCTTCTTCTTTTTCTTCTTGTTGTTCTTCTTCTTGCTGGGGGGGTTCGCAGGGCCGGCATCATCGCCGTCAACGCGAGACGACGATGAACCAGGACGAATGACTGGAACCTCATTGGCAGGGGCACCATCATAGTCAGACTGGTCGCTCGGCGTGTTGGATCCGGCCTCAGAGACAACGCATAGCACCTGGGAATGTTGCTTCAATCCCTCGGATTTGCATGTCCGCGCATCGTCCTTCAAGAGGTTCCCCTTATACAACAATCGGATCTGGTTCGGGTTGCTGGCACCCATCTTTGCAGCAGCCGTATGGCGCAGGTCCCCAACGGTCAGCAGACCATCGTCGATAGCATATGCACGGAAATGAAGCGGGTAGATGGTGCCGCGATGCTTTAGGCAAATGATATCTGGCTCGTTCTCGGCGGCACCGGCCTCATATTGAGCACCATATCGGGCCGGCTGGGATGGCGGGTCGACAATGAAGTCCGGGGTGATGTAGCTGTAATCATCATCGCGGACCTGCGGGGCGGACGCGGAGGCGTAGTTCGGCGAGCGGCGCCAGAAGCTGTTAAAGGGGTTTCCCCAACTCATCGCGACCACGGTCAAGAGGCCGATCAGAATCGCCGCACCAAGAGCGGTGGTCTGTTCGTCAACGTCGAGTGGTAGCGCCTGCGCGACTGATCGGAAGGTGGTGGTCGAGTATGTCAGATACGGATCCAGTCGCGGGCGGAGGGAGTGCAGGAACACGGGGAGATGGTCGCTAACGTGGTCCAGGTAGAGTGCGCATTTCTCGCCCAAGGTGGACTGAGCGAGGGGCGAAGGCAGGAGAGTCATGGATCGCTGGAGGGGCGGCAGGACCGAGAGCATGGTGAAGTCATGCCCCCAAGCTGCTCCGAAATAGGCTGACAAGGCGGAGAGCCCGCTTTTTTTTTTGCCTGGTCTTGTGGCAGTCTGGAGGACTGTAGCCTGGAAGGAGGCGTTTGTCATTCAAGGTGTGCGAAACTCGGATGTTCTTCGCATGATTTTTCTTCTTTGTCTTGGACTCAGACGGACAAGACCTGGAACGGTTGTCTTTTGTGTCGTGAGGGCAGGCTATCGACGAGCCAATGATGGACAAATAAGGCAGGAAGTGATGGGCAATCGGTCGCACGCGCGTAAAGAAACGAGGAGCCAAAGATTGGGCTGACCTTACATCAAAGCCTTCGTGGTCTAGTTGGTTATGACGTCGGTCTCATATGGATCTTATGACGACCCTGCCTCAACAGGGTGGTAATCCGAAGGTCTCCAGTTCGAACCTGGACGAGGGCATTTCTTTTTGCGTTTTGTTTTGGGCTCCAGCATTCACAGCGGTCTTGTTCATATGGTCTGCTCTCAATGGTGAGAGTATTCTCTATATTCCTGAAATATAAATTCCGAGATGCATTACGTCCAAATCCTGTATGACAACCACTTTCAAGCCCTTGAAAGAGCCGTGTCCGCGGGGATGGACGGGAATATATCCTACCTAATGGAACCGCGCGGGAGGAACCAGCCGGGCGCATCGACGAGCTACCTGAGCGATGGACGTCTACTGCAACCCGGCGGGTTTCCTCTGACGAGGGACACGACCACGATTGATTAGTAGGTAGGAGGTCTCAATGGATGAATTTTAATCAAAGGAGTTTACTAGGCGTGTCTCCGATCGAAGATATCCCACGTGTTCCATAGTCAGGTATGGAGTGAACACTGCCACCTAGCTTCCACAGGCATCATATCACGACCCACGAGATTTCTGGGCAACCCACTGAACTCCACATGATTGGGAAAATAAGCCCATTCAAAGCACCCCGTGAGCGCCATTCCCACCGATGAGTGGGAAACCTAGTCGACAACGCATGGCTTCCTGGTACATACTGTCATCCTCAACGCTAGCCCCCTGCTCGCTCAGCATTGTCTTGCGCAATCTGGCCTGGACGACCGCACAAGTCTCGGCCCATGCACAAACATTACCCGCCAGGCCCTCGAACAGCGAGTATGGGTCATCAGGAGTACGATAATCGCGATCAGAAGTCCCAGGCGCAGTGTTGTAGGGACGAGTCTCAAACGCGTGCAGCATGAAAGCGAGCGCCCGCGACAGGAAGAAGTCCGAAGTGAGCTTCTGACTCAAATTGTCATCTGCCTGCACAGTCTCCTGAGCACGCTGGAAGAACTGGCGCCGGGCGTCGTCGATGCTCTCTGAGTGGTACTCGAAGGCATCGTGAAGCAACAGCCACGGCCATGCGTTGCCGGAAATTCCGTGGCACAGGCTGCCTCCCTTGGAGAGGATACCCTCCTCCCAAGTGCGACAAGTGGCTTGATACAGAGTCTGGTCCCATGTAGGGTGCCAGTGTGCCCCGGTCAGCTGGTCATTGTTTAAAGCAGTTCCTAAGAGCAGGAGAATTCCCGGGCTGCCGTGGCAGAACTGGACGAGTTCGGAGGGCTTTTTGGGTCCGCGCGGAGGAAGTGTCATCGGGAGATGACCATTGTTCGCAATGCAGAGTTTACAGAGAGCAGTGATGGTTTCCCCGATCTCAGGCAGATACTCCGATATTTCCTCTGCCCTGCAAGAGAGTAGAACAGGGAGAATACCGGCTGCCGCGGTAGGGGATAGTTAGTGGTTGATATTTCCAACTCAGTAGGCTAGTCTCACTCACTGATTCCATGGGCACTGTTCATCCGATATTTGTCAGTAGGCGTGATCTGAGCTCGGTTAATGGATTGTACTCACGCGCCAAAGGCATAGTGGCCCTCCATCCAGGGATACATTAAAGGATGGGCATCCTCCTCTCCGTGACTCCGCGCATAACCTTTCGAACCTTCTCGGCCAGCCTCGATTATCACTCGGATGAGCTGGGGGATCATGTCAAGGACTGGGGCAATTGCTGTTTCGGTATCTGCACTGAATGTGTATGCGCGAACATTCAAAAGGAGCCATAAAAGCCCCGCACGACCATATAACATCTCGTCACCACCCATTTTGCGGTCGTTATGAGGCACAACAGCTCCATTCTCCAGTGCCAACCTGAGGGCATCCCGAATGTAGGCGGTAAGTTCCGGTGCAAGGCTAAGCTTAGCATCCTTTTCCCAGTTACTCTGTGCCGCAGCGTATAGAATGTGTAGAGACACAGCGGTAATGGGCGACAATGACCCTGCGGGTGACAACCGCGACGGGATCAGAGGCATATCAGGTAAGCCCGACGGGATCCTCTGGAGTGCATGCTGCCGGAACTCCGAAGCCACCGCTGCCTTATTGGCTAGTACAGATGACTGGTAGTCGAGACGGAAGAAAGCAAGGGCAACGCCTGCATGGATGAATTAGTCCCAATACGCCTTGATACGCAGCAGTTCGGGAAACAAGCATGCGGGGGGAGTTTATTGCTGGGGTCATGTGTATGTCATGGATGTTGGTACCTGGAAAATGTCTGTACATTCCACCAGCACTCCATTTGTCTGGAATGGGCTCATTTGCGTGGACTAATTCTGCACCATTGTAAACAGCCTCTCGAAGCTCTCGAAGGGTGTCAATCAGTGTTGCTGGATCGACTGGGAGCGGAGTTAGGTTGTTTTCATAGTATTGCGGGCGTTCAGTTTCAGCCATGTTGGAGATGGAATTGAGCATCTGATGAAACTGATCTGTGGAATGGCGTGCTCAAATTATGAAGCGATTGGAAGCTTGGTTTACATAGAAGAGGTCCGCAGCAGCGCCCCTCAGCCAAGTAGTCTTCGACCATGCAGTAGGAGCCTCAGGCACCCAACGCCGTCATTGTTCACATATACTCATAAAACCCCTCAATAATCCGCAGCTGCACGAATCCCAGTGACGAATTGAATTTGGACAGCAAATGTCGGTGTCCCGTTGAGCTCCACTGGATGGCATGGAGGAGACACGTCGTGCCCTCTACGAGGCACGCCGACCTGTCGAGTGAGGTGGGGTCGATCGACGATCTTTCTCAAAGAAAGAGAAAGAAAGTTTCCGGCCTGAAGATGGAGGCAGAAAGTTGTGTGGCCTTGATGCCATAAGGCCCCAAGGCCAAAAGATGAGTCAGCGGGGACCACGGCTTCTCCAACTTGCGTTGCGGCCATTCCGGACTCGAGAATACTCACGCGGTCCTCGAAGTGCGATCAATGAGCTTCTAGAAGCTATACAGAAAGTCAGTGCGCAGAACCCCTGCGACGTCAAGAGCAAAATCGAGGAGTGGTCTTTGTGCTTGCGATGGTCATTGTCACCTCCCGGTGACTGCAATTCATCCCTCAGGGCCCCCCTTTTGTGGTTCCAAAGTGTTGAGAGAATCCACCGACTAATATGGCAAATAGTCCCGTGATCAGCACCGCCGGACGACTATACCAACATGTCTGAAGTCCACGGTGATGCTGAGCCCGTTGCAACGGGTTCCGAGCAGATGGAGTATCCTTTGGCCTTGACTCCCAGGCAAGTCACTCTCAGGGATCGGGTGACGGTTGCGACGCTGATGCCGTTCGCATCTGCGGATGATGTACCTCGACCGCTGCTGAAGTATCTCTCGGACCAATTCAATAAAGAAATTGAAAAAGGAGATACCTATGCTATGACGGAACCTATCCCGCTGGCCCAGTTTGGGAGGTATTGGTTTTCCAACTTTGGTGTGGTGATGCTGCTCGGTGATATCCAGAGTGTTGAGCAGACACATTCCATGGACCGGGCCGGTGCAAACTGGACTAAGATCTGCCTGGGCGGGTTCCATATTCGACCCAATTACCCTGGCCGCAGTAGTCATGTCTGTAACGGCACCTTTATCGTCACGGACGCTGCTCGAAACAAGGGTGTCGGTCGGTTGATGGGAGAAGCATACCTGGAGTGGGCGCCCCGACTAGTAAGTGTCTTTCACCTATCTTCAGGGCGAAAAATTGGACATAATCGTGCCTAACGCTCGGACGGACTGCAGGGCTACACGTATGCAGTTTTCAACTTGGTCTACGAAACCAATGTTGCTTCTTGCCGTCTATGGGATTCATTAGGCTTCAAGCGGATTGGCAGGGTTCCCGGTGGAGGCCAGCTCAAATCTCAACCTGGAGAATTCGTTGATGCAATCATCTATGGCCGAGGCCTCAGCTTGGATGGAGAGGATTCTGTATCACAAGACCGCTTCGAGAAGATTCGGTACTACTTGAAGCACTCCAAATACCCTCGGGGTGCCGATCGAGCCGAGAAGAGCCGGCTGCGGAGTGCTGCTACCCATTACAAACTGATTGGCGGCGAAGATGGCGAGCCTGAAAAGCTGATGCTGAAAGACAAGGAGGTTGTGTCTGATCCACAGCAGCAATACGAGATTGCCAAGGAAGTGCACATTAAGCAACATGCTGGTATCAACAAGACCACTGCTGCGATTGCAGTCAAGTATCACTGGGTGCGCATCAAGGAGACCGTGAACCGAGTGATTCGAGACTGTCCTCAGTGCAAGGAGACGCTTAAGGCGCCACCGATTCCCGGCACTAAGGATGAAGAGAAGTCAGTTTCAGCCGAAGCTCCCGACATGGAGGAAGAGGAAGAAGACTCCATGGATCACGACCAGACAGAAATCTCCAGTGTTCCTACTAGTATGCCGACCGATATGCCCCAAGCCATGGACGAAGCACCCGACGAATCCCAAAACCACAATCCCTTCATGCACCCTTCTGTTCCTGCAAATGTGCCGGGGACCGTTCATCCCATGGCAAGCTTCAACCCAATGCCCTTGGACCCCCAGATTATGCAGCTACAGCAACAGCTACGGCGCTATCAGCAGCAAAACGCCATGGCCGGTGCTTTTGCGCCGAATCCACACAATATGAACATGTCCAACTTTGATGATGCAATGCGCTACCACACCGCCAGCAACGCTTACCAGATGATGGTGGACGATGGATCTGATCCCTTCCGACAAGAGGTGCTCGGGCTGATGAACCATCCGTCACACCAGGACTTACAACATGATGCTGAGCTGCTCGCCAAGTACGAATACGGCAGTCCGGCGGACGGAAATTATGACTTCACTTGAGCTGGTCTCAAACCTTTGGATTCTTCTTTTTGTTTCTTTCGGGTGTACTCTGGCGTCGAGTCTTGATCCGTCTGTTTCTATGCTGTGATGAATGTAGACGCCGGTTGGACAAGGCCGCCGCGATCAGATCTTTTGCATACTCTTTTCTTGATCCTCTCCAGTTTCTTCTCACATCTCATACTACCAAGAAAACCCTATTGCGAGGTCAAATCGTCCACAAAATGGTTAAAAAATAGAAAAATTGGTAGGAACGAACGACCAATAGGGGTAACTAGCGCTAGGAGTACAGTACTTCAAGGTTCAGTGTGGTAGTGTATCGGGGCACAGTGCGGGCTGGTCACCGCCTTTGGGGCTTTCGGGGGGTTCTGAGGGGAGAATGGAAGCTCTGGGAAATTTTGGCCGTCGAAGATCAGTCAAACCCCTCCGACTCCTCCGTGCCGACCAGGACCAAATTCATTCCTTTGGAATACCTATCCTCCGCCTCAAACGGTCTCGGTCCTCGCCTTGATTACACCATGGCCTTCAACGGCCAAACACCCACGATTGTCGTGCTGAAAGAGGGTCCGTGTGCTTCGTTCCCCCCCGTCGGGCAGTTTGGTGGGATACCTCGAATCATGCTAATCATTGTCACTTTGAACGTACAGGCACCGACGCTTCTCAGGGCAAGGGTCAGATTATCTCCAACATCAACGCCTGTGTTGCCGTGCAGTCCACAGTCAAGAGCACACTGGGCCCATACGGTGGTGACCTCCTGCTTGTTGACAGCAATGGCAAGCAGACCATCACCAACGATGGTGCTACTGTGATGAAGGTATGAAACTCAGGTGTTAAGTGGAATTGATAATCGCCAAAATCTGGGTCCTAATACATCTCTTTGGCGAATAGCTTCTCGATATTGTGCACCCCGCTGCCCGCATCCTCACTGATATTGCCCGATCCCAAGATGCCGAAGTCGGTGATGGAACAACTTCGGTGGTTGTTCTGGCCGGTGAGATTCTCAAGGAGGTTCGCGACCTCGTCGAGCAGGGTGTGAGCTCGCAGACCATCATCAAGGGTCTCCGGAGAGCCGGCGCCATGGCTGTCAACAAGGTTAAGGAGATTGCGGTGGACATGATCGAATCGGCAGAGAACGAGGAGAAGAAGATTGAAACCCTTCGGCGGCTAGCGGGAACCGCTATGAACAGCAAGCTGATCAAGCGGAATTCCGAATTCTTTACGAAAAGTAAGCATTCCCGCCGAACCCCTGTAGGTATTCGAGACCGGTGGCTGACAAATATTTCTTTCTCTTGCAGTGGTCGTCGATGCGGTTCTTACTTTGGATCAGGATGATCTGAACGAGAAGTTGATTGGTATGAAGAAGGTGACCGGTGGTGGCCTTCAGGACTCCCTTTTCGTCAACGGTGTTGCCTTCAAGAAGACCTTCTCCTACGCCGGTTTCGAGCAGCAGCCCAAGTTCTTCAAGGACCCCAAGATTGTGTGTCTGAATGTCGAGCTGGAGTTGAAGAGCGAGAAGGATAATGCCGAGGTTCGCGTGGAGCAAGTCTCCGAGTACCAGGCCATCGTCGATGCCGAGTGGCAGATCATCTTTAATAAGTTGGAGGCTATCTACAAGACTGGCGCCAAGGTTGTTCTCAGCAAGCTGCCTATCGGTGACCTTGCTACCCAGTGCGTATTCCGAGGCATCCTTGGCTATGTTTCCTCTTTACTAATCACCTCGTTTCTGGTTATGTAGGTACTTTGCTGACCGGGACATCTTCTGTGCTGGTCGTGTTGCTTCTGATGATATGGACCGAGTCTGCCAGGCTACCGGTGCCGCAACGCAGTCAACCTGCAGTGACATTCAGGACCGTCACCTCGGTACTTGCGGATCCTTCGAGGAGCGCCAGATTGGCGGAGAGCGCTTCAACCTGTTCTCCGATTGCCCTGCTGCCAAGACCTGCACCCTGGTGCTGCGTGGCGGTGCCGAGCAATTCATTGCCGAAGTCGAGCGAAGTCTGCATGACGCTATCATGATCGTCAAGCGCGCTCTGCGTAACACCACCATCGTCGCCGGTGGTGGTGCCACGGAGATGGAGCTGTCTAGCTACCTGCACGGTTATGCTGACCGCAACGTTCCCCACAAGCAGCAGGCCGTGGTCAAGGCCTTCGCCAAGGCCCTTGAGGTCATCCCCCGCCAGCTCTGCGACAACGCTGGTTTCGACGCCACAGACATTCTCAACCGGTTGCGCGTAGAGCACCGCAAGAACAATGTCTGGGCGGGTGTGGACTTTGATAACGAGGGTGTTCGCGACAACATGGCTGCCTTTGTGTGGGAGCCCAGCTTGGTCAAGGTCAACGCCATTCAAGCCGCCGTGGAGGCTGCCTGCCTGATTTTGAGTGTGGACGAGACGATCAGTAAGTCACCTTTCGACCTCGTGCCCTCAATATTTCTGCCCCGAGGATGCACCAACTAACCTGCCTACCAACAGAGAATGAGGAGTCTGCCCAGCCCGGCGCTCCTTCGCGCGGTCTGCCACCGGGTGCCGCCCAGCGGGCTCTTCGCGGCCGTGGCCGTGGAATGCCTCGCCGCTAAATGACTTAATGCCATGAGAAGATGACACAGTCGATGAGGCACCTGGTCGTCTCTAGATCGGAAGGGAAGCCAAAAAAGGATTGGAGAGATTTTGTAATATCCCAAACCCGGTGCAAGGGACTTGGCTCTGTACTCCGGTGTTCATGGAGGAGAAGAACTGAAGCCATAGAAGAGAGCAGCGTGGTAGTTCTCATACTCGGATTTTGATAATAGTCTCCCGCAGTACATATGCAGTCATAGGACTACCATCTTTTGCTTATCGATGCTCAAAGATTCCCCATCTCTAGGCCGATCAATGGGTGTTTGTCGTGCAGGATGTGCGTTGCTTTCGGGACAAATAGCCTTTGGCTGTCTCACCCCTGAATGGCCCCAGTATGTACTGATTCCAGCTCCATGCCTGCAACATTACCATGAATGGATGCAGGTGGAACAGTGCTAAAATTTCCTGCGTAGAGAACTACCGTGGTTTCAAAACACATTTTCCACTGTTGGGATTTACCTCGGTACCCAAAGTCACAATCACCATGCACTCAAGATCACTACAGTATGGACTACAACCTATCGCTCGCCTGGATTTGCTCGGCGGGGCGTGGGCCCTTTGGGCTGCAGGGGTTCCCTCTCGGAGGTGCCGATGGCCTGAAAAACTGCATGTCAGATCAGATTATGATATATGAACTCAGGCCTTACGAACTGATTTCTGCGTTTCCCTCTTCTCTCGCTTTCTGGCAAGGAATTTGAGATCTGTGAAATTCTCATCCGAATCTGCTCTAGAACAGGCTACGCGAGCGTCAGATTCTCGTACAAATCGGTTCGTGTAAGTTGGGCATCTCGAGTCTTGATCCTTGTTCTTGCATCTTTTCTGCCTCCTTGGTCCCATTAAACGGAGCAAAATGGATCGCATTTGATGGGCCTCAGTATATCGGTCCTTCTGGCAATGATTAATGTCAAGTCTACACCACATGTTGTTGCTTTTTCCTCGGTGATTCTATTTGCGTTCGTGTTATGGTGCGATCAGAGTTCTTGGCGTCCTTCCCGTTCTTCCGATCTGTTTTGGCGCCGGATCGTCCTTCTCCACACCCAAGCTCTCGCTATCCTCATCCTCCCTTGATCGCGTTGTTTCAAATCTTCTCTTTCGCATCCCATCAACGGGCTTGGAAGTGATCTTTTTTGAGTGATCGTGGTTCCTCCCTCCAGTGATGTCCTATTATCCGCCCTACCAGGGCGCTCCGGGGTATCCCCCGCCGCAACAATCTTACCCCCCGCAGCAGCAATACCCGTACGCGCTTCCACTTT
The DNA here is from genome assembly GCA_024706585.1 of Penicillium simplicissimum. Taxonomy (NCBI): domain Eukaryota; kingdom Fungi; phylum Ascomycota; class Eurotiomycetes; order Eurotiales; family Aspergillaceae; genus Penicillium; species Penicillium simplicissimum. The sequence goes on from JAMZTW010000061.1 coordinate 2,108,383, forward strand.
GTCTTCGTTTTTCCTGGCCCCGTTCATTCATGTCAGTGTGCTAACTGAAAATTTTACTGTATCGCAGAGGGATGAATCACCACCAGCAGTCTTATGGTGGCTATCCCGGCCAGTCTTACCATCAGCAGCCCCCGCCGCAACAGCCCAACCCGTATGGATACAGCCATTCGCCGCAACCGCCACAACAGCCCTACGGAGCGCCCCAGGGGCCTCCACCGCACGGCTATAATGTATGTCTTGTGGCTATCTTTGAAAATACTCGAGTAGGAACTGATAGCGCTTGCCCGTGTTCAGCAGGGACCTCCGTCCGGATACCAACAGCCGCCCATGTACCAAGGCGGCGGGCGCCAGCCAGGTTCGTGACAATCGCTCCGTTTGCATTTTGCGCCGAACGACCGTTATTTCGACCTCTGCGATTATTGACTTTTGATTTCTTAGGAGGTTATGGTCCTCAGTCTGGTGGCCCGCCACCCCCTCCCACTGCTCCAGTGTCTTTCGGCAACGGTGCCCCACAAGGGTATAGCTTCCAGTACTCGCGCTGCACTGGTAAGCGCAAGGCGTTACTGATCGGAATCAACTACTTTGGTCAGAAAGGCCAGCTTCGTGGATGTATCAACGACGTCAAGAACATGTCGGCATACCTGAACCAGAATTTCGGCTATGCCCGCGAGGACATGGTCCTCCTCACCGATGATCAGCAGAATCCCATGAGTCAGCCGACTAAGGCGAACATTTTGCGCGCCATGCACTGGCTGGTCAAGGACGCGCAGCCCAACGATTCGTTGTTCTTCCATTACTCGGGTGAGTGGCCCTGTTGCAAGACCGAGCGATCTATGGACTCGCAGTTAATCGAAGAATCAAACCAGGTCACGGCGGTCAGACGCCAGATCTCGATGGTGATGAGGATGATGGATATGATGAAGTGATCTACCCCGTCGACTTCCGAGTCGCGGGTCACATTGTTGATGATGAGATGCACCGGATCATGGTCCAGTCGCTGCGCCCTGGTGTGCGTTTGACAGCCATCTTCGACTCATGCCACTCTGGCTCCGCACTTGACCTTCCGTACATCTACTCCACTTCTGGTGTGCTCAAGGAGCCTAATTTGGCCAAGGAAGCCGGCCAGGGTCTCTTGGGTGTGGTGTCGGCCTATGCGCGGGGTGATATGGGTGGCATGGTGTCCACCGCGATGGGTTTCCTCAAGAAGGCTACAAAGGGCGACGAAGTGTATGAGCGCAACAAGCAGACCAAGACTAGCCCTGCGGACGTGATCATGTGGTCTGGCAGCAAGGACGACCAGACAAGTCAAGACGCCCAGATTGCCGGCCAGGCCACGGGCGCCATGTCCTGGGCTTTCATCGCCGCCTTGCGGAAGAACCCCCAACAAAGCTATGTCCAGCTGCTGAACAGCATCCGAGATGAGCTTGCGACCAAGTATACCCAAAAGCCACAGTTGAGCTGCAGCCACCCTCTGGGTAAGTTCCATGTCCTTTGTCAATTCCTTGTAGACGCACGTCGCTGATTTCTTCGATAGACACGAATCTTCTCTACGTGATGTAAATACTGGAAGCGAATGCTGTTGAAGCGAAGGCTAGCTAGCCATGATGTTCTGTGATTTCCGAATAAGTTTTATTATTATTTTCCAGTAACGACTTGCTTTCGTTGTATGTAGTTTCATTCCACGGTGTCAAGGCTGTGTATCGCTTCTTGGCGTGGATAACTCGGTGCACCGCTTGTGATTTTTTTCCAATTCAATTTTATGATTATCTTGAATTTAGTCTTCGCAATGTACTTCCAGCTGATATACTGCTCTTCCATACGACGGGTAGGTAGTGTTGTGTCTGACATCACTGTCAGCCATCACTACGAGACCCGGATTCGTAAAACTCATATAGACTCATTGAAACTCCTATTGAGAAGTTCAGGCCGGAGAATCAATATGATCAGCAAGTATTGTCTGGGTTCGACACAAAGGAAGTGCTACGTTGTCGGAACAGGAAGCCAGCAATCCGCCAATGCGACCTTCGATTACCTCTGCAGAAACGGTCAAACTGGACTTGCCACCATCATGGCCTTTTGACCAGGTCTTTTGCTACTACTGCCTGATCTTACAGGCTGCATGACTATTGCCTACGCACTCGACAGACTCCCAGACTTCCACGTGCACGATGCACTGGAGCCATATTTCCAATGCCGACGGATCTATAGACAACTCCAGAAACAAATTGTGACAAAGCACGGAGGTCCCGAGGATGTCTGGACCCACGAAAGTCGGTATTGGTACTCTTCCAAAGGAGGACCACTGCATCAGAGTCCCTTGAATCAAGCATTATCTTTCGGGGCCGTTAGTATACTCAGCGGTCGCCCTCGTCGATCTCTGGTCTTTGGTTGAAAGAATCTACATAATCTATAAATGGCCATGTTCGGCGCACCCGTGGTCCCAATATCGCTAACCTGGATGGGCTGGACAGCTCGTCCCTCGGTCTCGATATGGTGCCCCTTGGCGGCGGGAGTCTTGTTTGGCTTTGGGGTCTTGGGGGTAGCTGTCACTTCGTATCAGTATATCAAGGTTGCCGCAACGATTGAGTATCACACTGCTAGTGCACTGTCCCCCGCCATCCAGGCATCGCGGTTCGCGGCTTCTAGCGCTATAGCTGTGCATACGCAGATCATGTATCGAGATCTCGGGTCAACCTGGACGCTGACTTTGCTGGGAGGTATTTCGTTGCTGTTCTTGCTGTTCCCTTTTTTACTTCATGAGGCCCACGGTGCGGCATTGGAGGCGATTTGCGAGGGAGAAAGAGTAGGGTTGGTTGCTGTTGTCGCGGCCTCGATAGGTTTCGCTCGCCTTCTCTAGAAATACCATCTAATTTGGCGATATCTATCATTCCTCCTTGACTTGTGTATTGAATATGTAAAAATTCAAATGGTATACGGGGGAGATTCTCCCATCTGCCTAGTGTCGATAGGCCCGAGGTGAGATCGTCCATGGTGCTTCAGGTTCATCTGAGGTCGTGGATGGAACATGGTCTGAGTCAAGAACCACATGAGCATCTGCACAGAATTGTGCCTTGCATGAGCTAACCTATGGAACACGATCCATTTACATCAATCGCCACCCTTGCAGCGACGACACATTGTGGTGGTGGTGGTTGCCCAGGTGGTTATCGCCTTCAATGAGGCGAGTGGCGGCGGGACGAAGCCTGTCGATTCATCTAACAGAATCTCTCCCATCTACCTCCATATATCCTTCTTCAATCTATTCCCATGTTGTCACTCATTAACATGACAGAAACGAGTCTTTCATTTAATGAAGCCCTTTGAATTGCGCTTTTCATCCATCAGGTTACTCTTTATCAAACATGAACAGTCAAGGCTCTATACCGCAGAAACATCAAAACACCCACCCCACGCGATTCCCCGGAATTTCCATTTACAACGAAATAAACCCATTCATTTACAACTCGTCTGGACATTCATTGACACATGAGTGGCCGAGACATCGCACGAAGGCGTGCACCCGATGTCAAGGAACTCCGAACTCTGGACTTCGAGTGAAGTGCGTGACCAGAGACCAGCGCAGAGGATCACGAGGCTTCTAAGAAGACGTTCATTTCGCTTGAGGAAGTCATTCATTTCATACAAGACCGGGGTCCGTTGAAAACATTGAAAATAGTGCTCTTTGAACCATTCAGCCAGAAATATAAAGGGTCGAGATGTTGGCCGAGGCCCAGGGCAAAAAGAGAAGATGGGCGATCTTGCTCATAACTTCATTCGAGAGTGAGGGTGGCAGCCCGATAGTTTAGAGTAACCAGCTCTGGCTGAAAGAAATCTTTGAAGTTGATACCAGGGCGAAATATTTGCTGAAAGATCCGCATCGGCCGGTCCATGAGATGCCCTTCGATTTGCAGGGTCACGAAAGACTCTTTTCGTATATGAAACATCCTCATACTTCATGGCTTTCCCACTTATCGCAATTTGAGTACTGCAATTAGTCTTCTTCACCATCTCTTTGGTGCAGAAATCTCAGTTCGCGAAAATGAGGGACTAACAGTCTCCTTGCCCCGCCGCCGCTGAATCTCCTTGATTCCAGTGCGATCCGTGACCGTAGTCGCATTTATGATGTTGTCGAAATCCTCGTCTTCGCTCCCAGCAGAGCCGGACTCGGCATCCGAGTCCTCGTACACAGGTTGTTCTGGCCGTGCAATCTTCTCGGGCTGCTGCTTGTCTGATGCAGACGGGTTTTGGAATGACTTGGATTCAAGGATCTTGCGCCGTATCTCAGCCATTTGCTCTTCGTCTTCGGAGTCGTCTGAGATTGCAAACGGGTCTTTGTCGGCTTCGTCTTCGCTCTCATCTTCCGCCTCACTGTCCTCCTCCCCGCTTTCATCATCACCCTCATCATCGTCATCCTCCTCCCCAGAGCCTTGGTTTGTAGATTGCCGATTGGTATTTCCGACTGTCCAAATGTCGTCCGCTCCCTCCACACGGCTGTCTTCATATTCTTGTTCAATCTTGGCCAGCCACTCCTCTTCTGTTCGCTTGACATCTTCTTCTGTCTGACAAGCGGCGTAACGATCAAGAAGTTCTGAGTTGATCTCCAAGAATGCTTCACCATATCTGAAATTCTTCAAGACTTCCTTTGACCACTCCGGGTGTCCGCAAATGTAAAAACAAGCTGCCAGCGCTTCGACACAGTTCAATCGCCAGGGCTTGCCGTAGTTGACCGTATTCGCAGCAATCAAGTAAGGTACTATGCATCAAGGATATGTCAGTTGAAAGTATTCTTCTTGTAATCCCTGGCCTAACGTACGCAATCGCTCGCATTTTCCACCGATCCGCGACCAAGGCACTTCTTTGACTCGCACCCAGGAGCACTCCACCACTGCAGCACCATGTTGTTCCATCAGTTCTCGGTCGGCAGGGGAAACGACTTTCTTTGCATTGGGCCTGGTCATCCAGTTGTTAGTACATGAGGCCCGGGAAGAACTGGCGGGGTGAGTTCATACGAAACGATCACACCGGGGAATCGCTGGCCAATGTGAAGCTCTCGCATCAACCCTAACTTCATCAGACGCTTCCCAGAGCACCTCTTTGGGTCGCAGTGTCCCATATCCCAGCAGGCAGCTCTAAATGGCGGGCGCGAAGACGGCGCAGCTTCATCGCCATCAGCGCGGGGCACCGGTCGGGCGCGGGGATTCGAGGGTTTCTTGCCCCCGCGCGAGAAGTTGTCTTTCTTATGACGGACCATGACTAGAGATAGTCAATATAAGAGTCGAGGAGAACTTGGTCTTGGTGAGACTTCGGTGCTGAGTTGTGTTGTTCTTAAAAAATTCCAGTCGAAGCACAAGCGCCACACGTGCAAGTTACTCCGCCCGCCCTCCTCAGATCTCCATCTACCAACACCACTTCCACAGCTGCGGGGGGAGGCCAGCACATCTTGCCATTTTCCACATCAAGTTGCCCTTGTGCGATTTTCTCGCTCCTCCATCTCATTCCCTCCGATAATCCTTCTTGTTCATTCCCCCACCGTCATCCTGGAGGCTGCTTCCGCACGTATGGCGGCTAGGGACCGCTTCGGTGCCCATGCTGAGCCAGGCCTATCACCGCTCCAGCGGGCAATCCGTGAGCTCAGCCCGACAACATTGATCCTCCGCACTGACAAGGGTGGATCTCTGACAAATGTGGTTACATAGGAAATGCTTGCGATCCACAGAATTACGAGCCCAATCTGGCCCTGAACCTTGAAGTCGCGGACCTGATCAATTCCAAGAAAGGCAATGCGTGAGTCGGAATAAGCGAATCCAAGAAAGAGCTGCGCAATGCTAACCCGCTGATTCTTCTCAACAGACCTCGAGAAGCTGCTGTCGAGATCGTTCACCTCATCAATGCTCGAAATCAGAACATCGCGTTGTTGGCGCTGGCGGTATGTTGACCCGATTCGAGTGGAGATGACAGCCTGGCGCGCGGAACGGAGCTAACAGCTTGCTATTCAACTCAATTAGCTTCTCGACATTTGCGTGAAAAATTGCGGTTACCCTTTCCATCTCCAAATCAGTACGAAAGAGTTTCTGAATGAATTGGTTCGGAGATTCCCCGAGCGGCCGCCTATGCGCCCGTCGCGGGTGCAACATCGTATTTTGGAGTCGATTGAGGAGTGGCGTCAGACCATTTGCCAGACATCACGCTACAAGGAAGATCTGGGATTTATCAGGGATATGCACCGTTTGCTTCTCTATAAGGGCTACGCATTCCCGGAGGTTCGACGTGAAGATGCGGCTGTGCTGAACCCGAGTGACGTATGTGTTTTGATGCTACAATCGCAGCCGTCATCGAAAAAATACTGACATATGAGGAAATAGAATCTTCGTTCAGCCGAGGAGATGGAGGAGGAGGAAAAAGAAGCACAGTCTGCTAAGCTTCAAGAGCTGATTCGGAGAGGCACACCTGCAGACCTGCAGGAAGCCAACCGGTTGATGAAGGTTATGGCTGGATATGATAATCGGCATAAGACCGATTACCGTGCGAAGGCTGCGGAAGAAGTCGCCAAGGTGCAGCAGAAGGCTAAGATTCTGGAGGAGATGTTGCAGAGCCAGCAACCAGGCGACAGTGTTCCTGAAGGCGATGTTTTCGAGGTCAGTCATCTGCAAAACTCCCCGTCGGAGAGGTGCGTGCTCGTTTACTGAACTTCCTTACAGGAGCTTGCCAGTGCCTTGCAAAGTGCGCATCCCAAGATCCAGAAGATGTGCGAGGAGGAATCGGAGGATCCCGAAGCTGTCCACAAGTTGCTGGAAATCAACGACAGCATACATCGTACGATTGAACGGTATAAGCTTGTTCGAAAGGGCGACTTCGATGCGGCATCGAGAATTCCCAAAGGCACTCTCGGTACTACAACTGGTGTCTCAAAGAATGCTAACAATGAATTCTCATTGATCGATTTTGATCCCGAGCCAGCTCCAAGTTCAAATGGCAATGCTGGGCCGTCATCCCAGGGTGGGAATGCGTTGGAGAACGACCTTCTTGGACTCTCCCTTGGCGAGGAGAGCCCAGCTCCAGGTGGTGGAATCTCTTTGGGGTCTTCCAGCAGTAAGTTCAGATGACCTGTCGCTGAAGCCACAGTGATTAACCTCTAATTCCAGTGGGATTTCCTCCGCTGCAAACTGGTCCATCTCCTGCGGCCTCACCCCAACCGTCGCAGCAAGCACCTGCCGGGTTCAAACCCAACTATGATATTCTCGCGTCTTTGAACTCGTCCCGGCCTAGCTCTCAGTCATCCACTCCAGCCCCAGGTGTCTCGCCTCAGCCTCGGTTCACTGCGACTCCTCCTCAGGCAGCCGATCCATTTGCTGCCCTGGTTTCGGCCAGCCCCCGGCCAGCGTCCGGAGCTTTCCAGACATCCGCTCCTCACGGCCAAGGCGCGCCCGTTCCATCATCAACACTGCTTGATTTGGCAGGTGGTGTTAGTTCGTCTCCGCAGCCCCAGCCGACGGGACAGGCGCCCGCAGCCGAGGATGACGAGTGGAACTTTGCATCTTCGCTTCCCCCGAGCAATGTCCTGCCTTCCACAAACAAAGTGCAGGTGCTCAACTCGCAGCTTCGTATTGACTTTGTCGCTCGACGTGTGCCACTTCTGCCTCGACAAATCCACATCCAGGCTGTCTTTTCCAATACGACTGCCCAGCCAATTAGCGAACTACACTTCCAAGTCGCAGTGGAAAAGGTGAATCTCATTTACCGGAGAATAAACTTGAATACGTGCCATACTGACAGGACTTTAGTCATATACCCTACAGCTCCGCCCACAGTCCGGCCGAGAAGTCCCACCGCAGCAGCAGTATGGCGTCAAGCAGGAGATGGTCTTGGATGGCATCGACAATGGAAAGGGCAATTCGGTGAAGATCCGATTCAAGGTCTCCTACAAGCTTGGTGCCGAGGCTCGTGAGGAGCAAGGCATGGTACCTCCTTTGGGGATTGCTTGAAGAGCAGCATTGCGAATTGTCTGAATATTGTTTGCGCTCAAACGTCCTCTGTGAGAATGGTCCCACCGGGCGAACAAGCTAACAGGAGTGGTCTCATTATCGCTGTCTCTTGTGCATGGGTCTCCGCTTGTGTTTGCCGCCCGGCCGGGGATGGGTTTTCCTCGGCCAGTTGGAATGACATCAGTTTCGAGATATTCAATGGGAGCTTGGTGGGATTTTTCCCTCGCAGATTCTGATCCCTCGATCGTTTCCCCTCGTCCCGTGCGTTTCATGAGCCTGACGGGCTTAGTCCTACTGTCTGCTATTTGCGATCTACAACACCCCCCGTGCTGTGTCCTGCCCTTGAAATTTCTTGTGACTTCATTTTCACACCTTGAAATCTTAGCGTCTACCCCCTCATGCTGTCTATAAAGAGTTATCTCGTGAAATCCCCCGCATTGCTTTCACCGAATACAAATGCCAGTTACCCGTATGCCGGCGAGTCAGCCACAGCGTAGTTTCTTCGCCACGAACCTGGATTAAGCTTATTTCCAACCTCATCTCCCGACATCAGAATCCGATCCAGTCCAGTCCCGAGACTCACATCAGTTAACAGCTTGACCTATTACCTAGGTTAACTGACATCCCGTTGAAACTTTCCATCCATCCGACCCGGCTCCATTAGGCAGAACCCCCGTGACCTTGGGTACCCCGGCATGACGACAACCCCAGGTCCAGGTCCCGTGAAGGGGCTCAGACGTATCGAATCCAAATCTCCCAAAGCCAAAAGCAAATTGAATCCTCCTCGCACTCGCAGAGACTCGCAGTTGATGAAAGGTCACCGTGGCGCTCACTTTCCCAGGAACGACCACCCGACGCAGTGGACGCACCCGTTCCTGGGAAGGGATTGTGTCGATCACGCCGATCCGGCACTTTCTCGTCGGAGATCCTCCAGATTCTCTCCGAGGCTCCGGGGAGGGGGGGAGACTCTTAACTTCTTAAACTACGACTGGACCACTGACACTGCACCGTGGTGTTGTTACAGCGCAGGTGTGACGCGCGGAAAGAAAACCTCCGCCATCTCCGGCCTGGTGTGCTTTTTTGCGTACCAGTCAGGAATTGGTCAGAATTATACTGCGACTACTGTACATATGTCAGACACAGACTGTCAGCGTGGTGTACGGAGTGCGGAGTACGGAGTCTCCGTATTGGCCACATACGGTGACATACCTGGAGGCCTTGGTAGTCTTAACTTTCGTCCTTTGGTGCCGATGATTCTCCGATGAGTGCCGATTGGGATTACCCCGTTTAGTTAACATCGTGCGAAGCTTCAATTATGAGATTTCGCTCTGCCTCGAATGATATGAGACGATCCCGTGTCTGACAGCCTACACGAAACCATATGACGCTTCCGTGGGGATCCTGCGACAACCGACATCCTATCTGTGTCCAGCGAGAGCCGATTGATTCGCTGTGGAGAGGATCCGCCACGGTTCGTGCTCCTGCTCCATAGGGCTGGCTGGCGATGAACACGACGCTAGATCGTACCATCGCGAGTCTCTGAGTCTGCCGGCGCAGGGGGTTAGTAAATTTACGTCGTTGATGGACCGGACCTACTACTACATCGAGCTAGTTCTGGTAAGGCAGAGAAACAAGCATCTGCGCATGATCATGTACGGTGGCCTGAGCCCTTGCATCTACGAGCAAGATGGAAAAGACATACTAGCAAGAGGTGTGAAGAGTACTCCGTAGTCAGGCAATGAATCAGTGAGAAACTGCCCCAGGAGTACCAACAACGTGTAATCGAATACCCGTGGGTTTGAACAGACCTACCTATTCTGGGCACATTATTCAGTATTGTTAGGTAGCCGATCGAAGAAGGTATTGCGAGGCCGCGTCTGGAGTCCTCTGATTTTTGAACTTCCACGGTAATCGCTGGTTGAATGCTCTTGCGACTGCCAGGATCACAATCATTTGAAATATGGATTCTATAAGCCCCACGCCCATCGCACAGGACAACATGACATGTGAAGTTGGGCGACCTTGCGACCTGCCCAAAACGATCAGTGGCGACAGCAAAGCCTCACTATCTTGGCCTCTCTTGAATCAGTTTAGTTTCGGCCGGGCGCAGACAGCAGCGGCCAGCAACGGGATTGCGACGACGTTTGGTAGGGCCGACCAGACCATGGATGCTCTCAGAAGGGTGGCGAGCCCTGAGGTGCCGAGGAGGGTATCTCGCCTTGTGCCCGTGGAAATTGGCCAGAGAGGCGCTCGCTACATAGGGCGACGGGGCTGGCAAGTCTTGGACAGGGCTGTTCTCGATACTGTTTACCTGTTAGTCGTCTGTTTACCCCGAGTTTTGCATGGCGGCACAGCTCGATAGGTTGTTGTCTTGGTCCCTTGGTAAATGGCCAATGAGGCCAATGACCATTCACATCTCACGATCGTTTACTATAGTCTTGAACTTTGTACTAATAGCCTTTTTCAAGTCCCGCACGATACTCCAATTAAGGACTCGTTATGGGTAGGGCCCATCGAAACTGAGGACTATCGGGCTGACGGGCGCATTCTTTCCTTCCGATAGGCTGGCTCATGCAGAGTTGCAGACTAACTGCTCCCAACGGTCAGGCTAGCGCCTGCGCTCTGATCTCCAGACTCCTGGATGATGGCCGTGGCGGTGCGCGCGCGATAGCCAACGGGCGCTGTGGCTACAGTGCCCAAGTACCGTCACAGCAGTTGAAGAGAATCCGGCGAACATTCGGACAAAATATGAGCTCAGATGGGGATTCGTCTGCTCTCAGAGTCTCCCACGCTAAGCGTGGCCGGATCGCCGTTGCTTGCTTCTTTTTGAGTTGTCCTATTATCCTATAGTCCTATAGGGGAACAAAATTTCCGCTAATCGAAGCGTCCGTGCGACGAGGATAAGAGAGCCCGTGCGGATCGGGCTGCAGGAACCCTCGTGTTGGTTGGATTACTGGAGAATGGGAATACTGTACTGTAATAAGAATGGGGCTTGGGAATTTGTTATCGTTTCTGTTCGATGGGGTTGTATACAGAGAAGCAGCAAAAGTGTTCTCTCATCCACGCCGGATTTGGTCACGTGGGATTGGGCAAACGTTGCACAGTTGCTCCTTCGTCCGGCTTCTCTTCAGGCGGTGCAGAATCCAGAAAACACGCTCTCTCTTAGAGGAAGACCATCGCGATTCGCCAGCTAACCTTCAAAGTCGAAACCCGCTTTGGGACGATCTACACAAGTGCACAGTCGCATCGCGGGGGAAGTGACCTTTCTCCACTCCTAGTGATACCAGCGCCGGTCTAGGCCTCTTTTGCTCCTGCCTCCTCCTGGCCAACCCTGACTATCTTTGCCAGAGGTCGAGAGACCCAAGGATCCGGCTAGGGTACCCTAGCAGGGTACAGGCCAAGTGCAGGCAGATTGGGAACAAGTATCCGGGCCCTGGGGCCTACACTGGCCCTAGAAGCATCGAATGGCGTGCCCGCTGCCAGCGAGTTACCAACGGGAAACCAGTATGGCCAGTATCAGCGTATCAGGCTATCAGCCCAGCAAAACCACCCCCCTCCATTTTATCGATTTGGATTATGGATCTGCTTAAAAGGGCCCAGCACCACTGTGGCGCTATCGAGCGGACTCGCCGTGCAAATAACGAGCCCATCGAGGCCCGCCAGGCCACCCTGGACCAAACGGAACCCCCAACTGGAGCCGGTGCTTCCATGGCTCGACGCCGAACGAGACTTTTTCTCGGCGTCCCAGCTGCGATCGCCTTGGGGTCCCATGGATCCGCTTTCGCAAGCTCTTTTGCAACTGAGTACGGAGTACTACTGAGTAGTAAGTACCCTCGTCCTGACAGCTTGCCTTGCCCCCCTCTCCAAGAAAGTCAAATCGGGGAACGGCTCTCCAGGGTACAGAACCACTCAGGAAATGCTCTGGACGGCTCCGGGCGCTATTAGTATTTAAAAATCCTTTCCCCTCCTCACCTCATCTATGCTTTTTCCATCCTGCTACATTTACTGGTTGAATGTTCAAATCCTAGTTCAGATCTACTCTCACCCAGCCGTCGCTTAAACGATCATTAACTTCTTATCCACTTGTCTTCCTTCGTCGAGATGGCCTCGCCAGCTCTCGATCAGGATATCTCTCCTGTTCCCCGGTCTCGGGAGGAGAATCAGGAGAGGTGAGTGCTTCTTCTCATGGAAGGACTACCTCTTCCATCGAGTCTCCCCTGTGGTAGATCCAGAGAGATAAGAAAACATATGCTAACATACCCCAAAGGGCCTTTATTGCTGCCTCGCGGCGAAAGGACCGCAGCCTGGATGCGCGGCTGGAGTCGGCCAACCGGGCTTCGATGCTGCATAAGAAGCGCACCGGCAAGGCATTCCACATCACCAAGGAGATTGTTGAGAAAGAAGCCATGTACGAAGAAGTCGACGAGCGCTACCAAGAGAAGCGTATTCGCATGCTGCAAGCACAGAACATGCAAATCGAAGAGCAATTCCATCGTCACCTTTTGGCCGCTTTTGCTGCCCGTGCCAACTCCAACTCCACAGCTTCTTCCATTGCCAGCCGTCGCGCAAGCTTGACACCACATGCCTCCGTTGAAGGCAGCACGTCCCGCAAGATGAGCTTAGATCTTTCCAACTTGCGGTCGCCATTTCCGCAAGGCATGGACTCCAACAACTCAATGGCTAGCCCCATGACTACCGGTGAAGGGTATCTGATGTCGCCGACGACCACATTCGACCCTAATGCCCAATCATATACGGGTTGCATGGACGGCTCTAACGGCTTCGCGCCTCACATGGTCACATCAGCGTCTGCCTCGGCGCAAATCCCAGCCTACGCCGTCCAGGGACAGACACCTGCTCCGACCTGGAACCACATGGGCTGGGCGCATATGCAACAGCAGATCCCTACTCCCAGCCAGACCCCCACCGACGCCCAAGCCGTGCGCATGTGGCAGCAACAGATGATGCAGCAAGCGCAGATGCCCCATGATGCTGCGGCTGCTATTCAGATGCGGCAGTTCAGAGAGCGTCTGGCCTCTGCTCCAGAATTGCCCGTCCAGCAGCATCTCGCGCAGCATGTCGCCCCGGCCGCGTCCATTTCTGGTCCTAGCAGTGGTCACGGTCACTCCCGCGGCCACTCTCAGCCTAGCAGCAATTTCCACAACCTCCACCTCCTCACACAAGGCACATACCTTGCCCAGGTCGCTCCGTCGAGCACCAGCTCTCCCAAGATCGAGGCTCTTTCTGCCGAGACCCAGTCTACGCCTGAGTTCTGCCCTACCCCCAACACCCCTCTGTCTCCTACCGCCCTGGGCACTGGGCAGGGTGGGGCCGTGGTCAAGCAAGAAGGGGGGGATGGCGGCGATGGCGTTATGGTTTCCCATGACGGGCTGGACCCTGACTTCAACGAGTTCAGCCAGTTTGCTTTGGGGTTAGGTAATACCTCGCTACCGGAGCGCGAGCCCTTTGGCTTCGACGAGTTCGTGGCTCTGGATGACTTTGGCACAGTCACCTGCTAAACTACCTTCTTTCCTTTCTCACACTTGTCTTTTATTTCCCTTTTGCGCTTTTATGCTGCCTTTCATTCTTGAGGGGCTACCGACATGATTCCCCAATTTCTGTTCTGTATACGACCCCTGTTGGCTTGTACATTTGCTCTCTGTATCATACCTCCTTCTGTTCTCTCTTGTTCTTTCCATCCTTTTTTTTTTTCCAAAATCTTCCCAGATTTAAACATTTTCTATCTACCTTCATTTCATAATGCCGCCACGATGAGAAATGCGGTTGGGTGGTTTCAAAGCCAGGCGTTAACTTTGTCGCGGGGATTCGAGATTTGGGCTGTTTTCTCTGCTTTTGGGAATTGGGATGAGGGGAAGGAGAGGGGGACTTTTCAGCTCCCAAACCTTTCAGCTTAGCAGCTTAGTTCCAAGGATGGCCGGGATTCCACGTTGCTACTCACTTTTCTTTTCCCATCTTCTGTCATACGAGAGATGAAATCTGAACTTTGGAATCTATACCTTTCTCACTATTAGCATTGCGGGGGTTCACTCCTTAGCTCTGTATCTCCGTCCACTTCTGCCTCGTTTCTCCTTTTATTCGCGCAGGAAATCCACGTCCATGGGGCTGCCCCCAGGTACTGTGCTTGCTTTGCATTCGCCGCCGCAAACATTCCGGCAAGTACCTATTCCGGCGAGTTCTGCAACTCGAGAGGTTTGCAAGGGCTCGCACTCTCTCCACTGCGAGCCAGGGTCTCCTCTATTCCTCCTCCCACGGGCCGTGCCAGCTCCAGCTCTCGAAGCTCCAAGCTTGAAGCTATTTCATCTTCCCCCCCCCCCCCCCCCCCCCCCCAAAAAACTCTATGTGCTCAAACCAGAGCCCATCGCTGTTTCTACACCCACGGTACGGGGGGGGGTGACTTGGGCCTATCTTTCCACCTTCCAGCAAACTCAATGCACCCAACCAGTAGGGGCCGGGGCCTTCCTTGGCTCCTGCACACTTTACAACTCTTGCACTCTCTTGTACCCTACCACTTTCTCCTGCTATGGAATTACCCCACCACCCTGACTGACATCACTCCTACCCCTCCCCGTTGTGATTCTCAGAGCTGAGCTATGATTCCAAATCCTCACGTCCATAGCCACGGTCGCAAGACACGCAGAGCAGGGAAAACTAGGTTCTTTTTCCTTGCCAGCTCGACCAATACTCGGCTCGAGCCTCGAAGGGCCTTGTCGCTTTTGAAAAGCGTCCTTGTCGCTCGTTTCGCTTTTCCTAATTAAGTATTGAAGGAAGGCGGGGGGCGGTGGTAAACGGGGCTTCCATCACCCTTGGCAAGTTGACAGCGGTGGTTTAGCCCGAAGTAGTTAAATTATCATGGGCTCAGAATCCGACGAGGCGTTATGCACTAGCTACCTACCTGGAGCAAAGTTGCTTGGTACTTACATCTTCGTGAAATGTGAAGAAGGGGCTGGGCCCGGTTCCAATTCTAGTGGGGCGTGCCTTGCAGAGAATTTGGGGCTGGACAGTTTGAACTTTGAACGTTAGGGGGGGGCAATTATCCTGGGGTGGCATTTAGAGGGGGCGTTCCCGAGGGAACGGATTTGGGTACGTGCTAGCTGATGGTTAATCAAACTACCAATTGGAGGCTCTGGATGGAGAATAATGATTATTATCCTTTCTTGTGGTGACTTGCATCGCATTCAAGCCTGCAAAAGACGACTCGCGGGTAGAAATTGCGATCATATGTCAATCATACTCTGTAGGCTTATCATGAGTGACGTTCGACTTTCTCTCTCGCAATCACGATAATTAGTCGTGGCTGGCGAAAAAGATCCAATACTCAACAACCCCCCTCCAAATCCCCCGGCCAAGCCCCTTCCACGACTCGACACTTCCCAAGTCTCCTCGCATCTCGCCTGCACGAACTAAACTAACCGCACGAAATTGCGGGGTTAAGGTTGCAGCTCCCGCACAGACCACCCCTCTGTTTCAGGCTTAGCGTGTTCCACCGTGATCCACGGATCATCACCACCTTTTCGTCCGTGGAATCCGTGGATCTCAGCCGATAGGCGGATAAGCCCCGGCGATCAGACGGGGGGTCCCATAGGCCCCATCGACTCTGTACAGTGACTAGAGTCCGTACATTGGTACAAGGATCGCAGTGGAGAAGACCCAGAAGTGGCCTGCTGCAAGCAGTTGCAAATCGGAACCCCCGTGCTCGCATCCGGACCGGTTATTGGTGTGCTGCGGATGCCCTGTTCTGGGCAGTGGGCACTGCCGGTGCTCGTTCTGGTTCTGCGCTGAGGATTAGCAGCAAATTACTTCGTACTCCGTAGTTTGGGTGTCTTATCAGCATGTTTTTTTAACAGGGGGAGAGGGGGAGGCGATCCAGTGCCGTCGCTTCGAGACTGGTGAGCTTGCCACTTGAAGGTAATCTGTCTGGCATCAATCACAGGGCTGATTGCGTGCCCCAAGAGCGTGGCACGATGCCCGTGCTCGTGCTGACAGCATGGTCTGATAAGCAAACGGTCCAAGGTCTAGACTGGATCTGTTTTGGGGCTTCCATGTGGGAAAGCACATCGGCAGCTGCATATGCAGCTATCCGCTACCTTGATTTTGTTTCTTTTGATTATTCGACTCAAGTCTGCCGTTGCTGGGCGCCTAGCCCATGCTGTGAGATAGTTCCAATATGAAGTATTTCCTGACTTCACCAAGTATACACCAAGTACTCCGTACTTTTTTTTGATAGTCGTTCTAGAACGGACGGCGTTCTTTTAGATTATACTCCAACGCAAATATCCCTCTCGATCCCTTCTCTTTTGCTCTCCTCAACGCCAACGTCCAACATTTGCACGTGCGCTCTCTCACAACATGGAAAAGGAAAAAAAATCAAGCCACTACCACCAGTCCCCAACCACCAAATACCAATCTATATCACACATGTCGACCAAAGCAATCCCCTCACGATACTCATGCCATATCGAGGCGCCAACCCCCTCCACAACCAACGATCGACCAATCACCACCCAAATTCCGACCCCCCGTCCCAGGGGAGTTTGTTTCCGCATCCCAAAAGAAGTACATTGCTGGTTTTCGCTGGCGGGTAGTGGGGAGGTACAAGCAACGGACGCGGGTCTGGACTGGCCCACCCACAGCGAGATGGGCCAGGGATCACTTCAATCAATCGGGTTATTGTTCGACTGCGCTCGCCAGAATTGGTGTGGCTTGGGAGCTCGAGAAGTTTTGCGCTTGCGTTTTGTGTCTAAGCTCCTATCAGTATCCAGCCTTACGGTCTTGCCTTTTACATGGTTCTGGCAGGGGACGTCTGGGCGACGAGGGCCGATGATCGATCGATCGTACTGTCAAGGTCCCCGGTACCTAGGGCTGATCATGCCATAGCTACGGCTGTCTTCTGCTCAGGCCGTTGATCCGTGTACGGGAGGAAGATGCCGCGAGTACTTTTGGAATTGGCTTGCTCGATATTGAATGTACGGATTCACGCATGACGAGTTACGGCATGGCCTCTTCAGTTTTCTGCACAATTCTGCAATATGCACAGCATGCAGATCAACGCAGATCATTTTTCAACGGTCCCCAGCTGATCTGCGATAATAAGAATGCCCCCCTATGACCTCAAGTCCATACACGAGTCAGTAGAGAGCTAGAACGTACCTTTGCACGATCCACCCAGACCACAAATTTAAGTGCCAACGATCGATTAAGATTCCAAATAATCGAAACGAAGAGACTACGACACATCGGGACAACAGCCTCTTCCCTCTTCCGGCGACGCGCATCAGCCAACCACAAGCCCCGCCAGAATAAAGAACAAGCTCGGCGGAGAACCAGTGAATCGTGGATCGTGATTGATCATAATGGAATATTTTTCCGATTGAAACCGCAGCCCCGGGACCGTCCTCGTGTTCACTCTTGGGACGTGCCGAGAAATACAAGAGACAGGGCCAGTTGACAAGGGTGGGTGATCGACACGACATCGACACGAGGCAGTTCTAACTTCTAAGCCTGTACTACTAACAGGCAAATGGCGGGCTAAACCGCCAGTTGTAGGTGGAAAGTGGGCAGAGGGCGATCCTGATAAGCGATTCAAATACTACGATTGGACGTGGCGGACTGGAAATCCGATTTCTCAAATTCGAATACAGAGAATGACCTTTCGGTTTTCAAAGGTGGTGTTAACTGGGGCTCTCCACAGTAATCATTTCATACCAACCTCTCATAGGCGTGGACAATTTATCTCGCTCTTAAACTATCTCCAAAGCCCGCAGTACCCGAGGCCGCGAATAAGCCGCACTGGCAAAGTTTGATCATCCCAGCTTGCGGTGCTTACTGCCAAAGTCCCATTTACGCGGACTAGATGTCAAATCAGTTTACACTTTACAGATGCCGCTTATTTGGATGGCACGGATCAGAATATTTTATTTTTCGTCAACGGCTTGATTGAGCACGGAGCTATTTCTGATTTCTTGTGGCTAGAATTTGAGGTCGTCAAGCGTCCGTGGTTAGCCGTCGGCTCTTCTGTCAATATCTCAAAGTACGCAATGCATGGACGAGACCGAAGGCGATGATAGCCACTTTGCACAGGCAATATCAAGGAAGCGACAGGACAAGAAGGAAGGCTAGAGCCAGTCCATATTGCAAAAACAAAGTCTTCCCGATTCGCCCGTAGAGAAAAGCATGAAAATCACGGCAGGGAGGATGCCAACTGCCAAGTAGCGATGACTGAGACTGTGGCTAGGCCACGCGAAACGTGGGCTCATGTGTAGAACAGAGTGGACGAGCTTTGTGGATCGATCCGCTACACTGGGAGTTTAAGGTCATGGCGTTGCGATATTTCAAATGAATATTTGTCCTTCTTAGTATCCCGATATAGACCTCGCCGGCCCGGAATACTCTAGACACCACCCCGGCTAAATAACTCACGGCCAATCTCACCGCTGCGGCGGACGCTCATGCTTGACGAGCTACTGCGCCGTCGGCGCCGAGATTCGGCCGGATCGGCGGGGCTCAAGCCACTTGCGCGGGCGTGCAAGTTCAAGATATCAGTCAAGCTGACAACGCCAACCAGGCGTCCGGATAATCGAGCACCTGGCAGGGATGATGCTGGGATAGAAGACGCGAGCGGTGGGGTGACGCCGCTTGATGCGACGGGTGGGAACGGCACGGCGCTACCGTAGGGCTGAGGTGGCACCGGGAGATGAGGCGTGGACGGGCCAGGAGACTGTGTAGGGAGGCTCAACGGCGTTGGAAGGGGAGAAGGTGGCGGTGACAGTGCAGTGTTCGATCCTGTCGTCGCAGAAGAAGTCGGTACACCCAGGGGAATATGGGCACTGGAGTGGGATGGAGTTGGGGGCCCCGATGAAGATGGAGACAACGGGTCAGTCACCCAGAGTCTGGTATCGTTAGCTTCTCTCCATCTCTGAGAACCAGAGGTTTCTGCATACCGATGCGATCTTGTTGCCACAAGCTTGGCAACTGTGTGAGCGAGCGTCGAAGTAGGATTCACATGGAAAACTGGGAACGAGTCTTTGCCTTCAATCAATCCTCGGGTGGACAGAATCACCGAAATGAAGTGTGTACAGGTATTTTGAAGAAGCGGAAGCGATGAGGACCGTGTCAGAAGCTAATCAGATGTTAGTAGATGGCCCAAAGAGGAGTTGTGCTGGCTCTGTACCTTAACGTCTGTCGTGGAAATATTGCCTATCACGTTCCAATGGTTATCAACCACGACAAGAGACGATATTCCTTCGGTGTCCATCAACTGAAGAGCTTCACTAAGAGGCTTATCACCGCTGAAAGAAAAGTAACAGTCAGCGTATGGCCCAGCACAAGAATCACAGTATCGGGGAAGGGGCTTACTTGATGGAGATCACATTGTGTGAGCCAATGCGCAAGCTGTTTAGAGGCTGCGGATAGAGCTGCTCAATCGCAGGGAAGCTGCGACCATTTTCCCAGAGGAACTTGACCAGTCGGAACTGACTGAAGATGCCAACCACCTCTTGGTCGTTGGCCTCTTTCGTCACGACGACGCGATGAATACCACCACCAAATGTCTCTACGGCCGTGAGAACATTTGCGGAGGCCGGGAGGGTAACCAGCGGTTCTTTCTCCATACCCAAAGCCTTGACATCTTTGAGAGGGATCTTCTCACCCTCTCGAGCTTTCTTGGCAAGCTCGTCATATGATGTGCGATGTCCTTCTTGTGGAGATGTTAACCCTGCTGCCAACAACAAGTAGGTGTTCAGGTCAGAAAAATCGAATGTAGCCACGGCAGAGTTGTGCTGAGGGCTTTCGCGAATCAGTAGTACGGGGGCACCGGTATCAATCAGAATCTAAGATACGTCAGTCTCGACAACGATGAAATAACAAGTGTCCCGCCTGGAGAACTCACATTCGTTGCCTCTTCAATTCCCGTATCCATTTCAACGAATTGAAGGTCCTCGGGGCTAACCAGCTCGCCAATGGAGATTTCTCGCCAGTCGCGGCCAATAAACGCAGGATCGACATTCTTCGGCGGTGGGGGGTTATCAATCAAGCTCTGGATGGCGGACTGTGTGAGAGAGGGTTGCCGTCTGCTTCGAGGCGAGCCTGGCGGTCCGCGAAGAGTATCACTCAAGCTCTGGCGATGTTGATGATTGGCAGGAGGCATATGTGAAACGCGCAGCTGGTTCTGATTCCGTGTAGAGCGGGTATCGGTGCTGGATCGGGGCGACGCGACGCCCGAGCCGTTGTTGTGGTCGGAGGAGGCATTAAGGGAGGTGTCGGAACCCTCCCGACTAAGCTGGCTATCCGCCATGATCAATGCCGTCTGATCTAGTCGGCCTGACAAGATCTTGGGAAAGCAGACGTTGAGGGTTCAAGGGAGTAGGTGACGCGGGGTTGAGTGGCTGTGCCAATGAGCGGGCGCGGATATCCTGACATCACGTGCTTATGTCAGCTTTCTGAAAGCGGAGAGCAAAAGCCGTAGAAGTCACATTTGTGTAGGCTTCTGTGATAACTGCCTGTATGGCCTCCATTTCCTCCGATACGATAGGAGCGAAGTAATCGATACTTGAAATCACTGCAAGATATCCCTCGAGTTTGACATCAATGGTTTGAAAGAGCCATTTGTTACGAAGACGGTCAAACAACCTGGTGCAGTAGTGAACAAGTCACATCCCGAGAAAGTCGCCCAGCACATCTGCCATATCTTTCCCTCCTCGTTCCTTCATTTTCCGCTTGCCAGTGTTTTGAGGCAGCAAGTTCTCCTGCGGCGCCCTTTTCCTGTCCGTGCGTTCAGTTACTCGTGTGCATATAAAGATCGACTTCGCCGCATATTGTGCCCTCGCGAGTTCAATGTTGTGGTTATCGCAATCGAGTCGAGGTAGTCCAAACTCCAGAATAGGCAAGCTGGAATTTAACCTTTGGTCTTTGTTTCCGCTGTCAGATCCGTTCTGATAGAGTTGAGAAAGTGGTCCCAGGAATTGCAAGGCCTCCGTCTTCTGTCTGCAATCTGAAATCCAGTCCCATCTTTGGGCTCTCCACCCTGCCACCCGCAGGCCATGTGGAGTCCTGCTTTTATGCTGACTGAGCTCTTGTATAATCCTTTCACACTTGTATATGACGACAAGATTCAGGCGCGGTAGTTTCTCAAGCATCGAAAAGACATGGTGCGTGAGGGGTTTCTGCCGATAGATTCTGAGAACTTGTAGGTGCTGCAAAGATCCTGTGACCTGTGCACACTCGAGCCAACTGCGCACAACTCCATCCTCCAGTTCTGGCGTGTCACAAGCTTCAGCCTTGAGTGATGAACTGAGATTCCGGCCTTCTCCAGTAATCTCGAGGGCCACCAAGTTCCTGAGGGTGCCAATCTCAACGAGGTCGGATTGGTGAGCATAATGATTAGATAGAGAGAGGATAGCACGCCAGTGGTACGCATCGCTTCTTAAAATATCAATATACCCCTTCAAAGGTATTTTTGGAGACCGTGTCCTCAGGCAATATGACGGGCTGACTTGCGGAAATTGGTCTGGGTACCTCACGCTGAGAATCTTCCACATCAGGAGCGTTTGTTTACCCCTAGCGATCTGATTAGTCTGGAGCCAACAGAACTGCTTGAGAGAGCACCACATTACTCACCTGTGTCCTAAGAAGGTCCAGAGCTCTTCTGCAATCTTCCATGGCACGTTTTCAAATAGCTCGGGCTTCAATTCTGACTGGTCCTTGAAAAGGCGCCTTGTGGCCGTGTCTTTAAGGGAAGGTGCACCGAGATTTGTCTGTTCGCTATCCGCAAATGGGAGGAATGGACTTTCATGATACCAGTGCGGACCTCGGCCAAAGTCGTGCTGGGCGGATGGAGATTTGAGAATTATAGACATGGCTTAGAAACCGCTGCCGGCCAGCTATGACTCGAGCTGACGCTGATAGGATCAAAGCTCTCGAATAGAATGTTCCTTCAATCTCAGGTTGGGCCCTTTGTATCGCGCGGTGGACGCGTGATGGGCGCGTCAGGCAGACGCACACTTTCCCAATCGGGAAACAAAGTGCTTCACACGTGACCTTGGCACGGAGAGCAGCCAGAAATTATTGCTGGGCGACAGGACCTTTGATCCTGTAGATCCCTATACCTCATACTATATTCTAGGTCATTCAAGTAGGAAGCCGAACTTATAGATATCTTAGTTACGAAAGGCAAGCGGCGGAAACCACGCAATTTGACGATATAGCAACGTATGTGCTCTACAGGGTTCGAAATAGTTGATTAGAAGTGAAAAAAGTCTTCCACCCTCCAATTGCTACAAGTCATGGATTCTCTAGGTCAGGCATCTTTATCTGCCTTGAATGGATCTCTACGCTGTTAGATGCATTGACTGTACTGCTCACTCGCTACAACTTCGAGCTTGGTTTGAATGCATGTATCAAAAGTGTCCTTAGGTAACGAGAGTCGAATTAAGTCTCCTACTCAAAAAACGATACAAAACGCAAGCCGCAATATAAAGTATCAAAACAAAAGGTTGGAAATAGTAGAAGTAGATGTCGATGGGCTTTGGGGATACGAATGGCAAAGTGGCAATTATGATACTTGTCGCTTCCAGGCTGATCCGTAGCCCAGTTCTCTCCTGTGGCACGACTTGTTGAGCCAAGAGCGAAATCATGATTAGCAAAAACAGCGCGGCGATTGCAAGGGGGCCGCCACCCTCGACGAAAATGCTAGCGACTGCAGCTAGAGCCGTCGAATTGGAGGCTGTAAGAGATACAACAAAAGCAATGCACTGGGAAACAGAGAAAAGAGTGATAAACACCGTACCAAGCCCCAAAGTCTTCGGTCGATGCTGCCAAGCATTATCGGGATGGTCGGGGCCAAGGTCAAGGTCATCAAAGTCACCGAATCCGCCTGGTATCGCGGTTGAGACTCTAGCATCCAAATTGTTTGTCCGCTTTGTTTGAGGGAGTGAGCGCCTAGTTTCGTCGGACGCAGAATCATTCCGCATGTTGTGGTTGGAATCTTGACCAGAAGCTGAACGAGGTCTGTTCAGCATAGACCAGAAACGCAATGCCTTACAGAACTCACCATCGCAAAAATATTCTGCCAGTGTGATGAACGGTGCCACAAGAAGGACTAGAGCAACCACCTGTCCAAATCCCCAATTGCTGTTGTTTCCACCAGAGGGATCCTTGAGACCATAAGACTCAGGTAGAGGCAGTGCTTTTATCAAGCGTATGATGCCCCAGACAAAGGCCACCAGCAACCAGCCGACCTAAAGGAGTTAGACTTGATACCGGGCGAATAGAGATTGGATACTCTACCTCAAGTAACATTGATGACCAATAATCCAAAAGGAGTCTCAGCTCGAGGAAAGCAGCAAGGGGGTAGTAACACAGGGTACGCTTCAAGCTCCTTGCGAGCCAACGCTACACCATTTGAAGACAACTCGAAGGCCACGTCGCGCGTGGAAGCTCAGAAAGTCTCGACCCCGACCGATAACACCCACAGATAGTGATCTATGCAGCTTCACAACGCGTGAGGTGAATCCAACAACAATCAGATACACCGATACTATCATCGATATGAAAGCCATGCCTGTAGTTGGAGACACACGTAAGTAGCAAGCTGCATAATCGTTCATGTGGGGGAACCATTTATAAACGCGATCTTCATCGAATGCCCAGGAATAGTTCCCTGTGAACCCCAAGCCTTCCACTAATAACATGGCCAGCACGCCCATGGCCAACAATCTCCATTCACGCTCGGCGCCACGACTGTAGAGATGATGCCGTACCAGGGTCAAGCATGAAAGGCGTGTCAGGCTGGAGAACTAAGGTAAATACACAATCACTAGCCAATAATAGGTTATCAAGCCGCATTTGAGTTGTACGAAGCCGCTGATGAGAATTGAGACTCCGGTTACAATTTGCAGGTCACTTATGGCTAGAATGGACTGAGAAAGGTGTCAGCGTTGCCATTCGATGGTAGGTGTTTTCCTATTGTTGGTCACCTTCATGAAGAACGATTCAAGACGGGCATAGGGCCGAAAGCCTTCTGCGGGAGTTCCAAAAAGTTTCTTGGAGGTCCGACGGACACATGTCAACACGAGCACGTCCACTGGATTCGGACGGAAGGTGGACTGTGATTGAGTTGAGGATGAAACACGGTCAATCTTCTCGAACGGATCGTGGGTTGGCTGGTATGTGGTGAAATAGTAGACGATAATTATCAATATAACTATACCTGACGTAGGCACATAGTTGATGATGACCTAGGACAGTCAGAATATTCAATTCTGCGAGAGAGACAAAGGGAAAGACAAACCCCTGGCCCCGTGATGTCGCTATTAGACGACCAACCAGGGTTCCTGTCCGAACAGCTGAAGCTGCAGGTCGACATGACGACAACTGGGAGGGAGGATGGTGGCCATGAGACTGCTCCGAAGCTATCGCTGGATGTCAGGCCCCCGAGGTCTATAAGTTAGAGGCTACAGCGAGCGAAACAAATGAATCAGGCTATTCTCACGCGCGATCCGCGATGAGCAAAAGATTATGGCTGAGACTATGGAGTGAGGCTGAGCGAAAGGGCGTATGTGATGTGGAACGTGCCCAAACCACCAGACTGCCTCTTGGCCTTGCCTGCTCTGTTTGGCCTGTTTTCAAGGGAGTACTAATAGGGTCCATGCGTGGCCTACACAAAGTATACAGTTGCAAGTTGCAACTTGTGCCTCGTAAGTCGTGAGGCTCGTGGTTGTGCCGCCCGCGCTCAAGCCCCTCCTGCCCAACACCTTCAGAATGGCGGCACGGCCTCGGGGAAGCCACCCATCGGTCCGGTGTGGCCCACGCTTTTCACTCTGAGGATTTTCATCAATATGGCTGAGGTCATCGGTATTCGTACTAAGTCGATGACTCCTCAGCAGACGGACCTCGCTAGGTGCAAGTTCTATACTAGTGCAGTCAGCTCTACCAAGTCACACCCGCTCGCCTGACGCGGTCGAGTGATGGCAGTCACCCGGGCACGCGACTGCCCCCAAGGGCTCTCATCGCCTCAAAAGCCTCCCCGCTGCCAACACAAGAGCGATCAGGCGGGGCAAAAGCCACGAGGGAAGGTTACCGGGGCACTTGGCGCTAAAAGCAGATCCTCTCCCGTTATATGATCAGCGCCGTTTCCCCTGGCGAGCCTGCTTTCCAGCCGATTTCTTTCGACATGTGGAGAGTCTTCTCGCGGACGAATCTGCTTGAGCACGATCGCGATACCTCGCCTACTTTTATTTGAGCTCAAACCTTCAAAATCCCACTATATATATATATATATATATATATCATCGAAGAGCAAAAACGGGTAACTAGTGGCGGAAGAGGGTGCGAGCCTGGAAACGCATCATCATGGCGCAAGATCAGCCGGTCGAATATTCGGTCCCAGCAACCAAGCCGAGCAGTAATGGGAACACAGACATGATCTTTGCACGGCGACCAGCCGTGCCAGAGCGTCGCGGGTCTACGATCTTAAAGTTCCTCTTCTCCATTATCGGCTCGAAGAACCCGATCGCTCGCGCTGCAGACCCGGCCAAAAACACCGTCTGGTTGCTGGACAACACAGCCTATCAGCCTGTCTCGGAAACACCAAACGATGGCAAAGCGCAACCTTGGCAGGCAGAATTTGTCGCATGTATCTTTGAAAAGGGCGGGCGGAAAGATGTCGGTAAGATTGTCGCTGCGATCGCTGATCACATCGGTATTGATGGGCAGTATGGCCGGGACGATCAAGAGACACGCAAGCGCATAGAGAGGCGGGTCCAACCTTTCTTGGACCAGGTATCTCCCGCGCTGAAGGTCAAACTGGAAGTGACTATACATGGGCACAAGCAGACACACCCGCTGGGCGGCTCAGACCGAAACGGGATTATAAGCCAGATCGTTAAGCTTAGCGTGTCCGGGGGGCCCGATGGCACGGTGGTACATCCCCATGCCCAACACTTCAGGGGGCCGATGGCGAGGATGGAAACGCGGTTCGCCGCGCCCGAGGGCTGGATGGTGATTTCGGACATCGACGATACGATCAAGCGGACGATGACGCGCGAGCCGACGGGTATTCTTCGCACAACGTTCGCCGAAGAGCCCGTTCCTATCGCCGGCATGCCGGAGTTCTATCGGCACGTCCAAAGCCAGCTGAATCCGACATGGTTCTACCTCTCGGCCTCGCCGTACAATCTATATCCATTCCTGCACCAGTTTCTGCATGAGCACTACTGCCCGGGAACGCTCATCCTACGTGACTACTCCTGGATGGACATTAGCGGGCTCATCAAATCGTTTACCGAGAAGACACAGGAATACAAGGTTGATCGGATGGAAAAGGTCCGGAGCTGGTTCCCGCGACGTCGAGTGCTTTGCATCGGGGACTCGACGCAGAAGGATCCGGAGGCCTATGCGGAGATGTACGGTCGTTACCCGGATTGGATCCATGCTATCATTATTCGAAAGGTTACCGATGTGGGGCATATGGAAGAGAAGAACAAGCCCGAGCGGTTTGAGGAGGCATTTGAGAATGTTCCTTCTTCCGTGTGGACTGTGTTTGAGGATACGCAGGAGCTTTATGCTTTTGTTGATGGGCTGAGAATGGAAGAGCAGGACTTGTAGATACTATGATTACCATCCTTGTCTTATTGTAGATATCGTGCATCTGAGAGGTGCTTTTACACATATCTTAGTAATTTTGAGGCTCGTCAAGCCAAAATAGGAACTAGAGATGACCTAATAAGTCTCGCTTGTAAGCTCCGAGTCGCTGTGGTGGTTGTGGCAACGCGGACCTCATTTCCGTCATACGTAGGTCAACATGAGGACAATGGACAATGGACAGCAAGCAACCCAAACATAGTCATATGGAGAGCCTACAACCTGAATGCAACTCGAGAGGATCAATGAACATTTTCCAAGCTCCTCATCGCCAAGAATGAACCGCAGAGCATCGCGAAACGACTACGCCCCTTCGTCTTCGTTGGAGGACAACGAAATCAGTCTGATACCAGTAGCAGACGATGTATCACCATCAAGCTACACAGACAGCCAAGCTGCCGATATCGCGCTGCCAACGATAAGAAATGACAAGCGAGCATCAACAGCAAGCTGGCGAGCCTCGACAAACGGCAAGCGCCCATCGACAACCCTCGACGCCCAGAAATTCATTCCTCTCTCCATGCGGGCCCTCTACTACTCCGCCGAACCAGCCACAGAATCCATCACGGAGCCAATTTCCAACGGACCAGCCAGCCCTAAACCACGCCGCTTCAGCAACCCAGGCACACGGCTCGTCCTTGATCCCAATTTCCCCACGCCCCAGCCCTCACCGCAAGAGTACCTTCTCAAGGTGCAGACCGCAGCATTCTGCCATGACGAGATACGTTTATCGACAGCGTTGAACCCGCCGAAGACTACGCCGCAGATCCCGCTGCACAGTATCTGCGGGACGGTGATTAGTACTCCAACGCAGGACCTTGAACGGCCCGAGGGATCAAAGTTTGAGATCGGAGATACCGTCTGGGGCGTGACGAGCTATACTCGTGACGGGGGCGCGGCGGATTATGCAGTCGCCGTGGAGTCTGAGCTTGCGCTAAAGCCGGCGAACATTGGTGCCCAGGAGGCTGCTGCGTTGGCTTTGCCTGGGTTGACGGCGTGGCAGGCGCTGTTTCGGCATGCGGAGATTAACCCCGATACGTCTGTGAACGGGAATGGACATAAAGACTATAAAGGAGGAGTTGGTCCAAAAGGGGAGAATGGTATGGGCAATGGGAATGGGAATCGCAACGGCAACGGTGGTGGTAATGGACAGAACGTGTTCAGAACGGACATTTTCGGAGACAACAACAGATACGACAACGGCAGAAGCCCTACGAAAGGAAATACGAACGGTTACCCGCCCAAGCAAAGCATCTTTGCCGACGGTTATGGCAACGGCCGCAAGAATGGCAACGGGCAGAGTTGGATCCGAAAAAGTGTCGATGGAATCAACAATCTCGTGAGGACCGCAAGTACGATTGCACATGGAGGAAGTACAAGCGGAAATGGAAGCCAAAGCGGCAACGGCAATGGCAACGGTCACGAATATGGATACGGCAGGCGCCGCAGTAGCTGGCGTAAAGGTAGTGGTCTCCTGAGAAGACGAAGGGGCTCACTGATGCAACTGCGCGTGTTGATCACCAACGCCCGAGACAGCGAAGTCGGCCGAATCGCAGTGCAACTCCTCCGTGCAGAGAAGCTGTTCACAGCTCCCGAGCGACCGTGGATTTGCGTGACCTGTACCCCTGTGGAGGCAGATATTGTCCGCGGAGAATGGGATGTGGACGAGGTCATCGTTCTTCCCAATGTCACTGAAAGTCCCGAGGAGTGCGACTTTGAGAAGATATTCCGGTCTCAGCGTTGGAGCCCGGTTGATGTGGTCCTGGACTGCTTTGGAGGGATTGTCTTTCGACAGACCCATTCACCCGCGGTTGTCAAAGATGGAGGCGCAGTTCTGACGGCCGTGGATCCCTGGCCGGCGCAGGAAGCGCCGGGTTCAGACCCGCTTGATACTCTCGGTCGAAGAAGGCGTAGCCTGAAGACGATGTTTGTGCCGGTGAACCCTGACGCTGATTCGCTGGCACGTATTGTGGAGCTTGTTGAGAGCAATATGGTCCGCGGGAGGACTGAGCAGGTCACGGATCTCATGCATGCCGACCGATTGCTGAAGGATCATGCCGTGGCCGCTGGGGCTGCTCGTCGAGGGGTGATGATGGTGGTTCGCGTCAATTGAATGTGCTGGGATGGGAAGATCTCTCGCAAGGTGGAGAAAAGGGAATGAGGGCTATATCTTCTGTTAATGTTCAGTCTGACATTATATTCCACGGCTCAATGTGCAAGCAATCAAGTCTTCAGTTCGTCGTGCACTCAGAATTCGATGTAAAATACTTAGGCAGGGATAAAAGGTCATCAGGCAACGATGCCAGCATTCAATTAAAGATAGCCATAATAGAACACAAAATGAGAATATATGGTAAAATCTTCAACGTGGAAAGAGGGAGAAAGCCCACTTAGGGTCTCAAGTGGTTTGTGTGCGTCCATCGCATGAATCACGGCAAGCAACAACGCCACAGAAGCCTGGATAGAACTCGATATGGCAGGATCTGGATCGCCCGAGGCTAGAAGTAACCTGGATTCAGTCTGCACCGAGTGTGAATTTGAAAAACTGAATTAGCTCCATGCTCGACACTGGCGGTAATCGGGCTTATCAGAAAGGGAACAGAACAGATATCTTTTCAAACCCGTCGCATAAAGACAACAGTCGAACGAAAATAGGAAGGTGGAAAGAGAGGAACCGGTGATCAGGTACGTAGATCGCAAGCCCAGGAATATTGCATACAAGAATGAATTTTGATCAGACAGCTCAACATGACAAAAAAGACGCTCTGCCCAATTCCAACCCACATGATGACAAACTACATGAGTGAAAAGAAAGAAGATAAGGCCATATGGGGGCCGACGTAGCCAGGACACAAGGTGCAACCCACGGAGAGATGGCGGAGAATGGGACGAGGTTGGGGAGATATAGAAGGCGCAGAAGAAGGAGAAAGACACTGTATTAGAAGCGACACGGTATATCCGCTCAGAGTAAGGAATCAAGTCTGGTGAAAACGCTCAGGCACGCCGCGACAATCTATATCGTACGTTAGCGAATTGAAGGGAAATTGGGCGTATCGGCGACACAGAGAGCGGAAAACCTACCTCCAATTGGAGTTCGCGGTCCCTGTTGCCCCGGTTGACCTCCTCGTTGATCGCCTGGGCCAGGTTGGCTCCAATCGCCTGTGAACCGCCTGCCCGGCGAGCAAATGGCCATTGCGAGTATTCGGCCAGAAGCTCATCCACCTGCGCAAATGCTCTCTCGCGAGCCTCATGGCTCATGGTCACCAGGGCATTCTCCAGCACGTTGGCAGCATATGCTGCACACACCATCGTGACCGTACGAAGATAGCGGAACTCGGTGTCCTCGGGGAGCCATGGGCTGGGCGGAATGATCACTGTGCGATTGGTGCAGATGTTACGCACTCGTTTGTGAAGGTCATCCTTGGCACCGCCGTCAGCCACGGGGTGTGTGGCCATGTCGAAAAGAAGGAAGTTGCGTTTCTCAGTCCGCAGAATACCCTTATCCACAAGACCCTTGGCCAATCGTTCGCGCACTTGCTTCAATTGATATCCAATCTTCATCAGGTTCCAGGTCTCGCCTATATGAGGAAGAATCGCTGATTAGCCTACGTGCCATGTTGACAGACTCGCTCTCTCACTGTCGTGAAAACCTACCACTCATCAAGTCAATCCAAGAGTTCACACTCATCTTCTCGCTCGACTTCATCATCTTCAGTGCCTCGTCCAGCAAGACTTCGCCGGTCAATGTATCGTCAACGACCTCGATGATGCGATCGGCCAGGGGAAAGCGTCGCCGCGACGAATCCTTCTGCATGCTTATCCGGCCACGGAGCGCAAGTTCAATCACGATACACCCTCGCAGGGCATAGGAAATGTTCTCGTTCCAGAAAGACAGGTAGCCCTGGATCGCAAGACAGTCGCGCATCAGCATTTCAAGATTCCCGATCGGCTAGCACGTACCCCTCTATCCCCTTTTATTTCTCTCGGCCGGACTCACCTGCTTATCTTTCAATCCCAGCAATAGGACCTCCTCCATCAAGGTAAGCTTCGGTTGCTTGCTTCGTTCTTCGGTCTCGCTGAGGTCGCGGGGGTCGAATGCGATCTTGTGGCCATTCTCTGCGCTGGTAAACGAAGTCTCCGGACCGCGAGTGTCCATTGCGGAATTGTTCCTTGGGACAGGAGATGAGACGCGACTGTCATCTTGCTCATCTGCGCCACCGGCTCGCCCGCCGCCTCGTCGGCGAGTCAAGCCCCCGGAGGACATGAGGATATCGGTTGAGGGGGGTCGGTGGGGTGGTGGAGGAAAAGGATGAAAGAGAGACAGATAGGCCGTCACGAGACCAGTAGAGGCTGTATATTCCTTTCTTCAATCACAGGAAGCCGATCTGCGTGCCGGTCGCAGTGGGCATTAATGGTCCGCGTCGAAGAGAGATGTCAAGAAGTCACGAGTAGTAGACCGAAAGTCTGCCGCTGCCGCTTTCTGAAGTGGGGACCGGTCGGCGTCAGGGGAAACCAGGGACCGAGTGGATTCAAAGTCAGTCAAGAGAAGTGATTCGAGGAATCTGGTCGACCAATGCCTGGAAGAATCCTGGATAGTGAGAAAGAAGATAGGAGAAAAAGAAGAAAGAAAGCGTGTTTCGGGAAGGACGAGCGAGAGCGGGTTGGGGTCGAGGTTAGCTCGGGCCAGGCTGATGTGGCTGTTCTGGTTGCCAGTTGGTAGAGACCAACCACAGTCTCAGTATCACTACTCCGTACATCCACCGTGTACAATTTGGGATATGCTTCCACGCTCCGCAGGGCAGATACATCGTGGCCATCCTGGTCCTTTGATTTTAAAATAGTATTGCCTGTCGCACTCAGCTGCATCAGCCCGCCTTCAATGTATAGCTTCGGCTCTTGTTTGCCCGTCAGATGACCTAGAACGTCTCGTCTCATCTTGGACTAGTTCGGCCGAGCTTGTCATATAACCTGTGTAGCTTTTCCAAATGGTAGAGAGCTGATGGGAACCTTGGTCGTGCAATAGGGTCAATTCAAAGGACTGCCCAAATCACAGAAACAGACGTCAGAGAGAGGAGAAAGAAGCGGCAACCCGCAATCCGATACTGCTTCAAAACTGCATTCAAGATGATGTACACGATATAGAGGGACGAGAAAAAAACACTGGCATGTATTTAGGCACACAAAGCAGTGCCTAAAGCCATGAAGATCCGCCCTCCGGGGCGAACTCCCCGGCGGACGCCACCATCCCGACTCATTTTCTATCCGACTTCCCAAACAATTGGCCCCCCGAGGTTTTCGATTAGATGTTTAGTGAGCTATCCAAAATAAATTAGCACAAAATGAACGCAGTGGTCAAGGGAAAGCAGGAAACATACCATCGGGCTGAGCCTTGATGTACTCGACGGCCTTCTCAACTGTTCGCACACAATCAGATGTTAGTCCCCTTCACGCGATATGAGATTCGCCGCGGCTGGCGCGGTCTACACTTACCACTGTGGATCTGGTCGGCCTCCTTGTCGGGGATCTCAATGCTGAACTCCTGTTGGTGGGATGGTTAGCAATCGGTGCAGTGGGTGTGTTTCCCGAGGGAAAGCAAATCGCATACCTCCTCAATGGCCATCACGACCTCAACGGTGTCCAAGCTGTCAAGACCGAGGTCGTTGGAGAAGTGGGAGACGCCGGTGATCTGATAGGCATGGGTATGTCAGTATGTGTGGGTTCCCGAAGACCCCCGGGTTGTACTCGTGGCGATGCCGAGGGCAACCGATGGGTAGATGTCGCGTCATCGAAACTAACCTTGCTGGCGTCGGAAACCTGAAGAGCGCACGAAAGTCAGCAAACTAGTTCAATAAACAATGCGAGGACATTGCAATGTGTGATAGAAGATCGGATTGCGAGTCCACAAAAATCACGGGCTCACGGACCTTGTCGAAGTTCTTCAACAGGTTGACTATCCGGCCCTCAATCTCATCCTTGGACAGACCACCGGGGGCAGAGTAGCAGCGGATAGTCTGAGAGACAAGGCTGGGAGCGAAACGGGCAGCAATGAGGGCGCTGCGAATCTGGAAGGGAGCCGCGGTCTTGATGGCGGCACGGGGGGCGGAAGCCCTCAAGGAGCGGACAATGGCGGAGCGGAACATGATGGATCGGTAATATCGAACGAGCACGGAGGCTTCGAGTCGAGCAGAACGAATTGGTGGTGGGATGGAAGGTGAGAAAAGAGAGAGTTGGAAGGGTAGAGAGGACGGGAAGAGGAAGAAGGCAGTCGGAAGTTGATGCTCCTGCGCAAAATCCTGCCGGCCGCCAATCAGCACCCGGCAGAAATGGATGACCTAAGCCCGACCTGCAAACTGGACCTCAACTGCACTTCACGAGCACCTTCTCCCTCAACCTCCCCCCCCCCGGCTACGACCTTCAATCCCCCCCCACTCTCCTTCATCTCGATCGCCTCTCCCGCCCTCGCAATGGCCACCTCTCGCTCGGTCGCCAGGCTGGTCGCCTACCGCCGGTCCCCCTTCATGCCGATCGGCTCGACCGCAAACTTCTCTTCCTCGACATCCCGCGCAGCATCCCCAGCAGGCCCCCCTCAGCCCGGTTTCCGTCTGCCCCCGCCGAAGCGATGGGATGAGGGCTCGGAGTCTTCTCTCGACAAGGCCACCAAGTACTTCCTCCTGGCTGAGATGTTCCGCGGCATGTACGTCGTGCTGGAGCAGTTTTTCCGCCCACCGTAAGTCTCTCTTCCAACGGCCGCTAGGAGGTCAATCGCACGTCCGACGCTTCAAGCAGGGTCAATTGTGCTGGATTTAGCTGACACGATACCTTTCTGCACGATAGTTACACTATCTATTACCCCTTCGAAAAGGGTCCCATCTCCCCCCGTTTCCGTGGTGAGCACGCTCTGCGTCGCTACCCCACCGGTGAGGAGCGTTGCATTGCCTGCAAGCTCTGCGAGGCCATCTGCCCTGCTCAGGCTATTACCATTGAGGCGGAGGAGCGTGAGGACGGAAGCCGCCGGACGACCCGTTACGATATCGATATGACCAAGTGCATCTACTGCGGCTACTGCCAGGAGAGCTGCCCCGTGGACGCGATTGTGGAGAGTAAGTCCGTTCAAATTGCGCGGGCCTTGAACAATGAGCTAATTACGTTTCGTGGTATAGCTTCCAATGCCGAGTACGCCACCGAGACCCGCGAGGAGCTTCTGTACAACAAGGAGAAGCTCCTCGCCAACGGTGACAAGTGGGAGCCCGAGATTGCGGCCGCTGCTCGTGCGGATGCTCCATACCGATAATTGAATCGCGGCCCTGTATTGTTCCGTTTTGTGGTACTCCACGCTCCAAAGATGCGAATGACGAACCTAGGCCCGTGAAGGCGACACGGGCTTATTCCCAGAACGCGCCAAATGGCGTACGTCCAAAATCTAGAAATGGGCCATATGTCCGCCCTCTTACCCCAGCACACCTTGTACATATCTCACCCACAACCTTGTCTCATCCCTCTGTTGTACTAGTCGATTCCCAAAGGAAGCTTTCGCTTCGTTCGGAACCCGGGCTCTTTGTCATTTTTCATTTCCTATGTTCTGGAATAGCAGGTCTTCTTTACTTATTCAATGCTCAAATCACATTAGCGAAATTTACTCGTGATATAGTAGTTCTCTCTGGCACCACCGTTGCTAGAACCGTTTCCACCTCGAACCTTTGACCATTTGCACCGATATATCCTCAGCTGTGGGC
The DNA here is from genome assembly GCA_024706585.1 of Penicillium simplicissimum. Taxonomy (NCBI): domain Eukaryota; kingdom Fungi; phylum Ascomycota; class Eurotiomycetes; order Eurotiales; family Aspergillaceae; genus Penicillium; species Penicillium simplicissimum. The sequence continues at coordinate 2,142,752 of JAMZTW010000061.1, forward strand.
TTCAGGCTTGGCGTTCATACGGATGGTACCTCTGCCCTCGATAGGCTTGACAAAGGTTGACTTGGGAGATGGTTATTGTTCCGAATGCAGGGAACGGCTGGGAAAAGGGCTGAACTAGATGTATTTGTATTCACAAATAAAAAATGGATCGCTACCCATGCTGACATACATACAAGACATAATTGCCGCTGAAGCACAGCGCAAACACCGAACACCAGAATCCCCGGATGGATATTTCCCAGATCGATGTCTTAAAAACACTTTTTCTTTTTTTTATCAAGGTGCGGGTATCCCTTGGCCTCTGCTTCGTCCTGGAAAAGGGCGGCAGAAGCTCGAACAGAAGATGGAAAAGCGAGAGAACCACGGGCAAGTAACCGTAGCCTTAAAAGAGAAAGGAAAGATTAGACGAAGGCAATTATTTCTTCTTGCCGCCAACCTTGGCCTTGAAGCTACCCTCAAAGCCGGGGCGAGCCTTCTTCTTGCCGCCGCTGGAGGGCTTCTTGCCCTTACCCTTGGTGCCCTTCTCCTCACGGCGCTTGCGTAGGTTCTCTTCACGCTTGTTCTGGCGCTGTTCCTTCATGCGGGAGACGGTGTCGATGCGGTCTTTCCACTCCCGCTCGGATCTCTTCTTCGCGGTCTCCTTGCGCTTGAGGGCCTTCTTCAGAAGAGAGGTGTCATCACGAACTCGCTCGCCGTGGGCGCGCTTCTTGGCGTTCAACCAGGCATCCTTCTCTTCAAGCTCGGCGCGCTTTTCCGGGTCCATTTCGGCGAGACGGGCCTTCTTGGCCTCTGCGAGCTTGAGCTGGGCAGCGGCATCCTTATCTTTGGGGCCGCGGACCTTTGACTTATCGCGGACGCTTGTAAGAGAGGGGTCGGCTACTTGGCCGTCGGCGAACATGACATGGCCGAAAGAGAAGTTGTTGCTGGATGATCCGACAGAATCGGCGGGGGAGCGAGGAGAAGCGAGGAGGGAGCCTGAACCACCGGGCGAGAACCGTCGAGCCATAGCCTCGTCCTTTTGCCGCTGCTCTTCTTCCTTGGCCTTTTGGCGCAATTCCTTCTTGTGGGCCTTGCGCTGCTCAGCCTTTTGTCTCCGGGAATCAATCAGCTCTTGGCGGTTGCGCGCAGGCTTGCCGTTGAAGCCGTCGGCGTGCCTCTTGGCCCGAAGCTCATCGAGACGCTTTTGCAAGCGTTGCTTAAGTTCTTCTGGTGTGGCCTTCAAAGCTTTGGGCTCGGCGGGTTTGGCATCGGTGACGGTAGAAGGGGGAACAATGGAGGATATGGAGGAGCTGCCTGACTGGGGGTTGGAGGCATCGGGGGAGTTGCGGGTGGATGAGGCAGAAGAGGGGGCCTCGGGCTCTTCGTTAAATTCAACTGCAAATCCCTCCTCGGCGACACCGTCCTCGACATCGTCGTCATCCTCGTTGTCGGAAACGGTAGGTTCTTCAACAGCCTTCTCGGTCTTCGATGTCGGCTTCTCGGCAGCCTTGGTGGATGACTTCTCAGTCTGTTGCGATTTTTCCTTCCGGGCACTCTCCTTGGCCTTCTTCTTTTCCTTTTGCGCAGCCTTCTTCTCGGCCTTCTTCTCTTCCTTCAACTTTTTCCGAGCCTCGGCCTCCTCTGACTTTGTCTTGGAAGCGGCATCCGATTTCTCAGTCTGCTTTTGCTTCTTGCCCTTGTCTCCCCGGTTGAGACCCTCCCCAGGCAATTCGGAGCCTAGTTCGCCATCTGATGAGTCGCTCTCGGCAGAGCCATCCTCACGCTTGCGCTTGCGGGCGTTCTCATCCATCACGTCTTTGGCGGTCTTGGCAGATTCGGGGTCCAGCTTTGCCCGTTTGGCCTCACGGGCTTGCTCTTTCGTCTGTTTCTTCCGTTTCCATTGATCCTGCATGTGCAGACAGTCATTAGGCGAGGAATCCTCAAGGGAAAGAGGGACAGAAGGCAGGACGGCAAGATTGGGCAGAGGGGTTGATCAGAGGATATCAGAGAGCGCACGTACACTGGTATTGTCGTCGCCGTAGTAATATTTGGCGGGGATCAAGGAGAGTAAACCGTCAAATGCCTGCGCATGGCTGCGCAGTCGGTCCTGGGTTGAATTAGCAAGATGAAGGGACTCAAAGTGCCACCTCACAAACCTCGATATCATCCATCTTCCCGTTCTTAAACCCAACTGATGAACTGAAGGCGAGTCGAGGTAGCCGCTACGAAAAATTTGGGGGTGAGGGAATCTTGGCGTTCTCCGCTCGGCTCCTTCACCGCCCACGCACAACAAATTTTGGTCGCCGAGGTGGTCCGTGCTGGGCCCAAGTACAGTATGTCGTATGTACCCAGTGGAGCCAGTCGGATGGACATGAACATGGCGATATCAAAGATCTTGAAATAACGACAAGAATTTGATCAATGTTTTCGATTTCGTTGATGGCTCTTATTCTGGCATCCTATTGGCACCTCTCTCTAGCCGTCGATTCAACATGACTCATGATGACAAGTCACACGACGGACGACAGTTCACACTGTCTCTATCGAACCGCTGATCTCCTTCATTCTCCGATGCTTAACCCCGAAATTCACTGGCACTGGCGTTTAGGAAGTTGGCTTGTCTCGCTGTGATTCAACGCAGTTGAAGTTTCGCAAGCTCCATTCCCAAGGTTGATGAACAATGAGGTTCAAGACCCTCAATTCGAGGGTCGCTAACTGATGCAGTTTACTCACGACCTTTCAGCTCCTACGTGGAGATAAGCACCGCTCGCCTCCGCATACTCAGCCAACTCGATCTCCTCAATGCGCATGCGGTCTTCCTCACTCCACCCTTCACGATTGTCTTTAACCAGCCGAACGAACCCAACATCCAGGATGAGAGCAATGACGCTAATTGCTACGCCGAAGTAGAGCGCTGACCGATACCCCATGATCTGGCTTCCTGAGCGCCTAGCAGTTTGAACCTCAATTGTGGAGGCAAAGCCTAACCCCAGACTGTTGCCATACAAGTTGAGAGTGCCGATGATGGATCCAGCAATGCCCTGTTGATGCCGGCGCACGGAGTTACTGGCAATGATCTGCCCAGCGGTATACACAAAATCCGGGCAAAAAGCGAACAGAACAACAGAGGGGAAAATCTGCGCCCAGTAGCTCTGGTGAACTGGTACAGTCGCCATCAATGCGTTAGAAACCAGGATGGTGCAAGTGCCGATGGCGAGAATCCATTGCGCTGCGAGTCGAGGCACTAGCCATGCGGCCAGACATGCGGCCGCTGTGGCACAGATCACAAAAGGCGTCCAGCCTACGGCAAACTGGAGAGGGGACCATTCCCATACCTCTTGCAGCCAGAGGACTTGGTACCAGATGAGGGTCCCGACGGCCATGTAATTCAGCAGGACCACTAAGAGCACGGTGAGGAATGAAGGTGCCTTGAAGATCTCGAGCGGCATGATGGGGCAAGAAGTACACCGTTTCTCCCAGATGAGGAAGGCCCCAAAAAGCACGATGGATATGATCAAGAGAACAATCTCATAGGGTGTCTGCCAGCCAACGCTAGGGGCTTGGCTAAAGGAGAGAGGATCCGTCAGCATTCAATCCTATCGTGTGGTACGGGGCTCAGAGAGACATACTTCCACACAAAGTTGAAGAGGATCAACGAGGAGGTACCGAGAGCAGATCCAACGTAATCAATTCTCCCATGCTGATCGACTGGTGCCTCTCGCATACTTAAAAGCCAAATCGCCAGCGATGCAGCGATACCAAGACCCGATCTATATCTCGATAGTGAGCAAGGTGTTGCCATGGGACGGCAAGTCCACGATGCAGATCTTGTGACTTACATGAATACGAAAAACCATTTCCAATCCGTTTTCTCGAGGAAAGCACCGAGAAAGAGCGCACCAAAGTAACCCCCGATAGGCGCCGATGCGGCAAAAAGGCCCAGGCTGAGGTTCCTCACTCGCCCCGGCGGGTTGGTGCTCGAAATCATGGCGACGGCATTGGGCATGATGAAAGCTCCGCCGAGGCCACCCAGGGCTCTCATAGTGAGAAAGGCAAAGAATGCCTTGCCACAAAAGGCACTGGCCAGGGTTGTGATGGCAAGCCATGCGCCTCCGGCAAGGACTAGCTTCCTGTACCCGTAAACGTCCCCCAGCCGACCACTGATCAGGACGAAGGTGCCCTGTGTCAGCCTGCGTAAAGTTAGTATTGGAATAGGAACCCATCGCTGGGCCTCTCTTACCCATAACTTGCCCCAATCCAGGATGCATAGGTTGGCTTGACGCCCATCGACTGGGTTAATGTTCTAGCTCCAGCGATACCGGCAAAATTCACTGTCATCTAATGTTTTTCGTAAAATTTAAAATATTCCAAATTGCGGGAGAGGTTGAAATAGACACTCACCTGTACGAGATTTGCTAGAATGAGCAAGGTAGTAATAACAACCCGCCGGGACTGGGTAGCCTTGGCTGATGGTATCTGTTCAAAAACTGTTTGACCAGCCCTTGGGGCAGGAGAAGGTCCAGAAATTCCACTTGGGAATTCCAGAGGCATCTCTTGTATCGGGGTAGTAGGATACGAGCTCCCTGACGAACCCATGATTGCTGGACGAGATTGGGATACGGTAGCAGTCTTTGCTTCGGTACTGAGAATTCGCGTCGTTGTCATGATGCCGTCTGTTCTCCGAGGAAAGATGGTGGTCAGTCTTTAAGGCCAGCTGCTGTGCAGGGCAAAAAAGGTAAATCATTCTTGTTGACTCATGTGTAGGTGACCGCGGGAGGGGTTCCGTTGTGTATAGATCACTTAGAAATCAAAGCATGTTCAGCCTGATTTGGCAGTATGCTACAGCGGAGTTTATCCTGGGTTCTGCCGAATGTGGAAATCATACCCGCGATCACGTTGGCATTGGACTCGTTTCTGATGGGTCCTTTCATCTTTGTAAATCGCCACCAAGGCAGCTGCATCGTACTCCACATGGATACCTGAAGTGGGACCTCATGCATTGCCTCCAGGTGTGGAAGAACCTTACTATGCGATCCTTGATCGCCATCGGCTCTTGGCTGAATCGATCCGGGAAGGTTTGCCAATACGACCTTTCGTTTCAAACGATGATAGGCAAAACAACGCAGGTATGCATAGGTTTGACTAAAGAAGGCAGCATGACTTAGGAGAAGTAACTGGTAGATGTAAATATCCCCAGCTCGTTTAAAAGTTGACCAAGAACGGCAGGTAAAGGACCCGCATAGATCGAGGACCTTTCCCTCATCGGGATCCAGTGTCCCGGCTTTTCGGATTCTGACATTGTGGGGCGCCAGGATCTATCAGGGCAACATGTTTTTAAGCAAACTCGGGCAAGGACTATGAGTTCGAGTGAAGCACTTCGGACTCGACGCGTGTATCAATCATGCAGGTGGTCACCTTTATTTGTATTCGTCGTGGAGTCAGGGAGTTCTCACGATTAGAGTAAAATGCCATAAATTATACACTTATTCAACTTATTCGTAAAGCCGTACACCATGCATGCTGAGACCCAAGTAGAAAGGAAAGTCGTTGTCCCGTAACAAGCCGGGCCTCACTATTAAGTGACATCCTCAGGTCCAAACAGAAAACTGTTACAGTCCAGATTAAGATCCTTGAAAAACTCATCAAAGCAGATCCCAGCGGTAGCTTCCTCCAGCTTTGAACCTTGGGCATTATTGAGAACAGACTTCCGTGACGCCAGGATCCGTTCCGACAGCGTTTCGAAAGTTGTGATGCACTGTGGGACAAATTGGCTCAATTTCTCGTGCTCGCGGAGAGCAGTCAACATTCTGTGCCACGATTTTGACGCCGACTCGGTGAACAGGTCGCCCAGTATAGCGGCAAGGAAGATGGTCCCTACCATATGCAGGTAGTAGACGCGGTACCACCACGGTAGAACCCCTATCGACTCATTTGGCTCAAGGGAATCGAAGATCAAGGTCACAATTTTCTCAGCCGTTTCAACACTCATTGCGGCACATTCTTTCATAAGGCGGTCGCTCAGATCTGGAGGTTCGGTCGATACTTGGGCTTGATTGGAGAGGTAGCTTCCGAGCATCGGCCGGTACAGGAACATTCGAGCACCAAGAAGACTGTTTATCGCATTAGTGAAGTCAGAAAAAAAAAGACTGGAAATATGGGCGGTAAGATAGTCAGCATCTCACAGCACCGACTGTTTTTACGTACCGAGCATGCAAGAAAAATGCCCTTCCTCGAGCAATCCGATCAGGAATACTTCGCAGTCTCTCGAATTGCCAGTCGAGAGGAAGGCTATGTTCCCATTTCTTGAGGCAAGTGTCCAGTCTGACGGCCACGGTGTGATATTCGCCCTGCGGATAGAACGGTGGCAGCCCTAATTCCGAGGCCACCTTATTCCGTGTTTGTACTTGGGCCAGTTGAATTTGATTACTGATCTCATGAAGCTCGATGCCACGGACAGCATATTCGAAGTCAGCAGCCAACTCGTCATTTTTATCATCCGAATAGCTTGGTGTGGGCATGTCCGGGATAGGAATGATAGAGGGCACTGAGGTCCTTCCAAGAGACCAAGATACACATCTAAAGCGAAGTTAAGCGCACTGCGGAGGGCAATCTGGGTTTATCTTCGGCTAATAGCTTACCTGTCAATGCCAACACAGCTTGCCCAGACCTTTTGCCTTAACTCCTTCTCATGTCTTTCAGTGTCTGAGTTCGAAGTTGAAGATAGATTAGGAGGTGGGATATTCTGGCATATTCGTACTGCCAAGCCGGCGGTCATCCAAGTCTTGTGCTGATGAGAAGTGCAATGGAGGTATCGATTCATCAGCAATAGGCATTGCACCATTTCAATTGTGGCGGGCCCCCAAAGAACTTTTTCCTGGGGCAACACCACCCAGGCCCGTTGAAAATAGAGGTTTGCTTCTGCCTCCCGCTGCTTCACGGAGTTTGATTCTTGTCTCTGCACGGCTAAAGCAAAGACCATATTGAGTGTAGAAAGCCGGACTGCATTCTCTTCTCGCAGCAAGGCACAGGGTTTGACCCATGTAGCCTTGTAGTCACTGTGAAACTTCTCCTTATCCAGGATTGGCTCGATCGAATCGATGTAATTCCAGTAAAAGCTGACCAGTTCATTGGCCCGGCTGTGAGGAGGCAAATGGGCGATGAAATCATGGGTTTTTGTGGGAGTATCCAAGTCAAGTTCGCCAAATAGAGGGGCGTTCACAAGGGGGACCAGGCGTGATATCGCAGGAGGTGTGGGACTTTCTTTCTCATCATTCGCGGGTACCACATCGGCAACCTTGCCGCTGAACTGGCAATTGGGGGTATAGTAAGTCCCGTATGAGTCGAGACATCGCTTTTGCTTTTCGCAAACGGGGTCTGAGTGCAGCCCCAGCTCGAGCGGCGATGAAGACTTCTTCAGGCAGTCGAGTTTGAGTACCTTGGGTTCAGCCTCGCTCGATGGAGAGCGGGTTTGTTCCACGGGACCGTCTGGCAACTTGCGTTTGGTTCCTTGGGCAACAGAGAGGGACTTTCTGCTGTACGCACAATTTTCGCCTTTTTCGAGGCATCGAGAGCATGCTGCTCACAAGATTTAGCATCCGCTGCATCAGATGGTGGATGACCTCGGAGAGCATGGGTTCAGACTGGGAGGGGAGCATGGTATATACCAGGTCGACCACCGTCGCATTTCACCTTTTTCGATCGGCAAACTTGACACGCGTTGGCAATCCGCAGTCGCTCCTTGCGTAGCCATATGCTGCATTGTTGAGCCGACTGGTTGTCGACTTGATAGACTGGTGCCATCATTGCTGGTGCCATCATTGCCGGTGCCATCATCGCTGGTGCCATCGTGGATGAGTTGTGACCAGGGGCCCTGTTGACTTCAATGTTGGCTGGGAAGTTGAAAGAGGGAGAGGCTTCACCTGCATGAAGTCACAGCCAATTTACAAACAAAGAAATACACTTCGCGAAAGCGGGGGGAACAGATGACCAATCAAGACGATCAGATGACTGGTCTCGCACCACTCTGCGTTTCCACCCTGGGAAGCGTTAATGATTGGCCAACCCGTGCATTTTTTTGATTCGGGGGAAGCCAATCAGCATGCGTACCCTCCTTCCACTTGGCCAGCTCTGAGTCGATGACGGGAACTGTTACTGGGGGAGTACGAAAATAGTCCCTAAGGTCACGATTTCTTTCCTCTGGGCGTTGCTATTATCTAACAATTGGTGTTGATCTCTCGGATACGCAGGGAAAGAAAATATTCGGACTCGACTTATGCAAAGTAGGGAAGATCTTGACCCTCGAACGCTCGAAAGGGTAGCACAGAAGCTCGGTAAATGTCTGATAACACGAACCAAAAAAAAAAATCCAGCCTAATGCTGCTCGAACGTCCAAAGCTGGTGCATTGGATCCGGCTCCTGGGCCTCTCGGACTTCATCCACTTTGACAAATGGAGCGGGGAGCCCCTCCACGCTCTTGAGACATGGCGCCAGCTTATCGCCGTGATTGTTTCGAGGACGGTATGCTGCGATTTCCTTGAGCCGATAGATAAGTGACTGGTGAAGCCTCGCATCGCGAGGAATATCGCGGTACGATCCATTGTTGAGCGGGAACCGGACTTGGGTCCACTTGTCATGCACAATCTCCCATCGGGTGATAAATGGAAAGATTTCTGAGGAGGGATTCGGCGTCAGAATGGGTCACTAGCATATCATAAGGGGGGCGGCGTGGATCTCTTACCGAGAACTTTCCAAAGCAGGACCTTGAAGAAGCTGGAGCAATTGCCGAAAACCAATGTGTCGTGGATGACTCCTCTCAGAGCTTGGTTCTGGCTCTGTTCGCGAGCAAAGGCTTTCTTGTAACCCTCTTTGCTCTTGGACCACTTGACACCGGCCTGTTCATCAAGGCTTGCAACATACTCGAGCTCTCGAATCATCCACGACAGCGCCACGTCGCTCATCTGAAAGGCGTCCGTGCGAACGTCCTTGCTGGCACCATGAGGCTTCAACGAAGTCCAGAATCGCTTGAAGGATATCCACACCCCCTTGTCCTCGGGTTTATTTTGGCGGTTAACATTGTGGAGTGCAGGCCAACCGCCGCCAACATCACCATGGCATCCCGGGAACCAAACTTCCTCGACATCCTCACTGGGATCGGGAGTGTCTTGAGAAAGCAACGCTGGTTTAAACTTGACCCGCCGCTCGTCGGCAGCCACCGCGTGTCTCACAAAACGCGCCGTCCCGGCAATGCTGACCGGCATGGGCGGAACACGCTCTAAGACGGCGACGGAGTTCACGCAATCCCAGATACCGAGGAAGTAAACCTTGACATTGGCCTCGGCGTATTTATCGCCGGTCTTGACGGGCTCTTTTCGACAAAAGGTGTTGCTAAAGGCAATGATCTCGTTGCGGGCTGACTCGAAAGTGTCGCCGTGATACTCGTCTTGCCCATCCTCGCCTAGCAAGGGCTGCCTGTCTCCCGTGGGCTCTGGTCCCGTCTGACTGGTATCGGCATTTTGGAAGTCCTCGACTTCTCCCGCGAGATAACGCTGGTACAGACGGTATGCAAATGGAACCATTTCTTCATTGCCTCTGCAGAGCAATCCAACCGTGTGGACCATTCGCGCCAGGAATTTGGCAGTGAATGCACCTCGGCTGAAGCCGAACATGTAGATCTTGTCTCCCTGGAAGTGACACGGCAAGTCAGCAGATATTCGTGGAACTAGCGTTGAATTTCCGAGGTCGTACCGCCTCATAGTAGCGCATCAAAAACCGATAGCCAGCCATGACATGAGCATCGAACGTGGTGCCGACTCCTTGATCAATGGTTTGAGAAATACTACTTCGCACCTGTCCAAACCATGACTTGTTGACAGACGTTTCATTGATATCGTATGTACCGAGGCCAGCTAGGGCTTGTTAGCGCGAACTTTCCAAGTGAGGTTATACCCAAGCGTCTTACTTTGATAGTAATGATACTGCTTCGGATGATGACGATCCAACTTGTTCAAAATCTTGACAACGTTGGTGTCGGCACTCGACCCGCTGAACTTGTTTCCTGTACCATCGAAGCAAAGGATGAGCTTGTTCGGCTCTTTGACGGACTCAGTCCCACGAACAGCCATTTTGCTCAGCTTGAAGAAAGAAATTCGGCCACAAAGGAAGTGTCAGCAGGGAGCCCTCGACATAGAACTTTGATGACTGTCGAGAATCAAAGTAAACGGGGGGTCTTGAGCTGAATTTCTAGTTCCTCGCACATGTCCGTGCCCCTGTTCTTGAGAGACGAGACAGTCCGAGCGGGTTGGTTGAATAATTCGTTGGCAACTTTCAGCTGGCTCTTCGAGCTCGTAGCAAAGGTCGTCGACGAGTAGGAGATACCCGCTCGACAAACTAGACAATTGGAACAGGGCATGCGTCGCGCACTAGTAGAGGGGCGACGGCCACCCCGTGCGTGTCGTGCCTTGCGAACTATGAGAATCGGCACCATTTGCTTATTTCCTGCGGTTATATTCGCCCTCGTTGTCGCTCAGCTGAGGGGGGTCGGCAATTTTCGCCTGGGGTAGAAAAGCCATGACCCCTGCTCAGGCTAGATCCCGCCAAGTTGCCCCTGTCCATACACAACATCCCGATCGGCAAATCTTGCAAATACTGATCGTCGAACCAGAATCAACGACTAGATGTTAGGTAAGATGGGATCGCTCCCTGAGAGATGGTTCGAAGGAAGCCTCAAGTCACGTAAATTGTCATCCGATCTTAGTTGCTGAACTATGTAAGTCCATTGAACATGAAATACCTGGAAACAAACTAAAACAGATAATCCGCGATCACTCGTGACAATTTCACGATGAGATCTCCTCCGCACAGCTCAGCTCTCAAGAGAACAGTGTATCGCAGTCCAGGTCTTAGGGTTAAACTTCGAGTCTTTCATATTCTGGCAGCCCTTCTTCCCCCAAGAATGCACCTGCCCGTAACCATCGGACTTGCATGTATCATTGTCGGATACCGCGCAGCTACCGCTCTCCACGTTCCAAGACTGAGGTGATTTCAAGGAGCTCTCATTGCATGGTTTTCCACTCTCCGTTCCCGTCTTCTGGGAACCATCGACACGTTGGTTTATCCGTGTAGATTGAGACACTCGTTGGTAACGTGTTCGTTATAGCCCTGCACGATGTAGTGGGTTCCTTTGCAATCCGCTTCGCTGTAGATGCGGATCGACCATGGATTCACGATGGGACTGGAGGTGGCGCCTGTGGTCTTCGTTTTGGAATGAGTCGTCTCTGTTGAATGGGTGGTAGTCGGGGGCTTCACATGTATAGTGGTGGTCGAGTAGATGGTATGCACAGTCGGATGTGAGTGGAGGAAGGTGAATGCACCGTCGTAGAATGAGAGGGTTTCGTGGTGGACTGAGATTGACTCGTAGTATGTTCTGTACTTGTAGACGCAGATGACGTGCAATATTGGGGCGTACTACCGCATTGGCCATATGAGGAATACTACACACTGTAATCAGTCATAATCAAGCATCAAGAGTCATGCTATGACTTACACATTCATTCAGCGGGCATGGATTGAGAGACTTGCGATCGGCCCAGTTACTCGGACGCTGTGCCCCAGGTACTCGAGGCCCACAGACGGCACCTGCAAGAACAGCTGGCATGGGAGGTTAATACAAGACTCCCCGGCTGCAACATGCTGCATCCAGACCAGCCCCAAGTCTGAGAATTGAAGCTCTCAAGCTCGGCCACACTGATACCATATTTGGGCGCAATTTGGTCACAGACATCGCCTTATTTGATGGTGTAAGTGCTACAGACACCTTGGTTGCTTGGCTGAGCAGATCCGCTGGCACCGTTTTGCGAGGAACAAAAAACGGTGTTTCCGGGTAGCAGAGTTGAGCAAAGAGAAGGCTGGGGGTTGGAGAGAGTAAATTGGCTTGCGGTGATACCGCATTTCGCAGCCAAGCTTCCACAACTGTCTCCAGAAACAATGACAATAGAGGAGCAGGTGGTGTCACGGGGTTCAATCTTGGAAGACTACGAGTGGCAGAGACAAATCAGTAATCGATATAGGAAGAAATGAAATCATAAGTAGACTCACGTTGTGACGAGCCGTGGGCGACGCATCTGCCATGGAGACCAGGAGCAGAGCGCACAGAGCGTAATATAATATTAGGCAAGAGTGGGCCATGTTGCGTGGCTACCAAGATGCATGTTCGTCTGAGATTCGAGAGTAATTAACTTGGACGAAAAGCCAATAATCAAGTCAGGATCTTAGAGCAGTGTCGCAAGATCGGACACATTTGAACGATCTACTCTTTGCCTGGAGAAGACAAGCTCTTCGGGCAGCCAATCGTTAATTCTCCCGCCTGGTATCCCCGGAGCCTCTTCAAAGACTTCATCCTTTTCCCCAACTAACATCAAGCCAACTGCGACTCCAGATAGCCAAGCTAGGACCATGCCCTCTCCATGAAAGCCTGCTGAGATCCATTCTGCCGGCTGTTTTGCATCATCGCTGTGACACGTAGTTGGGGCTCTTCGCTGGGTGATTTTATGGTCCAGGATACCGACGTAAGGCAATAGGTCCGCCGTGAATCCCATACAGCCAGTCCAGGCCATTTTCACCCTGGCGCCGTTATCAGCCCCCCAATTGTGCGCCCCGAAGATTGTGGGTAGGAGACCATTTAGATACGCGCAGATGGCATAGCTGCTCCGGTCATCCCGCCAAATACCGAACTCATCCATGCCTTTTTCTGGAGATTGAACCACACCACCGCCTGCCATAAGTTCACCGGTTCCTGGAAGTTGAGTAACATAGTCGAACCCGCGCTTGTGGATGAAGCTCCATGACCTAGCACCACCAAGCTTGGGAAATAGAGTTCCGGGCTCTTGCGCTGTCATGTGCCCTCTCACGGGGAAGATTTTGCCCGTCAATCCAGGAATAAGGTTCGCCGCGAATGCGTCAGTTGCATGGATGATATGGGCTGCAGTTATCTCTCCCCGGGGGGTATGAACAGTGAATGGTTTCTTGGGGTCATCTGCATTGACTTGGATATCAGTTGCAGGGGTGTTAGTCTCGACTGACAATGTAGCGCTGTATGTCGAGAGGAGAGACGCATAAAGGGCTGTAACGAAGCGATATGGCCAAAGCGCTCCAGCCTTGTAAGTTATGATGCCATAGCAGTACTGGGGGTCGATTCGAAGTTCCTATGCTATTTAGTAAGGTACCAAATAGAGGAAGAAAGTATGAAGCTCACTTCACACGCTTCTGTGCCGTCATGAACTACGATGCCTTCAGCCAGATCAGGAGCATCTTGTCTCAGCTCCTGCACCATTGTCTTCGCTTCGTTCCACATCTTTCCGTCGGTAAAAGTATCCACCGTCTGAACTTCTCGAGCCTCGCTAACTTTCAGTTGCTCATTCTGTTGCACGAGATCAAGGATAACGGCCAAATGTCGACGCTGAAAACTGAGTAATTTCTTCGCCCGCTCCACTCCAAATCTTGCTTTGAGCCCTGCATATTCCACATATGGCGAACACTTGATATGGCCGCCATTTCTTCCGGTTGCGCCACTGCAAAGACTTCGCGCTTCTAAAACGACAATTCTTGGAGAGTCCCCACGATTATGCGCCTGGTTAAGAATTGTGTATACCACACTTGCGCCGGAGATGCCGGAGCCAATGACGACAATATCAGCCGTAGTGGGCAAAACAGGAGACTGGGCGTCAACTAAGCTAGGAAATGGCGGTTCTTCTTGCCAATAGGATTTGGATGGCTTTGGCCCGGGAGGCGTCACGTTCGAGACGCGAGCGAGGAGCGAGTCAAAAGCGCGTCTTGTTTGGCAGAGCTCAGAGATGACAGCTTTCAAGTCGAAATAGACCCGGAAGATGCTAGAGACAATAGTCCCCATCGTATTGTAGAACCAAGGGCTGGTTCGGTTGAATCCGGTCGTAGGTTAAGAAGATAAGATCTGTCTCGTTTACACGAGGAAGTCGTATCTTTCATACATTACGACTGGTTACGGCCCCCACCACTTGGCGACGCGTCGCACATGCAGGAGGCACGAGCAGCACGACTGACGAGGTGTTGGTAATCGCTGCGGTTCCAAGCAGCGGGTTCCTGTGGAATGGCTGGAGCAATCGACGGCTCGCCATTGTGCACGTGACCACTTCCCGACTCACGAGTCACGACAAATTCTGGAGCCCTCTTCCCCGTAGTGCGAGCCTCTTTACGTATCCGCTTGCTACCTTGCGTCTATCTAATAGCAAAGTGATAGTCGACGCTCTTTCTGAAGTCGGCCACAATGCTGAAGAGATTAGGGAAATCGATGTCGATGCTTAATTTTTTCCCAACCAGAGTAGCCCAAGTAGCGCCGCTGCATAAGCTACCTAATGTCAGTCAGTTTGTACGTTCTCTTCGGACACTGGGAGCAGATCTTACTGGGAAGTTTAGAAGAAGCATCGCGCGGCGGTCACAGAAGACTAGCCATAAGCGCTGCCGAGCCGTACCTCTAAGCTGAATACGCCTTGGAAATATAAAGCTCTCGCAGACTTCGATAGATCGTGTGCAGATATAGATGCAGGATCCAATATATTAGATCTGCAAGTCTCGCCCCTCGCCCAACTTTACCAATACCTCGAGCAATTGAACTGCCGGAGGGTTATCGACATGACCCGCGCACGCTTCCGAAAAGTCGCTTTTCATCGACTAAAGGAAAGATTGCCCTCAATCCAGAAGGTACTATATAGCCAAGACCCATTCATTCATCAGTGAAATTCGGAAGTAGTGGCCTATCGGCCTGATCTTCAAGGCAGCAAAACATTCCTAAGAAAAAGCAACGACGCTCGGCCGAACCCGATCCGATTTAATACCGAATATGATCGTCTCAAAATTCAGAGGTGCGCATCACTGCGTACATCTCCAATATGCTGCAGTTGTTGGGGGTGTGTGATAGCGAATGAAACTGATGGATCCATATTGCCAATGTTTGTCCTGCTTTGCCAATGACCAGTAACTACTAACCGGGCCCTCTGATTGCGGGCCCCACTTGTCGCACAAGGTGAGGCGATGCACGCGAGTCCCGCCGCCGTATTTTGCCCAATGCTACAGTTCACATGTGCGTGAATTGTTCGTCATCCCTGGTATCTGTGGGTTTCAGGTTGCGTTAAAGGAAGAAAAATGAGAGAACGAGGATTATTTCCTGTAGTCGGGCTGAATGCCTCCTTAGATGTTGAATAAGAAAAGGGCCCGGGGACTAGGCCAGATGGAGAGAGCTAAATGTTGAGCTTAACAAAGAAAAATCGACAACCATAGTTACCTTTAGGAGGTGATATATGACATATCTTCAACGAAACCCAGATGAACCATTGAGGATCTAGATTCCACTTGGAACTGTCAAACAATCTGACACTAGCCAGTGGCCACAGACCCGAGACCCGACAACCGGGGATCTCGGGATCTCGCACATTTAGCACGACTATCACCCCCTGGCGCAGTCCCGCAACGGTTGAACCTCGTCTCATCCCAAACAGGCAAGTCTTGGTGCGCATCTCGCACCGACCATTGGCCGAAGGACGATTCCCGGGGAAAGCGGGGAAAGGCGGGCGATGGGGACCTCGTCGACCTAGCCTCCTCCTCCGATTTCCCTCCCTAAGTCCCCTCAGCTAATTCAACTAAACTCACAACTTAACCCACACTCCCTGTCGCCCACACTAAGTAGTAAGGTACCACCTGCTACTTCACTCCGATCTTCCCCCCCCCTCCCCCAGCTCAGCCAGCCCTCTACTTGAACTGCTGGGCTCGCTCCAAACCCCCCGATCCCCCCCCTGGTCGGCCTGCCGCTGCCTTGGGCCGGCCTCTACTCTCCTCCTAGAGACCATGGTTCTGAAGGCATGCGACCGGTGCTACGCCAGCAAGGAAAAGTGCGCATTTACCGGCAATGATCAGCAGTGCTCCAGATGCCGGCGCCTCAAGATCGCATGCTCGACCTCCAGGCGCAACAGGCGCATAGGGCGCCGACCAGCCGCGAAAGCCTTTCCTCATGGGGAGATGCAGGTCTGGAGCGTCGATTCAGACCAGCAGATCGGGACAAGGCCGCAGCCGCAAAAACGGAGCTCGACATCCACTGAAGGCTCGTCATCGGCATCCTCGTCACTCGCGCGCCGGTCTATATCAATATCACCGTCTACAACCGACTCGGTGGAAGAAGTAAAGACCCCTCCAACTCGCAACACGCTGGTCTTGGCACCCCCAGAGAGGCTGCTGGCAGCTTCCACCACGCTCAAAACGGCCTCCGACGCCTTTCGCACAGTAATGGACCCTGAGCAGTTCTCAGTGATACATATGCCCTTCATGCTGGGTCCGAGCTTCGTGCCCGAGTCTCAAAAGACTGTCTATACCATCTTGTGCCTCTCTGCGCCCACTCTAACGGAGGGTTATTTGGCATTCCTGGGCATGATGACCCGGTATCAAAGATCCCTCGTTCTGCGCCAGCAGGAGCCAGATATGTTAAAGGCGGCCAAGGGGCTGCAACGCTTGCGGGACGTAAAAATCACCCAAGACTATGATGCCGCCTGTGCACTCTTTCTGGGTCAAACGATGTACGTGTTCAATGTACTTACCGCGCCCGACTCGTCCACGGCCCATTCGATCGTACGGAGTGCCCTCATGTCGACGAAAGCTTGGCTTCCACGATTGGTCCATTTTCCGATCATGGACACCATCATCATGACCCCGATGTTGGTCGACACG
Source organism: Penicillium simplicissimum (assembly GCA_024706585.1). Classification (NCBI taxonomy): domain Eukaryota; kingdom Fungi; phylum Ascomycota; class Eurotiomycetes; order Eurotiales; family Aspergillaceae; genus Penicillium; species Penicillium simplicissimum. Next base: position 2,159,474 of record JAMZTW010000061.1, read on the forward strand.
GTCGAGTGTCTAGTCAGGCGAGAGGTTCCGATCATCCGCATGCCCAGCACGGAACGCATCATCGTTGATCGGTATGCGGGTGTGTGCGCCACTCTCCTGCCGCTGCTGTATGATCTTTGCGCGTGTAGTCATAACATGAGGACGGGTGTTCTGGGTCCTGGGGAATCTCCCTCGGGGATGTATGAGCAACTGGCCGATATCGAGCGAGTGATTCTTGACTGGAAGCCGCCCAACAACCCCGAGATCCTCCTCAAGCATGGCCAGTACGAGGTGTTGGCCATGATGACACAGGCCAACGCCTACCGCCTGGCCGCCTTGTTAATTATTCACCGTCTTCGATACCCGCTCGGGGTGGAAGATGAAACGGCACGAGACCTTGCGAATGGTATCTTTGCGATTATCTCGCATTTTGCGGACTCGGCCGCCCAGGAAACGTCAGCTTTACCAGTGGTTTTCCCGTTGACCATGGCAATGATTGAGATTGAAGGACCGGGCGAGGAACTGTGGGAACGATTGTCGCTGTTTGCCGTTCAGAGCATGAGTGCGACACGACTGCGAGGTTTCATCAAGCAGGTCCGCGCATGTAGGCAGACTGGATATGAAGGTCTTTGGTTTGATTTGGTTGATACACAGCTTCACGTTGCGATGCCCCCATAGCGCCCGCATTCTGTATTGGTAGCACGCTTGCAATTTTAGGTATTTTTGTGTCAATAACCACCTATGTTAGTGAGAGGAGACTGAGCATCACCGTGAGGTATGCAGAATGACGATTCACGATAGGTTGCGAGGGAGAGGTTGGCGCCACTCTCGTCACCGTCTGCGTTCCTGGTCTTGGTGAAGACAGCCCGAGCGTAGCATCAGCCCGTGCGAAAAGCAAAATTGAGAGGTAAAGAAACTTCTGTGTCATCATTTGACAGGCACTCCGGTCGCTGCTTCCTCTCCCAAGCTGCAGTGGTTGAAGGGTGACCCGCGGAGGGAATATGTAGACTTCCAGGGGCGCAGGGCGCACAAGAGAGCTCTATATACTCCGTACGCTATCCGGAGAAGATCCCCGAAAGAAGGACGGAGCACGGAGTACGGAATCTCTCTCCTGTAACTAGAAAATTGGATCCGGCGGTGTTACTTGATAAGTAATACCACGCATGGGGCGACCCTGGGCCCGAGCCTCTTGAGGTGTGTTGTGTTCTGACAGTTTCACCGATTTACCCCACCAGGCCCAAACCTTTTGCCTCGATGCGATTAAGTTGACCATCCACAGCGCGTGCAGCCCAGTCTGCATAGCGTATCCATACTATCCAGCTCCCCATTGAGTCTATCGACTCAATAGACCAGCGAGCCAACGCTCCAGAATCCCTGTGTTTGCCATTTGGTGAGCGCCACGCGTGCGGGTGCGGCCAGAAATGGTAAGAAGACTCCGGGTGACAGTTGGAACTTGGGCAGGATCCTCCGCTAACTCGCTAGTCAACTGAAGCCAAAAGGGCTTTCCGAGTCCCGAGTCCCAAGCCCTCAACCTCCTCCACCACGACGGCGCCTAACCCGATCGAGCAGAAACTGTCCGGATTACGTCGTGGGTGCTGCTATCACGTCCAGCCTGGTATTCGTGCATGTTGGAGTCTATTGAGTAATAACCCCCCGACTGCTGGGGGTGAGTTCACGATGATTGCAGTCTGGACTGTAGGATTCAATCGCCATGGCTGATTTTGGAACCATTCTCTCATGACGAGATAGCCCACCTGATCCCCTGGAACTTTGCGGGGCCCCGGACTATATAGTGAATCTGTTTCCCTGACCTGGTTTCGGTACACTTGGTCCAATTCAACTTTGGACAATATTGTCCTTGCAAACTTCTATAACTTTCTGACCTCGCGAATGGAGTCACTCTTAACATTCACCCCTCCCAAGTAACCCTTGCTGAATCAGGCCAAGATGTCTACCACCACCAGACGCCCATCCATGTTCCTCTCTGGAAGAGCCCAAAAAGCCTGCCAGTCGTGTCAGATCGCCAAAGTACGCTGCAACGCAGCTGCAGGATCCCCTTGCCAGAACTGTATCCGAAAAGGCATCGAATGTGTAGTAAATAGGAGAAATCGACAAAAGTAGGTTCTCCTGCTGCTGCTGCTGCTCCTCTACTGAGCTAGTCAACGACTTACATGGATCAGACGCACCGTCACCTCGCCCACCATCTCAAAGCGTTCACCATCAATGAAAAGCGACCAATCGTCATCTCCTTCATGCACTTGGTCCAATACTAGGGTATCAGAGAACCCTCCTTTCATGAGTTTCAACGAAGAGGATTTCTGGAATACATTCACCAACCTGGACTCTTTCGCGCCCTGCACACCAAACGGGTTCAGTCCCCTCGCACTCCTTCCCGGATTCATCAACCCACTGCCTCCGACAATGAGCCGGGGAACGATCGAGAGTCTTCGGGTCAATGGAGTCTTGTCTCTCCCGAGTATTCGGCTGCAGAGTGCTCTCTTGCAAACCTTCGTGGAGAGCGTGTTGCCCTCCATGCCCATTCTGGAGTGGCAGCAGTTTCTGAATGCGATTCGCGATGGAAATGGTGCTGATGGAACCGTGAGCTTGCTTCTCTATCTGGCTGTGATGTTTTCAGCGACTACTTTCGTGGAACTGGAACATCTCCTTGAAGCGGGGTATTCGAGCAGGAAGGAGGCTCATGAAGCGTTTTTCCAGAGAACCAAGGTCAGTCCCGGCTGGACAGGAGAACTTCATTGGAACTATGCTAATCCCCGAGCAGCTCCTGTATAAAGCAAACTACGAGTCGGATCCTCTGACTACGGTCCAGTCATTGCTTTTGATGACTTACAGATTGGACACGGCGGATGGCCAGGACAGTCGTCACTGGATCAAAGCTGCACTCACCGTCGCGCGGTCGATCGGCCTTTTCCAAGAGGCTTCAATGACCGTGAACTTCCAATACAGCCCCAAACTATGGAAACGCATCGCCTGGGCATGTTACATGACAGACTGCGTCATCGCACTACGACTTAGATGTCGCGCCGCCATCGAACGAGCCGAGTTCTGTCATCCACTCCTCGCAGAAGAAGACTTCGAGCTCTACCCTCTCCCATTGGAAAACCAAATTCTATCCCCTGAATGCACGATAGTCAGAAACGTCAAAGCCCAGCGAGACCTAGCCCATGTCTGCATCTCCACAGCCCGCCTCTGCACCTGCATCAGCAACGTCCTCGATCTCCAAGGCAAACAAACCACTCACACAGCCGTCTCCCCTAACTCCCCCTCCGCCAACACCTGCGACGACTACACCAGCCGCACCTGCTCCTCGGAAATGGAACTCGCCGACTGGGCAAACACTTTGCCCCCACCCTGCCAAGCGTGCCCCCTCGAACCGCACGCCATCGACGAAGAACCCACCGTCATCCTCCAGCGCAACATCCTCCATATGATCTTCTACACCACCATCGCCGTCTTCCACCAATCCCAGCCCTTCCCCTCATCAAAATCCTGCGTCCAGCTCGCCGCAAACCAAATATCCCGCATCACGTCAGAACTATATCAACGGAACCTGCAGCATAGACTTCCCGTCGTCGGCGTCACGGCTATCCTGGTCGCTTTGATCATCCACGTTGCCGAGATGAAAACGCCGCCTTCGGATGAGCGGGATGAGGCGATAATCAATTTCCGGCTTTGTCTTGATGTGATGAGTAGTCTGCGCGAGTTGTACTGGGAGGCTAATACGGCGACGGCGTGGGCGTTGAGTGTTATTCAAAAAGCTGCGTTTACCCAAAATCCGGCCGCTAGCTCTGGATCTGGCTCTGGCTCTGGCTCTGCGCTTGATTGTCGTTTTCGAGAACGGTCTTCTTCGAGTGATATTAGTTTGACGGAGACGCTTGTTGCGGCGGTGCCGGCTATGAGTGTATCAACGGCGGATCTATAGCGGGCTTGGCCAAAAGTAACTTAATTATAATGAAGAGCTACTACTGCTTTATGACCGAACACTCATTGATATTCGATTTAAGGAAACATGAACTGTAAAGGATAGGGGCATGCAGTTGTGGTTTAAAGTCTGACGCCAGGGGCCACAGAAACGGCCAAACCCGAGATGCTTTCAACTCGTCTCTTTTCAAATGGGGTTTCAAGCATTTTGCAAATTGTCTTTCTTGACAAATCGATGCATCATCTTTAGGCAAAAGATGGTAGAAAGCTGGCTGGAAATGCTGCCAAGGTTTCAAGCTTCCAGATACAGGGGGCGTCAGTTCGTAGTTGCGGCGCTGAACAGCATACTGCGGCTTCGCCAGCCAACCCCAGCATTTCTTTCGCAGCTTCTTGACCATGTCCGCAATCCTGGCATCTGGGTTCGAGAGATCCAGGATGAGATCTGGTCTTTTCTTGGGTGTGGGTGTGCGTTTGCGTTTGGAACCGGTTGTGTTGGCCTCATTGGTGATCTCATTCATGGCTTCGTTCTACGAGGACTCGGAGTCAGAACTGTCTGAGTTGCTGCTCTTGGGCGCCATCATGGGTAGTGAGTGAGTCAGTGTCGGAGGGTGCTTGTGTCGGGCTGGACATCAGGCGAAGGTAAGGAGGAGAAATGAGAAATGAGAAATGTGGGTGTAGGTGAAGTGGACTTGAGAAGTAAAGCGAAAGATACTAGCAATGCACGATGAGCAGTAGGATGAGGCTGCTTGAATGAGAAGTGAAGATGAGTGGAAGAAGGATGAAGGGAAAAGAAAAAGATTCGCAAAGCGGGAGGTTAGTATAGAATTCGTGAATCATAAATGATCATAGCATAATTTCAAGCAGCATACGTTACGAAGATCGGTGAATACAAAACCTCTTCTCAGCCGCGACATACCTCTTCTTCTACGAGGCCGGCGTCAGTGCAACCCTCGTCCCATTAAAACTCGCCAACGTCAACGTCAACGCCTCCTCAAACGGCCGATTATCCCTACTCTCAATCGCCTCGAACTCCTGCATAATCCGCACAATACAATATCCCGCCTCCGTCAGAGCAAACTGCTGTCCAATGCAGATCCGCGGGCCCCCGTTGAACGGGATATAAGCCCACCCCGGCTTGAGTTTCTCCCATCTCTCGGGCCGATACTCGTCCGCGTCGGGCCCGAAGATGTCCTGTCGACGGTGCATGGTGTATACGCTGTACATTACTTCCTGGCCTTTGGGGATGAAGATGGGATCTTTGCCGTCGGGGCCTCCTCCGACGGGGAGGTGGGTGTCTTTGTTGGCCATGCGGACGTTGATGGGGACGACAGGGTAGAGACGTAGAGCTTTATTTTTTTATTAGAGTGATATGTGAGAAGTGGGGAATGGTTAGTTTGGGGATGCGGGGGGGCATACATACTTTCGTTCATAACCCAGGTTAGATAAGAGATAGACTTGAGATCTTGAAACGACGGCTTGCGGCCGTCGAGTTTGAGAACCTCCTGTCGCAGCTTGTTCCAAATATCGGGTCGCCTGGCCATCACGAAAAACGTGATACTGAGGAGACTGGCTGTCGTGTCACGACCCGCCAGTAGGATATTCAGGAGCTGGTCAGTGAGTTCGGTTTTGTTGAGTGTTCGCTTGGACAGCTCGTATAAGAACACGTATTGCTGATCGAGTTCATGAGGCTTTTGCGAGCCGTTATCCAGAGCAAGTCGATAGTCAATCGCCTTTTGGACAAAGCGGTCGACGTAGGCTCGGGCGTTGGCTACTGCTTTAGAAAATTCTTTGTCGTAGTGTAAGCCCATCAGGGATCCTAGTCGACTGCGGAGAGCCAGTCCCTCCTGGGACTTATTAAAGTCTTTAGCGAAGGAAGACGCTGAGAGTGGAACTGCGTCCTTGAGAGAATGGACCGACTCCCCAAAAAGAAACTCCGTTGCTGAATCTAAAGTCTGGGAATCATCAGTGGGAGAAGACCAAAAGACAAAGGGAGCTACATACCATCCGGAAGAAAAGATCCTGCAAATCGACAGTCGCTCTATCCCGCGGGATCCTCTCAATTAAAGCCTTGACATGCGTCTCATAGACATTAATATCAGTGATCTGGTTACGACTGAAATTCGGCCGTATTAGAGCCCGCGAATGCTCCCATTTACTACCATCAGTAGAGAAGATGCCATATCCCAGGAGAGGACGCATCGCTCTATTCCGGTAATCCCCCAGCTCAAAGTCTTTGAACTTGAGGGCCAGCACGGTCTGCACATTCTTGGGTTCGACGGTGAATATGACTTGACGGCCGATCATTTTGGCTTTGAAAGTCACGCCGTAAGCGCGATGCCAGCCGCGGACATGCTCGAGGAAGCGGTTTGCTTTTGCTGCTGCGAGCATTTCTGTTACCATTCCCAGGCCGAAGGGGCCGTGGGAGACGGTGTGGATTGGTGGCTTACAGCCATTCTCGCGTGAGTAGCGCCAACCTAAACTGTCTTAGATCATCTGCATACCAGCGAGCCTTCCATGAACCTGACTTGACTTACCCTGGAGGAAATGGTGTGCTTTCCAGAATGAGAATGCCAGTGCTGCTACTCCAACCAACAGCGTATAAAAAGGGAATGACGACGAATCAGAAATATTTGGCGCCATAACGTATCATACTCTTGAATAGATTATTCATAGCAGGCATCTTGATAGCCAAACAGGAGAATATCTGTACTTCATAAATAGTAGCCACCGGCATGATATTCGCCCGGGATGTTCACCCGATTTCCAGGCATTGTACCAAGGTTGTGTGGCATGATACAAATCCCGAGATTCAACGTGACAACCGCGATGCATCGAGTCAAATAGACATGCGACTCGACCAATGAGACTTTATCACCGGATCTTTGCTTCCTGAATAGGTATCGCCGAGCTTCTGTGGGGATTAAGTTGCTTCAACGAGTACGTCAAGACGGACGAGGTAGGAAGGGCCCGAGCTTTGCGGGGCTGTTGCCACAATGGGGAACATGACAGATCAATTGGGCGGGGGACGGGAGGATGGAAAGTTTGGAGATCCGACTTCTTCTATCACTAGAATTGTGTTAAGGAAGGTAGATTGAAAGGTGGCGGAAGAGAGAGAATGACCATCTTGAAGTTTAGGGGAGGCTCTTGTATCTGGGAGAAGAGAACGGTTAACCAGTCATGCGAGACTGACGACTGACCAAAAGAGACAACTGACAAAGTCGATGAAGAAGATGTTAGGTGTTGAAGAAGATAATTAGTGAGGCATATCTGCCCGTCGGACTCTTTCTCTGGTCTCTAGATCCAGACCTTCAAACCTACTGTGCGGAACCACATGATGGGAACAATCGGAAACCGCGTGGATAACGTTCTGGTATAGGTCTAAAACATCAAGAATCCAATGTCTGCACCCCTTGCTAAAAACAATCGAGGGGTGTCTACCGCCATATACCTAAATCCCCCATACAAATTAATTCACAAACCCCTCAAGCAGCTACTGCAGCCGGCTGCGCTTCATCAATGTGCTCGGTCACCACTTCCAATTTCTCATCCACCTTGTTCGGTGCTTGAGTGACTTGAGTAGGGTAGAAATCAACCTTGCCTCCTTCCTTGATAACACCAGTACGATCAAGGAGGCTGCGAGCGCGCACGTATGGATCCAGCTTCCAATAATTTGCGCAGAGACTTTTGATCACCTCGTCACGGCGGTTGAGCGAAGACTCCAGGTCAATCTGGGCGATCCAATTGGCGGTGAGACTAAAAAGCTCGTTACCAAGGGTCTTTCGCTCGTCGAGAATGACATCCCGCGTGGCTGTGTCCTTGAGTCTGTCGTTTTCATGGGGCAGAGGCTCAATGTACTCGTAGTCCCAATCTTCCTCGCCGCCGATTTCCTTCAGGATTTGTGATTTCGGAATGAGCTTCTCTAGTTCCTTGGCACCGGTGATGAAATGAACTTTGGATGCGACTACCGGGTCGAGGATTCCGTGGATGATCTTCCAGAATCCTACAGATTGGAAGGTTGTTAATTTTTAAGCTTGCAGTCGATGGCTCTAGGTATTTCGGGACTAACCAGAGAAGATCCAAGGTGCATTGTAGAATATCAAGGCACCAAGCGATTCGGGGTAGTTCTCTTGGAAGCTGTCGATGATAAACTTCACAGGAGGGAAATCCTTGCAATGCGTTAGCAGGGGATGAACCAGAGGCTCTGGAATCTCGGCTCACCCAGTTTGAAAGACTGAAAGACGTGAGGTCGAACACAATAGCCTGAGCAACCCCGAAAGTTAGTCTTCAATTATGCCAATTTATACTTCAAATGGAAATTGCTCTGGGCTGAACCCAAAGACTGGTGAATCTCACCATTGATTCAACAGGTGGCACCTGTAGATAGCGAACTGACTCAATGCAATGGATGATGTAGTCGAACAGGCCCTTTTGTGTTTGTTGACTGGGATCGTGGGTTCTGACTCGAACAACACAAATCGGACGACCCAGTTTATCGCACCCGTGTAGATACCCCTTTCCAGTCTTGAGTTGAAGCACATAACCCTCCCCATCCTTCTTCTCGGCGGAGTTGCCATCCAGTCGAGACTTCTGGAGATTGTGCTCTTTTCCTTTGATCAGGACCTCCTCGTCCACCTTATATTCATTGACTCGCCAATTCAAGGAAGAAACAAATTTGATCCACGCTTTGGGAACATTCCATTTCTCTGCACGAAGGAAGCGTAGTAGTAGCGCATCAGGGTGGTCTTGTTTGAGTAGTGTCAAGAAAGCAGACTGCAGCTTGTCCCCTGGTAGTTTGATCAGGAGTGATCCGACGGTTTTCAACTCGTTTGGCCCGGCATCGAGGCTCTTGAGGGTTGACAATAGGTTGGCTGGAATAGCAGCCAGCTCTTCCTCTGTTGGTTGGGCTGGTGACCGGCCGAGAGAAAAGAACCTACGATGTCCTTTACTGGTGGCATTCGAAGAGATTGACGACCGGCGAGCTGGGTTCAATGAGGGGATATCGGAGTCCCATGACTGCATCAGGATTCTCCAGAACTGTTGGAGTTTCTGATCCTGATTTGAGTCCAGGTTGCCCACATATCCGGGCTCGATCTGTGTGTTAGTCGCCATGAAAAGACCCGTGAAACGGTTGAAAGGCGGATCCGTCAAGTTTGTTGATAGAACAAGCGAAGTTTTGCGGTGGAGAGTCTCTCACCACGAGGGGAGGGATCTTATAGAGCTGAGAACAGGAAGATCTGCGCCTGTAATCACTACCTATCCAAACGTGAGGTCATGCCGGAGCCAATAGACTGTCGTGAACAACAGCGTCTCGACGCTGATCCATGTGATAGCTTCTTCGTATAATCCCGCTGCCTCGGTGATAAAAAGCAATGCCGCCACCATCTGCGGGGCTAATGCAGGAAGAGGGGGTAAGACGCAGCCATGTGTGCGATAGTTCACTTGTAGGCTGTAGCATGACGGAATAAGCTGAGAACGGCCACAAAACCCGGCCCAGGTTAAAGCTAAAACGAGAGGCGCGAACTGGGCTGAGCCAAATCGAGCAATGATGATAGGTCCCGGACCCTCACTTCCTTCTCCCAGGGCAAAGATGGAGAAATGGACGCTGAAGTCAATATGGATGATCCGGGGGTGAACAAGCCAAAAAGATCAGGGCTTCGATTGATTGGCGGAGTATGTGATGGATCCTCTCTGGAAACCCCGCCTCCTTTGGGGGTTCCTGGATCCACCCCCAACACTATTCCAAAGATCCAAACCAGTTCGCGGTCGTTTTCGAGTCCCATGTGCCTTCACGATGGAGTTCTTGAGCCAGGTTCCATCGCAAAGTCGATGGCGTTGGATATGCAGAACTCTCCAGGATTGTACCTAGACAGATGCACACCCATTCTGGCCGGCGGCGCAAACGCGATCTGCGGTTGGGGCTGACTTTCTAGCTAGTGCTAGACCAGCCGCCGTACCAGCGTACACGACACAGCAGGGCTACACCAGCTAAGCTGGGCCGCTGGGCCCTAGGCCCCTAGCAAACAGAGATTTGCTGCCAGCATAGTTCGATCAACCATTGATCAGCAGTCGAGCTAGAGTTACGGCATTTCCTGCTTAGAGATGATGTTGGTTGAGTCAAGGTGCCTCCTGGCCTCGAATGAAGATTCATACTCACCTCATTGCGTCCCACAAGCTCTGCTGAGATTTAGCACTCGGACATACTATCCCTGGCTCTCTGGACTGCATGATGATTCTCGTGATGGTTGAGAGGGTCTCTTCTTTTGGGTGGAACAAGTGGGGCACCTCACTCAAGCCCAAACCTTTCGTGTCACGTGAGAGCAAATCCCACCTGACGCCCATCCTGCACGACTGGTCACATCAATGAAAAGAATCAAGCCGGGGCATGGAAGAGCAGACCGATTTCAAAGAGCTGCCAATCCAGCCCCAGGGCATCTTCTGGAAAGATGATTTCATCACCCTGGAACACGAGCAACGCCTCATCTCCATCTTCCTGAATGAGCTAGAATGGGCTGATCGACCAGGCCGCCTATCACTACATTACGGCTACACATTCGACTACAAAACATTCAGCATTGACCCGGACATTCCGTACAAGCAATTCCCGGAATGGCTTCAGCCACTTATCCCGACTACCGAAGCCCGGCCTCCGGATCAAGTCTGCCTGCAGTACTATCCACCTGGTGCTGGGATCCCGCCGCACGTAGACGCGCACGGTCCATATGACCAGCTCTACGCACTTTCACTCGGCGGGCCGGCTGTGATGCAATTCCGAAGGGGAGAGGAGCGGGTCGATATTGATTTGACGCCCCGAAGCATGATGCAGATGACGGGCGATTCCAGGCTGCATTGGACCCATGGCATCAAGAAGCGCAAGAACGATATCCTGGCAGATGGCACGCAACGACCGCGGACTAATCGCTGGAGCATCACTTATCGCTGGCTCCGGGAGGGCGGAGAGTGTGAGTGTGGGAGCATTGTGCATTGTGACACGGCCCAGCGGCGACTCGGCGTTGAGAAAGAGAAGAGGTCGGTGCTGGCGCTGGCCGCTAAGACCAGTGATGAGGGTGTGTCACCCGAATAGCATCAAATCTTTCCATATACCGGCTTGTGATTAATGCCACTGTGATGTCCGCAGCGATGTCATGAAAGAACAGCGAATGATTCACTGGATTCTCGACAAACGATGGATATATTCATGAAAATTCATGGCCAATCTTGATCCGAGGAGTTTCATCTACGCTCTTTACACGTGGTTGCTTTTTTCTGCCATTGGGTTACATCCTGCACGACTGGTTAGAGTATGAGTCTGTGAAGTGGGAAATCCCTTGTATACCATTGGCGATATGCACGGGTTTCCAAACATTGGCTTAGGAGAAAAGATATATAACACGAAACTGACGCCGTCTCACTCAAATCACATTTTACCGACGAGGAAGACTGTCACTATCAGCAAGAATTTCGATGAAGCCCAGAGAACGTGGCTTGACGCCAACGACAGACAGGCCCTTAAAAAAGGTCTTCTTCGGGCATGTCTCCGATGGACTGCCCTCGGACATCTGCGCCAGGTTAGGCCGAACGCCATGGCCACGCATATGACCGACCTCTCGGCGCCTCTTGGAAGCAGATATGGTCAAGATCTCGGGGATTCCAGCAGCGCATTCGGTGCCCTCGGCCACGCCCTGAGAAGCATCCCACTCCCCATGGACCCAACGCTGGAAAGCCGTTCCGCCATTGCAGTACCAGTAGCCCTCCTGGCTACTCGAACCGCTGAGGACTCCAGAAGCTGAAGTCGTGGAACTCGAGCTAACAGTGGTTGTGGCGGCAGCATCCGAGGTACTGGTGGTGACGCTACCAGCGCCAAGGCGCTCGAAATGACCAGGCTGAGCATGATCGGTGGGCTCAGGTCGCGAAGTGGTTGCCAGTGTAGTTTGAGACACGACAGTGGTCTCGGGACCGAACATAGCCGTCGTCGGTAGTAGTGGTGGACCAGGCGATCAGCTCGGGAGGGTCGGACCCGTAGTAATAGGTATCGATCAGATAGCTACCCTAAGTCGTGCCTTCCACTTCGGTACTCGAGACCTATCCACGTATGTGGGGATCATGATTCGGCTTCGGCACCTCTAACCTTCCAAGCTAGATTCAGACTTACGTGTCCCTCGTTGAATCAAAGATCTAGGTCTCATGTATATTGACAGAGTCAGGTGCGTATCCAAGCCCGATTACTTCTCATAGGCATAAATCAGGTGCAAAACACGTCGTCCTGGATGCAGGACGCCGCCTGGCAGCCAGTTTCACCACTGGCAAAATTGTTCCGCTGAGAAGCAAACGAAAAGATGGAGATTCACAATTATCTTGTCATGGCAAATAGCTGGTATCTGAGTTGAATTAACAGTAAGTCCCTACCTCCGGGCTATTATCCACCTGGTGCGGAGAACACATTTTTGGTGAGAGCCCGGAATCTCCATAGACACAGGAGCCGCACAATTGGATGTTCGGCCTGACAACACTCAAGGTTGGCTCTTCCATGGAAGGGAGACGGTTCTGATTTTCTCGACCTAGGGTTACAAGTGCTCCTCTTCCCACATTCTTTTTCTCTCTCGTAGTGACCACCTCACGGAGATTGAAGCTTCAACATCCACGCTTGAGGCTCTGTTAGGTTGCAGCCCGCCAGTTGGCGTGAAACCATGGAACACCTCGGGTTATCCGGGCAACGAACCGAGGTTCCCAAGAGAGAGAACTTCTGACTGAAGCAATCGAAGCACAGGTGGAGAGCACTGGACTTGACGGGCGCGATAAGGCAGATCGAACGGGATCTAAGACTTGCCAAGTCAGGGCTGAGTCAAACCCGTCTACGCATGCCCGAGGACTTGGAGCGGTTGAGCAAAGTGACTCAATGTTGCTGCACTAAGGTCATACGGAAAACATCAAATAAAGATTTGCGAGATGAAGCAGGTGCATTCGATGTCTCATCCATCCAATCACCCGGTGATGTATACTTCCCTTATACTGGATCGACTATGTAACTTCCTAAGCTTAAACCCCCGGCAAAACTTAGATCGAAGGTACATTATCAGTACGAGTGGAACGGTTGACAAGAACCTTTTACTATGCCCAGATCATCAAAAACGACATTTCCAGCAATAGAGCGAGCTGAAGCACATGTGATTTCATGGTATGTCTGGTCTGCAACTTCAGACATTGGAATTGTCACTCCAGCTGCACGCAGCTACCACTATGACTGATGCCCAGTTGTTCCATTTGGAGGCAAGGCCGACCCCATAAGAAAGAGGACGATTCCCCAAGTCAAGTAAACCATAGGTAAGAATGACCCAAAAGCAGCCTAGAAATCGAGAATCAGGCTGGGTACGGCCGATGAACAAGACTCAGGAGTATCACCGGAACGAGCGGACTTAAGAGGACAGTAGCCACCACGGCATTGGGAGCCGGGGCTAGTCTGCATGATCCTGTCGATCAGTTGCCTCAACCGTTGGCAGTGTGGAGCACATCCAACGTGCCTTGAAACCTCATCGCCACCAACGGATCGTCAAGCCTGTTTCTTTGCCACCAGCAATACTTAGGAGTTCATGGTGATTTGGATTCTTATTTTTATGTGATTGTCACATCAATTGACATGTTGCAATAAGGACAAACAGTATGCTGGGCTTCAGCCAACCGAGGAAGCCGTGTTAATCTCCATTCATGTTTCCTTTCTCGGTCGAGTGGAGTTCTGGGTTTAACGATGAACTGAATTTCTATTTTCGGGACTAGCACTCCTTTCCATTTTTCAGAACGCAATATCATTATGGACTAGTCAATAACCATTGCACGCGATGGCAAGTTTTTTGTGGGCTGTTGCACTTCAACCAAGGACATAAGCTTTCTCCTCGGGCTAGTGGCTGACTGGTCCCCATAAGTGGGCCCCGCGGAATTACGAGAAGAAGGCATCGGGTTCTTTGAGCAGACTGTAAGTGGATAACTAAGTTCAAGTCCACGAGGAGGGCCTATAGCCATTAATTTCGCCATGGAGTTGCCAGTATCTCGGGAGCGGGGCTTCAGCATGAACAATGTCTTTGCTCAGGGGCAGGCCCTGCCATCAGAGACTTTTTACAGATAAAAAACATTCGGGTTCGCTTGCCCTGCTCTTGATGGACACCAGTTCATCGTCGTTGGTCAAGTTGCCCTCAGTGTCATGTTGAGTATAGCAATACAATGGCTGCTGGCGCCAGAAGCCCCTTCAGTCGAGTCGCTCCAACCTCGCTGGGACAGTTCCGCGGATGTCGCAGCGAACTCGCCCAACTCTGCAGCTGGCTCATGGATTATCGATCCGCTGCCTTCTCTACAACGAACGGGTCTGATTGTGGTCTCAGCGTTGGCATCCGTGTCTCTGATTTCCACGTTCAGCTTGCTATGCTTCTTCACATATCGCTTTATCTTCTGGAAGAAGTACTACAAACGATACATCGGCTACAACCAATATGTCGTTCTCATGTACAACCTGGCCCTGGCTGACTTTATCCAGGGGCTGGGATTTATTGTGAGTTTGAGATGGATTACCAAAAACTCGTTGCATGCAGAGGACCCGGCGTGTTTCTTGCAAGGAATTTGGTTGCAGATTGGTGACCCGATGAGTGGATTATTCGTCCTTGCGATCGCGTTGCACACTTTTATGCAAGTCATGATGGGCCGACAACTCAATCATCGCACATTTGTGGCCATCGTGGTCGGTCTGTGGGTGGTTGGAGTGATACTGGTTATCATTCCAATTGCAATCGTTGGCCCCCATGTTTGGATGCCTTCTGTGGCCTGGGTATGTACTCGGAAGTCTCCTCGGCAATTAAATCGATATCATCATACAGATCCGCTAACATTGCTATCCTTTGACAGTGCTGGATGACAACGCAGCATCCCTCGCTCCGTCTCTGGACACATTATTTCTGGATCTTCGCAGCCCAATTCTTCAATCTCGTTCTCTACGCCATCATGTTCTTCCAGCTACGACGCAAAATGGCACAGTCAAAGATTCTCGGACAGAGTTATACGGAAAGTCTTCGCCGTCTTAATCGCGTTGTCTCCTACATGGTTCTTTACCCGATCGTCTATATCGTGTTGACGCTCCCACTATCCGCGGGCCGGATGGCATCTGTGAGCGGACATAGCCCAAGTGTGGCATACTTTTGTGTTGCGGGCGCCTTAATGACACTTTCTGGGTTCTGCGACACCCTCCAGTATACGCTGACTCGAAAGAGCATCGTCTTGGACTCTGAGACAAGAATGAAGAGAGACGATGGCTACTACGACCTCTCGAAAAGTGGAAATAAGAGGTCAAAGCAAGGCAATCTGTTATCGATGCAGTCAGAAGACCAAGGTCCCGTCTCTACGGTCTGCACAACGTTTCAAAGAGGATCTTCTACCGATGCGATCGTTTCCAAAGATGGGATCGAGCTCGCACCCGTGCCTCAAGTATACCAACACACGACAATTACCGTGACGCGTGAGCCAGCCTATTGAGTTGATTCGTTCCACGACCGAAAATTCCATTGTACATAGTCATTATCAGGGGAGAGGATCCATGATAACAGCTCATACTATCAATTCCCTATCACCATCTATCTCAATACTTGAGGATATCCCTAACTTCAATTTGTGTTCCATCCTGATAAAACTCGTTTCTCTACCATGAGCCGACACTGGGAGTCGCGTATGAGCCAGTGGCCGAGCCTCCTTGGCATTGAGAAGGGACTTTGTTGGCACTCGAAGATCCCCAGCTAGCAGGCACTGCTCCATTGCGCCGAGCCGCAGCAGTCAGGAAAGCCGCGTAAGACCAGGTAAGATCGCCTGCTGAGGCTGGAGTACCGTTATCACGGGTGAACTGCTCAGCCAAAGATCCGTTGCTGGGGGTGTGTTGCTGAACTATGGACACAAATCCATCAGCGTATCCCTTGATAGCACTAGTGATAGAAGAGTAGGTTGATGATGAGCTCGAGTAGTTGCCGATCGCAGCAGAAGTGACAAGATCCTGGAAGAAAGGAAGGCTAGTCTGCGTGATTGAGAGTGACCCTTGAGTCTTCCACTGATAGAGAGCATCATAGAGCTGCTCAGCCGCAGCGAGGGTTGTCAAATACCTAGAGTCAATTAGTTTTATTTGTCATCACCTATGAATATGGAAAGATCAGATAGATACCATGGGTTGCCGCCCTGGTAGGTGTCCTCCTTATAACGTCCGACTGCAGCAGCTGTTCCGGCCTTCTTGCCACCATTGATGGCATAGATTGAACGGAAGGAATCAACAACAAGCTTGTGGTTGGACAGAGCGCGGGACGAGCATGGTTGGAAGGTAGTGTCGTCACAGGAAGCACTGGGGTCAAAGGTATGGATCGAGCTGATCAAAGAGTTTGCATCTAGACCGGACCGCCCATTGTTCGCCAAGTTAGAGATAACTGCCGTGCCATTCCAGAAGTCCTGCAAGAAGCACAAGACCTGAGGAGCCTGGGAGTCACAGCCGGAGCAAGTCTCTCCCAGAGCTTTGGCGAAAGTGCTTCCCTCCACCAAGGCACGGTGCTGCGCAGCGATGGTGAAGAAAGAGGAGCCTTGGACTTCTTCCCAAAGGTCGAATCCAGTTTCATTCCAATACTGGGCCACGTAGTTCAGATCGTTGGATACAATGGGCCAAATGTTCGACTTGACAACCGACTCCTTTCCCTTGGAGATCAATTGGTTGCCGTAGGCAATGAGAGCCGTTGCCCGTAGAGCAGGTCCATCCCGCTGAGGACGACCCCAAGCGCCCGTAAACGCGGTCTCGTTGACATTAAACTTGGGCTCTGCTAGACCTGAGCCATCGGACAAGCCTCCAGAGGGGTTGGAAACCGCCTGAAGCTTGGCTTGGGCAGCAATGTACTGCTGAATCACCGACTCCAGTGCGCTGTCTCCCGCGATGAAACGGTCAACGAGCATAGTGACAGTCAGTGCGGCATCTCGGGTCCAAGTATAGAAATCTAATCATTGTCAACGCATGTAATAAAGGACTCATTGGGAGGCACTGACAATCTGGATTGACCTTGGAAGGGGATGCCACAACAATGCCAGAGGAAGCCCCGGCCGCTCCGGTACCATTGGCTCCGATGTTGCTTAGGACGCCCTGGAGAGCAGCCGTCGATTCCGAGTGAATAAATCTGCTTAGATCAGATTGACGGCGAGACGGATGCAGAGCCGAAGATGCAACTGCTGGTGCCAGCAAGGCGATGGTAAAGATATCGAGGCATACCATTTTGCGTTGAAGATGCTGGTTTGATTTTCAACTCGTCTGTCGGATCTGTTCGACCCTTATATCTACTGGGCAAAGATGCACAGTGCTTTTATTCTCTGTATCCCCATAGTGCCCCACGGGGTACAAGGATCTGGGAAATTCATCGAGCCTTGCAGTTTTTGCAACTCGGCTAAATCATGATGATCCTCCAGGGATCGGGCCGATCAATCGGAGATTTAGAGGGCCGATCAGGAAAAAGAGGTATCCGAATAGCAACGTCCTAGAGGTACAGTGGAGCTCAAAGACTTGAACTCAGAGATTAGAGGGACAACCGAACCATAAAAATGGTTCAACTTGCTCTCTTTTGAGAAGCCTTTCTAGACGTCCCGTGAAGTGTTTCCCGATGTCCCAAACATGAACTCTTAGTCAATAGCTGCTCATGATCGACGAGATGACTATCGGGTTTGACTAGGGCATCTATATCGAATTCCCTCCATCGGGCTTGGTATCCGCGTCCTGTTACAATGCTGACAATCACGGTGGATCGGCTGGCGCGTCTTCGCCAGCAAGCGAGGGGATTCCATCGGGATCGACACGGCAGATCCCGAACCGAGTAAAGCACGGTCCGACAAATGGCCGCCTTTGGTGTCAGGATCCTTCTTCCTCTTCTTCTGTGACGTGAGCCAGGTCCCTGAATATTTCTCGACCTGTTGGTAGTGACCTTGGCTGTTCTTGGCCGTTCTTGACCAGCCGAGCCTCATGGTTCTACATCGGCATGAGGTTGTTTTTCTGCTGGGAGGTGGATGTCGTATTCTTGACTCAAAGCAGAACTAGGTTCATTAGTCGCTTCCAAAACTCCAATGATACTCAACGGAGTGGCCACATCGTATGCTGACATCTGACAGTCTCATTTCTCACTCCTTGGCAACATTGGCCGAGTTCGAGCATACTTCATTGCCCGACTGTATCCCCCACAACGAGAAAACGAAAAGATCAACATGTCCGCCTCGGTGCCAAGTCGAGCTGGTAATGTGTCATATACCATTCGCGGAGAGGGCCGTCCCTTGCTGTTGTTGCATGCTTCGCTTCACGATGCCCACGACTTTGACCCGATTGTGCTTCAACTAGCCGATCGTTTCCAGACAATCACCCTTGATTGGCCTTGGCATGGGGCCTCGCGAGAAAGCACCTCCAAGTCTCGAGAACCGAGCGCACTTTTGATGGCAGAGGTTCTTCAGGATTTTGTAACCGCTCTTGATCTACCTCCTGCCATAATCATAGGAAACTCGGTGGGTGGCTTTGCGGCCGCGAGACTGGCCATCACTCATCCGGACCGCGTTCAGGCCCTCATTTTGGTGAATACGGGCGGCTTCACACGCTGGAATTTTTTCAATCGCTTATTCTGTTACTGCCTTGGCTTTCCGGTGGTAGCACGCATCATACTGCCGTGTCTGATTCCTGCGTATATGAAGGCACAGTCAGCAAGTGATACAGCGATCTTGGAGAAGGCGGCAACCCGAGCGAGGACTTGGGAGGGAGCTTCCATCGCAGCAGCTCTCTGGCGAAGCTTCGCTGCAAATCCTCACGACCTTCGAAGTGAGGCGAAGGCTATACAGTTACCTACTTTGGTCATATGGGGAACCAAAGATATCATTTTTCCGGTTGAGACTGCGCACATCGTGCAAAGATCGATCCCAGGATCCCAGCTCGAAATTTTCGAGACCGGCCACGTTGTCTTCTCTTCTAAACCCGACGAATTTCTTGATGTGGTAAACAAATTTCTGCAGTAGGCGCATATGTACAATCCTTTTGTCCTGCCCTAGAAAGGGAATGCTTTTTTCTCCTCATGCCCTACTATCCCTCGCTCTTTCTGCAACCGGTCCTGCTCATCCAGATATGGTAGCAGAATCTGCTCCCAATGAGACTTGCCCTTATAGAAAGACACAGTCTCATCCCAATTTCGAATAGCTTCCGCCAGACGACCGGGAATATGTGGCTCCTGGGCGATCCGTGTTACTGGTTCGAAATATGTACGAACAGTAAAAATGACGGCCTTAGAGCGGGGGAGTCGACGGAGCGTCTGCCTCTCAGAGCGGAAGTGGATGTCATCAATAGATAGATCTTTGCTATTTGCGGTAGCCCATGCTGTCGCAGACATGACTGTCAGCAAGCTATGTTATTATTGTGTCCGTGACCGACTTACATGCGACTTCTGTGCCGGCTTGGTCGCCCATACGATGCGACCAGTGAAGTCCATCATCAAGCTGAATGAAAAACTGGTGACATTGTGAGTATCGTCGCAGATGATTAAGGTGATAAAGCCAGCCGTACATTATTTCTCTCCACTGGCTTTTCAGGCGTGAGGTTCTCAAAAAACCGGTTCATTGACCTTTGCAACTTTGCTGAATAGTGAGGTACGCCCGCTTCGAAGTGTAGTGTATCGAGAGACATGCGAAATTTCTCCCGGAGGCGCCAGAAGCCGGGAAGGCACACTGCTGCTGCATCGAGGTGGTATTGACCATCTACCAACATTCAGCTCCACATATACCGTGATGACGGAGTTGGGGGCTTACCGTCATTCTTGACCATGATCACCAAATCGTCTTGGACCAAGAGAGCCGAAGTTGCCAGTGCCTCATCTGGAGTTGCTACAATGCGGTCTTTTGTGAGCTCGACTGATCGACTTCCAAGAAAAAGAGGTCCGTCATACACGCAGGAAACGGAAATCTCTCTTTCGTCAAAGTGTTGTAAACTTTGCCCCCTTCCAAGCGAAATACTTTGGGATACCGGTGCGTTAAATATCGAACCAACTCTTCATATAGCTCGAAGCAGGCATCTTTCGTCGTTGCATTATCGACATACTTGACATGAGCATTGAAGTCCTTCTTCAACTCAGATGCCTTCATGTGGTGATATCGAAGAAAATATGAGTCCATTTCGATCCAGTTGTCCCAACTAAGTTTGCGGATTCCCATTGTGATGAAATTCGGACCATGCCTGAAAGGACGATATAGTTTAGGAGAACTATTTAAAGGGTCATTTGTCACTGGGGCGGGCAGGGGAGCGACGAATAGCTCCTCCTCCGTTGGGCCATCTTTTTTCTCGGCAACTGCAACATGTTCAGCTTTGGAATGGAATGGCCAACTTAGGCATAGCCAGGTGATCAGCGAGAACACAAGTCCAAGGAGAGAGAGAGGCCCTGGAGGCACTGGGAAACCTGCGGTAGATATCATCGTGGGGCTACCGAAACAGCGTTGGGTCGCGCTTGCCTGGTGGTCAAACTTCAACCGGGAAAGCAAAGCAGCCATTCTTTAAATAATGAAGCGTGTGGATGATAAGGTAGACTTTGTCGCTTTGATTGTCACTTGTTTCTTGCAACAGTCAACACTTGAATCGACTATGCCCTTCTGGGTAACTTTTCTGACCATGGCAAGCCACTAACCAGACTCGGCAGGCTAAATAGCCTTTCGCTGGCGACTACTCGGCACTTGAGCGCTAGAGACGCGGAACGACTGATAAGAAGGCCCGAGGCAATTTCCCCGCATTTTCGGCGCGAGAACTGATCTCTTCTTGATGATATCTCAGTGCGTGCTCTAGCGTTGCCAATTCTCAGAAACAAGCTGTCAGCACGGTAGACCCGGAAGCCCCTCTGGTTCAAAGATTTTGGGACAGCTACCTCGCTCGTTGGCAGTTGCGAGCATCACTGGCGTATCCTTATCTTCGGCTCCACCTCCTAAGCCCATTCCAAGCTTGGACCAGTTTATCAGGCCAATCTTTACTCTAATCCAATCTTTCATCAGTGTCCCCAAGACTCAACCCCTCTCAGATACTTCCCCCCTCTTCCAGCGGCGACGATACCCCTCCCTCTTCGACTCAGCTCTGTCCACAAAGCACCATCACACGAGAAGCGTGAAGACATGCCACCAAAGCGCCAAAGAACCGTCCAGGGATCTTGCTGGCCATGCAAACAGCGCCGCGTCAAATGTGATCTCAGCCAACCACAATGCCGTCGTTGTATTCTCTCCGGAGCCAAGTGCAGTTTTGGCAAGATCCTCGTGCGATGGAATTCACGTCCCACCAAATCGGCTCCCATCTCCTACCAGACACCCGCGAGTCCTCCAAAATTAAGCCTTCCTAAGCGGATATTCGACAGCACAAGTCTAGCCTCCGGGGAACTGAAAGCCCTCGACTACTTTCAGGCCGCACTATGGCCACTGCTATCGACTGCGACCCAGCCGTGTCCCCCACCGATCTCTCTCGCCTTAGAATCAGAACCCGTGTTGCTAGCCATGTGCGAATTAGCAGAGGCGCATCGGCTCCTTCGACAAGACAACAGTCCGTTCCATCAACAGGTCATCACCGATAAGCGGTCAAATTGTCTGGGATCGGTTCGTAAGCAGTTACGGGAATGTCTCTCAAATAATGGGTCGCTCTCACGGGTACTTGTCGCCGTCTTGCTACTGTACTTTCTGGATGGCTACATTGATTGCACGGAGCAGTCGGCATCGACGACGAGTCACCAGGTCGGAGTGCGCGCAATCGTGGAGCAACTCGGTGGATTCAGTGCGCTCATCGACGAGAGCGAAAAAGAGATTCCGCATATGTTGCTGTCCGAATTTGCCTCGACGGATCTGACTCGGGCTTTACTCGACGATCGAACGCCATGTTTCCCCGCCAGAATCTGGCTCGATATCGAGCGCGGTCCAGTTTGGTGGGAGAAACAAACCTATGGCATTACCTTGGCCGCCGTGTTTCGCACTATGGCACAGCTGGCGTTCTACCGCCAGGCAATCCATGACGGTGAGGAGGAGCTTGAAATTGAAAAGGTTCGAGACTTTGAGAGGTGCCTACAGCCGGTCTTTCAAGTCTTGAGTCTAGATCATTTTGATTGTCCGGAAGAGGACACCGTTTCCCGAGGCGAACTCGAACGAACGAACCAGACCATTGCCTTTACAAGAGCGTTCCAGCATAGCGCGTTGATTTATTTGTACCGTGCAGTCTGTGGACTGCCGCCGAGGCATCACCTGGTACAGCAACACGTGAATTTCTGCATGGGCTGTATCAATGCCGTTAGCAGCAGTTCCAAGGTGCACAATTGCCTCATATTTCCTGTCTATGTTGTCGGTGCTCATTCCTTTACCGCCGATCATCAGAAGGATATACTTGGGAAACTTGACTGTATCTACCGTACGATTCGCTTCAATTCCCTGTTGAGCATTCGTGCCGCCTTGGAAGAGCTCTGGCAATCACAGAAACAGGAAGGGACCTGGGCGGACATGTTTACTTCTTTGGGGAGGGATGTCTTGGTATTATAGGTCTTGCCAATAGACAAATACAGGCATGAAGGGAAGCGGAATGAGAAATGATTGAACGCTTGTACAAATCACCAGGATCTGGCCAGTCAAGGCAGAAAATCAGATCTCCCATGTATGCGCAACCTTCAGCTCACCTTTCTGTGAATTCTTCCTAGAATAGTGTAGTCATCGTTGCTTCCTGATTCCACATCATCTCGGGGATTGAGCCTTGAATCCGGTGTTGCCCAAAAACCTTCCCGATTCAGCATAGTCAGCAGATAGCCTTCTCCAAACTCTCTCAATAGTTCATATCTCGTAGAACGTTGAAATGTGCCACAGATACGATGCATTGACTCAGTTCCAAGCGATGGGCCCTTATTTGTATCTAAGAAGACATCTTTGAAGCGTTTCACCCGATACATAGCCTCGTTGGATGGTATGAGAACACGGAAGCGTGAGGTGGCATTTTTGTTTCTCAGCCTGTTTCTTGACAGACGACCACACACATAATCCCCTGACACTTGAACCTTGGAAATCCCCTCGGACTAAACCAACAGCAAGCGTTAGAATGCACAATGAGCCTCGACCTCAATCTCAATCACCATTCCCTCAATCCCCAGCTTTCCAATTTCGACGCATGTCCAAACCGGGCGGTGGCCCGGAAGGTACTTCTTGAAGTTGCTAGTGACCATCTCAAAGGTCTCCTCCATGTTGGTATGGTAGCTGCGGACTGCGTAGACGTTCTCCCAAGAAAGGCGCGAGTTGACCTCCTTCAGGGCTTTTTCGACATTCTCGAAGGCGACGGCGACTTGTTTCTCAACGTCGGATGTGATGTTTCCGCTTTCGTCCCAGCCTCCTTGGCCAGATGTTTTGACCATCGTGCCGATTTTGACAGCTTGAGAGTAGTGGAAGGATTTTGAGTTGCTTTCGGTTCCTGGGTAATTGAAAAACTGCATGATGGTGATGGTATGGGGTTTTGATGGGTTGGGAGATGGAAACTGAGCTTGAGAGTCAATACTGCAGCGAAATGGGACATCTTGTTTATACTTATTATTTCAACGAGATCTTCCCCTTGGGCCCCAAAGGTCCGTGCTGTGCTCTAGGTTCCTTTGTTCGGTCCAACTCTACCATGGCGTAAATTTTTTTTCCCGAGGGAAAGGATATTTCGAATTGCTGCGGTTGATCCGGTTGGCCTACCTGGCCTAATTTCTATCTATATCGGGAAGGTTTCAGGGCCATGGACAATCATGCAAAGTCACTGACTACTCAGGCTTGGCCTAGATCTGCCTGGCATCTTCCACACACACGAGGTTCACTGGCCATGGGGTAAAGTGAATGGTGATTTCCCCGCATTTGTATACTTTATGTTGACTCGGACGGAATTAAATCGCTCCTTCGTATGCGGCCATTCCAGAGTGTTGCATCTCTTTACTTGAACATCAGGAAATCCAAGTGAATACTGCACGCGATGCCCTTCAGCTCATTCCTGTGCTAGTAGCGCGGGTCGGGAGTCGAGGGCCGGACAGAACTCGCTTCGAATATCCGTAACCTCCTCATATGGGAATGGAATCGTCCAGATGAGATCAAATCTAATAAGTCAGCATCTGCGCAGTAAAAACCTTGCACGAAGGTTACTTCCGAAAATAGGTCCCCCGACCGAGAAGCGTTAGGCGATTGTGAGGCTAATGGCTAGCCGTACATTATGCAGCGACAACGTCACGAATGCCCAAACCCAGAATCTGAACAGCGAAATCTTGGGCACCTACCGATCTTCGGGGTAATCAAGGGGATCTCGGGAGCCCAAGTTCTCCTGAATCGTTCCCATGTTCTTGTGTCGCCAGGCAATCAGGATGTTTCCAGGGCCGTCATAGGACCGTATGAAATCAGCGACGCATTGTGTATCTTTCCGCGAGCAGTGGGTGTCAATTTCAAGCCCGAGGTCATTGGCGAGAGGGAGAACGGTCATATACGCTCGCCGGTGCTCTCCATCTGTGAGAGCGCGCAGGGTCAGTCCATCAATTTCTTCCTAGGCAAATTGATCTCCGTGATGAGATTATTGAAAGTTGAGAGTTATCGACTCACCCGACTTCACGGTAGGCGCCATGATATGTCCGATATTGTAGTCTGAATGCTCGCCAAAAACATCGCGCAGGCACAGGGATCGCTTGATGCCATCTAGGGTCAAACCATGATCGTCCGAGTTGGGGGGTTTTTCTGCATGTCGAATCATGTACACTTTGGGCGGACTCCTCGCTCCCACGGCAGCCAAGCAGAAAATGAAACATGCACACGCTGAACGCAAGAACATATCGATTCGAAGGAAAACCGATCTGAGTGATAGCAGGAAATGCGTGACAAAAAATAAGGATAGACAACACTCAAATATATGAGGATGAAATGCAATACATTGACTTATGCAAGGATAAGGAATCGAGACATCACTGATGGTCGGCCCGGCTCCCTCGTTTTATATCAGATTCGCGGGACCCATAATAATCTCAAATGTCACGGCCTGGTCAGGAGGGGCTGTAAAAATTAAGAATAACGAATTAAAGAGCGGATCAGCAGGTTCATGCGGTGCAAGCCATGACCGTTCAACAGAAGGAGAAACCGAGCAGAAAGCAGAGTTGGATAGAGGGCCGCAACGACAGGTTCATCTGATCTTCACAGATAGCCATGTGTGCAGATGATTGGATTACAAACTCTCGCAACTACATGGGGACTTCCGCCGTGGATGCGGTCGATCGAACGGTGTTGGTCATTCTGACCCTTTAGTTAGGTAGGGCTACAGCTGAGTGGACCTGGCTCTCGGTTTTTTGGTGGTGGGAGACTAGAGTTGGGGACCTTGGTGGGTTCTGAGAAGCAAAAAACCCAGCGAGTGTATTGCCGATCAGCCTTGTTGATATTGCCTGAAACCTCGAGCTGAGATATATGTGGACAAGCGAGGGGGAATACCATCGAGAGCACGGGAATAGGGATGATGGGTATGGTCGCAAATCAAAATGTCGAGGACTTTCGGGCATGCGTAGGTTGTACCAAGGAAAGGATCCACGCTAAAGTCCTAGGCGGTGCCTCAGCAGACAAGAGAAGGTGCTTTATCAAAGTCTCATAGAAGCAAAACTGAAGACACGGAGTGCGAAGACGGAAAAGGGCAGGCGTTGTGATTCAACTCTGCTGCACCTTTAGGATAACCTTAATAGTGTGGTCAGTAGGTCGAGGAAGGACCTTTGCATGGGAGCCACAGTCCGAATCAAACACAGTCACCCGGCCCATCAGATGGGACACCTCGGCTGGGATGTGTGACAGACGCAGACGTCTGATCTTCATTGCGTCCTGGAAGAAGACTCGATGGCTGCGCTTCGTGTCGATGTCAGACGGCCGACCAGGCAACAAATAGTACGTTGTCAAGCGCAAGGATCCAAGGTGATAATGTCTGTTTCTGCAAAAGGTATATTCTTGACACTTCAAACACGGACTACGACGGAACCAGAAAAAAGCTATCAAGTCTGAAACTCTACCTAGACTAGTGTACGGAGTCCCAGATGGCCAGATGACCAGGGGCCCAGGGGGTCATACAAACCTATCGGCAGACCCGAGCGGCGCATAGTTCCAAGTTCCAACTGACCGCCGGACCACTGGCACATCAGGACCATTTGCTGGCGTTCACACCCTCCAAATGTCGGACCGCCCGACATCATCCATCATGGAGGGGTTGTATCATTGTATGTATGGTATCGTCATTGATTATTGCCGCCTGTTGAGAGGATCAGGGACAGGGCTGAGGGGGATCACTCGACTATTCACTAATGGGTTACACTGAGCCAAGCGGGCGATTAGTCTTGGGGCTTAGCGCCGCTAGGCAACGAGAATAATTCACGCTGAATGGGTATCGAATCTATCGATTCTTGCATGCCGAGTGGAGTCACACTACGACAGAATCTTGGCGTCGGGGAAGATTTGACGGACGAAGAAATTGCGATTACCGTTTGCTTGATCATGGAAGTTCTGGAAGAATCATTGTGGTCCCGGGTACGGAGTACTTGGTGTGGCTCCGTTAAGGCCGTAAGGTGCAGGAGCTGCGTGTGCTATTTTCAGTGCCAAGTATGTAACGTAATCTTCGTATGAATTGTACTGAGGTACACTATGGTTGAGCGGGATTGATTACAAGTTATTATGAGATGCTCCAGTATGGTACGCGTCAGGGCCACAGCCGTGGAGATTGGTGGCTCAGCCAGATGGTTGGCATAGCCACAAGATTGCTATACCGCTGCCTGTGGCGGTGCTCTGCAATATTGAACTGCGACCGAGGAACCATGAGCAATAGTAATAATAGAAGCCAGAGAGAAGTGTTGTACCCAGTACCCACGATGAAAGCGGGCAAGCAGAGCGAGGCTGAGGAACTGCGCCTCGTCCTTCCGGAAATCTGCGACCATGTGGGGTCAGTTCCGTTCAGCCCTGTGGCTCCGATGGAAGAATTATTGGACTTGCATGACAAGATGTACGTATCAAGGATCCTTCTATGATACGTGATACGTGATCGAACCCTATGATCTCCACTCTCTGAACTCTGAACACGGTACGAAAGAGTATCCTCGATGTAATCAGCGCTATTACCGGAGGGACGGGTACCAATTTACCAAAGTTATATAAAGGCCACGACCCCTCCTTGTCCCGCTCTCACATCATCAGATCATCCTTCCTCCATCACCCGTCTCTCTTCCATCTTCCTCCACCCTTTCAAGCTTCCCTCTACACACACAGTCATGTCTGGCTACGGCGATTACAACCAGGGCTACAACCAGGGTGGCTACCCCCAACAAGGCCAGGGCTACCCCCAGCAAGGTTACCCCCAGCAGGGCTACGGTCAGCAGGGGGGCGGCTACGGCCAGGATTACAACCAGAACCAGCACCACCAACAGGGCCAGGGCCAGGGCTCCTCCAACGATTACTACAACTCCGGATCGCAACAACAACAGTACGGTGGTCAGCAGGGCTACGGCCAGCAGCAGCAGCACCAGTATGGTGAGCAGCAGCAGGGTTACGGTCAGGACCACAACCGCGCCGGGTATGTCTATTCCACATCCCATTTCTTCTCATTGTATAGACTCCATGCTAACAGTTCTATGACAGATATGACCAGCAGCAGGCTCCTGGCCAGGCCCAAGAGGGTGAGCGTGGTCTGATGGGAGCTCTCGCCGGCGGCGCGGCCGGTGGATTTGCAGGCCACAAGGCCAATCACGGCATTCTCGGAACAATCGGTGGAGCCATCATCGGTAGCATTGCTGAGGATGCCATCAAGAAGCACAAGCGTGATGCCAGTCCCGGCTACCAGGGTGGTCCTTACGGCGGTGCCCCCAGCCAGCACGGCAGCAGCAGCGGTGGCATGATGGACCAGCTCGGCGGTTTCTTCAAGAAGTAAACAGCTCGTCTGTTTAGGCTCTCTGGGCCGTGGGTCTTCTTTTGATCCGTGCGCTCTCACTGTGATGACCTCGACACACTTATGAATTTCCTTATCTTGTCTTTTACGGAAAGCCTTGCGCTTCCACGGCACTGCTTTTGTACCTGCTCTTACGATGGTCCACTTTTTCATCCTATTCTTGAGTTTCTCCATGTGTACCACGACCGTTTTGCATTGATATCAAGGAACGATTCCTAGTGGAGAATCAGAATTGCATCATTTAAACACCATGATCGGCCTCTCCGTAGATGTACGCAATGTAAGCAGCAATAACTAATGCGTACCCGACCGCTGCCGAACTAATCGGGACTAGCGTGTGTGTGGCCCAAACACTGTTCATGCCTCAGGCACCAAGGCCAAAGACAGGCCATCTGCCAAGCCCGAACAAAAGTTCGCGCGGACAGGCAATCTTGAACATGCTTCTTGCGCCAGCTCAGCGACCATATCCACCATGATTGTACGGAACTTATGTATGCGGCAGAGTATGTGATTACAAAGTGCACCTCTATTGTCAACAGCATGATCGACTAACCCCCCCAATTCCTTACAGGCCGCCAATTGCTCGCTCTCAACCGCCAGGCCCCGGCATACGCTCGATTCCTTTCTACAGAGACACCGGTCGACACAGCAGTGCAAACACCCCTTAAGGACTCCGTCGCTCCCGCAGAGAACCCCCTGCACGAGGTCGTACAGGCATCAAGGAATAGCGCACAACTCACTCCCCGACAGCAATGGGGTGAACTGGAGAAGCGGAGTGAGCATCACCCAACCCTTCTCCGCGAAAAACACTAGAACGCAACCCACTAACAACGCTACGCCTTCCAGGGCACAAATTCAACACCCTCGGTTCATCCGTGCAAGAATCCTATGACCCCGAAGATATCATCCGCAATCCCCCCAAGCCCTCCGACATCACCCTCGAGATGCTCCTCGCCGCCGGCACACACCTAGGCCACTCGACCTCGCGCTGGAACCCGCAGAACTCCCGGTACATCTTTGGTATCCGCGAGGGCGTGCACATCATCTCCCTTGACGTGACGGCAGCATACCTCCGACGCGCCGCAAAGGTCGTCGAGGAAGTCGCCGCTCGCGGCGGTATCATCCTCTTCGCTGGTACCCGCAAGGGCCAGAAGCGAGCGGTCGTGCGAGCTGCCGAGCTGGCCAAGGGCTACCACATCTTCGAGCGGTGGATCCCCGGCTCGCTCACGAACGGACAGCAGATTCTCGGCCACTGCGAGACCAAGGTTGTTAATGCCCTGGATGAGGAGTTGCCCGAGTTCAAGGCCGATCTTGCGGATCGTCCGTCCGTGAAGCCGGACTTGGTGATTGTGCTGAACCCGTTGGAGAATGTGGTCCTGCTGCATGAGTGTGGGTTGAACAATGTGCCTACTATCGGCATTATTGATACTGATGCTGACCCGACCCGTGTCACGTACCCGATTCCCGCCAACGATGATACCCTTCGTGGCACTTGCTTGATTGCTGGCATCCTGGGCCGGGCTGGTGAGGCGGGCCAGAAGAGGCGTCTGGAGATGGCTGCTCAGGGGAAGACGGCGTATGAGCCTATTACAGCGCGCCAGTTGCGTCTGGATCCCCTTACGGGTCTGGCACCGCCTGGTTCGGAATTGGAGAAGGGAAAACAGGCCTAGACCTACAGAGGTCTTATGGTGTAGACTTAGGATGGTTGCATGGGAGAGTGCCAGGTTTCTGGCCATGTATTGTATAGATGGTTCCTTGCCTCGTGGGCGTTAGCACGTCATGTATTAACAAGTTATTTTCATTGCTGTCTTGGTTTCATGCGTGTCTTATCGATTGGATCTAAAATATTGCCATTGACATATCAAAGCTTCCTTGAATTGAGATGAGACACGCACAGGTACACTCAAGTATGGTCATTCTAGTGGTCCAAGTCATCCCGCTCGTTTTGAAACCATTCGGTCTATTCATCTATATTCCACAAAATTCGTACGTCTATATTTCATCGATGGCGCCAACGTAGGGGAAACCCACGATCACCCCCAAACTCTCAAGCTTTGATAGTGTACACAGCCCGACCCCGAGAATCCGTCCCGACGTGGACAACCTCCTGTCCGGAGCTAGAAACCACACGGCGAGTGTCGCCATTGTGCAGGATAATATCCACCTCCTTCCACGCAGGCACAAAGCCAGCGGTCTCGTCACGCTCAAAGTGCACCAGGACCTTCTCCTCGGTCGAGCTATAGCTAAGCGTGTACACCGCAGTCTTGGGTTGCTGCGAGATACCATCATCCTCGTACCAGGTATTCGTGAACACGGTGCCATGCGAGCTGCCCTGCGGCGGGAAGACCTCCACACCACGGTAATCATCAATCTCCTTCACGCCTTGCGAGGCTGCCGTCTTGTCGTCCAGGACACGGGTATGCACGGCCTTGCCGACGGGGATGGCACCGCCGATCTTGGCGAGAAGAGGAATGCTCTCGCGCCATTGCGACTCAATCTCCACCCATTGCCCGGCGGCAAGGTAGTTGTACGGAGCGTTCATGTTGACATAGCCGTAGTCGAAGACATCACCGCTCTTGCGGGGGAGATAGACCTTTGCACTTGTGACGCCGGCATGATAGACGCCGCCGACGAGGATGGTATCGCCGAGCCAGAACTGCTCTTCGCCCTCCTTGAGAGTCTTGTTGTTCCAGACTTCCGGGTCGGACTCGTAGCCCCAGCCGATCCAGCGTTGGACGGGTGATGCGTCCTTGTGGCTCTCTAGTCCGAGCGAGTAGATGTAGGGCAGGATCTCGTAGCGGCGTTTGATGGCGTCGCGGACGAGTGGGGTGATCTCGGGGTACATGAAGGGCTCGATGACTTCGCCGACGGCGTTGTTGTCGGGGGAGGTTTTGAAGCAGTTGATTGCAAAGCGGGTAGACATGCAGCCTAGTTGGATCCAGCGGAGGAGGAGCTCGGGGGAGGGTTGGGGGCCTTCGAAGCCGCCGATGTCGTGTCCCTCGCACTAGAAGAAAGCAATGGTTAGTAAATCGCAGTAGAACGGTCTGGAAGGAAAGCCAGGAAGCAATTCAAGCCTATTTGCTCTGGGTCCGCCTTGCTTTCTGGTCGGCCGTTCCGGGAGGATTCTAGATCGGGTTCATCTTACCTGTAGTAGGGACATGCCCGCGTTCAGAGACAAAGCGTTCGCCCCCTTCATGTTTTCCCAGCTGGTGACGTTATCACCGCTCCATGTACTGGCACAGTACCGCATGGTACCGGGAGTAGCACTCCGGGTGAGGACGAAAGGTCGGACGTTGGGCTCCATCTCCAGCAGAGCGTCGTGGGAAGATTTACCCATGAGCTCTGTGTGAATGGCTCGACCCCATTGGCCGACATTGTTCTCAGTGATCTGCTTCGCATTCTTGTTGACCATGGCATCGTCAAGAGCCAATGTCCAGTCATCGTTGGGCAGCGTGTACTCGTTGTTATCATTCCACATGCCATCAATACCGACCTTCTTCAGGCTCTTGACACCTTCAAGCCACCATTTGAAAGCGACCTCAGAGGTGAAATCAATGTGGCAGCCGTCACCGCCGGTGCCTCCACCGGCACTCCATAGACGCATATAGCCAGGCTTGCCGGTCTCAGGATCCGTAAAGAAGCCTTGACAATCGATAAGTCGCTGGAAGTCGGGGTGTGAAGCTAGCAGGAAAGGTTTGATATTGGTGATGAGACGAATACCGTGCTCATGCATCTTGGAGATCCACTCTTGTGGGTTCGGGAAGCGCTCATAGTTCCACGTGAAGACGTTGCGAACCTTGGGCTCCACAGCGGCGATAGAATACCCAGACGACATCTGATGAGCAGAGCAGGGGATTCCGTGTTCCTGTAGCGTCTCGGCAAACCTGACCAGAGCCTTGTCTGCGTCATCCAGCATGGTGTATTTGTAACCACCAGAGATGTATCCGTACGCCCAGCGAGGAACCAACAGCGGGAAGCCGACCAGTTCGGCATATGAGCGAACAATGTCCTTGATCGTCTTTCCGACGATCATGTACTGCTCTAGACCACCATAGTCCTGACGATAGATCTTGAAATGGCCCCAAAGGCCATCAATCTCAGCGCCAACGGACCATGAGCCCCGTCCATGTGTTGTCGAGAACAGGGCAACGCAGCCTTCTGGTGTAGCCTTGATCAGCAGAGGGATGTGCTTGTAGAGAGGATCGGTCTTGTAGACATCGTAGCCGAAGCAGTCGGTTGCAGAGAGCTGGAAGTTGCGGCCAGTGAGGTCCATTGGCGCGGTCTTCTCACCGAGACCAACATGGAGCGCATTGCGGTCGTGGATCGAGTAATAGGCGACACCCGGGCCATCGGCGATGTAAGATCGGAGTGGCAGATCTTTATGCAGAGGCTTGTCGGAGCCTGTCCAGGACAGAGTAACGACGGGCGTGTGCTCCCATTTGACCTTTGCGGTGACACCGGCCACCTCGATGACCTTGGACGAGCCTTCTTCCTTGGCAGTAACATTGAGGCCCTTCAGATCGGTATCCGGCTTGGTCACGTTCGGATAGGGAGGAATTGGGCGCTCTGAAGAGGAAAAGGTCACGCGAAAGAGGTTCTCGCGAATGGCCTCGAAGGAGAAGTCAAAAGCAGTTTTGCCGGAGGAGCTGCGGAGATGCACGGCGGCGTCATGTTGCGCGCTCGCGGTGACCTGCTGGTATTCCTTTGGGCAGATTTCTCTTTGAGGCATAATGAGAATGTGATTCGTGAGGGTCTTTCACGAGAAAAAGGATGAGATCGGACAAGATCCCTGGCAGTGTATGTTATTTGTAACATTCTGCGCAATGGCGTGTCCCTCCATGCCCCGCGCCTGATTGTTGGAGAAGCTGCAAGTATACACTCGGCGATCGGGGCTGATCTCCGACGCGCGAAACGACTCTCCCCAGAGTCCAGACAAACCCCCAACGCGCCGCCACTTCTGCCACCAATGGGGCCCGAGATGGCCCCGCTGAGCACTAGCAGGCTTGACGGTTCAAAAGTCTAGAATACAGGAACCAGAGACACCGTCCGACCAGATCTGCTTCGACCTGATCTGTTGAAGAAGACGTTTCTCGATCCGGTTTCAATCGACCTCTTGCTGGTCAAGGCATCATCTCTCAGCATCCCACTCAGTCTGTGCCCGATTGCTTAGAACATTTTCAAAGTCTGGCTGGGGTTACGAGCCTAAATCCCACTTGTGTGGGAGTGACTCGCGCCGTCTGAAGCTAAAATGCCAACCTACTGTACCAAATTCCCCGCAAACTTTCAGCCGTCGCTCAAATGGCGTCGGTTTTGCCAGCCGAAGACCGACACCTAAGCCTTGTTCAGTCCGGCCGAGTCGCCCGTCCCGCATCCTGCTGGCCACCACCGTTGCCCGAACGTACCAATATCGTACAATTGCCCGCTTCCA
This sequence comes from Penicillium simplicissimum, assembly GCA_024706585.1. Classification (NCBI taxonomy): domain Eukaryota; kingdom Fungi; phylum Ascomycota; class Eurotiomycetes; order Eurotiales; family Aspergillaceae; genus Penicillium; species Penicillium simplicissimum. The sequence goes on from JAMZTW010000061.1 coordinate 2,192,794, forward strand.
TGACCGAGGAGTGATTGGTCCCAGTTCTCGGAAGTTCTCCGGGGCGGTAAAAAGAGTTATCGTCTGACTTGCAATTGGGACGCTCATGTGGATGCGCGACTTGACAAAGACGACAAGAATGCGTTAGCTGTCGGACTTGAGGTGCGATCGTCCGGGGAAATCCCAAATTTGCCTCCCCCACGGGGTGTGCTGCCAGCCCTAATCTTCCCCAGCGTTGATCTTGCCCGAGACTGATATATTGTCTCTCCACCCCTGCTTTACCAGGATATTCCAGTCGGTATCTCGTTCACTTTGGGATTTCGTGTATCATCCTTGTTCTTTCCTCAATCATCCACTGCTCGACTTAGGCATGTCGCAGCACGAAGAAATCTCCCAGTCGAAGCGTGTGCAGGATGAGTTTGTCGAGGCCATCGAAGCTGAGGAGGCTGGAAAGCCTACCCCGGCAGCGCACGTCGATCTTGGTCACAAGCAGGATCAGGCGCTGAAGTTGATCGAGGACGCAGGCTACTCGACCACCCTGACCCCGGAGAACAACAAACGGGTGCTGCGCAGAATTGATCTGCGTCTGCTGCCTATCCTCCTATCCATCTACTTCCTCCAGCAACTCGACAAGTCAACTCTTTCCTATGCGTCCGTCTTTGGTTTGGTGGAGAAAGCCCATCTTCATGGCAAGATGTACTCTTGGTTGGGATCAGTCGTCTACTTGGCCCAGCTGATCTTCCAGCCTTTGGTCTCTTATCTCCTTGTCAAAGTACCCATGGGCAAGTTCATGGCTGCATCAGTCTTGCTCTGGGGTATTGCTTTGTCTTGCATGACAGCTGCGAACAGCTTTGCCGGACTCTTGGTTTGCCGCATGTTCCTGGGTATCTTTGAGGCGGGCATTGGTAAGTGTCATCTCCGACGCGTACGAGGCTCTTCATTTTTAACCCTGAATCATTTAGCTCCGGCATTTATTGCAGTCACACAGATGTGGTACCGTCGACTCGAACAACCTGTCAGGCTGGGTTCTTGGTACGCAATGAATGGTGTGGTCAACATGGTGAGATTTGTTGGTCCTTGCACAGTAGACACTACTCCGGATCACTGACATAGTCTACAGGTTGGAAGTTTGATCACTTACGGCCTGGGTCACATCAAGTCTTCAATCCTTGAGCCCTATCAGGTAAGAATAACATAAAGGGACCTTTTTGAGAGACTACCACTCAATGCAATGACAGATCATCTTCCTCTTCTTCGGGCTCATCACCGTTGGAGTTTCCGTCGCTGTCTTGTGAGTTATATATATCCTTGGCTTCTTTTACAACATAACTGACGGTTCCTTTCACAGTCTTTTCATGCCGGACTCGCCTACGACCGCAAAGTTCCTCAACGAAGAAGACAAGTTGGTGGCTATTGAGAGGTAACTTCCGCAAATGGCTCTTGTTGTTAGTGCAATTACTGACAAATACCCAGATTGCGCATGAATCAGCAAGGTATCGAGAGCCACGAATGGAAATGGGATCATGTCAAAGAGGCCTGCATGGACCTAAAGTCTTGGCTGTGGTTTGCCTTGATGTTTACCATTTCGTAAGGATGTCCAGTCAAAGCCAGTAGCTTGCAGACAAATTAACCACATCACAGCATTCCAAGCGGCGGTATCACCACCTTCGGTCCTCTGATTGTTAAGTCATTTGGCTTCAACGCTCTCAACACAATCCTGCTTAACGTGCCCTTTGGAGCAGTGCAGCTTGTTGCTACCATGGGTGGTGCTTGGCTGGCCACCTACTGGAAGATGAAGGGCCCGGTTTTGGCTCTTCTTTGCCTTCCTCCCATTGCGGGCTGCGTGATGCTTTTGCGCATCACCCACGATGCCTCCCATAAGGGACCTCTGCTGGCAGGATACTATCTTGTGAGTGCTCCGTGATCTCAAAGTCCGCATTGTTTACTGTTTACTGACTGGTGGTTTTCTCTTACAGATCTCTGTCTACCCCGGCATCAGTACGTATTCGCGTACCGCAAAAGACCCTTGCATGTATCTAACGTTCCCCCAGCTCCTCTGATCTATTCCTGGTCTGCGGCCAACACGGCCGGCGAGACGAAGAAGAAGGTGACCACAGGTATTCTGATTGTGGGTCAGTGTGTTGGTAATGTATGGACGCCCCCTCTAAACCACAGCAAGGCGTCTTAAATACTGATAAGAAAAAGGTCATTGGTCCCACTCTCTACACTACCGAGGAAGCGCCTCTCTACCATCGTGGACTTTTCTCCAAGTAAGTACTGACGCGCAGCGTCCTTGGATACTGTACTGACTCTCGATAGCCTCGCCTTGTTCTGTGTTCTGTTCTGTTTGATCCTGTAAGTCTCTCTTTTTCCATCTCCATTATCGCTTGTGCTAATTGGAACTCTCTCACTAGGCTGAACATGGCATACCTCACCATTCTCAACAAGAAGCACGAATCCCAGCGTGTCGCCGCCGGCAAGGACGCCAAGGTGACCGACCACTCGATGAACGAAGTTGTCGCTCACACCGACAAGGAAGGCGTGCCCGTCCAGGCCGTAGCCAACGACAATGCGTTCAAGGACCTGACCGACTGGAAGAACGAGGACTTTGTATACGTATACTAGGTGCGATGTGAGGATGGATGCCGAGGGCATTTGGGACGATACGTGTAAATTGCTACGGTACTACTACTACGATTCCGAATATTTGATTAAAGTTTTGGATGCTGCGGCTCGCATTATCACTCGAATTATTTTAAATTGCCGTGACGGCCAGGCGGAGATCTTCAGTTTTGCCCCACAAAACCTTGTCGGGCTCTGCTCTCGCCCCCAGCCCGTTCTCCAGTAGCCGACGTCGGCGCAATAGCCGAACCCCGCGTTCTCTTCCTTCCCCGGTTTTTACATTCTCGGAGACATCGGAGAACGAGTCTGAGGAGCGTTTAGTGAAATATATGCCTGAAGATGCACGACGACGACTCGCTGCATGTCGTCCCCGCGCCGATCGGGAAAAAGCGCATCCCTGTACGTGCCACGGCCCTAGGCATCGTGTCATTCGGAAGCTGCCCCCGCTGTCTAGGACTCACTAATGGAAAACATGTCATAGAAAGCGTGTAGCGCTTGTCGCCTGTCCAAAGTAAGTAGGCCCTTGGTCTTCTTGCCAGTATTTGACATTGACCTCTGTCACAGGTGAAATGCGACGGGGACCGGCCCTGTGGAAGGTGAGTATCACAAGAGCATCGTACAATTCAACTGCTAATATTCTTCAAATCTTAGATGCCAAAAGCTCGAGAAACAATGCGTGTTTTTCGAAATTCCTAAGGACCCAGTAGCGGAGTATGAAAGCCCCTTTAACCTGGCTGCTGCATGAAATTCCGTCTACTAAACCTCCTGCAGGAGACTGGAAAGCGTCGAGACGGAAGTCTTATTTCTCAGAAGACAATTAGATGATATGAGGGAGCTTCTTCAGCAAACAACTGCATCCTCCGCGTTCAACACTCAAGAAATGTCACCCCAACAAGTACGAGAGCGCCCTTCGAACATCCGTCAGGATAGCGCATGCCCTTCTTCATGTTCTCAGCCAGTCCATTTCCCGAAGAACAGTGGTGTTTTGATTCCCAACGGCAACTCTGGATATACGAATGGGGCCATCCAACCATACCCACTATCTGTGCCGGATGTCACTCCGAATCAGCTCTCGTCTCATTCGCTATACGACTCGCCTCGTACAGAGCAGCGTGTTCCTAAGAGAAAACGATCCTGCTTTGAGATCCGAGATGAGGCCGTCGCGGATTTCATCGATAAAGGGCTTATCACGCTTGATTGTGCCATTTCTTGTTTCAATACGTGAGTGAAAATAAGAATCAACTTGGTGGCTCTTGATCTAACACTTCTATTTTTTCTAGTTTCTTCGAAGGCTGCGTGAGTATCACAAACCTTTCTGGCAAAGCGATGAGTGTCATTAATCATGTTCCTAAACCAGGATCGATATATACCCATCTTCGACCCCGAGCAGGATACATTCAACTCCGTGCGGGCCCGAAGTAGCATTCTACTCAATGCTATATGTACAATAGGTTGCATGGTTGAAACGAGTGAGTTGGGCAGCTCCTCCACAGTACATCATCAAACCGTTCATGGCCTAATCTTAACCCGATAGAATCTGGCGGGCCAATGTCTGACATGTTGCTTGCCGAGCTGAAAAAATGGATCAATGTGATTATTCAGAACAAGGGGCTGAACTCTCTCGAATCCGTCCAGGCAATGCTGATAGTTGCATGCTACTCCGCGGAGCGGCTACTGATTCTTTCATTCGCGACGCGGATGGCCCTTGACCTCGGTCTTCATGAAGCCTTCGAGGAACTCACCGAGCGACTCGCCATGAAGAACGACGAGAATACCTACGGCATCCCGGAGCATGACCTTGAACGGGAGCGTGAGCTGATGCGCAAGTCAAGGACCTGGTTTGGGTTGCTTGTCTTGGAGCATATGTTAGTATTTGGCCTTTTGTGGGTGTATACCTGCTAATGATGCTATAGTTTCCGTGTGGATGCAGGCAAGCCACCAGGAATCCGCTTGGTTGGCAATCCTCGTCGATGCCGGATACTCTTGAGTAACCCCTCATCTACTATCTTAGATTTGAGATTGTTCTCTCAAGTTGAGGTACGTGATTTGAACATAACATCATCACCAAGAGACTTCCATAGATTGGCTGACAAAACCGTTTTAGCTCAACATTTTAAGAGGTAAGATTTGATGTCATCACCACTGGCTTTCGCTCAGTCTGATCGAATTATTTCGCAGCAACAATAAATGATACATTAGGTCCAGAAACTACCCTTGATAGGCAGGGGGTCTCAGACTTTGTCGACGAGATGAAGATTGACCTCGATTTGTGGTTTGAGTAAGTCTCCTTTGGGTGCTCTCGCGTACAGGATGCTGACTTGAAAAAGTGACTGGCTGAGAATTGTCGGTAAGTTTCCCATCGTTCTGCTCTCATAGAACATGTTCACTGATTTATAGCAGAGGGTTGTCTTCCCGCTCAACAGGAGAAGCCATATCTTCTTGTCGCTCTACGCGTCCAGAAATGCTGGGCCGAGATGATGTTGTACTGCAAAGCACTTCGGGCTATGGGCGTTGAGAACGTGGCGTACGTGGGAATTTCTCTCGTTATCACCCGAAACAACTAAACCGTGCTGTATTGAGGAAGTACCCAGCTGACCAAACCAACGACTCCAGTGCCTTGACTGCTACAGAGAGACACATTCTCCTCGCAGCCAAATCCGCCGCCCGCAGACACCTCCGCCTCATCATCGTCGAACCAGACTTCTACCTCGCCAAACTGAAATACGCAATGGACTTTGTATGGGCGAAGTGTGCCTTCTCTTTCCTCCTTCTCCTCAAGCTCTCGCGCCTCCTTCCCGAGCGGGAAGAGGAACACCACGAGCTTCTGGAACACGGCAGTAGGCTCGTCGACGAGCTCAGCAAAGCGGGTTCGAATAACAACCAGTCTGGTGCTGGTAACATTTATCTTCAAATTCTCAAGGTCAGCATCGAGAAATACGGGCGCGCTTTGCAAGAGTCTCAGCAGCCTAGCACGGGAGGCAGCTCTAATGCTACGTCGCCGTTTTGGGAGCTGTTTGACGCGCAGGCTGATCTGCAATGGTTCGTGCCTGAGCAATTTGTTTCAGAGTGGGATTTTCCCGGGTTGAATCTCTTCTATTTCCCCACTGCGATGCAGGATTTCTTTGGTGATTTCTCGTTGGCGATGTGAATACCATGTGCAATAGTCGATCATACAACCATGACTCATTTTCAAAAAAAGAGGAAGCTCTTTGCATGTTTCATGCTAGGGTCAAAGTCTTTCGCCAGGGTTGGTCGGGTATTCTCCAGAAGAATAAACGCAGGAACCCATGGTTATATTGAAGTCTTGCAAGCATCCTTTCCTGCTCCACCTGCAAGTTTCTAGGAATTACTGAATTGGACACAAAAGTCATTGTAGTCGACGGAGCTGATGACGAAATCAACGGTTAAAGATGATGGATTGGGTCGCGGCGAAGTCTATTCCCAGCTTCTCTTGCCGGATGCCGTTTGTTACAGATAAGTGTACCCTCTAGTTTCCGGTTGAATTTTTCACTTTTGTGCTGCTCTTTCAGTGTCCCATAGCGGGTGGTGGTATCAAAATCTCTGGGTCGCAAAATAGCAGGTATGAAAGGGTTAATCACTATCAGTGGATTAACCCAGGGCCTTCATGGCAAGTTCGACACTGCAGACAGTCAGTATCGAATGTTCCAAACAAGCGGTGACAACGCGCTAGCGTTGATATAAGGAGGTTGTAGCACGTACACAACGAAAGTACCAGCCGAGACGGGCATAGCTCTCAGCAGGGTCGGACCAATACCCTTCCAAAAACCGCCGAGGCCCTCAAGGGCATAGGTCTTCTTGAAGCAGTCGCGCATGCTGGCGAACTTCTGAGTAGCACCGAACCCGTCGGTCTGCATCTTACTCTTGACCACATCGAAGGGGTAGCTAGCCAACCACAGAGCCTCACCAGCCAGACCACCATAGGTGGCCACCTTGACAGCAGAGATGTCCTCGCGCTTCACATTGTTACGCTGGGCATCCATGTTCATCATGTACTCGAAAGCCATGAACCAGGTACCGTAGGCCATAGCCTCACGCAGAATAGTGACTGCCTGGCCGCGGTACAGACCGCGCAGGGCACCTCCCTGAGCGGACAGTTTCTTCACGCAGTCAATGGGGCCCGAGTAAAGGCGGTCAGCGCCGTGAGGCTGAGCCTGGAGACGGATACGGACATGCTCAATGGGGCCAGAGAGCACCGAGTTGGTCACACCGGCAAACGAACCGGCAAGCCAGTACTGGCCGTAGGAGAGCGTGCTGTCGGCATACTTCTTCTTATTCAGCTCCTCAAGCTTGCGGCGCGCCTGATGGAATGCGCCGAATTGCACACTGACCTATGGAAGGGATTAGTTGAGTGGTAATTTGGAACCCGGGGAGAGGGGCATTTACACAGGCACCAATTCCGATCAGGGGAGTCAGAGTACCCTTGTAGAATGCAGCGGGACCCTCCTTCTTGAAGATCTGGGTCGCGCAGTCCAGGGCACTCTTATACTGGGAGGTCGTCTGCAGACGGACCTTTACAATATCTGAGACATCAGGGTTAGATAGGCTTCGGTGTGGGGGTGTTAGTTGTGTGTCGGAGGCCACAAACCAAAAGGTTGTCCTGTAATTGATTCAGTTAGCAATGGCATGCACAAACAAATGTTTCCACTCATGTTCAAGGCCGAATAATCATCCAATGCGACTCAGGCCTCGTTGAAAGTTCTCGCCTTCCCCGAAGCGCAGCACACGTACCCAGCAGAACCTGAGCCATTCCACCGGCGGCGCCCGCGGCCAAATCCTTGACGGTGCGGAGGGCATCGGTGCTCTTCTCCAGGTCGTCAAACGCTTCGGACTCCATGACTCTGGACCAATCGGAAAATTGATATGTCGAATTGAATGAAGAGGCAAGTTTCTCCAGATCTCTCCAGATTTGACGTTTATATCAGGAACCAGGGACCTTATCGCGATTGCGCCATCTGCACGCTGATTCGCACGCAGCGCCGACGTTTTGCGGGAAAAGTTGGGGCCTCAGGTTTGCCGTCGGGAAACTTACGTAAGCCGGCGAAAAATAGTGCCGCCCAAAAACATTCGAAAAGTGGAGTCCTTGTCGGTGCAGTCCGCAGGTAGTTACTGGACTCGCTGGACTATTTGCTGGAATCCGATGAGGAAGGCTTGTCGGTATAACAGCTATGCACCGCCGAGCAGTCTGGAGGGTATGGTCTTTTTGCCCGCAATTTCCCTGACTATAATATCTGATTGCCATCTAGTTCTCGCGCCGCGTTGACTTTCCATCATCCACCACATCCGCCCCGACCCTACATCAGACATTTCGATCCTCAGCAGCCCGATTAAACTCTGGAGATAATGGCCCAGGAGACGGGAATGGTGAGGGCGCAGCATCGCCAGCGCCCAAGTTCGGAAACCGATGGGGCGCCAGACAGGCCTCCAAGCCAACCGGCCTCAGCGCGGCCGAGCAGGCCCTGCGCGACGCTATCATAGCCAAGAGTAAACCGCCTCCTCCACCAGAACCCCCCAAAGGTCCAGGTCTCGATAAGAGGATACCCGGCACACAGTTCTACGTCAACAGCCAAGGCAAACAATCCTTCGCCCGCTCCTCCAATCAGCCCGTCGACCACCAGCAGTTGCACAACAGAGTCGCCCGACATTTGAGGAACCCAGGCCGGACAGGAGCCGGACAAGGGCGAGGGAACCGTGATTGGACTTGCCACAGCTGTAATAATCATGTCTTCGCGAAGCACAGATTTTGTCCGATGTGTCAGGCAGCGCGACAAGATCTTCCTGCCAGACCTCCGAGGCAGGAACAGCAACGAATGAAAAGGGACTGGGATTGCCCCGGCTGTGGACATCATGTATTTGGGAGACGGGACGCATGTACCTCATGCGGCACGCCGAGACCTGAGCCACAACCCTCGGAGGGGCGCAGTTTAAGGAGGGAGTCAACACGTTCAGGCAAACTGCATACCCTCGGCCAGTCAATTCTAGCCGAGGGCCGCGATGAGGATTCATCTTTAGTCGGGGGATCCCGAATGGCTCAAGGTGACCGGACAACCCGACAAGATGCACCAGCTCGGAGATCGCAAGGTGCAGGCCGTGGGCGAGAAGATACAAAGAAGGACCGCAAGGAAGAAGAAAAGAAGGAGAAAGAAGTCGACAAGAAAGACCAGTGGTCATGGGACATGTCCGCCTTGGATCAGCTGGAAACTATTGAAGCGCAGCAGGCACCCGTTGAAGTGCAAAAGAAACCGAAGAAACGCGACGGACGGAAAGACCGTGGAACATCGGAGGAGGGTGACTTTGATCCCGAGGACCGCAAACGTCGTCGGGAAAAGCGCCAGAAGAAGGTAAAGGAGGAGATCACGGCTACGCCTCTTCACCTCCCCGAGTTCATTAGCGTCAGTAATTTGGCCGATGTCATCGGCGTACGACAGGCCGAGTTCGTGGCCCGCATGGAAGATATGGGCTTCGAAGACGTGACCTACAACCACGTGTTGGACGCTGAGACCGCTGGTTTGGTGGCGGCTGAGTTCAATTATGAAGCAATCTTTGACACCGGTGCTGAAGACCTTGAGGCCGCACCGCTGCCAGAAGATACATCTGACCTGCCTCCTCGTCCGCCAGTCGTGACGATCATGGGGCATGTTGACCACGGTAAAACCACGATTCTGGACTGGCTGCGCAAGTCCTCAGTGGCAGCCACCGAGCACGGCGGTATCACCCAACACATCGGTGCTTTTTCCGTGGCCATGCCCTCTGGGAAGACGATTACGTTCTTGGACACTCCCGGCCACTCTGCTTTCTTGGAAATGCGCAAGCGTGGTGCCGATGTGACTGATATTGTGGTCCTTGTCGTGGCTGCAGATGACAGTGTCAAGCCGCAAACCATTGAAGCCATCAAGCACGCCACGCAAGCCAACGTTCCTATCATTGTTGCAATCAGCAAGATTGACAAGGAAGGCCGTAACCCCGAACGAGTGAAGCAGGATCTCTCGATCCACGGTGTTCATGTTGAGGACTATGGTGGTGACGTTCAGGCCATTGGGGTCAGCGGCAAAACGGGCGAGGGCATGATCGAGCTTGAGGAGGCCATTGTTGCCCTCTCAGAGATGCAGGACCACCGCGCTGACGTGGAATGCAATGCCGAAGGCTGGGTCATCGAGGCGACTACCAAGAGCTATGGCCGAGTGGCTTCAGCTCTCATTCGCCGCGGTACCCTGCGCCCTGGCGATGTCATCGTTGCTGGTCAGACTTGGGCCCGCGTACGCACGCTTCGCAACGAAGCTGGTCTCTCTATCAGTGAAGCTACTCCTGGCATGCCGGTGGAGATTGACGGTTGGAGAGATCAGCCTGTTGCCGGAACAGAGATTCTACAGGCTCCGACCGAGCAGAAGGCCAAGGATGTTGTGGCGTATCGCCAGGACCGGGTAGATACCCAGAAGCTGGGTGAGGATATGGTCGCTATCAACGAGGCGCGACGAGAGCTCCTCGAGAGGCGCAGACAGGAAGATGCAGACGCAGAGGAGGCCGCCAGCGCCCCCGCTGAGGCGTCCGGTCCCAAGGCAGTCAACTTCATTATCAAGGCCGATGTGGACGGTTCTGCGGAGGCTGTTCTCAACTCGATTGCTGCGATTGGCAACAATGAGGTTTACGCCAACATCCTGCGCTCCGGTGTTGGACCCGTGACTGAGTTCGATATCGAACATGCAGCCAGTGCCAAGGGTAAAATTATATCGTTCAACATGCCCATTGACCCCAACATGAGCCGGCTCGCCGAGCAGGAGTTTGTGACGATCATGGATCACAACATCATCTACAAGCTTATTGACGACGTAAAAGACGTCCTGAGCGAGCATCTCGCGCCGACCGTGACCCAGCGTGTGACGGGTGAAGCCGAAATCGGTCAAATATTTGAGATCACTGTCAAGGGCCGCGACAAGACATCTATCGCAGGATGTCGTGTGCGTAACGGTTTGATCAACAAAACCAAGAAGGTCCGCGTGATCCGTGGCAACGAGACCGTCTACGATGGTAAGCGCACACCCATTTCCGACCTTTCCAGGAACAAAGCTGACATTATCTTCTAGGCACCATGACCTCACTGAAGAACGTCAAGAAGGACGTCACCGAAATGCGCAAGGACACGGAGTGCGGTATTGCCTTCGAAGGCTGGACCGACTTTGCCGTCGGCGATCACATTCAATGTTACGAAGAGATCTTCGAGAAGCGTCATCTGTGAAGTAAACATTCATGCTGACATTATTCGCACGCTTTGTGCGGCTCTCAGTCGCTGTATGTTGAGTATTTGGTTCGCCTTCCCCCCTTCTCACTTGTCTTTACACCTTTTTATCTTGTACTATATGTCTGAAGGTTCCTTCTCCGCATCATGTCTTGCATCTTGGGCTCGGGCGTTGTTCAATATACATCCATTAGACGAAAGCCACGCGTACAGAGATAGATGCAATTATAATACCTGTACAATATCTAAACACCACGGACTCGATGCAGCAAAATCCAGCATATTTCTTCACTCCACATTATGAAGCATTATTCTTTCGTGAAAGAGTTAGAAGAATTTCCTGGGCACTTACATGGCTTTAGACCGGCTTTAACCAGTTCCTGGCCATAGATTCTATGGAATGAAGTAGGAAGTTCGCGATTAGTAGACCAGCCGTAGCGGCGTCCGTAAATGGAAGCAATGATGTCAACCTTCTCGTTGGGGAGCCGCTTCCCATCACCTCTTTAAGCAGCCAACCCGGCCAACGAGCGTCTTGAAACGCTCTGGGGGCGATGTCATGAGTTCTATACCACGCAAATGACCTCCGATGATAATTATAGCGTTTTCCGAGAATGTCTCTCCAGCGCGATTGTCGCCCGATCCGAGAAACCAAAGTCGAGCAAGCGGCGGCCAAAAGCCAAACGCAATGGCCGCAAAGAAGTGACCCCGGACGCCGACACTGGGTTACCTGAACGAGTCGATCCGGAGGAGCTGGCCGAGTTCGTTGATGTACATTCTCCTCTCTCTTGAACTCTGCCCCGAGTGGACCTCGATCGACGTACCAATGAAGCCTCATGGCTAACTCGCAAGCCCATCAGTTCATCGCAACAGAAACCTTCGCCTCCTTTCCGGAACCCCTTCGCACCCTTTCCTACGCAGCAATCCAGCACGACCAACATCTGGCATCGCTCTACGTTCCAGCCGACTCAGATACACCCCTTGAACGCGCCGTCCTCGACTTGCTCTGCTCCACAATTCCCGGCACAGTGCCAGACACCCTCTCCGCTTACGGGCTAATCCCAGACGCGAACGACCTCCCCGAATTTCTCTCCCCAATACTCAGTGAGTACACAACAAGTGTGACTAGTGCGCCCCCGGTCTGGAGTACCACGCGCACGGAGGCTTGCGAGATTTGCGAGCGCGACTGGATCCCGCTTTCGTATCATCATCTTATTCCTCGAGGCGTACACGCGAAAGTGCTGAAGAGAGGCTGGCATGACGAGTGGACGCTGAACAGTGTTGCGTGGCTGTGTCGTGCTTGTCATAGCTTTGTACATCGGATGGCAACTAATGAGGAGCTGGCAAGGGAGTATTATACGGTCGAGCGGATTATGGAGAGGGAGGACGTACAGGATTGGGCAAAGTGGGTTGGTAGGGTGAGGTGGAAGGCGAAGTAGGATCGGAAACACCTGGCATGATAGCTTCACATCTTGGTAAAAAGAACACCATGTTCATTCAATTCACTTCTTGTACCAACACCAGCTATACTATGATTCTGATCATTATTTGCCCTGCTTCCTGTATGACTTGATGTAGAACTGCGCGAAGAGGTAGATCAGGGGAACAATGTATATGCTTGTCACGATAATGGTGAAGGCCTCCCCACTATCACTCAAGCACGAAACTGCACTGTCAACGTGCGTCTTGTTAATGTTGTTACCCGCCTCCAATGCTCGCGTGGTCCCATTGTTGATGCTCTTTCCAGTCACCTCCACTGGAACCCTATAGCTCATGAACAAGTAGGTGTACCCCCAGACCCAGCCGACGAAGAATTGGGCAAGTTGAAGTTTGGTCAAGGTACGTTTGAAGCTCACGGGGACAGCTATGCCGAGTGTTTGAATCGTAAAGTATGTATACTAAAATGCCCGGGGAGGCCTGTCAGCTTGGAGTCAAAGGGTCTTCGATGCGGAAGATCAAATTACCATCAATGTATGGATTGCCGAGTTTAAAACCACGCCTATGGCACCCAATGGGGACTCATACAGCACTGTTGCCCATCCACATATGATAACCCCTGCGTGGTGGTATGTTTGCAGGGTAGAGCTTTTCTTTCCTCGTGCAAGAATGATCAATGTATCCACGACCTCGTAAAATTTGCTCATGTAGAAGAGCCATCCCACATAACTGCCTCCTGCTTCCCAAAGGCTTTTCGATGTTGGCAGGACTAGAAGGGTGCCCGTGCATTGTCAGTTGATCATCACTGTCACCACGAAAGGAACCTGGGTCAGATCCCGCTTGACGAAGTAACCTTCCTTACCTCGATATGCGCTGGAGTCCGTTTCACATAGCAGTTCCGCTACATGTGCATAGTAATTAGGACCCGCCTCCGCGACAGCCAAGTCCCAGAGAGGGAGAAGAATGGTGAACAAGGAGAAGAATGTCCATGCTGAGAAAAGGGCGAGTAGTGCGTTATGTACCACAACCAGAGCCTTGAATGTGGAAGTTCTGGCGAAACGCCATGGCCGATATTGCCGACGAGCGTTGAACTCATTCAGGTAAAGAACTGTGGTAACATATACCACCGTGAAGGTGAAGACAAACTTGAAGTCCAGAGATGTATAGAATAGATCGGGGTCAAGCTTGATGCGCTGAAAAAGCGACTTTGCAAGCACATTCGAGGGCGTGGAAGGTGGAAGCCGGGGTGATGGCTTGAAAGGTTGACTTGGAGGGAGACTGAATAGTTCCAGTGATGGGAAGCTGAACTTAATCGGGCTATGAGCTGAGAGCAGACGCATGGTGGCAGAGATTCTCGGTTTAGAAAATAATCTTCATTGGAGGGGATACTCTACTTTATCTGACAAGGCTTTATATGCTAGAGCAGCTTATCAAAGCCCCTCCAGATCGGATCGGGCATAGAGAGCCACCAGCAGAGACATCACGATGTAGGTAATGTACGCATGATGAGGGGCTGGCTGTCGTACGATGTAGACCACAAGTGATGTTTGCGTTACTAGCTTCGCAATTGGGCAATGTTGTAGTATTGGCCAAAAGCAAAATACACCTAGATGAGGTAGGCTGTTGTGACTTGGCTGCAGAGTCATGTAGATCTCGTTAGGCACACATCTACATACCTCGGAATAAAAGCTGAAGATCCTTCGCTACCCCGCTAGCCATGTCATCGAGCATACACTAGGTGCAAATCTTCTGTAGTCTAATCACACACTATGCTTCTTCTCGGCATCTCAGCCACCCATGGCACAGGCTATTGAAGTGTGCCGACGGAGTTCTGCGTTATACTTGACTGACAATCGACCATTCGGAACTATAGAGTCATGGTAAAGGCTGCCCATGTTCTCGCCTATCTACAGTATTTTGCTTGTCTAACTGGTCGGCTATTTTGCCATACTTTGCTTGTACGACTGTGACGAGATGGTGTCACCCCGCTTCATGAAGCAAGATCCACTCACATTTCGGAAAACTTGCTCAGAGGTTTGCTTCCGGTGTCTCAGCCGAGATATGTCGATCAATTGAAACAATGATCAAGGAGGGTTTGTTATAATGAAGTTATCTTCCCTCATACAGCCAGGCTCACGTACAGCCAATTCGTCTTATCAATATATGCAATTTTGAAAGCAACTCGCTATCATGCAGCAGCCCACTACGCAGTTTTCGGGCCCGTTGCTTTTGGAAAAACAGAGGGATGTCTCTGAAAAGGGTCATTCTCTGTCAACGATCAGAAATAGCCCAGTCGTTACCATCCTACGCTCGCTGAACTGGCCGAAGACAATCTTCCTGGTTGGCATTCCCTTGGCTGCTACAGTCAGTCTCCACTGGGTTCCTCTTCGCAAGGAGACTTTCTGGGTTGGACTTGTCTATGCCTACCTACGCGCTCTTGCCGTGACTGCAGGTAGGTTTCTCTAGCAATGACCGTTCCTTCCATGATTAGGTCTAACCAAACGGCCATAGGCTACCATCGCCTTTGGGCACACAAGTCATACTCAGCCAGCACACCTCTCAAGCTTGTTTATGCAATCGTCGGCGCTGGTGCTGGCCAAGACACAATCAAAAGATGGTGTCGAGACCACCGGGCTCATCACCGCTATGTCGATACCGACAAAGATCCATATAGCATGTCAAAAGGATTTTGGCATGCCCACATGGGCTGGGTTCTATTTGAACAGAGCGATCCTGTTCATGGTGTTCTGGCTACCGGCCGCGTGGATATCAGCGATCTCAAGTCCGATCCCATCGTGATCTGGCAGCGGAAATATTATCTACTGCTTTTGTTGATTGCGGGTTATATTGCCCCAACGCTGTTCTGCGGTCTGTTCTACGGCGATTATATCGGAGGCTTCGTCTTTGCAGGATGTATAGCAACTGCCCTAGAACAACAGGGAACATTTTGCGTGAATTCTGTGGCTCATTGGTATGGGTCTCAGCCCTACGCTACCGACAAGACCCCAAGGGACAATCCTTTGACTGGTCTGCTTACTCTTGGGGAGGGATATCACAACTTCCATCACGAGTTCCCGATCGACTACCGGAATGGAGTTCGCTGGCATGACTTTGACCCAACGAAATGGGTCATCTGGTCGTGTGCGCAATTCGGGTTGGCCACCAACCTGAGACGCTTCCCCCAGAATGAGATTGAAAAGGGTAGAATCCAGCGGAAGAGAGAAAAGTTGGATGAGGAAAGCGAGAAGGTGGACTGGGGTGTGCCATTCGAAGAATTGCCAGTCATGGAGTGGGAGGAATTCCAGCAACAGGCGAGGACAGGATGCAACCTGATTGTCATCAGGGGAGCTGTGCACGACGTCTCAGCATTTGTGACTGAGCACCCAGGAGGTGCAGCGATGATCACAGGCGCGGTAGGGAAGGATGCCACGGAGATGTTTGAAGGAGGGGTTTATGCCCATTCTAACGCAGCCTCGAATCTTCTGGATACCATGAGGATAGCTGCAATCAAGAAGAGATAATGAGGAGTATATAGATAGGATTGGATCTAAATGAATGACTTTTTCCGGGCGTGACTACCTGCACTACTATACTAAGGCCCGTGGATATAGGCCGTTGAAATTGCTATGAAGGCAGCCTCCTCGTATATTTCCAAATCTATCATCAGACTGAGAAACGGGATTCTAGGATTTGCAGCCTGCCTTGGCCACATAGCTTCAGTCTGCAAGACTAGAGTCAGATAATCTTGTGTCACCAAATGCAGTTCGCTTGCATCGTAAATGTGATAAGCCTCACAGAATGGAGGGTTTTCCGCTCAAAAACAGGGCAATTTTGGTCATCTGAGCCCGAGTTGCAGGAACCAGATCTGCATACTCCGTAGTTGTCAGCTACTCCACGATCTATTTGCTTTTTGTATGCACGGGCCTTCACTTGGGGGCTTGAACAGCGAAGCTGATTTGAATGCAGGAAGCCTTCCAGACCGAGAGATCGGGAGCAGTGATTGTCGATCCTGCACCAGTATCTGCTCAATTTCTTGATGTCATCTCAAGCTAACCCCCCACGGATAATGCACTGCCTTTCTGAGGTTTTATCTTTCTTGGTTCTTCTTTTCGAACGTTGAGGCAAAAATAGCGTGTTGGGTGGAAGTTAGGTGCTTCATGCTAAGGAAATAAGTAGAGTTCCCACTTCCAGTAAGCACAGCATCAGGCTTGAACTAAGAAACCTTTTCCATGAGATGCTTGTTGGCCTATAGGTTTGATCTACCCCATGAGGTTTCAATGCCTACAAACCGTTCCTCGTTACGGTCTCTATCAAATTTTCTGCGGCAGTTACCATCTTCTTTTAACCTGCTGCTAACAAGGCAACCTTTTCGTTTTCTATAAAATGGAGCTTTTTTTGCCTGCTGTCTACCTACTCGGTGCTGCGGGCGCACTCTGCCTTGTCCTCGCCATCAATCGCCTGGTCTTTAGCTCTTTGGCCAGATTTCCCGGGCCACGTTTAGCGGCAGTCACTCGCTGGTATGAAGCATACTTTGACGTCCTGCGTGGAGGCCAATTCATGTACGAGATTCAACGCCTACATAAAATCTACGGGCCTGTGGTGCGTATCGGCCCTAATGAGATACACGTCAGCGACCCTGACTTTTATGACACATTGTATGCGGGACCGACTCGGCGTCGCCATAAAGACCCGTGGTTTCTTTCCTCGGTTGCGCCGGGCATGTCATTTGCCGCAAGCAACTACGATCACCATCGTGCGCGGCGCAGTGGTTTGAGCCCGTTCTTTTCTAAGACGGCTGTCAGAGGATGGGAGCCAGTGATTCACGACAACATACGACTCTTATGTGAACATTTTCAGAAAGCGCAAAGAACGGGCGAGCTACTTGAGCTACATACCTGTTTTGTCAATTTTGCTGTTGACACTGTCTCGCAATATGTGTTTGGCGTGGACCTCGGGTTCAACACGTTGAAGCAACCCGTGCTGGAGGAGAAATGGAAGAAGGGAGTTAACGGTATATTCGAGTTACTGCTGCTTGTCCGGCATGTTCCTTGGATGTACTTCTTCTCCCGGATCCTACCTTTGCGGTTCTCGACTTTATTTTTCCCGATATTCCGCTATGTTGCTGCGATCGAGAGGGTACGCAGGTTTTTAATTTTCCCAATGCAAGTGGCAGCAGATCTGGCGTACTGGGCTGACCGACTTTACAGGACATCGAGGCACGCACTCGGAAAGTTTATGATACCCACAGCGGCTCTGGTACCTCAATCATTGACCATCTCTTACGCAACGAGAAACTTCCATCTACGGAGCGTACCTTGGCCCGGCTGACCGACGAGGCTAAGTTCTTGCTAGTAGCAGGCACTGACGCGCCCTCTCAGGTGATGGCAATTACGATGTATCATGTTCTCAGCAACGTGAAGATTCATGTCCTCCTTCTAAGGGAGCTGCAGGCTGCCCTACCTGATGCGAGGGTCGAGCCTTCGTTGAGCGATCTCGAGCGACTACCCTATCTTGTCAGTATCTCCTTCGGGGGGAAATCATCCTGTGGAAACTAACTTTGGACAGACTGCAGTCATTTCAGAAGGCCTTAGACTCTCTGCAGTAGTGACCACTCGCCTACCACGAATTGCCCCAGACGAGGATTTAATCTGCCACGGCTGGCGGATTCCCGCAGGAGTACGCTTTCTTCCTTGCCTATGAGAATCTTGAAGGGCTAATAATTGACGGTCAACCTTCGCCCCAGACTTCGATCAGCATGTCAAACCACTTCATTCTCCGCGATGCCACAATCTTCCCTAATCCTTTAAACTTCCATCCTGAACGGTGGTTGGAGTCATCTTCTACATTGAATCGGTATCTAGTGCCATTTTCAAAAGGCAGTCAAGGCTGTTTGGGACCAAAGTAAGGCTTTCTTTGCCCTCCATCCTTTATTACAAGTAATTTTCTGACCAAGTCAGTATGGCGTGGTGCTGGCTCTACATTGGGCTTGCTACTTTTTTGCGTCGGTTTCGAATGGAGCTCGTTGACACAGACGAGAGGAACATTACAATTGCCCGCGACTGTTTCAATGGGCAGACACCTGCAGGTCAGAATCGCATACTAGTACAAGTTTGTGCCGAAAGTAGCTAGTGGGAGAGGAATGAAGATGATATTCTAGTTTGGGGAATACTAATGGATGGAATTGACCCCCAAAGACATCGATCCCCCCTTCAGCACGCACTATGTTTGCTCCGCCCCTAATGCTGTTAGGACCCTTCGCCCCTCTAAGTTCCGCCCTATATCTATCACTCCCCTACCTAGGTATTAGCCCTGGACGGGACAAAATTATAAATATCTCGTAGGATCTTAAATCTCCCTTCTTACCTAGCTCGTCTAATCTTACCCTATATTATATCGCTTCCCCTAAATTTTGTATCGGCGGCTAGATATAAGCTTCTAGCACTCCTTACCCCGGATTCGCGGGCCTTAGGATCTCATCCTATATATAAATATAAGGTCCTAATATAACCCGTACCTTCTCGGGATAATCTTATTCCCGTACTACCCCTATCACCGCCGCTATATCTTTCCTTAATACTACCCTTACCCCCTTCGCTAAGTCTTAAGTTACTAAGAGAATCCACACACTGCTACCTATTACCACTAGCTATAACGGATCTTTAACTATATATAGAATAGGCCTTATTACTACTTACTCTATTTAGTCACTTTGTAGCCCCTAAACTATTTCTATCTCCTATTTCTATCTCCTAAGCGGTTCCCTCAGTTCATAGACTTACCACCGGAAATCTACCGGATAATCTTCCAATCTTATAACACGCTAACGCTTTTTTATCTTATATATATATCCTCTTATATTAGATCCGAATACTCAAAACTATTCTAGGAGTCTAGATATAATATCTAGTATCGGCCTTATTATACCTATTAAATTTTTACTTCTAAAGTCTCTCCGATCTACCACTGCTATACATTCGCCTCACGGATTATATATATAGAAATTCGTCTTTACTTCGCCGACTATTATTAGATAGCGATTAGAGGACGGGAATTTTGGGATTGGCTATAAGAGCTCTTCCCTTCGGCGCGTAATATAGTCCTGAGTAGCAGTGGGCCAAGACGACGGCCGCTAGCTTCTGAAGAAGAGAGCTAGTACTTATTTATTCCTGAGCTAGTGGAGCTTGCACCACTAAGCATCAACCCCTTTGTGGCCTTTAAACTCTCCACCTGAATACGACGAGGACGAGCACGGCTTGTGCTACAGACTGTGGCAGGTGAAAGCTTATAGCTGGGACCTAATTGAAGACCCCTGGACACCGATGCGAGTCTTGCTTCTACCAAAGAAAGTCCCACATGGTCTACTGAATGACTTCCTAATAAGTGATCGGCTTTTGGGTATCTCATAGCGCGAAAGGAAAGCCATAAACTGGCTGAAACTGGAAACATATACACGATTTTCGGACAACGGCGGAATCGAATGTCCAGATCCCAAGTGCAAGCCCTTGAAGTTTCACACATTGAAAGAATTCAAGAAGCATATTTCCGATAAGTGCTAAGTAAGCCCCTGGTACACTCGTGACCGGGACTTGGTGCTGTGCCATCAAAACACCCCAGTCAACGGAAAGGCCGTTCTTGACGCGAAACAACGTCGTGTAGATAAGATAGTACTTATGAGAAATGCTTTGAATGATGGACTGCGTGATCAGTACCGCAGACCCGGAGATGCAAAGCTTCAGTTCGAAGAATCTCTCACTGTTCAAATGAAGGAGCATGGATATCTCGCACCCGACGAGCCTCTTGGGAATGCATACTTATGGTGTAACCGCGACGACGAACTCTTTGAGTTCGATCATCCAGAGTATCCTGATGCCAAGGACATCGATCCAGAGTGCCCCGAGGAAGAATGTTTGGATCGTGATTATGCTGGGGAAGAATATTTCGAATATCCAGATTAGTCTAGTAAAACGACCTCGATCAGGGGTGTCAGGAGAAAGATATCCTATCTATTTGATGAAACTCTTCTTTTCGATGGCATGAAAAGTCCTCTAAAGAAGTCTATAAATACCCCTGTGAAGGAAGTTTGAGGCCATCCCAAATTCCCGGGAGGTTGAAGGATTCGAAATAGTTGACAGTGAACACGAAATAGCGAATTTAGAGAGAGATACAAACTCTAGGCTAATTTCTACGGGAAGCTTTACTTTAGGGAATACGAGGTCAATTATGAGAAAAACTCATTATTCAAATGTCATCACATATATAAAATCGATACAAAGTACTCGTGTCCTCAGCGCGTGAGGTCGATCCGAATCCTAAGCAAGCCCGTATTATATACACATGAAACAGACTCCAAAAGCCTACGGCTTTCAAGGCCAAACATACATTGTAAATAATGGCAGACAAGCCTCAGCACACCGAGAGATCAAGAATAGCTCGTAGGACCGCTCCCGAATCTTTCCTACCCGTTCCAATCTACCAATGGGTAATAGAGGTGATACCCAACCCGGTAACCACCGTCTCACAGCTCGGATCTCTGATAAACTCAAAAGGTGTTCCCGGGTTCTTGACAATTGTGGTGCATGGTCCAACAGGACGCTGTTCGTCGCTCTTTTTAACTTGCCCATACACTGCCAGTCTTGTTCCTTCTGGGAACTTCCAGTTTTTGGCTTCCTCTGCACTCATGTGATGATTCTGGGATTTTTCAAACCAGTATATAGCGCCGTCTTCAGCATGTAGATGATCTTCAGTGGTTCTTCCTGTCGCGCCGACGCGCGACTTCAATGCTGGCGCGGAGTCCAAGTCGCGGAGTATGTCCTTTGCCGCATCACCACGGGGAACGGTGGAAAACCAGACCCCCTTTTCAGGGACATAAATAGCGGCGACAAGATTGGGCCCCCAGGATGCAGCCTCGGGGGACTTCTTCGGGATGGTCCAATACAAATCTTCGGTGAAGCCCTTCAAGTTCTTTTCGAAATCTGCCGAATACGCAGCGACCGTTTTGGCGTCTGGTTTCCACGCTGTGGAGCCATGGAGTGTCAATTTATCCCCTCCTTCTATGACCAGTTCCTTGTTAAGGTCCAACCCAGATGGCCGAGCAATACCCAGCTTTTCGTCCCAGTCTTCGCCATCTGACGAGAAATAGCAATCAGAGCCGTCAGTCCTTTTGCAGGGCTTCTGACCAGGCTTTCCAACTGGAGGTTTGGGCTCAGGCTTGATTGGGGGAATGCGTCCCGGGACGTTTCCTGGGACTTCAGGGATGACTGGCTTTGGAATTACCGGCTTCGGAATCGGAACGCCTGGAATCTCCAGTCTTGGGAGAAGCCCACTATCAGAGACATCCCGTCTTTCAACTGTAACAATTAGCTATCATCCTCATACTCTTTCTCACCTTCCATACTTACTCGCTCTGGCTGCGACATCCCAGGGAGCACCTAAGACAGTAGCTAGGAGAAAACTGTGCTTCAAATTGAGATGCATGTTGTCTGTGTCTTTGCTTTGTAGAGAGCGGGTTCAATCTGTCAACAGAATTGTATCTGCGTTGTAACGGATAACCAGGAAGAGTATGGAATGGGAATGGGAAGAAAAGGCAATGCTGTTCTCTTTTATATTGACCAGAGGCGAGTGCGTCAACTTTGTTCAGGTCGTAATCAAGCCATACAAGGTTTCTCTTCCCTAGGGGCAGTGCATTCTGGCCCCGGGTAGGAGGGGGCCGGGGCCGTGATGCTCAATGATCGATGCTCGTGAATTGACACTCATAACCAGCAATTGCAACCAAAGGAATATGAAGAACCAACAGAAACACCCATGTGACAGCGCTCCTCCCTTCGAATCTCCGACGCTCTCCGATAGATGACAGAGCGCTTGATTCGCCATCCTGTTGAATGGCCCCCGTGCCAAGGTGATATTGCAGGGAATTTCAGTCCCCGAAACTATATCACTGGAGGTGATCATAGTCTTATTGCTTCGACTTGAGGCCTTTCTAAAATTGGATAGGGGTAGTAGTAGTGGCAAGAATATCTGGAGCCAATTTGTTTATGCATGTATAAGCATTGAAACATCTCTGCCCCCACTTGTTGGTGTACAACAGAAGGCTGAAGATGAATCATGAGGGGCCATAACAACATGTACGACTGAAAATGACCGGGGCGTTAGAAATTATCTGTTGGTTACCTAATACTATCGTGCAAGCTATAAGCGAGAGTTGTATATAGTATGAGGCTTTTAGATACTAATTGGGGAAAGGGTCCATGGTCATTCCAGACCCCAATGCGAATTCAAATCTGGTGCGGCCCGATGTGAAGGCCCCTAGGCCCCCCAGCACACCTAAAACATGAAACTGGGGGCTAGCTCCATGCAGGGACTGTATGATACTAACTTCTTAGCTTATAGACTAGTGGGATGTATTGGTCGGTCTGACAGCAGATGAAGACCCTGTATCAAATATCCCACATAGATACTAATCCACAAGTTACAACAGAAAATAATTTGTCATGGTTTCTCATAATCCCTGATGCTATTTCACTACTGAGGCCTTACGGCTCTTTGGCTTCTAATGTATCGCGCATATGTTGTTAGCGTATTATCTCAGGATGGTTTGAGAGCGTAGCCCTCTTGGTCTCAGACAGGTCATTTATATTTGGATGGTGCTCGAGGGTCAATGTAGCGGCTTTGGCGACTAAGGATGTTCATTGATGTATCTTCTGAAGGGATTCCGAGGAACAAGGCTTGAATATGGGTCTGAACTCGTTCACTCGTATTTTTGGGATGTGCTGGCATAAATATGGCCTATTACTTGCTGTAGCAAGGGAAGAGATGCGGTTTCTGCACACATCGTTAGTGCTGAGAAATTATTATGACTAATGCATAAGTACCCGACTCACTGTCACCTGCCTCGCCAATACCGCGACGAAGGTCGTAGGGTTTCATTGCCCGAACCATCCTAACGGACAAGTTCAGCCGCTGTTGGTAATAAAGACAAGTATGGTACATAAGGGGTTTCATTGAGTGAGTGCTCATTTCAGAACAGGTTGAGATAGGCTGGTGACAAATTGGCACATTGAGTTTGTCTTTCTTGAAGTTTAGCGTGAGGGAACGGCAGGGAGGAGACTCGCGTCTGAGTATATCCTCGACAGAATGGACATCCGCCGCAAAGGCATCGTCAAGAATTTCCATTTTAAGCATAAGAACAATGCCGTCGAAGACAGGTTTTGTTAACCCTTGATATGCTTTAAATCAATTTCCATTACAAGATGGTCACGAATGGCCCCGGGGCTTAGGAGCAGAATCAAGCTAATCTGGCCGTAACAGAGGGTTTTCACTCCGTCTTCTCTGAGTTTTCAATCTTCTTCAGCTTCCTCATTTTCGTCATCACGGCCCAAAAAGTGCTGCAAATTAGTTCGCTCATTTTGCTCAACGTAAACCAGCGCTCCGGGTCGACTACCAGTATAAGCTAACACTAGTAAGAGAAAGGCGAGTTGAATTAGCTATCGTCGGAATAGGGTACGGTGTCCTTTTTCCAATGATAGTGAAGAACGATATACAAATCATCGACGTTTATGACCTGTGCGGTTTCTCCCCTACAGTCATGTCGAGATTGTAACGTGTGGCTAGATTACTCTTTCATATACTACACAATAGTCAGAAAGAGAAAGATCCAGAAGGCAAAGTATCACTTACATCATTAATATCTTAAGAGCACTTCGCGTGAAGACTTCGCCCAACCGCTTTGTGGTAGAGCTGACACCATTGCCTCCAATTCTCGTGCAAGGCCGCTGAACTTTTCAAGATTAGAATTATCAAGTATCCACTCGAGGAACAGTATAACATCTTCTTACGAGCTACAACAAGAAACTAGATTGAATCTTCTCCTAAAATGTTACAAAACCTGTTTGATCAGTCTCAATTCAATTTCAACAATCAAACTAGGTTTTACCTAATCCACCGTCCCTTGATTTTATCAATGTTGTTCTTGGTCGAAATGGTATGTCGCTTCTGAACAATGCCTTTCTCCAGTTGCCGACGGCGTCGCCGATAATACTCGAAACTCTAGGCTCGCCGTTTTGTTTTCTTGAATAAATCACGAATAGACATGGCCTCGTGTAGCTGTCCTTCCAAGCAGAGAAGGACAGCAAACCGGGAGAGGAGGAAGACAAGGTCACGGAAAAGTAAAAGAACGAAAAGAAGCGGTAAAGACAGATGCCCAGAAAAGATCTGGTGAACTAAAGAGACTAATCCCTTGTCAATCCTTGAACAAAGGGCACTGAATAGGAGCTACGGTTGACGGGGGAAGGATCTCTTTAAGTATTAGAAAAGCGGATCCAGCAACTAACAGAAAGGCCTTTTCTATTTTGAATTGGCGGCTACAATCGGATAACATAAAAGATGGGACACGCCGACATCCCTGACTGCCTACCCTGAGCGCCCTGAGCAACCATGAGTGCTCAGGGAGGCAATCCGTGGTCACCCAGGGAGCATGCGGAAATAATGGGCAGGAACAGATCACATGCAAGATCAATAGCTAAGAATCTGGTAAAAAGGACGCTTAAAACAGGGTCAAGAGTAGCCGTTTTTGGCATCAAACTTACTGACACCTAGCGTTGTGGTGCAAAGTAGAATAGTAGACTATAAGAACTATAGTGTTCGCAAGAGTGTTTGCAAGAGTGTTCGCAAGAGTGTTCGCAAGAGTGTTCGCAAGAGTGTTCGCAAGAGTGTTCGCAAGAGTGTTCGCAAGAGTGTTCGCAAGAGTGTTCGCAAGAGTGTTCGCAAGATTGGCAGAAAGAATGTCAGGAAGAGGATACTAGGAATGTCAGAGACCGAGGGGAGTCAATTGAGTATTCCCTTTCATTAGTTTCATCGTGAAGCTGACCATGTGTCTAGTTCTACTCCTGCGACACAATTGAGTCTAAGCGCACAAAGCATGTAAACGCCGAGGTAGTCAATATGACATAATCGGCAGCTGCTTCTCCAAGCAATTATCGATGTCTCAGGGAAATATTGCTTGTCAAAGCTGATAATCCCGAACTACACAATTGATATTGTTTGACTTGATAAAAAAAGAAAATCTTTTCATTGTTGGGATGAGATTAAGCTGTGGGAGAGTGACGTCTGCGCTTCACCTTGCCAACAAAGCGGGGAAGGTGATTTCAAATATCCACCACTTCCATCCATCCATCACACCCCAGCCTTCAACAGTATTGCTTCAACAACAATCATGGCAGACAAGACAGTCGTTGCATTTGACTTGTATGGCACTCTGTTGTCTACAGAATCGATTGCCACTCAGCTGGCGAACCATTTCGGGGCTACCAAGGCCCAAGCTATCTCCGCACTGTGGCGGCGGTACCAGCTGGAATATACATGGCGACTCAACAGCATGGGCAAGTACAGTCCGCCCAGCGGCTACAGGCGCAGCACGTCCAGCACTGGACTAACAGGCCCTAGAGCTTTACGAGGACTTCTCCAGCATTACTCGGAATGCATTGCTTCATGCACTGGCCGAGAACAACGAGCAATTGGGCGACAGCGAGATCGCCCATCTTATGAAGGCATACGATAGCCTGTCTACATTCCCCGACGTGAAACTAGCCCTGGACCGAATCGCAGCCGATCCTACCATCCGCGCTGTGGTTTTCTCTAATGGATCGAAATCAATGGTCTCCAACTCGGTCAATCACTCCCAGGACCTCGCCCCGCACGCCGGCGTGTTCCAAGACTTCATTACCGTCGACGAGGTCCAGCGGTACAAGCCATCGCGAACTAGCTATCAGCACCTTGCGAAGAAAGTCGGAAAGCAGCCTTCGGAGATGAATGAGCTCTGGCTCATCAGCGGTAACCCGTTCGACGTCGTGGGTGCGCGTGGGATGGGGATGAACGCGATCTGGGTTGATCGGGCTGGTCGAGGATGGCAGGATGCCGCAGTGCCAGATCTACGACCTTCAGCCATTGTACGCAGCCTGGAGCATATTGTGGACAATATCAAGGGCTCTCGCGAGTGAACGGAGACGAGTGCGATCCTGTGGAAGAATCGCTTAGGCACCCGGGGGAGGGGGGAAAGGGAATGTACAGCTGAAGAAATATTTCCAAACGCTCCACGTAAGAAGAAGGATTTGGGGTAAGCCAGCAATGGATTATTCTATCCTCCCATTTCCCCTCGAAGAACCCATTGCTAGGTGGATTCCAGAGTGAATAGGGAGGAATTCAGTTTATGTATGGGAAAGAAAGAAGAAAGCGCCAGGAGCGAAAATCTCGGTAGAAAAAGCGAGTGGACGCGCGTGGGTGACTAAGCGCACGTGATGGCTTCGGGTCGGAGCCTCGGGTGGGTTCCACTCTTATCGATAAGCAAAGCTCTGTTGCCTACAATACTACAAGGCACAGTCGCATTCGTTGCCCTTACCTTGTGCTTGAAGTTGTCCGTCCTCCAACTCTGTCACTTCACAGGCCATAGAGGTGCAGACCGGACATATCCTGCAAGCATCATGGCGCGGACGTTGGACCCCAGTCGAGCGGCGTGGCTTTACCCCCTTCGGGTATGTGTTGACCTTACGGAGACAAATTCCTCTTTTCTGCTAGGCAGGCGGATAGGTACTGACGGGAGGTGACCAGGGCATCTACTATTTTGCATCCCATCGATTCCTCTGGCCGTTGTTCAAGGCCCGGCTTGTGCCTATTGTCCTCCTGTCCTCCTTCGTCTACTTCCTCCTCTTTTTCTTCACCTACCTGCCGCAGGTGGCATTCCTTGCAATCTTCCAAGGTGTTGGAGCATGGGTGAATGGTGCATTCTTGGTCCTGGGTGAGGGTGCGGCGATTGTGGCTGCTCTGTTCGAGGCTTTCTTCGTGGATGAAACACTCGTCGACATCTTCGACTCGGTCTTGGTCAACGAAGGACAAGAGCAGCTTGTGCTCGCTTCACGGGTCATCTATCCGGAGGCCGGCGACCCAGCTAGTCGACTCGGCACCCCGACGACCAGCGCCGTCTATTCACCATTCTCGTTCCGGCAAATCATCGAGTTCATCTTGCTGCTTCCACTCAATTTCATCCCGGTCGCCGGCACACCTATGTTCCTGATATTGACCGGTTACCGTGCTGGACCGTTCCACCACTGGCGGTACTTCCAGCTGCTCGATTTCACTAAGCAGGAGCGCAAGGCGAGTGTTCGTCGGCGACAACTGCAGTACACCACGTAAGTATCACGATTCATCCTTGATAGGTTTTTGATAAGCGAAGGATCAATCTAACCGAAATAGGTTTGGTACGGTCGCTCTGATCTTACAGCTCATCCCCCCGTTCTCCATGTTCTTCTTGATGACCACCGCCACTGGTGCCGCATTGTGGGCCTCGGATCTCGAACGCAAGCGACAGTTGGCTAGTCAACGGCCGAATAGACTGGGCGACAGGTATCAAGATGATTCCACAGTATAAGAAATGATCCTGTTGTTTTGGAGATTTTGTTTCGCATCAGAAAAATGGGTCCTGAGCGGACGTATGGAGTTGTAACTTGTAGGCGACCCCTTAATAATATATTCCATGCATGAACCCGAATCGTTGATTGCGGGCCCCCGATGATGGTCGGGCTTGTGTTGCCAACATGGGACAAACCCACCCTGAGGGTCGAATGAATCCAATCAGAAGCAGCTCCGGCGCATTTGAATTCGACCCTCTCCTTGGATGGTGGCACGTGACTTGGCAACGCCATCCGAGGCAGCGCCAACTTGCGACACACTTGCCGCCAGGGTTTCTGCACTGCCATGACCCTGGCCGATGCTCGAGCGGAGTGCATCCTCGCGTAAGCATTTGTGACCTCTCGCGATCGTTCTAGCAATCTACCGAGCCCATTGCTCCTCTGGGCTGGTGCATATCACGTCGTCAAAACCGGCATCGACCTCCGCGCAACCGCTTCTCTACGCGGAATTAAAGCCCTGAAAAAAAGGGTCCTCAATTGCGTGGCGCGCTAGTTTGAGCGGGGCAGCATCCGTGATAACAAGAACTCTCGGAGTGCGCTCCGGCCGTCGCACGAATCTTTTGTAAAAGCGAGCAGGGAGGTTGATCAAGTGTTCACCCCGCTGTACTCGGATGGACGGCACGCTGGGCATTGACGACATTTCTCCCATTGCATCGATGACGGCTATGTCCTGACATTTCCCAAGCTCGGTCATGTCTGCAACGCCCTCTTTTCACGGATGGACCACAAAACGAGGCTGCGCAAGGCCTGCGATGCCTGCAGTATTCGGAAAGTAAAGGTTGGTCCTTGAACCTCGTCCGATGTATCTATTCCATCACTCACCTCGTGCCCGTCAAGTGTGATAACAGTGGGCCACCTTGTCGGTCCTGCGCTAGCTTGGATATTCCCTGCACCTATGAGAGGCCAAGTAGACGTCGCGGGCCGCCCAATCGCCATGCAGAGGCTCTGAAGAAGCAAAAGCTCGAGACGCCTTCGGCGGATGCTTCTCCAGGTAGCATCACTGACTACCCGCAGTCGAGCACGCCCAAGGCTTCTTCTTATCTATCAACCAACCCTCAATCAACGCCATTCGCCACCTCAGCAGAGGCTATCTGCTCTTTGCATACCGTGCAATTATTACTCGATGACTTTTTCACCTACATCCACCCCTTGGTCCCTATCCCTCACGAGCCTTCTTTTCGCGCTGCGTTTGAGCGCCGAGAAGATGCCACCAGTGGCACATTTCTAGCCTTGCTGGCCTCCATGATTGGATTCCTCGTCGCATCCTTTCCAAGGCGACCCAAACTTCGTCTCAACACCGAGGCAGAACGGTCCGCATTTCCCAACTCCATAGCCTTGGTCAAGAGGTGCCATGAAGTGGCAATCCAGGCTCGAGGCGTTGGATATCTTGATCGCAATGCAACAGTCTACGACGCAGCAATCAGTTATTTTCTTGGTGTCTGCTCGGGATACATTTACAGCATGCGCCGTTGTCGCACCTACCTAGCAGAGTGTCGCACAATGCTTCAAGTATATGATCTCTGTCGTTCGCCATCTGTCCCAATGCTCAGTGCAGACAGTCCTCTGTCAATCGGACAGCCTGTTTCAAATATGACGGAAACCAACAAAGTGGACTTGATCACGCAAGAGCTGGGCAGGCGACTGTTTTATGTCTCCCTAGTTGGGTACCAGACCCTCCACCAACTTGGATCTTTGGACTTCAGGGTCCACATAGCCCCAGAAACTCCAACAGACCGATATCCGCCACTTCCACTGGAGATTGATGACGAGTTCATCTTCTCAACTCACGTCACGCCACAGCCAGCTGGTCGTGTATCCCAATTAACCGGATTTAACGCCAATGTGCGGATCTACAGCTCATACAACTCCATACTAGCGTGGGAAATCGCTTTCGGCAGTGGCCGGGTATTTGACTGGGAGCATCAACGCCAAGTTTTGTGGGAATGCCTCGAAAAGACCAAGTCGGCACTTCTCGAAACTCCAGCCGAGCTTTCTCTCCTCCATCCAAAGAGAACTCCGTCTGCGTTCATGTCTGAGGACGGCTCTGTGTTCAGTTATCCAGACGATCACATTCATCAAGAACGACGTGCGATCCAGTATGAGATCCAGAAGGCCAATATTTACGCCAGCCAATTGTGCACAAGGTCATACCTGGTCGACAAGTACTGGAATCTGTTTGAGATATACAGCAAGTACGGGAACTCAGATCGAGTACCATCTGCGCACACGGTTACGCCTCGCATCAAGATGGAAACTCCGTCGGAGACACCGATTGGGGCTATGTCCGCCTCGTCTCAAACGTCTGCTGTGCATCACGCACAAACAGACTACATCGGTCGCATGATGGCCGAAGAACGCAAGCTGGTCATCAAAGACCTGTTCACGCTCCTCCGAACAGTCAACGAAGTCAACATGGAACCCAACGGTGCCAGCATAGTACGTTGTGGCTTTTCAGCCCCCCCTCCCGACCTTTCACTCTTACTAATATTCTCATCTAGACAACCAAAATCCGCCAAGTAGCATCCACCCTCCTCAACATGCCCAGCCACCACCCCTCAAAATCAACAGCCGCTGAAACCCTCTCGCCAAAATCCCACCCACCCGAGACACCAACCGCCTCCCTATCCGGTCTGCACGTCCTCACAGCCGCAGAAGCAGAATCCTATCTCCACGCCTTCATCGATACCCTCGTGAGACTAGAGGGCCATTCATCCGCGACGACCGACTCAGGCAGTAACTCCGAAGGCGTCAGCCCGCGCACGAATGGGCGAGCGATGAGTTACCTTAGTGACTATGAGCGGGATCAGGAGGAACTGAGCCAGTGGGCGAATTTGAGAGAGTATCAGCAGAAGTTTGCTGAGGCTGGGGGGGTTTTGTCGGAGTTGTAGGATATGAAAATTACTCTATTCTAATAATGAAGACGTCAATCGCAAGGACAAGGGGAGATTTCCATCCGGGCAAGTCCTCACGATATACGAGAAAAGAAAAAAGGCTGATTTATGTTAAATGGATTTGATTATCCTTGTCTTCGGAGCTTCCTTCTAATCCCACATGCACCTGCCCCGACCCGTAGCGAGCGAGAAGTTAGTCTACTATGAGGGAGGGGAGGCCTATTAGGTATTCGTGGGGCTATGTGATTACTGTACCCATCTCAATGAGACGGGTTTTGACATTCTGGAGGCACCTACCTCCGTGGGTAGGCCACGACAAGTTTACAAGGTTATTCGTCAGAAAGATACGTGTATATGCTGGATATCTGAGCCTTCTGTCTTGCACGTATCGATTAATAAGATTAGCTATTGGTGTCATCGAATACATGTTATTTAGTTCGAGTTGAAAAAAATGTATTGTGCCGTATCAGAATACATAATATCAAAACAACCATCCTCCAGATAGAAAAGAAATTCAGAATACAATATCAATTATTAGACAATTCCACCCACTTCCTAATCACACAATACAGCCAAGCAACTACACACCCGTTTAAGTGACAAGCTGAATGCGAATAGCTGTGGTCGTCGCCGTGACAGTCTCCGTGGTAGTCTCCTTCCACGACGTAACCGTCTTCGTTTCCTTCCAAGATGTCACAGTCTCAAACTGGGTGACGAAAATGATTCCAGAAGATGGAGTGACCGGGATAACTGTCAACAAGCCTGCACCATCTTTGGTGCTGCTGAGAGTTGTCGCATCCGAGGGAGCGGCATCAACAGTCTGGGTTGTTTGTGGCTCGGCCGTGGTGTGGTGGGACGATGTATGAGACTCGATCGGGGTGGTTGAAGCTGTGACCGTGATTGTAGGGCCGGGTTGGGTTACAGTCACGCTGTGCGTCTCCGTTGCATGAATTGTGTATGTTTGAGTACTATCGGGCTCGGTTGAACTCGAGGTGGTCTGCGTAGGCTGGGCTGGAATTGTTTGTGTGGGCGTCGTCTCAGCTACCACATCCGAAGAGGATGCTTGCTCAACGGTGGATGTGGAGAAAGCGGCTGTAGCACCTTCCGAGACATAGACTATGACTGGCTGCGTGATGACAGGTTTGGAAGAGGCAGCTGTCGAAGAGCCGACTGCTTCTGAGGAAGCAAACTGTGTCTCTGTCGTCGAGGATACCGTGCTGGGCGGAACCGTCGTAGATGGCAGTGTCGAGGACGAGGGCGCACTGGAACTAGTAGCAGGAGCTGAATCTGAGATAGTTCCGACAATCCCAGCGCTTGGACTTGTTGTCTGCACAGATAAAGCACTACGGGAAGCCGCAGCTGCATCAGTTGATGAAAAAGTAGCAGGGGTAGTAGCAGGGGCCCTGGAGATCGAGTTCGACGGCGAGGCGAAGACCGCGACGCTCGATTCGGTAGATTGGGCCGAATCAGCTGCACCTGAGTTTGCGACACCTGCCCCTAGAGTGGCTACGAGGCCTCCAAGTGTAGAGCGAGCGGAGCCAGTGTTTGTGAAAACCGGAAGATGTTGCCGCGAATCACTGAAGTCCGTGGACGAGGCTGCAACTGGAGTGGAAGATGGCACAGGTGTGATCTTTGGGGAAGTTGAAGCCTGAGATGCGGAAGAGCCATTCGTCAAAGACGATGGCGAAATTGTTGTTTCAGGGCTCTGGGAGGCTGGCGGCCTTGAGGGATTTGGAGATGAACTAGCACTCATGCTCGACAGACGAGGAGTAGCAGGCGCAGAAGAAGGAATGACAGGGCTTGTACTCCCTGCTGTGGGTGGTGCAAGTGTGCTAGCTGTAGAAACTGACGAGCTGATTGTGGAACTCGTCAATGGCGAGGATAGCTCTGCTGACATCGTTGAGCGATCAGGCGTTGAGGCGGATCCAATAACAACCAGTGAGGACGGGCTCGACGAGCCGGTAGTTGTGAGAGCCGAGGAGGAAGAGAGAATAGGAGAAG
Source organism: Penicillium simplicissimum (assembly GCA_024706585.1). Taxonomy (NCBI): domain Eukaryota; kingdom Fungi; phylum Ascomycota; class Eurotiomycetes; order Eurotiales; family Aspergillaceae; genus Penicillium; species Penicillium simplicissimum. Next base: position 2,225,427 of record JAMZTW010000061.1, read on the forward strand.
TTACTCGCGCAGGGGTGGAAGTTGATGAAGTAGATACAGTAGTTGTTGAGGATGGAGTAGTTGAGACGAATGTTGAGCTGGCAGATGATGCGGTGGCGGCTTCAGAAGGAGCGGTGGAAGTGGAAGTGGTAGTGGACGTCAAAGTTGAGCTTGGAGAAGTAGAGGCAGACGGTGGATTTGAGCTCGCCTGGTCGATGGCTGCCGAAGAGGCAGCATTTCCGAGTGGTGCCTGGATAGAAGAGGCGCTCGACGTGGTAGCCGCTATTGAAGACGTCGATACAGTTGAAGATGCCTCCACAGTAGAGGAAGTCAACAGCCATGTGGGTGTAACAGGAATGACAGTCAATCCACCATCATCTTCAGCATTACCACCATCCTTTCGAAGAATAGTAGGCGTTTCAGAGACCGTCGGTGCATTCGAGGATACAGCTTCCTGACCTGGAGCAAGTGAGCGTGCAATCGGACCCGCCGAGCACGACCACACCAGAGTGAAGAGGGCTGCAAAATGAGCGATCAGCATGTTGGTTGGGGATGGGAAGAATCAGTGGAAAGACTGGGATGAAAACAGTTGCCGAAAGGATGGGCAGGTCAGAAACAACAAAGAGAAAGGAGACAGGCAAGTGATCAGAAGAGGCGAAAGTGCCAATAGTAGTGAAACGCAAACAATAGCAGGTAGAGAAGGGCAGAGCCTCTCAGGTATCAGGCGCGGAAAGAATCAACGGATATCAAGGATGGATCGAAAACTGGTCCAGGCAGAAGTCAGTGTATAGCGAGCGATCTGATTAAAGAGAGACGATAGAGAAAGATAGAGGCAGCAGCGACGCTGAAGGCAGAAGAAGGAAATGAAAAGAATGAGGCGACCTCGAAGAACAATCAGAGCATCAAAGAGAAGAGAAAAGAAGAGAACCACCATCCTCGAGGCATTGGGCCGATACCAGTCATTATGAACCTGCACCTGTCAAGATTCAGGGCGCATTGTTTAGGATGGGCTGGTCCAGCCAGTTCCAGTGGTCCCGCAAACCGCCATTGCTAGGGGTTAGGGTGGAACAATGAGGTTTCAGTCTCGGCGAGAATAGAACTGTCTAGAGGAATGAAAGCAGGCAAAGAAAGAAAAAGAGCAAAGAAGATGGCGCGCGCGACAACAAAGCGCCGTTGCAGTTGACGCCGAACAGGAATAACGGGCACTGATTGGCGGTGGGGTGTAGAAGCGGGGTCCTCTGCCAAACCTCCTGGAGAGGCTTCATTTTGGCTGTGATTGGATGTGATTGGATCAGGTCAGGTCAGATTTAAATTAGAACTACTGTAGCAGCTACAGTAGAAGCTACTCAAGAGGCTGGGCAGTCAGAGGCTGCATCTGCAAAAGCTGATCGAGAACGAAGAGGCTGTTATGTGATCATCCTCCCTTTCGACTCCACGCCACCAAATTAGGGCTAACTACACGGGTTGCCAATCGTAACACTTTCTCGATCCTAAGGAGGAACCAAGGACAACAATAATAAAACTACGGCCATCTCATAGCCACACCTAGACCTTCACAGTAAAAGTGCCCCCAATCCCCTCAAACGACGAAATCTGTCCGAGGACATTCTTCGAGTCTCCATAGTAGTGCATCCGGTACGTGCCACTCTGCACGGGATTCGGATCCCCCACGCTGTAATAGTCATCCTCAATCTGCCACTGCAGAGTCACCTCGCTATAGCCGAGTACGGAATTCGTGCGCTCCCACAGAAACACCAGATTCCAGTCGCGATCAGTTCGGACAACCTCCCAGACCCCAGAGGCCATCTGCCGCTCTACTGCTGCGTAAGTAGACTCTTGACGGAGATTGTTGCGCGGATTGGCGCCGACAAAGGTGGTGTTGACGTAGTCGCCAGGTCCATAGGTCTTTGTTGTCGGATTGGTCACAACGTCGCCAAAGGATTTGCCAATGGGGGCATTATCGTAGACCACGCCCGTAATGAAGCTCAACGAGTTATTGGTGTTCACCGGGGGACTAGGACCGGCGGGGATCTTGGGTAGTTTGGCAATATCAGACGAGCTGCCGAGATAGGGAAGGTAGGTGAGGGTAAGATTGATGTAGGCCGCGAGCGTGCTAGGGCCATAGAGGGTGGAGGCACCCTCATAGCGCTGCACATTATATTCCTCCTCGGTCGCGACGTAGTGAGCGTAACTGTTGGATGGAGCTCCCAGTACGACCTGTGGATTCGACACGGAGAGTGTGCCTTTGGCGCCTTGCGCAATGGCCGCCTTCCACCGACGCCCCGACATCGTCGTGGCTTCACTGGTAGACACGATGATGAAGAGTTGGCCGACCCGCAGCACCTGAATATCCACAATGTCGGCGGCCCATGCATAGGGCAGAGTCAGGGTCCCCACATCAAGTAGAATGTCCTTGGCTCCCTGGCACTGCTGTTGCTCCTCCGAAGGCTGATGGATAAACGCGCGAGCAACCTTCCACAGCGGGTTCTCCGTCGCGGGTCCCGTCGCATTCTGCGTGAAGTCAAAAGCGCCCGGTCCATCTGTCGTTCCTGCGGCAAAAGAATATCCCAGGGCCGCGGGACATGTCTTCAATGTGCTGCCATTGAAGGGTGACGGGAAGGTATACCCATTCATGTCTTGGTACACATGGAATGAGCGAACATCCGAGCTACCAGTTAGGGTAGTGCCTCCGGAACTCAGCTGCTCGTAGAGTGTCTTCGCTGCGGTATACTGGCGTTTGCCGATCTCGAAGCAGCTCTTCGCACCGTTGTCTTTTTCGCGGAAGAACGGACCCCGACCATGACAAGCCTCGTTCGTCCCTGTCGCTCTCCTGGAAAGACCTTGAGAATGGCCTAGAGATCGACGGCTCGAAGAGCCTCCACAGGTACTGTCCGAGTAGGTGCACATTTGATTCGATCCATCCTCGCACCAGGCTCCCTCGACATTCGGGCTCGTGTCGCCAACATTAGATTGTGAGAATCCCACCACGACTCCGTCAGCAAAACGCGCGTCATTCTCCACGCTGCGCTCAAAGAGATATGCCGCGACTCCCTTGTTGTCGCCGGTGACGATTGTGTTGTTGTTGTACATCGAGGTGCCGTGAACCGGGAACCAGGTCAACACAGCAGTCGTCTTGTTATCCGATGCACGGTCGAAGCGTAAGAGAGTAAGCGTCTTGTCGACATTGGCCGAGTATTTTGCCTTTTCTTCCTCGGGGTTGTGGTCGTAAGAGTAGGGACTGCGGTTGATGTTGGCATCTTCCAGGTCGATCGACCCAAATGAAAGGTGTCCAAGGGTCAGACTATCATGAGCCCGCTTGATAGATAAGATGGTGCCGTCCACGATCGCTTGATAGCTCTGCTTGTCAAATCCTTTGGTCGGTATCTGTGGCAGCAAGTAGTTCATCCACGCGCCAGGGCCAGAGTGGGAGTGTGTCCCGGTCAGCGCGACATTGTGCTCGCCGTACCGCGCATAGTCACCACCCAGCGCGGCGAGTCCCTGCAGAACGCCATGCCTCACGGCGGTATCGCCGGCGAGTGTGTCCAAAACCAGATAGATAAAGGTGTCGTCAGGATTGTTGGGGTCCGCGAAGATGAAGGCGCGCGAGTAGATTCGCTGCCGCAGACCTGTCCCCAGCTGGTTTAGACTGGCATAGCCATTGAAGTCGACTTCGACGACCGGACTGAACAGCAACTCAGCAGTGGTTCCATAATATGGGGGCATTAGGACTATACCCAGTTACATCTGCCTTGCCAGCGCCAACAAGAAACAGACTATCATCTGTCGCTGTACTCGCCCTGCCTCTCCACTGATTCATGTTTCGATTGAAGCTCGACGGGGATTCCTGATCCGAATTCTGCATCACTGCAACCAACTGCATAAAGACCAATAGGGTCATAGCGACTGCGCCAAAGGCGGCGCCAAGTCGAAGATTCGCCATGGCGGACACTTGCACAACGTATAGAGACTATCACATCAAGGCGTGGGTCAAATCAGTAGGCCCTCTCAAACAGGAAGTGTCTGAGAGATTAGGAGTGTTGTCGTAAACCTCCGAGGTCTGGGCGACCTGCGAGTACTTAATATCCAAAGTGATAGGCTCGGAAGCACAAGCAGCCCATGTTAGCGAGGCAAGTCAGAGGATGCAGAAGATCATTGCCCAGACTTGGCGCAGGTAAGCCTTCGGACCTGGAGCCTAGTGAAGAAAGTGTGGCGATAACTTGCAGGAAGGGAGAGTCACATCCGGGCTAAGCGATGGGCGTGTGATGAGTGACGAGGAAGGAGCGATGAACGCGACTTCGGAGGATCGTCCTGCATGGGAACCCTTTCGCATTCCGCGTGCCCAACTGGGTTTAGACTATCAGAAGTATACAATGTAGATGATTACAAGACCTGCTTTTTGTTGTCAGCTTCCCCGCTCGCAGCTCTCGGTGGTTGTCGAATCCATTCTCAATATGGAAGAACTATATATGTCATAACGCAGGTGCCGAACCTCTTTCCGGGGTATGTGAAGTTTGGAGTCAGTTAGGCATCCGAAGTATGTTTCTCGCTTATGCACCCAGGTACCGATACGATCCTGTTCGAGGCCATGATCATCAAGGTTACACCGCTGGGCCGCTGGCTGCTCGGCCATCTGACATCGCGCGATTAGCTGGACCGCCACCAGCCCATAAGGCCAATCGTTGGCTGTTGGACCGTCGGACGTCCAGCCGCAGCGGGGAAGCTCCAGTGCTCCGCCCGTCAATATGGTGAAGTCACATGACCATCGACCGATTCAAGGGACACCGCCTTCGCAGTGATCCTGGCATTTCCATCAGCTTCAGATTCGGATGCAAGTCCAGTTTTGAAGAACAGCAATTATCTTCTATTCTACAATCCTGAAAATGTCTCTTATCAACGAAGTCCACGATTCATTGCCATGTGAGTCTGCTTTCTTATACTCAATTCCCTATTTACATCAGACTAACTCTTCCAGACATCGACGCTGAGCCCTCAGCAGTCGCGCGCCAAAAAGCCCAGCAGCTCATCAACGCCGAGCTCGCCCCAGAACACTCATCAACCCTACACCCATGGATTCCTGCGAGTCCCGAATCAAAATTCTCCCCTCTAATCCAGCAAGAGCTCGATCGCAAAGCCACGGGGGCTCCCCTCGCGGGTGGCATTGATCTGACCCGCTACGAAGCCCCCGAACCACCCACCCGAACATCCGACACCGATGCTCCTGACTTGGCGGAATGGCGGGAGACCCTGCGGAAGGCGTACACGTCTAGCTCGCACCTAACCAAGCGACACGAGAATCTGGCCCTACTGGAGGAGTACGGCAAGAACGCGTGGCTGATTGGTAACTCGCAGCTGGAGGAGATTCTGCGTGGTCTGGAGAAGGAGCTGGCGGAGACTAAGAGTGCCGCGGAGGAGGTTAACAAGCAGCGGAAGATTGCGCAGGACGCGAGCTTCGGCGAGTTGACTAGCCTTGAGGAAACCTGGAAGCGTGGTATTGGGGCGGTGCTCGACGTCGAGTTGGCCTCGGAGGGCTTGCGCATGCAGATTCTGGAGCATAGGCGGCTGGCGGCGCAGCAGAAGGCGCGGTAAGCCTGGACCCGAGACGGAATTTCAAGATTTTTCCTACTCCTCGCCAAGTGGGCTCCTGCGTTTCGAGGCCCCCGGGTCACAGCATGCTGTTGAGAACCTTTCTCCGTTTATGCCAGACTGTCGCACAGTTTTCAACCTGTGAGAGGCAATTGCACTCCCCACTTTTCACCGACAAGCGGACTTGTGGGCGTCCTTGTGATCCCTACGGTGTCAATCCCACCGGGCGCCGCGAGACTATTCATTCTGAGGATACACAGCTCTTGTCCTGGTGCGCAGTTGCCATTGCCCGTGTCGACCAGTTCTTTCCTTCGCTGCCATGCAACAACCAAATGCTTTGTGTCTACCAGCTGGGCTTGGCATGTGAGGTGTGGCCTGCACGCACATCGGAGACCACGGCGCTCCTTTTCTGCTCATACATGAGTACTCCTAGTCATGACTCCAATGAGCGTGGCTTCTCTCACACACAATGAGAATCGTGCTGAATCAACTCCACAAGCTCGATCTGACTTGACAATCCTCCTTGCCTATGAATATACCCATCTCTTAAGTGTCCAGTTCCGTCCATTCAGTAATTCATGCCTACCATGACTATCCAAGTCGTTCATTCAGGCACCTCCTAGACCCCGTCCTATATTCCATCGTAGGAGCTGCCTGCATCTTAGAAAGCAGATAGGAACATTGACATATGTTCATTACTCGCTCTTGGCTATGCTAAAATCAAATTTGGAGACGGATACAAAGCAAAGATCCTCAACATAGTCCACTCTCCATGCGTTTGAACCTGATACACACCCCACGCGCTCTCACAACTTCTTCTCCGGCGAAACAAGCTTAACATCAACGCCATCTTGTCCCACCGAAACCGTCCGAGCATGCACCATCTCCTCCACTTCCTTCACCGTCTTCTTATCAGCCTTCGCATTCCAATCCACCAACTGCTTGCACATCCCCTGCAACGTCGTAATAACAGGCCTATACCCTAACCCACCCTCCTCAGGCGCCTTTCTCGCACGCGAGTCATCTGCAATACAAAAAACATCCGAGATAGCGAACAGCGACGGCTGGATCTGCAGCAGGTCGCCCGTCAACTTGGGCAGGAGCCAGGGGAGCATGGCGTGCTGGACGTAGACGTATGCCTCGATGATATAAGCGAGGAGGAGGAGAGGGAGGGGTTGGAGGGTTGGGAAAGTGACGGGGGTGTTGGAGAGGGTGGTTAGGAGGGTGTAGATGTCGTTGAAGGAGATGGCTGGGTTGGGGTCTGTGACGACGAAGGACTGGCCGCCGGTGTTGGGGAGGGTGCTGGATGGGTGGGATTGTTCGAGGAGGCGCTGTTCGTAGAGGAGGTGTGCTAACGAGACGTTCTCGGCGTTGATGAAGCTTTGGATGACGGGGCGGACCCAGCTAGAATGTCATGTTAGAACCACGCCTGTGTAGTTTACGATGGTCGTTGTCGGGGGGTAAGTATACTCACGTCGGACTACCACCCTTGCGCAGATACAACCCAGTGACCGTCGTGCTCGCATCACTGCCAATACCGTAGATTCCATTTGCAGGTCTGATACAGCCCGTCCGGAACCCAGTGGCCGGGTCATCGGCCGCACGAACGATACGCTCCGCTTCAATCTTGGTCACGGCGTAGTTACCAAAGAACTCATCATGGCGCTCTGGCAGCTTCGCATCGTCGCTGAGGATCTGCAACACGCGCCGGGGTAGCTTCTCCCACGGCATGATCCAGAAGCCCGGTTTGTGCAAAGTCACCGAACCGGACGAAGTGGAGACGAAGCAGGTAGCGCCGCACTTCTTGGAGGCATTGAGGACATTCTTGGTACCGTCGACGTTGACCTTTGCGCATAGCGGGAGGAAAATCTCCAGACGCTCTTGGGGACGAATCGTCGCTGCCGTGTGGAAGACGGTGAGAGGCAGGTCGGCCACCTTTGCCGGCCATGGTTGCTCGAAGGCTGTGGTCACGGCGAGTTCGTCGGTGATGTTGGTTTTGGCAAAGGTGACGCCGCGGTCGAGGATGTCTTGGGTTGGTGGGAGGAGGTCTAGAATCCGTAATGAAGCTGGGTCCTCGCCGCGAGCGAGAAGATGTGAGATGATCCAGCCGCCCACGAGACCTGTCAGAATCGAGAGTATTAGTTGAGGTCCCGTCGGATGATATTTGTAGTTTGCTTCCTTCTTTTTTTGGCTCCGGCGCGATTCAAATGAAACCGCACCATCAGGCGAAAGCAAGAAAACAAGAACACGCACCAGATCCACCAACGACGATATAACGGCGCGACTGCTTCGGGGGCAGTGAGTCGGTGATATCGATCGGATTCTCGAGGACGTGCTTGTAAGCTGCTTGGACTTCGTCCACTGTCCATCGACGCGGGGAGGACTTGCGGGCCTCCTCGGGGACCCGTTTCATGGCGGCATTGACGTGGCAGAGGTACAGCGCTGCGACGCCCAGCAAGGTGAAAATGGTGAAGCTCATAGCGGCGATTTGGACTCCGTGACCCGGTGTGATTCAGCGCCGAGGCGAATGGTCGAATTTTGAGCTCGGGTCACAAGAGTGAGCTTCGGCGAATATGAAGCTCACGGTGCACAAGGGCACTCTTGCTGCCTTCGGGTGTTCACAAGAGTATGGAGTAGAGGTTCGCGGTTGGCTAAAGCGAAAAGGTTCAGAAAGAAAATGAACTCGAGGCAAGCTACTGGATCACGAAGTCTGCGCGACAACTACGGCCGTTGTCAAGACGAAACACTCCAGTGAGTATATGGGTATAGATCGGAGAAGGTAGCTCTCACGAGGTAAGGGAAGCAGCACGATGATTGCGCGGAAACAGCAGATCATATGTGCTTTATTGTCAGGTGAAAGGAACTCCATCCTTGACCACGCCTCCGTTCGATTTTCTTCATTGGTAGTGTTTCTTGCAATGTTCAATCTCGCTGCCGGCTGCTACCTTACTTTGTCTTTTTGGGAGGGTCGCTTAGAGTTAGTTGGGTCGGTTAGCTCTAAACGAGGGCACCCGTTCACTGTGGTTGGCTGGCTGCACGTCAATTTCTCCGAGAATACTTTCCTGCGTGGAGAAGCCATCGAAGCGAGCATCGATATGGTTTTAAACAGGCATGCCACGGCGAGGTGGGAACCGTGGAATCCAGATTGTCATTTAAGATTTTTAAGGTCGGGCGCTAGAAGTAGACGGACTCTAAGCAAGTTAGCATAACTTAGCAAACAAGCGTGACGCCTGGAGGCCCAGGCTCCTGGCTGGCCAGATCTGGTCCACTTTTAAGTGCATTGGGTCCCGTCAGGATTAATGAGGAAGCTCTTTTCCCTACAGAGCTAGGTATGATTAACGAGCGTGGTCTGTATACCTCATGACAAGTAGTGTACGGACTCTACGGAGTACTCCGTATACATTATGATTTTTTTGACCGCAAGAATCGCCTAAGTGCTATCGCGATCTTTTTGGGCAAGATATTATCGAACATTTGAAGACTTCAAGACGAATCTTTCCAGCTGCCTCGTCTCTTCTGGAAGACCTTCTTATGAGAACACGGGCGAGACGATGAGTCTGAACTTTGGTCTCTGAAGTGCTGCCAGAATCTCACGCCCTTAGAACGCCACGGGCCACCAGCTGTATGTATTGTGCAGTGTACACAGTACGACTCGTTTCTCCCACGCCTCTCCACAATTGCGGAATTGCGGAATCATTCCGTCGCTGCGCAACATCCCGAACATCCAGTTCGCCGAACAAAGATCGTGCTCTAGACTCTAGAGGCTAGACGGAGTAATACTAATCACGGATGACTTTCGGGATCAGAAATCGGCAAGCCATCGCTGACTCTGCTCAAACGATGGATGCCGTGCGGCAGGGCCGCGATCCCGAAGTCTGTCCGACCTCTGGGTCATCCATACCAAACCCTGTTCACGTTCACTTCCTCCGCGTGGCCAGGAATTGTTCGCAGCGAACTCCGATTATGCAACCCCCGCAGCTAGACCTTAGCAGCGGGCTCGCAGCTACCAGCACGCTTTCTGTCTCTTGTTGGCTATTCCCCCATGTGCTTGTCGTGATCACACTTGGGTGATGGTGTACGTACTCGGCAAACCGGCACACTAGGCGCACACTGCAGTTCGAGTGACTCCACTCGGGAGATGACTGCCTATCCAGTGTATCCACTGTATCCAGTGACCCACTACCCACAGCCCATCTTCAAAGGAAAGGGGGGATTTCCGAACATTATTATTGACTGCCTTGACGAGTCAACACTCACGACTGAGCTTCAACTTGGCAGACCCAGAATGGAGACGGGGTTACCCATGGGGAACCTCTCCACGACTTAACCAACCTGGAGAGGGGCATGTACATAGACACTATCAGCGCATACTCCCTCACTTAGTTACAGAGTATCGTAGATAGTCATGAGTCATGACAGACAACCATGCTGGATATACGAAGGCCTTGTGGCGTGTACCTCGGTCTAGTTACCGTGATCAACGACCCCTCGGCCCATCTTTTGGCTCGCACTGCGAGGCTGCGAGGCTTTGACCTTCGTCGTCTCAGGATTCTAGGCTTATCAATTGCTCTTCATCGCCCCACCTGGTCCGTTGGAAAAATTTCCTATCCATGAGCACAGGTTGGGTAAAAAGAACTCTTGCGACGACTTTGTGCTTTGACGCTTCTGCTGTCTCTCCGTTTTTATCTCAGGGCATCTGGTGTTCTTGTTCTATTCTTCGGGTTCCCGAAAACACAAGGCCGACCTCGGCTGTCGAACATCAGCTCGCTATAGTCGATAAGTCCAGGGTCTTTGTCTAGTCGACAAATGCTCGCGCTGTTTCTTGGCTTTGCTGGAAGGTTGTAACGAAATACCGTCGCTTGGCAACGGAGTTCACCGTGGAGCAGTCAGCCCTACCAGACGATCATTCTATGCCCTCAGAGGACGCCATCTCTGCGAACAAAGTCTATACGAGCTCCAAGAAGCTCCAACCCCAGGGAGAGCTCCCGAACATACGTCCATAAGCAGTTCGATCATTTTTCGTGGATATGTCGTCCCAAACATCATCCTCCAGAGAAGCCCAGTCTCCTTGCGGCGAGAAATGCCCGCGGAACACAGAGCGCACGTCGCGCGACTCCGACTCAATTCTCTCCGTGTCATCAGTGGATACTGAAGCCGACCATGATGCGCTGGGCAAGACGTTGACGGCGCGCACTTCGCGGGTCTCAGATCATATGTCACTCGCGGAGCGGGTGACGACTATTCCAACCAATATGACGGCAGATCCCAACTTTGAAGTCGACTGGGATGGCGAAGATGATCCTGAGAATCCGAAGAATTGGTCGTTGCGGTATAAGTCTATGAGTCTGGTGTTCTTGTCCTGGAATACGCTCATAGTGTAAGTCCTACCTCTAACCAGCAGCGTTTTAGATTCTCGGCCCTATAAGAGAATGAAAGAAAATCATTTCAACATTGCATAGATCAGTGCTAACTTCTGCCAGGGTCCTTTACTCTACATCCTATACATCAGGCGTCGAGTCAATTGGCAAGGAGTTCGGTGCCTCGAACACAATCGTCACCCTCGGATTGACCTTCTATCTGATCGGTCTCGCCATCGGCTCCATGCTTACGGCCCCACTGAGCGAAGTCTATGGCCGAAAGCCTGTCTGCGTGGCCTGTTTAGCTATTTTCACTATTCTCATCATTCCATGCGCCCTGGCCAAGTCGGTTACAACCTTGATTGTGGTCCGCTTCTTTGGCGCCTTCTTTGGCAGCGTGATGATTTCCACCGCACCGGGTATGGTGGCTGATCTTGTGAATGATGAGCATCGGGCGCTGGCGTTTTCGGTCTGGAGTATTGGGCCGTTGAATGGACCTGGTATGTGTGTCCTATAGCCCTGCTTGCGTTCATTTGTGATCGCTCATGTTCTGATCCGATCTCATAGTGTTGGGCCCTGTTATTGGTGGTTTTGTTACGCAGTATCTGGGTTGGCGCTGGATGTGCTGGATTGCGCTGATTCTGTCGGCTGTGGCGCTGTTTTTTGCTCTGATTCTCAAGGAAACTTATGCACCTACTCTGCTGCAGAGGAAAGCCGCCCGATTACGCAAGGAAACGGAAGACCCACGCTGGTGGTCTCGCTACGACCAGAAGGCCAGTCTGTATGAAATCTTGGCCCTCAACCTCAGCCGGCCATTCGTTATGGCTGTGACCGAGCCTATCTGGTAAGTTCTGGCCTCAATCCGCAGAGGGACTCAACGACCCCGTACTAAACGTCTTCTCCAGCATCTTCTGGAATATCTATATCGCTATCGTCTACGCCATCCTTTATCTCTGTTTCACCGCATACCCAATCGTCTTTACAGGAATCCGTGGCTGGGACCTGGGGTTTTCCGGCCTAGCTTTCCTCGGCATCGGCGTCGGCGTGCTCGTCACCATCGCCTGTGAACCGCTCGTCCGCCGACTGATCAACAGCCATCCAAAGGACCCAGAAACCGGCCGCGTACACCCCGAAGCAATGGTCTCGTTCGTGTGTATCTGTTCCGTGCTCATTCCTATCGGCGAGCTCTGGTTCGCCTGGACCTGCTCACCTGCTTCGATCCATTGGATCGTACCCTTGCTCGCGGGCATTCCCTTCGGTGCCGGCAACACGGGCGTTTTCATCTACGCTTCTAATTACCTGACCTACAGCTACGGCATGTACGCGGCGTCTGCACTGGCAGGTAATTCGGTGATCCGGAGTGTGCTGGGCGGAGTCTTGCCACTGGTGGGATCGTACATGTACGCAGGTCTTGGGGCTAATTGGTCTGGCACGTTGCTGGGCTTGTTGGAGGTTGCGATCATCCCGATTCCGTTCATTTTCTACAAGTACGGGTACAAGATTCGCATGAAGAGTACTCTGATTTCGCGCATGCAGGAGGATAAGAAGAAGTTGGAGGGAAAGCGGGCGCGGAAGACGCCTCGGGTACAGGAGGCGCTCGTGGAGGATGTTGAGAAGCAGGATGGTAATGTTTAATGCTGTTCAGGAGCGTGCTCCGGGTTTCTCATTTTTTGGTCTTTGCACGGTCTGATACCCAGTCGTCTTTGCATTGGAGGTGTTTGAAAGTTTGTCGGTCAATTGGATTGGCCGCTAAAAGTTTGCATGAACGATGCGACGCATTAATATACGAGGGGACATGCTTCATGAAACTTCCAGCTTGGTCATGGTAGAAGTCATTTCTCGTAAAGGTTGTAATGGGTGTCATCCAGCGATGCGCATCCGCCGCTCCACATCCTGAGCATTGCGAAGGATGCGCTCGTACTCGCCCAATGAGATTGCACCTGCAGGAAATACCATCACCGCATCAATGTAGATGGGTCGAGGTGCGACTCTAACGAGTGCGGTCACAGTCTCAGAACCTCCATTGGATTGCTGCGAACTAGGCTGAGATGAAGTAAATGAGGGGGTTGGCGTTGATGAGTCTCGGACGTAGCCAAGCACGTTCAGCCAGGCGCCTACTCGAAGCTCCTCCGAGGTGACGTCCTGAAGCACGGCATTGATATCCACAGATACAGATTCAGGATCTGTTTTTCTCCGCGGATAGTTGTGTTCCAAAATAAGATTGCCGGTGCTCACATCATATTGCCGCACGCTAACGTTAAAGTTAGATGCATGCCGAGCATATACCAATTGGGTAGGACGTACCAGCCCAGGAAGCGGACCTTTGTATCGGTCGCTAGAGACGGCAGATCACAGAGAAAGACCCGGGTCGAGGGTCGCGGCCCGTTCATCCCTAAGATGAAGGGAACGATCAACAGAAATGTCAATCCAGTGTTGTTTTGACAATGCTCCAATAGAACGCAAAGGAAGTAAAGATGCCCGTCGGCATGTTTGAGGCGGGTGCCACGTGACCGCTATCGAGCGAGCGTATGTCATCAGCGAGGGGAATCACTCCCCTCCATTTTGGCTTCAGCCGTGACTACGCCCGCCAACTCGTGATCTCTGAGCCTATCGTGCGCCGACCACCATCTTTGACTCTCTCAGTATTTACTTCTGTTTTCTTTGACCTCCGTCTTGGCCCTGTGCTATCGTTCCGGCGTTTTACTTTTCCCTGGAGCCTACCCAACCCACCTCAGTCTGACCTGCCGCACGAGTCGCAAGCGCACCGAAGATCCCTGCACTCCCAGTGCTGCCTGATCAGCTCAGATAAACACTCTCAACCTTACACCTGCCAGACTTCACCACGTCAACCCGTATCTCGTCCGCCAAAATGTGGTCCTGGTTCGGCGGCGCCGCAGCTCAGAAGCGCAAGGATGCTCCCAAGAACGCCATCCTCGGCCTGCGGGCACAACTGGAGATGCTGCAGAAGCGCGAGAAGTATTTAGAGGTCCAGATTGCAGAGCAAGACGCCGCAGCACGGAAATTTGTCTCTACAAACAAGAGTGGTACAGTACCGACTCCGGGCCCCGCAAATCGGGCATGCGTATCGGGGCGATAAGGGCTAACGCAAGTTTATTCGATTTAAACAGCCGCGAAGTCTGCGCTGCGACGGAAACATCAACATGAGAAGAACCTTGAGCAGACCTCAGCGCAGGTCGTGCAGCTCGAGCAGCAGATCTACTCGATCGAAGCGGCGAATATCAATCATGAGACACTCCAGGCCATGAAGCAGGCTGGCGAGGCTATGAAGCAAATTCATGGCGGTATGAGTCTGGAGCAGGTCGACGAAACGATGTATGTGATGTGCTTTCGAGAGATGACAGATTCTGAATTGAAGATGCTGGTGGAGGTGGAAAGAATATGTTTGCTGATAACTGGCTCACAGGGACAAACTCCGAGAACAACATCAACTCAGCCAGGAGATTGGCGACGCTATTACGAACATACCGATTGGCGAGCAAATGGACGAGGGAGACCTGGAGGCCGAGTTGGAGGGACTGGAGCAAGAGGCGATGGACGAGCGCATGCTCAACACCGGACCTACGCCGGTGGGAACCCGGTTGGAGGGTCTACCCGCCGCTGGGAATACGGAGCGTAAGTTCTACATGTTACAGTCTATCATTGGACGGTTTTCGAGGAGCGCAATACTAACGACCTACAGTCAACAAGCCCCACGCAGCCGAGGAAGAAGACGAGGAGGCCGAACTGGCCAAGCTCAAGGCCGAGATGGCCATGTAGCCTGTCCTTGACCGTTGAGGATTCACATACACATTGCACTTCTCTTTCTTCTCGTCTTGTTTGGTGCAGGGGAGGGGTTCCTGTCTTCATCGCCCATGCATTGGATGCTTTTCTAACCGTCTCTTATTTCGCAAGCAAGCCCTGTATTTCGTTTTCTGTTCGTGTGTCCTGGCGCTGAGTGTTCGACCTAAATTCCTTTCTCCTAGGCCTTATACATTTCCCAATGTGGCTCCGACGCTTCTTGGAATAGCGATTGCTTTACCATTTCTACCTCATATATTGCCACAGCAAATAACCCGAGAGACAAACAGAGTCTACGTAGCTCTTTTCTCTTTTTCTCCTTTGTTCTTTTTGGAGTTTACTGTGGATTCCCTGATCATAATTGACTTGTTCTAGATATACCATATTCTCGTAACACTCCTTATCTCTTTACGCCACTGATAGGACCTTGCTCAAGAGTTATATCCGCCTGAGCTACCAAGAAAGGCGATCATCAGAAAGACCTCTCCGAAAAGTCTGCGCCGGTTCGAGCATATGGTATCTCTAGCTAGTCGTGCAGGCTGACCCTGGTGTGGAAAAGTAAAGATCGTAATTATCATGTCAGCCCGTTTCTGTAACTCTTCGGCTACCACTATGAGCATCGCTAGGCTCTATCGTGGCAAGTAAGCAAGAAGAAAATCAAATCGCATTCACCCTGGCTCGAACCCTCAACCTGGCAAAACGATGGGAAGCGGTCCGATGCTTCGACGATGCTGTGACGATGCTCGACGCTCCGCTCGCGATGCCCGAAAAGCTTCATCCCGTTCACGTAGGATTCCACACCTAATAAATAACTCTCTATCCCACCACAAACAATAATTAAAAGCTTTAGACTCTAGTATCATCAGAATCTCCTCTTCGCAAAAATTATTAAAAAAAAATTTTAAAAAAAACTAGACCCGGAGTATGATCCCCCACTCCCAGGACATTTTAACACTATGATAGTGAGTCCACCCGCCCGCCCGACTCACACACCCCTACCAGGCTCGTCCGCATCGGCAACACCCCGAGGGGCATCACTTCAGCATGTACACCTAACCACGGTAGTCGGAACTCGGGGAAGAACCGCCTGGACCTCCACCGCAACCGAAGTCGACCGGACCAGGGGGGCTTTTGGGCGACAGAATGAACCGGGAAGTAAATGATAACCCACAACAGACTTTACCTCAGTACCTCAGTACCTTTCTTCCACTTTGCCGTACTCTCCTCTACCCCTACCGAGTAAGATAAATGCTATCACGATATCTAACTCGCTGCCCGACTCTCTAACACTGAATCTTTTTCTGAACCACTTTCTAGACCACTTTCTGAACGTCTTTGTCGACGTCTTCCACAACCCTCCTTCCAACTTTACCCTACAAGATCACCTCACACCTGTGAAACACAGTTCATTCATCAGCATCGATTCCAGTCAGTGTTTCAACACTACCTCATTGACCAGGGTATACACTATCAACGACACTTTGAAGAGCAACCTTCTCACGAGTCTTTCCCGATCTTGACAGGACCTACGGCGCTCCCAGTGCTACATTCCGTGAATCACTACAACCAACCAAGCCATCGCTCCTCCAGAACCACGATGTCAGGGAGGGCCAGCATCTTTACCTATCTTCCGGGCGAACCATTTCCCAAGGAAGCCAAGGCAGCCCACGACAAGGACGATACCATGAACGGATCTCATTGCTTCCAGGATGACTAGGGCATCCAGGATATCATAACCTTGGCGGAGTTTCAACCTACAGAGCATCAAAGCCCGCTACCATCAGGTCCTCTCCGACGCTCAACTTGATTTTGAACTTTTCCCCGGGCCAGTCCTAGATGGGTCGATCAGGAGGATTGCCTTAAACCCCATTTCGCCGAGCACTTGATGCCTCGCGCGAGACACGCCCTTCGATGTTGTTTCAGTTACCGTGACAGCAAGCGCCAAAGCCAATGTCTTACGCATATTTTCATTAGAGGTGGCACCGAGGCGGAGGAAGCTAGGGAGGGCTTTGCAGACTTATCAGTCTGCATCGAACATTCTGCTTCGGCGCCCGGAACTTGTCGCTTCCCTAGGTTTTTCAAGGTATCTCAGAAATGGCACACTCGACTCTGGAGGAGTGGTGATAAGAGGGACAAGCAGCATTTCAAGCAGGTCATTTCCTACGTTGTTTATTTACTACACGAAGGCCCGCCACGCTCGGTCCGGCTTTGTGTTTACTGGCGCAGAGCTTGTGCTCTTCCGGCGAACCGGCCCTGATGGATCATGGGGCTATCGACATGGCAGACCCAACCCCCTGGAACTCGGGTATGCAGCCCTATTCTCTGGCAGAAGATCATGGCTCTACCACTACCAAGAAGCGGCTGACAATTTTCTGGCCTTATGGTATTCTTGGGATGTTGGCTGCTGAGGATTCTGGCTGGCACGAGGATTGAGACGTGGTTTAACTTCAATGGCAATTGCATCGAATCATTGCGAAGCGGACGAGGCTATGAGCAGATAGGCTTCATCGGTTGTGAGTCTGTCCGTATCAAATTGCTCCATTACTCCCACTTCCTACGTAGGGGATGTCCAGGCGCATATGTACAACCATTGCTTTACTCGCTAGAGCCCAGCAAGTTGACGTGGGCCGTCCGCTCTGCCGCTAGGTGTCTTTTTGGCCCCGACAAGGATGTACAACCATGGACAGTTCTTACGCCCTTCGACTACTAAATCCCAGGTATATGATACCCATCCATGTCGGTTTAAAGTCTGTCCAAGCATGGAGGAACCCAATACATCAAGAAATACCAAAATACTCATATCCATAAACCCTCTCTCTCTCTCTCTCTCTCTCGGTACCCAAAAATAGCACGCATCAACCTCCGAATCCCTCTCTCCTAGCTACTCCTCATTCGAAAACCGATAAATCACATCCCCAAACCCGCCCGTCGGAAAAACATAAAAACACCTCAACACCCCCGTCCCCGTATTCACCATCCCATGCTCCGCATCCCCGGGAATAAACACCGTACTACCCGCCTCAACCCGACTCGTCACCCCATCAATCGTGACCTCGCCTGTCCCCTCCAGGATATGGTATATCTCTGCCTGGGCGTGGCGGTGTGAACAGAGGTGGCCCGGGCCCGGGGGACAGACTGCAATTCCGGCTGTGAGGTCCGAGGTGGGGGTTTGGGGCTGCGAGATGAGGGTGTGCCAGGTGGTGGTGCCGCGGGAGGGATCGGGGAAGGATTCGGGGGGTGTGGTGGTGGTGTATGTGGAGGGGATGATGGTTGCTTGAGGTTCTGTTTTGGGGGTGGTGGTCATGGTGGCGTGGTACCTAGAGGTGGGAAGGTGCCGAGATCTTTTGATATAGATGGATGACAGATTGATATCTCGAGTGTAAATCTTGGTGGAACAGGTATGTAATTCGTAGAGGATCATACTATATCAAGTCGCGGTTCCGCGTACAATGTTTATATCCCCCCCCCCCCCCCCCCCCGCGTCTGTGGAAACGCAAGGATCGACCGGACTGGTTTACTCAAAGGAGTATGACGTTCCACCGTGCTCGGACATATCGAGATCGGCCCAGTGGGTACAAGGGGCGAATCAAAATGTTCGTGGATGCCATGAGGTAGCATTGAAGCATTGATGGGAAAAAAGATTCAGCTTTGATGAGCATATGTGAATCTTCATATGCTGGCAGAAGCATTGACCACTCGATCAAATGTCTGATCCTAAGGATTGGAGAAGGACTCCGGCCAGGACGCCTTCGGCTGGGGACTTGGAATGGGATCCTTTCCCTCTCCTTGGTGAACATACTCACTTTTCCATGAGATCCAGAAGTTTACACATACACTACGAAGAAGCAAGTAGGCGTGGAGAATCAAACCTGAAACCAGAACCATAAAATATCATTCAGCGCAGAAGAAAGATGCAAGCCCTCTCCTGAGCACCAAACCAAACAGCTCAGAAACCAAAGGGACGGGGTATGTAGGTAGCTGACGGAACTGCCGAACAGAACGTGGAGGAAGACACTTGGGTCACAATCATCAAGACCGTGATTGAGGTCAGCATCCAGCCTCAGGAACACGAGCACGATCGCGAAACGCGCACGGCGCACGAAAACAAAAAGGACGAGCCGCCCGGAGAAGAAGAAGAAGAACAAGGAACGGCAAGTGTGACCTCGAGATCGAAGTCGAGAGGAAGCCAGAGACCAAAACCACCACCCGGGCAGTGAACGAGAAGAACAGAACTTGGCGTGGAAAGAGCAAGGTCCGGAAAGAAACACAAGACGAGAAATGTGGTGGGGACAGAACTAGCTAACCCCCTTAATCTGCTGCGAACTACCAGGACATGCATACAGAGACATGTACAAGACGAGGATTAGGAGAAGCACAAGATGTATGCCAGATCAAGACTCCATGATCATGCAATGAGAGACGAAAGGAAAAGAGGGAGAACATAAGGAGATACGTAATCACATGTCAAAATTATCGTCAACGTTGAAGATCCCTGGCTCCGTCCCGTCCGTCTTCTGGATGCCGCTCATACGCTGATCGTTGGAGTTGGTGGACCGGTGTGTGCGTTGCCAGGACTCCTCGTGCATGGGGTCCTCGTCCATCCGGTCGGTAGGGTCGTGCTTGAGGTGGTGGTCAATGGAACTTTCGTTCACAAAGGTAAAGCCCTTGAAATTGGCCTGCATGCCGGGGGAGAGGGGGGTGGATCCGGGCATTAACCCGTTGGCGAGAGCGGCAGCCCGCTCATGCAGAGAGTTGTTGGTTTCCAGGGCGTTGGTGAACTCCGGGTCGAAGTTGGAGGTATCAGACTCGGACTGCAGCTTTGGCTTGAACGGAGGAATGACTTGCTTGCGACCCAGCGCCTCCCAGTCGACATCACTGAAGAAGGGGTGGGCCATAAGCTCCTTCGCGTCGCCGTTGGCGCCAAGACGGTGCTTGGGATTCCGGTTCAGCAGACCTTTGACGAAATTCCGACCCTCGGTGCTGAGTGCATCACGGGGGAACCGCACCTTGCCGAACGCAATGTTCTTGTACATTTGCTGGGTATCCTCGGCGTAGAACGGACTCCATCCGCAACACATCTCAAAGACCAAGACGCCCAACGACCAGAAGTCAACCATCTTGGTGTATCCTTGCTCGTCCAGCAAGACTTCCGGGGCAAGATACTCCGTGGTACCACAGAACGTGTTTGTGGTGTCATTTTGGCTTAGGTTGGCCTTGGAAAGGCCAAAGTCACACAATGCGATGTGACCGTTTGCATCAAGCAGGATGTTCTCCGGCTTCAAATCCCGATACACGATATCGTGATCGTGCAGATGTTGTAGTGCCAAGATCAACTCGGCAATGTAAAACTTGGCACGGGCCTCCTGGAAGCGACCTTCTCGCTGGAGATGCCAAAACAATTCACCGCCAGACATGTAATCTGTAACCAGATACAGATCCGTGGGTGTCTGGAAGGAGAACTTCAACCCAACGATGAACGGCGAAGCCGTCATGGCAGTGCGCACGAGAATGTTGCGCTCTCCCAATGTGTGCACAACCTCCTTCTTCTGAATGATGACCTTCTTGGACAGGACCTTCATGGCATAAATACGCTGAGTGTCCTTCTTCTTGACCTGATAAACCTGACCGAAGGTTCCCTTGCCGATGAGCTTTAGGATGTGGAAGTCGTTCGGGCCCACCTGTCGACGCTCCGTCATCTCAAATTGCATTTGCAAATGAATCTCGCCAGAGACCTGGCTATCACCAGCCGCACGAGGGACCAGGGGAAACCAGCCTTCCAGGCGGCTGTGGTCTTCCTTAAGATTGATGGCGAGGCGCACGTGACCCAAAAACGCCTCCTGGTTGCTGCGATCGTAAACTGTGACATCAACCTCAGACTGGTCGCCGAGAACGTCGCTAGGATGGGATGTTAGCAAGGGACATGGAGGGCTTGTAAAAGGTAGGTAGAGTAAGTGGGGGAAAGCTTACAAGACCGCCTCATGGTCCCAATGGGGATCCGTCACGGGGGTTCGGCCCTTGTGATCATGACCGTCCATGGCGCTGTTGTAGCTACTTTGGCGGCTCTTCATCGGGATAGCCATAGGGATGCCAGCCTCGGCATCCGACTGCATCTGCCGCCGCTTCTTCTCCTCTTCCCCAGAACGAGCACCCTTCGAGATGTACTCGTTCCACTCGAAAACGCAAACGACGTAGGGATCAAAGCTTGCGCGCAATCCACGGGCCTCAGAAATCTTCACGAACAATTTTCCCTTCAGCGGGCCCACAGGAGCCCCATTCTGAGGGGAAGCGCTGGATCGGCGGGGGAAAGCCTCGTCGAGCTTCATCGCGATTTCGTCGGTCGAACTATCCATGCCATCCGAGGGTGGTTGCTGCTCTTGCCGTTGTTGTTCCTCCTGCGACTCCTCCTCGGAAGTGCTCTCTCGGGGAGCGGAGTTGGAGGACTTCTTGTCGGCCGATGGGTCCTCGTTGGACATTGCCCGGGGAGTCAACGGTGGGGTATTCTTGAGACGCACCCCATCGGGTGCGTTTCCAGTCAGCTTGGCAAGATTCTCGGAAGATATGGAAACATGCGGCTTCTCATGGTTGAGCAAAGCAGCTTCGAAGGGGCAGAGAGTATCGGAAGAAGGAATAGATGGATTGGAGAAATGTGTAGCAAGAACGGGATCATCAGAGACGCTGGAGACTGGTAGGGAAGTTTGACGACGAGAAGGAGGGGCGGTGGTGGGCGGGATGAGATATTTCTTCAAGATTTGAAACATTGAAGAGCTGTCATTCTTTTCAAGACTCGACGCGAGGTCCATCTCGTCTGACTCCTGTTGGAGCAAAGAATGGGGCGGAGTAGGCAGGCTGGTGGTAGGCACCACCTCCATCTGATCCGACCCCTCTCCATCCTCCCGCTCCATCATGATGAAGGACTCGGAGGAAGTGCCCGGGTGATCGGTGGTGGGGGGAGAGGAGGTGGATGGTGGGGGTATTTGTGATGGAGGGGGGTCCACCGAGGAAGGCCTCGAGAGATATGACCAGAGGCGCGGCAGATTCGCTTTATCACCAGAGAAAGAACCAACCTGGAAGTAGTTATGCATGATAGAAGGCAGACGCTTGTCCGCGGGATCGGGTTGAGGGGTTGCGATGCCCGTGGGAGTGGACCCGTTTGACCCGATCTGGTCGTGAATATCGTCTTCGGGGTTGGAGCTGTGGAGGTTCGAGGGATTAGCACTTGTCATGGTTGAGAGATTCAGGCAGTGAGCGCTGGTGGGCAAGCGATTGAATATGAACATCTCTCAACGATCGCTCAGTTTCAGATCTTAAGATTCCCCCACGTGCGACCGGGACGATCCTGCAGCTTCTCTTGCAGGAGAGGTCCGGCAACGCCAAAGTATATGGGGGATATGTAGAAGCCGGTTTCAACAGCCGTCTGATTCTGTATCGACCGGGGACCGCGTCTCTTGAGACAAGGTCTGCAGGGAATAGTTTCCATGCAATGCGGTGTGAGGGGAGAGGGGATGGCGGACCCTCTTTTTTGAGCAACCCTCAAAGTCCCGAGACCAACTGTTGATGGATCTCCCCCCGCCACAAAGTTGCTAGGCACGGAGGAAAATGGGGGAGGGGGGCAAGGGGAGGGGGGCAAGAGGAGGGGGGGTGTGGAAAGAGGCAAATGAAGTATCAAAATAAAAAGGCATCTCAAAACAGCATGACTCACTTGGGCGATTTCATGTCGCCGTCGGTGTGCAACTCAGTTCCACTCGTAGCAGCCATTGCGTTTCCATCAACGAAGCCTCCGCCAGAGATTAAAAGGTCGAAATGCGGGCGGGCTGGGAGTTGGGGGGGGGACAGCGGCGGAGGAGGAAAAGAAAGAAGAGAAAGTTGCGATGGCGGGTTGGCTAGTTGGATGGTGGTGGTCGAGAAGAGAAAAAAAGAAACTTTGACGCCGCCCGGTGATGAGCTAAGGGAGATTGCGGGATGGTGTCCCCGATCGGCTTCGGCTCCCAACGAGGGCGGGATAGTGCAATACTGGACCTGCGAGTGCTCTGGCCTTGTGGAAATCAAGATGTTGTCGACTCAAGAAAGTGCATGTGTCTGAAGAGAGACTCGAGTTCGAACTGGATTTGAAAAGACTCGGACTCGACCGAGGGTTAAGAAACAGGTCGGAACCAAAGAATGACCCAGGGCCAACGTGGGAGGAGATTCTTCATTCAGCCATTGGGCTCTTTGTTCTCATTTTGAACTCTTTGGGGGCTGTGGCTACTGAGAACTGCTCCCACCCAAAAAAAGTATCGAAGGGCTGAAGAAAAGGCTGACCATCAGCTGAGTGCAGGTGGCATTGATTATTGAGAATAAGACCGGGCGCTCCTAATTGTATAGACCTCGAATCGATGGCGACGAGTTTGATCATCATTTCAACGAAACGAGCCATAATCCACAGTCCTCCTACATATTCACATCTTGAATCAGATATCTAGTCATTTGTAACGACGTGATCTCTCCATCCTCCTTTACTGTGACGATGACCTCGCCTTCACTTCCGACGGCGAAGTGCACCAGTCCGGAAGGCGACCGAGAACGAGCAGACCGGTAGGGAGGCAAATCCCTCAAGTGGAGAGGGGGGGGAAAGACCGTAATCAAACCAACCAGAGAACAGGGCTTGATGGCAGAACCCAGATCCAAAGAATGTCCCAAATGCAAAAAAAACGAGACCACAAGGCGAACCCCGGTGGAGAATTTTAGGCGATTATGATTCCTGTTCGGATACGCCGTACTGTAGACTGCGGTGTATGACCAGAGTATTGACCTGGCATAAGCTGGCCAATTACTGTACTGATTGCATTATCATTGATTTATTGAGAATACAAATCATAATGTTTTAAGTTATTCATTTCTTCGATAATGAGCATTACTCTGGCGATCATTGTTCTAATCATGATCAAGATTCCAAGGATCATCCAATAGATGCCCGTGATTTGCATCAGCCACGGGTGTATCAAAATCTAAGAGATCCCTTTCTCGCTGTCTCCTGACAAACCATGCGAAAGCTCTCGGGAATTAACATGTGGCGGTCCTGATCCAGGGTTGACTGGAAACGCAAGATAAGAAATCCTATACTGCAAATAAATAGACAATAGGAAGCGATGGCACGCAATGGAACATTATTTGCCACGCACACGTGGTACTTGGATCTTCTCCTCTCCTCTTCTAAGCCCTGGCCGCTCGTACGCTCGCCCTTGACCAGATTTCCTATCTTTCACCTTAAACGGGCCCTTCGTTTCCCTTTGTACCGCGCTTGCCCGGCCGACTGTACAAGGATCTCCGCCATCTCCGCTTTCGAGGCGGGGTTCGATGGTGTAAAGGCGCATTTTCGCCTGGCCTCCAAATTTCAATCTCGGGGATAGAGAATCATCCACGCGATCACCCTGCCCATTCTTTCGCCTTCTTGATATCCATAGTCAAGTATCCAGTGTAACCCCGGTTCAATCGATCGGCAATTCCCAGCTGATCGCGCGTGCGGCGATGTCCCGCTTTTCCCCTTGCATGAGAGGTCACTCTCCATGGCTACATTCCTTCCAGACGCCCATGCTTCAATCCCGTCCCGCTCGAATCGCGGCCGCCGGCCACGTCGTCTTCGGGCGGTATGCGATCATTTCGCATTCTGCGAAGATGGACTGTAGCTTCTGTAGGCCGCGGGGTTCTCCCCAGTGCACAGTGTGCTTGACTAGCAGGGAACGATTGCAGTACAGATGCCCGGTCATCTCCACCGACTGCGTCATAGGGCGTCCACCCGAAGGGTCCTAACCTCGTGCTGGGCTGATATGGATGGGTGGATAGATTTGCCGGAGGTTCTGGGTATGTTCGAGCTACGGGAAATAATGCAGGCTTTCTCCATTTTGATGGAAATGTGAGAGACAATTATGAGTTGGCCTGTCGGAGGTATGGAAGTCGTTCGTCATTCTGCAGCGCCAGGGGCAGTGGGGATCTGCATCTGCCCCTCACTCTTTCTCCTCGCCTACGAGGGGTAGCGAACGGAATTTTGACATCGGAAATCAGATCCTGAGATCTCGTTCGATTGGCGACGGCAGGGTTCATGGTAGGGGTGTTCTACTTCTTGGAGTGTTCTCTGCTATAGTCCAGGACCACCGTGCCTGACACCTCGTCCATGGAGAGGAGCACCAAAGATCGGAATTACGTCCGCAGTACGAGGAAAGATTAGAATTGGAAGGTTCACGCAGATCCTCGAAGTCCCTCGGGCGCTTCCAGACAGCACGTCAGCATGTCGGGCGGGACTGTCCCTTGGCGACAATTCGTAGGCTCTCTGTGTAATTCAGCACAGTACATGCTACCCGCCACACGCTCCCTCCTTCGGATCGGGTCCTGCGCCTACTGCAGCAGCACAACACCATCTGCACGAATATGAGCAGCTTTTCTGAATTTAATAGGTAAAACTTGAAATTGAAGATGGTGACGAGAATTCCTATTCGTAGATCACCTGCCAGACAGCATGCTGTACTACGATCGCTAGCCGTGCATCGATATAGCCATACACCCGACTTCTTAGCTGAAGCTACTGAGGGGTCCGTTGCTGCAGACGAAGGAGTCGTCAAACAATTCTGGAACCATTGAGCGATACGCTGCCACCAGGTTGGCCGATAAGAGTGCAGCATGACATACTTGACAGGAAGGCTTGCTGCAGAGTCAAGTGTCGATGCACCACGCTCAGGTCAAATCCCAACAGGTCAGCGTAGACGATTTTCACGTCTAATCGGCGATGAAGCTCTTCATAGCAGGTTTGCTCTGATGACTGTGGTCTCATGAGAGGTTAGAACCTCCCGCTGGGTAGGAGGGAAGACAAGGATCCCAGATATAGTTGCATGTGATGGTAACAGGTCTGGGATACAATGGAACTATCTGCGGCTTCTTGACACGGAGGGGAGTATATGCCTGTAAGTGCCAGAAAGCATGACGATCACAGTGACGAACTTGAGCAGAATGATATATTTTTACATAGTAGTCGTTCGTACGGAGCAAGTCATATCCCATTTTGAGTGTAAGCTATTCCCAGGTTAGCTATCTGGTAAGGCAGCTGTGATGACTATGCAACGCGAGTACATTACCTAGTAACGTTAAAGCATTGGTATGTGTAAATTGGAGTAGACCTTCCTAGCGCGCAAAGTAAACTACTACCTAGTACCTACAGTAAACACTCAACAGTGCTCGAGCACGATCTCCTCGGGAGAGAACGGTAAGCTTGTTAGCCGCCCGGTGAACCTTTACGGCCCAAGTAGGTTAAAGGTATGGTAATCTTGACAATGAGCTCATTGTGCTGCAATGGATGGATCAATTCAACAATACTGTACGGAGTACGTAGTGGCACAATGATGATGATTACTGATACATAGTCCGTGCCCGATGAGTATGATAGAAGATGAGACAACGGACGGCTAGATTCTTGTGTCTAGAATTCTAATTATCATTACACCTGAATGAGGGAGGCCTGCTGATCCACAATCATCTTGGTAGTCCAAAGCTCGCGGGGAAAAAGGCACCATGACGTCATATGGGGTGTCCGTACGTACTGTGCGGTCACTGCAGTACATAGGCTGTAGGACTAGGGCGGGCTGATCACTTTGACTCTGATCAGGTGACTCAGGAGCCCACCAAAGCGGTGAGTGTCTTTAGCATGGCTACTCCTGCACGTGATACCAAAGCACGTGACTCTATCATTTTGCCGACAAGAGCAAAACAGCTTGCCGTTCATCGAAGGAGACCGCCCTGCGTATTAAGACGAAGCCTTTTGTCACCAAAATGCCTCGAAAGCTCAGGGCAGCCGCCCAGGCGGCTGCGAAATCAATGAGTACGTGCCCTTGAGACTGGTCAAGCTTCTTCAGACCCTTAAGCTTCCAGATCAAACCCCCTATGAAACGCGATCCAACTAACCACTCCCCCAGAAAATGTGCCGGTGTTGCCAGACCTCTCAGACGAGGATATGGTAGATGCGCCTCCATCGCAGCCTTCATCACCTCCCATTGAAGAGCCAAATTCGCCCGAAGATGATCCCGATGTTGAGCCCGAAGCCGATGAGCAAGGCGCGGATGACGCGCAGGCCCACACGCCTGGCGAGTCCAAGGAAGAAGAGAACAATGCCCCGACTCCCGCAGTCGACGACACCACCCAGGTTGAAGGCGCGACAGATGATACTCCTACCCATGCAATTGGCCGCCCCGCAATCCCGCGCAAACGCCGCCTAGGTCGTCCTCCCAAAAACCGCCCACCAGACTGGGATGCACCCGACGGCCCCCAGACTCCAATTCGCGTCACAACTCCTGTGAAGCGCCGACGAGGTCGCCCCGCTGCAAGTGGCGGCCGGTGGGCCCGGAATCGCGGACCTGTACACAACACTCAAGTTCCCGTCGACAAAGAAGGAAACATGATGGAGGTGATTGGAGATGAAGTCGCGCTTCCACCAAACCCGGCGGGTGACAGCAAAGTTGATGAGTATGGCCATCTGCTGGGAGGCCGCGAATACCGAGTCCGCACGTTTACCATTCTCAACCGCGGCGACAAGCTTTACATGCTGTCAACTGAGCCAGCGCGCTGCATCGGATTCCGAGACTCGTATCTCTTCTTCCAAAAGCACAAGATGCTGTACAAGATCATCATCGACGACGACGCTAAGCGTGACCTTATTGAGCGAGATATCATTCCACATTCGTACAAGGGTCGTGCTATCGGTGTGGTAACGGCACGCTCGGTGTTCCGTGAGTTTGGTGCAAAAATCGTCGTTGGCGGCAAAAAGATTACCGACGACTACGACGAGCAAGCCGCGCGGGAGCGTGGCGATGTGGAGGGGGAACTTGCCGTCCCAGAGGACAAACTCCCAGCCCCTGGGGAATCCTACAACCGCAACCAGTATGTTGCATGGCACGGCGCTAGTAGCGTCTATCATACAAACGCCCCCTCGATACCGATGGCCGGCGGAAAGCCTATCGATCCAAAGAAGCGAAGGATTCCGGTAACAGACGAGAATTGGATGCTCGAGCACGCCCGCGCTGCAAGGTAAGCATGCCACAGATATGAGCATCCTAATTCAGTATCGATGCAAGACCCATACTGACGTGATCAATTCAGCCAATTCAATTCCAAACTCGCCGAGATGCGCCGTGCCACGATGGATGGCATTTATGACGTCCACACCAACACCATGCAATACCCACAAATCATGCAACCAACTCACGCCCGCTGGGAGCGTGTGCC
Organism: Penicillium simplicissimum; assembly: GCA_024706585.1. Classification (NCBI taxonomy): domain Eukaryota; kingdom Fungi; phylum Ascomycota; class Eurotiomycetes; order Eurotiales; family Aspergillaceae; genus Penicillium; species Penicillium simplicissimum. The sequence continues at coordinate 2,253,386 of JAMZTW010000061.1, forward strand.
GCCCTCCGACCTTGGCAACACCGCCGAGCTCATGTCCACTCTCAGCATCGCGAACAAGTCTACGACAGACGCACAATCTGCTTCTGCCGAGCCCGCCGATTCCGCCGACAAGCCTGACAACCAGACCCAAAAAACCATCTTCCCGCCCGTCCCCCCGCATATCTCTGACCGTTATCTCGTCACAGACATGGTCTACGAGTCTCCGCCGTATTCGAACATGGGTATTCCCGGTCCAGACGGTGATTTGCGTAACATGAACCCCAATGGCCTGGCCAGCATTGCCAACCCCAACCATCCAGAATTCATGACGCCCGAGATTCTCGCGCTTTTGCCCGATGACTGCAAGGACGCCTTGATCGATGCGGCAGCACGCGAGATCCAGTGGAAGTCGAAGTGGAGCACCGAGGCCCAAGACGGGATGCGCGCGCAGCCCTCGAAGAGCTATGCTTGGTATCCTTAAGCCGAAGCGCAGCTATCTTTATCGACGGGCCTTTGGTTACTCTGTGCACAGCCCAACCTCGGTCCCCTCACAAGGCGTCTGCGCTTTACGTTTACTGTTCAGTCTCAGTTTCACTTTCGCTTCGAATCTTCCTTCTCTCAAATCAGGAGTTGTGTTTTCGGTTTCATGGACTTGTGGTTATGCAAGATCATATTGCTATGGATGATGCCTTTCTTTCTCGTTGGATGTTTTCGATTACGGATTTAGCATGGGAATGGGTCGGGCTCTGAATGCAATCATGGCGGGATTTATCAAAAGATGCCATGGGAGTTTTCCTTCTTCACTTGCGGTGTTCTCGGTGCTTTGGGTATTAGGTATCAGACTCCGCGGCAACTCGCCGGACTCTAGGTAGCAAAGCGTTTTTTGAAGTGATTTCTTGACATGACCTGGTTGGAATGCGAGAGTAATGGATCAATTAAATGCGGACATACTTGTAGCGAGTTAGGTGATGATTTCTCGTGCTAGCATTCCTCCCGGGTATAGTTTGCTTGAGACTTGATGTTCGAAGAGCGTAGGAACTCTCGATGGTTGGTGAGTGAGAGTCTGAGAACCGGGCGTTGGCTGGATCCCTTGGGATCATCTTCTAGCCCTAGGTACGGGTGTCCTATCTTTCCAGACATCTTTCCAGAAAACTTTCATCTTCTATAATCTATATCCTTTTGTACAAACTGAATACTCTTATTACTTTGGTTCTGTGCTTACTTCAACATCCTATAAGAAGCTAACGCGGGTATTTTCTGATATGGATAGAAAGAGGGATATCTCTTCTAAGAGTATTCTTGGTTATGCTCATGATCATGCTCGACATTATCCTCAGGATGGTCTTCCCAGCGTCCTTCGAATTGTCTAACCATTCTCACTAAATACACGATAGGCGGGCCTGATCCTGGTTACATATTATCAATCCCTACTCCAAGCACTTTATGATACCCTTAGGTCCTCTCTACCGCTACCCACCCCTAGGTGCTACTCCAATAAATCAACAACGTTTCGCAAACCAAACTCCTTATACCCCAAAGTCTACCTTACTCCCGTGAGTCCTTCTATAAGCCTCAACCTTGCTGCCTTCACTTCTTCTCACACAAAACAATAGCTTCATTCAAATAGTCATCTTTATAACTTTTATAACTTGTTCAATCCGCCCTCTCCTTCTCATATAGGTACTGCTCACTCATCTTCGACTTACCTTCTCCACTTACTATCGCTTACTCCCTCGCTTTCCCAACACCATCAACTTCTCCAAGGTATGCCGCCTTATCTCTCATACTAGGTAGCCGTCTTCTCCCCCAACTATTTCATCATCACCATCTCCTTCTTATACCCTCTCCTCTTTCCAGCACTGGATCCTAGGTCTGCTTCTTGAATACAGCCACTCTCATCCTTCCAATATCATCTATATCATCTTCCCGCCTCGCATCCCATCGCCACTCATACACCTTTACTTCTCGAGTACCTTCAGCTCTCGTTCCGCCTTCTCCTCCTAGTCTAAGGTTCTTTTTCTCTTCCGATCACCTGAGGCTTCTCTCTCACGGACACGCAGCTTTGAGAACCTTCCGCTCCTCCTACGTCCCTAACGACCTTTTCTCACGACGACCTCCTAGCTCCGATATACCCTTCCTGAGCTTCCTCTTACTCTCTAGCTTCCTCTTACTCTCTAGCTTCCTCTTACTCTCTAGCTCTTCTCCAAACCGAAATTTCTGACTCGACACAGTGCCACTACTTTAAACGAAGTTCACGTGCACCAGGTCAATCGTGAGACTGATCTATATCTGCGTGAAAGCTAGGCTTACTGTCGGTTGAAGGCATATGGGCTCTGCGAAAAGGGTTATATCCCTGATTTCTACGGCGTGGCTGAAAACATTGACCTTAAGAACAAGGGCTGGAAAGCATATCTCCAGGTTTTTGCGGGGGTAAAAAGAGCTTCCGAATGCCGTGGTGATCGAATTCATCCCGGATTTACGCCCATTTGACCTGTCTCACTACTCCACCGAGAAAGTTAATCAGCTCCAGACCACGATAAGCGAGATGCACGAGCGCGGAGTCCAACATGGCGACGTTTACCAGCGAAATGCGAAGGTGCACGAAGAGACAAACTGGGATATTTGGATTGATCTCGACCGCGCTTTCACATTCCCGCTGGACTTGAAGACAGAGGACGAAAAGAAGAAGATGCGAAGAGCGATGGCGAACGAAGAAGTACTCCTCCTTGAGACGCTTGTCGATCTGGTAAGTCTGTCCCAATTTTGCTTCAACGTACGAAGCTTACTGTTACTCTAGGCTGAAGACCATGAACGTGGCGAAATCTGATGGTCGTGTCATTGGCACTACGGCTTCTTCGATCCCCCTGGTTGGACCAAACAGGATGAGGCTGCTAAAATTGCCGCATATAACTCAGCAAAATAAGGGACGCTAGCCGCAGAGGCTCGATTATTCGTAATCCACTCTGGCTCGGACGACGACGACGACGACGAATCGACTTCGCATGCCGAAGCGGAGGCCGAGGGTGATGGTGAGGGGACACAAGATGTCAACACAAATGAGGAGGAAGGGTACTAGGATGTTCCTCGAACACTTGAGGGAGATAGGACGTGCTCATTGACTGGCTACACTCATATGACATGGCGTCATGGGCAAATCGTTTAATGCCTGATGACCCTAGTCGATTGTCAAATGCGATCCAGTTCATCCGCAGTTCATCAGCGTAAGAACGAACTGATAAGACACCCGGTGTTTAGGCCATGAATCGTAGGCCCAGGAAATGTCTCGGCATGAAGAGGTTCGGAGTGGATTAGAGTGACAGATCAAGACTGGATAAGCATTCCCCAATCCCCAGGCTAGTGAAGATTCATTACGACTCGATGTACCTACGATGTGATGAGTGAAGCAAAAAACCACAACTTTGAGGTGTAAACAGACTATCATTATTCCATAGAAAGGCAATGGGAATCTTCCCGTCGACGTCTTTGACGCTGCGAATTCAGAGTTCCATATCTGCATGTAGGTAAGGTCGGCTGTCTCCATTCACGCCAACCCAGCCATATGGCAGGGGTCTCGAAAGTCGAAATGCTCCGCGATGCCGTAAAGTTCTCATGCAGAAGTGGAGCCGCTTCTATGTTGTGCAGCGTCACAGACAGGCTCCGAGGCCGTCCGACAGTCTTGAGTACTGTAGATAAACAGCCTGCCGTGCTGTCCGAGTACCTGCGAGTCACGAGTCCATGTTTTCCGCCAATGTGGACCCGATTGAATTCCAAATTTCACATGGCGACACCGATAAAGCGGGAGTCTCAAAAGCAGGAGCCTCGAGGGAGTCGGAGGGACAGATCTGATGGATCATGGTACAATACCATTGGCTCCTTCAGAACACGATGTGGTGGATGTGTCTCCACTGGATCGGGTTTCAGCTGTGCCATGTCCACATTACAGTATTGTTTATTTGGAGACTGCCGGCATGCCGGCCAGAGGCAAGGCTGCCGAATAGCGCTTTTCTGGAAGTCGAGTTCATTGCCCGCAAGAAACCCGTCATAGTTTTGGTTGGGAGCTCCCTTGATGAGGATTGTCTGCTTGGTGCCTTTTATCCGCAAGAGCTAGTGCCAGGGGTAGCAGGGTGTCGAAGAACCCATTCCACGGGCGCAGATCGTCATTGATCGATGTCGGGGTTGTTTTTCCAATTTGTGTTCACTGCTAGGAGGGTTATTAATACCAATAGCTATATAACTTATCAATGACATTCGCGTTTTTAAGACTTGGGTGGCGGGTTCGGGGAATTTGCTCGTCGGCAATATGCCGCCATGTGGGTTATGCAGAGTTTCTGTGCCTGGCGCCCTGCAGTTTTGCAATCCCTGACTTTCTGGAGGCTGCTTGCCTCATTGAACGGGGGGCGTCAGGGTGTCTCACGCTCAGGCCGCGAGTTCTTGACTTCTTGTAGAAAGCGGGTGGCCTCGTTATGCTGAAACATCCCGGTGCAGGTTGTAGAGTGCAATTCATTTGCATTGTGGATGAGGTGCGTATACCTTTTCCTGGGACCAAAGTAGTAGAAAGGGTCTAGCGCAGCTCGTCCGTCCATACTCCATAGTCATACTGTAGTCTGTAGTAGTAGAGTTGTAACTGTATTTAGCGCTACTGTTCGACACCAACTCGGGCTGGGAAATCCTCGAGAAAGAAAAAAAAAAAAAGGGGGGGGGGGGGGGGGCCAAGGCGGGCCCCATAAAAATAGACCCACTGAAAAGAGGGCGCTATTCCTTCTGCAGATTAGCGTTGCAGCTCACGAACCGCACTCGAAGAACGATGGCTGCAGAGAAGTTCGTGTTTGGGTTGCCATGCGGTCTGCCATGCGACGGAATGGGGTCTTTGGGGGAATCTGGAGAAAGCCATAGGCAGCCAGGACAAGAGATTCGGAGCGATTGGACACAAATATCCCATGCATGCATGTTCAGTCGAGTTGAAGAATACTACGGAGTAATTGTTCGTCAAAAGATTCAGGGCGGATCCCCGTTCGTATTGGGCATAGGGCGAAAGAACAGTCGCAGACTCGTAAGTTCGCAACCCCTGAACCGCCCCCTGTCAGTAAGTCCGACTAGTCTTCTCCGCTGAGCACGAGCAGAAAATAGCCAGTGTGGGGGTCGATCGACCAGACACCATACTGCTTTGGCCAGGACCCTCGAAGAGCCGAAAGAGGGAGTCACAGAGTGTAGTCCTCCGTAGTATGAGCGGGCACAAAGCATTGGTTGGTGTGAGGCGTAGGGCGGGTTAGGAAAAAGAAAGGGAGAAGGGCGTTGGAGAGTCGGAGTAATACTCTCCATACTCATAGTGACCTACAGCAACTTGGCAAGTAGTACATTGAACGGGTGGTGGAGTCGTGGTGGTGCTGGTAGTGACTGGAGATCTCTTTTGCCGACAGTCTTCTCCGGATTCTTCCTCTCCTCGTTGTCATCCAACTACTATCCTTCCCTCCTTCACTCTCTCACTCTCTCACTCGTTTTCTCCTTTGCAAAAATAACAACAACAGTGACCTCACTTGGAATTCTCCACTGTCAACCGCCCTCGTTGCATTACGACAGTGCCGTTATCTATTCGTGGATCCCCCCCCCCCCTTCCTACATTCCTCACTCTCTCCCCCGCTGTCTGACTTAAGCGCCACTGTATCCTTCGTCTTCTATACCAGCATCCCCACGACTCCGATGCCCGGCGTATCCCGCCACGATGAGTGTCAGTGTCATTGCCAGTAGACCAGAGAGTTCCGCTGCGCCATACACGATCCCTCGACATGCCCCGAGCTACAAAGAGTTTGGCGTGAGCGTTCAGCCGGTCCCCTCGCGCACCTCCTCCGTGTCCTCCTACAAAACAAATTATTCAACTTCGACTACACCAACAACAGCTTACTCGCCCTCGTCGCCTACGTCGTCCTGTCGACAGTTTGACTCGATAGGGTCCATCACCGAGGCCATTGTGCCAGTCCAGCGCCGCATACCCCAGGAAGTCTACGACGTGATCCTAAACAGCCTTGAGACCTTGCACAAAGCTCCACACCAAACGGGCTGCACAACATGCTTCCAGCGCGACCTACACGCCTTGTCCTTGACCTGTCGGTCGTGGGAAAAGGCTGTCAGACCACGACTGTAAGCCCGGCAGTCGAACCTCCCCAAATTATTGTAGAAATTCAATGGCTAACGCAAATGGTTTTTCTAGATATACCCAAATTCACATTGTCGGGAATGACTCCCCGGCACAACTGAAGAAGTACCGCATGAAGAGAGGAAGCCGCCTGAAGCTGCTACGCCGCACCCTACGCGAACGACATATGCTCGCCCATCTCGTCCGCGAACTTCGGGTGCCCCAGATGGATTTGCTCTTCACAACAACGAAACAGAGCACGCAATGGCAGGAGTACCGCGATCTCGTCGCGTCCGTGGTCATGGTGTGCCCAAATCTAGAACGTCTCCTGGGCCTGTCAATCCCGTACCACCACGAATTCGATCGTTTGACCCACGCGTTGTCGACCCGCAAGCGGCTCAAAGAGCATATCTGGGTGTTGGGCGAGGCAGCCGAGGTTTCGGAAATGTCGCCCCGCAGTACCTCTTGCCCCGGCAGTCTAGGCCCGTCTCAGATGTTCGAGTTCTTGAATTATCACCTTTCATGGTCGAACTTGGAGACTTTGATGCTGTATGGATTGAACGGGAACGGCGCGTTGGAACCGAGTATCTTCTTGCGCATGTTTGATCTTCTGCCGTCTCTGAAGAATCTTTGCATCACCTCTTTTAGTGAGGACGCCTTTGCAGATAGCACGCTGCTGTGTCTCCCTCCGCTGGAATCTCTCCGCTTGGAGAACATGCCCGGGGTCACAGACAGTGGTCTTGTCCAATACACCTCGCGCCCTGAATCGCGCTCACTCAAGTCCTTTGTCTTGGTGGAACAGAATGTGGAATCGTTGCTGGTCATCTCCAAAATTCTCTCCTCCCTGACACAGCTCGAGAGGTTCAAGTTTGTGCAAGCTGACAAATGCCCGGTTATGCCTCGCGAAGGCATAGTCTTTCAACCCATCTTGGCATCGTCCAGTCTCAAATATCTCCATTGGGACGTTGCCTGTCCTGACCCTGGCGCTGCACTGTCCCAACTAGATTCTCGACCTTTCCAGCACCCCTTGAAACAGTCCAACTCCCCAAACTCTCATTTGGCACAGAGTATTCTCTCTGCTGGATTTCCTTGTCTCGAAACACTACGCGCTCCTAATGATGTGGAGCCTCCAGGCGTGCTTCAGGCTTCCTGCCGTCCCATCATCAGGGGTCAAGCGCTGCTTCGGCCCGACCGATATAGTCTGCCTCGCAGCTCGCATGGTTCTGTCAGTACTCGACCTCTGGCCTTGCCAGCCGGAAACAACTTGACTTCTTCTCGAATCCGCGCACAAACATTTATCGATATGGCCGCCAAGGATTCGGAAAGTGGTATGCCTGTGTTAATCCAGGATTTCTCGGACGACTATCTGCCGGACAACGCGATGGCGTCCCAGCTCGAAGAAGAGCCCGAGCAAGAAATGGATGACTATGGTATCTGGGCTGCAGCGGAGCGATACAAGAATGCACCTCCCAAGAACGCCGGGCCCAAGACCGTCTACGAGTTCCACATGCCGGCATTCATGGGTCGCTCAGGTATCAAGGATCCTGCAACGGGAGCCTCGATCCCCAAATTCCTTTTACGTCCTGATATCCCCGGGCAAGAATCAGATGGCGGATTGATTGGGTGGAAGCACTTGCTTGCCTCCAATCAGTCTCTCTCTTTCGCTGCCGGAGTGGGAGTTCATTGCTTTGACAATGGCAAGAACATTCCCAACCCGCCTCTGATGGATGACATTGCTTCTCCAGCGTCTACTAGCACGTCGCGTTTCGGATGGGGCAGTTTGGGCGGTCGGTCAACGGGCGTACCAGCAACTCCCACGACCCCAATTACTCCTATGAGCTTCGCTTCCTCCCATGCACTCCCTTGGGATAAAGATACCTGCACTGGCTCCTGGAACCACAAGATGGGCCGGGATTGGTGGTTCCATATGGAACGTGATCGCCCAGGAAACTCTGAGCTCATCAGCGCCCTGCAGCTCTTCTGAACCCCCTCATTTCCTGATCTTCGATGTACAGTCCCCTTTACACCCTCTATTGCCATTCTCACGTCATATACCCCGCATTTGGTCGATGCTCTTTACGGTGCTATTTTGGTGTTTTTTTTTTTTTTTTTTTTTTTTTTTTTTTGGATATCCCCCTCTCACGCCCTCGTGATACACATCTTGCGGTCGAGCCTACTTGATGGCTGGCGCTTGATGGGTGCTCTCAAGCATGACATTGGCTCTGCGTCTCAATTGTACATGCTGCCGTGTCGGTCATCATGGTGTTTACTTGGTTCATTGTCTATATTCTTACCGGAAGGTCATAAGTTCCTCGATGTCTTGGTTCTGCCGGCGCTGCCTTTCATTGATGACATGGATCGAGCGTTCGGGTAACTCGGTGGCATTGCGCTTGTCTGTCTCTGTCACTTGTGCTTCGTGACTTGCGACCTGGTTCTTCTGGGTCTGTACAAACTCTGTACCACCACATGTATAGCTCTCCCTTTATCATGTACTGATACTTGGCATAATTTACTGTGAATATTCCCGCCAGAGATTTGCCCTACCTTATCGTGAAGATCGGGGCATGTTCGTTGAGTGACTCATCATGTATAACTAGTTACTGGACGAAAAATAGCGGTCTGTTGATACTTTATCTCCATTATCTCGTCGATCTATAGATACAAAACTCAATCATCCCAATCAATCTCCTCTGACTCATCCGGGGTTTCATCGGCCCGAGAAGCGAATGGGGAAACTGATAAGCATCGCCGCCCCTCCCAAAAACATCGTCTGCTTTACCCCACCAATTGCTCGCGCGTCACGACTAGACTCTTGGTCATTTACCGATCATGGATCCCGCAAAGCCCGTCGAGCTCCCCGAGCGGCCCAAGGAGGCCGCCACTCCAGCCGACGCCGAGGGCGAACCGAAGATGTCCAAGGCCGCGGCCAAGAAGGAGGCAAAGAAGGCCGCAAAGAAAGCAGCTCAGAAGGAGAACAGCTCTCGCCCCAAAGAGAACAAGCCCAAGCCCGCCAAAGCTCCCAAGGAAGCTGAGACTCGGGATCCTGATGCTATGTTCAAGGTCGGCTTCTTGCACGACGTCTACAACGAACGACCTCTTTCCGAAACAGTCCCCAAGATCCGTACCCGTTTCCCGCCCGAGCCTAACGGATTTCTCCACATCGGACACAGCAAGGCCATCGCGATCAACTTTGGATTCGCCAAGTACCACGGCGGCGAGTGTATTCTGCGCTTCGACGACACCAACCCTGAGGGTGAGGAGGAGCGATACTATAATGCTATTCGGGACATTGTCAACTGGTTGGGATTCACGCCGGTGCGGGAAACCTGTGCGAGCGACAACTTCGACAAGCTCTACGAGTATGCGGAGGATCTTATCATGCGTGACGGAGCTTATATGTGCTACTGCACGAAAGCAGAGATCAAGGCAGGACGAGGAGAGAGCGAGTCCGGACAGCGTGGCGGAGAACGTTTCGCTTGTGCGCATCGCGACATGGCCCCCGAGAAGTCTCTTGCTGAGTTCCGGGCGATGCGTGACGGCAAGTACAAGGCTGGTGAGGCGTGTTTGCGGATGAAGCAGGCTCTCCTGGAAGATCCAAGAGCCCAGATGTGGGATTTGGTCGCGTGGCGCATTACGGAAAGCGAAGAGAAGGCTCAGCACCACCGCAGTGGTGGCACATGGAAGATCTACCCGACATACGACTTTGCCCACTGCTTGTGCGATAGCATTGAAGGGATTACGCACTCGCTGTGCACGACTGAATTCGAACTTTCCCGCGTTTCCTACGACTGGCTGAACGAAAAGCTGGATGTCTACCGCCCCATGCAGCGCGAGTACGGCCGTCTCAACATTACTGGTACAGTGCTCTCCAAGCGCAAGATCATCAAGCTCGTCAAGGAGGGCCATGTCCGTGACTGGGATGATCCGCGCCTCTACACTCTCATCGCCCTGCGCCGCCGGGGCGTTCCCCCAGGTGCTATTCTCTCCTTCGTCAATGAACTCGGGGTGACCAAGGCCGTTACAAACGTGCAGATGCACCGGTTCGACCAGAGCGTCCGCGTCTTCCTCGAGACTACCGTTCCCCGCCTGATGGTCGTCACCGAGCCTTTGAAGGTGGTCATCGACGACCTCCCCGATGACCATGAGGAACTCGTCGAGGTTCCCTTCGGCAAAGACGCTTCCTTCGGCACCCACTCCGTCCCCTTCACCAAGACCGTCTACATTGAGCGCTCTGACTTCCGTGAAGTCGACTCCCCGGACTACTTCCGCCTGGCCCCTGGCAAGACCGTCGGTCTCCTCAAGGTCCCCTACCCCATCACCGCCACATCCTTCGAGAAGGACCCTGCCACGGGCACTGTCACCGTCGTGCATGCAAAATACGAGAAACCCGCCGAAGGCGAGACAGCCCCGCGCCCGAAGACGTTCATCCACTGGGTCGGCGAGTCCGCCAAGCACAACAGCCCTATCCGCGCCGAGATCCGCGCTTTCAACTCCCTCTTCAACTCTGAGGATCCCTCTGCGCACCCGGACGGCTTCCTCGCAGACATCAACCCGAACTCGGAGGAGATTTTCAAGGATGCGATGATCGAGACGGGTTTCAATGAGATTCGTCGGACGGCGCCTTGGCCTAAGGCTGCTGGTGAGGACGATGTGGAGTCGAACTTGCACTGCGTGCGGTTCCAGGGTATGCGGATTGCCTACTTTGCTGTTGACCGTGAGTCGACGGCGGACAAGATCATTCTGAACCGGATTGTTACTCTGAAGGACACTCAGGGTAAGAACTGAGTGTACCAGGGTGTGTGCAGCTCGATATATGCCGAGGCGTGGATCGGAAGAGGTGTTTGATGGGCGTATTTAATGTGAACTTATGACATTGCATTAGTATGCGTGATTTTCTCGGGGTGCATGCTTCGAAAGTGAAGAAATAGGAAACTATCCAGACGAATTCAAGATATAATGGATGTTGCATCTTGTGCGTGTTGATCTACGGGATATTTCCGGGTATGCAATGATAGTGCAAGTTTCATTACTGCATGAATGAAATGATATCGAAATATGTTGCCAAGTCATAGCACCCCTTCAAGAGGAGCCTGTAAAATGCCATGGTAGCTGTCGTGATCTTTTGTTATCTCGTGCCTGCGATGATGATACCAACACACCACGTCCATAAAGAGGCCCTCTCTCTGCTGACCTTTTGCCTCAATACCTGTTTACTGGGCCTCGGTGCCTGCCTCGCGCACAGCATTAGCCACGCGAGTGGCGAGATCGTCGGCCTCGGACCGGCTGGCGGCCTCGGCGTAGACGCGAACAGCATCCTCCGTGCCGCTAGCACGGGCGAAACTACGGCCCTTGTTGTAGCGAGATTGCAGGGACTCAATCTTGCCCTGGAGGCCAGCGGGAGACTCCAGCTTGCGCTCAGCGTCGTAAGCCTTGAAGATGGAGCGATCGTGGACCTCGACACGGACGAGGCGAGAGGGAAGGTCGGTGTAGGTGCCAAGCCACTCCTTGGGGGACCAGCCTTTGTGAGCGAGGATAGCCTCAACGAGAAGCATATCGGAGAGAGCATCGCCGACAGCCTGGTTGATGAGGTCGGTAAGAGCCTGGAGGCATTCCAGAGCGTGCTGTTGAGCCGGAGACTGGGGCTCGGTGTTCTTGATGACCTTCAGCGCGTTCTCCGAGAAAGTCACAGTGCCGTGGCCGTTGGCCTCAAAGTAGACACCAACGTCGAACCGCAGGGCAGCGTGGTGGAGATGCTTCACACCAGTGTTGGTGCAAATGATGGGCAGCTTCAGGACCTTCTCAACGTAGTCGGTGCTGGCACCGTTGGCGTAAGCAGTTTGAACAACACCGATCTTCAGCTTCTGCGCAATACCAGCATTGCGGGCGAGGTCGCCGATGAAAGAGGCCGCAAGAGTGGCGATGCGATCGCCGTCAAGAAGGCGGAAGACGTTGCTCTCGTCAACAAAGTAATAGACCAAACGGTCAGCATCGCCGTCCAGGGAGGCGCACCGGTCGAGAGGGGCAGCCTTGGATGAGGGAGGAGCACGCTGCTTCGTCTTGACATAGTCGGCACCGCACTGGGAAAGTTAGAAAGAGGATCGGAAGCAAAGATTGTGTTGATAGTGTAACCTACGTCAAAGTTCAGACTGTCAGGGTTGATCACGTCGTCGTTGACCACCTTGATCTCGAGTGCAGAGTCTAAGTACTTGATCAGATCCCGCAGCTTGGGACCTCCAACACCATTGGCGCAGTCGACGGTCAAAGAACCCTGAACCTTGACGCCCTTCATGACCTTCTTGAAGGCGGCTGCAAGCTTCTCATAGTAACCCTGTTCCGTGGGCTCGCCGTACTCGTACTGCGTTCCGAGGGTGTTCTTGCAGCGCACGACATAGTGGAGCTGGGGAGTAGTCATGTACTTGAAGTCGATGAACTCGACCTCGGTTGCGGTCAGGGCAGCGTTGAGAACGCTCACCAAACGGGATCCAGAGGCACGAGTATCACGAGCGAACACCACGCGGGCCGGGTTGGCCATATTAACATCGATCTCCTTCACGAGTTCCTCATAGACATCGCCAATTGTGTCGAGGGGGGCATTTGCTAGCTTGGTCGCATATTGTTCCCACTCGGCCTAGATGATGATGGTTAGTTCGGTGAAATATCTATTGTGCGGTCGGAGGACAGGCCAATCATACTTCAAGCATCTCACCCTATTTGATTTCAACGCGTTAGACAATTTTCTCAGATTGACCTGGCAAGTTTTTGGGATTGTTTACTTACCATAGGATCAATCAGCTTGACACCGTTGTCCTCCGCGGGGTTGTGGCTGGCAGTCACCATGACACCAATCCATTGCCCACTAAGCTTCTTCGATCGGAGGCCAGCAAGCAGGCCCACAGCGAAAACGACGGTGTTGAGGAGGTCACTGCGTCATGTCCTCGGTCAGCAAGCTTCGACGTCAACAAAGGGACGATCGCGGGGGGGGCGTTGGTGTGGAGGCGGGGCAGATCGATCCTTACGCCTTCATGCGGAACTTTGGGCGCAAATCAGTTCTGGTTAGCTAGCGATCATCAAGGAGATACTGCGTGCTGCGCGACATACACCTGCGGTGCCATATTGGAAGACCTTGCCCTCGGGCTTCGCGTAGTGCAGAGCCGCCTCGGAGATCGCTTTCTTGACAGCCGGAGAGACCATTGTTGCGCGACAAGCTGCAATCAAGGTGGGAGTCGTGAAATGAGGTGGGGAATCAAGGTGACAGGCGACGAAGGTTCACTGAGGAAGGTTGGAGGGGAGGAAGAGGGAGGAAGCTGCCTTGAAACAAAAAAGGAACGAGGGGCTTTGGGTGAGACACGAGTTAATGCGACGCCCCTCTTCCTCTTTAGCGGTGTGCCAGGGGCGGGGAAGGCAGCGACCCACGGTGTGTTCCTGGACGTGGCAATAACAACCCCCCCCTGCAACAGGCACCGTGGAAATTACAGGAAGCCTTACGAAGCCTTGCGATCCATTCAGTAATGATTATTATTAGCAACGGGTCACCGGGACTGCAGTCTGCTATTGTACATGGTGGGTAGTCCCCTTGCGCGAGCTGCACACAAATTTTGATTTTTGGCATGGGTATATATGACACCAGAATTTCTTCGTTTCACGCCTTCAGCCTGTGTCCTGCGATATCGTCCTGGGCATCCTTGATGAGGAACCTGTCGGGAACAGCCGATGCATTAGTCATGGAGGACGAAAAGAAGACGTTGAAGCTGAAGCAAGGGATACTTACGAGTACCACCATGCGGTGGGAAACACCGTGCCCAAATGCCATAGACTGTGTGCGTCAATCAGGCCGTGCCATGGCGGGAAGTCGAACAGTTCCAAGCTCATGGCGAGCATGATCCACGCGACAATCATACCGGGCCAGGCTGTCCATGATTTCATGTACTTCTGATACCGGAAGATACTGAACCCGGTCCACAGCAAGTTCCCAATGACACCAACCGCCACGTTCGCCGCCATGTTGTACGTATAATCCCACGACCAGAAGCTGAGGTAGGAGACGTGCATGGTGTAGAGCAGAATGCAAATCGCGGTCCAAAGGCGACGCAGGGTGGGGCGATACTGGGGCTTCTCTAAATCCAGGCGCATGATTCGAATGACGGCCAGGTAAAGGCCGTACAACACGCTGGCGCCGGCCGCCCAGTAATCCAGCTTCTCTGTGATGTCAAAGTCCCGAGTGTGGAAGACCATGCTGAATGTCCAGCTGGCCAGCCCAATATATCCAAACATCATGTAGTATTTCCGCATCGAGTGCCAAGCGGGGATCGATTCCTGAACACGCGACATGCCGTTCCAATGGGCCACGAAGTTGAGGAAGGAGAATAGCACAGAGAACGGCTCCTGCATACCCAGAATTCGCCGGAATGGCCATTTGCCGTGGAACTGAACCACAGGGTTCAACATTGGAGGGTCACGCGAGACTCGACGATCGGTTATGACATGTTGGCAGGTATAGTCGCATTCGGCCGGGCAAGTCCAGAATAACAGGCGGTGGTGGAGAGCTGGGCAGGGTCAGAATGAGGGGGAATCGAGGAGAATGAGGAGAACCGGTAGAGTAGCTGTGACAGGTAGGGGGCAAACATACGTAGCACTGAATTGCCATTCTGGCAGTTCTCGGTCTTACAGACCTATATGGTCGTTAGCCGTGAGCCAGGATCATGGTCGCTCGGAGCCCGGGAAAGGACAGTACCTTCACGCATTCTTTGAAATCAGGGAGGTGATCTCCCAAAGATGCGGACGATGGGCTGACCAGAAGGGCCAGCAGAACGAAAGCGAAAAGAGTGGAGGAGATCACTCTTGCAGCGCCCAAATGCATGGTGATCTGACAGAGGTCTCAGGCCGGGAAACGCGTAAGGTTTAGGGGAAAGTTGGCGGGTTTGCGGAGCTCGGGGGACAGCATCACAGTTGAGCCTCGGCGGGTCTTGGCAACGATCGTCAACGGGCTGTCTGCGCAATGGTGGAAGACGACTGCACGAGAGACTGGGAATTGCATCACACATACTAATTTCATACACGATTACCAGTCAGGAGGTTGGGAGTCAAGTGACATGCTGATAAGATTGTCGAAATGCTTCCTGGCACAATCCTACAAAGTCATGCCCGTCGCTAACATATTACTCCTACCAGTCATCCATCCTCCTTCTCCAAACACCACATAAATGCGAACAACGATAATTTCAGAACGAAAGATGTAGTTGGGAAGACTCTCTACCTCAACAGACTCGAAGAGAAAAATGTTGACTTACTACAATTAATTGTACAGTACGGAGTAGATACTTGGTTGTTGTATACAAAGCGGCAAGCCCTACTGAACTTTAGGGCTGTCAAGTCACGTGGCCGTTCCAAAAGTAGTTTGGCGTGGGCGGGGGGATTTTGGAGTGGAAGCTTGGCACTGAGACTGCTCGAAAAAAAAAGCTGAGAGGCGAGGGTCACTCCCGCGATCTCTTGCGTCGAAGATTCCTATCTCTCGCCGCAACTCCCTTCGCCCATTCTTATTCATCTTCCCATACCGACCTCCCCCGCTTCCAAAATGAGTGGAACCGAGGCCGCCAACCCTTCTGGTGTCATTACCAGCAGCGCCGATCGCATGGTTGGTGCGGAGCATGCTGAGGTGCGCTACTTCACCAGGTATGATTTCTTGGACTTTATTTTGCCTCTCTACTGGCAGAAATATGCTGACTGAGTTCTAGCTATGACCACCACGGTAAATAATCCTTGGATATTCTTATGACTGCGAGAAATTTTGAAAGAGGGGTTGACTAATGTCCGGTTTTATACTTGACGCAGGCATTCACGAGGAGATGCTGGTGAGTGACTTCTTCTGCCTTCGCTTTGGACTAGAAACGAGTAGCTAATCCCCATTCTTTCCTTTCTGCAGAAAGATGATGTCCGTACTCGATCCTACCGTGATTCCATCTATCAGAACCGCCACATCTTCAAGGACAAGGTTGTCCTCGATGTGGGCTGCGGTACTGGTATTCTCAGCATGTACGTTCAAAACGAATACGCAGTCAATCCTCGGTGACTGATTGGGTTTCCAGGTTCGCTGCCCGTGCTGGTGCCAAGCATGTGATCGGTGTCGACATGTCCTCGATCATTGAGAAGGCTAAGGAGATCGTTGCCGTCAACGGCCTCAGCGATAAGATTACTCTCCTTCAAGGCAAGATGGAGGAGGTCAAGCTCCCCTTCCCAAAGGTTGACATCATCATCTCTGAGTGGATGGGTTACTTCCTTCTTTACGAGTCCATGCTGGACACCGTTTTGTATGCCCGTGACACCTATCTCGCCGAAGACGGCAAAATCTTCCCCGACAAAGCCACCATGTACGTCGCTGCCATTGAGGACGGCGAGTACAAGGACGACAAGATTGGATGTGAGTACAGTCTTCACCATGCTTGTCTAGATATAGTGCTGATGAAAAACTATAGTCTGGGACAACGTTTACGGCTTCAACTACAGCCCCATGAAGGAGATTGCTCTTACCGAGCCTCTGGTTGACACCGTCGAGATGAAGGCCCTGGTCACTGAGCCTCGTGAGATCATCACCTTCGACCTCAACACGGTCACTGCTGCCGACCTTGCCTTCAAGGTCCCCTATCAGCTCACCGCTCAGCGTCCCGACTTCATCCACGCTCTGATTTCCTGGTTCGACATCGAGTTCAGCGCTTGCCACAAGCCCATCCGCTTCTCCACTGGCCCCCATGCCAAGTACACCCACTGGAAGCAGACCGTCTTCTACCTGCGTGACGTTCTCACCGTCGAGGAGGGTGAGACCGTTTCTGGTGTTCTCGAGAACCGCCCCAATGATAAGAACAAGCGCGATCTGGACATCAACATCTCGTACAAGTTCGAGGTTGAGGATCCCACTCGCTGCGCCGAGGGCAGCTGCTTCTACCGCATGTATGATTTCCCTACCTCCGGGCTATTTCTTTCTTGAGTGGACAAACGCTAATCTTATCACCAGGTGCTAATTTTTTCTCGAATTTCTGTCTTGTTCTTCGATCCATTCGATAATTTTCGCACGTATCTTCGGGGACGCATTTGGGCACCAAATGCACTGCAGCATAGCATGGGCAACTCAAGATTTGCACAGAGCGATTCGACATGGTTCCGGCCTCGCTTTTTGGTTTCTATCTCATCGGCGTTGGACATTTTGGATTCTTTGGGTGGCAGGTAAAAGGCATTACTACATGGCGCGATACGGAGAGGTGATCATGAAGCTCCTCGAATTTCCAAGTAGATACCCCGAGTCGATGCTTAGTCTAGCAACTCCGACGCTCTTTCTCATGTCCGATCTTTAAAATCCTTTGTAGAATAAGTCCCTCTTCAAATGGTAGAATTTTGAGCACATAGAGCGGGCCCATTTGATTAATGCACCGAAGTGTCGATGGGACGGCGCGTCGTCGGCTACAACGCTAAGTAATCATTATCAGATCCTCGGCTCAACGCCTCCCCGCAATTGCTGGACGGCTACTTTAGCTTGCGTCTTCTCCGCTCCTGTTCCCCCTCGCTCATTCGGTTTTGTACTTTTCTCCCTCATTCTCTTCTCTTCATCCTCACATTTGCATATCATCATGTCTGCCCCTGGAGCCGGTCACGAATTCCCTTCCCAAGAGGTTTCTTGGCAGAAGCGGGACGTCCTGCTATTTGCTAACAGCATTGGCGTCAAGGTTGACGAGCTGCACTTCCTCTATGTACGGTTCCTGTTCGATTGGTATCTGGGCGTGCCTATTTCTGACACTCTAGTAGGAGCTGCACCCGAACTTCGCTGTTTTCCCGACCTACCCCCTGATTCTCCGTATGTAACGAACCGCGGCACGCTCCACGGCCCAATGCTGACTTGTTTTTTTTATCAACTAGCCTTCAAGCTCACCGACCAGGAAGTGACTGATTTCTACGCGCGTCAGAAGGCCGTCAAGATCCCTGGCGTTCCCGACTTGGATCACCGCCATGGCGTGGATGGCCAGCGCAAGATTACAGTCCTGAAGCCACTGCCCCCTACGAGTGCCGGAAGGAAGTTTGAGCTGCGCAACAAAGTCATCGGAGTCTATGACAAGGGCAAGCCCGGTACCGTCATTGAGACCGAGCAATCGATCGTTGATGCGCAGACTGGCGAGGTGTATTCCAAGGTACTGAGCAGCGGCTTCTTGGTTGGCCAGGGTGGTTGGGGTGGTCCCAAGGGTAAGCTTCAAAAATATTCCGTAGACATGAACAGATGGTCTAATTTGGATTTCGTACAGGTCCTGCTACGGTCAATTATCCTCCTCCCGATGGCAAGAATCCCGATGCTGTCCACGTCGTACAGACCCAGGAGGAAACTGCCCACTTGTACCGGTACGCCCTGAAACACTTTTTCTTACGTCTACAGAGATCACTGACAATTACTAGTCTGAATGGTGACTACAACCCCCTGCACGCCGACCCCGCGCCCGGCAAGAAGATGGGCTTCGGTGGCACTATCATTCACGGCCTGTTCAGCTGGAACTCCGCTGCCCACGGTATCCTTCGGGAGCTCGGTGGCAGCAACCCCGAAAACCTGAAGGAATTCCAGGCCCGCTTCGCATCGCCTGTTCGCCCAGGCGACAAGCTTACCACGGAGATCTGGCGCTTAGGCAATGCGCAAGCGGATGGCTTCGAGGAAATTCGCTTCGTTACCAAGAACCAGAACGGCAAGGTTGTCTTGAGCAATGGCCGGGCGTTATTGAAGGTGACTGGTGCGAAGAGCAAGCTGTAATTCTAAATTTGCAGGAAAATTGATTGAGTAGTGTATATCTGTGTTCTTCCGACGCAATGTATGGCGATGGCGTTCCTCTCTAAACGCCCATGTAGTTATTCAGTGACGCTATCTTTCTGGAATTATTTTCAGACTTTCTACTAATGTTTGAACGCGTATATTTAGTTTAGATTGTGCCTTATGCAGTTCAAATGGAGAGCTTATTGGAAAGCCCATCTCCTCTAAAGGCACGTGACTATTGGCCTCGGCTTCCCCCGCGCTCGGACCATTCCCCAGACCATAACAGTTGCACGATACCCACGTTGCACGGTTGCACACCATTCCGAAGACACAGGTCTGGTCTCTCCAAAAATGAGTGCTGGTCGTCTTGTGTCCCTCAGGGCGACAGCCCTGTGGAGCAGCTATAGGTCACCGCAACCATCAAGTTTCAAAGTCGCCCAAGACTAACATACTCCGACAGGCCTCATATCACGCCACTCCACGCCATCAAGAGCGGTAGCTCGGTATGTAACACTTACAATGAATATACTGTCATGTTATTGGCACATTCACTAATTAGAAGGACAATTGGGTTTGCTTTACAGGCCATTGGATCACGAATTGTAGCTCCTTCCGCTCGCAGCTGGCCATCTAATGTGAGCAAGCGTCTACTGTCGGAAGTTACTCAGCCGGAAAACATTACGAGAGGCCCCAATGCTACGAAGACGTATAAATTCGATGACAAAGATGCCCAATTGGCCTATCGTGCCGCTTTGAGAAGCGGCAACGTCGTCATCAAAACCGCTAGTAAGAACGAGGCGGCGCCCTTCTGGCAATTGTGGGTTCATTCTTCTTGATGTTGAACTTTTCATATAGCTGACATCTGACTATAATTTGCAGTGGATCTCTCTTTCTCAGGTAAGTTGTCTCAAGGAATTTGCAACCAGCCCTCCCTGACAAATTGGGGACTCCAGAGAGAACTGTCAATGCTCCAAGTGCATTCATCCGGACACAAAGCAAAGAATCGTCGACACATTCTCGGTATGGCATGCTAAATTTGCCACCTATGTTTCTCTGGCTTATAGATATACCTTCTAGCTCTCGCCCCGTGTCAAAGCTGAACAGGTCCATAGCCAGGGCACCGATGATGTCTACATCAAATGTGAGATACGGTCGAGGGACCTCGCTGGCAATTCCCAAAACTGACTAGATTATAGGGAGTGATGGGCATGAAAGCACTTACTCTTGGAACTGGCTTTCGGCGCACAGGGGAAATCCTAAACCAGCAATCAAATCGCGGGCAGTGAAGCCCAACCGACTTCCTAGGTATTCTAAGAGCCTCAAACATCTCCTGCAATGCTAATGCATCCACCCAGGCCGTTCGAGGCTTATGATCCCCAAAAAGGTGACCCATATCCTGAGGTGGCGTATGAGGACGTGATGTCCAAGGATGCTGCAGTCTTGGAGTGGATGGAGAAAATCGTTAGTCGTCCTCAAAGATTTCAACGCTTGAGCCATTCGGCCGGATTGTTGATCGCTGATTTCGAAATAGTGGATTTGGGGCTTCTGCTTCGTGAAGGGCGTCCCCGTCAACCCGGAATCAACCAAAACTCTCATCGAGAGAATCGCTTTCGTTCGGCACACACATTATGGTACATTGTTATTTGACGCTCAAAAATCATTCTTTCTCTCATCGGCTGACTCGTTACTAGGTGGCTTCTGGGATTTCACGGCAGATCTGACTTACAAAGATACAGCATACACGAACGAGTGGCTAGGTGCTCACACCGATAACACCTATTTTACCGACCCTGCCAGGCTACAGCTCTTCCACCTGCTTTCCCATACAGATGGAAAAGGTGGAGAGAGCTTGCTGGTGGACGGTTTCGCGGCCGCCAAAAAGCTGGCCCACGACAACCCAGGCTTTTACAACACTTTGACGAACTCTCGGCATCCGTGGCATGCAAGTGGCAACGAGGATGTTTGCATTCAACCATCCGCCTCGGCACCTGTCCTCAAGGTCCATTCCGACACGAAAGCTGTTTATCAAATTCGGTGGAACAACTATGACCGCGCGCCGAAGACCAACTGGCACATATCGGAGCAGAAGGAGTGGTATATGGCCGCCCGAGCTTACAACGACTTGTTGACCAAATCTTCAAACGAGATTTGGACCCAACTGCAGCCAGGAACGGCACTGAGTAAGCGACTTGTGCCATCAACTGGACATATAGAATCTTAGCTAATATCTGCTGTTTTCAGTCTTCGATAACTGGAGAATGTTGCACGGCCGCTCCGAGTTCACAGGAAAACGTCGTATGTGCGGCGGCTACGGTATGTTTGCAACTGGCGTCCTAATTATCTATCGCAAGTATCCACAAGGCTAACGAGTAACTGGCAGTCAACAACGATGATTACATCTCACGGTTGCGCCTTCTGAAGTTTGGCCGTCAGAGCGTCTTGGACAACCTTGGAAACACTAAGGGTTGGCAGAGCCCTGACAACCCGTACTCGATCTACTAGGACGGATCTCGGATAGTTGGGAAGCTTTGTCCTAGACTTTATACATACACTGTCCATACATACACTGTCCACTCCTGATTTGCAAAGCCTCAAGAGTATCTCAATTTTTCGTCCTGATGCCAGATTCTCAAGGGACTAGAGTATACAGCTGTCTTACGAGAGCACTGGGACAAATATTCTGATATCAAAACTAGACTAGAAATAAATGTGTCGTCTCCCATCTTTGAAATCTTCAGTTTCACGAACCACCAGAGCTGTTGACCGCATCACGTGACCCGCTGGCTGACGTTGTTGGAGCTCGGCCACCGAGAGCTCTTCTCCAACCTTCTACGTTCACCTCAAACATCCACCTATCTCCACCCCAATCGCCATCTATCCGTTGTTCGGTTCAAATTCACCAGTCGCGGCCTTCTTGTATTCGTTCCGCCACCTTCCATCATGTCGACTCTTGAGGACCTTGACGACCTCGAGCGCGAGACCAGAGACAAGAAGCAAGATCAGGGTGATGACGATGGCAAGAAGCCCGGCGGTGACGGCGATGCCGAGATGCAAGATGCCGAGAAGAAGGAAGACGAGGAGGAGCTGCTCGATGAAGAGATCTTGCACTCAAGCACGGCGGACATCGTCAAGAGGCGGCGGATGCTGGAGAACGAGATGCGCATCATGAAGAGCGAGTTCCAGCGGTTAACACACGAGCAAAGCACAATGCGAGAAAAGGTCAAGGACAATCAAGAAAAGATCGAGAACAACAGGTATGAAGCTGGATGAACCTGTGCTTTGCGGAGCCGTACCCTCCACCTTGTGCCCGTGGAGCTTTCAAAAACATGCAATGAAATAGGAAACTAGTTCCATGAAGCTAACATGGACTCTCTGACCAGGCAACTACCATACCTCGTCGGTAACGTGGTCGAGCTGCTGGATCTCGATGTAGAGGCTGAGGCCGCGGAGGAAGGGGCCAACATCGACCTGGATGCCACCCGCGTTGGCAAATCCGCCGTTATCAAGACCTCGACCCGCCAGACCATCTTCCTTCCACTCATCGGTCTGGTCGACCATGAGAAACTGAAGCCTGCTGATCTTATTGGTGTCAACAAGGATTCATATCTCATTCTCGACACGCTACCAGCCGAGTATGACAACCGTGTTAAGGCGATGGAGGTCGACGAGAAGCCGACGGAGAAGTACACGGATATTGGTGGTCTGGACAAGCAGATTGAAGAGATTGTCGAGGCTATTGTATGGCCGATGAAGGAGGCTGAGCGTTTCAAGAAGATTGGCATTAAGGCGCCAAAGGGTGAGTGTTCCCTCATTACTAATTCCCATGTCCTGTCTACAGGTCGCTAATCCTTGTTCTATCCTGTAGGTGCCTTGATGTACGGACCTCCCGGAACAGGTAAAACCCTTCTTGCACGAGCCTGTGCCGCCGAGACGAATGCCACTTTCCTCAAGCTCGCCGGTCCCCAGCTTGTGCAGATGTTCATTGGTGACGGTGCCAAGCTCGTCCGCGACTGCTTCGCCCTCGCCAAGGAGAAGGCGCCTTCAATTATCTTCATTGATGAGCTGGATGCTGTTGGCACAAAGCGTTTCGACTCGGAGAAGTCTGGTGATCGTGAAGTGCAACGTACTATGCTGGAACTCCTGAACCAGTTGGACGGCTTCGCTTCTGATGACCGCATCAAGGTCCTGGCCGCAACCAACCGTGTCGATGTTCTGGACCCCGCTCTGCTCCGGTCTGGTCGTCTGGACCGCAAGATCGAGTTCCCTCTGCCCAACGAGGAGGCTCGCGCCAATATTCTGCAGATCCACTCTCGCAAGATGTCCGTCGAGGACACTGTGAACTGGGCCGAGTTGGCACGCAGCACGGACGAATTTGGCGGTGCTCAGCTCAAGGCTGTCTGTGTCGAGGCTGGTATGATTGCGTTGCGGAAGGGAATGAGCAAGGTTGGACACGAAAACTACGTCGATGCCATCGCGGAGGTCCAGGCCAAGAAGAGAGACACAAACATGGGCATTTATGTCTAGAGAGTGTATTTTTGGGTGCTCTCTGGACCCCTTCCCATCTCTATTCAACATTATTCGTCCTGCTGCCCCCCGTCATGTCATGTATGTACGTTGTACGGCTCTAATGGGTCTGAGCCGGTAATTCGCTCTGCATGCGAGCGACTTTCTTCCAAACCAAGTAACATGATGATCCTAGACTTGCAATCCCGAGAATATAGCCTTTGACGTATTCGTCCCGCGAGACGAGGTAGGATAAAGCCTGTAATGACATCTGCTCTACTCAAGACTGGTAAAATGGGTTATGGTGGAGACTAATGTTGCCCGACAGGGTTGCGAAAGTATGGAGATTCTTCTCAACTATGCCAGAAGCTGTAGGTACCTCATTCCCGTAGTCCAAGCACTCCCTTTCGCTTGTGATGGACACATAGGACGGGTACCATGCTCAAGTATTAGGATAAACCCAATCAGCCAGATCCTGAATGTCTCGTCCGGGTTGATCAGCAATCTGTTCCGTTGTACAAGTGGATAACTTTTGATAGCTATGAAAGATAGGCATTAATTCATATACGACCCAACGCGGCTCGAATGGGCCAGCCAGACAATCCAACATTTAACCTTCCTCCTGGTCCATCTCATCGCGAGTACGCTTCCCCTTGCCAAACTTCTTGCCTCTCGTTCCCTTCTTTTCATCGTAGGCCTTCATCTCCATGATCGCCTGGCGTTGGGCCTCGCCAACTCTTTCAGCGAGGACCATAGCTTCATCCTTGGCAACTTCGTATTCGGGAAGTTGCTTTCCAAGAGCACTCTCAATCCTTTGCCAGATCTCCACATCATACTGTGTGCAGAAGCTGATTGCGACACCGGACTTGCCGGCTCTGGCAGTACGACCCACGCGATGAATGTAGGTCTTGCTGTCGGTTGGAAGATCAAAGTTCAAGACGACATCTACGGAGGGAATATCCAGACCACGAGCAGCGACATCGCTACAGAAATTTTTAGCAAAAAAAACACTTTGCGACGGGGGAGTAGCCATAACTTACGTTGCCACAAGAATATCACGCGACTTGGAGCGGAATTTGCCCAGTGCTCCCAGTCTGGCGCTTTGGGATAGTTGTCCGTGAAGAGGAATAGCTCCGAAGCCAAGGGCACGAAGAAGAAAGGCAACACGTTGCGTCTCGTGAACGGTGCGGGTGAAGATAATCGCAGACTGACCGACAAACTCATTGAGCAGGTAGATCAGATAGATATCTTTGTGTTTATGAGGGCGAAGGAGGAAGTATTGTTGGAGGGTCGAGACAGTCTGATATTTGCTGGAAGAGACGGATACTCGGAGTGGGTTGGAGAGGGAGGCACGTTGCAGTGATTCGACCTTCGAGCTGAGAGTCGCGGAGAACAGGAACGTGCGACGCTCTCGTGGCAGAACCTTGAGAATCTTGTCGAGAAGGGGACCAAAGTCCATGTCCAGCAACCTATCGGCTTCGTCCATCACCAGGTACTTCAACGAGCGCAACGTGAAGCCCTTTGTGTTTTCCAAATGATCTAGCAACCGGCCGGGTGTTGCCACGATGATATGCGGCTTCTTGCCCAGGGCTATGGATTGAGGAACCATATCCATGCCTCCAACAATGACCGCTGTCCGAACGTTTATCGTAGAGCCGAGCGAGTCAAAGGATTTTCCAATTTGATAGGCCAATTCTCGGGTTGGTGCAAGAACGAGACCAAAGAAGGCAGCAGGCTGCTCTATCAACGCTTGAAGGATGGGAATGGCAAATGCCGCTGTCTTTCCTGAACCCGTCTCCGCAAGGCCGATAAGGTCACGGTTCTGTAGAGCCAAGGGGATTGCCTCCGCTTGAATTGCTGTCGGGGTCTTGTATCCGAGATTGGTGCATGCTTCGCAAATGGAGTCGATCACTCCCAGGTCTT
The DNA here is from genome assembly GCA_024706585.1 of Penicillium simplicissimum. Lineage (NCBI taxonomy): Eukaryota > Fungi > Ascomycota > Eurotiomycetes > Eurotiales > Aspergillaceae > Penicillium > Penicillium simplicissimum. The sequence goes on from JAMZTW010000061.1 coordinate 2,278,696, forward strand.
TGAAAGTCTTCGGAGCGCTGGCGGGGGTCTCCTCGGAGCTCTCGTCGGAACTCGCATGGTCTTCTGCAGGCACAGGCGCCTCTTCGGCCACCTTGCGCTTTTTGATTGCCGACATTCTTGTGTTGTTCTGGTCGAGAAAAGCTAGTGTTGATCCAGATCTTCAAATAATTTGGGTGGGTCCCGCAACATTGTTGATCCGCGCAGGCTCCGCTGGGATTTTTTGGAGACAGAAAAACTTCGGGCTGGCAGGACAACGCTCACGAGCTCAAGTTTTTTCAGTCTTTCCTGCTCGGTGCGTCGATTCGACCGAATTCGCAATGGCCAAGGCACGCGTGAAGAAGCGCACTCATCTCCGAGCGCAGAACGCCTCGGCGGCGGCAGCTGGCAAAGGCTCCGCCTCTTCAATGACCAAGGCCCCAAAGTCAATGGTCATTCGCGTTGGCGCTTCTCAAGTCGGTACTAGTGTCACCCAGCTGGTCAAGGATGTTCGTCGCATGATGGAGCCCGACACAGCTGTGCGATTGAAGGTACGGTGACATTGTCTCTTGTCTTTAATATCTATCTAATGAGCATGTCCAGGAACGCAAATCCAACCGACTCCGTGATTACACCGTAATGGCTGGCCCTCTCGGCGTCACGCATTTGATGCTCTTCTCCAAGTCCAAGACAGGCAACACAAACATGCGTCTCGCCGTCACTCCCCGAGGGCCGACCCTCCACTTCCAAGTCGAGAACTACTCGCTGTGCAAGGACGTTGAGCGATCATTGAAGCGCCCACGGAGTGGTGGACAGGATCATAAGACTCCCCCATTGCTCGTGATGAACAATTTCAATTCGCCCAATGCAACCGAGGACTCCAAAGTGCCGAAGCGTCTCGAAACCCTCACTACCACCATCTTTCAATCCCTCTTCCCTCCGATCAACCCCCAAGCCCAACCTCTTTCCTCGATCCGTCGTGTCATGCTTCTGAACCGAGAGCCCTCCGAGTCTGAGGATGGCTCGTACATTCTCAGCCTCCGACACTACGCCATTGCCACAAAGAAGACTGGTGTGTCAAAACGCATTCGCCGCTTGGATCCCAAGGAAATTCGCAACAGAGATAAGAAGAAGACTGCCGTGCCTAATCTGGGCAAGCTGGAAGATGCTGCTGATTATCTGCTCGACCCTTCTGCCGCCGGATATACATCTGCCAGTGAGACGGAGCTTGACACCGACGCTGAGGTCGAAGTCGCGGAGAGCACGACTCGTAAGATTCTCAACAAGCGGGAGGCGCAGCGTCAGAGAGCTGGAGATAAGGCTGAGAAGAAGGCCGCTGCCACACCTGGTGTTGAAAAGCGTGCCGTCAAGCTGGTCGAGTTGGGTCCCCGCATGAAGCTCCGCCTGATGAAGGTCGAGGAAGGTGTCTGCGAGGGCAAGATTATGTGGCACGATTTCATCACCAAGTCTGCTCAGGAGGTGAAGTCTCTTGACAAGAGTTGGGAGACTCGCCGCAAGGAGAAGGAGCAGCGGAAGAAGCAACAGAAGGAGAATATCGAGAAGAAGAAGGCGGCTAAGGCCAAGGCCAAGGCTAATGGGGAGGAAGTCGACGAGGCCGACGACGAGAATATGGATGAGGATATGAGTGATGGGGAATGGCTCAGCGATTTTGATGACGATGAGGGTGATGAGCCGGAGGAGGATTCGGACGATTCCATGGAGGAGTGAGGAATGTCTCTTGCAAGATCAGCGCTTCCCATTTATACCCACGATTTTCATGGTGGTTCTGTACATTTACACGGCGTTTGCGAATAAAAGTTTTATAACAGGCAAATAAAGACGCCCTTACCTATTGTTTTGGTGCTCGTGAGTATGACATGGCTCGTACCGGCGTTCCTCAAGGCTTCCAGGCTACCGTAAACCGAGATATTGCCTGAGCTATCCATGGAGACGATACAAAGGCCATCCAGAAAGATGTCTCGAAAGGGTAGAACTAGAAGCATATCAAGCAGATCGTTTGGTCCTCTCTTAGAGTTCCGGCTGTTGATTTGCCGGTCTATTCCGTGAGGCTTATTTCTTCAATTTCTCGTCAACAATACGAGACACCATCTTCTCCAAGATGGCAAAGTCACCCCCGGAAGTACCAGCAAAGTAGCCTTGGACACTCTTCTCGACGTACTTGCCCACAATGTCGATCTCAACATTGACCTCCTCACCAGGCTTCTTGCCTGCCGTAACAATCTTCTCCTGCGTGTAGGCAATGAGCATGACCTCCCAGTATCCATCCTCACCATCGACAACCTTTGTGACCGTCAAGCTGGCGCCGTCCAGGGTAACGTAGCCCTTCTCCACGACGTAGCGCAGCACATCCTTATCGCGCGGCTGCAGCCGGAACACCAGGGAGTTGCCGTCCGGCGTTACGGACAAAATCTTGGCGACGGTGTCGACATGGCCCTGCACGAAGTGGCCACCCATCCGTGTATCGGCTGAAACTGCTCGCTCGAGATTCACCTTCGAGCCGGTCTGCAAGGATCCAAGATTCGTGCGTCGCAGGCTCTCTGGCGCGACGCCCACTTTGAACCAGGTCTTGTCGAAGGCCGTGACGGTGAGGCATGTTCCTGCATGAGAAGGAAGAGTCTTAGAACATAGCTCTACATCGCAAATCGGGGTTGATATGGTGCCATGTACCATTGACAGCGATACTATCTCCCAAGTGCGCATCAGTAAGAATCTCCGCACAATCGGAGATGGTGAGCGACGTGCCCCCGCCCCCGCTCGACGTTACGTCGAGGGGCTCCAGGGCCGTGACGGCTGGTGAAAAGGAAGCGTTAGTCTCGATAAAACACCATCCATGAAGGAACAATCTCACTTCCAATTGTCTCAACCAGACCAGTGAACATTGTTGCGGGCGTGACTGTTCTGCAAGGAAATAACAAAGCTGGGGTCGGTCGACCTCGGCTTCGGGGCCCACTCCGAGCGGTGTCGTCGGCGTTTTGGCGGAGTTTCGATCTATCCCAGTGGCCCATTTAACCTGCCTGGACCTCGTGGTGAGGGGTGTTGGTCTGTTGTTCATTTTTCTTACAAAAGAGCCGGGTACTCGCTATTGGAACATGTCGGTTACGCTCAGGTCCACGTTGCTGGCTCGTCCATGCTGGTCCAGCAATGCCTTGCGGCGCATCTCCTCGTTGAGGAGCTATTCCTCCGTCGCTCCTGCGGTAGATGGAACGCTGCCTCTGGCGGGAATTCGAGTGCTTGATATGACTCGGGTTTTGGCAGGAGTAAGTTAATATGCTGCTACCATTGCTATCCTTTTTGGTGGCCGTATACTGACGAAATGATTAACTTTAGCCTTACTGTACTCAGATCTTGGGTGACTTGGGGTATGTACTGCAATTGAGGCTCACATTGGGCTTTCATATTGCCTAATACTTTCCAAGGACAAGAGAATTGATCATGGTACATACAGTGCGGACGTCATTAAAATCGAGCATCCCGTGCGAGGCGATGATACTCGAGCATGGGGTCCTCCATATGCAAAATACGAAGATACGTCCAGGAAGGGCCCTGGCGAGAGTGCCTACTATCTAGCGGTATGGAAGACTCTGGGGTCATTGTGATTGCTGCGAATACTAAATTGTTACATAGGTAAACCGCAATAAAAAGTCCCTTGGCCTGTCGTTCCAGCACAAGTCGGGTGTTGAGATCCTTCATAAGCTTGCAAAGGAATGCGATGTCCTCGTTGAGAACTACCTTCCAGGGGCACTGAAGAAATATGACATGGACTACGAGACTCTCCGGAAGATTAATCCTAAATTGATCTATGCTAGTATCACCGGCTATGGCCAGACGGGACCGTACAGTAACCGGGCTGGCTACGATGTCATGGTAGAGGCGGAGATGGGACTGATGCACATTACGGGGTCGCGAGATGGCCCTCCCGTGAAGGTTGGAGTGGCAGTGACCGACCTGACTACCGGACTCTACACCTCCAATGCTATCATGGCTGCATTGCTTGCCCGAGTCCGGACAGGCAAGGGCCAGCATATCGACGCATGCTTGAGTGACTGTCAGGTCGCTACTCTAGCAAATTTGGCTAGCTCTGCATTGATCAGTGGACAGAAAGATTCGGGTCGCTGGGGTACTGCTCATCGTGAGTTCAAATCCTGAAAAGCTCATGCCAAGATTTTGAAGAGACTAACCGTGCTTCATAGCATCCATTGTACCATACCGGAGCTACAAGACCCTCGACGGTGACATTCTTTTCGGAGGCGGCAACGATCGACTCTTTGGTGTGCTCTGCGATCGCCTTGGATTCCCCGAATGGAGTACCGACGCTCGATTTGTTACCAACAGTGACCGCGTCAAACACCGCGCTGATATCGACGCCTTGATTGAGAACACAACACAGCAGAAGACCACCAAAGAATGGCTGGATATCTTCGAAGGCAGTGGAATGCCGTATGCAGCGGTCAACGATATCCAGGGGACCCTGAACCACGAGCATGGTAAGCCTGCCTATCGCTGGGGCCTGTTCTGCCTAGAAAATGGCTAATCTTTGCCTAGTCCTAGCAAGAGGCATGGTGACTGAAGTCGAACACCCTGCCTGCGGCCCGATCAAGCTGGTCAATACGCCTATCAAATACTCCGAAGCCACCCCAGGCGTTCGCACGCCACCACCGACGCTTGGTCAACACACTGATGAGATTTTGGGAAGTATTCTCAATTACGAAAAGGAAGATATTGCGCAACTCAAGGCAGAGGGCGTGGTTTCGTGAACTTTACCAATACATAGAACTGAGCAGGCTTCCGTGTGGAAGGGATGATTGCCTACGCTTGTAAATATAACAATCCATCAATTTTGAGAGCCGCAAAGCGAAAAACAAAATTTCATACCAGCCGTACTCCCTCCAAAAGATGATTAGAGAAGGCATCTCAGAAGATGCGGCCTGGAGATCGGAGCCTGGCCGGCTTGCTGGCGTGCAAGACGGTCACGTGGGGCTATACAGATCTTGGGTTGCCGGAATCACTATTGCCTTAGAGAGCATTTTTCCAGGCACTCACCTCATTGTTCCAAGTGACTGCCTGTTCGCTCAGTGTGGAAAAAAAATTGAGGCAGCCATTCGAGGAAGCTGCGCTGCCTGGCACTGCTCGAGCATAAAAGTGTCCTCATTCCCCGACTTTCTCCTCCTCCTTTCCTCCTCTATCAGATCATTCCTCAACTCCCAACTCACAGAAAGAGAAAACCTTCTGTCACCACCAACATTCCCAGTACCAAGCTGGCTGCCCCAATGGGCCAAAAGAAAACCTCTCGAGACAAACTCCCCGCTGGGCTGCCGGCAGCTCAGATGGGTTCGTTGAACACTCGGACCAGCCGGACTGGCCGAGTCATCAAGGCACCCAAGGCCTTTGCCCCCGCGCCAACCACCGTTCCAGCTAAGAAGCGCAAGGGTGGCTCGCGCAAGAAGGATGCCAATATCGTTTGCATCCATTGCAATCGGGGCCACAGCCCCGCCAACAACGCCATCGTCTTCTGCGATGGATGCAACGATACATGGCATCAGAAATGCCACGATCCACCAATTGACAATCAGGTCGTCCTGGTGGAGGATATGGAGTGGCACTGCAGCAAGTGCAAGCCTGCTCCTCCGGGCAAGGACAAGCCCAAGTTCCAATTCTTGCCGGTCCCAAACCCCCACCCCCGATTCCAGCCAGGGCCGCGACTTGAAGTTGGTGGAGACTGTTTCACAGTCGATGAGCGACGTGCATACCTCTCTCGACTGTCGCACGCTCACCTCGTTGAACTGGTCGTCAAAATTACGAGCGAATATCCATATGTGCCTATGCTCCCTGCCGACATGAAGGCTTTGCCTGCGTCCCAGTTCTTCGGACTCCTCGAGCCGACACACAGTGCCCCCACCACGTCGACCACTACGGCGAGCGCACCCGCAAAGATCTCAGGCAAGCGAACTCGCGCTGACGAAGATCCATTCGACGATGACGTCCCCGCCAATCCTCCTAAGAGATCCCGCACCACCTCTACTCAGAAAATGGGGCTGGGCGATATCCCGTCCGGAGATGATGATGCCGTCGCCACTTCGACTACCACGGCGAGCGCACCCACAAAGCGCTCAGGCAAGAGAACTCGCGCTGGCCAAGATCCATCCGACGCTGATGCCCCCACCGACCCTCCCAAGAGAGCCCGCACCACGAAAAAGTGGAAGGGCGATATCCCATTCGAACCTTCGGTTCGCCCCAATCCCTCGTCCACCCAGTCAGGAGATGGACCTAACTTCTCTTCCTCATCTGACGACCCGACGACCTCAGATGATGATGACGATGCGTTTGAGAGTGCCGTTGAAGATCACCGGCTGTACCCAAAAGCTGGCCACGGTTTCGCCCCCGCGCTTCAACCCGATGATCACAAGATCCTCGAGGAGAGCGCGGAATCTCAGACGTTCAGCCATAGCATGCATGGCCCGGCAAAGGAGGCGAAAGAGTCGAATGACCCTGTCCCTGTGTGGCCAAGCCACAAGTAGGAGTCATTCGCAACGGTGACAATGTTGGAGTTTTTTTATTGTATTTTCGTGGTCTGATCGACTGGCACAGACACAGATTGGCTGGTTTCCACTCTGTCCCTGTGCCAGTCTTTCAGACCACGAAAATATGATGAAAAACTCCACTCAGATGAGAGAAATATCAATGAATACTGATTTAACTCACCCCATCCCAGTAGTTGTAACTAGTCGATCTGATACAAATAGCTCGATCATACATCGAGTATGTACCTACATATGCTTTGAGCCTTTGAGCCTATCTTATCGGCCCCACCCTCACGCGCCTGCAGTGCCCTGCACATCTCCGATCTTCCGCCGATGACAAGTCTATTTCCGATGCCAATGACCTGATATCGGGTGATTCAAAATTCTCCAGCATGCCAATATATTGAAAACAAGCCGCAGCAGCCACCAACAGAGGAGACGAACCAGCGTCAACAAGACCGGGCGCATCTCCTGCCCGCACATTCGCGGCCTCACCAAACTGGAATTGGATACACACAAAAACCAGACAACAAGGAACACACGGCAAGCTCAACATGTCCTCCTCTCCACCGAGAATCACCTCAAAAAGCACCCTCCCAACCTCCTCGCCCCGAAAGCCATGGTCCCACCACCTTACGCTCGACACCCTCCTCGGCGTGCTAAGAAACACCCTCCTCAGCCCATTCATCGCCTGGATCATCGTCCTCTGTCTGCGCGCCCAGGTCACGCCCCCAACAGATCCCGCCTGGATAATCACAGTCGCGTATGCCACGGCCCTGACGTTACTTTTCGTTGCGCGGGTGGTCAATCATCGTGTCGCGCATGGTGTTCCGCGCTTGGTCGACTCTGCGAATGAGGTTGTCTTGGTTACGGGCGGTGCAAGTGGGTTGGGATTGTTGGTTGCGCAGATGTATGCTATGAAGGGAGCGAGTGTGGCTGTGTTGGATATTAGGGATATTGGGAACAAAGAGCAGGATGAGGTGTTTGGGGGTGATGTGCGGTATTTCAGGTGTGATGTTGGAGATCGGCGAGCGCTTGAGGATGTTAAAGGGGAGATTGAGAATGAGGTAGGTCTATATCTACGGTGGCTTTGCTCCATTACTTGACTATGGTTTACGGGGATGGAGTTTGAGTGAAACCTGCTTTGGTTTGAGGTATATCGTTGCTAATGTATGTGTAGCTGGGCACCCCGACCATCATTATCAACTGTGCCGCGGCTCGGATCAATGGGCAACCATTACTGGACTTGTCGGCAGAAGCATTCGAGAAAACGGTGCGCACCAATCTCATGGCCGCGTTCCATCTCTACCAGGTTTTCCTGCCAGGTATCATCGAGAAAGCGGAGAATGGAGGTACCATTGTCACGGTCAGCTCAGTGCTGGGCCAGCTCTCTCCGGCAGGGCTGTCAGACTACTCGGCAAGCAAAGCAGGGCTGAGTGCCCTACACCGAACCATAGAAGCCGAGTTGCGCGGGGACGAGGGGATAAAGTGGTTGCTGGTGGAAACTGGGCAGATGGCGACGCCGTTGTTCGATTGGGTCCGCACCCCCAGTCATTTCTTCGCCCCTGTTTTGGAGCCGGTCGAGGTCGCTCGTGAGATTGTGGCTGCTGTCGACAGCGGCCGTGGTGGCGTGCTTAGATTGCCCGCGTTTGCGAAGCTCGTCAATTGGTATGCTGTGTTGCCGGGTGCTGTGCAGCTTGTAGCTCGATATTTGAGTGGAATCGACAAGGCCGTCTCTTCGAGTATCCAGGAACGTGAGAGAGGAAGTGAGCACAAATCTGCACTGGGGTCCGACAAAAAATCGAACTGAGCGCAGAATAGCGTGGACAAATGCGGCCAATTCAACACATATGTATATACGAGACGAATCATCCACACCAGCCATTCGCATGTACCGATAGCTTGCCGAAGTTTAACTGGGTATCTCAAGTGGCATGAATCGAACAAGCCGAGAGTTGGTGAAGTCATGGATGAGGCAACTTATTGCTCGCGAGCCAGGATCATCTTCTCACGCTCACTCTTTCTTGACTTGAGGTTAGCCTTGGCAGTATGCTTGCGCACATTCTCCTCGCGTCTCTTGATCGCGGCCAACTCGTCACGCTTGATCTCACCAGCCTTCTTGATAGGCTTGGGCAAGTGACGCTGGCGCTTGATGCGGCGGATCTCGGGCATGTGGCCGTAGCGCTTAATCAATGCCTGGTCGTATTCCAATTTTGTTCTCTGGCGAGCGCTTTGAATTCCACTACGGTCGGAGGCATTGGCGCGCCACAAACGGATATTGCCGTCGTCGGATCCGGACAAGACATACTTGCTGTCGGGGGTGAAGTTGACGCAGAACACGCGCTGCATGCGCTTCGTGTGGTAGATGTCGCGAGAGTGACCGCGGTTTCTCTTCCAGAGACGGACCGTGCGGTCGTACGATGCTGTAACCAGATCCTCACCCGTGGGACTGAACTCGACATCCATAACAGCGGCGACGTGATCCTTCAAAACATTGAGGGCACGATCCATCTTCCTCATATCGAAAATGTAAGCGTTGTGATCTTCGTTAGCGACTGCGAAGTTGAAAGCCTCCATAGGATTCCAAGCAATAGCATTGGACGCCAAGTTCAGAACGAGCTTTTGCACTGGCGATGAAGTGCGCAAATCGTACATGATGATCGAGCGGTCAATAGCGGTCGAACCAAGAATGGACGTTTCGGTCTGGTTGAAGGCAATCGAAGTGATGGTATCAACGCTAGTTGGCCAATGCAGAGTTTGTGATGGCGTGGAAGAAGGACGGGACAGATCGTAGATGGAGATGACCGACGAAGCTGCCGCGAATGACGGGAGACTACGATGGTGTGTCACACCCGTGAAGGCGCTGGAACCAAGGTAACTTGCCATAGGAGGCGCTTCGGGGGTCGAGTTGTAGGGGTCCCAGAGTTTGATGGTCTTATCGCTTGCGCACGACAAAAGTTTCCGTTCAGGAGTCCAGCAGAGACCTTTGACAATATTCTCATGTGCTTGGGTATGCCAAACTTCTTCACGGGTTGTCATATCCCACACCTTGACCACACCATCGCCGCTACCGCTTGCAAATCGTTCGAGCGAACCAGGATCCTTGGCCATACTGTAGACACCGTCGACATGGCCGTCGCCCATCTGACCCAAGAAAGGAGCGGCAAACATACGCTCCATTTTCACGGCATTGAGAGCACGAGTATATTCACGGGCCCGCTCAAACGGATGCTGGGCTGGGTCGAGATTCCGCGCCTGGCGAGCGGTAGAGGACCCAGGCGCCTGGGCTGACGCCGTGGGGCGAGAAAGGGCCTTGATTTTCTGTCATACATTAGTATGATTTTCTTCCCGGTCAATCTTTGACCTAGAAACTCACCATGTTGAGGATGTTGAATATTTGCAGGAAAGCGAAGAAGGCGGCAACTCGAACTTTTTTTTTTCTGTTGACGGGCAGATTTGCTCAGCGGGCGGTGAGCGCGAGAGCTGCCAGCTTCAAGCTCTCCCGACTCACGTCCAGCGGACCGCCAATCAACCGCTCTGTCATCAAATCACCTCCTGCGCCTGTTTGTATTCCAACAAACTTCTCTCCAATTACCAGTCTCTTCCTCATTATCTCTTGTCTTCAATCATGGCCGCCTCTCTGCAGGTCTCGCCACGGATACAGGAAGTCCGGGCCCTGGCCAAGCAGGACCCTTCGAAAGCCGCCAACACTTACCAGACAATCCTCTCGGAAGGCCCAGGGTCGACAGAGGCTTCATCGCGAGACTATGAGCATGCATTGATTGGCCTGGGAGAGTTGTATCGGGATGCAAAGAAGCCACAGGATATTGCAGACCTCATCAAGACCAGCCGTGACACCTTCTCGTCATTCGCCAAAGCCAAGACAGCCAAGCTGGGTACGTCGAAGCCATCAGAATCGTCAGAAGCCATGCTGACAATGGAAATACAGTCCGCCAACTCTTGGACCTCATCAGCGAAATCCCCAACACCCTCGATCTCCAGGTTGCCGTCATCCAATCATGCATAGAGTGGGCCATTGCCGAGCGGCGGTCGTTCCTCCGACAGAACCTCCAAGCGCGCTTGGTCGCAATCTATATGCAAAAGCAAAGTTACTACGACGCCCTCACCCTCATCAATTCCCTGCTCCGCGAGCTGAAGCGTTTGGATGATAAACTCATGTTGGTGGAAGTGCAGCTGCTTGAGTCTCGGACCTACCATGCTCTGGGCAACCAGGCGAAGGGCCGAGCTGCTCTTACGGCGGCACGGACGTCTGCTGCCTCCGTCTACACACCACCGAACTTGCAGGCGGGTCTGGACATGCAGAGTGGCATGTTGCACGCCGAGGACAAGGACTTCACCACCGCCTTCTCATACTTCATTGAGGCTCTGGAGGGATACAGCTCGCTCGACGAAGGGGATCTGGCTACCGCAGCTCTGCAGTACATGCTGCTGTGCAAGATTATGTTGAACCTGGTTGATGATGTCACTCAGCTTTTGGGCTCCAAGCAAGCCCAAAAGTACGCCAGCCCCCGTCTGGAGGCCATGAAGGCAGTGGCGCGAGCCCATGCCAACCGTTCCCTGGAAGAATATGAGAAGGCGCTCTCCGACTACCGGTACGAACTCGGCAGCGACACGTTTATCCGGAACCATCTTCGCCGTCTGTACGATGCCATGCTGGAGCAGAACCTCATCAAGGTCATTGAGCCGTTCAGTCGCGTGGAGCTAGACCACATTGCCAAGATGGTCGGTCTGGACACCCAACAGGTGGAGCGAAAGCTCTCCCAGATGATCCTGGATAAGGTTATCATTGGTGTGTTGGACCAGGGATCAGGATGTCTTATTGTGTACGATGAGACGGAACGTGACCAGGCTTATGATGCTGCGTTGGACACGATCGAGAAGCTCAGTAATGTGGTGGAGGGACTGTATACTAACCAGGCATCGCTTCTGGAGTAGAGGGAGAGAGCAAATGGAATCATGGCAATGCGATTATTTTGGATTTTAGGAAATAATCAAAGACTATGCATGACTGGTGCATATTTAGATTTTCAATCATCTCCTGTTTCTCTTTCATTCGGTATGGTTTATGACGATAATAAGTGTGCGTAGATGCCTTTCGGCGTGTTGATCGCGACTTGCCGAATCGGGTTAGGCTGAGCGGCAACAGAATCGCGACTTCTTCCTTCACCTTCGCCCATCCTTAACCTCCACGCACTCCACGCACTCCATCCCGCTGGCGCCCACGCTTTTGTGATTGCCAATGAACGCCCCAATGCAACCCAATTATCCCCGAGGGTATCCCCAGAATGCCCAACGCTCTCCAGCCACGGCCCGTCGACCCCCAGGACCAGGTTTGTCCCCTTTCCAGCCTCCCCGTTCCACGCTTCTCTAACCCCGAAGGCAGCTGGTGCGATGCCCGTCCCCATGCCCCAGCATGCGGTCAACCCACAGTATATAGCTGCGCAACGCGCGATGCCTCACCCCAACGATGCCGCCCTACGTCGCAGCCGCAAGCCGACAGACAAGAACATCCCCGAAGGCATCGAAGAGGTGGTCATTGGCGAGGGCGTGCAACAATACAAGAGCCTTCGCGACCTGGAGAAGCGACTTGATGCCGCCATCGTGCGCAAGCGCTTGGACATTCAGGACTCTATCAGCAAGACGGTGAAGAAGTACCGCACCCTTCGCATCTGGATTACCAACACCGTCGAGAATCAGCCCTGGCAAGGAGCTGGCAGTAACCCTGGTTCTGCTCGGTATAAGGTGCGCATTGAGGGCCGGTTGCTGGACGACGACAACGACCCCACGGTTCCTGAGGATGAGGATGAGGGTGACAAGGGTGATGCGATGGATCAGGATAATGATGCGGCGGATGGATCGAAGAAGGCAGAGTCAAAGAAGCCTTCGCAACGGTTTTCGCATTTCTTCAAGACCATTACCGTTGACTTTGACAAGCCGGCCAGCAACGTCACCGAGGAAGTCAAGCCTGTGACCTGGACCAAACCCCAGGTGCCCGCAAATGCGACGTCAGCACCACCGAACGCCGAGTTCGATAGCATACAGTTTGCTCGCAGCTCGCAGGAAAATGTTAATGTTACGATCAGCTTGGTGCGGGACGAGACCCCTGAGCGGTACAAGCTGAGCAAGGAGCTTGCTGAGGTGCTGGACCTGGAGGAAGAGACTCGAAGCGGAATTGTGCTCGGAATCTGGGACTACATTCGCGCTATGGAGTTGCAAGAGGATGAGGAGAAGCGACAAGTACGCTGTGACCATCGCCTACGCTCGGTATGAAACTCTTTTCCCTGAGGCAGCTTACATGCTTCAAATTTTAGTCGACAATCGCACTAATTTAACCATGTCAGATCTTCGGCCGCGAGCAAATGTTCTTCCCCCAGATTCCGGAGAGCATTGGGCCTCACACCAGCCCTATGGATCCGATCAAGCTCCCGTATACCATTCGCGTCGACGAGGAATTCCACAAAGACCCAACTCCTACCATTTACGACATCCAGGTTGCAGTTGAAGACCCTCTGCGCCAAAAGATGATGGCCCTTACACAAAATCCCCAATACACAACTGGCTTGCGGCAGATCGCCGCGATGGACGATCAGATCGCGCTCATCGTCCAGGCGCTCACCCACTCTCGAACACGGCACGCCTTCTACACCGCGCTGAGCAAGGATCCCGCCACCTTCCTGCGCCGCTGGGTCAACTCGCAGCGCCGGGATCTTGAGACTATCCTCGGCGATGCCAATGGTGTGGCCGATGGTAGTGGACCAGAGTTCCGCCGTGGAGGTCCCGACAGTGTCTGGGAAAATCCCGTGGCGAAGGAGGCAGTGCGCTATATGCTGGCAAAGCCCGAGACAGCAACACCTCGGTGAATGGCTTGATTTTTGGGGATTCTCTCGCCAAGGCTGCTTTGTATGTCCTTCATTTTTTTTGGTCGTGGCGCTTATGCGGTGTTGGGCTCTGGTGTAGCTAGGATATGGATGGTAGGGCTAATCTTTTCGTTTCAAAACCTTGATTTTTATGACTTTTGTCTTTCAATTTTCAATCATTTCAATCACCAGCCCGTAATTCCTTCTAAGGGTAAGCTTGATCTCTTCTTTTGCCCTGGGCCACAAGCCAGTCTACGGCATGGCTTCTGCTCCCCTCGGCCAGGCAGTTAGATAACTACTCGAGGTTGCAAACTGCCTCCACAGTGTCCCCAAATTCTTCACCAGGGCATTTCAGAGCTTTTATAAACTTTGTACACATTCAGCATCGAGGTAAGACCTATGTAAAGCAGAGCAAAAACTCATGAGAAACCCAACAGAAACCCCAAACCGCTGTGTTGCGTCGATGCACGACAAAAAAAAAAAAAAAGCAAGTGCCCATGAGCTCAACTATCGACTTCCCTCCAATTCTCAACAACCTCTATCAGGAAGAGTACGGATCATGATCCATGGAGAGGAATCTTCGCCATCAACTCTGCCCGGCGCCGTCGCAACTCCTCAGGAAGAGTGGCATCAATAGCCGAGGAGATTTGCTCAGCCGTCAGAGGCAGCTCGCCCCGCAGGACTGCACCCTCCTCCTCTTCCAGCTTGGCGGCGGCTTCAAGGACGACATCGCGCGCAAGATCCTCGACCGTCACGGGCTTCTCCTCAGCTCGCTTCTTCTCCTCAACAGCACCGGCAGGCGGCCCACGGAAGCGCTTGAGAACGGTGTCTACCATCTTTGAGAACCAAAAATAGTTCAGGAAGTTCAGAATCAGGTTGGACACGACGTAAGTCAGGACCAACCAGGTCGGTACGCCGCCGGCGGTGAAGTCCTTGAAACGGGAGATTTCGGCATTGGCGCGAGCACAGGTCTCGTCGACACACATGCCACCATCCCGCAGCTTGAAGACGTTGGCATTGATATCCGTGGGTGCCAGGAGAGGCGACGTCGAAGAGGCGGACCAAGTCTGCTGAAGCGCATACCACATGTCCTTGTAGACAATAACGGACTGCCATGTTCCCCAGACCAGCCGACAGCAGAAGAAGACGGAGAGGAGCATCATGCCGTTGTACCACTGGGCGCGGCTGCCAGTCATGTTGACTTTGTCAAGGAACCAGTGAATATTGAGGAATGGGCTGGAGAGCTCGTATAGAATGAAGACGGGTGCGTAGTAGTTGACAAAGGGTCTCTGTGTATCATCAAGAAATCAAATCAGTTAAGGCTTGGTCACGCCGGTTTCAACAATGTAGAAGAGGGGCTCATCCAACGTACGAAGCCAAGGCTGAACACCCAGAGCGCGCTGACGGCATGGAACAGCATCCCAATGCCAAACATCTGAATATGCTGAACGCTCACGATCAAGTCATATACGAAGTATCCGACTGCCAGAGCCTGGATCAAACCACAGGTGCCAGTATATCCGAAGACACGCTCACCAGCCGACATGGACCGGCGCTCGTCGTCGACGAGCATAACCCACAATGCCAAGGCATTGATCAGGACACTCTGAACGAATGAGACGACATGGATGTCCCAGTTCAACTTTGTGCGCGCATTAAGCGCCGGGTATGAGCGGGGAAAGAGGATCGGCGACAACCACGGCGAGACCACCGAGTGGATGAACTGATAGAACAGAAAGGCGCCGATCACTTCATGGATATGCTCGCTGAGGGTTGGACTCTTCAGAGCGAGGGCGTAGGGCTCGATGAAGTCCCGCAGCCAGGTGGGCGGGGCGCCCACGGGGTCCAGCATAGTTGCTGTTGGGATGGTCCCTGACGACCAGCTCTTATCGCTGTGGGGAGCTCGGGGTCGGGAGGTGAGGTAAGATGAGGGTATCTATGCTGGAGATACCAGGAATCGTTCCCAGTATACCATCCAGTTTTCGCAGACGCTGTCAGACCTCTGCTTATACAGAACAAAGCTCCGAGGCGCAGCACAGACTGAACAAAAGGAAACAGAAGCGGAGTGAAGCTCCGGAGCACGAGGCCTCGGTACGGCCTCAGGCAGCCACATCCGTTGGGACATCACCTGACCACCTTCCTATCGTGGCAGGTGATCCGCTGCTCAATTGGGCCTGCTCACGTGGAGAACTATAAACTATGAAAGGACGGACTAGGTATGACTACTCCATGGACAACAGACTACAAGATAGGATCTTTAAAACATCAGAGGATAACATGGATTCATGACTAGACACAAAAAGCAATTCATACAACAATTCGTACAAGCCCATAAGAGAAAAGAAACACACAGGTGGTATATGAAACAAGGGGAAACAACAAAACCCGAAACTCCTGGTCATCAGGAAACAAAAGACATTCAAGCAGCACTAACAGCTGACTCGGTACCAAGTGCGCTGTCACCGGCAGGTTCCAGCATCGTCATGACTTCAGCCTCCACAGCCGAAGCGGTATCAGAGATTGGCCGGTCGGCAGCATCATGTGCCTCCTCATATTCATCCTCTGTCTCTGGATCTTTTGCTTCCTCCTCTTGATCTTCATCATCCCCACGCGCAGTTATGGCATCATCCTCATCTGACTCCTCGCCAGATACATAGCCTCGATCATCATCAGCAATGGAGCTAGCAGCGGCATCAATGGAGCTAGCAGCGGCATCCTCGTGCCCATCCACGGTGCTCACGGCAACAGTTCCAGTACTCATGCCACTGGTGCGCCGATCGGTTGAAGCCACGCTCTCAGTGACACCACTGCACAGACTGTCGGTGCATGTTTCGGCGTAAGAGGTCTTGCGACTGGTTGGTGCATAGCTTGACCGGCGCTCGGTTCCGATGTTGCTCTCGACCTCGCTCCCGTCTTCATCCTCTTCCGGGAAAGCCTCATTTTCCTTGTTCGCCATAGAGGTTCGGCTAGGCAAAGAAGTCTTACGGAGCGCGAAGTCAGACTTGACCGAGTGGCTGCGCTTCAGGCCGATAAACCCGCTGTTGGCGCTGACCTGGCGATCAGGGCCTCGATTACCCGTTACATGGCTCAAGCTGAGGATGCGGCGCTCTTTACCAATGTTGGGCTGAACAGCACCGGACCCGGCTTGGAGGCTGGCGGGCACTCGGCGCTTCAAAGCCATGCCGACTCCATTTCCAAGAAGACTGCGGGCGTCCTTGGAATCGCGGGCGGTGCTGGCAGTGCTCATCACGCTGGGGCTGCGGGCACGAGCACGGGAAGAGCGGGCACTGCGGTTGCGCTTGAGGCTCATGGCGTGCACGCTTCCAGAACGGCTGAGCAATACTGAGCGGGCATGATCGAGGACACCCTCCAGGATGCGCTTCTCCAGACTGTCGGCGCGCTCCTCCATCTGCTGCATCTCCTCGTGGCGGATCTCCAAAGCAGTCTCAAGACCGGAAACCTCTTTGCTGAGCTTGGTGTTTTGTTTGACAAGTTCATCCTTTTCAGTCTTAAGGGTGTGGATCATCTTCAAAAGCGAGTCTTTGTCCTCGTGCAGTCCGATGATTTCGGCTTCGACCTGCTCACGCTGCGCATTACGACGCTCCAACGCAATAGCAGCGTCCTCTGCTTCGCGACGTCTGCGCTCGGTGTCCTCAGCAACCAAGGCTGACTGGGCGGCAAACACCTCATTCATCCGACGGGTGTTCTCCATGATGTCCTTGTGCATCTCGTCCAGCTTCATCATCTGGGTCACGGAGTGCTCAGCATCCGTCGGAACAGGCCGTTCAAGAAGGGCATCCAGTTTTTCGAGCACATAGTTGTTACCACTAGTGGCGTGATCGAGAAGTTGATTGAGCTTCTCATAAATTTCCTCGTTGCCAGAACCGCGGTCTAGAAGACGATCAAGCTTGGCATGAAGTTGGTCATTCTTTGAATGATCCAAAAGCGTAGTGACGACTTCCTGGACTTGATTGTTCTTGGCGTGCTCCAAGAGGTCGTTGAGCTTGCTGTGAACAGGATCATCCTCAAGGTCCCGCGACGACTCAGGGGGAGGTAGGGCAGGCAACATGGTTGGAATCGTGCTGGGCAAGGCAGAAAGCTCGGATTTGACTTCCTCGCTGGACTTCTGAGAGTGATCGTAGTGCTGATTGACAATGGTCAGGATCTCCTGGACCTTCTCGAGAATCTGTGGATGGAATTCAAGTAGCTTGCTCTCGACGCGCTCAGTAGCAGCGGCTGCCCGCTCAGTCTCGCCTCGAGACTGCTCTTGGTGTGTCTTAACTTCCTTTTGCATCTCTTCCATGCGGTTGTAAGACTCGTCAACCTTCTCGAAGAGAGTTTTGGTATCAACACTAATGCGCTCGCATGTCTCGTTGACACTGGTGCCCATCTCCCCAATAACGAGCTTGATCTCCTCAGCAAGGCCCTTGGTGCTGGTGACGGCTTCGGTATGTGCCAAATCACGCTCCTCGCACTCGGAGAATTTGGAATGGAGAGAAGCATGGGCATCCTCATACTTCCCCATGACCTCCGCGATCTTCTCGTCAATCTTGGCGCCGAGCTCAACGATAATGGCAGCCCGTGTCTCGTCGTGCTTGACCATGGCAGCTGCATCACGCTCCTCCCTGTCGAGCTTGCCAGCATCTTCCTCACCACGAGCACGTTCGAATTCCCGGTTGATGAGATCAGTCAGTTCCTTGATGCTCTCGACCGTGCTGAAGCTCTCGGCAGTGATTGCCAGGCCCTCCAGGAGTTGCTTTAGCTCGGTCAGGCCCTCGGCACTGCCATCCAACTTGCTCTTGAGCTCGTCCCCTAGTTCACCAACAACGAACTTGGCCTCCTCGATCTTCTCAGCAAGGCCGCCATGTTCGACCTTGCGGGCCTCGAAGCCTTGAGCAGTCATCTCGTTGTTCGCTTCCATTTTCTCGCGGAAGTCAGTAACAAGCGCCGACAGCTCCTGGAGATCCTCCTTGGTCGGAAGCGTCTCCACATCAGGCAGCTTCAGCTCATCTACCTGCGTCTTGACTTCGAAGATCATAGCCTCTACGGTCTGGAGGTCGGACTTCATAAGTTTGTCGGTATCGGCTTCCGCGTCGACTTCCTCAGCCTGCTTGGTCTTGTTCTTCAAATCCTCCAGGGCAACCCAGACGTCCTTGATCAGACCTTCCAGGGCACCAATCTCGGCTTTGGTGGGAGCGTCGGCTTCAAAACGACTCGAGAGATCAGCGATGCCTTCCTTGGCTTCGCCAATCATGCTTTCGAGAGTAGCGATATGTTGCGAGGTAGCGATCTCATCCGGAGTAGGGAAGACAATGCCCTCAATTTGGGCCTTGGTGCTCATAAGGATTTCCTGAATAGTATCGGTGTCCTCCTTGCGGGCTGCATCCTCATGCAAGTCCCGGCTAGCACCCATGTCGCCGAGAACGCCCATGGCAACCTGCACTTCCTGGACGGCCATGAGGACTTCGTCGAGATGGCTGCGCTTGAGAGCGTCTTCTTCTGGCTCCGCAGCGCGGGGAGTTGAGTCGATAGACTCCACTTTGGTCTGAAGCTCGATGATCAGTTTCTTGAGGCTGTCGATATCGTTTCCAAACGCAGCCTCCTTGGCAAGCATAAGCTCGCCACCACGAGTCGTCTCGGCGTCATCCGTTTCCTTCTGGGACTGGCGAAGGGAGTCGATATCACACTTCAGGTCGGCCAGGCCATCCTTGATGGTGTCCAGGATCTCGGAGGTGTCAAAGTCGGTCGGCTTGTCCATGAGCTTCTTGAGGTCGTCACGAATGGCATCCATGTTATCGTGGAACGCGTCGAGCAGCTCGCTCGTTGCAGAGAACGTGCTTTCGCCTCCATCCCTCTTAGACATGGTTTCTTCACGGAGGTTATCGAAATGGTCCCGAAGGGCGGCGATAATCTCGTCCTTATCGGATCCAGGCTCGGCACGAACAACGCTCATATCCATGCGCTCTCGCAAGTTCTCAAACTCAGTGCGAATGGTGTTGACAACTTGCTCCTCTCCTCTCATGCTCTTTTGCTGCTCGGAAATGTCTCGGATGGCATCGAGGATCTCATCCTTGTCGCTGGTAGCATTGTCCCGAAGAAGAAGAGTGCTGATTGTCCCACGCAAGTGTTCAAACTCCTTCTCCATCGCATCAAGAAGTTCGGTGGTATCCGGGGTTCCTCGGGCGGCAGTGCTCAGAGAGGCGTCGTTGATGGTCTTCTCCATGTCCGCCTGAAGCAAGCGGAACCCTTCCTTGACGGTGTCGATGATCTCGTGCTTTCCAGAGACTTCAGTCGCCGTAGCCACGTAGGATTCAATTTCACGTCGGACAACTTCGAGGCCATCCTTGATTGCATCGAGCACTTGCTCAGTGTCCCTGCCATTGGCGGCAGAGTATTGCCTGAATTCTTCCTTCATACCATCAACGACATCCTGAAGACGCTCCATCACTTGGTCACCAACGTTCAAGTTGGCAGAATTGCTCGCGTCTTGGAGTCCGGCGCTGATGGCCTCCATAAGATCGTCCTTGTTCAGCTCGATCTCGCGTGTCATGGTGTTGGCGCTCTCGATGCCGTCCACGACAGCATTGAACAGCTCTTCGCGAGTGATACTTGGTTGCTGCGTATTGGCGCTAAGGGCGGACTTCTGAGCCTCTTGCGCCTTCTCAAGCGCTTCTGAGACGGCCTCCACGATCTCTTCTCGGGAGAGAGATGGTTGGACACTGGGGACGAGAGCCGACTCTTCAGACTTTTGTGACAATTCAATTCCATCGGCAATGGCTGCCATGATCTCTTCGCGGGAAATGCTGAGCTCCTGGGGCTTCTGCGCCAGCTCAATGCCATCCGCAATGGCTGCCATAATCTCTTCGCGGGAGATTGGGGAGTCGGTCGGAAGGCTCAAGGCAGTATGCTGTGCGCTAAACGCATCATTGACAGCATTCACAACGTCCGCTCGAGAGATACGTGGCTCTTCCATCTCCTTTGTGGTTGTGAAATGGGCCTCTAGACCATCGGAGACGGCACTAACAATCTCATCCCGGCCAAGCCCAGAGTCGTAGGACTCCTTGCTAAGCGTACTTTGCATGGCCATGGACCCACTCAGGGCGTTGAGGATCTCGTCACGAATCTCATTAAGGTGGTGAACGTGCTCGTCATTCAGACCTCTCGAGGACTCAACGGGGGACACGCGCTCCGTGATTGCCTGAATGATTTCATCACGGATGGAGTGAAGATGGTGAACGTGCTCCTCATCTAGCCCTCTTGAAGAAGTCTCGGGAGCCGAGTGGTTTGCGATTGCATGGAGGATTTCCTCGCGCATGGACTGAAGATGTTGAACAGATTCCGCATCAAGGTTTCGTGGAGAAGGGTCGGGGACCGCATGCTCTGCGATTGCATGAAGGATCTCTTCGCGAATGGAGTTGAGGTGCTGGGCAGATTCCTCATCCAGGACTCTAGATGCGGGCTCAGGCTTTTCAAGGCACTCGCGGATAGTGAGAATGATTTCATCGCGAGTAATCGTAGGCGGGTGCTCCACTGGAGGTGGCACGAAGTTCTGCAAGCCTGTCTGAACGGCTGCCAGAACCTGATCGTAGGTGAGAGATTGTTCGTGCTTTGGCTGGTATTCCTTGAGACCCTCTGTGAGACAGTCGAGGATCTCATCACGCTCGAGACCAAAGTTTTGCAGTTCGATCTCAGGCTTATACGTCTCCCATGCCTCGCGGACTGTCTCCAAGATGTCCTCCCTCTCCATGACTGGGCCATGGGGCTCTGGAGCTTGCGGTTGGGGGATCTCAAACTCGTCGAGAGCTGCTTTCACAGCAGCATAGATCTCGGCACTATTGATGGCCGCTCGGATCTGTGACAATTCGGCGGAGTGCTCCCTGCTTTCGTTGATTGTCGCGGCCAGCTGGTCTCGAAGGTCGTGAAGACTGTCGTTTACCACAGCGGCAATCTCTTCGGGAGTTGCAGACCGAGGCTGCTCTGGCTGCTCCTCATTCTCTCGGCTCGACTCGATAGCCTCCAGCTTGCGGGCTATGTCACGACCCATGCCTAGAACTTCTCCTCGTAACTCCCGGACTAATGCCTTAACGCTGTTGGTCATACCGCCACTCTCTATGACGCTATTCTTCACGCTTTGGAGGAGGGCCAGCATGTTTTCATTTCCAGCAAGAGCCCTGTCGCCCTTGGGCACGTCGAGAGCCCGCACTGTGGCGGGTGAGTCTATGACAGATCCCAATGAGGCCGATCGCGCGCCTTCGGCGTTGGTGTCATTGGCTTGTAGGGTATCGCGAGCTTTCAAGGAGCGGACCAGGGCATTATTGGATGGGTCTTGCTTGACAAGATTCAGGATTTCCTCGAGCATTTTCGTGATCTTGGTATCGGCAGCCTTGTCGGAGGCGGTTGCAGCAGGACGTGATTTGATTTCATCCACTAGTTCCAAAAGCCGTTCCTCGCCTTCCTTGGTCGCCATTTCGCGGAGCACTTTTTCGAGCAAGGCAATACTGGCTGAACCATCGGTAATGGGTGCGGGCGAGCCACATAGGTCACGATCGAAAGCAAACGGATTGGGACTCGGCATGCGAGGGACAGAGTAGCTTCTCTTCGAGTTGGGAGAACTATCCGGTTCACTAGAGTTAGGGCCATCTCCAGGCTTCAACAGAGCACTGAAATCTAACCTTGTAAAATCAGCATCCAGCAATTTGGTGCTCAAATTGGCTGAGAGATCCTTCAGACTCTTTCGAATATCTTCGTCACGCGCATTTGTTGCGGCTTTCAGACTGATAAGATCGGTGGCATTGTCCTTGCTTCGTCGGCTCAGATTAGCCATCTCGCGCTGTAGGTTGCTAGCAATATCGGTGAGGCTGTGAATTTGCGATGCAAGGGTGTCCATAGTGTGTCCTTGGACCTCTGCAGCGGGGCGGTCGGCTATCAACTTGGGAGGTTTCGAGGGTGACGGAGGGTCAGATTCGGAGGGAAGTTGCATATTTTGAAGGGCCAGCATCGTTGCGGAGGGAGGAGTGCTTTCTCCAAGGATCGGCTTTGACAGGTAACGGTTCGACAAGAAGCTAGGAAGCTCGCGATCCGCAGTCTTCGGTCTGGACGGATCGGACGTCTTGGTAGCATCTTGCGACTTGGAGGTTGGGTCGACAATGGTAGCACGGAGAGGTCGTTCGGGAGACCGGCTCTCGAGATAATTGAGGAATTCAGACCGAGCATCGGCCTTGGTATCTGAAGGCTGTAGCGACTGCATGCGCTTGTGATATCCTTTGACAAGTGACCGCTCCGGAGAGGAAGCTTTGTTGGGCATTGGGTTTACTGTGTAGGTGCTGGGAACATTTTCGCTCGACTTGTCGGCGAACTTGGCCGCCACGGCTTGGATGCCGGGCGACACGTTAGATCTGGTTGCAGGGCTCATTGAGCGAGGATTCAAAGGTAGTGGCGGAGGTGCACGCTCGGGATCAGAGCTGTCCCACCTGCGTTTACGGCGCTTTAGCGACAATCTCAAATCACTCATGAGAGACATGATGCTTTTTCAATCGAGTCTCGAAGGTCAAAGATAACGATAATCAACATACATTGGAACAGATGGTCGGTTGGACTCGGTGTGAGTGCCTGTGTGCCGAACCAGTTCCCGATCGCGGGAAGAAGCGTCCCGTTCGTGGGACGGCATGATGTGTATCTCTTTCGTCAACCGTAGAGGAGTCAATATGTCTCAGAGAGGTATTGACAATATTCAAGAGCGGAATGTGCTGATAGAATGCGCGCAGGGGTCAAAACAAATGGTCGTCAAGGCATATCAACACCAAAGGCTCGCTAAGAAAAAAAAACACAGAAGGGTTGTTGAGGTGAAAGACGGTGAACGAGAAGTATCAATCACCGGGAGATCTGCTTTTGATAACAGGAAGAGTGGAGGTGGAGTGAGAACCACTACGCGGCCACCACATCATCAAGCCATCGAGGCTCCATAGCAACAAACCCGTGGGGGGGCAACGGGCAACTGCGCCGTCGTCATGTAAACAAACGGGGCGTTTCTGCCCCAAAGTTACCCACTTTGCGGTCTGCAGGGCGGTGAGGCCCAGTCAGTGATGCCGTTACCGGATTATCCTTTATCCAGACCCCCCCCCCAGCATCCCGTCCCCAATGGAGAAATACTCCCAGAAGGGACTAGTCCCCGTCAGTCGGTAAGTGACCCAATCATGGACCAGCACACAAATCACGCTTGCCCTGAACCCTCTGCCCGCCCAAGCGAAAAAACGAACACTTCGATCTCGACTGTTCCGTATCTCGACAAACCACCCGCCAAACCTCGCCGCCACCGGGACCTTCACAATGAAGTGTACGTATTCGATCTCTACGACCTCCTTGACCGAATCCATACTGACGAGAATGTTGCGACAGTCATGAAAGTTGGCCGTGTGGCCATCATTACCCGTGGCCGCTACGCCGGTAAGAAGGTACGACGATCCGACTCTCTTCCTCCCCCGAGCATCGCAGACGAGAATTGGAAAGAATCTGGAAGGAAATCGCAGGAGCAAGAGGAGGATATCCATTTGTCACATCGAAACTGCGATATCTGGACACCCGATCTCGAAATGGAGATGGAAAATTCGAGATTTGGATGAATTTGGCTGACCAGTGATCTGTCTCGGCTCTTCAGGTCGTCATTGTCCAGCCCAACGACGCTGGCTCCAAGGCGCACCCCTTCCCCTACGCCATCGTCGCCGGTATTGAGCGCTACCCCCTGAAGGTCAGCCGCCGCATGGGTAAGAAGCTCGTCGACCGCCGCAGCCGCATCAAGCCCTTCATCAAGGTCGTCAACTACAACCACCTGATGCCCACCCGTTACACTCTCGAGCTCGAGGGCCTCAAGGGCGTTGTCTCCAACGACACCTTCAAGGAGGTTTCCCAGCGCGAGGACGCCAAGAAGACCGTCAAGAAGGCCCTGGAGGACCGCTACACCTCCGGCAAGAACCGCTGGTTCTTCACTCCTCTGCGTACGTGCCCCGATTATCCGATCAAAGAGCCGACTCCGTCCCGGCTCGGCTCGCACTTATCTTCTCCTCGATGGCCTTTTTACTAACGCTTTACTTTGCAGGTTTCTAAACGGTTTACTTGGGCGTTTTGTCGTTTTGAGAGCGCAGGGGCCTAGGGGATGGCGAGGGGAAAAAAGCATCGAGCACATTCGGTCCCTGCAACGGATTGGAAGACATATACCATAGCTGGAAACAGAATCGGAAATGTATCGATGAACTCCAGTCTGCACGGCGGCGCCGCAAAGAACTGGCGTCTGTCTCAATGAAATGGAAAACATGAACAATTACTCTTTTTCTTTCATCTGCTTCGATTTGATCTCCAGTGTCTGCAGCAGTACTTTACATTCACCGTTATACCCGTCCACCTACTTGATTCCACCGCCTGTGCGACTTTGCGATCCTCGACGACTTCCACACCTCGCTTTGTTCGCACCTCGCTCCAGATGTATTCATCTTCCTCGCGCACCAATAACCCGTACCACTTCCCTCCTCCCCACCGGTTCTCGTAGATCCACGTCAAAATTAGACTCCAAGTTAAGAAATGCCCAGGTGACCTGGTGGCTTCTCACCGGAACCCATGTGATCGTCGCAACAATCTTATCCCAACCTCCTCGACTAATTTACAGATACACTCGGACCCCGGTCCCACGTCGGCCCATTCTTCCAACCATCGCATGTGAAATAGCTCGCCCCCCAACTTTATGCAGGTCGATGCTACGATCATGAGCTTCCGCGGTTGACACCTGGCAAATGGCGTCTATGCAGCACGGTTACAGCCGAGATGCAAACCTTCAAGCTTCAGGTAAACATTGCGAGTGATCGCCACTTGCAAAGGTACTGTGCTCTTTCGACGGGGATCATTGGTGGACGCTTGATAGTAGGGTAGAGTAGGCACAAGGGTGGCTGTGATCTACTCTTCTTGTTGACTCTTCGAGCAGGTAGTATCATACAGTGGCTGGTGTATCTACTTTTCCGGGAATCAAGTCCGAACTGTGCGACGAGAAGAAGACTCAACAGTAGTCAATAATCGAAGACTCCAAAAAGATAACAGCGGGCAACACATGCCGCGGTGTGGCGCGACTCGCCACAGCGGCTGCATCGAGGAGGGATTGTCGGCGACAAGAGGCGAGCTAATAGGCAACTGTAGAATAATGTCAAATCCTGGATGAATAATTCCAAGCAAGAGTGCGTGTCAAGAGAGACACCATGCAGACACATACAGCCAGCGCAAAATGATCTGTGGGCATAAGATATGCATAAACTCACTCTCTGCCGTAGAACAACAGAAGTGATACATAAATAATCATGTAACTAGCTAATGCAAGACATCCCTTTCCCAAACAATCCTACAGGCTACTTAGATACCCGTCCACTCGGGCTCAGGCCCACGCTAATCTTGTTTGCCTGCCCTACAGCCCATTGTCTGTCGCGAGTCTCTCGACTCTCGAGTGTCGAGTCTGTCGACTGCTAAACCTCGCGGCTTGCCACCCAGATCGGCCATTCATTGCCCGCTCTTGACTAGCCGCGAAGACTTTTTCGACGAGTCTCTCGACAATACGGCAGCCTCCATCTACTCCCTCCCTGGGAATATAGACCTATCATCACTCGTGGGGGGAAAAAGAAATGACTTGACCCTGTGAATCCGTGGACAAAGAGAGGAAAGGCATGTGCTTGCACGAGGATCGCCCTAATCGAGTCTAATGATCCCGAACGATGCACCCGGCGAAATTTCCGTACTTTGTGTTCCGTACTTCGTTGGAGTATGACTACTGTAGACAGAATGTCTGTATCTTGCTCTACAGGTACAGCCCACATCTCCAACGAGTGAGGTCACCACCAACCATCCATAGCCAGACCTTGAAATCTAGACAATCCCATACAGAAGAGTTGTTCTTGGACCGCTTCTAGGCAAACGGCATTGACCAACAAGAACCGTCCAGCACCACCCTGGCAAGTGATGACCTCAACGGTCCTCATCGTGCAGGACAGAATGGTCCAATCGCCGAGAATCGGATGATTCAAGAACGAATCACCCGGCTCACCAGTTGCACGCCCGGCGTGCAGTGTCCCGGGGGGCCGATCGAGCGCCGGGCCAGGCCTAGAGCCTATAGAAGAAGTACGAATGTAGACTGGAAAAACCTTGTGCGGTTCTTGGCATGTATGGAATGCTCGGTGGAAAGGAGGGGCAGAGTACTTTGGGACCTGGCAGACTGGCAGAGAATAATGGAATGAATCATAATAATATGTGATTGTGGAAGAATTTAGCGGATGCCAATTCCCGCGCCAAGTGTTCCAACTGTGAATGGGTCGAGATGCGACTCGGCGAGTGTTAGGTTTGAGCGGACGACGCTCAGGCCAGAGGGAGTGGGTACGCGATGCAGGGCGGGCGAGGCTGGACTCGTAGGGGTGGCTCGGGTCTGCGATTTGCAGCAGACTAGAGCTGTGGGTAAATGGTATGGACTCTATGGAGGTCGGCCGTGGCTGATAAGAGGAAAACTCGGGATGGGTGAGAGATCTCCAAAGGGTGGGGGTTACGGAGATGCAGAGTATGATACTACACATTAAGTTTGGAGGGGCAATTCCGGTGCATTCATTCTGATTTCAGTGGTGAAATGGTGCCGGGTCGAGATTAAAACCAGGAAGCAAAAGGAGGGTCCTATTCGCGGGAAGCCGGAGGCGGTTGAACCGGGCCAGTCAGTACTCAGTACTCAGTAGTCGCATCTGGTTGATGGTTGTACAGAAACTTGTTGGTTGTGAGCGGTTAGGCTCGTAGCTCTGCGGAACACCAGAACCTCTGGTGGAGCCTGAAAATGAATGCGTCGACGTTGGACCCGCAGTCACATGCAAATCCCTGCTTATCAAAGTTGCTCGTGTCGCAGTCTCGACGAGAGCGGCAATTGCGCCAATTCATGGACGAGCGGGCGAATAATAATGATCGATGGCAAGATAAGTTGGGAATGGGAAGTCTTGATAAGCCACTGCTCATCTGGTTTGCGTTGATTGCGGAAGCAGGGCTGGGCTTTTGGAACGACCCACGGGGCGAGAAGACTCGCCAAAATTCAAGTTCCAACAGGCTCTGAATCATCCTGATTCATGGGTGCATATTATACCAAGTAGAAAATCCACGAGAACGAGCTGCAGGCCAGCAGTAGCCAAACAAGCCTACCAGCCGCCCAGGGGCCCGCGACAGAAGGGGTGCACAGATGATGCGATTGCGCTGGGGCCCTCGAGGGAGGCCAATTGCTTAATGTGAGCGCAATCCAGTGAAATCACATGTGAAAAAACCCCCGTATATACTTCCAGACAGCCCACCTGGTCTCTCTCGCTTTTTTTAAATCCTACTTTTCTCGTCCTACTGACTCGACTTGTCCTACTGTACTGATCATACCTTTCTCCCTGCTTTCTTTCGAGAGAAACCATTCTCTCTCGATCGTTCAGCTCCATCTTTTCCTTTGGAATCTTAATGCCCCACGCCCTCTCTGACATGATGGGTCAACCGATCGTGAACGGCGAGAAGCCTCATTCTCAATTCCTCGACGTAAGGCACCTTTGACTTGCCTACCTTGCACATCATACTTTGAATTAAACTAACCCGCTCTCTTTTCCAGCATCTCACCTCCTACCCCGTCGTCTCCGACTCCATCTCCCTCTTCAAGAGTAACCCCGTCGGCGCCAAGTCCATCGAGTACGGTGACCAAGCCTACAACCGCCTCGCCAAGCCAGTCCTGCCCTACTTCTCCACTCCGTACAGCTATGTCGCTCCCTACCTGGCCCGCGCTGATGCTCTGGGCGACAAGGGTCTGACCCAGATCGACTCGCGCTTCCCCATCATCCGTGAAGACACCCAGAAGATCCGTGGCACCATCTACAACACCGCTGGGTACCCGGTCCGGGTGGCCGGCGACGTCAAGCAGCATCTGTTCGAGACCTACGGCTCCGAATATAAAAAGTGCGGCGGCGATGGCGTTGTGGCGTCCGGCAAGGCTTTGATCACGACGAGCTTGGTGCTGTCGACCGAGTCGCTGACCTGTCTTACCAGCTGGCTGCAGAAGGCCAAGGATGAGGCCAAGGAGGTTGTGAATGAGAAGACCAACAATTGATGTAGAATGTGCTTGCCCCTCCTTGAGCGTTTGATTTTTCCCTTCTGTGTGGTCTTTTCCATGTTTCTAGATAAAATTATACCGGTCCTTGCAATTATTGATACTCTTTTCTGTTTCTTACATCGAATTTATGATTGTTTGATTTGCTGTGCTTGGACCCAGATTGATCTCATCGGAGATGTAATGCGAGATGCGCCACAGGCCCACAGATATATGTTGCCCACCTCCGATACTCCATCTTCAATCTTGAGCTACTCGCGCGTTACGTCATGCGAAGGACTGCCTATACAGAAGTTCATGAATGAATGGAATCAATTTATACACAGCATAGTTTGTAGCGTATTTCTGTGCAACTGGACAATCTCTGACTTGGAATTCTCCATAAACTGTGAAAGCATTTGCCCAGCGGCCCTTGCTCGATTCAGCATGACAGGCGCAAGAGATAAGAAACCGTGCACGGACCAACTGCCCCAATGCGGCCACTCGAATTGCCGATCGGCGCGTCGCGTCAAACAAATCCAATTTGCAACCCTCGAAATCGCGAAACAAAGAAACTCGTCTTCCCCACCATCTTGAACTCAAAGGGAACTCCTCCATACTCAACAAACATGTCCCAAGTTCGCAAGCGCCGCGCGGTAAGCCTTAAAACCTTCCAATCTCCCCCTCTGTCGATCTCCATTGACAAACACCATCTTAACACCAACCCAGACCGACGCCGATCCCTCATCATCCCGACGCCAGCGCCCACGCAGCGACTCCGCATCCCCGGACGCAGACATGTCCGACAGCGAAGGCAGCCACGATGCACCATCTAGTCTAGACGCTATGGTCAAGAAGATGGTGCGACTCGCTCTCGCGAGTGAGTACTCGCGCCTGCCCATCCGGCGCACTGATATCAGTACCAAGGTGTTGGGTGAACAGGGGTCACGCCAGTTCAAGACGGTCTTTGAGCAGGCGCAGAAATCGTTGCGTGCCAAATTCGGAATGGAGATGGTTGAGTTGCCTGCCAGGGAGAAGGTGACGATTTTACAGCGGCGGGGTGAGTCCTGATACACGTTCTATTCGATATCCTTATGCCTATTCGCTCCACGTGCCTTGCACCGGAGGGAACATGCTTCAGGAATTCATGGCAAAACGATGCTCATTCCCTTTTTTCGTGATCTACAGCCGCCCAAAAATCCGACAAGCCAACGACCGGCACTAAATCCTGGATCGTCACCACCACCCTGCCCGCCGCCTACCGCACACCCGCCATCATCCCCCCGACAAAAGCACCGTCCACCAGTACCGAAAGCACCTACACCGCCCTGTACAGCTTCATAATTGCCGTCATCTCGCTGAACGGCGGCAGCCTGGGCGAGCAGAAACTCATGCGGTACCTGCGCCGCATGAACGCGGACGACTACACGCCCATCGACAAGACGGACAAGTTGCTCGCGCGGCTGTGCAAAGAGGGCTACCTTGTGCGAACAAGGGAGATGGACGGCGGCGAGGAGGTGATCGAGTTTATGGTCGGCCCGCGGGGCAAAATGGAGGTTGGCAGTGGTGGTGCCGCAGGTCTTGTGCGGGAGGTCTATGGGCGTGGACGCGGTTCTCGAGAGGGTGGATCTACGCAGGCGGAGCGTGAGTTGAGGGCAGACTTTGAAGCCAGGCTTCGGCGTAGTCTGGGAATGGCTGCCGTGCGGGAGGAGGAGCAGGAGGAGGAGGAAGAGGAGCGGGAGCAGCAGCAGCAGCAGCAGCGGGAAGAGCCGCGAATGGTCAATGGCCGTGGTGCAGGGGAGCCATCGCGGAGTGCGAGGCCGAGCGAAGCACCGAGGCGGTCTTCGAGGAGGGCTACTACTGCGCACGAGTCGGAGGAGGAGGAGGAGTCATCGAGTGAAGAGTCTGAGACGGAAAATGAGTCGGTCAAGGACGAGGGCAGTTTTAGCGAGTGAGGTTGCGCCGGATGAGGACGAGTATGTATTCTGTTGATTGATACCCTGAAATTGAATGTCTTCAAGAGCTTTGCTTGCAAGTGGTAGGGTTGAATAAACTAGGCCCTATGAGTCAAACCAAATAATGTGAAGCATCCATTGGTGTGGATACTCTGCATTATACTCTTGTCCTGGGCAGTCTTCAGCACTACCACCCGTCTCACAAGCCACAGAAGGTTATGACGTGCTTTGTTGCTCGACTACCTCCTAAAGCTGCCCCTGTTATGTTTGTCTACTCGGAGAGTTGTCAACTGGCTTGAATGCCTTGAACACGGAATTGACGATGACGGAGCCGATATCATGTAGCCTTGGGTAGTGTTCCTACTGGGCAATACGTAAGGCTTCGTGAACAAGAAAGAGGCCAGATCATGGAAACGAGGAACAGTGGAGGGATATAGGTTATATCGCATAGCAAAGCTCTCAACAGTACTACAGGGACCGTACATCAAACCATCATGCCCGCCAACCCAAAATTCGTGCCTGAACAGACTGGGCGAGCTCCCAATTCTCGAGCCAATTAATCGTCGCCGGTGGGGTAATTGATAGGTATTGAAGCATGGAATCGAACGAAACAACAATGTATACAAACCTCAACGTACTGATCAACCGCAGATGAACTTGTTCCCGACACCAGACTAGACGTATTGGCCGCTGGGCAGAGGTGGTGTCATTCGATGACGGAGCCGCAAAGAGTCCCGGCCTCCAGGGTGGCTTGGGCCAACACAGCAGCATTGAAAAAGAGGGTAGTGAAGAGCAGTATTATGGATCCGGAGGGCTGTTCTGATCGCGCTGGGGCGATGGTGGTCTATTTACCGCAAATTGCAATAGATGGACATTGTGGCGTCGCAACAACACTTGTGCTCTTCCTTTATGTGAAGACCAGCATTTGGATATTCATAGCCAATGGAACCAGTAAGAATCGACCTAGTCAAATAGATCAAATCAATACTGTATGCTGTATGCAGCTGTACAGAGCTGCCTCAATCAGACACAATGGAAGCTCGTACTCGAAGCTTGGGTCTGTCTAATGACCATCAGCCTAGGACTTCGATCGCAGGCATGCTGGAAGCAGACTGTACCTTTGGCCAGTGTCGCGGCATAAGTGATTGTAAATCAAATCGAATGGGTAGACGGGAGGTCAAAACGACCTCAGTCAAGAACACGCCTCTTGCAGAGGCAAAGGTCATTTGTGATTCTAAATTCCAGAATCACCGGATATAGCTCCGACCGGGTACGAGTTCATGGTTTGGCTGTGTTCGAGCAACGGGTGGTCCAAACATTAGAGAATTGATGGGTATAAGAATGTTGAACAGTCGTGGTCCATCTGCTCATTGAGGAGAAAATCATCTGCGGCGTTTATGTTGATTGTTATCAGAAACGTGTGCAGGGTACACTAGAGCTGTCGTTATGTTGTCCGAGGGTACCCAGTCTCGTGGTCTGAGTGCCAAGCACAGTGCTTTCCTGTGGTGGGGTAGACCGCACAATCAACGCAACACCACACCACGCTCAACACTGTAGATGACGACGGCATCACAGTGAGTACTTGTCAGGTAAGCATCTACAATGCAAAGACGACAATTGACTACAGTGAAATCTACGAAGAACCAAAGTATGACATGAGTCACGAATCTGTATGTAGTATTTCTCAACTACACAGCAAAGTCTAGCTCCCATCCATCAAAAAGACATTTTTGTTAAGAAATAAAAAAATTCATCACGGCGTCGCTGGTGTGTTCATCCGCAAATCATTTATTTCTTGCCAGCCTTCTGGGCGGCCTTGGTGACCTTACCGGCACCACCGGCAGTCTTGTCGACGGACTTGATGACACCGACGGCAACGGTCTGGCGCATGTCACGGACGGCGAAACGGCCGAGAGGGGGGTAGTCGGTGAAGGCCTCAACACACATGGGCTTGGAGGGAATCATCTTGACGATGGCGGCATCACCGGACTTGATGAACTTGGGGTGGTCCTCAACGGACTTACCGGTACGGCGGTCGATCTTCTCGAGGAGCTCGGAGAACTTGCAAGCAATGTGGGCAGTGTGGCAGTCGAGAACGGGAGCGTAACCAGCGCCGACCTGGCCGGGGTGGTTCAGGACGATGACCTGAGCGTTGAAGGAAGCGGCAGCGGCGGCGGGGTCGTTCTTGGAGTCGGAAGCGACGTTACCACGGCGAACCTCCTTGACGGAGACGTTCTTGACGTTGAAGCCGACGTTGTCACCGGGGACACCCTCCTTGAGCTGCTGGTGGTGCATCTCAACGGACTTGACTTCAGTGGTGACGTTGGCGGGAGCGAAGGTGACAACCATGCCGGGAGTGATGATACCAGTCTCGACACGGCCGACGGGAACTGTGCCAATACCGGAGATCTTGTAGACATCCTGGAGGGGCAGGCGCAGGGGCTTGTTGGAGGGGCGGACGGGGGGCTCAATGGCGTCGATGGCCTCGAGGAGGGTCTTGCCGGTGGTCTTGCCAGCCTTGGTCTCCTTCTCCCAGCCCTTGTACCAGGGGCAGTTGGGGGAGGGCTCGAGCATGTTGTCACCGTTGAAGCCGGAGATGGGGACGAAGGGGACGCTCTTGGGGTTGTAGCCAACCTTCTTGATGAAGTTGGAGGTCTCCTTGACAATCTCGTTGTAGCGGTCCTCGGACCACTTGCAGGTGTCCATCTTGTTGAGGGCAACAATGAGCTGACGGACACCGAGGGTGAAAGCGAGCAGAGCGTGCTCACGAGTCTGGCCATCCTTGGAGATACCAGCCTCGAACTCACCAGTGCCGGAGGCGATGATGAGGATAGCGCAGTCGGCCTGGGAGGTACCAGTGATCATGTTCTTGATGAAGTCACGGTGACCGGGGGCGTCTGGAGGAGAGAGTTAGTCAGGATGTCCAGTAGAGGGATAGGGTAGGGTAGGTGATCCTTACCAATGACGGTGACCTCATACTTGGCAGTCTGGAACTTCCAGAGAGCGATATCGATGGTGATACCACGCTCACGCTCAGCCTTCAGCTTGTCAAGAACCCAGGCGTACTTGAAGGAACCCTTGCCGAGCTCAGCGGCTTCCTGTGAGGACGGGTTAGCATGATGTTCCAGTGTGGAAGAATGACCCGCCCCACTCATGGAGGGGCTGGTGAAAATTGTGATTGACGTACCTTCTCGAACTTCTCGATGGTACGAGAGTCGATACCACCGCACTTGTAGATCAGGTGACCTGTGGAGGGAATTAGTACGTTGATTGGTGTGATGGGGCCTCGGTGGGCGAGACGAGGAATGGCTGGAGGGGATGCTTACCGGTGGTGGTGGACTTGCCGGAATCGACGTGGCCGATAACGACGATGTTGATGTGGAGACGCTCGTCCTTACTGTTGATGCAGAGTCAGCAGGTGTTCGTATTAGGCGAGGCTGGATGGACGAAAATCTCATCGCGATGGAGAGATGCGTCGACCAGGCTGGGGGGATGAGGGAAAAAAAAACACGCAGGACGTACCCCATGGTGACGGTTGATCAAGAATGAATTCTTGTAGTTCTTTGTAAGATACTAGAAGGATTCTGGAGAAATTGCTCAGAGACTACGGCGTGCGTAGAGGTACTGAACAAGGGAGAGGTTAGAAGGGAGAAAGAAGGAAGAAGAGGGAAGAGAAAGGGGGGAGGGGAAGTTATACGTACTGATGCGGACGAGGGGGGAAAGGAAAAAATCTGTGGGAGGGGGAGGAGGGGGAAATCCTTATATGGAGGGGCAAGCGAGCACCAGGCCAGAGGCGAAGTTTGGGTTAGCCCTTTCCGCCTGGTGGGAGGGCCCACTTTTGGTTGTTGTTTGCTCATTGTGATTGGCCTGAGGCTGCCTGATGCGAGTGTCTATTGGGCAGGTGGGCGGTCATGGACTCCTTCCGCTGGCGGGGCTCAGCAGAATCTTCATCGGCGGCTTGCCAAGTACTCTCTACTTGCACCGAGTATGACTCTAATAGGGCTTGGGTCTGTACTGACTACCGACTTGCTCCTGCTCTTCCCTGGTTCTGCCCTCCTTTGCGTCTCCACTCGATGCGAATTTTTTTTCCATCGCCCTCGTCCCAGCCCACTTGATTTGCCCGTACGGGACATAATGGCCCTACAATGGGGGGCGGCTGGCCGACTGGGCAGCAACGCATTCGGGCCAATCCCTCGTCCGACAATCAATCCGCCTTGACAGAGTTCACAGTGCTTAAAATTGACCTTACCAGTTGTGGTGTTATCTCACCGTTTTTCTTTGTGGGAAGCACAGCTCGAGGACAGAGTTTTTTTTTTCTCTCCTGCGTCCAGCTTATGGAGGGGCCAAAGAACCCCGCGGCCGAGGGGCAGTTGGTTACCGCCAAACGGGACCCACCACGATGACTTCAGGCATGTCGTGCATTTTTTGCCACAATAGTACTCCGTACAGGGAGACTGAGGAGAGAAACAATTGATGGGAACAATCATACTATTGTCCTAAAATTGGGGACGAAAAAATTCCCAATCCTGTTGCCGGTCTCGCCCATCGGGCTCTCTAATGGGCCTAGCTTAGCAGTACTGTAAACATCAATGACTCGAGGGGTCCCGTGGTTGTGGCCAACCCAATCTTTTCGGAGTCAATCTAGCCCGATATCTGTGCGCGGCTCCCGCTGACGTCGAGAAATCAGTGGTTAATATAGACAGACAATGCGGATAAATAGATATCACAGAAATCATTTAAGGAGTATATTCATTCGGGACCTGGCTCTGGAACCGGGGTATCTCAGTCCTAAACGCCCTCGCTGAATCCGGTCGACAACATGCGCCATTTTTGTGATATCTGAAACAGACCCCCGACGCCCGTGGTATTTCCACATCCAATCCTCGAAGCGCAAGATGGATATCACCAAAAGGAACAAAAGGAACAAAAGAAATCAAATATATACGGGCGCCACGAGATGCAAAAGCCTGTAGAACCCAAAAGTCCAAGTAGGCACTCGCTCCAGCCCCTCAATTCTCTCTCCACCGAGCACCGCAGCTCGTACACTATCCCCGCCTGTCAGTCATGTCGCGCCCATGCAACCGGTGATCCAGGATCGGTGATATGTAAGGAGGCCTACCTTCAAGAACGTAGTCATCGGCTCGTCGGCGCTACGAATCTGCAGCTGGAAGAAGTATGCACGGTCCCCGTTGCAGTTCTCCGCCGGGCATTGTGCTGCAGGAGAAAAAAAAAAGAGCTGTCAGCTATGCGTCCCCCTCCATAGCTTTGGGATGGTGGCCTCGAATGTGTGGCTTCGAAACTTACTCGCAACGCTGTCGGCGTTCGCAAACTCGTTTGCGCCGCCAAAGACATCTTCCACCTCCTTTTGCTTCATCTCCGTCTTCTCGTAGTATGACTTGTCTCCGATGATATCTTCGTAAGGGCAGGTCCGACATTCGAAGCGGTTGACGCCCATCGGGTACTGGTTGGTCGACTCCGCGCGGGAGATGGTCAGCGCATTGCTGCAGTTTGGACAGACTAGAGCAGGATAAGAGAAGAGAATGTCAGTTCAAGTTCAATGTTCGTAGCCATGGCCCAGCTTGATGCTGGACCCGGCGCACTCGGAGATGAGGAGTATCACGAACAAACGAGCGGCATCTTGACAGCCCAAGATGGTTGCGGTGGTTGATGACTCTGTTCTTGACGCGAGGAAGGCTAGACTCAGAAAAAGCAAAGACCGCCCGCCTTGTCGGTCGATTTTCCAATGCTGGTTGGAATCGCAAACCTCCAATGCGCGGAAGAAGCTAGGCGCGCGGCTAAAATGCGCGAATGGCGGGGGTCCGGAAAATCACATGATCCGGTACGTGGGATGTCCCTGGGAAAGCAGCGCCGGGATATACAGTAGTCGTGTCTTGACAAAGAGCTTGGCTTGTTTTGGTTCGAAGTTTTCCGACGTGTACATACTCTCTGGCCCTGCAACTGCTGCAATATCTTGTGGTCAACCCTCAAGTTCTTGCTCGCCTCCTGTTTCACTACACACGGCTGCCTGCGTTTCAGCTCACCAACTGGCCTCGTCCCTGATTCCGCGCAACGGGTTTCCATACATCTCCCCGAAGAAAGCTTGAATCCCAACAATTGAACAAGATGGCTGATGACGAGGTGCGTATCATGACATCTTCTTACTCTCTTGGCTGCTGCTAACAAGATCCGGTGTTTTCAGGGTGCTTCTCCCCGCGAGCTGGTCGTGGAAGCCTGCCGCCGCGACCAACCACACCTGATTGAGCAAGTGCTACACGACATGGAGAATCAGTCCAACGAGGATGTAGCCAAATTCTTCAACGAAGTCACAGACAGCATGGGAAACCACGCATTGCACATTTGCGCCAGTTACGGCAGCTGTATGTCAACCCCTCGGCCTCCAGTCTCATCGCACCCCTGAACCCCAAAAGTGCCATGACTAACATTAGGATTTTCTACACAGACGACGTTATGGACGCCCTTTTCGACATCCAATACTTCGAATGCGACCCCCTCACCCGCATCGACAAGGACACACCCCTCCACACCGCCGTACGCTTCGCCAACGAGAAAGACGCCGAGCTGGGCGCCGAGATGATCGCTATGATGTGTGAGGCGGGCTGCGACCCGCGCGTGCGCAACAAGCACGGGCAAAAACCGGCTGATCTGGTCTATGATAAACCTGCGATTAAGCAGACACTTGCGTCGGCGGAGTATATCCTGGCAGAGGGAATTCGCAATGATGAGGGGAATGGGTCGGTGCATGACAGTGCTAGCGACAGCGAATAAGTGGAAATATCATAGAGACCGTATGCAGGTGGCTGGCATAGGTGGTTCTTGTGGGGAGTGCTGTCTTTGAGCGTTGGCCTGTCTATGTTTTTGTCTGCGCATACAGTTCCATGTGCCCGTTAGACTTGGGCTTGTGGTTTGTTCAATTTGTTGCTTCGATGTTATGATGATTACGAATAAATTTCATTGCATGTTTTCCAACAGTCGTGGAGCTTCGAGGGGTTTTTGAGCAATTTGGGTGCCATGGGTGGCAGTCAACCTCGGGTGTATATTTTCTTAGGTCAAGACACCAATTTTGGTGGCAGACCTTACCATCTGCCCGGAATCTTGTCCATTACCTAACAGAGTCACAAGCAGATCGATTGAAAACAGTCTGTCCATGTAATGGACACAATATGTATGCAATGGTATCTAATATAATGCACACCCTTCAGAATGGATCAAACCCATCCACTCTGCAGCTTCGACCTATACTCGGCAATCATCTCCACCGTGATATTACTCCCCCCACAAACAACGGCAACCACCCTCGTCTCCGGCTTCAAGTCAGGAACCAATTCCCTAAGCCGCTCGCCTAACGCAACCTCCAAGCTAATCCCGCACGCCAACTCAACTTCCAGCCTCGTCTCATCCGCCAACCTCAGCACGCCTCGCGCCGCCTCCGCATCCGAGCCCACCACGCTGGTGACATCAATACCGGCCGGCGGGGACTGGGCATTCGCAAGAGTCTTTTCCGCAACGGTCAATGCCCCCAACGAGGTAGCCTGCGATGTAATAGCAGGTAGAGAGGAAAGCGTGCCTTGCCGAAGCGAATACGCCAACGAGTCCGCGCCGGTCGTTTCCACCGCGAGAACACGCACCTTCTTTAACGCTGAGCTTCCAGTGGCGAACGTGGACAAGGAAGATGACGAATTAGCCGCGATGTGCTTCTCCAACCCGTCAATGACCCCATTAAACAGTCCACCGCCTCCAACACTGCACACAATCACATCCGCTGGGAACGCGCTCGCACTCGCATTCCCATCTTCCCGTGGAGGTAATTGCCTCGCCATCTCGTCGATCATACTGCCATTACCCTCCCAAATCAACGGGTGATCGAATGGCGGAACGTAAACATTCA
Organism: Penicillium simplicissimum; assembly: GCA_024706585.1. Taxonomy (NCBI): domain Eukaryota; kingdom Fungi; phylum Ascomycota; class Eurotiomycetes; order Eurotiales; family Aspergillaceae; genus Penicillium; species Penicillium simplicissimum. The sequence goes on from JAMZTW010000061.1 coordinate 2,317,059, forward strand.
CACTTTCCCCCGACGATACACCGGCCTCAGAACTAGAGCCCGAGCCATAGCCAGAGCTAGGGATACTCTGATTCTCGATAAACTCCCGCCGCAGATACGTATCTGCCTCGAACCAGCTCGCCCCGTGCTGGATTACCTCTGTGGCCCCGGCATCTCGCAGCTTGGCTATCATCAGTGGCTTTGTGCTATGTGGGACGATCACGGTGCAGGCGCAGCCGAGATCCCGGGCTGCGTGGACGGCGGCTAGACCGGCGTTGCCGCCGGAGGAGCTGTAGAAGTGCACTTTGTGGGACTTGTTGATGTTTTTCTTGAGCTCGGAAAGAATGAGGTTACCGATTCCCCTGGGGCAGGTCAGTTTATGGGGCGTGGGGTTGAAGGGGAGAAGAGCCTGGTGCATGACAACGTAATAGGTACATACCGGGATTTGAAGGAGCCAGAGGGTTGGAGGAGCTCTAGTTTGAGGAAGATGCGGCTGTGAAGCATGAGTTTCAAGGAGTTGGCTATGTCGGTTTGGTTGGTGCGAGGGTGCTTACCATCCTGCTTGCTTGGAGAGGGTGGTCGACTCAATTAATGGAGTTTCGATCCAAGGCTTCTTGATGGAAGTGTCCATCTTAGTTGAATTGGAAGTAGGTATTGGGAATTGATATGAGGATTCGTGGATTGGGCGCAGGTAAGTTTTATATCTCGGCAACTTACCAAGGGTCGATTCCCGCTGGCCTGGAGGGTTACAGTGGTGACTCGTGAGTGGTAGGCCATCCCCACCAGGGCGGGATGACACTGAAAGGGCGTGCAGCTCCAAACCTGATCCACACATCGGCTACTTGTTGTAAACCCGGCATACGTGAAATCATGACCGATCGTCGAAAGAGCAAGTTTAACGTAGTATACAAGTCACATTGGATATCATTTAGCCCACGCAAAAACAGACAAAATCGGAATCTAATCCAAGGACACAAATACAGGGCTGTGCTAGAGTTTATAGTAAAAGTAAACAAATAGATGGAACAATGCATCCCTCAGCCTGGCTCAACAACTCCTGACCGAAACAGAACTTTTATGTTCAATGCAAGATACAATCTCCTATTGCGCACCAGCATTGGCCTTCTTGGCCAGCAGGTTCAGCGCACTGCCGGCCAGAATGAAAGCCGACTGGTCCTTGCTGAGTGTGTGCTGGACAGGGACCAAAAATGACTCGCCAGTCTTCTTCTTGGTCACGCGCAGCTGGATCTCACCCTGGCCACCGGCCTGCAGCACATCGTACAGGCCGACAGTGTCGACGACATCGCAGGCGTCAATGCGGTCGTAATCCTCGCGGTTGGCAAAGGTCAATGGCACGACACCCTGCTTCTTCAGGTTGGTCTCGTGGATACGGGCGAAGCTCTTGGACACGATCACGCGGCCGCCGAGGTAGCGGGGCTGCAGAGCGGCGTGCTCGCGAGCGGAGCCCTCACCGTAGTTGTCCTCGGCAACGACGAGCCACTCAATACCACGCTCCTTCCACTGCTCAGCCAGCTCGGGGATGGAGTGCTGGTTGCCGTTCTCGTCGTAAGCGACGTTGGTCTCGCCGGTGGCGGCGTTGACAGCACCGATCAGCGTGTTAGCCGAGATGTTGGGCAGGTGACCCTTGTATTTGAGCCAGGGGCCGGCGGCAGAGATGGTGTCCGTGGTGCACTGGCCCTTGACCTTGTACAGCACTTGCAGGCCGGTGAGGTCGCCCTTGGGGAAGGGAGCGAAGGGCTCAAGCAGAGCCAGGCGGTCCGAGGTTGGGGAGACGATGACCTCCTGGGTGGGGTCGGGGACGGCGGCGCTGGGAAGGAACTTGGGGTTACCCTCCTCGAAACCAGCACTGGGCAGGTCGAAGCCCTTGGGAGGCTGGAACTTGAAGGTCTCGCCGCTGGGGGTAGTGAGAGAATCGGTCATTGGGTTGAAGGTGGTGCTACCAGAGAAGGCGAGCGCGGTGACGAGCTCGGGAGAAGCAAGGAAGTTCATGGTCTGGCGGTTACCATCGTTACGACCGGGGAAGTTCCGGTTGTAGGAGGTGAAGATGGCGTTGTTCTCGCCCTTTGGAACGCTATCGGTACGCTTCCACTGGCCAATGCAGGGACCGCAGGCGTTAGCCAGAACGACACCGCCGGCCTCAGAGAAGGACTTCAAGGTCTGGTCACGGTCAAGGGTGGCGCGGATCTGCTCACTACCGGGAGTGATGAAGAAGTCCGCCTTGGGCTTGAGACCAGCAGCGGTGGCCTGCTTGACTAGATCCTCGGCGCGGGTCATATCTTCGTACGAAGAGTTCGTGCAGCTACCAATGAGACCGGCACCGAAGGTCTCCGGCCACTTCTTCTCGCGGACGGTGTCGGCGAACTTGGACAGAGGGACCGAGAGATCCGGAGTGAAGGGACCGTTGATGTGCGGCTCCAGCTCTGACAGGTTGATGGTAATCAACTGGTCATACTCAGCGGAGCTATCAGCCCGGAGAAGGTTACCAGGGCCAGAAGCAGCGATCTCAGCGGCGGCCTTGGCAACGTGACCACGGTGAGTGGCCTCGAGGTAAGGCACCATGCTAGGCGAGAAGGGGAAGAGCGAGGTAGTAGCGCCAACCTCGGCACCCATGTTACAGCAAGTAGCCATACCGGTGCAGCTAAGAGTCTCAACACCAGGGCCGTGGTATTCGATTACGAAACCAGTACCACCACGAACAGTCAGCTTGCCAGCAAGGTGCAGGATAATATCCTTCGGCGAGGCCCAGCCGCTCAGCTGGCCCTCGAGACGAACTCCCAAGATCTTTGGGGCCTTCAGCTCCCAAGGGGCATCGACAAGAGCATCCACGGCATCGGCACCGCCAACACCAATAGCAATAGCACCCAGACCACCACCGTTGGGGGTGTGGCTGTCCGTACCAAGCATCATCAGACCAGGAGCAGCGTAGTTCTCCAGCACGCTCTGGTGGATAATACCAGCACCCGGGGGCCAGAACTCAATACCATAGCGCTTCGCAGCACTCTCAAGGAAATCGAACACCTCGGCATTGCCCTGGATTGAAGCCGGCAGATCGGTGTCGGCACCGCGTTCACCGACGATCATGTGGTCGCAGTGAATACTGGCGGGAACGGCAGTGGAGGGCAGACCGCACGACATGAACTGGAGCAGAGCCATCTGAGCGGACGCATCCTGCATTGCCACGCGGTCCGGCTTCAACTTCAAGTTGGCCTTACCCCGGATATCACGGCCATTGTTGGTGCCGGTGAGGAGCGACTCCTCGGGGTTGTCCAAATGGGCGTACAGGATCTTCTCAGCGAGGGTGAGCGGACGCTCCGAGCCCAGAACCTTGCGAACCTGCTCGAGATTGCGGACAATCTTGGGGTAGGGGGGCATACGCGACGAGGCGGCTTCGGTGGCCAGGCCACGGGAGAATCGTTGCGGAGAAAGGCGTGCGGCCAGCTAGCGGAGTCAGTTTCGTTCCTTTCACAGAGTACCAATTGACCAATGCAATCCATGACTTACCCTGCGAGAGGCGGCAGCCCGCTGCCATACTAGCTGGCTCACCATTCTCAAGTGTGGAGGGGTGGAAACTGGGGAAAGAAAGGCAAAGTTGAGATGGTGCCGACTTTCAAGGGCTTTTTTTCTCGGTCGGCTTTCGTTATTTGCAGGTCCCCTGATTGGCCGGGGATTGCGCCGATACCGGGATCGCCACGACTGTGGGGGGAAGCCATTCGCAGTGAGAGGAAATTCGGATAATAAGCGGCGATTACATCTGGATAACGATGGTCAAGGAAGATAAATTCGATTCAAGATTGGAGAATATTGGCATAGCAGATTCCCCTTCCCCCATATCATGTTCACTGCCAGCGCCCGACTCGAGCATAGAATTCCCCAAATTGAACGCCCCACATGTCATGAAAACCAGTCACACTGAAGGGAAGAAAATGATTAAGTAAAAGCGTAATGTCACAGGGCAGTCAAGGGATTTCATGATAGGTAAGAATAAGACCGTGGTAGATAGAAGGCACGCTCCAAGGTGTATCGGCCTAAGATTGGGTCTCGTCCTCGGCAGGCTCGGCTACGGCAGCGCGAAGCTCCCAGACCAGGTCGTAGCATTCGGCAAGCAGAGAATTGACACTGCCTTGGCCCTCGGGGATATCTGGCCCAATGTAGAACTTGCCATCCACCCGCATGTTGTCAATCGAATTGAGCTACTCCCATTAGTACCAACTTCACTGGTTGCATAAGACGAAAGGTGTGACATAGCATACCTTCATACTGTAAGGGTACAGTTCGCGCGAGTTGGACACGCCTCCAGACTCCTTCACTTCGATCAGACATCGGCGAAGAGTCTGAAGCTGGTTGTAAACAGGTAGTAAGGCCTCGGACACAGGCTCAGATGAGATCAACAGCGCGTAAATGTATGCATAGCTGCGTCGGATGAGGTAGAGCAATGTCTGGGGATATAAGGTTAGTGGAAACCAGTTGAGATTTTAGGGAATGCAAAGAGTTACCCGTTGCGCATGAAGATCGGCAGGCTGGCCTTCAGCATCGACAAAGTTACCATTCACACGAGCCTCGTCAATGCGGTCAAGCTTTCGCTGGTATCCAAATAGATCGGTTTCTCGCAGCGACCATGCTTGGGTCACAGAGAGCCGATCGAGTTGGTTGCGAATTTCGAGGAGGCGATCGTACTGTTCCTGGAACCGTTCGTCGATTTTGCCTTGGCTGCATTTAAATCAGCGGCCATTTGGCAAGAAACAGGGAGGCCAAGGGACGTACCGCTCGAGGACAATTTCAGTCCATCGCCAACACCGCTCCATTAGCGACTTCAAGTCATCCGATCCAGCCTGCACATTACCGTCGGCGTCGACAAATTTGCCATCCTTGAGGGTATTTTCAATCTTCTTTAGCTGTTCTCGAAGATTGTTCACCTCTGTAGCAGAGAACTAAAGCGGGGTAAAAGAACACTGATCAGTAATCTTTCCTGGATTTCTGGTGTGAAAAGCATACCTTGGAGCGTGTATTGACAGCAGATGTTGATCGCAGAATAGATACTAGGGTCTCATGTGTCTGTACAAGGCCTGGCGCAAGAACGGCGAGTCCCTTTTGCAATTTCTCCAAAGACTGTTGACAATGTTTCATTCGGCTTTCGAGGAGGGTGAGAAGCGCCGGAGAATAGGTATTGCGACCACGGTCAAGGGTCTCTCGCATCGACTCGAGAGTCTTCGTGATCGAGTTCAAATCTTTAGAGCTATAGAATCCAGCTTCTTCGAGGTGATCAAGAAGGCGCTGAAGGAGAACAAGGAAAGTCAGAAATGGCAATGATATAGTTGAAGTGTCATGGAAATACCTGAATTGTAGCTGCAAGTGAATACCTGGGCAAGAGTGTCAGTGTACGGTCGAGAGACTCGCGGGAGGGTTGGGTTGGCAACTCACACTGCAGGAGCTTCATTGTTTCTACCCACAGTCAAAAAGAGCAAGGAGATCAACTGAAAGCAATCATCCAAGACGTAGTCCACTATGGAATGACACACTGTCAGCGTCGCTCGGGCGTATCCAAGTACGGGACTTCCCGCACTCACATCGGTTATGTATCAGACGACGGTCTAGCTCTTTACGAGCGGCATTGAGCTTATCAACTTCCCCAACCACCTCCTCATACAATGGAAGGACATCACGGGACTTGATGTAAGATGATTTGTCTTGTTTCAGGAGAAGGAGGGCATCTCGAGTCCGAAGCAAGCGCTCGAGGATGGGCTGCTCCCGCGGATCCAGCGGGACCGGTACTGCGGGGGAGTCCATGGCCAGAGGCGCAGAAGAAGCTGGAACGGTGGACTCGGTTGAGGTTGAATGTATTCAACCTGGCGATACGAGGTTGGGCGGTGGTTTGAAAGGAGACAGACGAGGCTTATTCTGGGAACCCCACACGTTGTGATGTCAGTTCGGGATTGATATTGATTATCCGTTCTGCGATACGGGCTGATTACTCCGAGATTATGTCATCACCCTGTATATCCGGAATGGGACTAGCGTGGAGCAGGTCATTGAGTCACGGGGAGAAGCTCGACGCTAAACCTTATCGGGCAAAGCCCTAAGCGAGGGCTTTTTCCCACACACCGCTGGGCCCGGTTACCCTGTTCGGATAGGCCTTTGACGACACACTTCTTCTCTTCTCTCCCTTCCCTTCTTCATCTTCAAGACACCCAGTCCGGTCAACACCACCCGTCGACAACATGTCTACCGCCGAGCTCGCTGTCTCCTACGCCGCTCTGATCCTTGCCGACGATGGCATTGAGATCACCGTACGTGCACTCGTTTCCTGTGTTTGATTTCAAGTCTATGGAGGATGCCACCCAAGTCGCGCAATGGGAGATTTCCTCGCGGAGAACTCGAATTGCGCATTGGAGGAACTCGACCGCTGGAATTTGGACTCAATTTAGCGCGCGAAAGCAATTTGGAACTCCCAACTAACCGAAGTTCTTCATATAGGCCGACAAGATCCAGACCATCCTGACCGCCGCCAAGGTCCAGGAGGTTGAGCCCATCTGGGCCTCCATCTTCGCCAAGGTAAATCCTTGATACCCGCACAATCACCTCTCGGTTTCTCAGCGCCACACGAGCACACGTCGAAACGCGCGAGTCTTGAACTTTCCAGTGACTTACACATCATCTACAATCTACAGGCTCTCGAGGGCAAGGATGTCAAGGACCTCCTGACCAACGTTGGCTCTGCTGGCCCCGCCGCCTCTGCCGGCCCCGCTGCTGCTGGCGGTGCTGCTGCCCCCGCCGAGGCTGCCGCCGAGGAGAAGAAGGAGGAGGGTATGTTTTTACATGATGGACCTTTGCCCGAAATGAACCGATCACTAACCCCCGCACAGAGAAGGAGGAGTCCGACGAGGACATGGGCTTCGGTCTCTTCGATTAAGCGCCTTCAGCGTCCCGAATTTGAAGTCGTTTCCTTTTTGCTCTTACCCTTACCTCTTATTCCGCCTCCGCCTCATGGCTTCCTCGACGATTCTCTCTTGTACTCGATACTCCACGACCCCTGCTACGAAGACCTAAATCACGGGGAAGAAAAAAAAGAAAATAGCAAAAGATTCAAACGGACATGGACATTCAATGGAGACTGGGTGCTCGGGTTACCTCCGATTCACCAAGTGACGGGGCTAGACCCGGTCGGTTGCCGATGTGATACCGAAACTATTGTTGCTCCTAGGACTATAGGGGAATGGAAGACAGACGTTTGGCACACCAATGATTCTAATTTGTCCACGATTGTGACGTTAGTCCGGTCTGGCGGGTAGAGCTGTATGCTGTGGATCTCCGTCCATGTCCTCTCATGCGACCATGAGCCAAAAGAACTCTCTTTGTGATTCTGCTTCAAGGTATTTTCGTAGGTCCAAATCCTCCGGCAGGGTAACATGTATTTTCATACATCTCTGGTTGTCTGATGATAGAGTATTTAGAAGAGTTTTTAGAATGTTTTAGACATATGGTGCTGCTCTGGATGTACCTATTCTTCCGCTGAGTGATGTATGTAGCCCGCATTGAAAAAGGCGATTACTAAATTGACCTCCTGCTGCTTGAGGTGCCTGGTGTCCTGTTCCTGCTACACCTTCTGCTATTCTTTCGAACACTCTTTCGAACACTCTTTCGAACACTCTTTCGAACACTCTTTCGAACACTCTTTCGAACACTCTTTCGAACACTCTTCTCAATATTACTGCAGAAGGGGGGATCAATTCAGGAATCCCCTTTTAATAACCTATCTAGATTTTGATATACTTCCAAATCTGGTAGCGGATCGATAGAACTTCACCATTTTTAGGCAAAGTAGGCGTAATCTCTCGTTCATTCTGCGCTTCGCTCCTTACCACCTCCCTTTCACAACCACCGAAATTTATAATAAATAGCCCAGTCGACAGCCGTACTTTACGCATAATGGTTCTTTCCGAGGGATTTTCTTTTGGTAACAGTCTCTCCCAAGAGGTAGAAGAAGGCTTCTGGGACCTGCGTGAGTTGTTACTTCCTCATGATACTCACAAGGACCTTCTGACACAATCGCGCGACCAGCGTACGCTCAAGATCTCGACGCTTTGCACCCTCCATGGTCCCACGATTCGACACCCCTGTCTGCGTCCGCTCAATCCGTTTGTACGACAGCCGCGGATGACTTTGGGGCATTAGCCAAACGGATGATGGCTGGTGATCATCCTTGGCATCAGTGTTGAGCATGCCAAGGGGAGGCGAGTCATCATTGCCATGTGATTGCAAAGGAGGATATTCAGGTGCGTGCTTCATATCTTTTCTCGCTATTCTATACTAATCCGCACTTTTTAGGCCGGAAAGTGGGAACAAGCTGGTGTTTTGCCTCTCAACTTTCGTCGTGGTGCTGTGACGAACGGAGTTCTACTCTGTCCTTCCTGCCACGCAGCGTTCGATAAAGTGATGGATCCCCTATTTGTGTTTTTCCCAACGGACCTCGAGTACTTCATCAACTTTGAGCGCGACGATAAGGAGAAACGCGACGCGGCTGCCAAAGGGAAGCCGACTCGGACTATTCCAAGAGTATCGGATTACCGGCTTCACCAGGAGCGAACCGGAGCTATTCCAGCTGGTCGTCAAGGCGGACTCTATCGAAGAGTGTTCATGGCTCGGTATTTGTCACCAAGGACGGATCTCTCGGGATTTCCACCCAAGACGTGGCATGGAGAGCCAATGTTCGCGATCCGACGGGCAATCGCTTTACTAGGCACTGCTCAAATCCGTTTTCTCCCCTCGGACATCCAAGACCAGCTGCGTACACTTCATCAGCTATACTTCATAGATGATCCACAAGAATATCGTGATGAATACCTTTCTGCCATCAACAAGACATTGCACGGACCAACCGAGGACAATCAAAGTGGCACCCACGGCAATCCCAACTCCCCGTCCAAACGCCTAGGTACGGATCATCAGGACAATGATGAGGGGAATGGTCGGAGTCAAGCAAAGCGGCTGCGGGGTGAATTCGAGCTCACCATGAGACCTGGCCAATTTGCGGAAGTCTTACGCCAGCAAGTAGATCAATATGGTGAGGACTGGATTCTTGGACCAGGCAGCACAGCTGAAGATGCGGTGCGGAAGCTGTCATCTAGCTTCTCTGAGGCATGAGGCATTATATGCTACTCGACAGTCTTGTTCAATCAGATGGCGACCAGGAAGTGCCTTTCCCTTCTCAGGTTGCTTTGCTATTCTCAAATATCTCCTGTCTGTCAAACCGAGCTGGAACTAGTATAGCTTAGTATAAAGAATAGCAAACGAGAACTACTAGAAATGCCAAGTCTTCGGGCAGGGTAACATCACCTCGTGCGTGCCTGCTTTATTGACGTATAGTACTGCAACTCTTCTATCGACTAAAGTATGTACCCTATAAGTCGGCCGTACTATGGCAGAGCCTGAACGCTGAAGGCAGTACTTTATATTTTGACTCCCCTACTGCTTAAAACTCCTGGTAACCGCTTAAGCTTCCTGCTAGGTACTCCGTCTGCTACTCTTCTGAATACTCTTCTGAATACTCTTCTGAATACTCTTCTGAATACTCTTCTGAATACTCTTCTGAATACTCTTCTGAATACTCTTCTGAATACTCTTCTGAATACTCTTCTGAATACTCTTCTGAATATAAGACTCAGGCTACTAGACGATAGACCTACGTATAGAATATCACCGCGTTATTTAAGCTTACCTAGTTACACTTCCTGAAGTACCTAGGTACCTATAGGCCTCTACCTGAACCGGACGTCACCGGAGGCAGGACTGCTTGTAGGCGGAACCACAGAGCAGCTGACTTCCAATAGTATCTTCATGTGCAATGTCCACCAACAGCACAATCTTAGCTAGCATTTGAGCAAATCAATTGACTCGATTATTCCTGTATATCGTATATGTACATCACACTGCATAATTATCCACGTATCCAAAAGCAAAAAACGCCATGCTCGCCTTTTCAAGTCCACCAGAGTCACCTCAAAATCCATCAAGATCATGCAAAGCCAATAATCAAGCAAAACCTCCCAAAATCGTGGAGCGCAGCCAACAGATATCCGCCAAGAGATGGCAATAACCCCCTTCCAAAAACAAAAGTCTCGTCAAACGACACCTCATGAGCTTGGCACAGATAGACCATCCTGGACTGCGTAGAGGCGGAACTGAATGAAGATAACCACATCCTCCGCCATGGTTCCTAGCGATCCAATCAGCCAGGGGAGGTTGGTGACCACATAGTCACGGTCAGTGGAGTGGCACAGGATCTAGGTTAATCGTTAGTAATTAGATCCATTGCGACAAATCGAAGATACATACCCCGGCACCATAAGTGAGATTGCCCAAGAGGGACAGAATGAAGAAAAGGAGGGAGAGTCCTGGGCAGCTGAGTTAGTTCGAAGACCCGAGTCGGTGGTTTTGGAGCAAACAAAGTACCTTCGCAGGACTGATCGCGGTAATTCTTATAGATTTGAGGCAATCTCGCACTGCAGTCAATGTTAGCGTCAAGATTCTTTTTACAGGAGTCAGATGCATAGCTTACCCCAGATAGCACACAGCACTGGCATAGCCCAAAACCGCGCCACTAGTTGCCATGTCCACCGGCTTATTGTTTTCCTGTGGTGCTGGCGTCCACATCCCCGTCTGCCAGGCAATGGTCCACCCAGCCATTCCAACGACAAAGATCCCAATCACGCTAATCACGTTCTTGATCCAAGCCTTGCGCCCGTACTCGGTCTCCTCCACAATCTTCGCCAGAGGATCTTCAGCCTGACTGTCGCGCCGAAGTGCGCCGCGCATCGAACCAGATGATCTCCGTCGGCCCTGGGTTGGGAAAGTGTCGCTGAAACGCCGGCCCAGAAGCGGCGTGGTGGGATCGGGGGTCTCGGTCGACGAGCGCCGGCGGCGGAGGAGGTTGTCGCGACGCGCGTTGTGCGCCTTATAGTAGAGACATTGGGCGATTAGAACACCATCGGCGATACAGAAGTATACGGCAATGGCAACAATGACAGGAACTAGGCCTGCTAGGACGCCGCCGAGGAGGTTGGTTATGTCGCCGACGAACCAGACGAAGACGAAGAGGAGGGAGATAGCCTCCGCGTTGCCATTGCGATAGTTCTCGATGAGTTGGGGTACCTGGCAGTGTTACAGGTTAGATAGCTGTATCAATGCCCAGCGTCGCCGCCTTGTATTCAGAGATTTCTCTCGCTCTTGGAGGGGTAACCGCCCCAATTGCCCCGTGCGCGACACACGCTCGCGGACACTGGAAGGTTGTGTTCATACCAGGAGGAAAATCCAGCAAGTCATAGACACCGAGCCCAGGAGGCCTGATGCAGCCTCACGAGGCGTTAAAGGCACCGTATCCTGTGACGCCATTCTACTTAGCATCTCCGAGAATGCCATGATGTGCGTTGCGCCAGTGCAATTTCTGCACGAAGATAAGGCGGCGGAGCTGAGCTGAGCGGAATGTTTCGATGACGGAATCGATGCGGGTCACTCCCAAGAGAACGTGGGCGGGGAAGCGACCTGCACGAGGTGCATGGACAACGGGTGGAATTTGAAACTGGCCCGAAATGAAGATTTTTACATGTCAAAGACTCAACGCTAGTCTGATCTCGTGTTGCATCAGAGAGAGCACGGTGGCACGGTGCCTCCCGAAATAAAGGCAGATGACTCAGCCTGTCGATGATGCCGTCGGGCGCGCACGGATGATCGGCCTCGTGTGCCGCAGTAAATTGGGGCCAGGTCGGCGGATGATTAGTCATAAATATTCTGCCGGATTAATGCCTTACTGATGCCTGGATTCTATGGCTAATATTGGACTTTGAGATTTTCATACTCTTCCGGTCGCACCAATCTGCATCTTTGGTCTCTATGTACATGAAGTCCTCCATTCTGATATCCGCATCAAATTCCGGATATTATCCAGTACGGTTATTCTATCGTATTTACGAGCTAAATAGAGCCCTTTTAATATTAACTAAATGGCGGCTTCTTATTATAGGAGATTATTAAAACTGCTCCCCCTTTGTATATTATCACCCGCTACTGCTACCTCTTTTTCCCTACCTAGATTCTGCTACCCTTTCTACTGCCCTTTCTGGTACCCTTTCTGCTACTCTTTCTATTACTCTTTCTACTACTCTTTCTACTACTCTTTCTACTACTCTTTCTACTACTCTTTCTACTACTCTTTCTACTACTCTTTCTACTACTCTTTCTACTACTCTTTCTACTACTCTTTCTACTACTCTTTCTACTACTCTTTCTACTACTCTTTCTACTACTCTTTCTACTACTCTTTCTACTACTCTTTCTGCTACATCTGGTAAAAGGCGGAGGATAAGGCGGTAACGCTTATATATGGGAGGATTACTCATCCGCCGACCTGGCCCCAATTTACTGCGGCACTCGTGCTTGCTGGTACCTGCATTATTGGCAGCCTGCAGCCAATGCCATGCGTGGTTTAATGTATTTATGGATAGAGTATCGACTATGCATATACCTCTCCATCAAGTTATCAACTATGACAGCCTCAGCCCTACCTGGTTTGTGGAACACAACACTTAATCGACACTGTCAAACAATAACATGATGGGCTATCAACCAGCGAAAGATAGGCGTCTGTAGCTGGATTACTTAGGTAGTTACCTGCTACTCACTGAAAATGTTTACACGGAGAACATGGAACAAAGGGATTTTTTTTTGGAGGTTTCCCCCTGTTTTTTTTTTTTTCATTTTCTCCTCGACGAAAAGAAGCTCACAATCTGTTAACCATACATCTTTTGCGACTTGGATCCGACCTTTTCAGGGGGCTTGCCATTTGCGAGCCGCTTTCCAATCTTCGATATCAAAGGTTATGAAGCATGCACGACGCCGAACACCCTTTGAAACCCAGTGGTCGAGGATTGCTTTCATGAATCTCGACGGCTTCTCTTTGCAGGCCTCGACGGTTGCCTGCACGGAAGCAATGACGTAGAGACCACTCTTCGCACGGGTCAAAGCTGAGTTCAAACGCCCTGCGACAGCCGTGAATCCTGGATTGTGAACAACGACGAGATCCAGAATAATGATGTCCGCTTCATGGCCTTGATAACGATCGACAGTAGCAATGTTAACTTTGTCAGCTCCCAAGCCTGGCTTGTCCGCGTGGAGCTTCATCATTGCCTGCTGGTGGAGCTTTTGTTGAGCCGAGTAGAAGGTCAAGATGCAAATGTCACCGAAATGGAGGGCGGGGATCTTTTTACCCAGTCGATATTCGAGGAGTCTGACAATCAGGGCCACGACAGCTTCAACATTTTCTTCGTTGTAGCTCGACTTGGTACTATCGTCCACTTTCTGTTGACCTTCGGGGATGTCAATAAGGACCACATTGGATTGCAGATTGAATAGGTCTTTGTTGAATCGGCGAACAAATCTTGCGCTGCCATTGAAATAATGATTGGTGGACATGTGTGTTCTAAGGCGGCTTCCGTAGTATGTCAGCTTGGGCCCCGCTGCAATATCCTTGTGCATGCGGCGTTGCTGATACAAGGCTGGAAGGCTGAGACCATTAGCAATGAGCCGGTAGAAGAACGAAATCGTTAGCTGTGATCGGAATGGGCATTTTTCCACCGGGGCCAGGACTGTCGGAGGTATCTGGAGGTGATCACCCATCAGAACCATGGCCTTGAAGCTTGGATTGTTGGCGGAGGTGTACCAGGCTAAGGTTGACCAAAGACGGGGTTCTGAGATCTGACTAGCTTCGTCGATGACAATGTGGCTGGGCTTGATGATTTCACGAAGATAACCTTGACAAGCAACATATGGAGTCGATACAAGCACATCGGCGTTCTTAAGCACGAAGTTCCGGAGCTCTCTGATATTTGCCCTCAGCTGGTCCATTTGCTCCTTGCTCATAACCGTGCCAGTTCTGAACATCTTGATTTGTGCCAGCAGGTTCGGCCACTTCTGGGTCTTCCCATTTCTTTCGTTATCAGCCTTGAGTTCTTGAAGCATATGCGTTCCAAGGTGGAAAGACAGCTCCCTGATACGCCGATCGGTAAAGCCAGATGATGGGATAACGGTGGAGTTGCGATATTCAAGAAGCATCTTTTCAACTTCCTGCTCGCGCTCATTCGGTGAAGAAGTGGTGCTCGGGGGAATCATATCGTAGATCAGAGCGAAAACATTGGCGTCTTCCGGGTGTTTCTCACGGAGGTTCTTCTGACGATGATCGTCTCTATCCTTTGCGACGATGCGGTCTTCGACATGCCACGGAAGAAGTCGAATGATAGTGACGGGTCTCTCGTCCTTACGCTGAACGTTCTCTTTAAGAACTCTGTGGAGATCCACCGCAAACTTGTCTGCCTGTTCATTCGTTGCAGCCATGGCATAGATCACATGATGATTTCCCGTTTCCTTGTTCTTGTGTTCAACAAGAGGAGCGAGGATTTTGCAGGCCCAATGTGTCTTGCCCGTGCCAGGAGGTCCGTGCAAGGCGACGGCAAAGGAACGCATTTTCCGCAAACCGTCAAAGGCAGCCTTCTGGCCTTGGTTGAAACTGTCGGCGATTGTGCCACCGTCGGGTTCGCCTTCGATAGTTTCGTAAAAATCGACGGAACGGAAGTCGGACGCTCGCTGCATGAGCAACAGATCCCAGAGCTCCTTCATCTCTTGTCGCTTCATGTACATTTCGTGGTTTGCAGCGAGGATCTGTTTCCGCTCGGCATTGTTGATATCAACGCGAATCCGCATTTTATGACAAGGATGCGCCCTAAAAGCTGCAATGAAGTCCGGAGCAGCCAGAGAATTCCAAGACAGAGCATTGATATTGGTCGAATAATCCCATGCGTTTGTTTCATCGTCGAATGGGCGGATCGCGTAGAGAGCTCTCCAACCTTCGGGAACCCAGTGGCAATATTCGCCGACTTTGCCTGTCCAGTAGATGGGATCTTTCCTGGGTGCTGACTGGTCCCCTCTTTCCTTCCGCTTGGCTTCCGACTCAGCCTTGTGCTTGAGCCAAAGCAAAGTGGCCTCCTCGGGATCATCTGGAAGAGAGTCAAGAAAATCGATCTCATCGTCACGTTCCTGCTGCTCGGAGCATATCGAGATATCCTCGGCATACGGATCGGCCATTTCAACGTCAGATGGGCCGTCGTGGATTGGCCACACGGTGTATTGCAGCGGATCACCAGGTTGGAGGCGAGCAAGTGCGAGGTCAGCCTTTTGCACAAAAACCACGAATTCGCGGCCATGGGTGTGCGGAACTTCCAAGAACTTGGCGTTAATAACCTTGTCTATGACTTCCTGAATGGCATGACTTTGAAAGTCATGCTCGTCGATGTGACCGTATGCTAGAGTTGCGTTGTACTCGTGAGCGTGCATGAAACCAACTTGCCCAGGTGCATCGAATTCAACTGGACGCTGGTCAAAGGGCACACTGTCATCGACCGATCCTCTTGTCACGAAAGGCATGTCAGGATGATTGCCATAGAACTGGTGGAATGGACCGGGCGTGGTTCTCATTTCCGTCCAAGCTTGGACCATGCGATGAACTATGCTTTTCATGTTCCCAGGAGTGGCCATAAGAGCGAAGTTGAGTGAGTGTGACTGCTTGAGATGGTTGGAGATTTGGAGCCACGCGGCGTTCTGCTCGCCCAATTCATGAGGGGGGTGCATTCCGATAGTCTTGATCATGACGTCCTCGTTCAGCTGGATTCGGAGAACATGGAGACATCCTTTCTCGAGGGCAGCCTTCCAAACAAAGTCTTTGTTGAGGAGGTCCTGGGGAACGATTGCGCGATCTTCGTTGGAGATAGCCTCGGCAAAGGTCTTTCCATGCAGCTCTGTGTTCTTTAGGAAGATTAGTGTCACAGTTCAGTCTGGGTAAGTAGGTAGAGTTCAGGATGTGCGAACTAGTAACTTACTTCATCAGATGGTGCTTCAAGTCTAATGACTTTCAAATCAGCAACATCATGACAAGTGAATTTGACACAGCCATGCTCGACGCTTCTGTAGCCTTGTGCATCCACCTCCTTATCGTTCTCAGCGTCGGTGTGCTCATCATCTGCGAGTTCAGATGCAGGAAGTGCCGCATGATAGGCACAGTCAAAGGAGACTTCAAGATAAGGATCCGGGTAGATCGGATTCGTGCCAATAGCGCAGGAAACAAATGAGTGCTCTTTGTTGCTCGGCCCAGTCAAAACTTTGCCATCATCAGTAATGAGAGCACTAGTGATGAGAGCACTGTGAGCGCCGGTGAACTTCCGATGGCCTGACTTCGGGGCTCTGGGTCTGTCCATCATGATGAGAGCGTACGGAAAATGCGACGGTAGAGGGTAGAAGGTTGTGAGTGAGGAAAGAGGAGAGTGGCGATGCAGACGCACAAGAAAAATGGTATCGAGGAAGAGCGAGAGATATTCGGTGAAGGGCTTTGAGATAGCAAGGGAGAAATGTCGAGACAGAAGAGGGTAGGATGTTGTTGAGACAGAAGAAGGTAGAAAGTATCGAGACGAAAGGATATCGAGGGGCAGCGAGAGGTGTTCGTAGACAGAATGGAGTGGTCTTGCTAGAGAGTGGAGGAGCAGAGGAGTGGGAGGAAGAAGGGTGATAAAGAAGGAAGGTTAGTGGTACTAGTAGGAGGAGCAGGAGGAGAAGCAGGAGGAGAGGCAGGAGGAGAGGCAGGAGGAGAGGCAGGAGGAGAGGCAGGAGGAGGAGCAGAAGGAGGAGCAGAAGGAGGAGCAGAAGGAGGAGCAGAAGGGGGAGCAGAAGATGTAGAAGAAGAAGTGGGAGAAGGAGTGGCCGGCAGAGATAAACAAAGGTCCTAAGGCAGAAGAGTAAGGCAATAATAGAAATCATAATAAACAGAAGAGGAGCTTTTAGAATGTGTTGGGGCTAAGCAGCCCAACCCCGGTGTGTGACATCGCCACGCCACCAGAGCAAGAGACCAGCCAGCAACAGCTGTTGGTAATCCATCTGGATTTTGATAACCCAGATGGATTTCAACAGGGATGCTGGTAAGCCACGAGAAACCCCCAGGAGAGCTGTGACCTGGACTCCTGAGGGGGCGAGGTTTAGAAGGGTTGGGGAGGGAGAGGTCGATGAGTGGGAAACTCCAGAAGCGAGGTGTAAGAGATTGTTGACGAGGAAAGGTGTGATGGGGGCAGCAGAACCCTTGAGTAGTAACCCGGTACGGAAAGTTCCGTTCTTTGATCACGGGTACTAACGGAATGAATCATGCTTGGTAAGTCAATCATTGTGGTCAATATCAAACGACCTCAAGAGGGAGGCTCTACCCGCACGCCCGGACGAAGGACGAGGAGAAGGTTAAGGAGGGTCACCTGCCAGGTATGAATGTCGGCAGAAAAAAAGACCTGTTTGCCTGCCCCAGGATGCCTTGGTTGTTCCCTATGGCCCAGTCTGCAACATCTGTGTTTGTGAGTACGTCTTATATGGAAACTTCGCGAATTCCCCATCAAGCTTACACTTCATGAGAACAGAACATTCGGAAAGCCACCGATCGAAGCGCGAACACTGCGCCAACGACCTGCACTTGATCAGAGAATCCGTTCCACAGTTCGAGTACTCTGGAGGCTCTGCTTGAATAGTCCAAACCCGCTCTCGCGAATAAACCAAACGGACCAACTGCACCAGCGACAACGAGCAGCCAGCAAACCATACCTTATATTGCAAACCATGGTTGGTGTTGAGTGAGACCACCGAAGACCTTGCAGACGCGCTGCGGAAACGACACTGAGACCCCTTCAACTACCCGCCCGAGACAACCGTGCAGTCCTCCGCAGTATGGTCATTTGGCTGTGCAGGTCAACGGTCTCGTTGCCGATGTGCGTAGGGTTCGAGTTCGCCCGTTCGTTCCTTGGATTTCCTCGGTTCTCGAGGACGTCCGGTCTCTTTCATGTGGATAGAGCACGGCCCATCGCTTCTGCCTTCTAGGAGAGATCGAGAAGACTAGTTCTAATCAATTCTCTCTCTCTCTCTCTCTCTCTGTGTGTGTGTGTGTGTGTGTGTGTGTGTGTGTGTGTGTGTGTGTGTATGTGTGGGCAAGATCCCTTCCTACCGTTCAGATAGGCTTGCACAACAGTTGGGGTCTGTAGATTGAATCGAATCGCTGTTATTACAAAGGCTTCAACAAGAACGCTATAACTGATAACTGACAAGATCAAAGCAAGCACAGCCACGCACCCTACCGTAGCTATCGTCAGTATCGATAGTCTCCTGCCACACTGGGTAGCATGGGGGAGAAGGGTCAGCTCAGCAAATGGCTGCATTGTGTCCCGGGGAAGAGTCGCGCAGTGGAGACGGTATTTCGGTAATGCAGAGATGTATAAAGACAACATTGAATCCTGCAACGATCAGGTATATACATGGAGCTGCATAGATCTGGTAGCCTGCAGCCCTAGTAGAGCTAGCAACGTAAGTTATCTTTGTGCACATCCTTCCCAGGGTCATCGACCTCCTAAATGGATGAGATACTCCAAATTTTCCCTTGTAGAGTCTACTCACGTTCGAAAACTTGGTGTTGAAGCGCCAGCAGCTAAATACCCATGAGCAACCGAAGGTTCACCACCGATTGAGGTGATCAATTCTATTGAAAATAGTGGAATAAATGAGTATCTCAGCCTTTGCGATGGCTTCATGAGCCTCCATTCCATAAATTAAGGCGCGTGCTTCGAGAATTGAATAGAGGAAAAAATATGAATGCCGAGATCCTTAGGTTTATCTCTTCAGGACCTGGGCTCCGGAGCTACCGGAAGCTCGCCGTCCCGTTGGTGGATTCGACCGGAAGCTAACAAACAGCCCACATTTAAGGTCATCCTTCGACGGTAAGCCTTATACTGCACAAGCTATATAAGTCATGGAAAAATTAGAGTGTGGGGGCCTCTGCATAAATGAAGATGAGACGGTGTTTCACAAGCCCCGGGTTGTACACCTTTTCTGGCAGCGGCTAATATGGGACTCTAAATCCTCTACATTAAGGGCGCTTCTTGGCAACAGATGAAACATTTACCGTCCCAACTGATCTTCGACAGGGACATGATGAGGCATACATCGGATTCGTATCCGTATTAGACCATTCCGAACCCCCTCGAGCTCTGCTTCAGTGCTTATGGAGTTCGTTGGGGACAAGCTTTAAAAAGAGTGCGGATCCCGGCAGATGTAGGTGATCCAAATCAGATCACAAAGCAGTAGCACCGACTTTCATTACCCTCCCAAAATGCGTGGGACTTTCATTCTTTTTCTGCTTTCCGCGGCGCTGGGCGCCTCGGCTGGTTTGACTTCTTCCAACCTGAAAACTCATGTCGATGTGCTGGCACTCGACAATGCTTTCAACCCCGTCAAGGAGGCCTACTGGACTGGCTATCCTCACCACCGCCGCACTCCTTTCGCGGTGTCTCCAGACGGAAAGTCGGCTTATATTGCCTATCTGGATTCTAGCGAGACCGATGTTCATATTCAGCAGTTGGACCCGACGACCTTTGAGGCTACGGGGACTACAGTGACCGTCTCTGGTGGAAAAGAAGGTGTGAACTGATCCGCCTGACTTGTTAAGTCCTTATCACTGATGTCAAACTATAGCTGGAGGTCTTGTTGCTCACAACGATGGATTCGCTCTTTTGACCAACGAAGCCCTCCCTTCTGGCACCACCAATGCGCCACCTAGCGATACCCCTGTTGCTGTCTTGTACCGCTACACCGACGGCAAGCAGACCTGGAAGACTTGGCTTGGAGGCCCAGGAGTGCACGCCTCTGATGGCCTCTCTGCCTCCCCGGATATGAATGGAGACCTCGTCTACTCCGAAAGTCAAGGTCTCTATGGCGCATACTTTGTTGTCACCGATTACACTGGCGACGCCGCCGGCCACTTCGGTGACAGCATCCAATATGTGACCAAGGCTGGAGCGCTGGAGACCATCTCTGGCGCATCGAGTTCCTGGGGATGCAGCCACAACACCGGTATCGCATTCGAGGCTGCCGATCAGGCCCCCTTCGCCAGTATCTGTGCCGAGGACCAGGGCGCTATCTGGCTGAACACCAACGGGCAAGGCATGATGAACACCGGAGTCAAGATCTCCAACGAGAACACCACCAACGGTGGCTCCGGTGAGCCAATGGGTGGTATGTCTGGTAGTTACAGCGCGCTGGCCCGCTTCGCCGACACCACCAAGTACATCTTCACCTGGGTCTCTCGTGGTGCCATCGACGTGACCGAAAATACCTGGATGGGCGACGGCTACACGCACGTCAACAACCGCACCAACGGCCGGAACGTGGCTATCTCCCTGTTCACGGACAAGTACACCAAGGTCGGCGCTCGGGCTACCTCGGTGGTCGGTGCTGAGGATGGAGACAGCCAGGTCAACTGGGTGACCCAGGGATCGAATGACTGCTCCAATGCCCACGCAGCTACATTTGACTCCAGCTCGGCCTTGGTGACCTGGGAGGAGATCTCAAACCCAACCTGTGACTATATTGCGATGGGATGTCGGGGACAGTTTGCGGGAACTTTCTTCCAGGAGGTGAGTTCGGACGGTAGCAAGGTTGGCGATGCCTTCACCAGCTCTGATGTCTATGTTGCTGGTGACATGGTCACGATGTCAGATGGTCGTATTTGTTGGCCCTATGTCAATATGGTGTGGGATCTGTCGCAACCTGTTGGGTTCGGTACCACTTCTTCGACGACCAAGAAGATGTCTTTTGCTTGTATGACTACTGGAGAGACCAATTCTCCTGCTGAGACCACCACCACTGCCGCCGCTGTTCAGACCACCAGTGCTACTCAAACCACTGCCGCCGAGACCACTGCTGTCGAGACCACTGCTGTCGAGACCAATGCTACCGCCGAGACTACTCCTGCTGCTGAGACCAGTGCAGCTGCTCAGACCACTGCCGCCGCCGCCGAAACTACCGCTATCGCCGAGACCAGCTCTGCTACCGCCGCGCAGGCCGTGCAGGCAGTGACTACCTTTGCTACTCAAGCTCGCCAGTCGTCACAGCCCAGCACCGTCGTGGCCACCCATAACAGTGTTGCGAGTGCTCATCATGCCCATAGTACTCATCATGGCCACAGTGGCCATGGCTCCCATGCCATCCCAACTGGCAGCGCCCAGGATACACTAAACTTTGTCCGATCCATGTTCAAATTCTTGGCTGGCAACTAAGGACCGAGGTGAGTAGACCTGGTCCTTGTGTACTGTACTGTGCTATGAGACGAGGTAGATTATCTCCTGTTTTGCCTGGCTTCAGTTTTCCCAATTTCTAGCTAGGGTATGGAACCGCTTCGCTCTCTTAAATCAATGAAACGAAATTTGCAAGATCCATAACGGTTGATGAACTTTCTAGATTCGTAGATAGACAACAGTGGAGTCAAAGCACAGTGATTCCACTGTGTTGATATGAATAGCGTGCTATCCCAAAAGATCACCTAATTAAGGGTTCTTGCTAACCACTTCCAAATTTCTAATCTGGTATAGAATTGCTACCACCGACACGTCAGCTTCATATTCAGATAAAAAGGGATAAGGCGAACATACTCCCGGTTGGTCCCGGACTACCACTGCTCCCTTCCATCTGCAAATCGATAATGAGTTCCAACGGCTGCCCAACAAGCCCCTTGGCATATTGGGTCGTAATGAGCGCTCCGTCCAGATAGAAGCTGACTTTGACATCGCTCCCATTCTCGTCCCGCAACTGCGCAAGAACCGTGTGAAAAGCCGTCGGATTCGGGTAGTTGACATTCAGAGCTTGCACTGCACTCGAAGTGTTGAACGTGTTGAAGCTGATGTCTCCAGTACCTTTCCACTCGGCAATGTCCACCTCCGGAGGCCAGGAGTTCACACCATTGAGCCAGAAAGCAGGCCATGTGCCCTTGGCAACTGGGGCGATGAAATCGGCCGTAAAGTCCAGGCCGCCAGATTTTGCGACAGTGAAGTGCTGCTTTGCATATACAGTTCCCGAGTCATAGGCGTAGTTGGAGGCTCCCGTGTAGGTCGCTTCGAGGGTGAGAGTCCCCGCAGTCTTGATGACCGCGTTAGAGCTCTTCATAATCGCCGCGCCGTTGTGGGTGTCACCCCATGGGTAGTTGTAGTTGAAGTATTGTGTGAGTGAAGAGGTGGAATCAAAGCATGACTTTGGGATCAGAGTGCTATCCCGCTTGGTGAATTGGTTCTCGGCGCCTGGCAATGCTAATGCCAAGTAGGGCAACGAAGCAACGAGCAGCGACGAGGGATATCTCATTTTGGCATTCAAGGGTTCTTTCACTTGCTCTTGCTAGTTAAAAAATTGGACTGGAGGATTTATGGCTGGATTGCGCAAGAGTAGAGGGGTGTCCCGCAGCTTTTATACACGAGAGTGTCAGTATAACTTCCTCGTTGGACTGGAATGTAGATCTGCCTCGAAACATGGAGAGATGATCACCCGGCATTATTCCGGAACTTCTATCGAATCCCTATGTGAATGAGAATGTCCGAGCAAAACAAGCACATAAATCGTCGATCTCGGAGGTCTTACACTACAGGAACGCTCTCGCAATGATCAGGTTTCAGATTTGAATGGGAGATTCGACCATTCGCCAACCCCCGCACGGGATGGATGCCTGTCTTGATGGGGTGAAGATTAACACCCCGCCGGAGCTCAAAATGTAGAGGTTACATTGTCTTCACTTGATATGTTGGGATATTGCCCCACTTGTCAAGTGATGGCCAGGATAATGTTGTTATGAGCGTCCATCGTAATGAGATAGGAGGCTTCGAGTTAGCGAGGCTAGTTCAAACATATGTACGTCGATCATCTTCAGAAATACCCCGACTATTGTTGCGTGCTCCGTGTCTCGTGCCGCAGTAGTTGACTCAACCTACTAGAGCTTGAATGGGGTATTTACTTTTCATTGATAGACCGGATCTATCTAACTTGAACCCCGGGTGGATTAACCCGAGGTCAATCGCTACTCTCGGCCACCTCGTCCTCCATCATCTCCAGCTCATCCTCAAGCATTGTAACCGCGAATTCACCAACGACCTCCTGAACGGGGCCGTGCAAAAGTCGCTGTCTAGACGTCTCAGGCTGTATTTCCCGCAGAGCTTCGAGGTAATCGGTCAAGGGCCCATAGTCCACCACGTCTGTCCAATTCCCCCGATCAACTCCAAATTCATGCAGGAACATTTGTAAAGACTCGAGTCCATCCTGCAAGAGCCATTGCTCAAGCACCTGCTGATCACCAGCCAAAGCACGTACTCGACTGCCTCGCGGGCCGTTGTCAGCACCATCCTGTGAAGTGTCATCGCCGTCCTCCCCGTCATCACCCCCTTGATGTCCGGGAAACCGAATCCCACCGCCATTTTGTAATTGATCGAGAAGGTCGCGAAGCCACTGTGGTCGACCCCCTTCTGGAACTCGCGCAAGATATGAGGGTGTTGGGTCGGCTTGTTGACGGAAAGCTTCAGAGTCATACGGCGGAAGAGGATCCGAAGCAGACATCCGATTGGAGACGAAGCGTGTTGGCAGGTGCGTTGTAACTTTGGGAATATCGGACAGGACCACATGGCGAGCGATATCCAATGTAATTTCCGGTGGCTCGATGGCCTCCTCATCATCGGAAAGGGTATCGGCAACCTCTACAATGAGAGAAATAGCCTCCGGCGTGTTCCAGAGGTCTTTCGCCCGTGTAATATAAAGTTCGGTAAAAAGTTCGTGAGATCCAGTCGGGGGCATCTTGCCCCAGATCTGTTTCGGGATGTGTTGGAGGTCCAACTCTTGAGCGAGCCGGTTGAACACCCATGGATAACGAGACATCGCGCGACGAAGCTGCCGTCGGCAATCCTGGGGCTTGTTTAAGCGCAGATACGCCATGACCAGGGAGCATTGGATGTTTGGAAGGTCAGCCCAATCCCGACTGAACCGTGTTTGGGTGCACAAGTCCACGAAGTGGGCGTACTCTCGACCACGTAGAGCGAGATGGTCGATTAGAAGCTTCATGCAGTAAGGGTCCGAGTCATTCAGGCTTAGCAGGAGCTTAGCCCATTCGTACGCAGTCCTCCATGTACCCTTCATGCCCAAGTTTGCTATATACCTCCAGCCAACTAGCCACAACTCACGGTTCTCCATATGCAAGAAGTCTAGTCTGGCTTGGCCGCCTCGCAGCCGCGTGTTGAATGACGAATGGGCCGAGCGTCCAATATTGAAGAGGGCTCTCTCCAGGAGGTCGGCGGAGACGGCGTGATCACTCTGGTGTTTGGCAATCTCAGACACTTGAAGCAGAGTCGAGATATGATAAGGGTTGTATTGCAGATGATGAATCAGGCGTTGTGGGTCCATCGACTCCACACAGAGCTCAAATTGTCTCTGCACGTCCTGATAGCCTGCGTTGTGAACGATCCGGTACAGCGTCACACCCGAAGCGAGCTTCTCCTCAAGCTCCATACCCAGACCCCCGCTTGGCGCTCGAGGCCACTCGTCTTTGCCTTGCATCAAAATGTTCCGCCGTAGTGTCACGCCCGCTAAGCTCTGGCCTCTGCTGGCCGGACTGTATCGTCCCGTCAAGGCTCGACCAAGGTCGACCGTTTCCCGGTTGCGATCTCGCCGACGGCCGGTTTCAGCCGGTTGATCAAAGTTTTCCAGGACAACATTGCCAAATAGCCGCTTCATCTCATTCGTCGCATTCAAAAACTTGGGGTCAACCGCAAGCAGTTCGTCGGTGGTCTTGGGGAACGAGGCATCTTCAATATCTCTTTTCGTAGCTCCTGCACCGGCGCCAGCTGGCAGCTGACCGTTTGTGGCGAGATCCTTCAGAGCTCGATCAATTTCGTCCAGCTCGGCATCGGATTGTGTAGCCTCTGGTTCAACCACTGCCTTAGCCTTAGCCTTCTTCTTCTTTTTCTTCTTCTTGCTGGCGCTCTTAGGCTCGATCGGGGTGGGCTCAGGTTCCGGTTGCCGAATCGCAGGTTCTTGGACATTCTCGTGGGATTCTGCATCGTCATCGTTGTCGTCGTCGTCTTCGTCGTCGCCGGCGTTGAGAAGATCAAAAGCGTTGAATTTGGGCTTTGTGGGGCGTGAGGATTCATCGTCACTTGATGCATCTTCGTTTGCTTGTTGGTGCTGCAGTTCCTGCTCTCGCAGTTTCTGTAGCTTCCGGATTGCACGCGAAGACATTTTTGATCCTCGCGCCAGGGGCAATAACGAACAATCAAGAGAGCACCTGTTTGTCGCAAACTGAGAACGAAGACAAGTAAAGATTTAGATTCCGCGGGGAATGACGAAAGGGCACCTGATAAGGACTAGCGTGAGATGTAGCCCCACGTGACCCCTTATCTGACTGTCACGAAGCACGCGCATTCCCCAGTGTTCCAGTGTCTTGCATTCGATCCCTCGGAGTTGTCTTGAAAGGGAGCTCCAAAGACAGTCCCGGCTTGCAGGGACATACTTCACTCGTTCGATCCCCCGCAGAATCAATGCGTCGGGCGGCTGTTCAAGCGTTCCGTACTGCTCGGCGTGCTCCAGTATGGAAAGTCACCGGTAAACGGCCGTGCTCGCTCATTCACACTCACAACTCGGTCCGAGGCTTGCGGTCATATTCGGGAGGCCGACGTCCATCACTAGCTCCGGTGTCCCTTCAGTCCTCCATGCATCTTCGCAGGTTCTCCCTCGCCGTTATCTCGACCGTTGTTGCGTCCGGAGCGTGGTTTGCGTACCGAGGAGACGGCACCGCGCAATCACTAGCAACACAAGTTCGAGGATTCGCCTCGAGTGCGATCACATCTGCCCACGCCGAGCACCCATCGGAGTCGACCCGTCGTGCTCTCCTAGTGAGCAACGACCAATTCTACACTGCAACCCTTTCGGGAGACCAGCCCCTCTCGAAGAACACAGACGATTCGGACCGCCGCGTCTTAGAAATGTTGACCCCAGAGCAAGCGACAGAGAAGCTACGCAAGAATGAGGAATCTTACCAAGTGAACAGAGGCAAAGGCGTGGTGCGATATGATATTGTTCAAGTGCCCAGCAACTCCCCTATCGAGGACGACCATGCCGAGAAGATCGTCGAGGTGTCATCATCAACGGCAGCCAATCCAAACGGGGAGGCAAATAGCGATTGGATGTTCTGGGCAGTCTTTGATGGTCATTCGTGAGTTTTGCTTGTGGCTGCAAATTAAAATCACTTTTCACTGATTTTCAAACAGAGGCTGGACCACATCCGCTAAGCTGCGAAATGTCCTGATTTCTTACGTCGCGCGAGAGCTCAACGCCACCTACAAGGCTGCAGCAGCCGACCCCGCAGTGCTTGTGCCATCTTCAGATGCAATTGATCAGGCGATCAAGAAGGGCTTTGTCCGTCTTGATTATGACATCGTGCATGAGAGCGTGGATAAGGTTCTGAAATCCAAGTCGCGTCGCATGGCTGCTGAGCTCCTTGCACCTGCCCTCTCAGGATCTTGTGCTCTTCTGAGCTTCTACGACTCTCAATCAAAGGATCTCAAGGTCGCCGTCGCTGGTGACTCTCGTGCTGTCCTCGGTCGCCGAGGCCCGAATGGAAAATGGACGGCCACTGCTCTGTCCGAAGACCTTACCGGTGGCACTCCTTCTGAAGTTAAGCGCCTTCAAGAGGAGCACCCTGGCGAGCCTTATGTCACCCGAAATGGCCGCATCCTTGGTGGTCTGGAGCCTAGCCGCGCTTTCGGCGATGCCTTTTACAAGTGGAGCAGGGAAGTCCAAGACAAGATCAAACAACAATTTTTTGGACGAACACCTCATCCTCTTCTGAAGACTCCCCCTTATGTGACTGCTGAGCCCATCATCACCACCACCAAAATTGACCCGTCTCAAGGCGACTTTATTGTGATGGCTACTGACGGTCTCTGGGAGATGCTGAGCAACGAGGAAGTCGTCGGCTTGGTTGGTCAGTGGCTGGAAGAACAGCAGTCCAGCAACGGTGGCTCCAAGGCTTGGCTGCAAAACTGGTTCAGTTTCGACAGCCAAAAGCAATTGCCTGTCGAGCCGGCTAAGGATCAATCCACTGAAGGCCAGCGCCGCCCCATCCGCCAGCAGCAGTATGACATATCTGGTGCGGCCAGCCGGTTTGTTGTTGAGGACAAGAATGCAGCGACTCATCTCGTCCGCAACGCCATGGGTGGAAAGGACAAGGATATGGTCTGTGCGTTGTTGACGCTACCAGCCCCATACTCCCGCCGATACCGGTACGTGAACTCGTCTCGTTTTTGCTTTAGATTATCTGCTGATCATCCTATCTAGTGATGATGTCACTGTTGAGGTTATTTTCTTTGGCCAGGGACCTGACTCCCGCACCGGCACAGTCGAGATCAACAAGGAAGCAAGCGCTGCGGAGGAGCCCCCGAAGGCGAAACTGTAGGCCAGATCAGCCTGCGATCGGGGCCATGCCTCCACGGATCAGTTTCCAGATTACGACGCCTTACTTTTTGCGATTGCTTCGTGGAGGGGTTCACTTTGAATTCTCGTGCAGCACCGTACCGACCTGGAAGTCTCAGAGCGAATGCGTGCTTGTGGGGCTTGCAAGTTACCTCAGTTCTCAAATCTCATCAACGTTTGGGCGGGTTTGTGCCATTTATCGGATCTCATTTCGACATCTGTACAAATCTCTGCCATCTATCATACTCGAATTAATTGGGTGATCCGCAGCTGAGGATGACTTTGAAATGGATGACTAGGTTCCACGTCCAATGGCGTAGCCTGAAAGTTGAGTATCTGCAACATCTTGTAAGGCCCTATGCGTAGGACAGAGCATTATTTGGGCTGATAGGTAATGAAGATTTAAATTATCAATTTTGAGCAGGTATCCCTACTGACTTTGTACAACTTGAAGGAAACAGGTGGTTTGGATAATGTATCCGAAGAGCCGTGAGCAGCACATCCTCGGGAGCTGAGATAGTTCGTCAGAGATGATGTTTTGATTAGAAGAAGAATCCACTATGGTAGCTGAGAGAAACCCCAAAGACGAAGCATATATGGCTGGGGATTGCCCTCTCTTCGCTCTGGGTTATACATACATAATGTACATGTTTGATGATAGGTAGTCTATAGTACAAAAGCTCCATTTACCGTCCCTCAACACTCGTTGCATGGCTAACCCATGAGTCCTTAGACTGACGAAGTCCCACGAGGCGCTGAGATGCTCGACTGCGCGCGGTGGGTTTCTCTCTCTTGAATCGGAAACAGCTCACTGGCCGTCCGTTTCGGGGAATTGACTCCACCGCCGCTGGATATTGCAGTTTGCTGTAACTAGCAGAAAGTCCAATTCGGTCAACTGCCGCATGGCATCGGAGTTAGGGAATCATCCCCAGCCCTTCGATAGTTGACGAAGTAATTCCCTTTACTCAGCGCAGTTTCATGCGGAACGCATCTGGATCGTCGGGGTTCTTGAAATCGACATAGCGTCTCGAGGAGACCGGGATGGGCGGCTTCATGAACATCTTCTTGTTCAAAAAGTACGTCTGGAGCGTGGCAACATTAGAGCTACTGATCCAGTAGATCAAGAGCGCGGTGGGCATCTCATAGAACCATGCGGACAAGCCCACATTCAGTGCTAGAACCTGAATGAGCACGCGCAACCCGTTGAAGGACACTGCCCGGTACATCTCCATCCGGGGCATATCGGCCAAATCAGCGCGTGGTGTTGCTTTCCAACCCGTTTGCACGTTCAAGAGAATAGATCCAAGGAGTAATGCCGGCAAGATACCGGTCGGGTCACCCGCCAGCAAATCGGGAAACCATAGCGCACCCTCATGCGCAAAACTTGGCTCCACCGTGAGGTGAAGGGTGTTGACGGCGGCATCGGCGGCTTCCGGGTCCCCTTCGATCAACGAGAGGAGCCACGGCACAATACCATTCTTGTTCCCAGACATGCCGCGAATGCTCTCCATGAGCATGATCCAGGCCGGTAATTGCAGGATGGGTGCGAAGCGGGCCATCATCGAGATATTCCACCGGCGGTGCAGTAGCTTGATCTGCTCGCCAAAGTCCCTGTTGATTTGCAGATTGCCCTTGAAGCTATTTTCTCCGCCTTCCATCTTCTGTTTCCTCAAGCTGGCCCAGGTTGCCCAGGCTTGCTTGAGAGGTGCAATATCTCGTTCGCGCCGCAGGTTGGCCTTCGTATACATTTGTACAGGCAGTCCGACAAATGTCCGCACCAAAAGGGCTGTGAGCGGGATGGAGGCGACCCATGGCAGGCCGGTGACATTGTGGACGCCGTGAATCAGCGCGGCGGAGGCATCGAGAGCTTCGTTAATCCATGGAGCTGGTTTGGTCGGGTGGAAGTGTCGGACTTGCGAGCGTGCCGCCAGCGGCAGGGCCCTGCGGGGAGCGTGCAATGCCCTGGAACGAAGCGCGTTCATGACCGACAGGGAGGGCACGAGGGGGATAATCACCAGCGTGATAATATCCTGTTTTTTCTTTCTCCTCCTCGTAGACTCCTGCAGGTTGCAGTTCGTTCAGGTCAAAAGACTATCGAAGAGGAGCTCCGAGCGGAGGGTCCATTCTGGTGGGTATCATGTGACGCGTATGGTAAGTTACGTTCCACGTCAACTGATCTGATCGGAGCCAACGGGCGGCCACAGACGGGGCCTGCTTGTTGATAGTCAAGGAGTCCTCTCCTTACTTTGCTTCTTCCTCCATCATCCTCCTCATCCTCCCCCGGATACCATATTCGACATTCCGGATACTATGTGTGGACTCTGGTGAAATTCCCACGCAATTATGGCCATCCTGACCACCGCCATTCTTTCACTTTTGGTCGCCGCGACGACCGCCTTCCTGCTCCCTCAGCTTATAGGCAGCGTGTTAGGGCTGGTCCTGCGCGGCGCGGGGTGGCTGATCCGCCGACGCACTCGATCTCGGCGCGAATATGTGATCGCGCGGGCGCGATCGGACGAGGAGGAACTTTTGAAGACGGTGCGCACAAAGGACTCGACCGAGTCGACACATTCGCTGGCCCGGAGCTCGGCCGAGGATGAGGACTGGGAGAAGGTGGATAGCACTGCCGGCTCTGCTGGAGTGAAGACGTCTAGCGGCAGTGATGGCGTTTCTGGTGACGGAGCAAAGAGGCCAGATGACTGGAATGGCATTATTGGGTTCTTCCATC
Source organism: Penicillium simplicissimum (assembly GCA_024706585.1). Classification (NCBI taxonomy): domain Eukaryota; kingdom Fungi; phylum Ascomycota; class Eurotiomycetes; order Eurotiales; family Aspergillaceae; genus Penicillium; species Penicillium simplicissimum. Next base: position 2,347,174 of record JAMZTW010000061.1, read on the forward strand.
CGTTCTGGTAGGACTGGCTGTCTATTTGATTGTTGTATTCGCGGACCTTATCACTGATCCCTCGGTCTTACAGTAATGCTGGCGGCGGCGGAGAACGAGTACTTTGGGAAGCAGTTCGCGCGACACAAAAGCGCTGGCCGAAGGCGATATGCGCTATCTATACCGGCGACCACGAAGTCAACAAAGCGACCATGTTGGAGCGGGTTGAGAACCGGTTCAACATCCACTTGCATGCTCCGACTGTCGTGCTTCTGTACTTGACCACTCGCAAATATGTGGTCGCCAGCTCTTATCCACACATGACGCTGCTGGGCCAGTCGTTGGGATCACTGGTCGTCGCATATGACGCCTTTACACTGTTGGTGCCGGATGTATTTATCGATACCATGGGCTATGCCTTTACTTTGGCTCTGTGCAAGTGGCTCTTCCCTAATGTGCCGACAGGCGCTTACGTGCACTACCCGACCATCTCCATGGATATGCTCGCATCACTCGACGATCAGAGCGGCATCCAAGGGCTAAACGCAGGCGCTGGCAAGGGTTTCAAGGGAACTGTGAAGCGTCGCTACTGGCAGCTGTTTGCCCAGCTGTATGGCTGGGTCGGCCGCCACGTCGACGTGGTCATGTGCAATTCCTCCTGGACCGCAGCCCACATCCGCAAACTCTGGGGCACCGGCAAGGACAAGGCTAGCGACGATACCACCAACACCACAGGCAAAGGCACTCCCTCCTCGCCAGCAGTCGTCTTCCCCCCGACGGCCGTATCAGAGCTAGAATCCACCATCACTGTGGATACCGAGAGCGAGAGGACCCGCCATCCCACGCTGCTATACATCGCCCAATTCCGCCCGGAGAAGAACCACCCGCTCGTTCTCCGTTCCTTCGCCCGGTTCCTGCAAGAACGTGCCCGCAACCCAGCATACACCGACCAACCCCTCCCCCGACTCGTACTGATCGGCTCCGTCCGCCACGCCAGCCCAGACGAAACCCACATCTATAACCTCCGCCTCCTAGCGCACGAGCTGCGCATCCGCGACCACACCACCTTCCTCTGCGACGCGAGCTGGCCCGCCGTACTATCGCATCTCGGCACGGCCTCTGTTGGCGTAAATGCCATGTGGAACGAGCACTTCGGCATCTGCGTCGTCGAGTACCAAGCCGCGGGGCTGATTTGCGTGACGCACGACTCCGGCGGTCCCCGCGAGGATATCGTGGTGGACCTCGGTGATGGAGCCACGGGGTTCCGCGCCGAGACGGAGGAGCAGTTCGCGGCTGCGTTTGAGGCGGCGCTTGCGTTGCCGGAGTCGGAGAAGGTTGCAATGCGGCTGCGGGCGAGACGGTCGGCTCTGCGGTTCACGGAGGAGGAGTTCTCGCGGAAGTGGTTGGGTCAGGTGCAGAAGTTGGTGGAGGCTTCGCAGTAGAGTCGAGTAGATATTCGCCTGTTTTTTGACATAGATGAATCCTCATATCCTGCGTTGATGAAGTACGTCCGCTCCACATGCATTCTATGCTTGTCATTAGATAACAATTTTCATAGCCTTGGACATTGAATAGAAGGTCCAGTCTTACGCTGCAAATGAAGACATGAGTTAGATATTCTCGAAATCACATGATATCCAGAACCCTCATTCCAAGGGCCAATTTTGACTAATGCTTCACCGATACTCCTAAATTCAAAAGAAGGTGATGTGCCGCTCGCAAAAAAGTAACTTAGTGGTATATAGTCTGATTTCAAATGGTGTTATGATAGTCATAGACAGAGGTGTCTCCAAGGCAAGGCGTGACTATGAGAGGATTGAGAATCATCAAATGCATCATGATGGGAAATTCCTCAACCACAACTGACTATTCATGGCGATAAAAAGAGGACAGAAAGGTGAAGGCGTGCCATAAGCTCTGCCTAATCACCCACGAGAATGCCTAGGCAAGGTATGCCAACCAACCAAACGAATGCCGGTGTATGTAGATATCGAACGCAGGGAAACAGAAACGTCAAACAGCGAGAGACCTTGGTTCTGGCCATGGCCAAGAAAATCAAATCAAATCAAATCACCTATTCTCCCACCGTATATCTGAACGCCAGTAACCCCTTCTATTTGAGGGATAAGCCGGGGAATGAAGAAGGAAGAAGGAAGAAGGGAAGAAGAATGCCAAAAGTAGCAAAAGATAAGAGGGAAACAGAGTAAAAGAAGTCGGACACCCAAGGCCCACAGAAAGACAGCACAAGGCCCCTGTAGATCGGTGCTTTTCCAATTCCAATATCACAAAACGCAAGGGGGTATAAACGAGTGAAGCAGCATTGCGTCGTCATTAACTCCATTTTTGATCCACGTATCCAGGATCCCCAGGATTCATCCCGAGCATCTGGCCACCGTACATGCCACCTTGATTGTTGCCATAGCCACCACTCATCCCAGAGCTGCTGATGCCAGATTCATCGTCGTCACCAAAGCCGAATTCACCACCTGAACTAGCATCGAAGCTGCTTCGGCCACCGATATCGCTGGGGTCATCGCCTGCAGCGGCGAGTTGGTCCCATTGCAGCGTTTGTAGAGCGGGGTATTGTGCGAGCAAGGCGGCGGGAAGAACAAATGTACTCGAAGGCTGACCGTCCATGCCTGGAAGGCCGGACATGACGAGGGGTTGGGGAACGGGTTGCAGGTGGCCAGCAGGTTGCTGTTGCTGCTGTTGCTGCTCGGCAAGGACGCGGTCGCGCTCCTGTGACTCCTCATCGAGTAGGGGTTTTATGCAGACACGCCCGGCCTCGGACCTGAAGTGGCGACCAAGGGCATCTGCACGCGCAAATCGACGACCGCAGCCCCAGTGGCCGCCCCTTGAAAGGTCACCGCGGCAGACAAACTTCTTCTCGCCAGAATGGAGTCCCTCGTGGCGCTTCCGGTCGTGTTGTCGTGCGAAGGCTTTGCCGCAGACCGTGCACACGAACGGTCGTTCGTCAGTGTGAGTGCGAAGATGCGAGCGTAGATTGTATGCGCGGGTAAACCGCTTGGGACAGAGAGTGCACTGGAACGTGGCGGGATGCTTCTGGACGCGCTTCGAATCGCTGGCAGCTGCACCAGGGCGCCCTGGGTCAGCCAGATCTAGAATGTAGTTGCGACTCTCGATGGATGATGTCGAAAGACGTCTGTTAGACCTTGATGGAGAGGTTTCGCGGGAACCGGGGTTACTGCGCGAGTGGGGCGACAGTGACCGGGGAGAAGTAGGGGCTAGTGGCTCGAGGCTGGTTGTGGAGGTTGCGGGAGTTCTCTGACGAGAAGCAGGATGGGCGTAGGGATCTGACTTGCTGCGTACACGGGATCCTGATATAGAGTATGAGCATTGATGTGAAGGTCCAATAAATCGTTTCAATAAACTCACTCATCGCGGGCGGACTCAACGAGTCAAAGTCACCCATTGGTTTTGGTGGCCCGAAGCTTGGGGTCCGGGATGGGGGCGCGAACTCCACGTTAATTGATGGAGGGGCCATCTGAGAGGCCTGCCCGATGTCGCCTGCGGGATGCGATCCCAGCAAGTCATCACCAGGCATTCCATACATGTCGGTTGGTGCGGGGGGGAACTGGTTGCTGGACGAAGTATATTGGATACTCGGAATCATATCCGTGCTTTGCTGAGGCATCAATCGGGGTGAAATATACGGGCTGTGTGCGGGGCTGTATCCTTGCTGGTGCTGCTCTGTCAGCGTAAATTGCTCGATGCCTAGAGCATTATCGTACAGAGCCGGGTCATTCTGTGGAGCCAGAGCAGGCGAAGCATTGTTTTCGATACCGTCATACTCATGTTGAGACAAATATGGCGAGTGATTGGCCGACGAGACCTCTGACACTTCCGAAGGCGCTCTGCGATGGTTCCGGAACGAACTATTGTTCATGACAGACTGCCAGTCTGGGTTTTGTTGAGCACTTAAATAGGCGGCCGTGGCTGGATCTAACGAAGCATGTCGCGAATGCTGCGGAGTATAGTATTGTCCAGGAGTTCCTCCGGGAGGTGACATGGGCCCGGGTGATGACTGTTGTGGTTCTTGCGACGACGGGTGTGGGGATATAGAGGGGTTGGAGATAGGGCTGACTAGATCAGCCGGATTGACTGCCTGGTGCATTTGCTGACGCTGGTGCATTTGCGGGTCTAGCAGCAGGGACGAATCATACTCGGATGCGCTGGCGCTGTTAGGGCTATGATTTTGGTACGCTGAGAAATCCAGCTCTCCAGAATTGGAATTGAGTAGATTGGAGAAATTCTCAGTGACCTGTCCTGATTGCAACCCCGACAGTCCTGGATTGAGCTGATCCACCATATTTGGTTCGAAAGATTGCGAGATGGGAATATTGGTCGTATTCAACGCGGGTGGGAATGGCTGACTGGACGCGAGCGTCAGGCCTTGAGCTTGCGTAGCTCCAGAAAATTGATAAGTTGCCGGGTAGCCGTAAGATTCGGTGCCACTGATGCTAGGATCGGCATTGGTGGTGTCGAATGGTTGATTTGTCGCGTAGGCGGCTGACATGGAGGGGTCCAGGGCTAGACCCGCGGTTGGGTCGTGATACTGCTGTTGGGCGTGGGGTGACGGGCTCACGCTGCGATGCTTGTTATCGGCGGAGACTGGCACGCCTTGATTATGGTCGTGGGATGCCATGGTGGCGGAAATGACTCGCGATCGCCAGCGATATACCTCTGGAGAACTATAAGGTGGGACAGACGAGAGCGCGACACAGGGCGGCCGCGAGCGCCAAACGGGAGGGTTCAGGGAGATTGGAGGGCGTTATGTAACCAACAGCGAAGGTAGCAGAGCTTGTGGTAATGGTGAGTGGGATTCGCAGAAAAGGTCGCGGCGCGCGCAAAGGAAGAAGCATTCGCCAGTGTCAGCGAGACAGTAGCATCCTCTGAAGTCGAGGTCGAGGTCGAGGTCGAGGTCGAAGTCTTGTAGTCGGAGATGATGGAGGGACCCGATAAATGGCGACCGCACGTGCGCAAGGCGGTCTGAAGGGAGAATGCTTGGAGCCGATGGGTGTGCACTGTGCAGTGGTGCACTGTGACTGTGATGGCCCACACGAATACCACTTCGTACCAGGGCTGGCAGGGACGTCTGCTGGTTAGGTCGAGCAAAAAAAGTCAAGATTTGGCCCCTGGGGATCGTGTCTCACACCGTATGGAGCATGCAGAATGAACCCATTTCTCCAGGACTTCTGGGACTAGTGTATGTTTTCTCCCCCACATCGTGTGTCCACGCGACTACGATAACAGATAGGCACAAGAGGGCCCCTCCATTTTTGGAGGCCCGTTAATGGCATTCTCGAAAACGGCTTTGCTATCCTAAGACGATAGTCGTGACACTCTCGGTTCGTTGACATGTCAGGGCCAGACATCGCTGCAGAATGATTGATGCCCTCGCAGCATGACGACGTCGAGCTTCCACTTGTTCCCTGGTTTTGCGGTGGAGCATCGACGTCCAGCTAACACAGCGGGGGACTTTTAGCTTATGTTTGCACAGCCACGCAGCTGAATTTCATCCACGGTCCAGCTTCCAGTTGGACTGTCTGCACTTTCCACTTACCGGGCTCGGACCGTCCAGGAGATTATTCGCTGAGCCTGGCGTTAGGGCAAGGCAGATTTCTCAGACGACTCTGCCTTACGTGACGTATCCGCCAAAGTGCATACATGAAACGGGCGACAACGCTACAAAACCATCTTGTCAGTCATCAGCGCAATTCCTTGTTTGAGCCACTGAAAAAGACAAGTTATAGTATTATACTCAGGGACACTCTTAAACACTCTTAAGACAGAGCAGATTAAAGCATGCTGGAACGTTGGGATGTTTACTGTGTTCTATAGTTTCAGACTTTTGAACTGCCTTTGCCTGTACTTGTAGGCCTTTACCGAATACGGTACCTACTTCGTAGTCGTTCCGCCGTTCTGGGTCCTGACGATGTTGACGCCTGATGGTGAACTAAGCCTCAAACTCCAAAAATACCCGATAGCTAAAAACTTATTGTCATCTCAGGAATGTTGCTGCCTCAGAGCTCAAATACTTAGCACATTCGAGAAAGCGATGCACGCTCTGAACCAGTGAGGTGATTGAATCGTCTCTAGGCCCATCGACTGGCTTCATTCGCAACGACCCTGCGACATTTCCCAGGTATGTCTCGCATAAGACAGCGCAGTGCAGATCCGCTCATAGATACTTCATCTAAATTGTGCCCAGCGTCGCCAAGCTCGCCCGTTCCTCATCATTGCTATAACTGAACAACAGATTATCCGCACAGCTGCTGCCCAACCCGGCATTGCCCACCCACGCCGGCTCCCAGTAGTAAACCCCCAGTCCCCCGGAAACCCCCTCAACGACAGCCGCCAGATCCTTCAAGAAAGTCTGCTGTCCAGCGACAGAGAAGGGAATTGAGGAGAGATCCGACGGGAATGCGTACGCCGGGCTCGGGCACGAATACGGCCAATTGGTCTCGACGACCAGCACGTCCTTGCCGTACGTCGAGTGCAGGTTTGTCAAGCTCGTTTTCAGCGCGGACAGCGTCGCGGAGGAGCCGTAGAAGGGATAATACGAGACGCCGATGTAGTCAAAGTCCGACGAGACGAAGGTCGAGCCGCTATTCAGCACTGTGTTGTAGAAGTACTCCTGCTCAGACCAGGACCACCCGTTGTCCAGGTGGATCATGATCTTGGGCTTTGTCGCTAGGTTGGAGTCCTTAACGCCCCAAGCGCCGGAGTGCAGGAGTCGGCCGATGTTGTAGTAACTGCTTGTTCCGCCGAGGGGCCAGAGGAGGCCGCTGCGGATCTCGTTGCCGATCGAGACAATGTCGACGGTGAGGCCGTTCGCCGCAAAGGTGTCGCAGACTTCTTTGGTGTAGTTGTATAGTTGCCAGGAAAGGGTGTCGATGCTGGTCGTGGACCAGCCGGAGGGGGTTGCCTAGCCAGTACTTCGATGTAAGCAATTTACTCGAGCAAGTTTCCGAGACTATTGCCTTTGATCGCAATGGGACCGCATGTATCACATACCTGGTGACTCGGATCCGCCCAGGTATCACTCAGATGCAGGTCCAGGTACGTCTTCATCCCCTGGGCCTGCACCCGCTTCGCCAGTTTGATGTTATAGTCTAGATCGTACGAGCCATCACTAGGATTCACCCACACGCGCTGGCGTACAGAATTGATCCCTGCACCGGCCAGTATCACCTCCAGTGCTTGCTTCGTTCCAGCGGTATTCTTATACGAGATCCCCGCATTTTCCTCCACAATTAGAGACGAGATATCCGCGCCGCGGATTGATAGCTCCGCCGCCGCGGGCACCAGCAGCTGGGCAGCAAGCAGGAGAGTTGTGGGGAGAAGCATGGCAGGGCCAAAGCGTCTGGTTTGATTGAAGAAACCACAGTTTTGTGACCTTGTTAGAGAAGCAAAGGAAAAAGGATCAGCACCATCCAGGCTTTCCCTCCCTTTTCTACATGCGCATCATCTCGGACGAGAGGCCTCGATCTAAATGCATGGCCAGACGGGATAATTCCCCTCTATTAATCCTCCTTGCCCGCCGCAGAATTGCGCGTTTTGGAGGTCAATAGACTGTAACAAGGAGATTTGTCCGAAGAGCGGGCCTGCTTGGGTTTAGCACGCGCGGTGAAACATCCGGCGTGACGGGAAAGAAGAGTGGGGAATCCCTGCCATCGCTGAAGAGTCGAAGACTCTGGGCGATGGCAGAGTGTGGACTGTGGAGTCGTCAGCAGGTCTTGGAAGACTTAATCTGATCGGAGGAGTACTTTATTTGACGGCTGTGGCAGGGGCGATGGCGCCTTTTTGTTAAGCATAGGCGGGATCTCGGCAGGGAATATCCTTCCTCTTTCTTGATAACCTAAATACCTAAAGCCGAGGAAAGTGATAATCGGCACCTACTTATCTACATGAACCAGCAAAGCACAAAACCATACTTGGATTGTTTTCGGCAAATACTTGCCCAACTCGAAACAGGCACGTTTGACCCCGCTCGCTGGCGACGATCGTGCTTGATATTCAGGCTGATTACCCGGGACGATCATCATTGGTGGAAGAAGATTCAGAACAGTTCAAGGAATCTCCCAAGAATGAAGTATACACCGATATAAAGCCGTACCCCACCGGAGTTCAAGTACAAGACCACCTGATAATCTCAAGGTACACCCTCTTGAGAATCGAATCGATGGAGGAAACAAGTAGTAAGGTATCACTCCATGCTGGGCATACGAATCACACTCCACGCTACGAAAAAGACATGCACAAGAAGCCAGTATGTTCAAAAAAGTGGGAAGAAATATCTTTCCCATGATTTCATTTCATCACACATCATGACAACGGGCAAACGAAGCCCTCGCCAACCATTCCCAGGCCAACCGAGCAATCTCGTATCATGCAGACATTCACATCCTCGCACAGAAATCCAATCGCGTGGAAGCATTTTGGCAGGACCCCACCCAAAGAACATTAGATACAGGTAAGACGAGAAAGAGAAGAACAAACAAGAATAACCTGGTCAAGGCTGCTCATATGCGAACCGCCCCGGCAGGCATATTAGAAGACAGATAGCAGTAGCCAATGCGGGACACCGGTTGCTGCTTGTGACAGGGGTAAGTAAGGCAGGGCAGAAGGGCAGGATGAAAGTCGCCACTGTCACAGAGGTGTATATGTACAAGACATGTAGAATGTATGTCGAAAAGAAACTCTAGAATGTCAAAAGTTCCTGAAATGACACGGTGGTGAACAAGTTGGGAAAGGCTGAAACAAGGGGTGATATACAACGACCTCACAGTATACAGGAAGCGTCGAAGCTGAGGATAAGGGTGATTGGGAGTAGGAGAGGAATGGGAGGTTGGAAGATGGAGGGGAGGAGGGTTGTTCTCTGCTATCATGAAGCAGGTTTCGCCATGGGCTTCGGCGCTGGCTTCTTCTTGCCAATCACGAGAACTTCATCTTCAGACTCGGTCTCGTCTTCATCGTCACAGTAGTATCTTGATTCATCTTCCTCTGGGCGCGGAGAGCCTAGTCGGCGGGCTTTGACGGTCTCGCCTGTGCGGAGGATCGATGGAACTTGACTCGACTCGTCCGCGTCTTTATCTCTGGATCCTAGGTACAGGCCATCGCCTGAGAGAGACGAAGCACCTGAGATAACGGACGGGATGCTCGGATGCGACGCGCTCTGCGACATGCCGCTGGTGAAGTCATCAGCCGAAGAGGAGGAGATTGTGGCCGCGGACGGCGTAGAGTTGGTGAGGCCACTGTTCGGAGCCTCGGTAGGGCACACTGGTTCGGGGGCAGGAGCAGGAGCAGGAGCAGGAGCAGGAGCAGGAATCGTGGTCGGAAGCGCAAGCGATTCCGTTGAGTACATTGCATAGTCGACTCGCGTAGCCAAAGCATGAGCCTCAGTACCAGTCTCAATGTCGCTTCGTCGGCGGCGGAGCAGTGCATCTCTGGTAAGGTGGAAAGATTCCGCCGAAGACTTGCCGATAAGCTGCTGTGAGCGGTTTCGTCGATGCGCTGGAGTAGACTCTGCACCCTCTGTGGGTGAGGGGACTTCAGAGTGCCATAGCCCGGGTATCCGCACTTGGCCAACCGCGGAAGCATTGCTCAAAGCAAGACTTGGCTCCGAATGACGTTCCGCATCCAGAGAATCGCCAGATGGTGAACCGCGTCTGCTACGGCTAGTAGTGAAAACACGTCGACTAGCACCGGTGAGAAGACTTCCAAAGTTGCTACTCCCCAGGGCTTCGATGATAGAGGGCGTGCCCGTCCGTGGGCGGGACGTGTGAGGCTCGACGTTGGACTGTTTGACAGTCTTGGTTGATTCAGCAGTAGACATGGATGACTTTGCGCGACGGGGAGGGCCGGGTCGGGATGGCAGAGTCGTGGCAGGGACGGTCGGCTTGGTCTCGGGGATAGGTGCAGCATCGAAATAGGAGGTCCAAGGCGCACACTCCTCCACCGGGCTGGCAGTAACGCTTTGAGCAAGCGGGTGCTCTCCATGGGGAGCAAATTTGGTTGTCCGGAAGGTTTCCTCATCGCCACGGAGACTCGACCGACGACTATCACGCGATGTCTTTCCAAATGTACTGGTGCTTGAGATGGATGACAAGGTGTCGGACGAATTATTAGAGCCGTGCTTGCGGCCTTCCTTGTCCTTGGACCTACCAGAGAACCACTTGGCCACGTTGGAGCGCACACGTTGGATGAAGGGGACTTTGCTGACGGCACTGGTGACTTCTTCGTTCGAGACTTCAATCCTCTTGCCCTTGCTTTGGTACCCGGGATCGGTTTCTTCCACCCATGCCTGTGGGTTTGGCAAGCCATGCAAGGTCCAGGGATGGTGTTTGATCTCTTTCAGTGTGATTCGCTTGATCGGATCCTTGGTCAAAAGGCGCCGGAGCAAGTCATACAGCTCATCATCAATCTCCTCATACACAAGCTCATCGACGTTGCGGTAGTTCCGTTGGTTGGGAATGGAGACGGAGTCGTCCAAGACGGGCATGAGGCGCTTTCGTGGAACAAAGACTTCCTTCTTCACAATGGTCTGAAACATGCTGTACTCGTCATCGGATAGGAAAGGGAGACGCCCAAAGATCATCCCGTACAAGGTGACTCCCAACGACCAGACGTCAATAGCGCCGGTGATTTTGGGGACCGAACCAATATCGTCCACAAAATCGTCACCAGTATAGCAAAGCTCCGGAGCGTAGAAGGCAGGCGTACCTACAGTCTTGGACAGTTCACGAGCATCATCTAACTCGGCAGCGTCCGTCTCAGCCACCTGCTCTTCTTCTTCGTCACGCATCGGTCGTCCGAGGTAGGAGACGCCAAAGTCAGAGATCTTGACGCGATGGCTACCAGTGACTAGAAGGTTGGCCGGCTTGATATCACGATGAATGATACCCTGATAATGAAGGTACTCCAGGCCAAGCACAGAGTCACGGAATGCACTGCGGGCTTCGGCAATGGTCAAACAAGGCACGTATGACATGTCATCTGTGTCTGCAGACCACTCCGGTTCAGACGGAGCATACCCAAAGCTGCTGGATGCCGTACTGAAACGTCGCTCGAAGTTGTAATCCAGATAAGCGCCGTACATGCTACCTTCCACCGCCGCCAGTGCGTCTTGGGCGGAAGACTGGCTGGGCGAGCTCTCGTCCACAACAGCGGTGGACTTATTGGATCGAGAAGAACTTCGCTGAATCCTGAGGCCAAGCCCGTCTCCTTCCTCATCTGACGACTCGGCGCCGTGTTCCAGACTCCATGCAGGGATTGGGGCTTGCTGGGCGTCGGCGGCCTGCGCTTCAATACGCTCTCGAGCCCTTTCGCGTTGCCGGCGAAGGTGCTGCGCCGTCCGAATGAACTGGTGGCTCTCTTCCAAAAAAGCCGGCGTGTCGGGAATTCCATTTTTCTCACGGTCAAGGCGGAGCTTGTCAACATGGACAATTTCTCGGAGCCCCTTCTTCCGCCACACAATTTCGCCGTTCTCAACGTACTCTAACACGATGTAGACTTTTTGCCGGTTGGGGTCATCGATGACCTCCAACAAACTCACAACGTTGGGATGTCGTGCCTTCTTCAGAATAGCCACCTCCTTCTTCACCTTGTCTTCCGGGTTGCCCAGCTTGCCTAACCGACGGCGTTTAGAGTAACGCTGGACGATCTTAATTGCCACCTTTTGCTTGGTTATGACATGCTGACCCAGTTTGACCTTTCCATGCTCACCCCGCCCGAGCTCCTCAAGGATCTCGTACTGATTGATGAGCTTGTTGCCAGTCTTTTCGTCACGATCTACCTCAGCAGTATGGGTTTCCTTGGGCGGTTGCAAGTGTGACGGGTGAAGGTAAGGGCTACTGATCAAGCCTTCGTCATCGGAACCCAGGGGTGTCGAGCGTGGACTCCTCATTGAGAACAGCCCGGGGCTCGACACAGGGGTATTGCCCGCGGTGCGGGAGACCCGAGGAAATCGTGGCAGGGCTTCCGCGGTCGCCGGCGTCGAGTATGAGCTCCGTGACCGTAAATGTGGCGGCAACCCCCAGGTGGGATGGACTTGTGACTGGAGGGAGGCATAGGATTGATCGGGGTAGACGGGGTAATCGGGCTGCTGATCCGAGTGCCGAGATGACCTTCGAGAAGTTCGACCAAGGTTGCCCAGTTGCGTACGGGCATCGACCACGGCATCCTCATTCAGCGCTTGTAGCGAGCTTGAAGAGGAGCGGGTTGAGGGGGTTCGCGAGGAGGTATAGACGTGGGGGAAGGCTTGACGCAGGGTTGTTTGGGCCTCGGACAGGTCGGGGACAGTACCTGGTATGGGTGCCTGTTTCGTGGTTGTGCGACCGTTGGGGTTGTCGTTTGCTGGAGGCGCAGGCATTTGTGCTTGTATTTGTGATTGCAACGCCTCGTCAATCCGGCTAAAATCCTGCTTGGGGTCTCCCACGCCACCATCCCGAGTCGACGGCTGGTCGGCGTTATTCAGATCAGCCGTGGTATGTTGGTGATCCGTCATAGTTATCTTTCTTTTTTTTTCCTTTTTTTGTATATGTGGTATTGCTTTTCTTTCAAAAAAGAAAAGGTTCAAGAGTGCGGGCCAAGTTTGCCGAAATTACAGTTGAGCATGGTCCTCACGCTTTGTATCCAGTGATCGGTCGAAGATGGGATTCGTTCACGGACAGTCGACGAGAGGCTCGGAATGCACACACGAATGAGCCAGCATTACTTTCGGCGCAAGGCGATCGGATATAGCGGAAGGTGGCAGTAGAGGACGTTGGCACCCGCGTGTACCGGACAACGGGCCGTCGAGTGAGTCGCAAGGATCGTGGACGATCGAGGTAGACCAGCTACTGCACGAGGGATGTCGGGTGTTCCCACACACGTGGGGGATAGAGGAGGGTGTTCCAAAGGAGTGCGATCGAGGGATGATGCTATAAATATGGGTGGGACGTTAGGGATGGTCGAGAAGGACTCGCTCGGCAGGAGAGGGGGGGTAGAAGATAGAGCGAAATCGGAGAGATCGGAGGTAGGCGAACTATTTCAGAAGGAATGTGCCAACTAGACGGCGGGACCAGACACGGAAGAATGGCCGTCTGGAGGAAGCAGAGATAGGAGAAGTCGTTGAAGGGGGTTGGTGAGAGAGTCAACGGGAGGTTGGGTTGAGGAGTTGCGGTGCAAAGAAGATGTTTCCGCCAGGTTAGGTTTGGGTTGGCAGTCCCAGACTCCCACCACCGACTCTTTCGGGTGTGCCCACTCTTTGCTGGAGTCGCAGTATGACTACCACGAGACAGAGAGCGATGATCGGACGCCCAGCGGAAGGAAACCTGGGAAAAAGGGGAACAAGGGAAATGGGAACTAAGGAAACCCAATGCAATATTCCCTCGAAATGCACGTCTGCAAATCCGCTAGGAACAATTTTATTCTGCAGCAAAGACCTACAGGGGACCGTCCAGGATGGCCAGATTAGACGTGACTGATGATGCCCGAGCTCCTCGAGAGGATGTCATCTACGTATGTAATTGTAAAGAGTACTTTACAGTTTTACAGCGATCAGACACGAGCCAGTCGGCCCAGTCCTGCACGCAAGACGGAAAATTACGGAAAGATTACCCAAGGTGGCAGTTGGAACTTGGCCCAGGGCCAGTGGGGCTGGTCAGACTTTCCAAGTTTCCACAGTCTTTGGCTTGACTCTCACTCAAGAGAGTCAAGAGACTTTTCCCCTCTGAGACGAGACTACATACTCCGTACTTCGGGGCCGAACTAACTTAGCTGCTGCTCCACTCCTCTGCTCGTTGACTTCGGCCGATGCTCCGATGGTCCGTGTGCCTCTGCGATCGCTTGGCCCTGATGCCACTCAAGAAAAAAAAAAGGGAAAAGAGTCAACCTAAGGGACGCGATGATCCTCAGTGGCAGACTGACAAACAGGCTTGATGCTTTTTGGTTTCTGTCTCGCAGTGGCGATTCCTGCCCAGCGCCAAGGCCCAAGTTCCATGTCCCAAGCCTCACGCCCCAACATCCGCTTGTTCTTCTGTCTGTAGTGAAGTGAAATGAACATCGACTAATCCCAAGATTGGCGGATTACGTCGAGGACTTGGGTCTCTTCCTCTTGGCTTGTTCGCGTGCTGGGGCGAACAATTAACAACATTGAAATGTCCCCTCTCCCCATGAGCCATCGATTCACCCGTGGAATCGTGGATCAATGCATTCCGGGCGGCTGGCCACCAATGCTGGGACCCTTGCCTGACCTTTTCCCGTCTGGCTTCATAAGTTCATGCTGATCCACCAACAACCTAATCAGGCTAACGGTACGCTCCGTACAGAACTACAGATACACTTGATACAGCGGCCCAGACGCGATGTAGCCATCATTTATCGTCCCTGTGGCTTGCTTCTTGACAGCGATATGGACGGGTCGTCCCCCCAGCGATATCGCCAGGACCATGGTTGCCGCCTCTGCACAAGTCCATCTTTAATTCAGCGACAATCCTGTTTCGTATGGGGTGGTGATCCGCTCAGGTGCTCATTTCGGCCACAGGCAGTGCTCACGGTGATCAGAGGTTAAAATTTCCCCAGACTACGATGGGTCATGATGCCTCCTCCTTCTTTTGGGAGGAGGGGGGGCAATTACTCTGACCACCATCAGCCCTCATTTGCCCCCCCCAGCCGCGAACGAGCCTACGGGGAGCTTTGCCTCAACCAATCGCCCTCAGCCGCGCCACGACGACCCTTTCAGCCCAGGGAGCAAAATTGGAACTGAGTTCTGCCCAGTGCCCAGCCGTGCTGTTGGTAGCAGCAAGCGAAAGTCTGTTCTTTGCATCCAGCAAGGCCCCCTTCCCCCATCTCCACCTACCCGTCGAACCCTGGTGCCAGAGCCATTCTAACATGGGTGGTTTGCCTTCTGATGGGCTGGGGGCCAGCGCACGCTAACGTTTCGCCCGGACACTGCGGCGAGCCAGGGGTGCAGGGAAGGTGCAGCGACTCGGCGATGAGAGGCGATGCGACTGGGCCAGCTGCACACTAACGGACGGTTCGTTCGGGGAGGCGAATGCAGTTGCGGGTTTAGTGTCGAGTCGAGTCGAGGATTGGATGTGGAGGCCGTCTACTCGTCGCTTAGTGCCTTGAGCGCGACTAGAGCTCTGCACAACCCCTACTTTTATACAGCCCAAACTGAGCATTCAAATCCCGCTCGACGAATCTCTACTTCGTATGTTCGTATAGCCTCGCTCGGACCGGGTAATCTCAGCCTGCACGGACATATTGCAGGATAGTATAGCGTTATCCAGGCATGGTCGGCGATACTCCAAGGGAAGCCCCGAGAGGCGTATGCAAGATGTCCATTTCGAGCTCGGGAATGTGCATCGCTTCTCACCATCCGAAACGCCGTCTTCGCCCATACGAATTCGCCGTCATCGCAGGTACAGGCTAGTTGGCTACAGTATCCCCTCGTCCCTTGTCTCTCTTCCACTGGCCGCCCGAGCGCCGTCCGTGCACAGCTCCCGTTGAAAGTTGACGCCGGATGGGGAAGTCTTACGTCATTACAAGGGTCTAGCCCACCCTAATTAGCCTCCATTTCTCGTTTCTCCCTCAGTTGCTGTTGTTTGAAGCCGTGAGAAGTTAACGTAATCCACGGCCATCTCGGCCACACGGCCAACTCGGCCACCTCCCCCCATTAAGAATTTTCAAATCAAGATAATTCAACCAAAACAATATTAATTCGTCTCAAATTAGCGCTTATTACATCGGTTAATCTTATGACCTATCTGCCCACACCCGCTACATGTTGGCGGAGCCCTTTTGCGTGGTAAATCTGCCTGATTCGCTGATTCGCCTGCCTCATGCGATACCACCTGGCTATCTTCGACTGGCTGCTCTGGCTGCTGAGCTAGCTGTAGGCCCTCTGCGATAGTTAGGCCTCCTTCGTGAGCTATCTGCCGATTCGAGCGTGTACGTTTCTGGCGTTTCTTCTCATTCGCGCGGCGAAGGCTAGCGTTCTCCTGGGATAGTAATGCAGCGCTATGCATCGCGAGATAGGCACTCTTGATAATTTGATCCACAGCAGTTTTTGAGGGCGACGGGGGGCTATTTGACCGCTGTTTCAATAGATCTTTGAGTCGTTTAGCCTGCCTTTGTAGCTGAATCACTGTCTTAGGCGTCTTTGGTGTGAATTGGCTAGATCTGCTGCTTGGCCGGCTACCTGGTGGCGTTGGCGTGTTGAGCGATATATTCAGCTTAGCTAGCACACGCTCTGGATCAAACGGTGTGATACCAGTAGTAGCGAAGCTAGTCTGGATAGTCTGCGGCTTAAAGGCCTCGATACGCGCCCGAGGATATTCTGCGAGGAAGTCGAGCTTATCGATGTGGTTGTAGCTATTGCGGGCTAGATCGCTAACGAAGCGACCGTAAGCACGCTTTAGCGGCGC
The DNA here is from genome assembly GCA_024706585.1 of Penicillium simplicissimum. Taxonomy (NCBI): domain Eukaryota; kingdom Fungi; phylum Ascomycota; class Eurotiomycetes; order Eurotiales; family Aspergillaceae; genus Penicillium; species Penicillium simplicissimum. Next base: position 2,363,586 of record JAMZTW010000061.1, read on the forward strand.
GAAGCAGCCAACATCTAGCGGTTGGAGTAGATGCGAAGAATGCGCTGGCATACAAAGCGATATAATATTATTATCCGCGCAGATCTTATCGAACTGTGGTGTAAGATGGCTACCGTGGCCATCAAGAATCAGTAGCCGATATCGACCTCGTACGCGCGAATTTGTGTGTGGGATAAAGTGCTTTTGTAGCTAGCGAAGGCCTATCTCATCGGTAGTCCAGCCATTATTCGAGACCTCGATTCGCCAATCGCTAGGTAGGTTTGATTCAAACCAGCCAGAGATATAGACCTTCCCTGCGAATATCACGCATGGCGGTAGCGAGTAGCCATCAGCACAGACAGCTTCGATAGCAGTAACCCATTCGCGGTTTCCTGGCTGTAGGATAGAGCGGCGACCGTAGTATTCAGCTCGAGTAACTACCTTTTGCGCAGAGATAAGGCCCATCGCGAATCCAGTCTCATCGAAGTTATAGATATCCTCCGCTAGGATACCATTCTCCTCTACCACACGCTTAACGCTATCAAACCAGGCGCGAATCGACCGAGGGTCTTCGTTTTGGGCACGTTGGTAATCGTAGCGTCTCGAATAGCGCGATTGGAGCTCGTCGCGGCGTTTCACGAAGGATGATACCCAATTCACGCCTACTGTAGGCGCTGGCGATTCACCGCGTGTAGCGAGTAGTATATCAGCCATCTCTCGAATAGCAGAAGCCCTAGGTGCTGCACCACGCGAATCCATAGAGAGTATCCACTTAGAAAGTGAATCTTCTTCTAACTGTGTCAATTTATGGCTATGCCAGCGCTTCTCGACGCGTGAAGCCATCCCGGTGGCGCGGTCCTGTAGAGTAGTCTTCGGTACATCGTATAGCTGCGCTGCGGCGCGTAGCGATTTGACTTGGCCCTTTTCATAGGCCTGGAGGGCTAGTAGGATCCTGCCCTCCTGCTCGGTAGCTTTCTGACGAGATTCAGAGCGGTTGGGTGGCATAGTGGATAGTTGAATTAGGTGGGTTGGTGGAGACGCGTGATTTCTGGTGGGGTGGCCGAGTTGGCCGTGTGGCCGAGATGGCCGTGGATTACGTTAACAAGGATTATGGATGAATAATTGTGTTCTGTATGGACCAGACCAGCATGGAAGATTTCTCCTCGGTGTAGGTAAGTATGGTTTTCCAGGGCACTCAACATCATTAGTGGCTACAGCACCTGCACTGGACACACCTGTAATTCATCCTCTCTGGGCTGGCCGTCACAATCTGCCAATAACTGTCCACAATACCACATGAACCACCACAGCATTATTGAAGAGTTCCGACCAGGCCGGCCGTTTGGCTTCATGGACTTACGCACAGGTCGACTCCCAGCGACCCGCTTCCCGCACAACACTTCTCCTTTTTGACTCTGTGGCGTGCAAATCTCTACGGCGTAATTTGCTTCCTGTGCCTCCGGGGGCGCTTTATGTACCAAGTACCTCCAGTAGAGAGGATTCGACCTTTTTAAGGTGACGGATCTACCCATCTTCGCTGTCAAGATAACCACACCAATTCCACTTCCGTGACTCTGGCAATTGACAGGAGACCCTGATTGATAAGGTCGATGATGCCTTCTCGGCGCGCCGCCCGAGTCCCGACATCGGGTGCTACCCAACCATTCCATGAAGGATAAGAGCCGGGGTGTACCTGGCCGAAAGTCAGGACAGGCAGCGGAGGAAAGACATGCATACACTGCCATACAGTCGCTAGGTTGAAATTTCCGTGGATCGACCGAAATGTTACCTGAATAAGGCCAGGCCAGTGCATGCCCGTGCAAGACTAAAGCCCTTCCCGTGCCGGAGCAGCAGCTAGTCCTGTATAGTCGTGCATGCATACATTGATATACTGAAGTCCGACATCGTAGTTGATAGATGGATGACAGTACTGCGTCAAAAGTAGGTTACTCGCACCTAAAGACGGGACATGGTTCGATTGCCCCTGGCTAGTACATCGTGCGCTCCTCTAGGCTTTATTGAGCTAGGTGAGCAGAACTGAGCACGCCTCAGCGCTCTGGCCAGCTACCAATTTAGTGATTTCATCTAGGAAATGATGGGCCTGATCATTCTATGAGACAAAGCTATCAATACACTCATAAGGGCAGTGAGCATGTGCCTACATTTACCACGAGCAGGCAATAACCTGCCCTGGGCGGTCATAATTGGATCTGATCAAGTCTAGCCGTGCAGCAGCCACCGACCCAGCAAACACGGGATCAATTGTCCCCTTGTATTCATCTGTCGATGCAACAAGGATACCAGACTGCTGCTGCTTGCTCAGGACTTCTTTGAGCACGTCATGTAGGAGCTGGTCCTGTGATAATTCCCCTATCAAGACCACGTTGCTGAGTGATTCGATTACCTCGCTCTCAGATTGTACAGGCATTTCGATGAAGTCGCCCAGGGCCGTTCTGAGCTTGGCCCGTCGATCGATAGATGAATTTTGAGAGTCAAGGTCGGTCTCATGTAGTACTCGCACTTCATAGTCCACTCCACATTCTTCAAAGATTAAGAGTGCGGTCAAGGCGGACCGTGTGTACTCCACAGTAAGGAACGCTTGCATTGGATCATCTGGTTCTGGGAAGTATAAGCCACATTTCCCAGGGCCGATGCCGTATACATGCCGTGCTGCTAGTCTACCCGCTGAGCCCGCACGATTTGCGGGGATAGTGATAGATATGGATTCGGAAGCGGAGCGGAGTGTTTCTTGAAAAGCAGGAGAAATTGGGAATGGGACTGTAATTTCAGCAGTCGATACTGATGTCTCCAGATAGGATTCGCTGGCGGTCTTTAATGAATTAAGCATTCGTAAAAGTGCACCATCAGCGTTGTTGTAACGACTAAGCCAAGATGGTAAGTAGTCACGAAATGGCTGCCAGCCCATGGTGGCCTGTGTGGTGGGAACGACGGAGGCATAGTCTCTTTGGGCATCCGGGTTGCGCATTAATTGCTTATAGGCGGGGTTTCCTTCGATTTTGGCAAGCTCTACATGAGAGCCATTAGGAAATCCAATACTGACAACACTGTGTTGCTGGTTAATTTGTGACCGACTGAGCAGAAGATGCGGTATTTCAAACTTACCCGTAGTCGAGGGTCAGCTCGAAGCCAACACCGCAATCTGGGTTGGCGGCAACAAAGGCCACGGGGAGGAGGCCAGCTGCCAGCAAATACCAGATCTGCAGGATCATGGTTGAGTCCAAGCAATGTTCGAGGATCAGCCGATTGTGAGAGGAAGAATTTGTAGTTCACAGAGGATAAAGTAAGAACTTGAATTGGAGCACTGATTTGGAGAAGGAACCTTAGGTGGCTAGATCGAGCACCAAATAACATGCCAGGTGGCCCCAGGCCGCCACCCTCGAGGCAACTTGGCGCACGCTTCATAGGTTATCTGTGCACACGACCATTGCAACAATCAACTTTCAGCCCCAGAATGCTGATTCATCTTCAAGCTACCCAGTCCGAGCAGTGCAAATGCTAAAGGCCATGGATTACTTCGAAAAGGCCTATTATTCGGGCTGGCCCCATTCTGGACCCTACATAGGGAAATCCCCAGGCAGAGTAGTCGTGAGGTATTCCGGCTTCATAGTATAGATGATGGGTGTCATGACAAGTGATAAGGTCTTGAGATTCTATTTTCTCTGCCGTTCTCCGCTTTACAGAGCGAATTCCACGGTAACTACCTAAATAAATTTGCATGTGTCATTAAGGTATCAGTAACTTTCACGTTGCTGTTGACAAGACAGTGACCTAGACTTTGAAAGCTTGAAAGAGAGGATTTACTTATTCGATTCACGATGATCCTCGTTAACTAGCGCAGCGATTCCGATTAGGTTCGAATTCACGCTGCCCCTTCTGTCGACCCCGCAGGAAAGGAAGCTCGGGCGGCGCATCCGAATGGATGCTGACTTGCCTGCGCCAATCTGTACATGCAGACCCGGCCCCGGAGGCATCCATGTATTGGGCGCGTGCTGCAAACGCAGGTCAAATACACCACGGTCTCTCCCCTAAGCTAGATCTAGTTTCTGCAGCATGAAGGGCTAATGAAAAGCGCCATCTTCCGGAATCATGTGTACCACGCAGATTATGTATGTATTGGAAGGCTGCAGGAATTTTGTTAACACTAGAGGGTGTGAATAAGGTTCGAGGTGATTCTGCGCTGTGTTCTCGATCCTCTAGCTCTTAAGTTTGAAAATTGCCATTGAAAGTACTACCTATTGCCCAAGTACATGAGGTTGACCTCTATCCAATCGCATAGAACACCCTAGATCGTGGAAACTGAATACCAAAAGGTCACCCTACACCACAGCATCACTTTGTGAGCTCAGACCTCCGTCTCCACGTCCCAAGTAGCCCTTTCCTGTAATTGGCCTTCCCCAGAAGCCGGCCCCGGAGATCTGCAAGCCCGGCGCCGGTGTCTCTCCATAATCGGTTGCTTCGGTTCCTGATAGGTAACACAACCGTAGCCCGTGTCTCAACCTCGCTCACGTAGTACAACACCCTGACTGTCTTTCAATAGTGTCAACATCTGCCGAGCTTAGCTTAGAATATGCGACAAGGCATGGATGCTACGCAGGCACTGTGTAAGGTTTGACGGTCCTCGTACAATGTGGTTGGGAGGTTGACCTCGGGGCTGAGCATGGAAGGAGCGCTTGTGCTTGGTGGCAAATACATATGAAAGCCGACGGGGCCGAGCATTGATCATCTGGTTTTGGTCTTCGAGACTGCCCAGGTGGTTGCTAGGTAGGTGAAGAGCTTGCTATGAGCTGTCTAATCTTCTGATGTATTCAACATAGACATGCGGCTCCGTTCTGAAGGCGCTATATAGCTAGCCAGGGACGTTGTACGGGAGTGAATCCATCCTTTCTGGGTCGGGGGGAGGGTGCTCTTTCTGAAGGTTTTATCATCGTGTGAGTAGCCTCCGTGGTCATCCTCCAGCCTTATATCCATCCACGAGTCCACTACCTCTTCTGGATCAGAAGGCAGGTGAATGGTGGTAGATCTCGACATACCCGGTACCTTGATATACATTACTCCAGAACATGGATACAGAATCAAAACGCCGGTGGCGTTATCTCAAGAGCTGTATCAGGTGCAAAATCTGGTCGGTGGAACGCGCAAGCGAGCTGAAACTAAGATGTACTTAAGCCAAATATTTGCAGGATACATGACACTGATAATATTGTAGATAGGCACTGTCATGCTATTTGTCTCATACTAGAATATGGACTGACCGTCTGCATAGGGGATGGTCGTCTGGGGCGAAATTGAGACGATTTCGCTTTCACGCATGCAATCCCGGCCAGAGAATCAATATTTGGCAAGCCTATACCGCCTATGTCTTTGGTTTGGGTCAGCGGGCCAATCTTGCTTTTTGATAGTGAATATTAGGAATGGCACTTAGGTAGCCTTGCGCCATCAGTCTGATAATGCACAATACATCCTATCGTCGATGTAATGTGGCACTTTCTATTACGCAGCCGGCCAGAATTTTTCTGTCTTTGTACCTTGTCTCTTCCCGGGCTGAATTCATCCTGGAGCTTTACTCCTGCTCATAGAATGGAATATGCAGAGGACACCATATCCCAACCGGAATCTATTCAACAAAGACCCACCCAAAGCACGCCAGGACTTGCACGGCACATATTGACCTGCTACAGCCCAGTTTTGACAATCAGAATAGTCTACGGTCACCCGAAATTCAGATCTTTGCCCCTGCAACTGGCTACACAAGGCGCCTAACACGGACCCGTGCACTGACGGGGTTCGAGTTAGTCTGGCTTACGCCTCTCGGCTATGAGACGCATATGACACATGGTACAGAGGATTGGCGTAAAGAGGGAAAGTTAAAGCACTCACTTGCTGATTCGTGTTGGTGCGCCAATTTGATAACGCCGCTGGTGATCCACGGTTGGTTGCGCGATGGGACCAACTAAAAGATCGAGCTTTGAACACATTCTATTTTCTTCCGTAGTGTACAGAGAAGCAAAGGAAAGTAAGGTGAGAGGCCCGGGGAAAACCCGGACTGGAGAACCCCGGCCGAGATCCAACGATCCAACATTTTTCTAGACAAGTTTCTCCTACTTTCTTTTGGTTTGCAGCACATGAAGTAGGTGTACACCGTACATGGTATTTTAGAGCTGGTTCAGGGCATTCGGACCAGGGTCGTTTTCCTACAGACTATCAAGACCATCTGGTTAATTTTAATCCAAATGATAAAGCAAAGGAAAGTTACCAAAATGTCAAAGTAGGCATTCCAAATGGAAGATTGAATGATTTTTTAATATAGAGGAAGCCGAAGGCCGTTCTCTAAGTCGACCGAACCCCCTCCCTAGCAAATGTATGCTGCGCAAGGTTGTTTACCTAGTTAATAGGCACCTACCGAAATGAACATCTCGAGCTTTTCTATCTTGTAAAATCGAGTTCGCTCGCGGTACGCTTGTTCATCCAAGACCTCTGGCTGGTGATGGTTGTTCCAAAGCCGTCATGTCGGAGTCATAGTTATCATGTTTCATATTGGGGGTCCTGCCCAACAAGGAGTATGGTGGAAGCCACCGTCGATAGTCGAAGCAGGTGTCCAATTTCCAATGATGAATCTTGTGCTGCGCGTTCAGACTCTTTGTACCCAAGTTGGCCAGGTTGAAGCCATCCGTGTTGAAAGCCGCCCAGATAAAAATTACCGGCCAAATGACGATTCACATTCTTCTCGAATTTTTGTATAAGATGTATACCTAGGAAGCCAAGATCAATGGGGATTCATATATAGATGAGTGCCATGTACCTGGAAGTACCAAACCGTGGCAATCGCTGTTCAGAGGGATGCTGGTTTTTTCTGAAATCGAAGTGACTTCCGAGCGTTCCAAGGATACGCAATCCACAATCACTCAGTGAGAAGCCAAGCTCCCTTTTCTCTTGTGACCCATACTGGTAGGTAATTTTGATCTTGACCACCCCATCGGCTTAGATTTGGCCAGGCCATGTACTGTACTGTGCATACTCGGGACTCAGGAGAACACACTACGTTGCGAATAGTCAAAGGAGATACTAGTGCGAGCATAGTCCACGGATGGGTGCTGTAGCAACTGCCCGGCGAGGTAGAATTATCAGTGTCATTAGAGGGGCAGGGCTGTCAAGACAAATAATGTCTTGCCCCGCATCCAGACATGGAAAAGGCCTGTGCCTTGATACTGCCGCACCTCCCACATTATCTTAGATTAAAGCTCGATACCACTCGAGAGTGTGAGGATAAACTGTTACCATAGGCTATGAACATCACGTTGCGGCCCACTGGTACCATCCGTTTTGCATCCTACAGTCACAGTTCCGTCCTCCGCAGACTCCCAACGCGCATGGCATCCCGCCTGGGCGTTTCCGTCTACCACCATCTCACCCGCGGTTGCCCCCGCAACGAGGTTGATTGCATGTTGATCTGGTGCTCGGCACTCGATTTGGAGCCCACAGCCTCCCACCAGCGTCCATTTTCTTTGTTGAGGGGTTATGGAGGCGTAAGCCATCACATAGTCGTGCAGGCTCATTGGTTTTCTTGATTGCCATCGATGGTCGAGAACCGCTTCGGCCCCGATCTGGCCGGATGTGCACTGGCGATTACGACGGAGTGGCTGGAGTGTTTACTTCCATAGCTGTAGTCGAGCGGAGAGGCCAGATGACTTTTGGTACTCTTGTAGGCCAACCCCAATTTCATCAAATCATTACCATCATCGTATCACTTGTCTGTCCTCTTCCCCTCTTACGTCGTCAACCATAACTCGCAGTCTTATGACCGAACTTCCTCGAGGTGTGCAACTCATCCCTTGCTGATATACTCGTCGTCGGCCTCTGTCAACCTCGTGGCACCATGCTCGCCGATCCTGGAATGCATCGATCGCCTTGATTGTGTCTCAGATTGCTTCTGCAAACGCGCGATGGAGCTCCGTCGCCGCTCCAAGCGCAGGCCACTCGTCCACGCTGCGCTGCTCCTCGGCCTCCTCAACCCGACCGCCGCCATCCCATACACCCCGTCTTCCATTTTCCTTTCACCACTGCACAATGACTCCCTCGCCTACATTCTGCAACCTAGCAGCTCCACGGCGGGCAAGACCGAGTTCCTGTCGCTGAACGTCTCCTCGAACCTCGACCCTCAAAACCCCACATACCACACCTTATTGTCAGAAACTCCATTCCAGAACACCGAGCAAAATTCCGCCTTCGTCCCCGTCATCGATGATCGCGGTGTCATCTCTGTCTATACCGGCGATTGTCACAATGTATCCGGAACATACTCTCTCTGGCGCTTCCGGCCGGACAGCACCAGTTCAATCGGCAATGGATCCTGGACGCAATTCATGGTGAACACTGGCGAGGGAAATACAAGACCGAATTACCTGGCAGCTGGTTTCTCATTCGTACCCAACAACACCACTGGAGCTTTGTTCTACTCGTTTGGCGGGATGTGTCCCTTTCCAAGCAGCACAGATGATACCTGGGTTTCTGCGGCGAACTATTCTCAGTCCATGGTGGTCATAGATGCCGAGTCATCTCAAAGTTCCGGATACAGCGCAGCAATTACTGGCGATCGCGCACCGCCTGTCCCTGAAGCAGGCATGGTTGCTGTGCCACTTCCTGAGACGCGTTCGCTGACGCAAACTCAACAAGACTTCCTTTTCATTGGCGGGCATACACGACAAGCCTTCCTCAACATGTCCCAGCTAGCGATCTTCTCGGTGCCACAGGTAAGCTGGGCCTTTGTCAGTGTCAGCTCGGATGCCAAGCCCAGAACGGAGCTTGCCGTGCGAGATGCTTCAGTGGTGGAGCCTCGATCTGGTCATGCCGCTGTTCTATCGCAGGATGGTACGAAGGTTTATGTTGTCGGCGGCTGGGTAGGCGACACGTCCACGCCTGCTGATCCTCAGTTCGCGGTCCTTCATCTTGGAGAAGAGTATGGCGGCACGGGTGAATGGGTCTGGACTGTGCCATCGTCGGAAGGAGTGGGCATTGCTGAGGGCACCGGGCTCTTTGGTCATTCTGTGGCCATGCTCCCTGGAGGTGTGTTGATGATCGCCGGAGGATACAGTATCCCCAAGCAATCATCTTCAAAGCGAGCAACGTCCCTAGCGGAGCGCAATTCCCAGGTCTACCTGTACAACACTACCTCCAGTAGCTGGATCACTTCCTATTCCAACCCGTCCACCCACTCTCCATCTACGGCAGCATCTCACCATCACTCCCTTTCTCCGGGACAAAAAGCAGGACTCGGTATTGGGCTAGGCCTGGGAATACCTCTGGCCATTGCCATTGCCGTTTGTGCTTGGAAATACCACCGGAAGCTGATAGTACGAAACAAGCGAGATTCGCAACTCCGCGAATTGGCCCTCGGTGCTGAACGTGCTCACTTCTGGAATCGAGATGAACCCCATCAGTCAAGCAGTATTCGGAGTTCGCAGATGAGCGAGAAGCTAGATCCCGCCACCGGCTATCCGTGGTCTGCAAACCGCAGTATCAATTCACGGACCGCATCCTGGAAAGACTCGGGTGATGGAATTGCAGAAAGGACAGGCTTGCTGGCGGACTCCTCCAGTCCTACTAAAGGGACACGACCCATGATGCAGCAAAAGTCGTATCGTCCCGCGAGCTACGCCGATTACCGCCGCAGCGATACCACGAGTGAAATTCACCCGATTGATGAGCGCGAGGAGGATGAGGCTATATTCCGGGAGCGCCTCATGGCAACGATTCCGAAGGAAACAAAACCGGCAGGCCAGGAGACAGAGGACCCATTTTCAGACACTCCGTTCGCGACTCCCCGGACAACCATCTTCGGCGTGGGCCTAGGACCGTTCTACAGCCGCCGAAAGGACAATGGCTCGGGGTCAGACGGACGTGCCTCTCCTGCCGGAAAGAGCGATCGAACATCCACCAACCTCTCCGATTCCTCGGGATTTTCCTTCTGCTCCGCCACGACCAGGCCAACAGGACAAGTCTCTCAGGCTCGAGCCGTTCTTGTCGAGAGGCCTTTGAGCTGGGGCAGCGAGCAAATCGCAGCCGGATCAACGCACAGCGACATTGATGGCAATGGCATGACCGCACCCTCAGTGAACTCAATCTCAACAGACTCTTACTCCACCGCTCAAACCACCTTCTCCTACCGGCAGGCCGAGAATGAATCTCTCCTCCACGACGGAAACGAGACTATCACTCCTATCACCCCCACCGAATCCTCCCCCTCTAAATTCCCAGGATCCAAGCCCAGAGCATCAGACTGGATGCTCAGCACCGTCCGCCGCGCCCTGACTCTCACCCGTCGCGGCGGCACATCCAGCCAGCGCGATGAGGACGTTGATGAAACAGCCCACCTAGCTTCGGGCATCGACCGACGCAGCACCATCTTGGTTTCCGGGCCTACACCCACCGGCACCGGCGCCAACACTCCCCGCCGCGCAGTCAGCGCCTCCGCGGAACTCTTCCGCCGTAAACAAGGCGCAAAGGACTGGAACGCGAAGAAGCGCCTGTCCGAGGGGCCTTTCGTCATGCCACGCGGTGCACGCGATGACCTCTTCATTGGTGCGCCGGGTTATCTCGGCGACGATGAGACCTGCGACGAGTACGAGGATGACTGGGACGTCGAGGGCGCGGCGGAGGGTCGCAGTGTGCAGATGACGTACACCGTGCCCCGCGAGAAGCTGCGGGTTGTCAATGCGTCAGCCCGGGATATGGATAATATCTCGGAGCGCTCGATTAGCGGGGGCGCGCGGCGTATTAGTGACTCGATGGGTCATCGGCGAGTGAGCCGGTAGACGGATATTTCATGCTGTCTTGACTCGAATCCACTTGGCTTCGCTTTTGGTTGATTTGGCCTTGTGCGCGGTATTTGGTTCAACTTTTTTACCTTTCTTCTTGTACACTTCAAGACCCTTGATTTGACTTTTCCACGGCTTTGACGATTACTGATTTGATATTTTGGATAGCTGGCGCTTTGATTTACCACTTCGGTTGTTTCTGTTCTTCTTGTTGCTTGTTCTTTTCCTTGTGTGTTGACTCTCTTCGTTCGTTACTTGATATCCACGAGGCGGTACTGTTGTACTTTTTGATGCTGAGGTGATGGTTTTTGAGCACCATTGGGGTGATGACTTTTTTGTCTAGCTGGCATTTGGAATTAGCCTAGCTTTGCGGCATGCCGTGCTCCAGTGTATTGGAAGGCATGGTGTGTACTTGTCTAGAATGATAGGTGACCGAAGAATAAAAATGGATATTTCCGACTCTGCAAGCGTATCTTGAGTAGACTCTTTTCACTATCTTTGCTTCAAAACTTCGACATCCTGTCCTAAGGTTCCAAACCTGACCGCATTTCTTAAGTGGTTTCTAAACGTTGTAGTCCAGATATACTCAATAGGTAGACCGGGAATCTTCGTAATCATTGCTCATGCATTTCATTCAACAATTTTGTGTGTCGTTCACGCGGACAATGGGATATATAAACACCGAGAAAACAGCTTGCCACGGAAAATCAATGGAAGTCAAGACTCAAAAAATGTCCCCAGGATCAGGAGTAAGCAGACAGCAAGACAAAAGCATGCTCTCTGTCACGTGGTGTTTGAAACTCCATTATACATCATTTACTATTTTGTCCTACCACCAAAAGCCACCCCACAAACTTGATATCACACCGTTCAATGCTTACGCACCGTTAGGAGCGGTAGCGGGCTTGGTAGGCAGAGTGGTGGACAGCGGGGGGAGCAGGTTCTTGGCACCCTCGCGCGCATACTGCGCCATCAGAGCGTCCATGACAACCAGCGCGGACATAGCCTCGACGATAGGAACGGCTCGGGGCACGACGCAAGGATCGTGACGGCCCTTAGCCTCGAGAACACCCTCCTCCAAGCCGTAAGTGGCGGTGTTCTGGGCCTGACCGATCGTCGCGGGAGGCTTGAAGGCGATGCGGAAGTAGATCGAGGCACCGTTGGAAATACCACCCTGGATACCGCCAGAGTTGTTGGTCTTGGTGGTGAGACGCCCATCGGCGGAGACGACGAAGGGATCGTTGTGGATAGAGCCGGGCACCTCGCAGCCGCCGAAGCCGGAGCCAATCTCGAAGCCCTTGGTGGCGGGGATACTCAGCATGGCGTGGGCCAGCTTCGCCTCCAGCTTGTCGAAGCAGGGCTCGCCCAGGCCGACGGGCACGTTCCGGATGACGCAGGTCACGGTTCCGCCGATGCTGTCCTGGGCATCGCGGAACTGCTCGATCACCTTGGTCATGCGGGCGGAGGCCTCGGTCTCAGGGCAGCGGACGGGGGCGAAGCTGTCCACTGTTGGGCGGTCGATGGTCTCCAGGAGCTTCAAGTACTCGGGGTTGGTAGAGGCGGTGGGGTGTTCGGGGGTTGGGGGGAAGAGGTGCTCGTTGCCGACGGAGGAGACAAAGGCGACGATCTCGACGTTGTGGGAGAGCTTGAGGTACTTCTCGGCGATGGCGCCAGCGGCGACACGACCTAAGGGGTGGTTGTTAGATTTGATACATCAATATACTTGTCTAAGCCAGTCACTCACCAATGGTCTCACGGGCAGAGCTACGGCCACCGCCACTGCTGGCCTTGACGCCGTACTTCTCAAGGTAGGTGAAGTCGGCATGGCTGGGGCGGGGGTACAGGTCCATTGTGCTGCCACCGTAGTCCTTCGGGCGCTGGTCCTCATTGCGAACGATCATAGCAATTGGCGTGCCCAAGGTGACTCCGAACTCCGTGCCTGACTGGATCTCGACTCGGTCCTTCTCATTGCGCGGGGTTGTGAGGGCACTTTGTCCCGGACGACGGCGAGTCATTTGAGGCTGAATATCTTCCTCGGTGAGTTGCATGCCCGGGGGCACACCGTCGACAATGCAGCCGACAGAGCGGCAGTGAGACTCGCCATAACTGAAAGAGACATCGTCAGCAATTTGACTGTATTGCAGGGTGGAGGGGCCACCTTACGTGGTGACTCGGAAATGTTCACCCCACGTCGACATGATGGCGATTTATCCAAACGTAACGGGGACAGCAAAGAGGTATGATAAAGGTAAATGCCCCGATATCAATTGGCAACAGTAGATCAACGGTATATCACCAACCGGGCCAGGATGGTACGACACAAAAAAAAAGAAAGAGTCCCGACGCCGCCGAAAATCGACTCATCGATGGTTTCCTATCTGGGACTAGCGCTACCGACTATCGGCCGCGCGCTTTGCGATCTTCCGCAACGAAGCTAAGCTCCCCTGGCTGCTCTCCAAATGCTCGTCCGACGATGTCTGGCCTCGTCCCTGCGCAATCCTGCGAGACACGTCCGCCATAACTCGTCATATCCACTTGATCGCTTCACAGAGCTCGCCAGTCGCCCATCGTCCCAGCACCAGATCTATCAGTCCCTTTCCACGGATCCTTACGTCAACCTCTCGATCGAGCACTTCCTACTCGAAAATGCGCCCGCCGAGTCAAGCATTCTATTCCTCTATATCAATCGCCCATGTGTGGTGATTGGTCGCAACCAGAATCCGTGGCTGGAGACAGATTTGCGAGCACTCTATAATGACCGTCGGCCTGGTGCGGGTCAAGACGATGCAGCTGTCTACGTCCGGCGGAGATCTGGAGGCGGAGCCGTATTCCATGACGAGGGAAATCTTAACTACAGTGTGATCTCGCCGCGCACCACTTTTACACGCGATAAGCATGCGGAGATGATGGTTCGGGCGCTGCACCGCGTTGGCGCAGTGAATACCAGTGTCAATGACCGACATGACATTGTCATGACACTCCCGGAAACATGCAATGACAGCAACGAGCCACCTTTTCGAAAGGTATCCGGGTCAGCGTTCAAGCTGACTCGTCACCGAGCATTGCATCACGGCACCTGCTTGCTCGATTCGCCCAACATCCATGACTTGGGCCGTTTCCTGCGATCTCCTGCGCGCGGGTTTATCCATGCGAAAGGTGTCGAGAGTGTTCGGTCGCCGGTAGGAAATGTATCGAGTGCGCTGGCGGACTCGTTCTTTTCTATGCAATCGGTGATGGACAACGCGGTAGAGGAGTTTGCCCGGTTGTATGGTGTTCATGCAGACGTTGTCCGCCGGGCACGACGTGCGCTCGCTGGTGACCCTGAGATCTTTGCCGGTGATAGCTGGGTCATGGGAACGGTGGGCGATTTCCAAGGAGAGCTGGAGCCGGAGATTGGCAAAGGAATTGCGGAGTTGCGCGTGAGTTGTACTAAATTCTTACGACGTGCACCGATTACTGACAACCTGGCAGTCGCTGGAGTGGAAATACACTCAAACACCGCAATTCACCTTTTCAACGTATCCTACTGAAGAGGATCCTCGGGAGCGTGCACCGTTGCCGGCATCACTCCCCCCTTCGGTAAGTTTCTAATCGGGATTCGGGAATCTTCTTGTGCGCATAGCTAACAGTATTCAGACTCGTGTGTTCCTCCGTCTCAAGCACGGCGCTATCATAGAGAGCAATATTTCCCTCTCTTCTGACGCGTCGGTTGCATTTGAGCAGGCTAGTCGTGTTCATCAGGTCTTGAACGGTCAGAAATTGCACGAGATCACCTCCGAGTGCTGGACAGAGATGCTTCGGCAAGGCTTGGCTGGAACTGGCGATGCAGATGATGGGTTCGTGCAGGAGCTGGCAGATTATCTGGGTGACTTGCTTGGAGGGCAGTGACACAATAAGGTCTGAACTGTAATATTATTGGCTGGCTTTCCAGCTCACTGTACATCATCAATGAACCAACGCATAAAGCTGGACAATGATGTCTTCATGGCCCAGGGAAATACACTTGCCCACCACTTGGATTTGGATACGACGTGGGGGCACCTGTTTGAAAAGGAGACCTCTCAGTACCAACACCAGCTACTGCAAGGCAGATCTGGTAGCTGTCAGATAAACATAGCACCATGCGTTTGGCGTGTCACTTTATTCCTGCAAGCTGGGCTTCGTTTCCACGATTGGTGGAGAATGAATTTCCCACTTATCACGGATAGCTCCGTCTTGGATGCTCGGCCTGATGGAAGGACCAACGCGCACATTGCCAAGACAGAATGGCAAGAACGAAGGACATGACTCGCGGCTATACAACAAGTCTCGGCTTCCTACCTCCAAGAGCTTACATCTCAATGAGAATGTGATCAATCTGTTTTTGGCCCATTTCCCAGGATGACTCCGACCTGAATGCTGCTGTAGGTGCCTTGGTGAAAGCTTAGGGGTACTAGGATCGAAACTGATATAGATGATATCAATCCTGACCCACGTTCAGTTCACGGCCTTAGTTGCTGGCCATGGCCCTCTCGGAGGTAAACACTGCATCCATCCATCTCCCCTGCTAGTCGATATCTATATCTCACAATCTACCGAATGGTCTCGAGCTCAATCTGACTGCCAAGGCAGGCTATGAAAGTATCCGAAGTCAACTAGCAGGCTTCCCCGCATCCTAACAGTTCTGCATACGGCATCAAGCGAGTATATCCCACTGCCGGCTAATCCCACCTACCCAGCCGCCACCCATCCTTCTGCTCCATCACTGGCTATTCAAAATTACCGTAGTATCAGACGTCCATCCAGCACATGCCCTATGGGGCGATGATCGGCTTATGCTACCCCGAACCTTAACGCTACCCCCACATCCCCCACCCGCAAAACTGGGGATGAGCATTGGGAATGCATCAAGCACAGAGCCAAGAATGTGCATCCTGCTTGGACCAGGTTGGACCAGGTTGGACCATGTGGTTGACCATCCATGCTTGCTTGGCATAATGACCTCTTGGCCGTGCAGCAACACGCCCGGATTCGTGGAGGTTTTCCCCCTCGTTTCCTCGCCTTGACTGCGAGCTCGTCCTGATCCTCATAGGCTGATTCAATGGCCAAGGTCGACGATGGCGCGGATGACACCTTTCAGAGACAGCGTCGCAGTCTGCTCCCAGGGTATATCAGTAGCCGACGGTAATCGATCCTTTGAGGTGGTAGCCGCGGCTTGATTTAAATCATCACCTTGGGCAAATTTCGCATTTTGCTGGCTCGGTTTTTATCATCATCCTTCTTTGTCTTGTCGAGCGAGGAGCTACACCATCAACATGTCGTGGCTTCTTCAGAAGATCGTCCACAATGAGGCGATGAGAACTGATCCCAAGGAGATTTATGGGTGGAGAGTTTATGCGCTAGCTTGCTCGGTCAGTAATACTAGTAATCTTGCGCAGACTAGCCACTTGATACGGAGCTGATACTTGAGCAGGCATGCTTCGGCGGAATGCTTTTTGGCATGGATTCCGGCATTATTGGCGGTGTCCTCACTATGCCACCATTTATGGCGTAAGCCTACTCTTCTCCTTCCAGGTTTCCTCAATCTGGGTTGAATGTATGCTAATTTCCGTTTGTGCTCCAGCAAGTACGGCCTCACGGGTCTAAGCAAGACCGCACAGGCCAATCTCTCTGCCAACATCGTCTCCACTCTGCAGGCAGGGTGTTTCTTCGGAGCCCTGCTGGCTTCTCCTGCAGCCGATCGATATGGGAGAAGGTATGCCCTGATCGGTGCAGCAGCCCTTGGAATAGTCGGAGTCATTATGCAGACTGCGGCTGCTGGTCATCTTGAGGCTATGTACATTGGACGGTGAGAACACATTTACCCCCTCGGCTCCAAAGCATGTATACTAACGGTATAATCTGTCAGTCTCATCACCGGCTTCGGCGTTGGCTCAGCGTCAATGATCAACCCCCTCTACGTCTCGGAGAATGCACCACGCGCTATCCGCGGCGGCCTCACTGGTCTATACCAGCTCTTCATCACAATGGGAATCATGCTAGCTTTCTGGATCAACTATGGCTGTCTGTTGCATCTCAAAGGCTCATCCATGTACCTCGTGCCTCTGGCCATGCAAGCCCTACCCGCAGTCCTGCTCCTTCTCGGCATGCTTCTCTGCAATGAGTCGCCCCGCTGGTTGGCCAAGCAGGATCGTTGGGAAGAAGCGCGCGCGACTTTGTCGAAAGTCCGAGCACTGCCTGCTGAGCACCCATACGTAGAAGAGGAGTTCCAGGCTATTGCGACCCAGTTGGAGCAGGAGCGTGCTTTGATCGGTGGCTCGGGCTTCTGGGATCTGATGAAGGAGATGTGGCTCATTGCTGGGAATCGCAATCGCGCTATGATTTCCATCTTCTTGATGATCTGCCAGCAGATGACGGGTACAAACGCGATTAACTACTACAGTCCTCAAATCTGTAAGTCTTGTTCATTGGAGTGATATACGAATTGAAACTAACAGCGAACAGTCAAAAACGTGAGCTTACTTCTCTACTATTCTAACAAAGTCATCACACAAACAATAAGACCCTTACAACAAACTAACTTATCCTCTTCTTCTTCTAGCTTGGCATCGTCGGCAACGCAACCAACCTCTTCGCAACCGGCGTCTACGGCATCGTAAAAATGGTCAGCTGCGGCGTCTTCCTCGTCTTCGTCGCCGACTCCCTCGGCCGTCGCCGCTCACTCCTTTGGACATCCATCGCCCAAGGCCTGGCAATGCTATACATCGGTCTGTACGTTCGCATCGCCCCGCCTGTCCAGGGAGCCCCCGTCATACCCGCCGGCTACGTCGCTCTGGTTTGCATCTTCCTCTTTGCGTCCTTCTTCCAGTTTGGCTGGGGGCCTGTCTGTTGGATCTATGTTTCTGAGATCCCGAGTGCCCGGCTGCGATCCCTGAATGTGGCTTTTGGCGCGGCAACGCAGTGGCTGTTTAATTTTGTTGTTGCGAGAGCTGTGCCGGTGATGCTGACTACCGTCGGCGCTAATGGTTATGGGTGAGTGTGCAAGCTGGTTTGTTTTGTGGGTAGAGAGAGCGTGGTTGCTGACTTTGGACTTTGGGACGACACAGAACGTACATTATCTTCGCGTGCTTCTGCTTCTCTATGTTCTTCTTTGTCTGGTTCTTCATTCCAGAGACCAAGGGTGGGTTGAGCATTATTCTCACATGCTTATGCACCGCTGACCGATTGCTATAGGCTTGTCACTCGAGAAGATGGATGATCTGTTTGGAGTTACTGAATTGATCCAGCAGAAGGCAGCTGATCCGGAGCATGGCATCGTCACTACACATGCGGACAAGACTGCGGGCTCTCATGTTGAGGATATGAACCCTGCCGCGCGTGTCTGAGAGGCTCTGGTATGAAACGAAGATATGATGATTTGCTTCTAAATGCGCAGAGTCGAGAAACGTTGGAACAAGTGGTATCGGGTCCATTATTGGGAGAATTCAGTTCTGGTCCAAGTTTGCTACGCCTGTGAGGTCAGGATTCTTAAGGAGCAAAAACATCTACATAGAAAGGGATAGTCATAACGATCCAATTGTAGTCGATATTGATTCCCAGAATCAAATAGTTGTATTCACATAGCTCATGTCGTCAAATCATATACATCATAACCCACTGAGCCTGAATATGCAAGGTGGCCTCAAAAGCTGGCGAGAGAAAAGGGAACAAACACGCTACAAATATGACGCTCGCTGAGACCGACCTCCTCCCAAAGAATATCAAATGAAATGACAGGGTAGCGAAGCCTACCAATGAGAATGCAAGTAAAGATAAACACAGCAAAACATCACGAATAACAGTTTGTGACAAACAGAGCGAATAAAGATAGGCGGAAGGGCTTCCAGATCATCGCACAGCACGGCCTGGGACTCTTCGTCCCGCTGGCCCTTGCTGTGTCTGGCTGCGAGTAACGCGCCGCGGAGCAGGGCGATCTTCCAGGCTCAGACCACCAATACCCGAACCAAGCTCGTTCTTTCGCGGAGAAAAGGCGGAGGCAAACTCCGAGTTGGGGTACCGGCCATACCGAATGTTACGGGTGGTAGCATCGGTCATGGTCGTGGCGGTAGTAGCCACAGTGTCAGTGTCTGAGTCTTGATCATAGTCCGACGGTGGATCATTCCCTCGTAGGTCACTCATAGTGAAGCTATGAGGGTTCTTGTGTGGTGTCGGGAAGCGATTGTGGGTTTGAGAAGAAGCAATTCCGTAATTCGGAGCGGGTGGCAAGGCTGATGTCAAGCCTGAGGAGAAGCTGGAGCCACCGGTAGTGCTTGAAAAAGAAAGAGGAGGGGCTTCTGAGTGCAAGCTGACTGATGGTGCCGGAGGGGGGTTGCTGAATGTGGAATGGGTAGGGGACCAAGTCAGGGCATTGGGAGCTGGTGAGGAGAATTGTGGAGATGAGGGCTGTGGTGGAATAGGCTCCGCAGACACTGGGCTTCGCTCCTGGGCTTGTTCAGTGTTCGCTGGGGTCGACGCCCCTTTATAGGAAGCTATCAACCCCAGACCTTCCTGCACGGCCATAAAGACGAGGAGCAATTTACCGTATCGGTCGAAGTATTCTCGTTCGTAGAATGCGTTGGGCAGATGAGCCCCAAAATGAACGGCTGCTGCGAGCTCGGTGATGTAGACTAAGATCTCCATGCCGTTCCAATGTGCCAGAGGTCTTTTCACTGCTTCCAGTAGAGCAAACCCCGCCACAAGACTGGCACTTCCCAAGGCACAGGCTTCGATATAGTTTCCAGTAATCGAGAGCTGGTGGTTCTGAGAGAATGTCCAGGCGATCAGGGATCCCAGTAAGAGAGCCAGTCGAAGATATTGGAACACGAGATGACTCGAAGGGGGTGAGTAGGATTTTTGATCGAGTGATGGTTGATTCCATTCCCTCTTGGGACCCTCGGGGTCAATATCGAAGGCCCGCTCAAACAATGTTTCCAGCCCAGTAGAAGTATTGAGGTCACTCGCTGGAAAGAATGATGGGGGCCTGAACACCGGTTCCGGGCTTGAGGGGTTTGCATGCCACTCATTTTGAGGACTGGGCATCCTTAAGTGGAATGGATTCGGTTGTATGACTTGCTCAATAGGCTTTGCCGATGCCTGGGTGCGGAGATTCCATGCCGGGGGCTTGGGCGCAGCGGGTAGCCTGCCAGTAAAAGGGGAAGGACCCTCGAAAGCAGAGCGCTGTTCTCGATGGGAGGCGCTCAAACTCGGTTGGAGAACAGGTTGAGCGGCCGAGGGGGTCCATTCCATTTCGTCCCCTTCTGGTGGAGGCGTAGGGAAGGCTGGTGACTTTTTAGGTGGAGACAACCCGGGAGCTAGCTTCTCCAAAGGAAATCGCTGGTTGAGCGAGCCATTGGCAGCCCGAGGTGTGAGAGTATCTCTTGAGAAACTAGGACTAGAGACCGGGGATGGACCACTACTTCGCAAGGGCTTCTCCCAGGAGTTATCAGACCAATCGACCAACGGCTGAGTATTGTAATCCACGACGCGACGTGAAATTACAACTGACAACAGTGTAAAAGCGATCATGAACATATGTAACGCCGGAGGAAGGCTGGGCCCAAGAGCGCTTGCAGATGGGTCTTTGAGCAGTGCCCAGAAAACACAACGAGCCACGAGTGTGATCAGTTGCGCCTGATAGTATTCGGCGAACCCGGCAAATCGGCCACTTCGCCCCTCTACCTTCATGCGCAACTTTGGATTCCACCAGATGGAAAGAAGCCCCGCGATGAGGGTGAATCCTGCGGTAGGTGCGAGATCGAACGAGCATTCACTGGGAATCCGGCGCATCCGCGCTGTCTGGTTCACACAGGAGAGCACCGACAATGGTGTATCTGAAGACAATTCGGGATCAAAAGAGGAACCATAACTGGTCAAAACGCTTGTCACGTCCCATACAAGTTGGCCACCAACGCTGGTCCAGTATCCGAGGGCGCCAGTGTAAACAAGCAAGCTCTGCCAACTGCGATCCCTAGCCTGCCGTAAATTCTTGCTGGTTCTGCTGAGATCCATCATGCGACGAAGGTGATCTGCCTTGGCTTCGTAGCCCTTCTTGCGAATTTCTTCCAGCACCCGGGGCCCGCAGGCATCGCAAACCTGTGGGTATCTTTCCTCGAGGCCTTTCTTGAACCGCGCGTAGCCGCGCTCATATTCGGCGTCCGTTGGATCATCCGATGGTGGAAAATAATCAGCGAGAGACGA
This sequence comes from Penicillium simplicissimum, assembly GCA_024706585.1. NCBI lineage: Eukaryota > Fungi > Ascomycota > Eurotiomycetes > Eurotiales > Aspergillaceae > Penicillium > Penicillium simplicissimum. Next base: position 2,384,612 of record JAMZTW010000061.1, read on the forward strand.
TCTGAACAAATGCTGGTTGCGAATACATTTGGAACAGAAGGAATGGGATCCTGTGAAGTCGGTCGAGTCGAGGGCTGGGCTCGAGGCGTTGGGGCTTCGATTGAGATTCGTATCCTCTGCGGGTGGATCTGTGATTTCTCCATTCTACGAGTTCAAGCGATAGGTGATTAGTATCTGAGGGTTTGAGATCGTGTTCCGCGAAACTCACCTGATCCAAATAGTTATCGGCCTCGCAATGTTCACAGTGGAATTTGCGCACCTGCCCGCGGGCGGACTGAGAAGCGCGCCGACCGCAGTAGAAGCAGGTCAGACGTTTGGAGAAGAGCGCCATGACATGTTCAGGGAGGCGAGTTGCAAATCAAAAAAACAAACAGACGCGGATTGTTGCTGTAGTAGCAAGGGATATCGAGAGTCGGGGAAACCTGAAAATAATCAACCAGGAACTGCAGGCCTGCACAGACCACTCGGGGCACGTGTTGTTGCCGCGGACGCGACAGCTTCAATTTTGCCCAAAAGGAAAGCACATACCATCGCATCAGGAAAAAGGTTGGGCGGTGAGAGCCTCGTCTTCCTTCGACTTCTTTTCTTTTGGCTGCTTTCTCTTTCAATCATGTCGCTTTCGCCATAGCACCGGCTGCCTTCTCTCCACCTCTTCAAGCACGCAGCCGCAGTGACATCATGGGTTTGACTCTGCAGACCTTCTGGGAAATGAGCTTGAGGGTACTCGGCTCGGCAGTCGCAACTGGGGGTCTCATCTTCCTTGTACGCCCAGAATTAGGCATCTGGGGAGCTGGGTTGCTCTGCAGAACTAACTATCGCCCTTCTTAGGTCATCCTTGTCTCCCTGGCAATTTCTCAGAATGCCGCGCTTCCCAAAGTCCGCCCAAGGGGCACACCCGTCCACCTCCTCGTCGTGCTAGGTAGCGGAGGTCATACAGCTGAAATGCTTGCTATCTTGGAGAACAATTTTGACTTTTCCATCTACACATACCGCACCTACGTCGTGAGCTCTGGGGATGACCTGAGTGCTCAAAAGGCCGTCGAGTTTGAAGGCAGGATTGCGCAAGAGAATGACCGCAAGAAACCGGCCGAGGATTACACAATCATCACCGTTCCAAGGGCACGGCGGGTGCATCAATCATACTTAACGGCGCCATTCTCGACCCTCCACTGCTTCTGGGCCTGTCTGCTTGTCCTCCTGGGGCGCAATCCAACCCAACGCCCTCTCCCAGTGAAATACCCTTCCAAGCACCCCGATGTGATCATCGCCAACGGCCCAGCGGTAGCAGTCTGCATGATCCTCGCAGCAAAGTTCATACGATTCTTCATTTACTGTTACCGCTGGGCAACTGGCCAGGGGTCCAAACCTGAGATATCACGGCTTCGGACCATTTATGTGGAATCGTGGGCTCGAGTCCGGACATTGAGCGTCTCGGGACGCGTCCTTCTGCCTATCGCCGACAAATTCCTCGTTCAATGGCCTCCTCTGGCCGGACGCCGAGCTTGGTGGGGTATGAAGGAAACGGAATACTGTGGGTGGGTTGTTCTCTGAGCTGCTCCTCATGAGCAGTATTCTTCTCTACGACGCTCATGCATATCATATCATCTGCTAGAGTATGAGACTCAATTTAGCATTATTTGACCAGAAATATTTGACGTAATATGGAAGATTTACTTGATCTTCGGGATTCTGGCCGAACTTCACCCCGCGGTAGTTTGCTCTCCACATACCGATGTGGAGACTGATCCGGGGCGATATCGCTACCATCAGGCATCAGTCCGTCTCGTACAAGTAAAGAGATTGTCTTTAACCAACGTGAGGTCTAAACGTCCTTAAAAAAGCTATTGTACTACAACAAGATTGAAAAGGCATCAGCAGCAACGGAACAGTTCCGTCTCCATCTCCACCGTGTCTGATCAGTTATCGCGTCTCGGATCCCATAACTTGCCCCGCATATCCCCTCCCGGAAGTGATCCGTTGAAAAGTTGCCAGACAAGTTAATTTGAAGAAATTGACATTTGCTGGCATCGATTCAAGCTCCAGTACTTGAAAACAAAGCTTTCCATTTCCAAACCAATCCATTCGCTATGCCGTACTCTTTGCGGGGTCGGAACGTCCTGGTCACAGGTGGTTCACGGTATGGCCACCCTTTCTATGAGCAACGAGTTCCCCAAACTTCCTGAATTACAGCTAATTGAAAGCTGAACAGTGGCCTCGGTGCTTTAGTCGCTCGAAAATTTGCCGCCGAAGGAAGCAATGTCGCCATCAATTACGCATCAAGCAAAGAGACAGCCGATCAAGTCGCGTCGGATCTTGCGGCTCAGCATAATGTGAAGACGATTGTTATTCAGGGTGTATGAGCCTCCGTCGGATATTACGAGTCGATTCGACTTCTTTACTTCCATAGCAACCTGAGCACTAATTTCATTCCAAATGTAGGATGCAGGGAGTCAGAGCGATTGTATCAGTGTCATCAAGACCACGATTGAACAGCTGGGAGGTATTGACGTTATCATTTCGAATGCTGTGAGTTTTTTTTTCGTACACGGCGTCCAGTCAAATTTGATTGAGGCTTACTGACATATCGATATGCAGGGGTGGACGAAGATGACCACATTTAGCGACTTGGACGCAATGGACGACGCAGACTGGGATAAGGTGACTATACAGTTCAGCTCGCTCCAGTTACTGGCTAACAAGACTTATCATATCAGTGCTGGTCAATCAATGTCAAGAGCAGCTTCCATCTGTTCAAAGCTGCTTTGCCTACTTTCAACGCCAATCCCGATGGTGGTGTCTTCATCCTCACCTCTTCAACCGCGGTGCGCATGTGGTTTCGATCATCAGCACCCATCAGCAATACTGACTTTTTTGATTTTAGGGCGTTATCCCCAGTGGCAGCAGTCTACCATACGCTGTGACCAAGGCAGCATGTAAGTGTTTCTCCTTTTTCTTGACCAACAATTCGCTGATCAGAAACTTCTAGCAATTCATCTCATGAAATCCCTTGCCCAATCCCAAGGCCCCAAAGTTAGGGTCAATGCCGTATGTCCCGGGCTCTTGCTTACTGAATGGGTATGTACCTCTTTCCAAATCGATTCTTTCCATAAGACCTTAGCTCACACCACACCAGGGCCAACGCTTTTCTCCCGAGGCAATCCAAGGCTGGGCCGATCGGACCGCGCTTGGGCATACGGTAAGTACTGACGCCTTTCTGATATGTGCCATATCTCATTTCTCTCTTTGTAGCCCGAGGTGGAGGATACCGCAGATGCGTACATCTCCATCGCCAAGAATTCCTCCATGACAGGCCAAGCTGTCCAGATCGGTGAGAGCATTGATCTCAACGAATATTGCACATGGCTAACCGATCCAGATTCCGGATTCCGTGGCTAGGATGCGGAGCACCTCGAGCATGCATGCAACAATGCTATTATTTTTCGTCAATTGATTTGTATATGGGCTTTCCACAATGTAACGGGTATCAGGCTGATAGAATAGAACACTGTTGTACATATTGCAATATTTTCATGCAAGAGGGTTGCGGAAAGGAGTAAACTCGGCGCCGCCAGACTGGAAAGACCGATCACCAAACATGCGTGCCTTGATCGCAGCACGCAGACCCTCAGCCACCGGTTCACCTTCCACCTTCATGTGGTTGATACGAAGGGTCTTTCCATCCCTGGTATACACGTAGAGGGCCCTGTTCTTCTTCGGCTCTACTGGGTGAGGCGCATTCGTGAATGGCAACCCAGGGACAATGGCGAAAGTCTCAGATCCCTTCGGAGGATCCACTTCTTCGACATCTGTCAGGATGACTCGCTTCCGTTGGAATGAGATGGCGCCATCGCCCGGTTTGCTAGCAACGAGTGCTTTGCTCCATAGGTTACCAAGTACCCGGCTACGTCGATTGAAGTCAATCAGGTCCCAATTTGCCCAGTCAACATGACGGTCTTCGGGTTGGATCTTTGCGGCATGGATGAGATTCTGGTTCTCTTTCTCAGAGAGCCAACCCGCATCTTGTACTGGAGGCACGAATAATCCTTCCTTGATGCCATCAAACAATAGTTGCGCTCCTTTGGCAGAAACCAAGCTGGTCAACTCGGGGACAGTGCAGGACTCGGGGTTGGGAATATCGAAGCCAGGAGCCGGTGATTGAGCAAGAATCGTGCCATGGTCAAAGCTCTTGTGGTGCAACGTCTGAAGCGTTACACCAGTCTTGGTTCTCCCGGCCAAGAGCGTATGGTGCAAAGGCGCTGGGCCACGGAAGCTGGGAAAGTCATGTCAGCCCACCAGTTGAAACTCATTGGCTGTTGTGACGGCGTACTCTGGAAGTATTGAGGGATGCACATTCAAACCTCCATACTTAGCGGCAGTCAAGATCCGCGGAGGCACGAACAACCCAAAGGATACGGCGATAATCAGATTGATAGGACCATTTGGAGTCTCGGGGGGCTGGTACAATTAGTGGAATGAATACCCAGATTAGAAGTTCATATTTACACTCCAGCCTCTGAATGTGTCAATCTCATGAACAGGAAGTGAGAGCGCAGATGCAGCCTCCTTGATTGGCACTGTGTGATATCGAGTTAGATCTGGACTTTCAGATAGTCAAGACAATGCGACTGACTCTCGCGGATTTTCTTCAATCCTCGTCCAACTCGTTTGCCTGGCCGACAGACAACATCTATGGAGACAATTTGGTCGGGATGTTTCACACGGTAGTCGTGGAGCGCTTTCAAGGAGGCAATACTAAATTCGTCGGAGCCGCAAAAGAGGATCCGAAGCGGGTCAAACGAGCGAGTTGCATAGCACCGGTACGCAGGCCATCGAGCAGCAGCAGAATACCTGCAGAGCCCAAAGGCACTGCTGCCGCGAATCGCGAACATATCGGGCCAACCTTCAATGACTATGAAAGCTGGAAAGAAAGCTGTTCGCTGCTCGGACGCATCCGACTTATCGATAAAGTGGGCACGTGATGTCAACATCATCGGTCCCTCAACTTCGCCGCGGAATAATTACCCCACAGCTGCCTTGTGATCGCTGAAGCAGAGTAGCGAACACTTACGATGAAATGCCGGAAACAGAGACCGACTCTGTGATACCGGCGCAGCTCTCCTATCTCGCCATCTACAACCCAACTCTAGGCCCCACCGACGAGACCTTGGAGGACCAGATCGTGTTCTACACCTCGAGATCAGGCAATCTACAACAAACGAAGGATGCGACCGCAGAGGAGGATGGCAGCGCACTTTCCAGAGATGATAAGAATGAGAAATTGCGCCAGATAGGCCTGGCGCAGGGGATGGTGAGCTTTGCCAGGTGGGAAGCCCATCCTTAATATTCTCAGGTGAACAAAGCTCATGGCCGCCGTCATACAGTGACTTTTCCGCTGGTAAACCACTTGAGTACGTTGAAACTGATAAGGCGCGGGTCGTCGTACTCGAGCTGGAGAAGGACTGGTGGATAGTTGCTGTGAGTATAGCCAGGCGCATCAACATGATGACTCTCGTAACTAACGATGACGATGCCAGTCTATCGATCTCACTCGGTTACCCGCCGATCCTGCCCCAGCTTCTGCAGCCGATAAATCAAGCTCCCCTTCTTTTCAATATTCCGCAAGGGAAATGGGACCTCCGCAGCTACTGATTCAGCAATTGCGTCGCGCGCACTTCATATTCTTACTCCTCCACGACTTCTCCATGACCGGGCTCTACAATCGGGTTGGACGGTCTTCATTCTGTCTTTTCCTGGACCGGTTTTGGGAGAAGTTTACATGGAATTGGGAACTGCTCTTATCTGGAAACCCGATTGTCGATATGTATGATGGCATCAAACTCGCAGCGGGAGGAGAGCTGGGCATTGGTGTCGGCGAGGAAGAATGGGGTAGTGGGGAAAGAGAAGTTCTCGAAGACTTTGTCTCTCGAACAGACGGCCTGCTGGACTTGGTTGTCTCGAGATTTGGTGACCCACCCGGACAAGCCGATGGGTCACCATCGGGGCGCCTGAGCGACGCCGAGGGTGCGTGGCTCGGTTCAGACACCGATCCGCGGCCAGCGGATGGTGTGGTCTTTTCCGGTGCTGGCGCTGTGGACCGGCGTTCCCTGGCTCGTGTGTCCCAATGGATGGAATGGATCTATCGATACGGCGATGCTGCATATGGAATTGGGCGAGACCCAACCTCGCTACGCCGAAGAAAGCCGCGGAGGAAACGAGCACCAGCGCCTGAACCCATCACACCCGAAAGAGCGCATACTCCAGGCATACCTCGACCTCTTGTCATGGCAATGCCACAGCCACCACCAGATACCCAGAAAGAGAACACCCCTGGAACTGGAAGCTCGCCATCTAGTCATGATGAACAGGTCGATAAATCGGCATTTGGAACGGATACGGTCATGAAATACCTCACTCTGGGATATGGCTCTGCTTGGAGCTTCTCTAATAAGTCAGCACCCGCGTCATCGCCATCTTCACCCCCTCCTGGGAGCTCTCTAGCCCAGCCCGGGCAACCCGCCACTGTGAATGCAAGCAGAAATGAACCTCCATCTAACAGAGTTCACACTCCGCCGGTTCCGAGCCAGCATTTTGATGGATCCCGGGGCGAGACGAAGATCAACGTCTCCGGTCGATTCGTGTTAGGGCCTCGAGATGATTTGGACACGTTAGATGACATAGAAGAAGGCAGCCCAGAGCCGGAAGTAGATACTGTTCGGCCCAGGAGTCGGATAGTTCATCGATCCGTTCATGTCCAATTATCAGGCTCTGAAGGTGAGATGAAGCAGCTTCAGGCAGTAATCTATGTGGTGGGTATATACTTCCTCTGTGATCTCAGTTCACATTGACTAACATTTCTATTAGCATCAACCTTTTATGTTCACCTTTCTCTTTGACCCAAAGACCCCGACTCTATCATCCCCAGTACTCTATTCCAGCATCCACCACCAACTAGGTCCCCTCCAAAAACCCCTTCTCGCATCAACATCCCCTACAACAGCCGCCTCTCGCATCTCTACATCCGAATCAGCCGGCGATCCAACCAAACGCTTCTCTATACGCAGCCAACCGGTCTACGACATAGTATACGACCCAACAAACCTGACCATCCGCTCCTCAATCCCCAACATTCCAGGCCTGGGAACCCTCCCCCGTGCAAACGAGGACCCCCGAGCCCCTAGAACCCCATCACCCTCCCCATCTCGACCATCAAGCGCACCACCATGGTCACGGGTCGAGAGCCTAGCAATCCACCAGCGTCTCCTCTCCACATACATCGACACCCGCCCTCGACCGCAGGAACTAGAGCGCACCTGCAAAACCAGCCGTGGGTGGTGGATCGTCTGGGTCCGCATTCCCGCGCCCAATACACCAACTCACCGGTCACGCGCTACATCATCTGCGGCACCTTCCGCGATGACTGCGGATAATCAAGCTTCAGGTCTGGACATACAGGGTCTCGAGCCTGTTCCAGAACCACAAGAAGCGTTCATTGTCCGCAAAGCGAGCGACTACGTGTCCCCATCGGGTCACGGCCGCATGAGCAGTGGTGCGCGGTTCTTCCGTGATCTGGGCGGCGCATCCTCGTCGAAATTGGCTGCTTCGCGGGCTGAGACCACGCCCTCGAAATTGGTGGAGGGGTTGGGGATGGATGCGAGGCGGTATATCGAGGGGCTTTTGAGCTTGAATAGGTGACTTTGCTTGGGTGTACCATACTGAATATAGATGAAAGGATCTCAAGAGTCTTCTTACAGTCTGTCTCGATGGGAGCATGTCAAGGAATCATACGATATCCTCCTTAGAAGTTGCCCTCATTCCATGTAATGGTGGGTATATTAATGTGATAGCTGCACATGTGTTTACATCGAGGTTAGAATGGATGTTCAACCACTAGGCCAGCACGACAGCTCCCGTTTGATCCGTCGTTATATAGAACAGGAACTGGAAGGTTCATCGATCCTGCAATTCCAGGGTATAAACCTAAGCCGCTCTCGTTACGCAGGATAGCAGGAAATACCTAAGGTAGATTCGGCAGCAGAGTCAATTCCATCGTTCAAGAAAGCCCAGGGTAGAAATATATTCGCAAGAGAATGGGAGTTAGTTATATCTATCATCACGGAGGGGAATCCATTTAGACAGGAAAATGGTGACGACGCCAAGTTAAGAGATATTAAGAAACACAAATGGAAGTACAGACCAAGTACCGTGCAGTGCTACATCCAAGACAGGGGCAACTTGAGGGGTGTGATTTTAAAGATTTATACTGCCACAACCATAGATTGGGGCACTGTGTCATTGTGATCCAGATTCCATGGAGTCGGATTGAAAGAAGAAATGGGGGGAGGGGGGGAAAGAAGGCGTAGGGGGCCAGGAGGGACACGGGACAAGAGAGGAAAAGAGAAAAAGCCCACAGGGTTATGATGAAGACAACGCCTCCCTAGACAAATTCTGCAAAATCACGACAAAAAGGAGAAACAACAAGAAGGTTCTGCGACCAACAGATGAGATTGCGGGGTGGGAATGGGGGAGGAAAAACACAAAATGGTGGGAGACAACAACACAAGGGGAAATTCCACGACGTCTGGATGCCCGAAATTCGATACTGTCCACGATTGTCGCATGCAGGAATCCAGCAGCCTTTCCCCTCCTCGAACCTCTTTTAATTTCTCCAGGGGGAATCAAAATTATCCAAATTGGTCCCGAATCTCGGCTGTTGGCCGGCTTGTTTCGCTCGAGCCAGAGCGCTGGACGGCCAGAGTACTTTACAGAATCGAGCACTTGCTCTTCTTGCCGGGCTTGCTCTTGCCGACCTTCAGGAGGGCAGCACGGGTAGCGGCCTCGAAGACCTCGCGGACACCCTCGTTGGTACGGGCAGAGCACTCGAGGTACTTGTAGGCACCAATCTTCTTGCGGACCTCCTCACCCTGCACAAGGCGCGTTAGTCTTGGATCTTACTTCCAGGGGCGTGTCGGTGGTTCAATTACCGACACCGCAAGGAACGTACCTGCTCAGCAGTGACGGGGCTCTGGGAGGTCTTGTGCAGCTCCTCAATGGTCTTGGGGTCGTGGCGCAAATCCTTCTTACAACCAACCAGGATGATGGGAAGACCCTGGCAGAAGTGGAGAACCTCGGAAATCCACTATCGAACCGCGTCAGCATTGATTCCAGTAACGAGCAACCCGATCGTGTGCTCCTAGAGGATTCAAAATTTCAGGCACCAACCTTCTCCTGGACGTTGTCGAGCGAGTCGGGGGAGTCGACGGCGAAACAGATCAGGATAACGTGGGAATCGGGGTATGACAAGGGACGAAGGCGGTCGTAATCTTCTTGACCAGCAGTATCCCAAAGAGCAAGCTCAACGTGCTTGCCATCGACCTCGACATCGGCGACGTAGTTCTCGAAAACGGTGGGGACGTACACCTGTGACGGTAAAGAGTCAGAACGTGCATGGCGAGCGGGTAGACGCAGGTCTCAGAATATCAGGAGCAAGGAGTAGAGAGTATCGTGGTGTGGTAGAAGAGCGATAGAAGGATAGAGACGGGAATAAGGTTCGGGATTTCGGAGCATGGAGAGAGAGATGGCTCACCTCAGGGAAAGTGCCCTTGGAGAAGACGCTGGGAAATTGCTGTTAGCCGGTTGATCCAAGGGGGATTCAAGGGGGATGCGGAGTGAGCGGTTCTGATGTCACAGTACTTACATGAGCAGACAGGTCTTACCGCAGGCACCATCGCCAACGATGACGAGCTTGCGACGGATCTCGGCCATCTTGACACGGGGCAAAGAGTTAGCAATGATAAGAGATTTCGGGCTCAACGGAGATGCTGGGCGGGTTGACGGAAACCGTGGATGTTGGAGAGTGTAGAGAGAAAGGGGGGGTGTGGCAGACAGGTAGAACCGTCTACGAGGTTGGGAAAGGGACAAGTTCAGGCTGCCGGGGGGTGTGGTGGTAGGAGAGGGGAGTGAGGAGGCACTCAGGGAGAAGGGGGTTTTGGCGTACTGTGGTTCAAAAGGGGCGCAACGGCGTAGGTTCACGAGATAGGCGAGAGAGACAAAGCTAGCTATTGCAGATTTGCAGCAGCCAGAAGAAAGAGAGGATGGAAGCAAGAAGATTTCCGATGGAGGATGGAGGAGAATATTTGATGACTTGAGAGGTGGAGGAGATGATAGAGGCCAGCCAGCTTGGGCGGTGGCAGTACTGGCGGTATCTCGTGGTATCTCCAGGTACGAGGAGTGTGTATTTCGAGGCTTCCGTGGTGGTGGAAGGGAGGCGGAGCATGGTAATTACACGGTAATGTGATCCTATTCTATCCGTCCGTTTCGCTCTCCTTCGATTATTTGTTATGGTACTTCCGCTGCTGGTCTCGTGTATCATTGCGGTAAGTGGTCCGTATCCCCTGTGTATTTTTGGGGGGCTTTGGTTCTTTTGTTTCCCCTGGCCTGATTACGCTGCTCAAGCCTCACAGTGTGGACGACAGAGGAACACTCGGAATAAGTGAGCGTTCAGGGATTGCGAGGACAGTCCCAGAGGTACTCGAGGGTTCAAATGGCACTCTATCAAGAAGTCTCACCCGCTGAGCTGACTTCCTGCCTTCTAGGCGTGCCTGATATGCACCTAGCCTACCCCTTCCCCCCAATCGGGGCCTTTGTTTCAGCTAACTGACGTGAGTTAGCCTGAGAATCCGGGGGGGCGAGCCTCTGCGACCGGAGATCTCCCTCAGAACACTCTCTGTCACTATGCGCCCGTAAATTGTAATACCGTTACTCTCCCAGCCTAGACGGTCATATGTGGCTGAGCAGGCCAGTTTCCGCGTCACAGACTCACGATTCACAGGTCTCTTCCGAGGCCCACTTTATTTACTCTTTGTCCTTCCTGGAATAGCACAGCCATTGTGGCTGTGACAGCAAAGAGTTATGCCATGGTCCGAGATTCTGATATCATCAAGGAGAGAGGGAAAAGGGGGCTTGACAGTGTGATGCCAACCTTCAAAAATTCAACTCCAACACTTCTTGGATACAAGGCATATCACCACCCTGCCACTGTATGAACCCGGGTGAAGCATGCGTTGATACAATCTGCCTAGCTGTCAACCTGTCTGCCTGCTGGGTCACGGGCTTACAGTATTTGTTCTCAAGGTCCTGCCTGGCCAGACCTGCTGCAAGATGGAGCGATCATTACAACGCCTCATGCAGTGATGTTGTGCTACACCAGGCTTGTCGCTGCGAGTATCAGCCGAATCCGCTAACCCCAGTAGATCGATCATAACGAGGAAATCTACTGTAAGAGAAAATCCACTCGTCTACAAAGTGTCAAGTCAAGGTGAACGAGGAGCTTCTTGATGTCTCCGTACTTCGTTTGTTTTCTTCCTCATGTCCTCGTCTTGACCTGCACCCCCTCCAAGTAGTGCGTGCGGATAACGTACAACCTGCATGTAAACAGACTATCTAATAATATTCACCATTGGCGCCTTTTCTTTTCTGTTTTCTTTTACGGTTCCATTATCAGGCCTACGTAGCTGACTTTGAGTGGTTGTGAACTCCGCATTGGATAGGAGAATATGCCGCTCTGGGAAAAGAGGACGGTGTATCCGTTGTGTATGGCTATGCCTACACTTTCTCCATGCTTGACTCGATTTTCGTCTTTGTCTGCTCAGACGTCCAGAATGCCAGGGGCTCTCAGCTCCATTTTCCTCGGCGCACTGTCGCAAATCTACCGATATGGCCCCCCCCACCTCCTTGCCCTTCTTCTATCCAATCACCCACGCCTCTCGTATTACTTCCCGAGTGCCATATCCACATGAAACGTGCATCGCTGGAGTTGGCTTAGGCTGGATCCGTCGGGGAGCATGAAGCGGTGGAGAACCGAGCCCAGCACATCATCTCCTCGAAATCGAGAAAGGAGTCGGAACCGCGTCTCGACCCTAGCTGACTAAAAATAGGTTCTAGCCCAGGACCAAGGCCAGCCAACCTCAGTAATATATCATGGCAGATTATTCTTCGTAGGAGGGTGTTCTGTGGTAAGTATTCGATTGTTTGGAAATAGGAGATGTGAGACTTTTCAATAAGCCCGTGGAAAAGCCCCTTAGGCTACAGCGCTTTGTGAGTGGACGCAACCTTAGCTGTAAGCTTAGCGCTACACTTCCGGCGCGATGTAGCTACTGACACGTAATTTGTGCTTCGCAGATGTCACTCCGTGAGTCCCAGCAATATATAGACACGGGGTTCTCCTTCAACCCTGTTGCTTCCCTTAGGGAAAGCTGTTGTTGCTTTCTATGTTGGTTTATTTCTGTCGCAAGTGCTTCTCCCACTAGCGAAAGCCACAGGAGTCAACAGGCCTCGATCGATGATCATCGATCGGGATGGTTAGCGCATCCTACCTGCAGAATACATCCATGTCTCAATGTCCGATATAAGCGGGCAATCTGTCGCGCTGTCTGGTGTTCGTGCAATAGGCTATGCGAGATTCAATCTCTGAAAGAAGATGCTCCCACAAGTTTAGCTCTCCATGTTCCTGGTAAATGGTGCTGTCTATCTCCCGCCACAGGCAATTTCTTAATGCGCTCCATCGGCATCGATCGCACACTCAGATCAAGTGATGCTTTGGTTGAAATGGTGGTGAAAGAAATGATATGGTCAAGCCTGTGGCGATTTTTCGTCAAGATGCCAAGAGCCGACCCCAGGATTAATGGAGCTGGTGGATATTATGATCCGCAACCTTGTCTGGCCTACTTTGATGTCGTGAAAGCCAACACCGTTACGTGGGTCATGAAGCTACCTAGTATCTACGCACTGGTTGCCCTGACCATCAATTTGTAACTGAGACCAGGTTCTTCATCGTGCGTAGCGTTATTCGTTTCTCCGAGATTTCTCCAAGGGCATTTCTAGCCTTTCATACCGATGACTCGATGAGAAGGGATCAGAAGAGATGCTGCGAAGTGTACCCAAAAGACTACTAGAAAGAGATGTTAATGGAGGCACTCTCTAACTTGGTTATGTGGGACCATCAGCACGGTGAGTCATCAAGTGGGTAAGGGCCCGAGGACCGTTGTTGTTGGGACCAAATATTCCTCAGCTCATGCACAACCTGGAGCCTGTGTATACTTGATTGGGATCAACTCTACGGAGTACTCCAGACGATTATCAGGCACCTGAACCATCTCATCGTCCTGCACTGTGGAATTGCCAAAACAAAAGGCCGCGCAGCATGACCCCACCGATCTACCTTGGAATCGTGGGTATGCTTGAACTCTTCCCAGATTCTAATTCGACTTGTTCACTGACAGGATGATGAAGGTGTTGGCGGCGTTGGGAATGCGTTTCTAGAGCAGCTGGGGAGACTACCAAGTCCTCCACAACTCGTGTTGCTCGCTCGCTCATCGCAAACGCTCTCTTCCGCTGTACCGGCATATTCGCCATGCATACCGCTCGCTCACTGGGAAGAGGCTGCAAAAGCACCGTCATTGATCAAATCGGATGCTTGGTCACCGGTTGAGATTGCAGCGTTCCTTGTATCAGCTCCAGGCAGGGCTATCCTGGTGGACAACACATCGGACCTCGCTCTAGCCCAAGCATACCCGATCTTTCTGGAACGGGGTGTCTCGGTGGTAACACCTAACAAAAAAGGCTTCTCGGAGGATATGACCTTATTTAATGACATCTTCTCCTCGGCCGTGCGGGGAAACGCGCTCGTCTATCACCAATGCACAGTTGGCGGAACTCTACCAGTCCTCTCGACCCTCCGCGATCTAATTGCAACGGGCGATGAGATTCTGCGGATTGAGGGCGTTCTCTCTGGGACACTTTCCCTTTTGTTAGGCGAATTCATGCCTGGTCATGGGTCATCGAGCGCACGATGGAGCGCCCTCGTTTCCCACGCCAAAGAAATCGGACACACAGAGCCAGATCCTCGCGATGACCTCAACGGCCTGGATTTTGCCCGGAAGCTCACGATCATAGCCCGGGTCATCGGTCTCAAAGTTACACGTCCTGACTCTTTTCCTGTCGAGTCACTTATTCCTGTCGAACTTTCAGCGCTGCCGTCGTCTGCAGAGGGTATTGCCGAGTTCATGAGCGAGTTACCGAGATTTGATGCCCGAATGGATGCAGCGAAGAATGCAGCGCAGAAGGAGGGGAAGGTTCTGCGCTATGTCGGAAGTATTGATGTGCCGACGCGGGCTGTCAAGGTTGGTCTTCAGCATGTCGAGAAGGGCAGTCCGATCGCCAATCTTCGGGGCAGTCAGATTTTCAGCATCTACACCAAGCGATATGGGACCAATCCGCTGATACTACAAGGTGGTGGTGGAGGTGGTGAGATTACGGCAATGGGTTTAATGGCCGATTTGTTGAAGGTCATGGAGCAGTTAAAGTGATAGAGCTCTGGGCTACTTAATGCAAAGGTAGTAACAATCTCTTTTTGTCTCCGTAACTGTATCTAGGATCCATATGCAAGAAAAGTCCCTCAATAAGGGTAATGCACTTATTCCATTTTATTTGATCGTCTCTTTCCCGAGCAATTGTCTTAATATCATGACCTCTCCCTCCCATTTGGCAGCCTTTAACCTCAATTCATCCCTCTCCTTCGTCATTTCCTCCAATTTAGACTCAAGCTCCGACATCTGATCCATCTTCTTTTGGCGTAATCGCCGAGCAGCTAATTTGTTTCTACGCCGCTTTTCCTGGAGACGTTCTTCATCTGATTCTTGCGAGGAAGGAGAGACACTCCTAGCTGACGCTTCGGTGTATGCCTTCTTCTGTGAGAATGGTCTCAGATGTTGAGGCTCTGGCAAAGCCAAGGCAGTTGCATAATCCGGGGACGGAGTAAATTGCTGTGGTCCTCGAACACCTAGTGACGCGTCCGTATTCGAAAATGACATCGGAATAGCAGATGGCAAGTGTAGAGAATTTGTCTCGAGATTGTTGGACATGAGACCGTCCATTGGAACCTCAAAGGCCCAAGAGTTCGGCTCTGGTGGAAATTGTTCCAGGCTGAATGCAATGCTCTCCAAGAACACTGGATCCATAGATAGTATATCCGATGATAGCGAGGTTTGTGGGAAATCGGGTCCTTGCATGTTGCTTTGAGAATTGGTTGAAGGCATAAAGTCGGACCAAGTTGAGGCGAGCCCAGTAGGCGGGGTGGTAGCTCCAGGTGATGTGGCGGTTTCCGCTGAGGACTCCCAGTCGGACATAATGTGGATGGAATGGTTTTCAAAAGATGGTCGAGAAGACCTTGTCTGGATAGGCATGATGTTTGACACGGTTGGAACGATAGATTACAGTCGCAGTTGGGTGTTACTGCAAGGACGTTGGATGTCGATTTCTCGGACAGTGTTAATGGAGGTAGATGAGAAGGCGAACTACGACTTCAATGCCTGGGCGTTCGACCGTATGTGTTAAGTATTCTAGAGCCTATCTACCCAGCATAACATCTCCGACGATCATCCATGGGCCACTTACTTTTGTCCGATAGTCAGAATCTGGAGATTGTGATCAAATCCGACCCTAGCGTAAATATGTCCGGCGCTAGAAGGATGTACAGTGCCTTTGATTGGTGTCGTCTGGAATTGACCCACTAGCTTGCTATTCACGGTTAGCTTGTTTTGAGAGGGAGGCCAAGCGGCGGACTGGTGGAGGAACGCGGTCACTCGGGACTCGGGAGACACGACGAGAGTGCAAGATCCCCTCAGTGTTTGATCTCCGTCTCCCACGCGGACTTATACAGCAGGCTTCTGACCTGCCAAGATGGATCCTGTGGACTTAAATGCCCCTTCGGATCCGAGCACACAGCCGGTGAAGAAACGAAAGCCCAGACCAAAGCTGTCTTGTGTTCTCTGTCGACAAAAGAAGTCTGTGCCCCATCATTTCAAATTGCCACCTTGCTTGATGATGTTACATCTCCTGTGCTTCTTTTACCATAATACGTCCATGGGACGTTTACGATCGCGATGCAGCTGCCATTTTATTATGACTTGTTTTTCGTGAGATTCGAGGCTGACAAAAATTGTAGACTAAAATGTAATCGCCAGCAGCCCTGCGACAATTGCATCAAACACAATAGAACATACATGTGCCACTTCACTGGCCCCCAGGGGTTGACGAGAAAGGAGTCTCAAGGAATTCAAGATCATCTTCGTGAGATACAAAATCGCATCGAGCAATTGTCTGCAATCAATGTGCTGCCTCAAGCGCCAGGGCTCATCGGACAGAATCTCCAGAGCCTCGTTCCCCAAGATCCTTCACAACTTCAATCTGGATCACCCACAGGACCGGATCGGTCAGAATTGCAAAAAGAATTTACTGGAAACATGATAGTTCATCAAGCCGGAACACGATATGTAGATCCGACCCATTGGCAAGCGGTCTTGAATGAGGTAGGCAATCCCGCGGACTGACAGCTCCTTGGGTCACAAGGCTAACCGAGCAGCAGATTGCTGAAGTCAAGGAATATCTCCAACTGACCGAGGACTCTTATTCTGAAGAAACTTTTGACGACTCATTTGCCCCAGAGATCTCAGGCCCAGAACTTCTCTTCGGCAATACAATATCTGCCCCGAAGCCTGACCTCCTCGCTGCGTTGCCTGCTCGGCCAGTTGCCGATCGATTGATTTCTCTTTATTTGAACTCGAAAGAGTCAACACTCGGTATTGTTCACCTACGATTTCTTTGGATTTGTCGTCAACAAAGCTGATCCATAGAAAGTTCTCATGCACGTACCCACATTTACAAAAGAGGTAACTATCAACCCTCCAAATTCAGTACTTCAAATGCTCACCCCTTTTTCTCATCTAGTACGCTCAATTCTGGAGAAATCCTGAGCATGCTTCCATAAACTGGTTAGCATATCTCTTCAGTATTCTATCTGCAGGGGCGGGGCTGCAGTTGTTTTCCACCGCCGGGCGGGCAGACGGGGAGCTTGCCGAGGCTTTCGCAGAGTATCACAGACTGGCATCGCAATGCCTTACCATGTCCAATTATACATCACCCGGTCGATATACCATGGAAACTCTCATTCTCAGTGTGGCGATGGAGATTCTCAGAAGCACAGATAATCATCTTGGTCCCTCTGTTCTCCTCAGCTTGGCCACGCGGCTAGCTGTTCACGCCGGATATCACAGAGACTCAAGGCATTATCCTGAGATCTCCGTATTTGACGGAGAAATGCGTCGGCGGGTCTGGACAATCCTCTCTCTGCTCGATCATTATATCTCGCTTCAAGCTGGACTGCCGCCAACTACAGTTCAGACACGATCTGACACGGAGGAGCCTCGAAATTTGACGGATGAAGACTTGGATCCGACAGCGATAGCACTCCCTCCTGCAAGACCCTCGTCAGAGCAAACAGCTATCCTCTTTCCAGTCACACTCAATAAGATAATGTTTGCCGACGCCGATATCATCAGCAAAGTCTGTTCCGTCAAGGGCGTCCCGTACCAGGAAGTTCTCCGCTTAGACGGGAAACTCAAAGAGCTTCACGCAGCCATCCCTCTCCCCCTCAAATTCCGACCCTTGACCGAATCTATTGCAGACTCGCCAAACACTATCATGGACCGCTACAATATCGAACTCATGTATCAGAAAGCCCGCTGTGACCTGCATCGCCGATATCTTGCGCAGCACCGTCGAGATCCCGCATATGCATATTCTCGACGTGATTGCCTGGACGCTGCAAGGGCTGTACTCCAGCATCAGTCTGATATCTTTGAAGCGAGCAGCTCGGGAGGCCAGTTGGGCTACACCTCCTTCTTCTTTTCGCCGATTGTCGCAGTGCATTTTCGGTCCGCTGCCATGATCATTTCCTTGGAGATCTCTTGTCAGTCTCGCTACGACTTGAAACAGAATCTATCACCCGACCAACGGCAAGCAATTCTGGGCCAGAGAAAGCAGCTGTCCCAAGAAATCGAAAGGGCTTATAACATTTGGACCCATTTGCGTCATCAATCTAAGGAGGCCTCGAAGACAGCTGATGCACTTCGGATTATGCTCAAGGTCACAAACAACCACTTGCAGCACGGTGCAACGCCCGAGCAAGTACAACTCTCGAGTCCTCACGGCAGCTTACATCCTACAAACGACACACGGGGCCACAGTAAGTCTTTTTTGATTATTACCTGCAATGTCCATTTGGTATCCTTCGATTAGCTAATTGTTACTTCCCAGCAAATTCAATTCTCTCAACGCCCGCTGGACGGCTGGATTATCAACTCCCTTCCATGGCTCTGGATCATGAACATAGTCCACTGGATGTTGATCTGATGGATGCCACGTTCTATCTGGGACAGGACTCTCTGCACAGTGCCAATGACACACGGTTCGCAGGTTCGAATGGCGTTGTCGATTTTTATGAGAGATATTGGGACAATCTGATGCTGCTGGGTGGAGATCAGTCCTCCATAGATGTTTCTTTAAGTGGTGCGGATCATGGTCACGTTGATCAGGGGCTACGATAGATATTTAAGCTTAGGTTTGCCGCGATCTTGTGCGTTCGTAAGGTTAGTTAGGTACCTGCCCGTACCTAGGCCTGGTAGCCGGATCGGACATAATTAGAGGCATCATTTACCCAATGCACGAAACTTATGATTCCGCCGGATTCTCACAATGAGATCACCCAGTCTTGATCCAGATGATCACGATGAAGCAGCGATCACAGGGCCGGGACCTGCTACATACTCTTTTTACCCTGGAGCCCTGCTGTCCCGTCGGGTACAGCCCCGGTGCGTTCCGGAGGTTTGTCTTTGGGACCTTGGTTCGCCGCTAAGGTAAGGGCACTAGATGAGTGAGTAGATTGTAGGTACCAAGGTTGTATGTAGGGCTACCTTTTTGAAACGGATGGGCCTGCCCGGACAATAGGTATATATCCAGCATTGCACATCCGGCCGAGAACCTTTGGTCCATCCAGTAGGTAGGGACCTGAAGGCCAATTGAGGTTTATGTAATGATAAAGCGGTGGAATTATATTTCATCCATACCTAGGTACCCAGCTTGGTTATGAACAAGGTTTTGACTTTCTCTTGCATCTCCGATCAAACTGCATTGAAGTTAAGGGAGACGTTGCCTGCCTGATCAGGCCACCTATGGATCCTTCCAGTGGCCTGGGGATTCGTCCATGGATAGATCCATCCATAACTAAGTTAACGTAACTTAGTTAATTAGATAACTAGTTAGTTACCTAAGTTAACTGAGTTAACTAACTAGTTAATAGTTAACTAACTAGTTAACGTAATCCACGGCCATCTCGGCCACACGGCCAACTCGGCCACCTCCCCCCATTAAGAATTTTCAAATCAAGATAATTCAACCAAAACAATATTAATTCGTCTCAAATTAGCGCTTATTACATCGGTTAATCTTATGACCTATCTGCCCACACCCGCTACATGTTGGCGGAGCCCTTTTGCGTGGTAAATCTGCCTGATTCGCTGATTCGCCTGCCTCATGCGATACCACCTGGCTATCTTCGACTGGCTGCTCTGGCTGCTGAGCTAGCTGTAGGCCCTCTGCGATAGTTAGGCCTCCTTCGTGAGCTATCTGCCGATTCGAGCGTGTACGTTTCTGGCGTTTCTTCTCATTCGCGCGGCGAAGGCTAGCGTTCTCCTGGGATAGTAATGCAGCGCTATGCATCGCGAGATAGGCACTCTTGATAATTTGATCCACAGCAGTTTTTGAGGGCGACGGGGGGCTATTTGACCGCTGTTTCAATAGATCTTTGAGTCTTTTAGCCTGCCTTTGTAGCTGAATCACTATCTTAGGCGTCTTTGGTGTGAATTGGCTAGATCTGCTGCTTGGCCGGCTACCTGGTGGCGTTGGCGTGTTGAGCGATATATTCAGCTTAGCTAGCACACGCTCTGGATCAAACGGTGTGATACCAGTAGTAGCGAAGCTAGTCTGGATAGTCTGCGGCTTAAAGGCCTCGATACGCGCCCGAGGATATTCTGCGAGGAAGTCGAGCTTATCGATGTGGTTGTAGCTATTGCGGGCTAGATCGCTAACGAAGCGACCGTAAGCACGCTTTAGCGGCGCGAAGCAGCCAACATCTAGCGGTTAGAGTAGATGCGAAGAATGCGCTGGCATATAAA
The DNA here is from genome assembly GCA_024706585.1 of Penicillium simplicissimum. Taxonomy (NCBI): domain Eukaryota; kingdom Fungi; phylum Ascomycota; class Eurotiomycetes; order Eurotiales; family Aspergillaceae; genus Penicillium; species Penicillium simplicissimum. Next base: position 2,404,678 of record JAMZTW010000061.1, read on the forward strand.
GCGATATAATATTATTATCCGCGCAGATCTTATCGAACTATAGTGTAAGATAGCTACCGTGGCCATCAAGAATCAGTAGCCGATATCGACCTCGTACGCGCGAATTTGTATATGGGATAAAGTGCTTTTGTAGCCAGCGAAGGCCTATCTCATCGGTAGTCCAGCCATTATTCGAGACCTCGATTCGCCAATCGCTAGGTAGGTTTGATTCAAACCAGCCAGAGATATAGACCTTCCCTGCGAATATCACGCATAGCGGTAGCGAGTAGCCATCAGCACAGACAGCTTCGATAGCAGTAACCCATTCGCGGTTTCCTGGCTGTAGGATAGAGCGGCGACCGTAGTATTCAGCTCGAGTAACTACCTTTTGCGCAGAGATAAGGCCCATCGCGAATCCAGTCTCATCGAAGTTATAGATATCCTCCGCTAGGATACCATTCTCCTCTACCACACGCTTAACGCTATCAAACCAGGCGCGAATCGACCGAGGGTCTTCGTTTTAGGCACGTTGGTAATCGTAGCGTCTCGAATAGCGCGATTGGAGCTCGTCGCGGCGTTTCACGAAGGATGATACCCAATTCACGCCTACTGTAGGCGCTGGCGATTCACCGCGTGTAGCGAGTAGTATATCAGCCATCTCTCGAATAGCAGAAGCCCTAGGTGCTGCACCACGCGAATCCATAGAGAGTATCCACTTAGAAAGTGAATCTTCTTCTAACTGTGTCAATTTATGGCTATGCCAGCGCTTCTCGACGCGTGAAGCCATCCCGGTGGCGCGGTCCTGTAGAGTAGTCTTCGGTACATCGTATAGCTGCGCTGCGGCGCGTAGCGATTTGACTTGGCCCTTTTCATAGGCCTGGAGGGCTAGTAGGATCCTGCCCTCCTGCTCGGTAGCTTTCTGACGAGATTCAGAGCGGTTGGGTGGCATAGTGGATAGTTGAATTAGGTGGGTTGGTGGAGACGCGTGATTTCTGGTGGGGTGGCCGAGTTGGCCGTGTGGCCGAGATGGCCGTGGATTACGTTAGCCCGTTATATAAATTACATAAGCAATCATTGGAGGTCACGTGGTTCCAGATGCGGCCGCAATTTTCCATCCGCGCATTTACGGAGACAAAGAGCAGCAACATTTTAGCCATTGCTGGCCCTCAATCGCCCAACATGCAGAAGGTCATTCAAAGGACGGCCTCGGCCAGGAAACAGGCTCAGAAGAAGCTCTGGCGGGCCAAGCAACAGGAAGCATTGGTGGATCGCAAGGACACGATTCGGACGCGAAAGGAATACAACCGGGCCATGATCGACAACCTCAAGGAAGCTCGGAAAGCCCGCTGGGAGGACTATGAGAAGGGAGATTTGGCTCCGAAGCGTGACGCAGGATTGGCAGCCACGACCTACGGTGCCCTTGATCCTGCCTTGATGCACCCACCGCGTATCCCGCAACACCTGCGCCGAAAGCACACCCTCTTCGCACCCGGAGATCGAGTCTGTGTTATCCGCGGCCGGGACCAGGGCAAGATTGAAGAAGTCACTCAGGTCAACGAGGAAAGCGAGACCCTGCTGATCAAGAACGTCAATGAAGTACGATTGAGCCCCCTTGTCTCTTGTGTTATTGTGCACCTGTCTCAATTGCATCTCCCCGGCCACGATTGACTAACTGGGATACTTTATTCAGGCCGATATCAATGTTCCAGAGTGGGCGAAGGCCTCGATGGGAATCAAGAGCGAGGTCCTTCCCCAGAATATGCCGGTGCCAATGGACGATGTTCGACTTGTTTTCGCCATGACCGACGGCAAAACCACCAAAGACTACATTGTACAACACGCACATGCCGGAAGGCCATACGTCGAGCGACCCCATTGGAGCAAAATGCCCAAATACACTCGCTATGTCTCCGGCCTGAACATTCGCATTCCTTGGCCCACCGAGGAGGAGCCGCAATACGAAGATGGAGCTTTCGACACAACACGAATGGAAGTCGAAGAGAACACCTGGGTGCCTTCGCTGGATAACCCGCCCTTCCCCTCCACCATCATCGACGAACTGCGCAACAAATACTCTCGATTCCGAACACGCCACGACGAGGAATACGTGCGGGAGAAGATCATGGACGAATACCGCCAGGAATACCTTTCCAAGCAGGCTATCTTGACGCCCGCTGGTGAGCTGAAGAAGCTCAAGGTTGAGCAAAGCATCCAATCGAGACAAGCGCGAACGGATGAGGACGGCAACTTGATCATGGATTCAGAGACGACCAACTTTATTGAGCGTTTCATGAGCCAAAATGCGGCCAAGTCAAGCAAGAATGGGGGCAAGGCCAAGCAGGTTGCTTGAATGAAGCTGAGAGATGGTGTCGGAGATGGGTTGTTTCTTTCTTCAAAGATAGCGATGTGTATAAATTTCACCTGTATTCTAGTCTGGCATATGCAACCAATATTATTTCCCTTCTCCTTCGGGTACATTTCATCGTGGGTATTCCAGAAGTCCATCGTCCCGAGCAAAGCCTGAACTTTAGTCAGTGGCGAATGTAGGGTCTATTATTTCCACCTGGGCAGTCTATTACGCGGGCCGCCAGGGGAAGAGAGGTTCCGCCGCCCGTTCATTCTCAATTCTTAGTTTCCAACTCCTTCGTTGTCAGGCTTTCTTTGCACACTGCTTCCCCTTCCCCAGGCAGTTGCAAAAACAATGGCGTTTGCTGCGATCAATTCCGCAGGCAAGCCCATCATCGCCATCGAAGAGGCGTTCGCGACCGAGCCCTCGCTCAAGAAACGAGTTTATGATGCGATCGGTGCGTACCCCAGCTGGCGGCGTATCTACGTCTGTCTACACGACTGCGATGACCTTATTGAACACACATTAATCATGATTTATTCAATTCAAAAATTTAGGCAAGACACCGCAGCACACGCCTCTCTTCGAGGATCTCGCTCGATATACCTCCTCCCTGCTGGCCAGGACTGCGAAAACTGCTTCCCTTCCGCTTGTGCCGCCGCCTAGCGAAGGCCCGGCCGCGAAGAAACGCAAAATACAAAATGGAGAACCAGAAGTAACGGCGCAGGCGCCGGTTGATATCAAGGGCGATGCGCCTATCCAATTCTACGTGCAGGACGTTTCGTTTGCGATCCCGCAACGCAAGAAGCTCACGCTCGAGGTCACTGCTGGGAGCAGGTACCTGCGTGCGAGGAACCAGGCCACGAAAGAGGTGGAGTTTGGAATCCCAATGGATAGGATTCGTAAGACTATTCCCCTGTTCTTTTCTGTTCTCACTGTTCTTATATGTGTCTGGCTTCAAATCTATATTTGGCAACGAGGTGTCGCTAATACTCTTCAACGCCAACCTACAGGCCATGCGCTGTGCCTCCCTGTGCCCGAAAAGACGCAGAAACAATTCAACTTCTGTATCATACCCGAATATGCTGATGGAGTTACGCCGCCGCCAGAGGGCATGACCAACTTTGAGCCCATGGTCTTTACGGTACCCGACGGTCCAGCCAAGGCCGCTTTCAACGGATTAGGACAACAGATTGGAAATAATGCTGGCGAGACGGCTGAGGCTTTGATCCGAAAGATCTTGAATGACAACTTGGCCACCACCAGTGTCGTGCGACCTGATGAGAGACAGTTTGTGAGCGCGATGCCCGAAGCGCATCGCAAGTCGGAGAAAGCATACCATGTGAAGGCGTTCCGGGGTAGCAAAGAAGGTAGGTCTACGTTCTTCCTGGTCATCGCGAAGGACGACCTCACGTTCATCTCACTTTGACTGACCCGTTTACGACTAAGGTTACCTCTTCCTTCTCTCATCCGGTATTCTTTTTGCGTTCAAGAAGCCCCTCTTGTTCTTCTCCTTCGACACGATCGATTCGGTGTCGTATACCTCGGTTCTCCAACGCACCTTTAATCTAAACATCCTGGCCCGCCCGAGTGGTGGTACTGAGGATGATACACAAGAATTTGAATTCTCGATGATCGACCAGGCCGACTTTGACGGAATTGATGCCTACATCAAGCGTCACGGTCTCCAAGACGCTAGTTTGGCCGAGGCACGGCGGGCCAAGAAATACAATGTCAATGGCAGCAACAAGGCTGAAGATGGCGTTGCAGGTGCCGAGGGTGCCGGTGAAGAAGAGAGTGAGCTACAGAAAGCCCAGCAAGAGCTCGAAGACCTGGAGGACGAGGACGAAGAAGACTACGATCCCGGAAGCGACGATGAAAGCGATGGCAGTGGCTCTAGCAGCGAGGAAGATTCAGACGAGGACGAGTTCCACGAGGATGCTGACGCGGTCAGTGACGGAGATGAGGATCTGGTCCAAAGGGAACTCGGTAGTGAAGCCGAGGATGTTGCCGACGATGAATAGACCAGACATTTAAGAAACCCCTGGATCGTCTCGGCGGTCCCTCTGGACTTTGTATCACGATGACTTTGCGCAGCTTCTATAGACTCTTGTTTGAATCGAATCTTCCAGCGGGGCATTGAACCCTCCTGTGCCGATCTTGTTGAAGCCTTTTTCTTTCACCAAACTCTCCTTCACCGTCTTCTGCGATGTCGAGTCTAGCGATCGCCCTGAGTGGGTCAAAAAGAACGAGTCCAAGTCCGCGCCGACGGGGGTTAAATCTATCCACCCGTCTGCCCGAACCTCGAGGACCTCGCCAGATGCCAGCATCTGCAATAAAAACAAGCAGCTGTCAGGGCGCGGACGCATTACATGTCTTGCCCTGGGCTTAGCTCCGTTCTAGACTGGGTTCGGATCTTGCTAATAACGGGCCGACCAGCGATTTCCAAGGCAGAAGGCAGATCACTGACTTCATCGTTTAGATTACATGCTGAACCTGATCGATTATTTGATTACGGGCAGTACAATTCTGGGAAGGTTCCAAGGAGGGTCACGCCAAGGCTGGTAATCTTACAATCTTACCGCTTGCTCTAAGCGCATTCCAGCCCCGACTCTAGCCAGCACTCGTTCCGAGGCGGTAGCGAAAGTGAGAATCTAACAACATGAGGGATACTGTAAAAGCACTTTGGTTCGTATAAACGGGAGTCCGCTAGGACTACAAATGACACAAACTACGATAAATAATAACTAGTGATTAGCCCCTACGGTATGCTTTCCACCGTATGGACATTGGACCCTCATACTATGGATACTGTACTCTGGAAATGATCCCTGCCCCTATCAGAGCCTCCGTTCGGACCCGGCCATGTTAATCTTGTCCACCCAGTGGTCCCGGTCAAAGTAGAGACAGTCCGGCTCCGCGGCCGTGCCTGCAGCAGAGACTAGCACTGATCCTGCAGGGTAGCGCCCAAGAGGAAGGGAAAAATCCCCCCTAAGGACCAGCAGACAGAAGCTGCACCACTAACTTGGCGCTAGGCACTGGTTCGATACCGCCGCGTCTGTGCCTTAGGGCAATTGAGCGGGTTTCACAGGCGCCCAAGGAAGTTGGGTTAGGGTCGAGTCTTCCCATGGATAATGCATAATACCGCAGGGGAAAGAATCAGTTACCATGGTCTATAGAAGTAAGAGTTCTGAAATCTCGAACCCTGGAAGGCTGTCCATTCCTCCGGTGGTTCGCTCTGGTGGTGATTGAAGAACGTCGTACGAGTCTCTCCGCAAAAAGGCGCAAAAAGGTCCCCCGGAAGTCCCAGCGCTCGGTAATAATACCCGTACGAGGCGTGACCACCCGTGACCGCCAGTTTTGGGCCCTTCCGTCGCCAACGGGTACCAGATACACTCCCAATACCCTCCGCTCCCTGGCTTCGCTCAACTTCTCCCTCTCTTCTCTTTCTCCTCATCTCCACCCTCCCCTTCCTTCTTCTCCTCCTCTGCCTTCGGAAACCTACTGTCTAGTACGGCCGTACGTGCTTGCAGTCGAGTCCTCCGGGTACTTGTTTTGTTGCTTTTGTCTTGCTCTCGCTGCGTGTTTCGGCAAAACCCCCCAGTTCGCCTCAGTCGTCCTATCTGGACTCGTCCGCCCGAAACCCCCAGCTTACAGTCTTGGAGAATCTCGCTCGTCAATTCCTCCTCAGCAGGTTCCGATTTCGTCTAGACCGCTACACTAGCTTCCATTGCATCGGCTACCGCTCGTCATTTCGCTCGGCAATTCGACCGCTCTCGCCCGTCTGTTCGATCTTGTGTATACCGGTACATCGGCCAAGCCTTGCATATCCCCATTGAGATATCGGGAATCGCTTCCAGGGACATCAGGACAATCCCGCGGTGTAGGTTTGCTCGATCGACTAGTTGTCGTGTGCTTTTGGAGGATTCTTATGCTGACTGCGCCTCGTTCAGACGTCTAATCACGTGCCCGCCTCCCTGAAGCCGTCACCCCGTGAAGATCAAAAGTACCTCTCAACGACCACCGTCCTTGCAATTCTGCGAAATGGCATCTTCCTCTTCAAATGTAGTGGGTGTCCACTACCGTGTGGGCAAGAAGATTGGTGAGGGCTCATTTGGTGTCATTTTCGAGGGCACCAACCTCCTGAACAACCAGCAGGTGGCCATCAAATTCGTGCGTGATCCCTGTCTTCCCACCCTTTTATAGGAAGAAAGTCCAATGCTGACTGAAACAGGAACCTCGCAAGAGTGATGCTCCCCAGCTGCGCGATGAGTACCGGACGTACAAGATCTTGGTCGGATGCCGTAAGTGTTTCGAGGATGTGCGAATCTTGGTCCCATTTCGTCCATGCTAACTCCCACTTGCAGCCGGTATCCCCAACGTCTACTACTTCGGCCAGGAGGGTCTGCACAACATCCTTGTGATTGACCTCCTCGGCCCTAGTCTGGAGGACCTCTTCGACCACTGCAACCGCCGGTTCTCTACGAAGACCGTTGTTATGGTCGCGAAGCAGATGGTTCGTACAATTGAGATAACCGATTAGATAACAATATTGTGACTAATCTTACCCTTTGTTTAGCTTTCGCGTGTGCAAACAATCCACGAAAAGAACTTGATCTACCGTGATATCAAGCCCGACAACTTCCTCATCGGCCGCCCAGGGACCAAGGCCGCCAATGTCATTCACGTCGTCGATTTCGGCATGGCCAAGCAATACCGTGACCCCAAGACCAAGCAGCACATCCCGTACCGCGAGCGCAAGTCTTTGTCGGGTACTGCTCGATACATGAGTATCAACACACACTTGGGCCGTGAGCAATCACGACGAGATGACCTGGAGGCTCTGGGTCACGTTTTCATGTATTTCCTGAGAGGTGGTCTCCCCTGGCAGGGACTGAAGGCTGCCACCAACAAGCAAAAGTATGAGAAGATTGGAGAGAAAAAGCAGACGACTGCTATCAAAGATCTTTGCGACGGATATCCTGGTGCGTCAATTGAACTCTTCAACCTTGGACAACTGATCAAAATACTGACTTAGCTTTTACAGAGGAGTTCAACAAGTACTTGAGCTACGTTCGCAACCTTGGCTTCGAGGATACCCCTGACTACGACTATCTGCGAGACCTGTTGACGCAGGCCCTCAAGAACGCCGGAGAGGTTGAGGATGGAGAGTACGACTGGATGAAGCTGAACAACGGCCGTGGCTGGGATTACAAGTCCTACTCATCACAGGCCCATCTCCACAACCAGCACCACAACTCCTCGACCCGCGACTTGCAAGGCACTCAGTTGCGCAGCAGCCAAAGGCCTGGCGTGACTGCGGATCGTTTAAACGCCGCGCAGCCCCCGCCTCCATCGCCTGCCAACAAAGCCGGAGCTGGAAAGACACGCGAGCGACCAAGCGCCGGCGGCGTGCCACCGAAACGCCAGAGCGGGGGCCTGGAAGCTGCAACTCCCGCAGCCTCCACTCAGGCTCAGTTCCAGAACTCGAACGCCCATCTTCCTAACCGCATGGGAAGTCCCGGTAACCCCGGGATGAGCAGCCAGCAGGTTGGCGGGCAAGGGAACAACGACTCGCAGCCTACTTTCGTCCAGAAGGTGATGAAGGCTCTGTGCTGCGGTAGGTGATCCCTCGCCCGTGAACCACCTGTCCAGCTTTCGTGGCGGCTCGCTCATCAACTTGCTCGGGATTCCAGGTTGAACTTGACCAAATGATGCGGCGACATGGCTGCTGGATTGGACACTTCCTTTTCCTCTCTTTGCTCTTTCTACCCGTCAATGTCGTCAACACAATGGGCGAAGTCTTCAAATGATGTCGGCATGGGACTTTCCGCTCTGGCTTGCTTTGTATGGGCCATGGTCGCATCGAACTTGCTGGGCTCTGTCCGCGATTACGGGCAAGTCTGACAAGTCGAACTCTCGGCTTTTTCTCTCTTACCCTCATCACTTTCCCATTCTTTTCCCATTCGACGCTTCGACCTACATTTCGTCTCGACCGCGGGTAGAAACCGCATTTCTCATTTCTCATTGATGTTACGTCTCATCACTCTTTTCATGGTGCTACGGCTCGGAACGGCGAACTTCAGAGATCTTTTTGTCTTGTGTTTTTTCATCCATCTTGTCTCCCTCGTCATTATATCCGGCGTCTGCGCCAACTAATACCAAAATTCTCTTGTGGCTGAGTGGATCTAGAGGGTTGGCTTCCCCCTGCTTGACTCTATCAATTCTCAACTCATCTGCGCCGTTGACTGGCTCCCCGGAGAATCGCGCCAATGGGCTATGTTTCGGAATGCCCTCGCCCATCATTGGGAAGCAGAACTTGACACATTTTCCGGGCCGAGATCACAACTTGGACGTGATTCCACTGAACAATGACAAGCCTTCAACCAGGATTGGAGAACCTCAACATCCTTCATGAGAACCAGCTGTTTGTTTTGTCCCATCCCATCCTGTTTTCTGGACATGATGGGCTTTTTAATGTCGTCCACTCTGCTCCTTGCTTCTGTTCGGGTTGTTTTTCCTGCTGGGCCGACTCTCATAATGATCTCTCCACGCGCCACCATCTTCATCTCAACGGGAATCGATGCATTTTTGATCAACTGCACCGGCTATGCGATCCATCCCGCTCTCTCTGGTAGGGAACGCATTGTTGCATATATTCCGCTGGCCGTTGGAATTCCCTCCTCCCCGAGTCCCATCCCGAATCCCTTGGTTATTTCCATCCCCCTTGTCGAATCTATTGGCCTTGTCTATAATCGTTTCCTGTTGTTCTGCCCTTGCTCCGTTTCAGAAGCGAGTTTTTGTGTCTACTGGTAGTTTTGTTTTCGCATAAGATAGCATTGTTCTTTCCTCTTCGTCTTTTCTTCGTTCTTCCTGCTTCCTTGGTCACGTTCGGCTTTGCGGTCTTTACATGTGTGGTGTAGCGGTATATACTCGGTTCGCTGTACTTGACAGCTAATACATTGCGACTTGATATTAGGTAGATGTCCAACTCGGATTAGTACATGTAACTCCTAGTCGCTTGCAGGATGGGCACGAGTACCCAGGTCTCCTGCCTGAGGTCTACACAAAAGTTCTTCTATGAGTTCAAGACTCCAGTAAGAAGGGTAGCTTTGTAAAAACATGCCATGGATGTTATCGCCTTTCATCTCTGTCCATTCTAGCGGGCAATTCCACCAGCATCAAGGCAAAGTGGCCTTCGACCATATCCCTTTCCTAACATTGAACTATTTCATCACCATCGCGTAACAATATCAACTACCTTGCTATACACGAGACCACTAACGTGCAGCAGGGGGTGGCAACAACAAACATCCCGATTCGAGCACTCCTCCTCCGTCATCACACAGCAACACCACACACAGACCAGCATCACTCTGCAGAACCTTGCAGTTCTGACCTGCCAACCATCTTCGTCAATCTCTCACACCACCACCATCCCTTCGAGACGGATGGCAATAGGACGCGCCACCCGCCGGGGTACTCCCTCAATAGCGATGCCTTCTGGCCCTGCCCGTTATTTTCGAGGAGGATTTAGTTGGTTCAATGCTGTATTGTATCCCGACGTAAAGGTTAGAAGGAATCTAGTCTGTGGCGTATATGCCGACTCTATTATTCAAATGTTTACATGATCGCCGTTGTGTAGGTAATCATAGCAGGGCTAGCACTCACATCATACTCGCATGCCCCCTTCACACATAGAAGGCTTCCATCAGCATCATCTCCAGCATACAGCAACCAAAGGTCCATTTCGACCTCGCCTCCACGTCCTCAACTCACCCTGCACATCGGGCCTCGGCTCAAGCTAGTCACCAACCACAATAGTAAACACAACCTGCAGTCCTGCATATGCCAGCTCTGCGCAATTGGACTCCCCCCGCCGAAAACAGCCACTCACAGCCCCTAATCCCCGCAGTTGGGTACGCTGGACGGTGCTGGGATTGGGATACGGCAAGGCTGCGAAGCTGCCTAGTACACCCACACCTACTGCACAGCGCACACAGTACCTAGAGTGAGAGTTAGGGATGGGGAGTGGTGGTGCGTGCCGTGGCTAGGCAGAGACTTTTCCGTTTTGTACGACGTGCATGCGGGCGTGGTCTAGGTAGGTGGGGGTGCCTGGTGCCCATTGAGGTGTGTGGGCTGATGAATCGTTGCGCCCAGGTGGATGTGGCTGTGTTGGCTGTGTATCTGGTAGGGCGTGCTTGGCTGGTGTCTGGGCAGTGGATGAGTTGTGGACTGGACTGGGATTTGGATTGATCGCTATCCAGTACAAGGGCAGATACTGGGTACTTTGTGTGTGCCCGGGTTCTGTGTTTGGACGGACATCCACCTTGCTGGTTCTAGAGTCGGGTCTGCTGTATGGGGTTTATGTTGTTCGATGGATGTAAATACAGTGATTGATCCTACCGAGGTAGTAGTACATGAACATGTCAACTTCCATGAAACTGGACTAAGTGGATTGGGGCAAAATCCCGGGCTGTCATGCTTAGTCTTCGTGGTAGCTTAGGAACTTAGACTTATTATTACAGAACTTCATGGCCCAGGCTCGGTCTGGACTGTAGCGGGTGTTGCGTAGCCCACATCGATATCTAGAATAACTATGCAATGGTCAAGTACTGTAGCAAGAGCCATCGCCACAGCCGTATCCTTGGGCCCTCAAATCTCGGCATTAGCTACAGACAGCTCAGCGCAGTGACCAAGCTGGTCGGGATAAGGGCGCGTGCAGAATATCATATGATGTTGGTCGGGAGAATATAGATTGCAAGTGACAAGGAATGGATCATTAGAAGTTACCACTATACCCCACCAGCCGGGCTGGGCAGTCTGGGCTACAGAATAGACTACTTGGCATGGGTAAGATGCTAAGATGGTGATGTGAGTGGGGACTTGTCAGGGCTACAGTCCAACTTGATATCCCGAGATGAGTTTCAACCTAATGCAGACGCGGGAAGAGTGGGATGACATGGCCCGAAAAATTGCCGAGAATACTGATCTTGGTAGATGGATACTGACTTTCTTTCCTGTTGTTGTGACTATTGTTATACTTGGGTGACGATTCCTTGATTCCTGGGGGATTTGTTATCAGTTGGTCAGAGCCCTGCATAGGACAGGCAACGGGTCTATTCTATACCAGAACAACTGTTCTGCTGACCTCACAGGCAAGCTAGCACTATGTACATGCCAAACTTCACAGTACTTCAAAACGTGTGAACATGGGTTGGAGTGATTTGAGTAATGCAGCATGGAAATTATGGAACATTCCATGTTCCATTGGATAGTCGAGATTGACCTATCCCTCCAGCTTTGAATCATGATTTGAATGATAGGACACTTTCAGACTTCTCGCAGGAAAGGCCGCCACCGATTCTCCTTCCAATTATTCGGAAGTGTGCTTTGACGAGAGTATGTTAATAGCTATGGCTTGACCGGAGTATTGATCAGACGAAGGAACCTCATCCTGGGCCTTGTCCAGAACTAGTCTCGTGCCTCTTGAAGTATCTTGTAAACTCACATATTGAAACCTACATTAGCACCTACACCCGGGTCATGCCACGATGGCATGACTCAATACAAGAAGATACAAGCGGAAACCCATCAAAGTCAGTGAAACAACCTCAACCAGTGGGCCAAATCACTGATCCCCTTCAACGTCCTCTTGAGCAACCTACACGAACACAGCCAAACTACCAGACGACTGACCCAATCATCTTTCAACGGACTTCTCCCCGGATACAGCCTATATTAGCTTTCTATAGGAGAATGACCATGCAGATCGAGACCCCGCTGATTGCAGCCATGTAAGCAAAGGCAGCGCCACCGACCAGAAAGCCATATCCTCATCAGTCGGATCTCCAATGCCGATAGCCCCGCGCGTGGTACTGACAGGCACTGGCTGCGCAAGCCCTTGCTTACCATAGCGCCTGAAGATGATCATGTGGTAGCTCGAGGCCTTGAAGGGGTTCGTATTGACTTTGGAGGGGACTGGTGTGGCTTGCGTTGGATTGGCTTCAAGCTCCGTTGACAGCAGGGTGGGGATCATGAACGGAGTTTACGTAGGTTATGCGTAGCTTGCGAACTTTGTTTTGTGGGCTGTATCTAGAACCTACTCTGGTGGTAGATGACAATTCAGTCAGACTTTTGCTTATCAGTACTCGGCAAGGGGAAGGGTTGCAGTGTGCAGGAGATAGTCTGGTGATGGATAATATCATGGCTATTGCATCATTGTCTGTTTTATGTCTGTAATGTCGTTATTACCCGTCCTTGACGAGCGAGTAAAGTTCCAAACCTTCTCTTCAAGGTGATCAACTAGATTACCGTGAATTCCACGACTAGGATCATTGCCGGCATGCGTCATCTAGTCCACGTAGACAAGTTACCAAGCTGGATAGGATCTTCCAAGTTCCAGCTGGCATACCTCTAGGCTATACTTCTCGAGTCCGATCCAATGACCTCGACCAGCAATTGTATGACCACGCGAGCCTTTACCCAAGACCTGGGAAACCACCAAACCTTGAAAATCCCCAAAAGCAAAACCTACCTTGATTACCGATCAGATCACGATTTCCCCGCATTCGCAGTGCCGAGCTAATCGCAAAAAGGATAATCTCGGTAGACACGGAAACCTTCTCTGGGCTTACAAACAAACGCTGCCAATGAAATTGTAGCAGGATGACACGAAACCACGTTACCAGATAGGGATCGTCCATGTGACCGTCTGCTTGCGCTAGTGTGCTTCTTGAACCCAATCACGTCCGCCAGATGTTCAAACCTCCGGGGTTACCAAGAACCAAAAGTGCGTGCCTGCAATACGAGCAAGCCGGGGCCGGAGTGAACCCTGGAAAAACAACAACCAAAGACTAAGAGAACAGCTAATCATCACTATCTCTGACCTTTCATAACGCTTGCTCTGGCAATCTCCGAGTTCCTCCAATTCCCCCAAATGGCAGACAGCACTCCCAAAGAGGTCCCTTGGCACGCGGCGTATCCCGCCCCAAAGTCTGCTGTGGCCTCGTTACCCCGCCATGAGCTTCTGCAGTGGTTCCGTGACGGGAAGAAGGCTGGCAAGGACTTTGTGCTGGTGGACGTGCGCCGCACGGATTTCGAGGTCTGTCCAACCCATACAATGTGTATCTGATGCCAATGATGCTATCAAATTCGATCATTCGCGAGGACTGACATAATCGGGGGCAGGGTGGCACCATTCGAGGCTCGATCAATCTGCCCGCGCACAGTCTATATCCAACCTTACCAGCTGTGTATGCGCTGCTTTCCAGTAGTGGCGTGAAGCATGTTATTTGGTACTGCGGTAGGTCCAGCATATTATCACTCCGATTACTTGGACGGCCAATACTTATCGTTGAACAGGCTCTTGTAACGGAAGAGGTCCTCGCACAGCCAATTGGTTTGCAGACTACTTGGCACAAGAAAAAGACTCGTCTCTACAGAGCTTGATTCTGGAAGGCGGAATTAAAGGCTGGGCTGCAGCTGGCCCAGAGTACGTCGAGTGGATGGATGAATATGATGAAAGTGTCTGGACAAAAAAGTAGAGTTGCAGGGGGAATTCACTGTCTAGAAACATGTGTCAAATGTAGAGCGGCATGGTATATGATAATGACTATGCATTGGAACCCGACGGTTCTTCTAGGAAATTATACATGCCAGACACCTGATCCACTGAGAAACATGATAATGTCATATCCATCGCATGAATGTACAGCACGACGTAAAGCGGTCTTTGGAGAATACCTAGATTTGTGAATCGTAGATCTAATTCTGCCGACGACGTCACAGCCTGAAGTTGTGCACTAGTTGATGCATCTCCAATCCAAGGATACCCATGGGATCATGCGTAACGATGGTGCCAGACATCAATCCGAAACCCTCACCCAACCCAGCACGTTTATCAATCGGGCGCCAAGCGATCGATCCAGCCTGGGTTTGCCCTTGATCAAACAAATAGTACCAGCGACTTTCTTCAAGTCTGGCCCACGCCATCCTAGCCCTACTGTCACTACTGTGGGTGATCAGGCCAAAGTCACAGCGTGCATAATCCTTTCATACGACCAGGATCTAGAGCAGATCCCTGTCAGCACTACAGACGAATGGCCTGATGAACCCAATACAGAATACCCTCCGGATCTAGCGCACGCGATCCCAGTAAACCGAGAATTGAGTGCAGTATGTAATCTGTAGCGTACGAAAGCAATGACAGGGTAGTGGTTCTAGGCAAGACACGTAGAACCAAAACCGTGGTAGTTAGCGCAGATCCCCCAGCGGCATCCGTAGACTGCAGTAGATCCCAAATGGCACGTCCGTCGGGATATCGCGCCGACACACACACTCTTCGTGGGAAAGCTAGCGCGGCGTTGAACGCAACGTTGGCTCCTGCATTTGTTACTGGTCAGTGGTTGGTAAACAGGGCGATCTCCTGTAGCGAGTCTTGACGATTGATGTTTGCTGGTGTGTCTCCACTGTCCATTGTAACGACTCGAATCATCTAATGAGACTAGGATCGAGTTTACCTGCAGGATTTTGCCAAGCCAGGTCTGACTTTGAATCTAGATGAGAAGGCCCAGTGGAGTCTCGATACCATTTGTCATTGACTCGTTGGAGCCTAAGGGGGTCTCCCTCGCCGGCGGCCGCATGTTGGCCATCTGTTCTTGTTTCGAGTAGCGCCCGACCCTGAGCCACGCCCGTCGCCCATCCTGCTCTCTACTCCACCACGGCGTCTGTACGAATCCACCGCGTGCAGCAATCTTGCCTTCTAGACGACTGTGCTTCGCACTCTCTCACTCATCCAGTGTCCAATCTTAATCGCCCATGAGCCCCGTTCTCGCGCTTCCCTGCCGTGTCGGCCCAGCCAGAGCATCGTGAAACGGCGTTCGAATTTGCTAGCGGCTGGTCGGCCGCGTCGGAAACAAGATTTGGGCTAGTTTCTGTGGGGCGAATGAGGTCATTTGCGGCTTCTGCCGTGTGCTCCGTTTTTGATCGGCTGGTGGATGAGATGATGAGGGAGATGTGGTACAATCGTAGAACAGAATAGTGTAGCCTGTACTGTACAGTAGGGATTTTAAATCGGGACGAGGTGTCGATCGAGGTTGGATCTGGTGGAGTTCGACGGATGGGACTTGGTAGGGAAGAGTTCTGGACCGTGGCGATCCCGCGACGATGATTGCTTGGATTGTGTGTGGTTAATTCACTCTTGGCTTCTTGTTTTATTGCTGTAACTAAACTTACTGTGTAGTGTGTACACTGTGCAGTCACTGGAGTAGGCTGTGCGACGGATCTACGGGAATATTGTGGATCAGAGTTCTCGGAGTTCTGGACGGGATCGAAAAGGTATGGAAGCGTAATGGAAGTATGGAAGGGGAAGTGGAAATTGCAATCCAACCACTGAGTCCTCGTTGATCCGTTGGAAGGTTTTTAGGCATGATTACGGGTTGGTACTTCAGACTCGTCATTCTGTGCGACTTTGGTCATGCTTGCTGATACAATGAACGTTGGGGATGGAATTGAGCTGGTTCGAAATGCTATCTCTGCACGGCGTCGGTTGGTTGATTACTCGTAGACGCTGCCTACTATCGCATCCACTGAGCGACTTGTGCGACTACCAATTGTCCTCGAAACCATTGACCTTCACAACATCAACCACGGTGCGGTCGACCCCTGCGCCGCGTCCGCACGACGGAATGAGCATCCCTGGTAGCCCGATGTTCTCTGAAATCATACGGCTACTTGATTATGGCATCGATTACTTCGCTTTGCACAATGACTTCTTAGTATGCGCGAAATAGGCCATAGCATTTCTATAATGTGACCTTGGATCGACACTACCCTGTTCGTCCTATTCGTTATTCTCCGCAGCGTCCCATCAATTGATCGTAATTTGCATTGCCAATCCGCCGCCATACCCAGGATCAGGCCACCACCAAGGCAATGACTATCGCACCCAGGAACTCGACAAGTCTGGAAAAGACGCGCACGAGACCATTCAAACACACCAAAGGTTCTACGCCCGCACAGGACTCGACAAATCACACTCATCTTCGGTCTCTCCCCGCTTATCAACAACCCCGTCAGCAACGAGATTACATTTCCCCCACGCCCCAAGCCCCAAAAACCACTCGGAAGCGGCCCCCTAATCTCCAAGACTCAAGCACCCTCCCCCGGGGCCTGGGCAAGTAACGCGCGATACTCCGTGCGCGTGTGGGGAATCCTTGCTAGCGAGCGGCCTTAAGGCTTGGTCGGGGAAATTGTGGAGCGGACAAGTCCGCTAGACTGTGTTCAGTGCGTTGCGTGCTTTTCTCCCTCCCCGGGTCCCCTTACCTACCGTTGCTTCCAGATGAACAGGGAGTCGTCGCGTACTTTGTCGATTTGGTTGATTATTAGTCTCGGTGTGTCAGTATCCACTGTCCCCTCGGTGTTTCTCGGTCGGAGTGGCTCTCCTGTGCGAGTCTTGCCTGACTGGGGTTGGGCGGGGTGAGCTTGACTGCGCTAGTTGGACTATCGTGGACGAGGCAGGCTTGGCTACAGGTATGATGGGGTTGGGGGTGGGGGTGGATTGGTTCGGTGGAAGTTTCGAGAGGGAGTGTAGTTACTGGAGCTGTAAGGTTATTCTTCCTTTTTGCCAGACTCGGCGGTTGATGGTCGGTACAATGTTGGGGACTTCTCCAGGGGCGGACGAGGAGCTGCATTTGGGGATGCATGCCCAGACAGAAGCTCCGAGGTCGTTGGAGGGATGTAGGTGCACAGTGGTTTGTACAGGCCACGTAGAGCTAGGGCTTCGCAGCCTGCGGATGTGAGTGGAAGCTGTAACCTGCGAGAGTAGTGCTGACAGGCAACCAAGACTACGGTGAGAATCTGCCGATTATCCGCGCTGGACATTGGGGCGTGATGCTGTGCGTAGAAAATACCCTTAGCTTCGATACATAGGACTATGTGTACAGAGGTGCAATCCATTGAATGGCATCAGCGCTCATTGTTTCAACCAGCTCTGTATAGACAAAACTATTCAATCCTTGGATCAGTCGAGTCGAACCATGCAGTAGCACGACGCTCGCAGCATGTAGAACCAACACGCTACCACGACCAGGGGCCCAATCCTAGTCGTACACGAACGTTCGAGATACAGTTCTGCACACCAGAGGTTTGCGCAACAGCTCTAGACTTTAGCATCCCTGGACTCCGTTCTCCGTACTTTTGACTTCACTGAGCAGTGAGCAATTGTTCCAGCTCCTGAAACCTTACCTCCCAAATAAACCCTGGTCCGTCAACCGTAGATCCCAATAATAAGCATTTTATCCATGGACTCTTGAACGTTGCACCAGTGTAATAGTGCTACTACATACTACGTAGTTAATCCATGTCAGTCTCGAATGCACTTCTGGCAGGTTTCTATGCGCGCATAACGGAGCGAATCTGCAGCCATCGTGCTGCTGTGCTCCTGAATTAAGTTTTCTCCGTGCGACAGTGCCCAGTTAGCAGTTGCACAATTTCATCAGTACTGTACCGTCACGACTCCAACTGGCAGACATGAATTATCGACTCAACTTCTCCTCCAGCCCGGTGTCCAAATCTATCTTATCACTCTATCAGCCTTTCGATAGTGACTCCATAGCCAGTCTAGTTAAACATTAAGCTCCGCTCTCGGAGGAGCTTATCATCAGTGCGCCAGCCGAGTGGAGAGTTCGTACACGGAGCGAGTCCCCGTCTCCCCTCCCTCGGCCTCAGCCTCTGCGTGTCCGGGGCCGACCACTCGGCCAGTTCTTGGCTCTCGGTTTGCATCGGTCCACAGTTGCACCATCCAAATGATTCACCGATTCCCGTACGGCAGAAGGTGGGCACCGCGGACAAAGAACGGAGATGAAGACGGAGAAGGATGAGGGAGTGGGGGTGGTATTGAGTCTTGACTCTGTTGAGTAGCATACGCTATACCGTAGTGCTGTTCTGTAGGAGGCGTTGAAGAAAAATCTGCGTTGCTCGGGAGAAGTAGGATCATGACGGTGACGGCGATGACCCATGCTTTTTTTTTGTCTCATGCAACACTGCTCTTGCGAGGCGCTACAATATAGGGATACATACGACGAAATGGATTCGTGCAGACTGCAGATTCAACGATATCAACGTAGGTGGAGTCGCAGTCGATCCTCGGAGTACAGGGCGCCCGTCCGGGTGGCGAACTCGAAAATTCAATTTGATCCCTGCGGCGAAAACTTTAAGTGCCAGGCACGGGGGTTGCATTTTCCTGTGGCAGGGACCGCAGGGTATACTGTAGGAAGGTTTCACTTTACTTCAGTTTATGGAATAATGTAGATCGATGTGTGTATTAATTGTCTGTACCGACCCTTTCATGGCGGCTGAGCCTATCACAACTTACTGGAAATTACAATGGATGAAGGGCCGAAGCTACAAAAATATACTCACCTCATTGTAGTAGTTCACAATGAACACATACAACTTGGTCATTGATTCAAAGGTAAAACAATCAAGAATGATGGAAAAGGGAAAGCAAAGAAAATTCCTTCCGGGTGTGGCGATCATGGATACGAGTGCCAACTGCCAAGGGGGGGTTCGGCGGAGATTCTAGAATTCTAGAAGGCCTGGGCGGTTATTTCCGCGAGCGGCCAACGTCGCAGTGGACCAGACCAGGAAGTGTGAAGGGTTCCTGGATTTTCATACGCAGAGGAAGAGAGGCTTTAATCTGGCTTAATATCAAATTCAGTCTCGACTTCAGCCGCAAGTAAAATCCATGTCCAGTCACAGTTGTCCACTCGTGGCCTACGACTCCGTCCCGGCGTCCACTTGGGCGAGAGACTTTCCTGGATTCCCCGGCTGAAAGAGGAAAAAGGTGATAACGAGGTCGAGATCTCGGTGTTGACCGAAGCAGGTCATGTCAAAGGGGTCGATGGGCGTTGTGTGATGGATCATGACAATGTCCAAGGACTGTGAAAGGATGAAAAGTTTTCTTTTATCGTGAACGCCCGCTCTTGCCACCACCACTTTCAGGCATCTCAGACACGATCTCGGATGGCTACACGGTCACGCCAGCACATTCCGAGATTGAACGTTGTACGCGGATCAGTTTGATCAATTGAAGACATTGATCCGAAGGAGAGTTTCGTAGGTATTCAAAATTCAGTGCCAATCCTGGTTCGGGGTGATCCTCTATCAAAGCTTCGATGGCAACATTCCACACATTCCCAAGGGAGATCGGCAGGAGGATTCACATCCTTTCTCAAAGTTCTCCCACCTTGAGGGCCGCGCTAGACCCAACTGGGGGGGGGAGATGGGCTGGGATGGGGTTAGTGGGAAGTTTGTCGAGCAATCGCTGGCAGCAATACCCTGACTTTACCAAATTTACCATACAATTCCCTCCCGCAGTCCCGCAGTCCCGCAGTGTGTTGAAGTGTTCGAGAAAATGACGTGACCCCCTTCCATTTGCCCAATTCCTGCCTGCATTTCCACAGCGATACGCAAGGGGATGTGCGTGTCACTAATACTATGCGGGGCACAGGCGACACGCTGACTGGGCCAGTTCCCATGTTGAACCGTGGGTCTCGGGGCAAGATTGACATTCCGAGACCGGATCCTGGCGTGCTTAGCGTCGTGGTGTTGGACATCGTGGGTCTATCGGGCCCGGGGATTGGATTGCTGTGCTTATCCTCGTCCTTGTTTAGCCTGTGCTAGCCTCCTTCCTGGTAGCCTCCCAGTATGACTAGTGGGATGTGTAGGCCGTCGACCAAAGAGACGAGTCCTCTCAGCAGTGTGCTGGAAGGAAGGCCACGAGGGAAAATCGCCACGCGGATAGATTGGGCACACGCACTGGTTCTTTTCCGACGGGACTGGGAAAAGAAAAGAAAAAAGAAAAACAAGCCTAGTTGAAGGAGGCTTGGAGGCTTCGCAAGTTCGCGGTCATAGTCAAATGTGCCTGTGGACGATGGAAGTCGGAAATATGGAGTACAGTATGGGCCATGGCCCATTGCTAGGTGAGTCCCGTTGGCCTCTCTCTCTTGCCCCCCCCCCCCCCCCCCCTGCTCTTATCCCTTGCGCCCGGCGCGTGTCGTAACCGTGGTGGTTTAGAAGCGTCGTACATTGGGATGGACACCAAGGAGAGGCATTTTCATAGGCTACAATCATACAATGTGATCTTGGAGAGAAGAAAAAAAGATCATCGAGGAAGGTAGCACTGCTCGCATAGCTCACGCAAAAAACGACTCATTCTCGAAGCACGAAAGAAAGTCTGCTGGACCCGCGTTGCCACCACATTCCTTTCCCCCCCATCTTTTTCTTCCTTTTCCGATCCACTTGGGCCGTCAGGTCACTTCTTACATAATGGGGTTCTGCCTGATTGCGTTAGTCCTGTTCTTTTGTTACATTACCAGTTCACCAGTTTACCACTGAGGAGATGATTACCATCCTTTTACACTTCGTTCCATTCAATCATTCTGACACCGATAAGTCGATCGACGAATGATTCCAGAACTCCTCCCGCCCAAGTGGAGCCGCGCCCTTTTTTGGTTTCTTTTTTTTTTATTCTTTTTCTTTTCTTTTTTTCTTCTTTTTTTCTTTTGCGCTTTTTCCTTTTGGGGTCGCCTTGGGCCTTGGGGGGTACCCAGTTGTCTCTCTCTCTCTCTCTCGATGAACCTGACGATGTCCTGACTATATCGATTCCATCATTCCCGCCCTCTCACGTCTGCAACTCCGCTTCCAACCTTCTCTCACTCTGGACTCGATCCTCTTTTTCCTCTCCCTCCCATCCACCTCACCTCAGATTTTCAATCCTTCTATTCTCACTCTCTGATACTCCTCTCTTTCTACCTCTCCCAGACTTCCCCAACTACTCTCCCTCTCTCCCGCATTCTCTCCCATGAGATCCTCCTGCAACCGCCTCCTCCCTCGCCAATAACCCGCACTTCCCTTCTTTCTCTCCGGTCCAAGCTGGAGCCTCGCCCAGCATCTAGGGGCGGACTGGTGAGAAAACGATCCAAGTTCTACGGACCCCGACGTACGCTCAGCGCGATGCTCAAGAAGAAGTCCCTGGCGCCCGCCTTCTTCTGGAACTTCTCCCCATCCACCACCCCCGAACTGTCCCCCACCTCGTCGGACAGTGACTCCGACGAGGAGATGGAATCATCCGGCTCCCGACCGGTCAGCCTGGCCGTCTCGGCGGGAGCCTTCTGTCCTATGCGTCCGACCTTGAATGAGGTCCTCGCCAATGCCGCCGCCCCGCCCTACACCCTCTCCGCTTTCATGGCCTACCTCTCCCAGAACCATTGTCTCGAGACCCTCGAGTTTACCATGGAAGCCAACCGCTATCGAGACACCTATCACGCTTTCGCTGACCGTCTTGGTCCGAATGCCTTGAACAACCCAGATTCTCGGGAATCACAACACCTGCAAATGCTCTGGCAGCGGCTGATGACGGCTTACATCTTGCCCGGTGCGCCACGTGAGGTTAATCTGTCCAGTGAGGTCCGCGATGGACTCCTTCGCTACCGTGACGTGACCATCCCACCAACCCCGGACACGCTCAAATCTGCCGTGAAGCGCATTCATGACTTGATGGAGGAGTCTATCTTCCTGCCATTTCTTAACAGCCACACCACCTCGCCCTCCATGGTTGCCCAGATCGACTCTCCTTTTGGGCCAGAGGACTCGATGGACTTGTCCAGCCCGTCAATGGATGAGTACGCTGTGAATCATGTCCGCTCTCGCACGAAGCGCTCCTCCCCGCAATCGTCGACCAAGGACCTGCCCGCCACGGCTGGCCGCTCCAACATCTCCCTCGGTGCCGTGCACGCTCTTGGTAAGCGTGCATCGGGCGCCCTGCTCAGCACCTCTGGCGAATCAGGCTCACTCGCGCTTACGGACGACTCAAGCCCGCAATCCAGCCCGACGGTTGAGGAGCCCATGACTCCACCCACCACCCCGCCCGCCAGCGAGCCGCATCTGCCCATCAACAGCCCCAAGCTGCGCACCGACAACCCATGGAAGAAGATGGGCATGAAGCTGGGCTTCAAGAAGCGATCTGGTGGCAGTGGTGGAGCCTCGCGTGATCCCAAGATCCTAGGCCTGGACGACTAAAAGCTTGCATATTTCCCTCATCCGCATTTCACCTGACCACGACCGTCTCCTCTATCACGAAACGACACTGCCATCCACGACCCTATACATCCTCCGTTTCACCCTCGCATGAATCTCGAAAGCTATATCTCCACATACCCTATCATCATTCACGTCATCTCATCCGAAACGCATCTCCCACGACCCGACTGGATCCGAATCTATTCTATTAGCGTTCATTGGCGGTGTATGAGAGCACGATGCATCGAAAGCATACAAACCCGGCGTTGTACTCTTTTTCTTCTCTCTCCTGCTTGATTCCATTACCTTGCATTATCAGTGTCTCCCAGCGAGCATTGCCGCATTTGATGCATGTCTTTTTTTTCAAAACCCAGACCGTGGCCCCGCGGACTCGCCTCTCCCCTAATTGGCACAGGGACGCGAGTCCAGCTGTGGCTATGGGTCTGGGGTGGAAAAAGACACCACACATTACTTCGTGTTTTCCATTTTTTGTTGCACATCACATATAGAAGACTGGACGAGACCTGATCGGCGCTGTCTGGCTGGCTTGGGCGTTTTTTTGTTTTTCTTGTTTCTGGTGCTATCCCCCTTTTGGGGTCACGCTCTTCACTCAGCCACTTGCACACGGTGAATCTGTGTCAATAGCTTGCTACGATAGGGATGGTGCTTTGTTCATCAATAGACTTGATACCCCCGATCTAAATAGTTCCATTCGTGAGATACTTTACATGGTAGTAGGAGTTGGTGTGTAGATGGATAGGTTTAAGTATAGACATGTCATGGGAGATCAGATCCCTATACAAGCGTAGACCTGAAGTCACTATAACTTGGAAGTGAGGACCCCCTCTAGCCAGATGTATCAACTGCAATACATCACGATCGTGGGACAGCAGCTACCCAGCTCTCCTCAAAACTAACCCTCCTCCCACCCCTCGTCTCCAAAGCCCCAACATCAACATCCCACCCACCCTCTCTCAAAGCGTCCACATACCCCCCAAACCGCTCCCCACGGTTCAAAGCACCCAGTACACGTGCCACAACATCAAACACATCCTGGCTCGTCTTGTGCAGGGCGGTCCCTTCTGAGAACTCTTTCTCTGAATCTAACGAGGACGTGTTCGCAGGGGGAGAGGAAGATAAAACCCTCGCCGCGAGAAGCGCATGTGCCCACGCCTTTAACTGCGCTGTCACGGTGCATCCTTTCTTCAGAAGGATGGAGGCGTGCCATTTTGTGTTCGAGCCCGCAGAGAAGGGGAAGAGGAAGAGGATGTACGATTCCTCGGCGAACAGGGTTGTTATTTCCGCCATTGGGATGGCTGTTTGGAATGATGGACTCCCGGCGGAACTGCGACTAGTCCTGCCGTAGTCTCGGGCACGTTTGAAAAATGAGTCTAGCGGGATACCGATCTCAGCGCTGCCTAGGTATGTGCATGACCAGCTCTCTGATCCCGGCGAGAGATATGTCCACTGGAGCGCGCCGTCACGGTGGAAGATACGTTCTTGGGAGGCGACCTGGGCTGGGGTGAGGATTGTGTATGTGCCCCGGGATGCCTGGGGTGTCTTGGACTGGGGGTCTGTTTGGGCGAAGAGGGATTTTGCGGCGTTCGAGCTTGACTGGGTCTCCAGAGAAGGATTAAGCTCTGCGTCAGACTCGAAGAGGCTTGATAGGACGATGTTGGCACGTTGCCGATTTAGACTGGTCATTTGGACGGCGCGGACGGCGGCGTAGTTGAGGCTGAGATGGAGGGCTAGTAGGGTTAGGAGGGCTATCCAGGTTGTTGTGAACCCTGTGACGCGTGAGACGACCACGGAGCCGACCTAGATACAGCGGTTAGTCCGTATTGTCTAATAGTTGTGGGTAGGAAACGAATCGTGTCTCAGGTACCTACCAGCATGCCAACAAGCGAAATGACAGTTTCTTGCGACGAGTCTTTCTATCACGATGTTAATAAACATACCCATAACCACTCCACCCAGAGATTCCACTTCAAAAAGAATCACACATACAGCATTAAGCTCCGCCAAATTCCCCCACTTAGCAAAATGCGCACTCAAACTGGCCTTCGAACTGCCCCCCGCAACACCACACAAAGCCCGCAGCACGCCCGCGGTACTAAGCACCGAGACTCGCATAACACCTGCGGCCACCATTGGCGACAGACAGTCCAAGATCATGGCGAGATCGTTGAACACGTCCGCGGCCAGCCGGTAGGTCTTGCATTCTGGCTCAAGGGCTGTGCCGACGCGGTGGGCGAAGAGGATCGTTGCGATGCGGCCGGATGTGTCTTGCAAGATGTGGAGGAGGAGAGCGGATGTTGGGGAGGCGTCTGCGTTGCCGACGCCGACTCCTGGGGGTTGTTAGGTTATAGGTTTTGGGTTTGGAGGGGAGGGAGGTGCACATGGATTGGGGAGTTGGGACTGGGGGTGTGAGTATACCTTGTAGGACGGCGCGGGAGGAGAGGAGGCCTGCTATTGAGCTGCAGAATGCTTGGAGGGAGTCCTATGCGAGAGATTGGTATTTTGTTGGGCCTGGGGGGATGTAGAGGCCAGGGTTTGCTGAGATTTGTATTTGCGAGGAGGCAGTGCTAGCCAATTGACTTACAAATATTTGGTAGCTAAGACATTGGTCAGAACCGACGAGTCTGTTATTGCAGCAAAGTGTATATCGATGTACTCACGGTAGATAGTCATCGCTCACACTCTGGGGATACCCTGAAGGGAGAAACACATCACTGAGATAGGCGATGAGCGGCCTTGTGGACCACAAGGAAGGGTTCGATGTCGAGTCCTGTTTGATAGTCAAGTCAATACCTGAGAGGAGTAGTCCAACATAATTTTCCCTTCAAAAAGGGAGAGTTGATAACCTATGATGTGCACTTGAACTCGAGCATTGGTTCCTTGCGCGGGTTCATGAAGCCATGTGGCAGTTGGGCCATATTCCCAAGCCATTGAGCAGGTCGCTCTATCTCTGGTATAGATAATTTCTTGACTGCACAGTCACAAATCATTGAAGCGGAATCCCCGGCTTGTCCATCCGACGAATGGGTCTCGGAAATGCGCACCGAAAAGAAAAGGAAATCGCCCTTACTAGAATATCAATCCGCCCACCACCCAAGGAAGCCGACTTCCGCGCATCGCGTCCGGAATAGATGTAGGTGGCGGTGGGGTTATCGGCTTCATCCGTTTCACGAAAGGTCAATCGGGTGTCAGCATTGGCGTTTGAAGCCATGTTGCTCTAGGTTGTAGATGTCGGGGTGATTACTGCAGTTGGGATGTCGAGGCCGGGGAAGGTTGTAGAGGCACGTGCGGGGAAGCCCGTATGGTATGTCCCCCAACATGAGGACCACTATGGCGTAGAGTACTAGAAGAATGCTTACGAAAGAGGCAGTTTGTTGGCGAAGTAAATCGTCATTGTTTTAACAATTGGCTTCCAGAGCTGAATATGTCACCGTGAAACCCAGACCCATAATCAAACGGTCTCCAACCGACCAAGTCCATGCCAGGAATCTGGTATCTGTGATCTATGGAGAAATAGAAGAAAAAACCGCACCGCTTTTGAGAAGCTGTATGTTGCGCTGGAAAGAAAGAAGATGACACCCAAAAGACAACCACCAGCGCCAGATTCGGGAAGAAAGACCAAGGGGAATCCAAGTACAAGAAAGGCCAGCGGGAAAGGCCCCATGTCATAAGCAGCGATGGGGCGATTCTGCGAATGGCGACCATCGGTCAGGCAGGATAAGGGTATAACTGGACTCGGGGAAAGCGCATGACCGATAGACTACCGCAATCCAAATGCGGCATAGAGGTTGGTATCGTAGCCGTCACCTGAATCCACGGTCCAAAATCGACATCAAAGGATGCGTGCCAAGTGAAACTAGCACTATATCATGGACCCATCTACCACGCATCCATCATGAGAAGTATCGTACCCATCGCTCATGGCATTTGTTGAATCAAGGAGAGGGAAAAAGATCGAGATAAAAAATCTCTGCCGGCAAAGACTTTACGCGTACATGCTAGCACCGCCGGTCTCGATGGCCTCGATCTCGGCCTCGGTCCAGGGCAGACGGCCGAAACGAGCAGGCAGCTCAGCGCGGTCGAAGAACTCGCCGGTCTTGGGGGCGATGGGGCCGAGGGAGTAGCCAGGCTGGGATCCCACGTGGCCGCTGAACTGAGCACGACCGAGGGGGCCGTGCTGCTGGGCCTTAGCGCGGTAGGCAGCGAAAGAGTCGGGAAGGGCGCTGACGGGGGAAGCGGGGTGGACGCGAGGAGTGTGGTCAATGGACTCTGTGAGCGAGTCGTTAGCTTACGAGTTGAGCTGGCATGGGGGCTGGAGTTGATCCCGAAGGCGGGATTTCACGTACTGGGGACGGACCGCTTGCCGACGAAGCGGATCAGGGGAGTCCGGGCGGCGTTGAAGAGAGCGATGGAGGCACGCATTGTGATGAATGTGTTGTAATTTTAACAAGGGAGAGGGTGGTTGGAAGATCAACAGTTGAGTTCACGGGGAAAGACTGTGGTGTGCGAGATCCAACGGGTCCGGTAGTATCCGAACCGACCTAGTAGCGAATGGAGCGCGAACTGAAAGAGAGGTAAGGTGAGGAATTGGGTGATAAAACCGGGCGGAACGACGTAAATAGGCGTGAGTAATGAAGATCGGGTAGTGATGGTGTGTATAGAAGTCGAGGGGTCAGTGGAGGGGGAAGAAAAGAAGAGCAGACGCGGTGGAAGATAAGTAACGGGAATGGATTAATGGGGGGGGCGCTTCCCGGCGAACGTGAGCGTTGCCGTTTTGGGACGAGCCGACCACTCGGCGCCGAGTCGCCGGGTTTTTACGCTTTTCTCTTCTTCTTTTTTGCACGGGCTTGACTCGTGTGGAGTTGGGTGTTTATACCGTGTAGTTTGGAGCATTGCCATATGTCATATGTCACCAACAAATAACTACAGTAGATGCATTGTGGCTGTTGGAAGATTCACTCTCTAAGCCGAATCTGTCACACCCATCGTCGGAACGACCTACGCTTTCAAGGCAACCGGAACTGATGCATCTCTCATTGGAAGGCGGCACCGTGGAGCCTGCTCTCTGAGTCTTCTCGTCTCGTCTCCTCATCTCTCCTTCTTCCAAGACTATCCTCTCCTCCCCCGCACGTCCGTGAAACATGCCACTTCCCGATGATTTCTGATTGATCCAAACTCTTAACTAAGTTCACTCCCATTTCCCGACTCTGCAGTCTGCTGCACGCCTTTCCCCCGATATCTCCGATCCTTTCCTCTTTCTGCACCCCCGGTGAAGCTTCCCCAAATTCTCGTGCCTGGAGGATCTTCTTGCCCAGCAAGGCTAGCGAGCTGGCTCGTGTCACCCAATCACTCCATCGAGTCCGACAAGCTACACTGGCAGTCTGGCACAAATTGAATATCGTTCTTTGCAACGAGTGATCGGATCTCCCCCAAATTTCAAGTGGTCCCTCCCGTTATCCATTACCCAATAGCCGACACACATAATTACTTGATCGCTCGTGATAAGCGTGGATCGCGCCACCGTGGGAAGCTTGGACCCTGACTAACACCTCCCGGGTTCACCCGCACCCATCAAACCCCCTTGTGCTTGCTAGGGCTGGTGCTTGTGCCTGGTAGCCTGATCCTGGTGCTGGTCTCGTCCCAAGATGCACGAGCTCCTCTTGTTCGCCTCGGTCCCCGTCCACCAGCATCATGAGCTCCTCCAGCAGCTGGCTGGGCTGACGGCCATGCAGCCGCGCCACGCCCTGGAGCGTCGGCTTATTTTCAAGGCCTTTCGCAAGCCGGGTCTGATCACCGGCCGTGTGGGCGGCAGCCAAGATCTGCAACAGGCCAGCGCGAGCGACCTGCAACGCGTGAACAAGATGCTCAACGGGGGCATGTTCTACACGCAGGTCGTCGGTCCCGTGTCGGAGAAGGATTTTGCGCCTCCCTCTGCGCCCGTGTCAGCGCTGGACGCCGACACTCAGATGGCGGGCACGGAAGAGTCGAAACCGCCCGTTCCAGTCCAATCTGATAATGCCCATGTCTACGACTACGATCAGCAGAGATGGAAACTCGAATTCCGGGATATTCCCGAAGCAGCCACCCGGTCGGCCGTCACCACTCGCGTGATGGCCAGCGCTGCCCTGCCGCGCGGAGACATTGAGCCATCGATGAATGCGTGGGGCTACGGGTGAGTGGCGTGCTATCTCCGGTAGCTCTAATCTTATGATGGCCTGGCTAATCTGATCGTCCTAGCTTTGTGACTGAGTATTTGGTCGAGGGGGATCTCTTCATTCACAATGATATTGTCATCTTCCTGCACCGTGTGCTGCATTATCCCACCGGCGAGAAGGAGCCTCGAGAACCTCGCCGGACTCTCCCTGCCTTGAAGGATATGGCGCCATTAGAGAAGACCGGCAGCTATGTCCTCCAGGCATCCATCACCGTCCAAGACGGGAGCAATCAGGAGACCATGAAAACGGCCTCTCAGCATCTGTTCGGGTTACGGGAAGCCCTCAAGTCGGCAGTGCGTCTGGAACAGGCGGATCGATTGTCGCTGGATACGCGAGCAAAGTAGTCACATTCCATTCTGAGATGAATCCACAAAGGGTACCTTCATTTGGCTGTCATGGATACCCGGAGAGGCAGCCTCCAGTTATTCCAGTTTGGTGTCAGATAGACCATTTGGAAACAAAAAAAAAAACCGGCAGTAGCGAGGATTGAATGAGGAAGGAAAAAACAAACCGAATTAATGAAATAATATAAGAGGAATACCCACAGTTTCGTCCAACTTGTCACAGCAATCTAGTATGTCACGGTAGATGTGAAGTTTACGCACTGCCTGTTTAGGCTTAATGAGGCCGTTGACCATGTGACTTCGTGGATCTCCCGCGCGTTTCGGCGCGTCAGCTTCTCCGAACACCCGGCACCTCAAATCACTATTACAATTCAATCACAATCGACCCAGCGCCTGTACCACCACGTCCAAATCATAAATCAGATCACCGTCAAGACGATTTCCCTTGCCCGAGCTCTCAGAATGTCCGAAGGGGGCGTCAAGCGCGCGGCTTCCCCCACTCGGGCAATCTCCCCACCTCCACTTCGGCGGAAGGTGACCACAACCGTGAACAGTAAGTCCTCCACAACATGGTTCTATCAAACAGCTTCGGTAGAGCTGACCTATCGTTCACAGAGAAGGCAGTTGCGAATTTCTTCACGCCCGCGTCACAGAAGAAGCCCGAGCCTATCACTTGGAGGGTTTTGGGCACTAGCCTGATTGTTGGCAAGTATGTGCCGGAGAAAAGTGCTTCGCAGACGGTCTCAGAGCAGGCTCGCAAAATAGCGTCTTTTGACTTGGTGAGTGATCTGTTTATCATCTTGGCTTTTTCAAGGACCAAGGTGAAGGAGGGCTTGGTGGGTAAGGGTGTTAACGTGCGCTCAGGATTCAACATTAATCAAGACGTTATCGGGAGGTACCTTTGCCAGATCACCAAAGGACTGGCAATGGTGGGATCCTGTAGTTCCTGGGAAGCTCCGCGAGCTGAACTCGGAAGGGTATGTATTATATCTCCATACTCATGGGTATTGTTGATGGCTGATGCACCATTACTTCCCTCCAGCTACCAGGTTGTCATATTCTCTAACCAGAAAATGATCAAGATTCAAAAAGACATCAAAAAAGGTCAAATTGAATCTAAAAGCTTGTCCAATTTCAAAGAAAAGTTGGCTGCCGTCATGACTCAATTGGATATTCCAATCAGTGTGTATGCGGCCACTACAGATCCTGAGTATAGGAAGCCTCGTTTAGGCATGTGGCGGGAGTTCCAGGACGATTATGATCTCGATGTATCGGGGATAGACCTGAAAGGATCATTCTTTGTTGGCGATGCTGCTGGGCGGCCTGGTGATCATTCAAATGTTGATCGGTAAGCTGTTCATATCCTTGAAAAGGCCTTCCCTTCTGACCGTGGATCTAGTGGGTTTGCGACAAATGCAGGCATGGGTTTCAAGACGCCAGAGGAATTCTTCCTTGCCCACCCTCCAATGGAAGTTCCCGAGATCTTTGACCCTGCATCATACATCAAGTTACCACCGGGATCGCCACGTGAATGTACGAGCCAAATGTGCAACCCGGGAAAATGGTGCAACGAACGCTGACCAGCTTGCGTTCTACAATAGCCTCGGAGACCTTCAAACGCAAACAACCGCTCGAGCTAGTCATCTTCTGCGGGAGCCCAGGTTCTGGCAAATCCACGTACTACTGGAAGAATTTAGAGCCACTGGGTTATGAAAGAGTCAATCAAGACACTCTCGGATCTGTATGTGTCCACGGCATGTCTGCACATCGTGGGGATTTAACTACTAACTCGGCCAGCGCCCAAAATGTCTCAAAGTAGCTCGCGAGTTCCTCGAAGCGAACAAATCTGTCGTTGTTGGTAAGTCATGAATTGCTTTGGCGGTCTCTACCTAGGAACGACTCGGTCGATTTGGGAGCTGTACTTACTCATCGACTCTTTGGCAGATAACACCAACGCGAACCAGGAGACAAGGGCCTACTGGACCGCATTGGCAAAAGAATTCAATGTGCCCATTCGTTGTATCCATTTCCTGTCACCGCCAGAGCTGTGCAAACACAATAACGCTGTTCGAGCATCGAACAAGGAGATGGTACGAACTGAGACAGACTTCTCATCTTGCGAGCCTTGCGGAGCAAATACTGATAACCCGGTTCCAACAGAACCCAGAAGCCAGACAATCTCTCCCTGCTATTGCCTTTGCGGACTATGGACGCCGATACCAGGCGCCCGCCCTAGACGAAGGATTCGAAGATATCATCCCCGTGGAGTTCCAGTTCCAGGGAACGGAGGAGGAGAAGAAGCTGTGGGCCCAGTATTGGGTCTAGCCGTGATCGTTCGATTCAAGGGCCGGATACGCGAAAGCTAATCCTGGGCATTGCACTCGAAAGAAGATCAGCTCACTGGGATGCTTTAGAATGGTGTATTCCACGTGTCATCTCCACTCCACATCACGGAGATGATCTTCGTTGGCCAACATCCCTGCATTATGTATAGACATCTTAAGAAATGCGAGTCCCCATTCCAGTGCTCAAGACGTCTCAAGAATCTAAATCAACTCGCCTATCTGTACCATCTCAAAGGCCAATTGATAGCATCTCGTTACGTGTTTAACATGCATCAATGCAGGCATCTACATGGCGTCCATCTATCGATGGAGAACAAATGCCAGTGAAGGGGCTGCAGTTTACTGATGGAGACTTGATCTCCCGTGGGTAGCACAAGTTCAGCATCAGGATCACCAGCGCTGGTCCAGGTTGATAATGGAACCTTTGCCCACGATAGCCCTGCATGCCTCGAGTCATTGGAACTCCTGTGTCCCTGGTATAGAGCGGAAGATCCGACTGGATATTCCGAGGCCTCAACTCCGACGCCCGACACCATCCATTCCACAGTCATCACAACAGAACATTGCTCTTCGGACTCACGCTGTTGACAAGGAGAAAATGCAAGCCTTCTGCAGAACCAACTGCTAGTCTAGGGATTTAGTCCCATGGATGGCGGGATGGCGGGATGGCGGGATATAGCTCCTTCCAAGAAAGGCGAAACGTGACGCGAATGCCCTGCACGTGTCTTACGAGGTAGTCGAGTGCAGGAATTCAAACGATTTAGAGAGACACTGTCAAATGCATACAACCTTATTAAAGCCAATCGAACGGCACAGCTCCTGGCTCCAGATTGGCTTCCGACGGACCAGGGGAGGAATCACAAAACGAATGTTCCCATGTTGCTCTATTCCCCTCGATTTGCAAATCGTGGAGCAGCTCGGAGAACGCAGTCCGAGGAAGAGGCTCCAAATCCTCAAAGTCCGACGCCTGGCTTTCGGAGCCCGGGCTTTGGTGCTTCAATTATCGGGCACATCCGACAAATTTACGGCACGTATAAGGTTGTGCAGCCCTGTCTCGAACAAGTCGGGTCTGAGACCTCACTTTGCCATTGGCTTGTCGGATTGAAAACGCTCAAGCAATCTCTCCCGCCGCTGGATACCATAACACGATCAAAAGGGTAGAGACAGTCAGAGTTTGCAGAATATCTCACCTGCTTGCCAAGAACATGGAAGTACCGAATTGGAACCCGAGTTGACTGGAACATACCTGCGGAAGCTGGTCACATCCCGGACTACATCCAGGAAGTTGTTCAAGGGAATGATAATCATCGCCAACTCGTCCGGTCAAACAGGTCAAAGACACAACTTCCAGAAACAAATGAGAACCATGATATGTATAATACTTGGCATCTCCTAATGAGGGTCTCGGGGGTTCTCAGCTTGTCTCGATAATGCTCACTCGACAGGCTGGAAGATTCGCATTGACTCCAGGGTCGTCTTCAACCGATACCTCCGAGAACCGACTCGAACCTAACCGAGTGCCCCTTTGTGAATGATTTGACTCATACTTTGAAGCACGGAAAGGTTGGCGGATGGACCGAGGAAGATCTATTCTCCTTACTCATTGCAGACTGGAACAGGCAGTCGGGACGTGTGGGACGCCCTTAGGTTGAGACGCGAGCGTAGAAGACATCGAAATATTTCGATAAACCGCCGTCCTAGATGTTGGGCTTATGCTACTATGACGGCCCTGCCAAGCGTCCAAAAATGCGAATCTCCCTGGAGCTATCTCAACGCGGCGCAACAGGATGATGCGTAGAATGCAGTTGGCGGCACTGGCACTCCCGATTTTCGAGTACCGCATCTGCCATCGGGGTCGAATCTATCGCACCGTAAAGTCATGGGGCGGGAAAGGAGTTTGCGCAGGACAGTGAGGCAGCGTCTGAGCCCCAGGGCTGGACTCCGGTAAAGACCGCTCAGCTACGAGAAACGAGGTGCTCCAATGTGAAATGACATTGGTGCACCAGTGTAAATCCCCTCTACGCATTCTTGGAAGCTTACAAGTTACAACACTATATACTCCACTCTGGAAATGTCTTGGACAAAGATATGTATTGCGCAAAGGCTCGCCGCAACCAACACGACGAGCGAAATATGTACAAGACGGCACATTTTTGTCTTTGAAATCGAACAAAGAAAAGAAAAAGACAATAGTCAGTCAAGTCTATAATGCTTATGACATGTGATGTATGCAAAAGGTCGTGGGTATATCGTAAAGGAATGGACGGGTTCAAACCCAGCCGGGGACACTGTGCCCAAGCACAAGGAATCCGGGTGAAATAAGAACAGAATGACTCAGAAGCGAAAGGAGACGAAGGAAAGGCATGGTCTGGTGCGAGAAGCAGTAGTCGCAGTGTCCGGACCGTGAGTCGTAAGAGTCATCATCAAAACAAGAGAAAAGGGAAACATTAATCGTGGCAAGCTTGGGCGGCGATCTTGGCTTGACAAGGCCAAATATAACCGGGCGCAAGCTGCAGTAAGTCTATAGGTCATTATCGTAGGCGAGGTCGCTCGGAAAGATGCATGATAAAAAGGAGAAGATCAAGGCCGGCCAACAAGGTCTTGGAAGAAGCGGAAGAAACTACGCTTCTTCAACGACCTTGTCCGGCACGGGCCGGCGATCTCAGCAACTGGCGAGACAGTCATCGGCCCCACGATGTCCTCGTCACCCATCTCGGGAAACTTGGCATCGTCGTGTAGTCGGGGCACGCAGACTTGCTCGCATGGACGCAGTTCGGTGTGAGTTAGGGTGAGTGCCACGCCATCGACGGAGCCAAGCCCGCGGAGAAGAGCTTCATGCTGGCTGCGCCATTCGCGGTCGATGGACTCCCACTTCTCACCAGTCAGCTTGTAGATGGTTGAAGTCACGCCATAGTGCTCACCAGTGCGAACAAGGTGCTTGGCGAAGTTGCACCGAGCAATGTCCCAGTCCGCACGCAGCTGATGGAAGCTTTCCAAATCACACGAGGCTGGCGCGTATGGCGCGGGCTGGATGTTGAAATTGGCGTGGCCGAGCCGGTTAGCCCACTCATCGTTGGGGTCGGTGAGAACGAAGGGTGCAGGCTCGCCAGAGACAGTCCGCATCGTACCTGCGCGTGGCCGCGAGATTGACGCCATTGAAGGCTTGGAGGAGAGGGGCGGGGAAGGGATGCCGGTCACGGCGACAAGGCGGGGATCCAAGGTCATGGCATAGGACGCAGTTTCGCTCACGTCTGCGACGGAGGGCGATTGCAGGGGAGATTGCACGCGGGAGGCGGCCATGCTCGTAGAGCTGTCGCCCAGCAATGGGGGCAGAAGAGGAGTGGTGGCTTGTTGGGTGTCCTCGTCATCCTGGTTGACGCTGTTCGCACGAGCGATGTCGATTGGCCGCGCACCTGAAACACTCACGCGCTCCTCGAAGATCGTATGGGCGGGCGACGGTGGTATATGGGAGTCGATGCGACTGATGGGGGTGGAGATGAGGGGACTTGCTAGCGCGGAAGAAGCCGCAGAGTCGGCGCGGGATCGCAGATCGTCCGGGTATATATCTCGCTCGGGACTTCCTGACGCACGCTTGGACTTCCAACGGGCCGAAACAGTAGACATGTGGGAGCCAATGCGCGAGACGCCTTTCATTGACAAGCTGTCGGAGCGGCGCTTCTTGGGTGAGTGAGGAATGTCCATTCCAGCATCGCTTAGATCATAGCCGTCGGAGGGTGGTTCCATGGGGAAATAAGACTCGTCGGTGGTTGGAATGCCGCACTCAAAGTGCTCTGTCAATCGCATTTGTTAATCACTGTGTTCTCTTCTCCGACCATGAGGTACGAGTCACTTAGTGGGAAGCCATAACATACGGAAGTATTGATCCTCCAAGGAATCTCGCGTGCAAAGTTCCTCTTTCACGCCTGCCAAGTGGCTCCGGCTGGGGCTGTCTATGGAGTTTCCAAGTCCAGCTGACGGAACCAGAGAAGAGACCGAGCTCGAGACGCGGTTGTGACCCGTTGCGGAGAACAAAGAAACTGCCGGCGAAGCAGGCGCGGAAGTATTGACGGTTAAAGGCGATTGGGGGAGGCGGGGAGAGTCCATCGCGTCGGAAAACTCTCGCTGCGCGTCGATGATCTGAGACAGTTTACGCATTGCGCGAAAGGCGAGGCCGCGGGGCGTCGCGGGGGCTGGTGGGGGGAGGAGGGTTGGTCGCTGTACAGCATTGGAGGTGGACAGGATAGCGGTGGGGGGCAGGCGACGCTCAATTAATGAGCGACCGAGGAGCGACCGATCGAAGAGTCACGACGAGTGATGGTGATTGCCTGATGATGGGCCTGATGGACACGAACAACCCGATGAGAGGTGGCGGTGTGATGCAGGAACGACGATATCAATTGGGGATGGGATAACCGCACGCGAGTCCAATAATAGCAGGCAGGGTACGGCGAGGGAAGCAGGACAAGGAATGCCAGCGCAGACGTGGGCCAAACAGGAAGTCGATGGGGCCTGCCAGCTGGCTGGGCAGGAAAAAATCGGTAGGCGGTTGCGATGACTCCTCCAAATCAGCAAACGGGCCGGTGATAATGCGCCCAACGGGGAGATCCCCGCTACGGTGCAACCTGCAGGTCGAAGCAGACAGGGATGAGGTGGGTGATGATGATGGTGCGACGAGGGTGAAAAAAGAAAGAAGGCGAGAGAAGGAGCGATGAGGAGGAGGAGGAGGAGGAGGAGGAGGAGGAGGAGGAGGAGGAGGAGGTGGTGGAGGTGGAGGGAGTATGGCAAAGAAAGAAGAGGAGGAGGACCGAGTCACAAGTCGAAGGTGAAAGAAAGAAAGTGGCCGTCTAGACTCTTTGACCATCAACAACCCACCCACTTTCTCTTTGTCCCGCTAAAGAAAAGCGAGCTACTGTAATCGCTTTCCCCCGGAGCGAACGTTTACGTCGTTTAGTGTGCTTTTCCTCCCACGCGACAGTTGCCCGATCCTCGGTCGCATGCCTCAAAGAAATCTTCGCTCCGTCGCGTTCCGGTGGTTGACCACCGTTGAGAACCAGGGAACGCCACCCAACAAGAAGAATCTGGAAACTCTCAATGACGGAGGAAGGACTTTGGATTATTAAGTAACAAGGGCCCTCTGGTGAACTTGCCTGAACGTTACTCCTTCTCCTCGTCAAAACAACCATCAAATTCTACGGCTGTCTACGTGGATGATTGACCGTCAACCCCAACGGCTACACAGGCAAAGCCGTGTATCAGATCCGCCGTGCAACCTACCGTCCTTCTTGTCCACTGCTTCAGCCTTCCACGGGCCCTAGGCCCTAGCCTCTAGGGGATCCTTCCCAGCAGGCTGGGATGTGTGTGTGCCTGTGTGGGCAGTTGTGAGATCGGCGGTGTCTAGACTGTGTCGGTGGAGCCTCGTAGAATCCCTGCTGAACGCTTATGATGCCATTATGATTCCCCTCCTCCCTCCAGTGCCTCCACCACTCACAGTAGCAGCCCGGATCAAGCCGACCAAGCTGGTCAAGCAGGAGCAACGGATTGTTTTTGGCACAGGTCGCTAGCGAAGCAGATGAGATATCGTCGTTCTGTCCGCCATCCGTGCTCCCTCCTTCCAATTGCTGCTAAGCTGCCCTGATTGACCTAAAACTTAGAAGGGTACTTTTGGCTCCGGGAGTCCGGGACACCTCGCGGCATCCACCCGGCCGTAGCTAATCCGACCAGACTCAATCATGGGCGAGAAGATGACGGATAGTTTAAGCCAAACGAGCCAGACAAGCCAGAAGAGATATGTCACACAGCGGCCCTGCTGCGTAACGAGGGACGGCTCTCTGCCAGCGCCGCCATAAGAACCTTAGTCCGAGGACATGGAAATATGGCCGAGAGACCAACGGAACATTGAAGATTCATCAGAGCTGGTGTTGTACGGTGGCCCTTTACAATGCCATCCCGACTCTCACAGCGTAGTCCGATCAGAGTCGGACCTGTGCGTCAGGCCGAGGTGGCATTGCCACCGGCCAGCGATAGCCAGCTACTGTAGTTGTCTCACTGTTTTCCGTGCTCTCCAGGCACGACCGTCCATTCCTCCTCTACCAAGACCTACAACCCTACCCGGAGACTGTGTTGATCAACTTTCCCTGGGCCCGACCCTCCACATATTGCAAGTCAATCTGCGACAGCATAAAGCCATTATCGTGTCATGCATACTACTTGAAAACGTTAGTTATTGGTAGCGAGAACACATAAGCACCGGCTAGTTAGCCATTAGCGATGTCTGGCACCCGACGTCAGATCCACATGGTTTTCTATTTTTCGGGGACTCGGGGAACATGTCAGCAACGGGTTACTAGTTAACTAGTTGGATTGGAAGCGACCTGCTGAACCATGGATACTATTTGAACAAGCACTGGAACCCACGTAAGAGGCAAAGGGGTTAGGACATGGCGCTGGGTCTTTCTCTCCGACATTCCGCCGAGTTCTGTACCTTACTACCTCTTGGCAGTGGCTCGCGAAGGACAGTCGGCTACCTGGCGGGAGGAAGTCTTCAGTGTCTGTATAGTGTGTCCTATACTGTAGACTGTACGACTGCTCTGTAGGCCCGGTGAGGGGACCAGAACAATAGATAGCTCGCCTCTGCTAGGTATTTGTGTTTTAACTCCACAATCAGGAAAGGCTCGGTTGGCTTAAGATTTTTCATTCCCCTTTACCGAAACGTTGAATTCGCCGCTTTTCATTCGCCTGTATTCTTTGTTCGCAATAATTATTAATCTTCTCTGATCCATTCTCCACCTATCATAGTGGCGGTACACGGCCCGGTTTACACTTCCCCGGCCAATGATATTGGCGCACTGTGATCAAAGAATAGGCAAAGCTAATCGTCGAAATGGGTCACTCAGAAAAAGAACAAAGGCTATTTCTGCAACGTGACAACATTGCTGGCGGAGGAAGGTGGAAAGTAGGAATATCTCTGCGACTTAGGTTTGTGTATGGCTCTATCATGATATTTGTCATATTCTTGACAACCTGCAGAGCCGGTATGCAGGTTTCAGCAGAGAGATGATAGAGGCAATATCCGCCTAAATGCTGGTCGCGATCGGAATATCTCTTGCGAAAGTCGTACCTATACTTTACGATTGTACATAGAACCGAAGGTCGATAATCAAGTAATCTAATAACAATTCATCGGTGTCTATAATTTATCTGATAGATCAGCTATCTACAGCACGCGTATGAGTGTACGGCATGTAGACCGGGCAGGATTCCAATCTACTAGTAGCTGACGAGGGCCAACGTGATTCATTTTTGAGATACCCCACCACTCGATTATCTACAAACTGTACACAGTAAATAGATCTAGACTGATCATCGCCGGGTTCCACAGAGGCATACAGTACTTCCCAACCTCAGAGCAATCACTGATCAGCCATCCATTACCGATCACCTCCCCTGCAGCCACCCTCTTAGGGCACACTTTCCCGAGCCGCCGGCATCAACACCCCGCGCGGCTTGTTGCCCAGGTCTTCTTGAACTTATCCATCGCACATTTTGATCAAATGTCACCCATTTCATCCCCATGCTGGTTGATATACTCAATCATCCTGCGCTGTCGTCAGCTCGTGTTTCCCCGGGCCCAATCTCAACTGCCCACTTCCGTCTTCTCTTCACACGCATCAGATGGGGCTGTCTCACCTCCATGCATAGGGAGCACATAATACATTCCCGAGAGGTCGGGGTGCATCGTTGTCGGGGAGAGCAAATTCGTCGTACTCCTCGCGGTAGAAGTAGTCGAAGTGGTCCTGATCGGCGATAGTGAAGTCAACCAGCCAGCCATGCTGATGTTAATGTCCCCGATGCCGCGTCACACTCAAGTAGAACAGGACAAAGCAGGAAAGCCAGGCATGAAGGAAGTGAAAGTCAAGTACAGTATAGCTGTGTATTCATCTTTCAAATTTACTACGTATCCCTCAGATTCATCCATCCGTGACTATTAGCCTGATAGTCATCCCTCCTCAGCGGCAAGTCATCAATATACTAGGTACCTACTCCCAGAAATTTCCACCAACCTGATCATTGACCCACGTACAAGCTACTTCATTAACGTCTCTACCTTCTGCGCATAGTCAATCTACGTTCACAAGTCTGCCCTTCGTAGCCACTATATCAAGGCCCTAGCAGTTCTTATGGGACCTGGAGTGGTCGTGGTCGGAAGTGACGGCTATCGCATCGAGCTGCTACAGATGAGAAGTCTGAGGCCATCGATGCATTCTACCGGCAAGTACTAGACGAAGACAAAGAATTGTGCGATGGAGCGCAGAACAACACAAGTGGTGGAATCATCATTGAGTCTCATAACACCGAGTTGATACTTCTATTCCAAAAAATCCGAAATAACATCTGTTCAGCGCCAAAGCAAAACACCCCAATCATTCCAGTTCAAGGGAAATGAAATAGGACTTCCCTCCACTTTCTCGGTAACTATGTAAAGCTTGAGCCCCGAGGATCCCGAGGGTGCCGATGATATTGTTCATTGTTATCTCGGTAGTGGAAGCCGATCATGTTTTTTCCCTCCTCCTTGCCTACCAAGCAGGCCCAATCACAGTCCGACAGTTTCCTGATCAACCCGTATCCCATCCGTAGATTCGTGAGAGACCCAATCGCTCAGCACTATCTCATTTCGCAGATATTATATCCAGTCAGCCAGGAATGAAGTGGATTGGAAACTCAGAACCCCCGCACGCCATTGAGGTCAATAATCCGTGGTTGATAGAGAGATGAGTGTAGGTATGAATCTAATTCATAGAATTGTGGCACAGGGAAAAGATCAAATTCCAGTATGTACGGGCCTATCTGTCACAGTACTGGATGGGTTCACATCAACAGCTAAGTAGCTCCGCTTGAACTGAGCCTTTAAATCCAATCATCCGGAAACAGCCCCAAGCCCAGATGACTGTCCTCATCGAAGACAAACATGATATTCCCAAGGAGAGTAAAAAGGACGACCACTATCACATTGCCGATGATGTGAACGAAGGATAAACCGCATCGCAGTCGGAGGTCTGCATCGTGGACTTGGAACCCTTCAGATCCAGCTCGTGGCCATTGGGGGGTCAATTGGCACTGGCCTCTTCGTTGCCATTGGTAGCGGACTTTACAAGGGTGGACCAGCATGTCTCTTGATTGCTTTCGCCATCGAGCGCCGTGTGCAGGGCTGGTATCGTGGCCTACGCGTAAGGCCCCTCACTTACAGCACCCTCCTTGTTTTGTTGGCTTGAATTATTGGCTGATAAAACGATTGTATACTCCAGATTGATCAATCACCTCGCCGTGGGTACCTCCGGAGCGGCTGAATGCTGGCTTAGTGGAGGCAAGGTCATCTTCATCTTTGTCTTATTCTTGTTTACATTCATCACTATGGTTGGAGGCAACCCGAAGCATAATGCATATGGATTTTGTTACTGGGAAAACCCAGGTGCATTCGCTGAACACGTTGCCGAAGGCGAGCTAGGCCGCTTCGAAGGCTTCCTGGGGGCTTTGTGAATCGCTCATTTCACTGTCGTCGGCCCAGAAAACATTTCCAGGATTTCTGCTGAAGCCAAGCGCCCTCGGATCTATATCAAGAAGGCCTTCCAGACAGTCTAATGGCGCTTCGGTGTATTCTTCATTGGAGGTGCCTTGTGCGTCGGTATTCTCGTCGGCTATAACGATCCCCTCCTTGCCAACGCTATCGAAAGTGGGAAATCAACTTCTGCCGCCTCACCCTATGTGATTGCAATGCAGAATCTTCGGGGTTGGCGTCCTCCCTCATATCGTCTCTTCGTTGATGGTGGCCTCCGTCTTCTCTGCTGGCAACACTCAATTACACATATGCCGCGACTTGAGCACTGCACGGCTTGGCAGTTGCAGGCCACGTACCTCGTCTCTTCGCCAAGACAACTAAGAAGGGCGTAACTATTTACAGCTTTGTCGTTGTCATGGCTTTTGCGTGCCTTTCTCTACTCCAGCTGTCCTGTGGCTCAATGTAAGTGCTAGAGTCCAGCTGATCAGCTTGACGACTGCCAATATCCTCGTTGACTCCATCATCATCACTACAACCTATCTCAGCTTCCACAAGCCTCTCTTTTGGAATCAGATCCTACATTTTCCGGCCAAGGAAGTCTTATGTTTTGGAGATATTCAAATTAGCGTAAAAGCATGCCTCACGACAGTCCCTCTAGTGAATGCTTATAAGAGGACACCCGAGATACCGATTATGAGTGTGCTATTATCGGGCTTTCGGGGGGTGGGCCGAAGGCCAATATCTTGCGGGACTCGCCAACACCTTGTCTGGGTTCTATAGGTAGGTCTCTTTGAGTGTTGTGTTTTCCCGCGGCCTAGATATAACAGGTAACCACCCGCGATCCCGTTCGGTATGTGTGACTCAAGGTTGGTCACTTGCAACTCTGACGGGGTGTTTACACTCCAAATGGGGTATGATATCCAACACAGATAGTGGGTGCGCGTTATAAAGACAGTCATACCTCCTGAGCTATATGCTTATCACTATTCTCAGGACTAAATATGTAATTTACGTGCAGCGAAACTGCCGATCGATATTATATTATGCTGGAACGCGGCTATGAAGGTGATCAGTTCCACTTTGCTCCTCATTACTCTCGGCTTCGACGGAGTGAACGTCCCTTGGGCAACCGACTCCTCAACTGCTATGCACGAACGTAATGCGAGACCTCCTAGGTAGTACACATAGTCCTTGAGTCAAATATAGCAAGGCGCGGGCTACGCCTACGCACAGGAACCTAGCGGTCAGGAGCCTTCTTAATCTGGTGTCTTCATATCTTAGAGATCTCTCTAAGGAAGGAGGAGGAGACAGGAAAAGCAGACGTCTCTTATAGGCCAGGAAGACAAATGGCGCAGGAGCTGCCAAACCAGAGTCTACCGAATAGAAACCTCCATTCAATTGAGAACAACACCTGCCTGCAATCTGTCTGTACGCCTCCAAGCAACTCGCGTGGATCTCCGATTTCGTGGAGATTCCCGCGCCGAAGATGACATAGCCTCACGTGACGGTTGTCGGACAAACATCCGCAATCTGCAGGGAGATTCATGCAACATTTCACCCACTGAGTCACTGAATACCCAAAAGCGCCGAGGGGGAAATCAATCATCAGTACCTGCTTCAGCTTCGTGTTGCCCAATTGACTCACAATGAAGCTTCCCTGGTACTTGGCGGCCGCGACCGCAGTCGCCGTCACAAATGCTTCTCCGCACCCCGCATACGGCCACCAGCAGCCGCTCGGAAGCTCGCTATTGGCGTCCCAGGACAATCTTGAAGCTATCGAGCCATCAAGCCTTAAAAAGCTGATTGACAATGACCCACTTCTATCTTTCCACCGAGACCTCGTCGACATCGAGTCAATCTCCGGCAACGAGCACGACGTTGGTATCTTCGTTGCGGAGTACCTCGAGTCCAAGAACTTCACCGTCATTAAGCAAGAGGTTGCACCAGTGAAGAAAAGCCAAGGGTCCGATGCTGAATATTCCGCCAAGACCCGCTATAATATCTACGCCTACCCTTCCTCCCTCCAAGAGCAACCCTCAATCCTAGTCTCGAGCCATATCGACACAGTCCCACCTTTCATCCCGTACTCGGCGCACCAGCCCGAGACCCAGACAAACCCAGACAATCTAGTCCTCGCGGGCCGCGGCACAGTCGACGCAAAGGGCAGCGTCGCGGCGCAAGTCTTCGCCGTCCTGGAAACACTAGAAACCAACCCAGACGCAAAACTAGCCCTCCTCTTCGTCGTCGGCGAAGAAATCGGCGGAGACGGCATGAAGACCTTCTCCGACTCACACCTCAGCACGCAAAGCGCCTACCACACCGTCATCTTCGGCGAGCCTACCGAAGCCAAGCTCGTCTCCGGACACAAGGGCATGCTGGGCTTTG
The DNA here is from genome assembly GCA_024706585.1 of Penicillium simplicissimum. Classification (NCBI taxonomy): domain Eukaryota; kingdom Fungi; phylum Ascomycota; class Eurotiomycetes; order Eurotiales; family Aspergillaceae; genus Penicillium; species Penicillium simplicissimum. The sequence continues at coordinate 2,447,946 of JAMZTW010000061.1, forward strand.
AGGTGCTGGCCCACGGCAAAGCCGCGCACTCGGGGTACCCGTGGCTCGGCAAGAGCGCTGTCTCGGCAATCCTGCCCGCACTGAGCCGCGTGGATCAACTGGGTAATATCCCCGTCAACGAGGGCGGATTGCCCTCGTCGTCCAAATATGGCCCGACTACGTTGAACATTGGGACTATTCGTGCCGGTGTGGCGACGAACGTTGTCCCCGCTTTTGCGCGCGCGGATGTTGCTGTTCGACTGGCGGCTGGGACGCCGGAGGAGGCGCGGGAGATTATTCGTCGGGCGGTGGAGGATGCGACTCGTGATGTTGAGGCGGATGTTGAGGTTGATTTCTCTCATCATAACGAGTCCTATGGGCCTCAGGATCTGAACACGGATGTGGATGGGTTTGACGTTATGCCTGTCAATTATGGTACGGATGTGCCGAACTTGAAGGTGCGCGATGGTGTGAAGCGCTATCTGTATGGACCTGGAAGTATCTTTGTTGCGCACGGTGATAATGAAGCTCTCACGGTGCGTGATCTCAAGGATGCAGTCTCAGGCTTCAAGAAGCTGATTGATGCTGGTCTGAAACGGGACTAATTGGATACCGGGGCTACATTATCCCTCACGAGGTACAGTACGAAGAATTGGCTGTACATATCACGTGAATTCATCTCGGGTTCTCTATAAGGAAACATGAACACGATTAAGATCATGACAACATGTCTTGACGCTTGCACCGTCGTCTCTAATCTCAAGCTCATACGGGCGATAATACACCCTTAAGTACAAGTCCAGCAAGCCTTCTTGAGTCGCTGGCATAGAAAATACAACAAAAACAAACTCCAACATTGTAATGAACCCAAAGAGAGCGCCCAAGCACTACTCAGCAGCTCCAACATCGGCGAGCGTTGGCTTCCGCTGCCAGCCCGTCTTCAGATCGCCCGTAGGCTTGAACCGCGGCAGCGGGTGGGCCTCGGTGTTAAATACATGGTCCTCGAGGGAGATGAAGTCCCGGTCCGAGAACAACAGATAGAAGTACTTCAGCGTCTCAGCCATCCAGAAGCTCTCCATGTTATCGCGCGTGGTGGGTGGGATGGTATCGGCATTGGACAGGGAAGTGAAGCCCTTGATTCGTCTGACGGTGGCCTCGCCGTCTGGCAGTTCGGACTCTTCCTTCTCGACCACGGCGGTATATTTGACGAACGCTTTGAACATTTCCCAGCCCCATTCGCGATAGATCTCGTCGCCGGTGATGCGGTACATGTAGAAGAGCGATTCGACGGTCTCTGGGCGTTGCAGGTTGTGGCGGTCCATGTTGTGGATCTCAATGTCCTCGCGCCAGGGCTCGGAGCCATCGGCTTGTGGAGAGAGGGGCTTGGAGATGGATTCGAGTTCGTGCGGCGATCCAGAGGCAGACTTGGGGTCGGGGTACTTGTCTCCCATCATGACTGGCGGGGAGTCGAGAACAAAGTGGGAGATCTCGGGCGCGAGGCCTGTCGCTGTGGCCAGGTATGTGGCCCAGCAGGTCTTCATCAACTCCTTGGCGATGAAGATCTCCTCCTCGCGCTGCTGAGACCAATCCGCGGATTTTCTTGCCTCTGCCAGGGGCCGGCCACCGGTAGCACCGAGAGCGTATGTTCCAGGGAGGAAGCAGACAAGGTGGTCCATCTTAGGTGTAAGGTTTTCCTTCAAACCGTTGGGGCGCTCTCCGAGGACCAGTAGCTGTGAGTGTTGGGAAAAGGCTAGCAGATGCTTGCGAATACCAGCAAGAGATTCATCCCACAGCTCTTTGTAGACGGGCTCCTGCTCAGAGGTTTGGAAGTACTGCTTGATGAGGTACTCTAGCGAATTCATCAGTTCAGCGAAGCCTTTCAAGAAGAATGCAACTCTTGGCACTAACCGTAGTACGAATCACCCCGGCTACCCAGGCGAATATTCTCGCCATGGAAGTGACCTGTCTTGGGATTGATGAAGATCGGAACAAGGCCATCTTGGGGTTTCTGCTCATCGATCACCTCCATGACCTTTTCCACGGCCCTCCAGTATTCAGCCTCACCCGTCAACTTCGCTAGATACTTGAATTCCAGCTGAACTGAGGTTGCCTCTGCCGTAGAAGAGGCGCCTCCATCGCCGTGCGAGGGCAAGCCTTGCGATTTGTTCAAGTTCACACTGGCGTAGGGGACACCAGAGGGAGACTCGAATGCTCCAAGCAAGCGGTCTCCGAGGTCTGCCGCCATTTCAATGTACAAGTCCTCACCAGCGGCGCCGACATCATCATCCGCAATTGGCGCCAGATTCGGGTATTGCGTGGACAAATAGTGTGCGGAAAGTAGGCCTCCCAGCATACGAATGGTCGTTTCGAACGTGCTCACGTCATGGTCTTGATTATACTTCAACGAGGTGGAAATCCACTCTCGCGCATGGCGCACTTCGGTGGAGAGATTCATGATCATCATGGTGTCTAGCGCATCGACGATAATCCAGCCCATGCCTCCTTCGATCATGTTTCTACTCCGACCTGAGACCGGATTATACTCGTCCGAGCCTGTTGCAATTGTATGTTAGCTTGGCAATGCCGACAGCAAGTTGACACGATCATCTTACCCCATGCATCCTTTTCGTACCCTTGCCAGCTGACAAGGAATACATCCCGAACCTTCTCCCGACGCGCGTCCCAATCTACCTTCGATCTTGAAGGGCTTTCGTCGTCAATAGTCTGCGCCCATTTCCAAAGCTCTTCCCCGACATCTAATGAGTCCGAGCCCTGCCAACCGGGCATTGAGGACTTATAGTACCACAAGAACGTCAAGACGCACACACCCATCACGAACAAGGGCCTCCATCGCCTCCGTGGAGCTGTGCGTTTGGGCGTAAAGTATGGCTTGTCTTTGTACATGGGGAGAGTGCGGTCGTTACTCTCAAAGTATCCACCCACTTTATTCGAAAGGCCTGCTGGGCCAGTCGTGAGGCCGAGTCCAGCAAGGCCTTGGTTGGCGCGGGAGCGGTTGTCCTGGAATGGGCTCGTGTTGAAAGAACGTCCCTGAAATGACATGATTATCCTGGTGAGCCCTTCTCTTGCCTCGTCGCGAGATGCGTGCCGGTCCTGCGACTACCTAGTATGCGAGCATAGGATCGTAATGCAGTGGTGGCGCGTCGTGAGTTTAGGAAACGTGGTCTTCAAGCTTGACGGTGGCGACGAATGCGCGGGGCTGTTGAGAAACAACAATAGCGGCCTAGGGGCATGGAATAGTTAGCAGGTGCTGCTTGCGATGCTGTTCAAGTCGCACAAGAGCAAATTTACCGTCCTGGGGACCTCAGCGGGTGCCTTGCCGGTGGTTCGAAGATAGTTTGTGTCGGGTCGCAGCTACAGGGTAATGCGAAACATGCCAGCGTGTGCTTAAGTCGACAATCTCTCCGATCGCTGTGTCAGGAGTTTTGGTTGTCCCTTGGCCAAGAGGGAAATTATCCAGTATACTAGGAGCGTCCGCAGGAGGTCGTTTCTCTAGCTGTAGCTCGGTGCGATGCTGAATTATTGTCAAGTTGTCAGGGATGGCCACCCGCTGTCGGGGAAAGTGGAGTAACTATGAAGCTGGGCCACTTGGGGCCGAACCACATTTGGACAAACTATTGATTGCCATCGCGAGTGAAGTCGTCCGTGTTTGCCAGCATTGAAGATCGATATCAAGTTTGGTAGCTATAGACATCGATGACTTGTTCATGGGCCTTGGAACGCTTGCACTTTCATGGTTGTACATATCCGGGCCGCCTTCTTGACTTGTACATCCGTTCGAGGTAGGCTACGTGTCTATCTACTGACGGCGAACAGCCTAGACATTACCTTGATCACATCTCCCGTTCAACGATGCGTGGTATTCTGGAAGACAGGTTTCTAACAAGAAGAAATCGTATGGGCGCGCAGCCCGGTAGTAGATACAATTACAGCTTCTGGTACTCAAGCTTGCCCTCCAGCTTCTTCGCTTCCGCCACCTTGCGCACCGCTTTGTTGAAGTCATCCTGGTTGATGGCATCTCGGTAGTCCTTAATCGCGAATAGACCACTGAGAAAGTTAGTATGAAGGAACACTGTGTTTTCAAAAAGAAGGCCACTTACGCCTCCGTCACCACGTTACGTAGATCAGCACCGTTGAGGCCATCGCTCATCTTCACCACACTCTCAAAGTCGATGTCACCCTCCAGTTGCACCGTACTTGAGTGGATCTTGAGAATCTCCAAACGACCGACCTCATTGGGCAGAGGAATTTCAAGCTTACGATCCAGACGACCTGCACGCAGCAGCGCAGGGTCAAGAGTATCCGGTCGGTTGGTGGCCATGATGATCTTGGTCTTTCCAAGGTAGTCGAATCCATCCAACTGGTTTAGCAACTCCATCAGCGTTCGTTGAATCTCACGATCTGCCGATGTACCCTCTGAGAAACGTCGACCACCAATCGCATCAATCTCGTCCATGAAGATAATGCAGGGCTCGTGCTCCTTGGCGTAACCGAACATTTCTCGGATCAGTCGCGCAGATTCACCAATGTACTTGTCGACGATGGCGGAGGAAACAACTAGAGAAGAAAGCACGTTAGATATGGATGGCTGAGAAACAGGGCGGAGGCAGAAGTAGAACGTACCCTTCAAGAAGTTGGTTTCCATGGAACTGGCCACGGCTCGGGCCAGCAAGGTCTTACCCGTACCTGGAGGACCGTAGAGCAGCACACCCTTGGGAGGCTTGATGCCTACTCGCTGGAACAGCTCCGGGTTCTTCAATGGTAACTCGATGACTTCCCGAAGCTCTCTGATCTGGTCATTCAGACCACCAATACCGGCAAAGTTGACTGACCCAGGATCCTCCAGAGACATGTTGTAGACCAAGGGATCGACCTCACGAGGAAGCATTCGCATGATGGTAAGTGTTGTCATATCCAAGGCCACTCGCGTGCCTTGCTTTAGCTTGGCCTTGTCAACCTTCGAACGGCAGCCGACCACATACCGTGGCCCCGATGACGCCTTGACGATGACTGCAATGAAAATGAATGGATGAGCTTGGAGACACGACAAGAATATGGTAAGTACTTTGGAGACATACATCGCTCCTCGTCCAGCTGTTTCAACACCTCGCCGATGATCTGACCAACACTCTGGAGCGCCTTGATGTTTTCCTCCGACACATCAAACTCCCGTTGCAGGTCCTTGATGCCCATGCGCAGAGTCTTCAACTTGGCTTCCCATTCTCGCAGCTCCAACAAGCTCTTTTTATAATCCTCAAGCGCCTGCTCCCGCTCGGGGTCGCTGCCGCCGTTCATGATGGGCGACGAGCCGATTCGTAGGAGACAAGGGTGAATGAAGGGGTGGAACTTCAAGGGCGAAGTTTTAGAAGATAGGCAAGAGCTGTATTTCAGCGAGGGGATGATCGGAGAGCGCAAATGGTGGAAATGATAACAGTGTGCAGCTGGCGAGCTTCCAAGCACCTGGGCGAGGAGCTTCCAGCAAGATCACCTGACGACGGTCATCGCCAACATTAGTCATCTCTATTGGTGCCTGACTCTTGCCAAGGCAGCAAGGCCATAAGGCAGAAATGATTCCGTGACCTTGACGCCTGAGCGCCTCATTGAGATGTGGCTTGCTGGAACTTTGGAAGCATCTGTTTTCGTCATTGATTTGATTGAAGGGCCTGGATGCGACGCTGGATGCTTCCCCAGCCAATGAATCTTTACCAAAGGAAAATATGAGTTTTTGGCAAAGCACATGCTCATTGAGATTTTAAAAATCCGACGAGGTGGCCACACAGCGTCAATTGTTTCAAGCTGCCGCTGGATGATAGCTCCCAGCTTATCTAGGTGTTTGGATGTGGGAAGTACACAACACGAAGCTATAACTACTGTACAGCAAGGGAGCCGATATGACCAGGAGCAGATTCCTGACTGTCGTCATCGAAGGCGCCCTCAACTAGAAGCTCTCTAGAGAACCCTGGGGAGCTGATGGACACGGGCGTCTTCCCAGACGAGTCGGGACAATCGCATCGTTGCAATCAGTTCCTTCCCGAGGGCGACGGGAGATCTCGCAAGCAAAGACTCCGCTGCAGACGGCCAGATCAAAGCAGATAGCCAGCAAGCGTTGACGCTGGCCGTCGCTGGCCGTGAGAGCCCCACTGCCGCATTGGAAAGAATCGGAGAGGCAGCTGTGACCTTTCCCGGCGCTGGACGCAGTATGGCCAGTATATTTAAAGCATCGGGTGTTCCCGTAGAGCTCGATTTCTTTTCTGTAATACCAGCAGATTTATGATTAGTGGTTGACAGTTGTTTACTCCTTGTTGATTCCCTCTCCCCCCAAAATAAGGTGAGTCTAAAACGTCCATAACATAAGAAGTCTGGTCTCTTCCCCCCCTACATCATACCCCGCCATCAGCCCCTCCTCCTCCCTCTTCCCCCTTCGACTCACTTCCAAGTTCCCACATCCTCTCATCCTTCCAAGCCCTTCACCTGAACCACCAGACAGGAAACCCCGGCCAAAGAAAGGTAACCTAACCTGAGCTTCGGTGACGGCCGTGGCCAATTGCCCCATTCGCATTTGCTGAGCTCCAAGCAAATCAGCTGTGCTCAATTCACCCTCCCGTTCGGCCTGTCTTTTTGGGTCATCGGTGAACCTGTCCCCCCGCCGTTAGTCACACGCGGCACTTGCCTTAATAGACTACTGCCATCGCTGCTTTTTTTCCCGTCTTCTCTTGCAATCAGACTGATCTTCCTTTTCGTCAGATCTTCTATATTCAAAATGCCTATCTCCAAGGTTCACGCCCGTTCCGTGTACGACTCTCGCGGTAACCCCACCGTTGAGGTCGACATTGTCACCGAGACCGGCCTCCACCGCGCCATTGTTCCCTCCGGTGCTTCCACTGGTAAGTATCTTGCCAAGCTCCAGCTTCACCATTCATTCAATGATTCATTGGAGCTAATGATCGCATCTAGGCCAGCACGAGGCTGTCGAGCTCCGTGATGGTGACAAGGCCAAGTGGGGCGGCAAGGGTATGTGACGACGAATCCGATCACCAATTGAAGCAGAGCTAGGGAACCTAACTCCAATTGTTGTATCACAGGTGTCTTGAAGGCTGTCAAGAACGTTAACGAGACCATTGGCCCCGCTCTCATCAAGGAGAACATCGATGTCAAGGACCAGGCCAAGGTTGACGAGTTCCTCAACAAGCTCGACGGCACTGCCAACAAGGGCAACCTTGGTGCCAACGCCATCCTCGGTGTCTCCCTGGCTGTTGCCAAGGCTGCTGCCGCCGAGAAGGGTGTCCCCCTCTACGCTCACATCTCCGACCTCGCTGGCACCAAGAAGCCCTACGTCCTGCCCGTTCCTTTCCAGAACGTCCTGAACGGTGGTTCCCACGCCGGTGGCCGTCTGGCCTTCCAGGAGTTCATGATTGTCCCTGAGTAAGTTGCTCTGATCTGCGCAGCAGTCATAACAACTCCTGCGGTCAAAAAGAGACCCAATTACTGACCCATTTCCACCGATAGCTCTGCTCCCTCCTTCTCCGAGGCCCTCCGCCAGGGCTCTGAGGTCTACCAGAAGCTCAAGACCCTTGCCAAGAAGAAGTACGGCCAGTCCGCTGGCAACGTCGGTGACGAGGGTGGTGTCGCTCCCGATATTCAGACCGCCGAGGAGGCTCTTGACCTCATCACCGATGCCATTGAGCAGGCCGGCTACACTGGCAAGATGTCTATCGCCATGGACGTTGCCTCCAGCGAGTTCTACAAGGTTGAGGAGAAGAAGTACGACCTCGACTTCAAGAACCCCGAGAGCGACCCCTCCAAGTGGATCACCTACGAGCAGCTCGCCGACCTGTACAAGCAGCTGGCTGCCAAGTACCCCATCGTCTCCATCGAGGACCCCTTCGCTGAGGATGATTGGGAGGCCTGGAGCTACTTCTACAAGACCTCCGACTTCCAGATTGTCGGTGATGACTTGACCGTTACCAACCCCCTGCGCATCAAGAAGGCCATTGAGCTCAAGTCTTGCAACGCCCTCCTCCTCAAGGTCAACCAGATCGGCACTCTCACCGAGTCCATCCAGGCCGCCAAGGACTCCTACGCCGACGGCTGGGGCGTCATGGTCTCCCACCGCTCCGGTGAGACTGAGGATGTCACCATTGCTGACATTGCTGTCGGTCTCCGCTCTGGCCAGATCAAGACCGGTGCCCCTGCCCGCTCTGAGCGTCTGGCTAAGCTCAACCAGATCCTCCGCATCGAGGAGGAGCTCGGTGAGAACGCCGTCTACGCTGGCAAGAACTTCCGTACCTCTGTCAACCTGTAAATTGTAGTCTTCCAAGTGACTGCACGGGTTGTGAGATATGAGAAAAAAGGATGGTAAAGTCTCGCACAAGGGACCCATCGGTTATGATTATGAATTTAATAAATCTTCTGAAATACAAGAAATATTCAAAGAAAAGCTCTTCACTTTACACAGTAGACGCAGAATATTCAGAAATCAAAGGAATCGAAGGAATTCAAGGACTAGATCCTGGCATGATCTTCATCCAGTCAATAGAATCACGCTTGTCGGGCATCAAGGAACACTGGCACGTGATCACCCCTCCTACGATAAGTGTGTCCCACATAAAATTTGCCCTCGCCCCTCCATTCACCATTGTCGAAGCATCCGATCGCCGGGCTCGCCCTCGTTTTCCCTTCCTTCGGTCTTGCGTATAGCGCATTGTTCCTTTCGCCTCCTTCATTTCCGACTAAAAAGCTTTTCACTTGCCCAACATGGCGCCTTCAAAGTGGGGTATGTTTCTTATCCTAACCCAGCCGCTTACCGCGATCTAGAATATACAATGTCTTTCGATCGTCGCCAAGTCTATAAACTGTGACTGATCGCCTTTTGTACTTTGCAGATGAAGAGGAGGAGGATGTTCCAGTTCCTCCTCCCGCTCCTCGCCGCAGATTCGACGATGAGGAAGAGGAAGATGTAAGGGCTCTTTGATCTCAATCCGAAGTCTCGACGGCGCAACAAAGAACATGCGCAACCCAGAAACAAGTACTAACGTATACTTAAAAAAATAAACAGGTCCTCGACTCCTGGGACGCCGCCGAAGACTCTGAGGTGGAGCGCGAGAAGGCAAAGAAGGCCGAGGAGGCTGCAGCCAAGGCCAAGGCCGCCGCCGCGGCCAACAAGAAGACCAAGGCGCAGCGGATAGAGGAACACCGCGACCAGCGCCGGCGCAAAGCGGAGGAAGACAGCGATTTCGACGAGGACGAGACCGAGGCCGAGCGCCGCGAGCGTCTGCGCCGCACCGAGAAGGACGCCGACCTGCAGCACGCCTCGGATCTCTTCGCCGAGATCGACATGAACCGCAACCGCGGCGCGCCCAAGGCTGTCGTCGTTACTGACAGCGCCAATCCGACCAACTCCATCGACCTGTCTTCGATGCCGTTGTTCAAGCCCACCACCAAGGACCAGTTTGCCCGCTTGACCGACGTCCTGATCCCGCTGCTCACCCCGCAGTCCAAGAAGCCCCATTACGCTCTGTGGGCGCAGGACTTTGCCCGCAAGCTCGTCAATGAGCTGCCCAGTGCTGAGATCAAGAAGATTGCTAGTGCTTTGACTACGGCTAGCAATGAGAAGATGCGCGAGGAGCGTGCAGCGGATAAGGGCAACAAGAAGACCAAGGCTGCTAAGACCAAGGTCTCGCTCAATTCTAACCGGGATAACCAGATCGATAACACTGCCTATGGTGATGATGACGGTCTTGGTGATGATGACTTCATGTAGTGGACGAAACAATGATTGTCCTTTTTTCTTCTTTTTCCTTGTCTTTTCATTCTGGTGTCATTTTTCCAATCCCGCTATTGATCCTCTCTTGTCTTTGGACGTGTGACCCTCTTGAATATACACACTCCAAACACAGAAAGGGTCTTTTCTGGTGTGTCTTTCTCCTTGGGAGGCTCTGAGGTCTTCTTTATGTCCCCTATACCTTTTCAACCTGATACACCCTCGTCCTGAATACCAATATGTACGTCCTTGCCCTGCATGAGCCCCAACCAAGGATAGAAAAAATCCTGTTAAAGTTTCACTAGACCCAGTTTCTTCACAGATACAGCACTTGGGCATTCTTCTGAGGAGTATTATGTTACAATCATGACTAGACACATGCACTTTAGATGATGCTGAAACCACTCACGTCGGACCCAATACAACCGTACGCTCTGAACCCCCTCAATCTGTAGAGTCCATACCTCCCCCTTCAATATCCAGTACCCAAGTCTACGTACCTATCTAGTGCTCTATCATTCAGCAAAATGCGCCTCGTAGATCCGCACATTCCATCACGAATGCAGAAACCACCCGCAAAGGTCTGCAATTTAGACCATCCTGATCTTGATATCCTGACTAGAAAAAGTTTCTTATCCGTGACTTCTTGAGCACAAACTTCCATATCAAGATCCCTAACAGAATTATGATCATAAGAGTTTTATACCTAGTGTCTGTCAATCCGTTAAATGGCCTCTATGGACCGGACTCTAGAAGCGTGTATTTCGTTGGGTGCAACCTGAACCTCTCAGCATCGTGGCACGGTTACCCAGCATCGATCACTGTGTATTTGTACACGGAAGATAATGCGAGCGTAAACCCATGCACAGGGTTGTAGGGGGTTCTTTTCTCTGGGTTATCTGGGATTGTTTACACCTGAGGTGGGGTATGGCTTAGTCTCAATGCCATCAATGTGTACGGGTAGGAGTCTCCAGGAAACCTTGCATCCACCCTCCGCCATGTATGGATGCTGTTCAACCCATCTATTCATAAAGTGATACTCATTGTAGAAGATAATGTAGTAACTGGAGGAAGGATCTGCCTCGGGGGTTTCAGAGCTTGAATGGCCAGAATGAAGCTTCTCAACAATGGGCTTGCATAGGTTCGTCAATGGGATCCCTATGGCATGCCGGGCACATCATACATCATGCCCAGGAAGTCTACTTGCTTGATACCACTCGCCAGTTCCAGCCGTTGTATTTCCATTATATTTGAACATAAGCTTGGGCATTGGACTGGATTGTATCGTCCAGCCGCCGCTGTGGCACGGGTCTTTATAAAAACAACCTCTACAAGGATCTTACGGAATGACACAAAAACAAGGCCAGCTGCAATAGGGGACCGGGTGAAATTGGAAAATAAACACATTGAATCTTGCTGGAGTGGGAATAGAGACAATAAAAGAGAGAGAAATTCCACTCAGCCCCTTTTCTGCGCTCGCCTCAACCGAATATCAAACTCCGCCGGCCGGTCAAGAGACAGGGCGCCGGTTTCAACCAAGCCACGCTGCGGGGAAAACTGGAAACAAGCGACCTGCATGAACACATCTGTAAAGAAATGTGAACACCCCTTACCATTCCGCACACGGCTGATTGCGACCCCTTCGCGCTACTGAAATCCCCTCTCTTCTTTAAGACGCAGCCTGGGCAGGCTCGGCCTCCTCGGTCTTCTCTTCAGGGGCAGGGGCGGGAGCGGCCTCCTCCTCGGGCTTCTCCTCCTTAGGAACGACACCCTCGGCGCCCTCGGCACCGTCGGACGAGGTCCAGAGGGTAAGGTTGTCGCGCAGGAGCTGCATGATGAGGGTGCTGTCGCGGTAGCTCTCCTCGGAGAGAGAGTCAAGCTCGGCAATGGCGTCGTCAAAGGCTTGCTTGGCGAGGTGGCATGCGCGGTCGGGCGAGTTGAGGATCTCGTAGTAGAAGACGGAGAAGTTCAGGGCGAGACCAAGGCGGATAGGGTGGGTAGGGGTAAGGTCGGTCTGGGCAACATCCGTGGCGTTCTAGATTCTGGTGTTAATCGCAGTCATGCAGGCGGGATGCACGATGAATCGAGCCAGAAAAATACCTTGTAAGCCTCGTGAGCAGCGGTAGCGGCAACCTTGCGCTTGTTGCCAGAAGCGAACTCGGCCAGATAGCGGTGGTAGTCACCCTTCCTGTAAGAGAAGTCAGCCTCACCGCATCACGTCAAAAATCGGGAGGGTGTTTGAACAACGCACATCTTGTAGTAGAACACCTTGGACTCGCCAGTCTCGGCCTTGGGGATCAGAGACTTGTCCAGGACATCCAAGACATCCTCGCAAACCTTCTCCAGCTCGGTCTCGATCTTCTGGCGGTATTCGCGAATGATGGTAACGTGCTCCTCAGAGCCCTTGGACTCCTCCTTCTGCTCGATGGAGGAGATGATGCGCCAGGAGGCACGGCGGGTACCAACAACGTTCTTGTAAGCAACGGACAGGAGGTTGCGCTCATCGACGGTAAGCTCGCCGCCAATCTGCGTCAAAAAATAGTGTCAATCACGGGGCCAGTCTCCACGTGTCAGACCAGAGGTGAGGATGAGTGTCATACATTGGCGACTTCCTGTTCAACTGATTAGCGCCGGGATCGAACCAGATAAAGCAAAACAACATGGGTTCGACTGACCTTCATGTAGCTGACCATCTCTGCACGAGAGAAAAGGCATCACATTAGTCCTGGCACACTCCGACAACCTCGCTCCAGTAAATCTTACCATCGTAGCGCTCGGCCTGCTCGCAAAGCCTCGCGAGGAACGTCTTGCTGGTGAGGGGTCAGTCATGCCACATCGGGCTGTTGCTGGGGATCAAGGACATCCTTACTTCTCACGCTGCATGATGAAGATACGGGTTAGCGCGTGTCAGATCACCCTAAACAAAAGGGGTTGTATGGACGCGAGGGGACGGGCAGTGGGAAATGGGGTGGGATTGCGATGGCGGTGACAGCTCAGAGAGCGCCCGATGGAGGGGCAGGTTTAGGCTAGGACATACCTCAGAACCCATGGTGACGGATATTTTGTAGAGAGAGGTGGTGTGGGAGGGTGGTGGTCAAGGAGGTTAGATATCACGAGATTCGAGAGAACGGGAGACGCAGAGGAGGAGAGTGATGGAGGTTGAGGAGGACTAAGTGGGGGGGAAGGAAAGAGGGAGGAGGGCGAGTGATGGAGTTCAACTGAGGGAGTTTGGGGGGGAGCATCATAACAATACCCCCGTATCCTGCTGACAATACAGGCAATACCAAAGGGTTCGTGGTGACCCCGTACCCGGTACCTGCTATTACCCTAGTGGAATTGGCGGTCGCCACGATAAACTGCTGGTCTCGGGTACTTTGGGCAGGAGTCCAGGACTTCATGTGACATTCAATACACGCGGTCTCTTTCGCAGCTGACAGGCAATGCAGCCCAATTGCCCTGTCGAAGCCCAGATCATCACGAGTCGCTGATGAGGCTCTGCTGAGTTTTCGATCTGATTAAGAAGATCGATCGTCATCTGATCGAGATATTTTTGCAAATATCATCTCAAATCGCGCATAGACTTGCATTACCCTCTTCTGCTGACGGGTGTCTATTTACTTCTCGCGAGTCGCGACCGTAGAGCCAGCGCTGTTTCCATCATACATACAGATGTACATACAATACTGTATCAAGCTATCAACTGGGCAGGGCCAACACATGAGAATGGAGTCCTGTAGTCTGCTAACTCTGTTTGAGATCGGTAACAAGCAGTCTCAGTTCAACACCACCATGCCTTTTCTTTCAAGCGCTGGACATGTGGAATCTATTGATCAGGGTATTATACTGGCGAGAATAGAGTCTCGGGACCATGCAGGGGAAAGGACCAAGTCAAGAGACGACAATGACGGAATCGAACCCTCCAGCACTGGCAGGGTTGACAGGGGGCCTATGATGTATTTGCCAGTTCACACCACAACCCACGAGCGTAGGTGGTTGATCCCGCTGTCAAATGTCAAATGCCCATGGAGGCCGATCGATGCTCAATCCTAGACTTCAAGGGATCAATAAACGAGAAAAGCACGCTTAGCGACTGGCCTTTCCTCGCTTGAGGCTCGCTCGTATCCATGCTTTGGGGCTCCTATATATACATAGGTACTACTGGATTCCCACCTGCATTGTGTTTTGCGTCGAGACTGGAAATAGGTTCCAGTATGTGTGTACTAGTAGGGCCTCAGCAAAGGTCGGGCATGTTTTACCACCCTTGAGCGACTCCCGTCGAGGACATTCAATAGCTTCATATCGTCGCAGTTTTTACAATGATTTGCTTCGCTGAGCCTCTATACGTACGTCCATTTCGCCAGCCTTAATGATCATGGTGAGACCCGAATTGACAGCTCGATTTCCACTCGGCCCGGATACCTCCCCTCGGCTGTCCAATGTAAACCATGCAATTGTGATCTTTACATGGACCCAACATTTTCGCCTCGGGCGTCGTCTGCTTAACCTAAGGGGTTAGTGATTGACTTCTGGTGGTCTTCCCGCTTGCAGATCAGAATCCAGGTGAGCCCAGGGTGCTCCCAACCTGAGCGCAGGGGGGTGGGGCAAATCACATGACTCTTGGCAGTGCTGAGCACAGGGGGCTCCATTAATTTCCTATATAGGACTAACGTGTTTTGGTATCACTATAGTAACACGGTAACTCCCTAACAAATAATGAAATTTTACATGTTTCTTGTTTTCAACCTCATTGACTCTTTTCTCTCAACATGGCTTACCGCGAGCCAGTTCAAGGCTAATTATGGTATAATTAGAGGCAAAGGACGCTGACGGAGCTTATGGGATTTCAAGAATAGGATAACACTAGTTCCTTATACTTAGATAACAGTGAAAATTGTTTATTACCTGAGCACACAGTAGTTAACACGCATGAGGTGAAAATATATATCCTTTATAACTTATTTATTAACTAGGTACTAACTAGTTTATAGGAACCTATCCCTATCCCACTCATAATAGGCCAACCTTATGCACTTTTAGCTGCTTTTATCGAGTATATTACCCTTCTTCTAGAGTATCCTTAAAGTCACGAGTAAGGCTATATATATATAGTAAGCCTTAAGGGATTATCGTAATAGTAGGCGGTTTATACACTTCGTTCGGTAAGTAATAAAACTTATAGAGGTTTACTAGTTATTAACTAGTTATAAAATAACTAATAAGTATTAGATCTAATATTCTAAGAGGAAGGTTAGGCTAGATTATGAGGTATTTTGTTCTTTCCTTAGTTATTATATAACGAAATCGGCCTATAACTATACTAGGGTAAAGGCGTGTAAATATTTATACCCTATAATTACCTCGAACTACTACTATTCCGCTAATAATAAATTATTTACTTTGATATAGGACGTTCGGAGAGAAACCGTGAGCTAAACTAACGTATCTCCTTGTACACGATAAACGTATATATATATTAACTAATTATAAACTAGTCAGAAGCTAGTTATAGTTCTTATAAACTAATCTATATCTATAATAGTCTCTATCGAGTATACCGGAGGCTCTTTTAAGAAAGGAAAGCCTATATTCTCTAAGAAGAGAGCTATAAGCCTCTATTTAGGATATACTATAAGCCGGTAAGCGAAGCGATTTATAAGTTATAACTAATTATTAACTAGTTAAAGAGTATTACTAGTCTCTTTTATCGGTATATCGGATACTAGAATATAACTAGGGAGAACTATTAAGCTTACTACTATTAGAGCTTAGTTAGTAAGGAAGGTTCTATAGATATAGATCTCCTGTAATCGCTTATTAAAGGGAATAATCCTATTATATTCGAATACTACAGCGGAGTCGAATAGAAGATAAGTAAGAAGGAAAAATACGGTATATAAAGGCTTTTATAATCGATTTTTAACTAGTTACTAACTAGTTATAGATACTGTCTACCTATAAGGCGATAGCGAATACGTAGTATATAAATATACTACGTAGTTTCGTACTTATCTTCTACTAGATATTAAGGACTGTCTATACGCGATATTCTACTCTCGTGGATATTATATATATCCCCCCCTACCACTAAGTCGAGCCCTAGAGTTAATAATTAGTGAAATACTTAATCTTATCTATCGGAACTAAACACTAGACCTTACCCTAAGTAAGAGAGAAAACTAACTTATAACTAGTTACTAACTATATATTAACTATTATATAGGCGTCTTTTTACAGAGCCCTACTCTTAAAGATTTCTACCGTAAGTTTAGAGCTAGTATACTCTTATAGGTCTATTTAAGCTTCGCTAATATAGATCGATTCTTAGCTTTAATCCTAAAACAGCGGACTTTAGTATACCCTAGTAGTAGAGGTCTCGTAGGATTAAAGTATAAGCTCTAGCGAAAGCTAACGCTCTAGGTAAGAAAGTATTAACTAGTTAATAACTAGACGCTAACTAATTTCTATAGTCTTACGTCCGGGAAATTCACTAATCCGATCTAGGGACCTTTATTTTCTATAGGTTTAATACATAAATCCACTATTTTAGGTCCCTAATATCGTTTAAGGTAGATATATCGTTTAAAAGGGTCCGAGGATCTATAAACGAGGTTATATTTATAACATTTATCCCTACTTATAGGAAGAGTATATACCCCTTCTCTTACCTTAACTAGTTAATATCTAGTTACTAACTATTTTACTAGTTTTTACTCTTTTCCGGGTATTTACCGATCAGTAATCACTAGAAGCGTATAAATTTATCTTCTTAAGAGTATTCTATCTACTATCTTCTATTACTAGAAAGCTAGTTGAATTTGAATATCTTTACGGGAGTAGGTTTTAAGCTATTATTAGCGATATAGACTAGAGCTAATACCTTAGTATATATATATAATCTAGTTATTAACTAGTTACTAACTAGTTAAGGACTTAGTTACTTCCTCTTAGGAATCGATCTAGAGCATCGCGAGTATAAGTGGTATCTACAGAATATTATTATATTCTGTAAGGTGTATTTCCTATATATAGTAGCGAAAATATACCCTTAAACTAAGGATAGTACCTTTAAGCTAGCAAGGTAGCGCTACACAGGACTACTTAACTATTAAACTACTCACGACTACTATACGTTACTTACCTATATTAGTAGTATATACTTATCTAATTATTAACTAGTTACCTACTAGTTACTAATATATAATATAGACGAAGATAGCGGCCGTCTAGCTAAATAGGTATAGTATAAGAGCTATTAGATTATCGCTACTGGCCTATATAGGGCTTTATCCTTAATAAAACCTAATATATAGGATAGCGTAAGATATTATATAAACGCTATTAAGCAGAGTTATTATAAATCCTATTAGTATAGGGTTTACGACTCACTCTTAGGCGCCGTGATAAAGTACTTCTAGTAAGAACTAAAACTAGCTACTTACTAGTTACTAACTAATTCTTAGATCCGAGGCCCTCGATTAAACTGATATTAGTTAGTATAAAGGCTATAAAAATTAGGGTGTACGCTATATATACCGGTCAACTAATATAATAACTCGTATCCAGAGGAATCAACAACGGGAAAGTAAGTATTAAATATATAAATTAAATAATAACTAATTAGTTACTAACTTATTAATAATATATAGGAACTATTGCTCGTCGACACGTAGAGTAGTAATAAGTCGAATAGTATCGACTAGAAAGAGTACCTTAGGAAGATCGTATTCTTTATAACTTCTCTTCGTTAGGTTATCTAATTCGATCTCCTAGTGCTATACGGGGTAGATCTCTAGTAAATCGCCCCCGGATAAATAGATCACGTAGTCGTTCGAGGTTAGTATACGCTCTCTTCTATTTTTTAATTAGTTACTAACTAGTTTAAGCACTCCTCGATCCTCCACTCTATAAAGTGATCTTCGTTGTACCGCCTTATTTAATCGTTTTAGTTAAGGCTAGGATAACGGTGATATACGTCAATCTGAGCTTGATTATTAGTGCAAGATGCTTAAGATAGAACAGAAGAAGGTCGAACTTAAGAAAGCGAAGATAGAAAATAAGAGAATAAGATTAGAGCTTAAGCTACTCCGTAAGTAGTTAGATAGTTAATTAATAACTAGATAAAGCGCTGAAAATTTTGACCATCAAATTAAGCATTAAATCAAGCATCAAATCAAGTATTAAATCAAGTATCAAATCAAGCATCAAATCAAGTATCAAATCAAGCATCAAATCAAGTATCAAATCAAGCATCAAATCAAGCATTAAATCAAACAAAAAACAGTTAAGAACTACTACCGCTAGAGCCACTACTAGAGCTACCGCTAGAGCCACTAGCAGAGCCACTACTAGAGCCACTACCAGAGCCACTACTAGAGCCACTACTAGAGCCACTACCAGAGCCACTACTAGAGCCACTACTAGAGCTACTACTAGAGCCACTACCAGAGCCACTATTAGAGCTATCGCCAGAGCCACCAGCAGAGCCACTAGTAGCACCGCTAGCACCGCTAGTACCGCTAGCACCGCTAGCACCGCCAGCACCGCTAATACCGCCGCCGCCAGAGCCATCATTATCATCCGAAAAACCGTTCTAATCGTCGCTCGATAAGTCACTTAGGGGCTAGAATAGCTTAAAGTGCTCATAGGCAGTCTGATTTAACTCTCGGTAGCAACCTAAACTAGTTAATAAAGGGTCTTTTAAATAGTTAGTAGTTATTTCCTTACCTATAGGGGCGGTACTATCCTTATATACCGCGCAGGGGATCATATAGCCCTATTAGCGAACTAGATAGCGTATTAGGGTCACATTAATCTATTTAAAGAGCGTAAATTAGTTAATTAATAGATAAAAAGAGGGTTATTAAGTAAGAAATAAGGAGAAAACTTACTATACTATCGCGCTTACGGGGGACCGCCGGAAGGTTAGATAAAGCTAAAGACCGCGTATTATATATAGCCTTTAATGATCGATACCATACTAAATAAGAAATAATTAGTCTTACACTAATTAAACATAGTATTATACTACTTACTAATAGAAGCATTAATTTAGGTCTAGCTTAGCCGACCCCGAATCCGGGTAAAGGTTAAATACCTATATTTATCGTGATAGTAGTAGCGGAGATTATTCGTGTTACTAAATTTTGTCTTTTAATCTAATAATTAGTTAAAACTTAAGATATAAGTGATTAATAGTAGATTAACTTACCCTATTAATATAGCTAGATACTCGATAGTATACCTTAAGGTTATACAGAGCGTACTAACCGTTAGACTAGAATAAGTAAGATATTAGTAGCTAGAACTATTTAATAACTAAATAATAATAAGAATAATAAGTACTTACATTAGGTATAATATTAGGAAGCTAGAGCTTAGTCCTAGTCTTTCCTAGATACTAGATATACTCTAGTTACTAAGCAATATAGTTCACTATAATAAAGATCAGAAAAAAGATAAGAGTTAAGAAGTATAAAGTAGACTAAGACTAGCTTTCGAGAGGAATTATAGGCAATTTCAAGTTATTCTTATTTATCTTAGAATCTATTAGATTCATTTAAAAATAGAATCTTCTAGTTATAAGATCTACTACATAAAAGAAAGGAAGAGATAAAGACGAGAGATCTAAGAGCGCGCTATTAATATTAACTTTTGCTAGTATATAGGGATATCCTAGAGGATAAGAAGTTCTTTGTTAGATTTATATAGTTAAAAATAGTTAAAAAATAGTTCATAATTCTTTCTATATAAACTAGAAAGAAAGATGCTATTATCAACGTTCTAATCGATTCATATATTCCCGCATAACCTTAATCTGAGAACCTATTAACTTCCGACCCTGAAATTTTGTGTATTCATATGTCTTTTTTAATTTTTTCTAGCAAGAACTAATTTTTAATACCTCTATAACTAATTAAGTACTATTTAAACTAAATCTAAGAAAAAAAGTATGTTTGTCGAAATCGTCGATTTTAGACAAAAATGAGAGGTTAACTAACCCCTTTGGAAAAAGTCAAAATTACAAAAGTTTCACATATTCTAATTTTGGGTCTTTAACCCACCACAACTTGGTAACCACATCAAAGAAAAAGTTCTAGACCTGAAATTCTTTGTATTCGGTCATGAGTCACTGGATTAAAAATATAACAGAATCATAATGCGATTGGTTCTACGAATTGCCTATTTAGGAATGAAAGAAATCTTGAGTAAGCCTCAGTAAGGTGACAGAACATGTAAAAGCTGAGCGCAGGGTGGTAGGGCGTTACGCGGGAAATCACATGACCACCCTGCGCTCAGCTCTGGACCACCCTGCGCTCACCTGTATTCACCTTGCAGATGGAGTGTGCTGGCTGCAGAGTAGCCCCTGACCCTGACAGTATCACGGACCACTATCAGCACCTACCACCTTGCTTAGCTACTGGTAGTCCGTTACGAAGTAGTTCTCGCATTGTACATTGGAAATAGGACTGTACTTTCGAAGACGACTATGGCATTTTCGGCATGTAATCAAGCCCGGAAGCTCGCTTTCACTCTGGCGGAGACCCTCGTGGGCTTACTGGGACGAGTGGAGGCCATGCGAACCCTGGTGCAGGTTGTGGACGAGCTAGCTTCAGCCCTACAGAGCAGAGTTTAGTGTGCTTATGCAACTCGCCACAGGAAGAAGAAAAAGCGCGAAGGATGAGACCTCCATTCATTAGCGCTTTCAGAATATTGCAAGGCTCGGATAGCATTAGGTCTGCGCTGTCACATTTGTCCCATAGAAGCTTCCGGAAACCAACGCTGGACGAGGCTTGATCCCCATTGATTCTTCCGCTGCTGTGAGCACATTATTGATCAGCTACGTGATGTTATTGCCAAGGGGAAGTGCCATGATGCCAGACCATGGCACCTCAGCCAGACTCCAGTAATAGACCGCCCGACTTAAACGCCAGACGAGTCCAATCTGTACGAAGTGTGCCGTAGTCGATCAACTATCGACTGCAGGATCGCAGTGGCGCTGGATACTTGGAAAGGACAGTAGCAATATCTCCACTAGTTGCGTCTGATAGGCATAAGAACGATGCCGCCTGGAGGAAAGCCCCATAATTTATCCCAGCTCTCGGCAGACTCCAGGTATCTTGCGGGAGACGGGACCACAACAGTGACGGAGAGATTGAACACGACTTGCAGGCGGAAAAAGAGATGGTCAAATTCAAGTCCGGCACGGGGAAATAGCATAGGGAGATTGAAGTTCTAGAGAACATTACTGTCAGGGCCTTCTCTAGACATATTACTCCGTACACACGCAAATTTAATCCCATGACTCGATCTAATCACGGGACTTCAAAGTTCAGCCCTGCGACCCCCTTGCTGAGTCAGCTGCAACCCCCGACGGGCCCGAGAAACTTAGAAACAACTGGATGAGAACACGTTGTGTCTCCGCTCGCTGGGTCCCTACCGAGTGTCGACAAGAAAACCCGGCTATAACAGCGCTTCGTGTCCCTCGTTCATTCTTGGCCTCGCTCATCTTCCGTCTCTGGCTGGCCACCGGTGACATCCATGTATCATAACTAACCCCCCCAAACCCTCTTTCAGTTTTCTTTTCTTTCTGTTTCTTTACCTTCCCTTCCCCGGCTCTATCTCCGCATCTTCCCCAATTGCCTCTCTCACAAAGAGACCACAACCTTGACACGGCCTGAGAGACTCCCGCCATGGAGAACGCCTTTCTTTACACTCCAGCGGAAGCGCTCGAGCACTTCAATGTCTCCGAACAATCTGGCTTAACCGAGGACGCGGTGATTCAATCCAGGGAGAAGCATGGCCCAAATGGTAAGCACTACTTGCAACCGCTTGACCCCACGCTAGACGCGATCGGAATCTGACACGATCATCCACAGCCCTGGCTGAAGAACCACCTACTCCCATGTGGGAGCTGATTTTGGAACAATTCAAGGACCAGCTCGTCCTGATCCTACTGGGTTCGGCCGCCGTGTCGTTTGTTTTGGCTCTGTTCGAAGAAGGCGACGATTGGACAGCCTTTGTTGACCCTGTGGTGGTACGTTCTGCTTTGACATCGCGACGATCAAATGTAAATTTATCTAACCCATTTTCTTCTTTGTATAGATCCTGACCATTCTCATCCTCAACGCGGTGGTGGGTGTCACCCAGGAAAGCAGTGCGGAGAAGGCAATTGCGGCTCTTCAGGAATACTCGGCCAACGAGGCCAAGGTTGTGCGTAATGGCAAGGTCCAGCGAGTCAAGGCGGAAGATTTGGTGCCCGGCGATGTGATTCATATTGCCGTTGGTGATCGTGTCCCCGCTGACTGCCGCCTCCTCTCCATCCACAGCAACAGCTTCCGTGTTGATCAAGCTATTCTGACTGGTGAGAGTGAGAGTGTGGGCAAGGATGTCAACATTGTGAAGGACCGCCAGGCTGTCAAGCAGGACCAGGTCAATATGCTCTTTTCCGGTACCACCGTGGTTACTGGCCACGCCACTGCCCTGGTTGTGTTGACTGGTGGATCTACCGCCATTGGTGACATCCACGACAGCATCACCTCCCAGATCTCTGAGCCCACTCCTCTGAAGCAGAAGCTGAACGACTTTGGTGATATGCTTGCCAAGGTCATCACTGTGATCTGCATTCTGGTCTGGCTGATTAACATCGAGCACTTCAACGATCCTTCCTTTGGCGGCAGCTGGACTAAGGGTGCGATTTACTACCTCAAGATTGCCGTTTCCCTTGGTGTCGCTGCGATCCCGGAGGGTCTGGCAGTTGTCATCACTACTTGCCTGGCTCTTGGAACTCGCAAGATGGCCCAGAAGAATGCTGTTGTTCGCTCTCTGCCCTCGGTCGAGACTCTGGGTAGCTGCAGCGTCATTTGCTCTGACAAGACTGGAACCTTGACCACCAACCAAATGAGCGTGGAGAAGATTGTTTACGTGAACAGCTTGGGCACTGGCTTGGAGGAGATCGATGTTGAAGGTACCACTTTTGCCCCCGAGGGTAAACTTTCTCGGAACGGCAAGATCGTGGAGAATGTTGCTACATCTTCGTCGACTGTCGCCCAGCTAGCCGAGGTCTCTGCTCTCTGCAACGCCGCTACCCTGTCTTATGATGCCAAGTCTGGTGCGTTCTCCAACATCGGTGAGCCCACTGAGGCTGCCCTGCGTGCCTTGGTCGAGAAAATTGGTACCCCTGACGCGGCTGTGAATAAGAAGCTTTTCAGTCTCCCTGCCTCGGAGCGCGTCCATGCCGCCTCTGCCTACTATGAATCCAAGCTCCCACTCCAGGCTACATATGAGTTCTCGCGAGACCGCAAGAGCATGTCCGTCCTCGTTGGCAAGGGCACAGAGCAGAAGCTGCTTGTCAAGGGTGCCCCCGAATCGATCCTGGAGCGCTGTTCTTATGTTCTGCAAGGCCCTGAAGGCTCGCGCGTGTCACTCACCAAGAGCCACGCCAAGTTGCTGTCTGAGGAGGTCGTCGAGTATGGTAACCGTGGTCTCCGTGTGATGGCCTTTGCTAGTGTGAATGACGTCTCTGGAAACGCCCTGCTGAAGAAGGCTTCGACCACCGAGGACTACGCTAAGCTTGAGCAAAACATGACCCTTATTGGCCTGATCGGTATGCTGGACCCTCCTCGTCCCGAGGTTGCCGACTCGATCAAGAAGTGCTACCAGGCTGGTATCCGCGTCATTGTCATTACCGGTGATAACCCCAACACTGCCGAGTCTATCTGTCGCCAGATTGGCGTCTTTGGACCCAACGAGGACCTGACTGGAAAGAGCTACACTGGGCGTGAGTTTGACAGCCTCAGTGAGGCCGAGCAGATCAAGGCCGTTCGAAATGCCTCCCTCTTCTCGCGTACTGAGCCTAGCCACAAGTCCAAGCTGGTCGACCTCCTCCAGTCCATGAACCACGTCGTTGCCATGACCGGTGATGGTGTCAACGACGCCCCGGCCTTGAAGAAGTCTGACATTGGTGTTGCTATGGGTACCGGTACCGACGTTGCCAAGCTCGCTGCGGACATGGTCCTGGCTGATGACAACTTTGCCACCATTACCGTCGCTGTTGAGGAGGGTCGCTCCATCTACAGCAACACCCAGCAGTTCATCCGGTATCTGATCTCTTCCAACATCGGTGAAGTCGTGTCAATCTTCCTGACCGCCGCCCTGGGCATGCCTGAAGCTTTGGTTCCTGTTCAGCTTCTGTGGGTCAACCTGGTTACCGATGGTCTCCCCGCTACTGCTTTGTCTTTCAATCCCGCCGACCACGATGTTATGCGACGCCCTCCTCGTCGCCGTGACGAGCCCCTTGTGGGCGGGTGGCTGTTGTTCCGTTACATGGTTATTGGTACTTATGTCGGTGCTGCCACTGTCTTTGGATATGTGTGGTGGTTCTTGTATAACCCCGAGGGACCCCAGATCTCGTACTACCACCTGGTAAGTCCCTTTGCTCTGGTCATGAATCACGCGATCATGTATACTCACAATCATTCTCCCAGTCTCACTTCCACCAATGCTCTGCCCAATTCCCCGAGATTGGCTGCGAGATGTTCAGCAACGACATGGCCAAGTCTGCCTCCACCGTTTCTCTGTCCATCCTCGTTGTGATCGAGATGTTGAATGCGATGAACGCCTTGTCGTCGAGCGAGTCGCTCCTGACCTTCTTCCTGCACAACAATCCAATGCTGGTCTATGCCATCACCTTGTCCATGGTTCTCCACTTTGCCATTCTCTACGTTCCCTTCCTGCAGACCCTGTTTGCGATCCTGCCCCTGAACTGGACTGAGTGGCAGGCGGTGTTGTTGATTAGCGCCCCCGTTATGTAGGTTGCCCACTTCTCGCTTGAGATTTTGAACCCTTGCTAACGCATCGCTCTAGTTTGATCGACGAGGGCCTCAAGTTTGTCGAGCGCCAGCTGTACAACACCAAGGTCGCCAAGGTCACCGTGGCACCGGTTGCCCAAAATGGCAGTGCCTGCAAGCCCAAGAAGGCGTAAGAGTCTGGAAAGATGAATTGGTCGCAGGACCTCGCATATATCGGGAACTGCGGGCGTCAGCACTGAATTTTGCATAGAGAACATGTTAGATGTTGACCTGGGACTGCCCGATGTCTCCAAGCATTTTGGAGAAGTGTTCTGGATCATCCAACCTTTCTCCTTTTTATATCATGACGTTCATAGATGAAAACATGCAATGAAACATTGATCATGCAATGTCTGCCTCTCTCTTCATACCCCTGTAGAAGAGCATCAGCCCACCTCTCCATCAAGGCAAAGCATGCAGGCCCTCTCCAAAGGGGATTCTTACCCCGAATCCATTGGATTCGCCCCCGCCACAAGACAGGCCTTGAGACTCGCCAAGATCAAAACACGATCTACTGGAAATACCCGATCGATTTAAATACCCGAGAGCTCCCTGCAAGTATCCTTACCAGTCACGACTAACCCCAATGACGAAGCCAACCCCGAAATCCCAAAGCCAATCGCAACGCCACGTCAAGCCAAAAGTTCCTTGAGCTTGACTCCGGATCTCTGCCGTGTTGCCAAACCCCCGCACTTGACGCACTCCTAAGTGGGTTAGTGATCTGTCTCTGGAAAGGGATCGACGGGGTTGCGCACCCCCGGATTGTGGAGTGGAGATGCGGAGTGAAAAGGCTATCATAGGCTGTCCAGCCACTTCAGTGAGTACTCTGAGGCGTCTGGAGGGTGTGACATTCTGGTGCGACCCTGAGGGCCTGCGCGCGTTCGAGCTTGTTTCCTCGCTGATGCTCGGTACTTTCCAGAATGTCAGAGTGCCGTGGCCTGTCCTGAACACTTGTGCGGGACTGCGGGTGAATTCTCTCGTCGATCCCTTGCGGGTATTTAGGATTGAGCAATTTGGGAGGTCTGGTATTTGAGCTATATTTGAACGCTCCAACTCCAACGGGCTCTGTCATCCGATCTTTGCTTTTTCGTTTTGAATTCTCGACTATCGAGTTTGAGCCGCCTGTATCTGCTCCATCAACCTCGACGCCAACGATCTATACGACACTTACTTCCATAATTGCTCGCAGGACTCTATAGCCTCCACTCGAGCAACACCGTCTACGACGGACCCCACCCTCCCACGCCATGGGCTTCAAAGAGCTTCTCAAGAATCGCTCCAGCTTGCGCATCGATAATCGCAAGACCACCTCCGCCGCGACCCTGACCCTGAGACAGAGTCTGTGGCCGCTCAGTTTAGTGACGATTCTATTCTTTTTGTGGGTATGCGTTGCCCATTCAACATCCCGTACTCTGACCTATAATCGTTATACTCAATCGCTCTGTAGGGCTTCGCATATGGTCTGCTGGACACCCTCAACAAGCACTTTCAGAACACCTTGCACATTGACCGCACACGCTCAGCTGGTCTCCAGGCTGCATACTTTGGGTACGCATTCCTCCGTTTCTACGGTCAATTAAAGAATGGAAACGAAGACACTAGACTCACTCTCACAGTGCATACCCACTCGCCTCGCTCGGCTACGCAAATTGGATCCTACGCCACTATGGATACAAAACGGTCTTCATCTTCGGGCTAACGCTATACGGCATCGGCGCGCTGTGTATGTGGCCAGCAGGATTAAACCAGTCCTTCGGCGGGTTCTGCGGTGCAACATTCGTCATTGGCTCCGGTCTGGGATCGCTCGAGACAGCGGCGAATCCATACTTGACCGGTACGTTTCGGGTCTTCTTCATGCTCGCACGAAACAGCCCTTCCATTCTACTAGCCTCTCCCTCACCTGAGCGTGCGACATTTCCAAGTCTACCATACTAATCACATCCTCAACGCCCCCAGTCTGCGGCCCTCCCCGCTACGCCGAAATCCGCATCAACTTCGCCCAATCCTTCAACGCCATCGGTGCCGTCGTCGGCCCCGTCCTCGGCTCCTACGCCTTCTTCTCAACGACAATCGACAACGTCACGGCCCTGCAGCGCGTGCAATGGGTCTACCTGGCCATCGGGATCTTCGTCTTCTGTCTCGCGGGCGTATTTTTCGTCTCGAATATCCCCGAGGTCACGGATGAGGATATGGCGTTCCAGGTTGCCGAGACGCATGTCGATGAGCAGGATAAGCCGTTTTGGAAACAGTGGAAGTTGTTTCATGCGGCGTTGGCGCAGTTTACGTATACCGGTTCGCAGGGTATGTATTTTCGTGAAGTGTTTTTTTGGGGGCTTTTGTCTTGGAGTGGAGAAAATGGCGAGCGAGTGCTAATTATCAACCGCGGGGAGGGTAGTTGCTATCGCGGGTTACTTCATCAACTACGCTGTCGATACATGGCCCGGCACTGATAGCGCCAAGGGGGCGAAACTGCTCGCCGGCGCGCAGGGCGCGTTCGCTATGGGTCGATTCCTCGGTTCGGGGATCATGAAGTATACCAAGGCCCGCTATGTATTTGGTATCTATCTGTCCTGCTGTGTGGCTTTCCTCGCTGCATCTGTGACACAGCGGAATCAGACCGGTATTGGTATGTTGCGCCTGCATAACGCATAACCCCGTCAATCTATGAGATATTCAACTAGGCTAAACTGCAACAGCAATGCTCTACCTGGTCCTCTTCTTCGAGTCAGTCTGCTTCCCGACTATCGTGGCACTGGGTATCCGCGGCCTGGGTCGCCATTACAAGCGCGGTTCGGGCGTCATTGTCGGTGGTGTATGCGGCGGTGCAATTGTCCCGCCTATACTTGGGAGGGTCGCGGATGAGCGGAACGATACTGGTTTTGCGTTTATCGTTCCTACTATGGTAAGCTGACCTCCCTTGCTGAAATGAGAGACTAAGTTGCGATGGGCTGATATGTGATGGTTTTCTAGTTCATGGTTGTTGCGTGGACATACGCCGTCGCGGTCAACTTTGTTCCCGCGTACAAGCTTACGGTGGACAAGGTTGGCCAGAGTACGGTTGGGCTGGAGAATCAGGATATCAAAGTTGAAGAGGCTGTTGTTGGGACGATTCCAGAGACTGCTGAGAAGCACTCGGCGGCTGGTGGTGAGACTTGGAACAAGGAAGGCGAACCAGTCCATATTGAGCGGTGATGATCTTGGTAGATGGATGTTCTGACAGGAGAGTGTTTTTTTGAGCCAACCTTGCTACTTGTCCATATGTCTATTCCTTCCGAATAGAAAAAATGACAGTCACGATCTTATGCCACCGTTTGTGTAGGCTAGCAAACGACAGCGAGCATTTATGAGGTGCGAGAGGAGTTGGAAATGGCTGAGAACTAGCGCCCTTAGAATTTGTTGTTAATCGCTATAGTAGAGAGTCCTATGTGACTATGCAGACCTTGATGCAAGTCAAAAAAACAGGAGTAGTCTATAGTGGGGTGCAATGTATCGATGTGAGCCTGAAGAAGATGAGAAGAAAGAAAGAGGTATCTAAAGACGGGAGTGAGTTAAATCGTAGGGAAATCTCGACAGAGTGATAGCATGCTTCGCAGAGCATACCAAGCAGAAACAAATGTCAACGAGAGAAGTAGAGCGAGGGTGGTGGCCACTATCAGCCACGACCTTATAGAATGGGTGAGAGAAAATGCCAGAGTGCCAACAGGTATCGGCAATGGAAATGCAGGCAAAGGTAACGCGTATACAGGCTGTGGATGGAATCGCAACAAACACGGGGGGTATATGGGGAAACACTAACAAACAAAAGGGGAAGAGGAAAAGGATCAGTAACAGCTCTATCGTCTAACAAATTACGCAACGTAAATGAGAATCGTGGAGAAGGGGGAAGGTAGAACCTCATCATGACAATGAGGATCCAAGGACTACTCTGCGGCAACCAGCTTCACAGTGACCTCGCAAGGGGCCTCGGTGGGTACGCCAGCGGTGGCATCTTGAGCAACTGTCTCCGAAACAACCTCTGCAAGAGATAGTGCTGCCTCAGACGGCGGAGATCGCAGCGAGGATGATCGAGGAGGCCTGACTGGACTAGACTCTAGCTCTGGAGCAGGTTCAAGCGCCGGCTTGCGGTCTGCTGCAGGAGAGCCAGCCTCGAGGACATGTGGGGTGGACTCTCGAGGAGTAGCATCGCCTTCTGTGACGACAGTGCCGAGGTCGTCCTCCGGACCATCAAATTCTTCAACTTCTTCTATCTCGTCTTCAAAACCTTCATCATCTTCCTCCTCTTCAATGATCTGGCTCTTGCGGGCAGCAGGGCGGCCGGTGGGAGGGATTGCATTGCCATTATCTGCTTGCCCCGGGAGAGGTGAATGAATCATGCCACCCGAGACCATCAGATTTGACGTGTGAAGCATAGGCCCTTTAAAAGTGGAACGCTTTCGACGGGCAAAGACCAGACTTGAAGACGGTGAGTACAGAATCGGGCCTGGAGCAGCTTCGTTGAAGGCGGAAGGCATGTGCCCTAGATGGTCACCCAGCTCTCTCTGGGGCCCACTGGGACCACGCACCAACCGGATATTGCTTGGAAAGCGAGCCGATGAGCCAGGCGTGGTGGGCAGGACTTTGACGGACGAATGGGGGGATTTGGAAATTCGCGCAGTCGGCGTGGCAACCGTGTCAACGCTGTTGGAAGAAATTGACGATGCTTTGGAGTGCGCACGGGTATGATGTATGCTGCGAATGGAAGAAACGGAGGATGATGTTGATTTGCGGCCGCGCAGTCCAGCTGACGACCGTCGGTATGACCCACGGGGCGTGATAGGAGATGGTGAGAGAGAATTGCGATTGCTCGAATGACCGGTGTTAAGTGACCGTGGCTGACGTGGGTAGGAGTGCCTGTTCTGACGATAAGAGGCGCTGCTTGGAGCCAGACTGCTGGCAGTGGAGATACGCTTCATTTGAGTAGGTGTGGCTACTTCCGCTTGAGCCTCACTCGCAGGAGATGGCGTGGCAGTCTTCTTCCCGGAATCGTGGCTCTTTGCAGGACTGAATTTTTCTGAAAGAAATTTGCGCGAGCTGCCTGATTTTGAACTGGGAGATCTGGCCCGCTTGGCAGACTCCACAAACCAATGCTTGAGAGATGCGAGCTGGCTAAGAATAGGGTGAGGGCGTCGGGAAGTGCGCCGGCGGAAGATCCCACGGTGCTGCGACAGCTCTGGTTGCGATGCGCTGACGTGGAGCATACTTGGGCGGGACCGTCTTTTGTCCTTGGGAGGAGGCACTGGGCGTCGACGGACTGAAGTCGAGGCCGACGTGATTGAGCGCCTGTCTGCGAAAGAGTCTTTGTCGATAGGCGGTGGTGGATTGCTCATGTCGGGCGAATGGGGCAGTGGCTCGGGAAGCGCAGGAAGCTCTGGAACCGCCAACTGGGATGGAAGACTTCTCCTATCACGCCGCCCGCGGTCCTGTAGTTGTGAAGTTACATGCCCTTCTTCGTCGACTTCCACCAAAGCTGAAGAGAGCTTCTCCAACCGGCTGCTGGCGGCGCTCAATCGGCGGAGATTCTTGGCTTCGACTTCACGTTCTCGGCGCTTGCGCTCCCGTTTCTGCTCTTTGCGCTGCTCTTTTTCAATCAACAGGGCCCACCATCCAGCTAAAGGGTCACATCTTTGCGCAAGGACATTTTCTATAACCTCGTCGATGTTGACACCAGCACTCTTCATTCGCTGGAGCGTCGTCTTCTCCAACGGTGTCGAGAACGGAGAGGGTTGGGGGATCTTTAGGATAGCAAGTTGTTCGGGGGCATGCTCAGCGAGGAATGGATGAGCGAGAATATCATCGAGACTTGGTCGGATCAACGGCCGTTTGGAGAGAAGGAGGTTGATCAATGCTTTGGCGTCCTCTGGGAACTTGTCATTGTACGTGGGATCCTCTGAGAGGATCCGGGTCTTGGTGACTTGGTCGTCGTCGTCATCGTAGGGTAGCTCGCCAGCCAGGAGCGCATAGAGAATGATACCCAGGCTCCATACATCGACCTTCTCGCCGGCATATTTCTCCCCTTTCAACATTTCCGGGGCACTGTAGCATATTGTACCGCAGAAGGTTTGCAGATAGCTCGCTTTGCCTTCATATTCGCGGGTGAATCCGAAATCGCACAGCTTGACATTCTCGTGCTTGTCGAGTAGAATATTCTCCAACTTCAAATCCCGATGCACGCAAGACTTGCTGTGGACGTAGGCCACAGCGCCGACTAGCTGGGTAAATATTCGCTTCACTTTATCGACAGGGAGTGGCCCATGGCGCAGCAGGTAGTTGTAGAGCTCGTCACCTATAGACAGTTCACAGTCAGTCGGTACATGTCTCCGCAGTGTTGTCGAGTTGCGTTTTTGACCGACATACCAGGACAATATTCCAGCACCAGCCACACCAGGTTTTCCGTTACGATGACTTCGTAAAGGCGCGCGATATGGGGATGGAGAAATTGACGGTGGTGGTGAATCTCGCGCGCCAAGTTCGTGTCCTCTTTGCTAGAGGACTTGAGCACTACCTGCACCGGCCATCAGTATGATCCAAAGTAACCCCCATTATCCTTCCTCTAGCGCAATCCGTACCTTCGAGCCATTGGTGAGTTTGTGGTGCGCCAGGTAGACTTTGCCAAACGACCCTTTCCCAATCAGTCTCCCTAGTGAGTAATTTCCCACACTTCGCAAATCCTTGGACGAGAACTCTCTGCAGAAAGGTGTGGGTCAGTACAGTGCATCCAGCCGAGGCCCTGAACGAAGCTTACTCGAGTAATTCATTATAGGAGTTGGCAAGCTATACGCACACGCGACCAGGATGGCCGGTCTCCTCGTTAGCAACATGTTCACCAAGACAATCAGGCCCTCAGGAGGCGATAAACACCTGAACGGTGGGCCGCGCACCTTTTCCTTTTGTTTCTGGCTTTGCACCACCGCTCTCGTCCTGGGCGGCATGTGTTATGAGCGATCTCCGGGACTGCCGTCGGCCGCGAAGATCTCTGCGCGTGTCGGATACGGAGGCGTGGAGAGAAGTGGGTTGCTCGTGCTCGGTCTTGGTGTTGCCATTCAAACAGACACGGAGAAGGCGTCGGGCAAACAGGTTCCGGACGGGAATGTCGGGTGGGCGCAGGACAGGGATGCCGTGGGGAGGAAGGGAAGGGCGAATCGATGGAGGCCTCAGAGAACTCAGGCGGTCGTGGGACGGAGGTAGGTTGTTGACCGTAGAGGGAGGGCGTGGTGGAGGAATGTGGTGCATACAAAGTTTCTGGTGAGTTCACCGACGTCAACGGGAACGTGGACCGTGTGGAGTTTCGGCTGTGGACTCGAACGGCTTTTCTCCTTGGCCGATGGATATTGATTGTTATTCTTAGTCTAAAAAAGTATTATATCATTCACACGGGACAAGCCCCTGAATCGACTAGAAATTGACCCCGTTTCATCTCCCTAGCGTGGTGTACTTATTCCATGTCGCGTCGTGTGTCTAATTGGAATCCACCCAATTTGAGCTTTTTAATTAGCATCGGCTAACGGGGGTGCAAAAATGCCCACGAACATACACACCAGGTATGGAAACCGGTACGAAACCGGGAGGGTAGTTAATGCAATTGCATCATGCTAGGCAGGACAATGTTCCTTCTACGCCACTGCGCCCAGCCCACGAATCCTGAATCATCACGCAACACCACCATCCTTGCTGGGATCCTCGGTCATTGCCCCCAATCTACAACCGCGCGTTCATTGGCTGCACACGCGTTGATGACATGAACCACTCACACCTTCCCCGCTGAAACGAGATGCAACAATGATCGTACGGTGCATGCAGTTGCCAGTACCTGGTGATACTTGGAGAATCTTAGCGCTGGTTGTACTTCCCAGTGGACTCCAGAATTACACTGTCATGTGACTTGACCACTATACATACTTACACTTTGCAAAAACAAGGAAACTATTGAATAACTCGGCGTCAATTGATGGTTTGAGGGCAGTCAGACCCTTGGCTCGTTCAGGCCTTCCTTTGCTGCTTCTCTCTTCCCTCCTGTTCATCTCCTCTCACGGACACAATGCACATTAATCCCTACAAAATCGACCATGGCTGAGGGTCAGCTGACCAAGATCTTGACCACCTAACAAGGCCTCTTCATTTCCTCCGCAGCATTATGCGTCGGGGCATACAGTACTAAAATCGCCAGGTCCTGCATGACCACGAGAAGTATACCTGCCGCAAGCGGGACGGCTACTATAAAGTAAACCTAGAAAAACTTTTCACCTGGAGCGAACGGCCCACTCATGCTGAATATCCCACTCACAAACGTCAGTGAGATAAAGCCTATTGCAACGTACGTCAATCGTCTGACATCCTCAGCCTGGGCGATGGACCGGCGTGAGTCTACCAGCTGCACTAGGGAGGTCATAATAGGCCCAAAGGCCTCGGGTGAGCGAGCGTGCTGTTCAATTTAGTCCTCCAGATATTTCAAGTCCATTACCAGCAGGTCTCCCCTCGATAGTCCAATTGGTGAGGGATGTCCCTCCCGCTCAAAAGTTCGCTCTTTCACGCGCCACTGCTCCACGAACTGTCTAGTCATTTGCAGCTTGTGCAGACTCTGTTGGCTGCGGCGCCGCCATCGATGAGGATCCAGGATATCGGTCGCCAATTCTTCGAGTACCGACGGCACAGCGGGGAAGGAGTACTCGTAGTATTTGATGTACCGGCTCATCAATAGTCTATACAACCTCCACTCACTGACGGCAGACTGAAGCGGGTAATAAGCAAGTGATAGGATGCTCGGTTGTGCCTGCCACCCTGGGGGCAAGACATTGAAGTACTTCAGCATTTCCTCCCCCGGACTGAAAAGAGGTTTGACCGGGCATGCACCCTCTGAGACTCGGAACGCAGCATAAGATGGCAGATCCTGGAAGTCTTCAGACACCATACGTCGTGAAGATTGAGGCATCTTGATCTCAAGATTGTGGATGGTATTATACCCCGGATATGTCACAGCATTGGCGGCAGGATCCACAAGAATCAGACCTATTCTTTCTATTAATCTTATACCCAGCCGAGTCAATGGTTATTTCATGGCCACTTACAAACCCACAGGCCTTCCGTTAGGTCTTTCTTCAGCACCGAGATTGATGAGCGAAGGAGACCGACCGATCTACCCGATAGAGCTGGGAGACGCCGGACATTCCTAGGAATGTTCCCCGACAACTTAAGATCATAAGGCGTATGGCGCAAAGTAGACTCCTCTCCCAGATCGAGCACCGTCTGATAATGAATGTTGAAATATGGTCGATTGGTGATTCGGGACGGTGGTAGAGCCAGCAATGGTGTTGGGGGTGTCTTCTCGATCTCCCAGTAGGACGAAGCGATATGCCCACAGAAGAAGAATGAATCGATGTCTATCGAGGAGCCAAGAAACTCGACATCCCTAGGATGCAGGTTTTCTACCACCGCGACGATGCTCTTAGTGAAACCAGCATTCACATGAGCCGCGAGGGCTCCGGTGCTGCTTTTCTGAATCGGACCCGAAATCCCAGTCCCTTCGACCTCGGTATAGCTGACAATGCTGTTGCTCACTGTTCGGGGCTGTTGATGAAGAAAATTGGAGAGCGCACCTAGACTCGGGTTCCGGGATGCCATGGTAAGTATATACTGACTATACGATGGCTCCATGCCCATATCTCAAATGTCGCGATTGATGTACACAATAATCTGTATAAGTCACCTAGAGATTATTTTTTATGAGCGCCGAAGTCCAGGCAAATTCAACTTAATGATGAAGGTAGCGTTGCAGGTTTGAAGACTGGCTAAACGGGGAAAAGAGCAGGTTGATGTGGGAGAAAGAGTACTCCGTATTGGGGATCAATAGGTCGGTCCTGTGCATCGGCGCAGCAGTAAGCGCCGAGAATGAATCGAATGAGTTTCATATGCTCAGCGGAAGAACACTCCTTCCCTTTGTTGAGTCAACTTAAAACGCCAAGAATAAGATATTCAACTCGGTTGCACTAGCAGAAGCGAGGCGGAGATTCGGCACTAATTTAGCTCTATCTCGTTGCAAACTCAGATGCATCCGTTTTCGCTCCACGTCAAATTTTGTAGAATCAACATGAGTGGCAGGGGACGAGGCCTACCATTGATAATCCGACCGATAAGTCCTCTGGATCAAACTCTCACTACTCGTCCAGTACCGCGTGAACGCATCTTCACTGGGCGGTCGTTCGGACTCGGAGCCGCGACAGAGAGCGAAAACGCTGCACGGCCTCTCAAAGAGATCGATCAAGAGGCCTTGCACTCATTTTCCGGTGATCTAAAGAGTGACAACGCAGCTCGCGACCTCCTCAAAGAGATAGAACGATGGGAGGATGTCCGCTCGACAGACGGGAAGGTGATCTTCGAACGAGATCCAACTTGGGGATTCTACGTCTTCGTCACGGATTACTCTGCAGAAGTCTCCAAGGATATTCCTGAGGCAATGAGAACGTTGATGGGTGTCGTGCAGCGCGAGCTACATTCTTCCACGTACCCGCCTTACGCCGAGGAGGCTTTCCGGCGCTTCAGGCTTGATCTGATCGAGGACCAAGCTGCTCTCGAGGGTGCGACATATGATCGCATCCGTGCAGAGTTCGGAGCGCTCATCCAGCCCAATCTTCGAGATCTAAAGTCCTCGGCGAAGGGACTCTTGGAGGAAGATTTCGATCTGTGGCCCCGGGCACGCTATATGGCCTGTCTAGTTCTCGATGAAAGGGCAGTGTTGATGCTGGTTAATGTTCCCCGATTTGAGGACCTGGAGGAACGATATCGTGCCGAGGAACAGGAGCGTTTCTTGACCACCAGTGTGGTGGTGAAAGTCATTGATAGATTTTGGGAGCGCTCGCCTCTTGCTACCCTTGTGCATGACGATTATCGGGGAGTGGTGGATTGCCCTATTGGGCGGCTGGCTTTGCTTTACCGTGAGCTCACTGCCAACTCGGGCACGGGTGCTGTAGAGGAGTTCTACGAGCATCAACGCCTCGGTCTGTTTTGATGATATGAGTTCCAAGTTTACTCAGGTTTAATTCTACATGATACTCATGTTTCTGGAGTAGTAGTCCTGTAGTATACCACCCTCTAGCAACACGTAGGGCCTCCAAACGCATAGGCATGCTGAGAATTAAGCTAACGATTTTAGCCTGATTTAACGCAGCCCATGCAGCCTTTAGACACTCTATGAAGTACCGCCACTCTGCCTCAGATTGACCTATTCTAATTAGCTCTGGAAATATGCTAAACACCTTCCGTTTTAATAAGCGCTACACCGGCGTAATACCTAGCTTCATATCAGGCGAGTGTGCCGGCTAGTCTACCACCTCGATACCATACGATTTCGCGATATCGGCTGTATAGACTTTCCTCGGTGCTAATTTATTACGCTCTATACCTAATCACTGGATCTGAGTGGTCACCCAGCTAGATAGCCGCCCAGACTATCTATAATATATCGCGTACGTGAGGTATAATATTCACAAGATCACGCCTATAGGCCTCCGAGGTAAACCGCTACCTATACCTAGCCGCTACCAGGACCGATAGTTTTGGAGTACCTTTCCACGGAATATTTATCCGAAAATACCTACGTATCCTTCGCGCGAAACCGACGATATTTCAAAGCAAACCGGTAGCGCTTAAGCGCTCTACAGGGCTTTAAAGGTTAGGCGATGCGAAAACGGAGGCCTCCTGATAGAAAGCACTCTCTGCCTTGATCGGGGTCAAAGATTCGGTCTTCTCCACAACGCGTTGACGGGTACGGGTGGACTTGGCCTGGCGGGTCTCGATATTGGGTCGGTTCTTCCTGGGCTGACGACCACGGCGAGTGGTTTTCTGGGTGTGACCATTGTAACCGCCGATGCACATGTGGCGCTGGCGGTGACGAGTGAGCGCATCTAGGCGAGCAAAGCTAGCACGGTATGGAGTACATCCATACATACTACATGGCGTTCAAAACGTTTCCCGACCCAGCTAATTTTTAGCGCGTTTTTATACAATGCCAGGTATCCCGGCGCCGGGCGCCCAATGGTCTTGGGAAGACTAACTGTACGGTAAATCCTTGCTACAACGAACTATTGTTTTCAGCTACCCAATTCGTTACAAAGTGAAATTCGTTATATCCAATATATAGACGGCGCGAACTCTGTATTCCGTCCGACGCGTATGTTCAAGAAGTAAGGTTCGATCGTAGGTGAATCGTATGACGTAATTGCATGTCACTGCTCTTATAGAGCGATTCTCATCAAGAACTGCCCTCTGGAACCGATTCTATGACCACCACGGCAGCGATTTCAAGTGCTCAACAGTTCGTTCAGTTGCGACCAGCGCAGGATCAACCCGAGCTAGTCCAGGTTCGCCCTGAAACGCCAGCGAGACCATGCCAAAATACGAATGAAGGAGATCTAGACAATTCGATCAGCTGTGACTTCGCTGCTCCACGAACATATTGAACCTTACCGGGAGGATCGCCAACGCCCTTTCCGAAGCCACCGATCAGGTGTTGCGTCTTATCTAGGAGATATCGGCGATTGCGCGCGTCATCAACCACTCCATACCGATCCAGCATCTATAAAATTTGATGAGCTTGTGTTTGGTGACAGGAACAGGGGGACATACCACAAGTGCTGCCCCGTTCCAGAAGGAATAGCAGGTATCTGCCAGTTTGTTGCATCTCCCATTGAATCCAGCGCACGATATCGTCTCGCCTGACAACGGCGTCATATTCGACAGTCCACGGACCAGGTCTTCTACCGACTCGGTCCCTGTTTCCACCTTTACCTCAGAAGTTGGTGGTTCCTCTTCATTATCATTCCCCGCTTCGTCGTCTTCCTCCTCCGCATCCTCCTCGCCAAGCAACTTGTCTGTCTGCCGCGATGCCAGCCAGCCCACCAGAGCCTCAAAATTCCTCGAGCCCGGGGACAGCAGCTGGGCAGACGGGATTTTATCTGTTCCCTGACGCAGAAAGTGCAGAGATCCAACTGCACAATATGTATGACCACCTGGATCGCTTGGTCAGGAAAGTAACGGGCAAAGAGGAGGGGGAGAAAACAAACTGTGCGATTCGCGAAAGGGTGACTCGGCCATTCCACCGTCGTAGCTCTGCACGAAGAGAAAGCGATCAGTCAAGCCCGGAGACTTAGAGCAATACACGGGGGAGATCTACCTGGCATGCTTCAATAAATGAGATAAATTTAGACACGTTTATATCCGGCACGTCCTCGACGCCTTTTCCAGATCGACCTCGTAGGATATATCGTATCCCTGATGCGCAACAGCAGTATCGCAAATCACGATCTCCTTCAACAGTCCCATTGGGACCCAGTATTTCTCCGAAACTCCCATCTTCGCGCTGCAGCTTCGGAAGCCACATCAAGCATTCCCTCCGCTTCACCCGCGTCAAGTCATCGCCCAGTATGAGCAGATTGACCAGTGCGAAGAACGTCGCCGGAATGTTGGCCGGGTCCCAAGCCTCATTATCTGGTGTCCGTCGTTCGTCTCCGAACTTTGTGCCTGAAAACCCCCGGAAGCCACCCGAGGGCACTTGGCAATGGTACAGCCAGTGGATATATCCTTGTCGCTCCTCGGGGGTCGTTTTGGTTTGTAGGACACCGAGCACATCTAGGCCGCCGAGGGTCAGATATGCGAGGAGCATGCGATTGGAGTCATTGGAAATGTAGGCCGAGGGGAGGAAGGTCTTGAGGCAGCGGAGGTAATATTTGACATGGCGCTCGGTGTTGAAGATCGGGCCTGCCATCGCGATCAAGGGGATACGACGGTTGTATCTGCAGTATTAGCTGGCAATGAGCACAATTCTAACAATCAGTCCACACGCTTTCTTCCAACAAAGTGTGATCTCTCGCAGCGACGCCCGCGATTCTGTCGAGGTGGGGGTTCTCGACTGGAGAACGCTCCTGTTCCCCACATGCCTTTTGGCACACGCGGGACACGGACCAGTCCGATCCAACTTTTTCCCATAACCAACCTTCCAAAAGCACCACCAACCGCAAAGATGGCTCTCGTCTCGTCCAAAACTCTTATCCAGGCACATGCCGTGTTCCTGCTTATTATTGCCGGGTATCTCGTGAAGAACCCAGCGTATATCACCGATTCCGACCTGGTGTTTATGATGGGCGAGGCTTTGAAGATTGTACGACGAAGTCCCATTGATGCGCTACCAGCTCCGATTCATTTATAGAAAACTAATCACATTGCAGGACTTCCCCGTCGCTACGAATCCCACACAATCACCCTTCGTCTTCTGCTCCGTCCTGCTCTTCGCTGGAGCCCTCGTCGACCTGATCCTCCTCTCCAGCCTCCCCTACCACGAAGCCCTGAATGATGCCCTGCCCTATATCCGACCCCTGCGAAACTCCAACCTGCCAGCCGAGGACCTTCAAGTGCTGGCGAAACTGCCCGAGTATATCACCAAGTCCCTGACAATGTATTGGAACGTGTGGGTCAGCATCTCGGGCCTTCGGTTTGCCCTGTACGGCGGCATTTCATTCTTTATCTACCAGGCGCGTGGCAGCTACCTGGTGTCCCGTTATACTTCGAAGACGGCTCCTTCGGGCTTGGAGCAATTGAAAAGTCGCGTGGTTTTTACGTACGCGTTCATGGAGATGATGGTTTGGTTCTGGGTATGTTGATTTCCTAACCCTGTTCAGGCGAGATTACGCGCTTGTAACCTGTGGGGAGGAAATTGAGAGGCTAATCTTTGATGACAGGTTTTCGTGGTTTGCCGCGAGGAGCGTCAGCAGAAATTGAGCAAGCTCTTGGAGGATGCTCGCGAGGAACAGTAGAAGCTGGTCACTTCTTACGACGGGCTGACGAATCCATCAAAAAGTGTACCATTATATTTCCATTCGCCCCCATTGACTAAGTATGTCATGATTATTACATATAGACTAGCCTATACAGGCCCAAACATCGCGAAAGCATTGACCAATCATCCCATCTCGTTCCCTCACTCATCCATCACTCATACCAAGCCATTGCAC
This sequence comes from Penicillium simplicissimum, assembly GCA_024706585.1. Taxonomy (NCBI): domain Eukaryota; kingdom Fungi; phylum Ascomycota; class Eurotiomycetes; order Eurotiales; family Aspergillaceae; genus Penicillium; species Penicillium simplicissimum. Next base: position 2,487,584 of record JAMZTW010000061.1, read on the forward strand.
GCCTAGACGAAGATGGCAAAGGCGGCAGCACCAGCAGCAGCAGCCAGGAGAGAGGAGTCGCGGGTCTGGCCGAGAACAGCAGCGCCGGTGGTAGCAGCCGCCGAGGAAGCGGACTTAGAGGCAGAGCTGGCAGCGGACGAAGCGCCAGAGGCAGACGAGCCAGTGGTAGAGGCGCTGGTCTGGGTGGGAGATGCAGAGCCAGTCAGAGTGGTGTCGGTGGCAGTCGCGGTCTTGCTACCACTCGCGGCGGTACCAGTCATGGTCTCGGTGGAGCTTCCAGTCGCGGTTTCGGACGAAGCAGTGGACGAGGAGCCGGCAGCAGTGGAAGAGCAAGCAATGGTGGCGGGCAGGTTAGTCACACCACCGCCAGCGCAGATGCCCTTGGCGACCTGGATAGTAGCTGGAAGAATTGAGAAGAACGTAGGTCAGCGAATACCCGAGCTTTACACGGCGAGAAAAGGTTTACATACTCTCCTGGTCGGCCTGGGAGCACTTGCCAGCGACACAGCAGGCAATGTTGCTCAGGAACGACTTGTCAGAGCAGATGCACTGGGCATTGAGGCCGCAGTTGGCGGGGAGGGAGCTAGCAGCGCAAGATTTCTACGTTGGCATCGATTGTTAATCTCGGTCCGAGTCTTGAGATCGTGTTGGGGATACAAAGTCGCCGAAGAGAAAGGTAATCATACCGCGCAGTCGGGAAGAGCATCCAGACCCTGGGCAGAAGCAGTAGCCAGCAGGGCGGCAGCCAGAGCGAACTGAGTGAACTTCATATTGACTGTGTGTCTGGATTGAAGAGACGGGAGAAATTGAGGGAAATTGAAGCAGGAACAAGACTTTTGGGATAACGATGGGAGCTGACAGTTGCGACTCCCCGCCTTTTAAGAGCAGCTCTGCAGGGCTCCGGCCGGGCAATTGGGACATGACCCAAGGGGCTTGCAGATCTGACCAACGCCTCGATTGGATATACCGCGTTGCAACTTGCTACAACTATTGGGCGCTGTGTACCGTTGGCTTGGGCCCTTGAGTAATAGTCTTTCCTTGCGCCCAGGAGGTATCGCGTATTACACGCGGGGACGTGGCTGTTGGAGCTTTATTGCCGTGGCTTTAACGCCAGTCCCAGACAGATCTACATTGGGGTTTCAGACATGGAAAACCTTGGCTAAATTCAAAATCACCTTGTCATTTACAATTCCTAGGGATCGCCGGAAAGGGGAAATACGATCTGAAACAGACCTCGAAGGGCCTCGCAAAGAGCGCAACTTGATCTGGTTGGACCATCTCCCTGGTCCTTACTGGATTCTGCTCTACTACAGTACTACTAAGCTGGCACTGCTGTTCTTCCTGACGGACTCGAACTAGGCGAAGCTTTTGAGCCGCAACACTTATTTTGTGAGAGGTTATCACCTACCGTTTACTCTCATAGTCATGGCTAAGTGTGCGAACCAAGCAGATGCAGCAGTCTCATTCTATACCCACATGGAATCGACCCTTGCCTTGGATTTCGACCTCCACATTTGTTTCTCGAGTTACTATTGACTCCTCTAGGATTCCCTATCCGCTAAACTCGGCGCATAAACCATCCTGATCTCACCACAAGTATCCTACTTGGATTCCTGAAGCTTCGCGATTCCTTCAACAACTCCAATATTCCCTACGGTATGGTCCATCGAATGTTAGACTTGACTAAGCTAGCAGATGAATGGAGAAAGCTCATACAATGGCTTCCACGCCATATCATCAGCGGCTTAGTATCAATCAGGCGTGGTCATGGTCGTGAAAGGAGCCTCATTGGAATTCATAGCTCTCGGAACAAGGGGATAAAATCTCACAATTAGTTACCTCCAAGTGGAGGCTGCCTATAATATCTTGACTGCCCCACACCGAATTCTACCAAAAGACTAATACCTACAAACAATATGAGTGTAGAATTAGTCGTAGCATCATGCAGCATAGTCATAAGAGAACAAATTTCTAATTCAAGAGCTTTGTATCAACTTGACGGGAGGTATTTAATCTTCGAGACTGCAACAGAGACGCGACTAATAACTTCAACTTCCTCTCACCTCTTCTTCTCACCTCTTCTTCTCACCTCTTCTTCTCACCTCTTCTTCTCACCTCTTCTTCTCACCTCTTCTTCTCACCTCTGTTGAGTGTCATATTTGAACTGGTCGAGCAGCCTTGATATCAAACAGCATCCACTTACGCCTGAGTTGTCTCTATCCATACCAAAAACCAAAAACCGGACTAATCTTTCTGCTTCTAGGTCGGAACCATCCAGCTAAGCTCGCTGGCATGGCTTCGGCCGATAGATCCCCTGAAAGGCCTGGAGGCCTCTTCCAGATCCTCCCCGACGAAATTCTTCTGCAGATCATAGATCTTGTCACCTTCACTGGCCCACCAGGAATCGGAATAGCTATGACAGGACCTGACGATGAGCGTGACTTTTGCGAGAGGGTCATCACCTGGACTCCGAAACGATCGAAAAGAGATATCAAGAGCCTGTCACTTGTTTGCCAACGTTTCTGGCGTCTCACCGTTTATTCGCAGTTCGAGGAACTCGAACTTTCGATCGACCAGAACAACAGCCAGCCACAAAATGGCCGCGCCAGATCTACGACTCCCACAAAGGCCTTATCATACCAGCATCGTTCTCCAAGTCAAGCACGTGAAGTGAAAGCCGCTATGAGATTACATACGGTCCTCTCGGATAATCCTGATCTACGCGGCATGTGTCGCTCCTTCAGTATCAAGATCAACCGCCCCATAACCCCACAGGAGTACATGATGCTCAAAGAGATGACAACTTGGATGAGGAACCTTCACACCCTGATTATTGATATCAACGTGGGGCCAATTTCTATCACGAAGGCCTCCCTCATCGGACAGATTCGCAAAGCCAGTGCAAGTCTCCCAGGCCTTAAGACTCTCGTTCTCTACTGCGGAACCCGCACCACCCAGATCATCGATATGTGCGATGTGTACAGTATCTGCGTATTTCTATTTTGAAGAAATTGGTGCTATGGCGCTTAGGACCTTTGTCTGGGGACGATCGCATTCATCAGTTTTGAAAGTTGATTGCCGATCCCGAATCTCGACCTTCCTTTGAGTGAGTATGGTTCAGATCTGTCGATGAACATCTTAAGTTTAGACAGGAGTTCCTCAATTGGCCCGAAAAGACCGCAGACGTTGGTCTTGACGATCCGCGCCAATTCTATCCTCACTCTCCACAGTTCAGAGTCTGACCAGTGGATCATATTGTGAGTATCTGTTTTGAAAGTTAGAGTCCACCTTCCATTTGCAATTTCTTCCTCAGCCACTGCTTTTCTCGTGCTTAACGTTGAATTTCCACTTTCTTGGTTGATCCCATATCCCTCTGTAGCTGGCGTATAATAAGAACGCCTAAAAGAAACGATCTACTTGGAGTATTCGAGACATGGTACTAATATCCAGAACTATTCCAAATGACTGACTAGCAATTCCTGAACATTAGATTATTTGTGCTAGTTAGTCGCCCACTGTAGGCTATTTTGCTGAAATAGTGGCTGTATCTACAAAGAAAATCTCGAAGAAAGCCTCGTGGATAATGAATAGCCAATGGGGTTAGGAGATACAAGTTGCATAGTGCTAGTCATACATAATCAGGAGTCTTTCTTCATCCGCTGCCAAAATAAATACAACGTGGAAGTCTAATTCTAGTCGTAACAGTAAGAAGAGAAGCTTCATTCATGTCCCGGAGCATGATCCGAGCTTAGCGAGTACAATTTAATTTTTTTGGTTGTGTCGAGAAACAAAGAATTTAGATTTGTTGATGCTCTTCGTTGCTTTTGCCAGGAATCGTCAAACTCGAATTAGTCGATCAGACTTGTACTTAAATACCAGCTCAGGCCCCAAGTGTAGCCCAAGCCTATACCAAGTTCAGAAAATGACCGAATACGTTGACATGAATTCGACCAAATGACCCGAGGTTCTGGGAGGGCCATCCCAAAAACTCCCCGACGAGATTGTCTTGCAGATCATAGACTTGGCTACCTTCAGCGGAACATCGGGGGCACAAAAAAGGCTTTAGGCCTGTGCCGTGCAAACGCAAGCCAGGTCAGTCCATCAAAGTGTTCTTCAACTTCCTCGCTGACCATCAACGATCCCAGAAGGACATCAGGAGTCTGGCGCTCGTGAGCCAACGGTTCCGGCGTCTTGTCGTTGACTTCCAAGTTGAAGAAGTCGAGCTGTCCGTCGACCAGATTAAGAACAAAAAGCCTGACGTCAACAAAAGGTGGAACCCTAACCTCAAGAATAACCTCAACAAATGGGAGAAACCGATGTCAATCGACATAGTCCTTGAAATGATCGGTTGGATGCGATATCTTCGCAGACTGGCTATTGACTTCCCACCAGAGCCAAGGGGCGACGCAAGGGTTCCAACCCTGAAACTGATTCAAAAAGCGAGTAAATCTCTCCCGAAGCTCAAGGCCCTAGTTCTTTACTGCGGAGAGGAAGAAGACCGAATCATTTTGCTGTCGGATGTGGTGAAGTATATGCAGTTTCCGGCCTTGGAGTGGCTCGAGCTATGGTGCGTGCGGCCGGAATACTACACGTTGGCGCTCTTGAGACGTGCTCAGAGTATCCGTAAGATGACTGCTGATCGTCCGGTCCTTACTTCAGTCTGTGGGCTATTCCTCACCACTATTACCCGGAACATATGCTCGTGTTCAGCAAATGGCCGAAGGATCTTACGTATAACTCCCTCAAGATAGGTTGAGAACGATATCACCGACGACATGTTGCGCTTTCAGCGCAAGCTCGGAGGGAGGACCGCATTTGTACCATTGCCTGTGGCGACAGCCCTCGTTTTGCTGATAGAACATTTTCTTTGAATTGTATATTCATGAGATAGACTATTCTGGGTACCAAATTTGAGAAACGCCGTTTTAAAACTTGACCCTCTAGATACATCAAGATCCCGGAAAATACGATGTAGACCTGACTGGGCAAGGAGTTCAGCACAAAGAATCGTCCTTCCGAAAAGAAGCGCCTTGCACTAAAATGAATATCAGTCCTTTCGTGGCAGTCGGGTAAAACTAGAAACCAGGCATCCGGTTCACCCGGATACGCTTCGCGATGATATGTTTCATAAGTCTTTCAACTAGATGTCTTGAAGATTATCTTTCTTGGCGGTCTAGGCATACTTTTTTAACGTATCTTCCCACTTGGGATTGGTAAGAAAGTCAATTTGGAAGGATTTGGAAGGTTTCGGAGGTTTCAGAACGAATCGTCCCAGCCAGGACGATCACAATTCGAGTATACCTCCGATTAATATTATCGATTGTCGTTCGATGGGACTTGGACATGTCAAGGAGCTTGCTCAGTGTTATTTTCCTGGCCCAGAGAAATTGTAGTTCAGGATGTATAATCGCGTATACAGGGTGATATCTAGTGCATGGCAGAGTGACACGATCTGTTGAGATCGACAATCCGTGGTGATTGCACACAAGATAACTATGGCAGTGGAACTAAGGCCACGCCCCCTTTTGCATGAACGACTGCCTTTCGGGCTGAAGTGCCGTAATCGTATTACCCGTGTGTAACGACTCGAACGAGTAGGTTCGATAGTTTCGCCCAATGGATCCCCCACCACTCCGCGGTGGAGCGTTCCTTCCCCAGCTCTTCAGCTCTGCGGCCTAGATGCTAGAGCCCGATTGCAGGGTCCAACCGTCCAAGTTCTCCCGCCAGTCCCGCCAGATCTCACTTGAATTTTAACTATGGGAAGAGCCATGGGCCGCGCGGCATTCGCCAAGTATCGAGAGGAAATCGTCCCACCAGGTTGGCCTGGGAAGCCGTAGAGACTCGACAGCCCAACCACTGACCAACAACGAATGTGTGAAGCCTCGGCCAAAATTGCCCACTGGGGGTTGGGGGAGAGAGAGAGTCCGCCAGCTGGAAATCTTATTTAAATTATTGAAGTCTGGACTCCATAGTCATGGGTAATCTCGTTTCTTTTGGCGAGGGCGCTCGTAACTTCGTAAGATTATGGAAATGTCAATCAGTGGCAGCCTGGCTGTAAAGAGCCATGGAGGAGATGAAACCCCAGGATGCGTTTACCCTGAAATCGGGGGCCCATCGATCGTCGGAGAAGAAGTACGTGGGACTGTGCAGCATGCCGATCTGTTCGGTTCCACCAATCCTGCCGTCGCACTCGAATTCTCTCTCTTCCAAAAGGCCAATTACACCGAGGCCTGACGGGCTTGGAAGAGGAGAAGGGGGGAAAACACTGAAGTTACTGAACAGTGGCCAGTGGCCACCAGCCCCGACGTAAACTCGCACTGCAGCCAGCCCCGTTCCCTCGAATTTGGCTTGGGTCTGGCTTTGCCGATGGCAATCTTTCTAAAACTCCTGCGATCTTCGCCACGGTGTGCAAAGAACGTCCTCGACAGTGCGACACGATCGCCTTTAAAGGACGTGGTGTGATGGGCGCTGCAACTGCCCGTTGAGTCCCTTTTGCTGTGTTGGTCACCTGAGTCGAGCGATGTCCGTCGAGGCTTAACTCCTGAGCTCCGCCCGCGCCTTCCAATTTTCATTCTCGATCGAAACTGCTGTCAACTCCTTCGCATCGATTTGGCGATACCTGTGGGCGTATCGCCTGACTGCCGCGATCATGGGTCTAGGCGTACTGGATGTGAAGAACGAACACGTTCCTGGTGAGCCGCTATATCGGCAGTGCTGTATAACCCTTCCCCGCTAACCGCTGTGCGACGCCTCTAGGTACATCCAACATCTACGAACAGGACGATGATCGCAGCGATCAGATCGATACCACGAGGCTGAAACATGACTGGACCACCAAGGAACCCACAATTCTCGTTCCGCAGCCAAGTGACGACCCTAACGATCCGTTGGTATGTCTCCCAGCACATCCTATACTTTAGATCTGGAAACTGATGAGTTATCTGGCACTAGAACTGGCCGCTTTGGAGGCGCGACCTGATTCTCGCGATCTTATCGTTTGTGACAGTGCTCTGCACCACTCTCAGCTCAATCCTAGCCGCGAACACTGTGAAAATCGCGGATGTCCAACACATTACTTATGTTGATGCCGCCTTGCTCACTGGCTATCATCTTTGCGGTGTAGGCGTCGGTGGAATCTTCATTGTACCCACGGCTCGAGTCTGGGGCAAACGCCATCTCTTTTTGCTTGGACATGTCTTGATGATCGTGAGCTGTGCCTGGGGTGGTGCCAGTGGCACAAACCACAAAAGCCTGCTATGGGCTCGGATATTCCAAGGAGTGGCGCTGGCTCCGTTTGAGGGGCTCGTGAATGCTTGCGTCGGAGATCTTTACTTTGTTCATGTGAGATGTCTCGCCTCCTATTCCGATTATCCAAAACTAATATCTATTCATCCAGGAACGAGGCAAGCGGATGGCAGTCTCCAACGTAGCTCTTTTTGGTGCAGCATTCATGACGCCCGTCATTGTCGGAAAAATGACAGTGACGATCGGCTGGGAGTGGTCCTTCTACTTTGTGGCCATCTTCTTGGCCGCTTCGCTACCCCTGATGATATTCTTCGTGCCTGAAACGGCCTACCGGCGATCCGATGAGCTAAACACCGACTTCAAGCATAAATCCAGACATAGCGAGTCTACCGAATCAAACCTGGCCCTCAGAGACCCTGCCAATGATGAGTCCAAAGCCTTCGTTCCAGAGACTGGAGCTGTGCATGGTGCTTCACGAACGGAAGTGACCGCGACACCTCATCCACCGGAGAAGGATTCATTCCTGAGGTCGCTCCGAATTTTCACGGGGCGCAAGACCGATGAGAAGTTCTGGAAGTTGCTACTTCGCCCTTTCCCTCTGTTCTTCCATCCCAGTATTCTCTGGGTACGTGTTTTCCATTTCAAACTCGCAGGCTGAAGCGCTGACCATCAATCATACAGGCTTGCTTGATTCAAGGTGTAATCATTGGTTGGGCTGTCTTCATCGGTGTCATCCTCGCTCTTGTTTTTGAAGGTCCACCGCTTTGGTTCCACGAGGACCAGGTAGGCTACCTGTACAGTGGGGCGTTTATAGGATCCATGATCGGTTTGATCCTGGCAGGTGTCCTGACTGATTCCATGACCAAGTTCATGGTGAAACTCAATCATGGTAAATACGAGCCAGAGTTCCGCATTCTGCTGGTTTTCTTCCAGTTGATCTTTGCATGCATGGGTCTCTATGGCTTTGGATGGACGGCCAGCGATATCATGAAGTATCACTGGCTGCTTCCCGATGTTTTTTTTGCGTTCATTATCATCGGAATGGTGATGGGCGCAGTCGCCGCTTCGCTTTACATTGTCGATGCTCATCGTACGTTGACCCTTTGTTCGTTTCCAAGTCAAATCGCTAACAGACTTAGGTGAAATCGCGGTCGAGGCATTCACTTGCCTGCTTATCTTCAAGAATATGTTCAGTTTCGTTTTGACCTTCTTCGCCTATGATTGGATGGCCTACGGAGGTGTCAAGCACACTATGATTATTCTCGGCAGTATCCAAGCGGGCATCTGTTGCTTGAGTATTCCCATGTGTAAGTCTTCAACGAGCAATTCCGCTCCCACTTGACTAACTTGTTTTGCGTCAGATATTTTCGGCAAGTGGAATCGGTTTTTCTTTGCGCGCCATGATATCCTCGAGATGCTTCATCTCTGGTAGCGAGTGAGAGTGCTTTTATGCTCATTTTCGGGGTCGATATGGAATTAGAACCACATAATAACCGAGCGGTGGTTTACGAACGATAGATTACGTATATTCTCATGTGGGTAGGTGTACTATGTATCAGATAGCCTACTATTAATACAACCATTATATTACATTTCATGAGGCCCATATTTACACCTCGCTCTGCATCGATGCACTATCATCGGTCTTCTTCTCGACCGGATACTTCGCCAAACTCTCATACCACTGTATCGTCGATCCAATCATGAATGCCCAAGAGCCCCAGAAAGTCGCAAGCGTAGCTTCATACGCTACACCCGAGTCATTGCTTGCGGGGCCCAGAGCACCGCAAAGAGTGAACCCAATGCCACCGATGAAGTTCCAAGCACCAATATGCCAGCCAAGAACATGCAAGGCAGGCTTATACCACCTCTCCTGCGTCTCGAGGGTAAACAACAACCCACTGAGAATAAAGCCAGTCCCACCAACTATCTGAGGAACCCAGTAAACACCGTTCGTCACACGTTGACTCAAATGGTCATTGATCCCAGGTAGCCCCGTGAACCCAGCGATCCAGAAAATCGTCGCCGCGAGAAACTGAATCAGAGACGCAAGAAAACCCAACTCATGAATATAATGCGTCCGCAACTCGGTCCTTGACGGAAACCAACGGAACGACCTCCCATCCTCCGACGAGGTCACATACCCGTTCGAAAGAGAACCATTCCGACGAGCAAACTGCCGAGACGAACGTCTCCCCAACCCAACGAGATTCCGCCGATTCACATGGTGATGCCGACACTCCTCCGCCCTGGGCGTAACCTTGGTCACGCTCACGGTTTGCGGCCCATGAACGTGATTCTCAACTTTACTCAGCTCCGTCTCGAGCGCCCACCCAAAGCAGCCCGTTTGATTGGCGTTGACAGCCTCAAGCAATAGCAACACACTGCCAATTTCGAATACCGTCGCGCCAATGAACCCCGTAATGCCCCCGCCCAGCGAGACCTCGCCCGCGAACTCGGTGCCCGGATCTGCGAGCGGTAACCAGACGAAAAACGCATTGATGATCCATATCGCCGAGCCGAGGGTGAATATCACCGCGACCAGCCATGATACGTCCCAGACGGGCGCGCACGTCGCCATCCGGAGGATACCTGCTGCGACGGCGCGGAATGTCGTTGTTGGCGGGGGCGCGATGTACCCGGCTCCTCGCGTCGGAGCGCGATAATCAACCGCCAGCGCATGTCGGCCTTTGCGGTTGTCGCGCGAGCGCCAGATGTGCTCGACTGAGCGTGCGTTTGCGGGGGCACTGGGCGCGGGTGCTGGTGCTGGCGCTGTGGTACCTGGTTCCTGTTCTGCTTCCTGGATGGGAATCTTGGGCTTGGGCTGGTCGGGGGCCGGTGTGGCGGTGGTAGGCTCGAATCGCGCCCAGGTGGGATTTAGGAAGGAGAATGGGCCGGAGACATGGCTGCGGCGGAGGGTGAGGTCGGGGTGGTTGGATAGGGGCTCGCGTCCCGGTCGGAAATGTTCGTTGCGGCGCATGAATGTCGCCGTGGTGATAGGTGGGTAGGAGGAGTAGGGGGGTGGGTGGGTGAGTGGGTGAGGGACTGTGTTTGTGGCAGGTCTTGAAGATATCAAAGGCTGGGCGTGGGCCAGAGCCAAGCTTCGTGTTTGTTTCCACTGTGGACGTCATGCCATGCACGGACTTTTTGCATTGAGTGGAGACTGGAGTCCCGAGTATGACGATGTGCCCAACTCGATAAATTGGCCAAGCACCAGTAGAGGCAACCTTTAGCAAAACCGTCCTAGATTTATTTTTCAATCAGACCTAGGGAATCTCACTTAATGTTGATCGCTCGAAATGATAATTACCACGACGATTTCACTTTAGCACATCGGAATCCGGAGTCTTTTCAGCAGCTAATAAAGTCAGCAAAGTACCCAAAACGCGCGGGCAGGCTGGATCCATGGTATATATCGCAATCCTCAAATCCGTCTTGCTTAGTAGGGCAGCGGATACAGATTCAGAATTTAATTGCAGAAATTGACGAAGAATATATTCAAAGCACGAAGTGGAGCTCAGATGTGATTGATACTCGTATGCAATTCCAGGAGTCGATGGTGGCCAGGACTTTGGCGTGGGGCGAATTCACGATCTCCAGAGTGAGGATGAATATTGGGTAACCATCCATTAGTGGAATGGAAGGGGATGGATTCTGAGCCGCGACGTTGTGAGGCACAAGCTACCTACCTATGGATCCACCGGGCTTTTCAATGTATGGATACGTTATTTCCATGATGGAGGTGATGGAGGTAGCCTCAATGAAGAATAGGGGGCCAATTTTGACAGATTGTCAATGGTACCTATAGATCTGTGACCATCCATCCCACCGACCAAGATAGCCTGCTTCCAGACTTCTACAGAATCTACCGCAAGACACGGCAAGCAAAGAAACTAGTTCTTGGAGGCATTCTCTCTTGACTGCGAGATTACCACCTGAAGCTTAGCTATACTATAGACTACTGTTCAGTGGATCGCAGGGTACCGAGATACGATCAAAGCCAAGCTCCGGGTAATCATGACGATCAAGGGCAATGTCGATCATGAACGAGGCGTGACAAATTACAACCGCGAAACTGGAGACGTTCATCGCAACATGTGAGAACCACTGGCAATCCTGATTGCGATAATCCACTCGAGAAGACTGAAGAAGAAAAAAGCTCCAAACTTTGCAAAGCCCCCCAAGCCACCCCCGAAAAGGACTAAAAGTCCCCACGTCACCACCAGGCGAATCGAATGCGGAAGTTGAGCTCTGCAAGTCCCACTTCTTTAGTCGTCTTGAGACTCCACTAATTCCCACAATCATCCACCTCCCCGCATAGGGGCGGCGCCTCTCATTGATTCATCGATCGATTGACTTGGTTGCGATGATGCAATCGGGTCTGCACTCTGCTCATCTTCGCGGATCCTCCGTTGCAGCCAACGACGTCACGCGGTGTAAAGAAGCTTCCGGGCTTCCATCCCATCCATCTTTTCCCTTCGCTTCTCCCTTAACTTGATCTGCTCGTGCTGTCAGCTATCCTTCTCCCTCGTCCTCGCGAGGAATGCCGATCGGGTTTGACGCATTTATTCGCAGCTCCTCATCATGGCAACCGCGCAGCAAATGCCCGCGGGACCCCGGTCCCGGCTAGCCGACGATGGTAAGTTCCAGTTACTCCTTACGGATCGTCATACGACATCCACTCCCTCGGTGCACTGATCGCTGAACTTTTGATGCGTCCCTGAAACAGCCGCGACAGCTGCACTATATGCGACGCAGCCGAGACGCAAGGCGTCGGTTCGTGATACCCCCGCATCTGATTCGCAACAATTGAGTAGGTGATTCCCTGTGGTCTCACGCGATCATAGAGTGTGATGTCAAGACGTCGCATCTCCATACTAACGATGCTCGTCACAATAGAAACACCGGCAACACGCGCCACGACCGACCTCAGCCATGCCTCCGCCGCCTCCGCCCTGGCGCACGCAAAGCAGAAACCGATCGAAATATGGCGCCCGGGTCGACTGACGGACGCCGAAAAGGCCGCCTACCACGTGAAGGATTTCTCCCCTCCCGAGATCCCTCTACCAAGTACTGGATACAGCGCAGAGGGCTTGGGAGCTGCGATCCTTGCGGTACGGGAGCAGAGAGGCTCAATAAGCCAGTCATCAAACCAACCGACGAATCCTCAGTATGAGACGTCAGCCCGATCCAGCGATATCCAGGATAAGGCGCGCCGTGCAGCGACCGGTGCATTTGCAGCTCGACAAAGGGCCGACTCTGCGCCCAGTGAACCGGTCATCGCACCCGACTCCTCATGGGCCCTCTCTGCTGCAGGACTCTCGCACCGTGCTCAGGTAGAAAATGAAGGTCCCCTTGACCATTTGGACAGCGCGATGGAAGCAAGCAGAATTTCTCATGCCGCTAAAACTAATGCTCGTCTCTACACCTCGTCCCCGCCCATTGACAGTGAAATTCGAGAGCGGAACCGCAGGAACTCCCTCCACGCTGCGGCTCTCGTAATGGCGAGAGATATGTATGCAATCACGGGCCCTACGGGTGAAGCCAACAAAATGGACCCGGCAATTTCTGCAGCTCAAAATGGTCAAAGTCAACTACAAAAACGGAAGACGGTTAGCGGAGCGACCGGGACGGCAGGTCAACGAGCCTTGACTCTGCAAGAGGAGGCCCAAAGACGGGCTGCGGAGAAGCTGGCACGTATGCGCGATGAGCACGCCGATATGCAGCAGTACTACGGTACCGCTCCGCAGCCTCAACGGTCCCTTCTGAGCGCTCGACGGAAGAGAACTTCCAGCGATGCGGACTCCACTCAAGTGGATGCAGAGCAGTCGAGGCAGATTCGCAATCAGATGTTCAGCCTACGAAACAAATTGAACCAGGTAGATGAACAGCGACAAAAGGATCGTGATATGCTGATGGAAGCCGCCCGCCGCAATGTCGACGCCAAAATCCACGACATGGAAATGCAAGTATACGCCGACACTGGCCGAGCACCGCCTTCTATCCAAAAACAATGGGATGAGGCAGCCCGAGAGCGGGTTCGTCAAGAAGCCGAGGCCGCGGAAGCAAAGAGCGTCACTCCTGAGAGGGAACGGGTCAACATTGGCGCATCGCGATACATGGATATGGCCGACGTTGAAGCCGTTGCACGTTCTCGTGTGCAACCAGCCTTGGACGAGATTACGGATCAGACCGAGCGTCGGAGAGCTGAAGAGCTAGAGGCGCGCCTCGACGCCGAGGAACGACAAAGACAAGCTGCGATCGAGAGAGAGCGCGAAGCAAGTCTGAGTCGAGCCGAGAAGCGAGCCGAGAAGCGAGACAGTGGTGAGTCTTGATTATGCATATTTGGTGTTAGTTCAGAGCTAATCGAAGATCCCGCAGCAGAGAAGCGCGGGAGCAAGGGACTGAAGCTCTTCATGTGGAAGCGGAAGAGCAAGCAGCAAGAGGAGAAAGCGGATGCCAAAGAAGAGACAGCTGGAGAGTCGGCTCTTGAACAGCCTGCTGCCGTCGCCCCTGTAGTTCAGGGAGCCCAAACGGACGAGCTTCCTGCTGCTGCTGCCCCGGAAGTCCATCAGCCTGCTGCTGCTGCCCCGGAGGTTCACCAGCCTGCTGCTGCTGCTCCAGAACCAATAGCCGATGATAAAGCCGAGAAGGAAGTGGTATCTGCACCGGGAGAGACTGTTCGACAGGACAGTCGTACCGTAGAGACAGCTGGCACGACAAATGTCATGGCCGCTGCTCCTATCTCTCCCCCCATCAGTCTCACATATGAGCCTGCCCAGGATGATGAGCATCCTGGAATTCTGAGATCTCAGACCGGACCACGGGATGCTGCTGCAACCGGCGGATTGTCCGCGATGCAAAACATCCAGCCCATCACTAGTCCACGGGCCGACTCGAAGCTCAAAACCTGGTTCCGCGATAGACTCATCCATCGCACAAGCGAACCTCAACCCCTCTACCCCCACCAGCCCGGCCCAGGACACAATACTGACAGTGAGACTGCGTTCACCGGGGGAGCGGCTCTCACTGGGCGGGCCGAGTCACGCGGGGCAGCACTGAGCTCGCACCCTGTTAATGCCGAAGACATTGAGTCTGAGCACGGGGAGAACGGGGGAGCCGGCAAATCTTCCACCGAGGATGCTGTCGATAACCAGGCTGGGCAGAATGGCGATTCCCATGGGATGGGGAAGAGACGGCGACTTCGCAGAAGTTTGCTGAAAACTGTTTCCCGAAATCCCCAAGATCAAAAGACCAACGGCGTTGATCACAAGCCTGAAAGCTCCGAAGCCGTCCCCAGTACCGAGTTGCAGGGGTTGCGTAACAGCGCTGCGGAACAGGCCTTGCCTGCACCGCCTGTTCTTGGTGACACTCGTCGGGAGTCGAGATTCTCCGAGGATCTGTAATGATAATAATTGTATGACTTTCCCTCTCCTTTGATGACTTTGATGTTCTACTTATCGATCGTTTTGATGATTATGGGCTGGTTTTGATCGTGGCGCTCTGGGATCGGATTATTACCCAGTGTTTCTCAGGTGGCGTTTTCTTCTGCTCAGTACATACACGAACCCCACGATTCCGTGATGCTATTCTACTCTGTTCCAATTCCATAATAATTTGACATGTTTCCAAGATTTGAAGGCAATGCAATTCGTCCAAATTGCCCCCGAGGGTCATGCCGCTGGGGCTCAATCGCCTGCATAGTGCGGTATACTAGCTGTCTTTCCGTCTCGAGCACGCCATGCTAGTAGCTACTGCACACTAGTACTTCAGTCGAAGTATACCCTTTTATCCGAGAAAGACTGTCGACATAACGATTGCAACCTCAGACCCCCCGCTAAGGACTCCCTGTCGGCCTGTCCCCTGCAGCGAAATTGCACCCCCGCAATCTCCAGGAGAATTGCCCAAAGCGTCAACAATCCCTGCGAAAACATCCACCAATCCCAATGCTCGACCGGTATATTACTATCGCGAGCACCGAGGTAGACAAAATGGATTTATACCGATGAGATGCAGCTAGCACTGGGAAAGTCATCATCAAGCAAGCAATGCTTGCGCAGCGCTCGTAAAAACGAAGAAAATGCGGTTTCTCGCATTTCTCACTCTGCTCCTTGGAGCGCTGTCGAGCCTGGCCTCTGCAACGGACAATGGCAAGACTACCGATGTGACATGGGACAAGTATAGTCTCTCCGTGAAGGGCGAGAGACTATTTGTCTTCTCTGGAGAATTCCACTATATGCGTCTTCCAGTCCCAGAGCTCTGGCTCGATGTGTTCCAGAAGCTGCGCGCGAATGGCTTCAACGCTGTTTCTAGTGAGTCCACATCATATCATCAATTGCTGCCCCCAAAGCTAAATCCTCCACCAACTTACCAGTCTACTTCTTCTGGAGCTTTCACTCCGCCTCCGAAGATACATTCGACTTTGAAAACGGCGCCCACGACGTCCAACGTGTCTTCGACTACGCCAAACAAGCCGGCCTGTACGTGATTGCCCGCGCCGGTCCGTACGTCAACGCCGAGACATCAGCAGGCGGTTTCGCGCTCTGGGCCGCGAACGGCCAAATGGGCAGCGAGCGCACCAGCGCCTCATCCTACTACGACCGCTGGCTCCCCTGGATCCTCAAGATCGGCAAGATCATCGCAGACAATCAGATCACCCACGGCGGGCCCGTCATCCTGAACCAGCACGAGAACGAGCTGCAGGAGACCTCGCACGTGGCAACCAATACGCTCGTGCAGTACATGGAGCAAATCGCGGCAGCCTTTGACCAGGCTGGTGTCGTTGTGCCGAGCACGCACAATGAAAAGGGCATGCGCTCGCAGAGCTGGTCGACCGATTACGAGAATGTCGGCGGTGCAGTGAACGTCTACGGCCTGGACTCCTATCCTGGTGGATTGTCGTGTACGAACCCAGACTCGGGATTCAACCTGGTGCGCACTTATTACCAGTGGTTCCAGAACTATTCGTACACGCAGCCCGAGTTCCTGCCCGAGTTTGAGGGCGGTTGGTTCCAGCCGTGGGGTGGGTATTTCTACGATGTCTGCGCTGCGGAGCACTCGCCTGAGTTTGCCGATGTCTATTACAAGAATAATATCGGGTCAAGGATCACGCTGCAGAGTCTGTATATGGTCTTTGGTGGGACTAATTGGGGACATAGCGCGGCGCCGGTCGTTTATACTTCGTACGACTATGCGGCGCCGCTGCGGGAGACGAGAGAGATTCAGAATAAGCTGAAGCAGACCAAGTTGATTGGTTTGTTTACGCGGGTATCGTCGGGTCTTTTGCAGACTGTCATGGAGGGCAATGGGACGGGGTATACTAGTGATCCTAGTATTTATACCTGGGCCTTGCGCAATCCGGAGACTCAGGCGGGATTTTATGTGCTTGCGCACAGTACTAGTTCGTCTCGTGCGGTGACGACTTTCTCGTTGAATGTGAACACTACTGCTGGTATGTTGACTCACCTTGATAGATCCCCCGTCTGGATGACTTGACTAACCAGCTTGCCTTTCCTCGGCTTTAGGTGCTCTGACCATCCCTGACATTGAACTTGACGGTCGCCAGAGTAAAATCATCGTCACAGACTACGAAGTCGGCAAAGCCTCGAGCCTGCTCTATTCCTCCGCCGAAGTTCTGACCTACGCCACGCTCGACGTTGATGTGATCGTGTTCTACCTGAATATCGGCCAACAGGGCGTCTTTGCCTTTAAGAATGCCCCGTCAAATTTGACGTTCAAGACATACGGCAACTCGAACCTGACGTCGACCGCGTCGAGCAATGGCACGCAGTACTCTTATAACCAGGGAGAGGGCGCGACCGTTGTCAAGTTTTCCAACGGCGTTCTGCTTTACCTGCTGGACAAGGAGACGGCGTGGAACTTCTTTGCCGTGCCCACGACCTCCAACCCGCGTGTGTCTCCTAGCGAGCAGATTTTTGCTCTAGGACCGTACTTGGTTCGCGAGGCGAGTGTCGATCATGATACCGTGAGCCTGATTGGTGATAATGCGAACACCACCTCACTGGAGTAATTTGACACCCAGATAAAGTGCCATACGAGGGAAAACACTGGCTGACGTTTTTTTCCCCCACAGAGTGTACACCGGCAATTCCAAGGTCACCAGAATCAGATGGAATGGCAAGACGATTCCTACCAGGAAAACCGCCTACGGCAGTCTCATCGGCTCAGCCCCAGGCGCAGAAGACTCCAAGATCTCCCTTCCATCTCTAACTTCCTGGAAGTCTCAGGACACGCTTCCCGAGATCAAGCAAGACTACGACGACTCGCGCTGGACGGTCTGCAACAAGACCACGTCCGTCAACTCCGTTGCACCGCTGTCCCTGCCCGTCTTGTACTCGGGCGACTACGGCTACCACGCCGGCACCAAGGTCTATCGCGGCCGCTTCGACGGACGCAATGCCACCGGCGCCAATGTGACCGTGCAAAACGGCGTCGCCGCTGGCTGGGCCGCCTGGCTCAACGGTGCCTACGTCGGCGGAGCTCTGGGCAGTCCCAGCCTGGCGTCCACATCCGCCGAGCTCATCTTCAACAGCTCTTCTCTTCGTGACACCGACAACGTCCTCACCGTGGTGATGGACTACACCGGCCACGACGAGAACAACGTCAAGCCAGCCGGCACCCAGAACCCGCGCGGCATCCTCGGCGCCACGCTGCTCGGCGGAGGCAACTTCACCTCCTGGCGCATCCAAGGCAATGCCGGCGGCGAAGCAAACATCGACCCGGTCCGCGGCCCCATGAACGAGGGCGGTCTCTACGGCGAGCGACTCGGCTGGCATCTACCAGGGTACACCGCGCCGAAGAGCGCGAGCACCTCGTCCCCTCTGGAGGGTGTCTCCAACGCGGCAGGCCGGTTCTACACCACAACCTTTAAGCTCAAACTGGATAAGGATCTGGACGTGCCGATCGGCTTGCAGCTGGGGGCGGCGGCTGGCACGCGGGCGGTGGTGCAGGTTTTTATGAACGGGTACCAGTTTGGTCATTATCTGCCGCATATCGGACCGCAGACGCTGTTCCCGTTCCCGCCGGGGATCATCAATAATCGGGGGGAGAATACGCTGGCGATTAGCTTGTGGGCGTTGACGGATGAGGGGGCGGCGTTGGATCAGGTGGAGCTGGTCAAGTACGGGGCGTACCGGACGGGATTCGATTTTAATCAGGATTGGGCGTACCTGCAGCCGCGGTGGAAGAATAATCGTGGGTCGTATGTTTGATGGGAGTGGAACGGCGGTGGAAGAGAAGAGTGTTATGTAGTATCCTAGTATGGAGTTGGTAGTATGGAGGATGCTACTGCACTGTCTATTATACGGTGAGCAGTCCGGCCTCGGATTCGGATACTACAGAGTCGAGTTGCAACTTGCAACGTGCAACGACTCCAATGACCACAACCCAATACATACTGTATGTACACTTGACTTCCTGATCTCTCCCGATTGGCAACAAGTAAGTAGTGGAGCCCCGGGGAAGTCCAGAATCAGGGCCGAGAACACTAACAGTGGACAAAGTGGTATTGTTAGTGCCGTTCCTAGTTTTTGGTCTAGAGTTTCCTAGTTTCCTCGTTTTTAGCTCGACTTGGTGCCTACTTTTCTGGTTTTCTGCCCAACGTCCACCGCTACTTGTAGTCTTGTTACTCTGACGTACACGAACGACCCTCACGAAGTGCTACCAGCATACTTGACTGATCGTTATTAGTTCTTAACCATCTGGCTGCCACCGTTGGACATTTGCCCTTCTGCAACTCCACCCGATGGGTCCTCTGGTCCTTGATAGTTCGTTCACTATTGGTGCCTCCATCGTTGCTACTGTACTGTACATCCTACGGCCCTACTGCTATCATTTACCCTCTTTATCCACTTGTTACCCACTTTCTCACCAATTTAACGAGGCCCGTCTCCACTTATTCCGCGGCTTTGACTACTTTGACGGGCACCGACTTTGTGACCTTTTTTTGCTTTGACCGTTGCTTTGCTTTGCTCTGTCTTTGCTTTTGCTTTTTGCATCGTCCCAACACACTCGATTGTCGACGTCAACAGCACCACCTTCTACCACCGCAATCGCAGTCTCTATGCTCTCGCTCGTCCTCTCTATCTCTAGTCTCGAGATCTGTTCCGCCTGCCAGCCATGCCTCGCCAATCCAGTATCGATCTAGACTCGCCCGATCGGCCCTTTGATAATATCATCAACTTCCGCGATGTCGGTCGTACGATTAATCATTTCTGCGGCGCTGAGTGCGTGTCTCTGTTCCTCCAATTGGCTCTAGATTTGTCGAGGCCGCAGTCGTGCTAACTGAGACAGTAGAATTATGAAAGAGGGCATTCTCTATCGCAGTGCGAGGGTAGTGACCCCCCTCCCTGGTACCAAGTTTCTACAAAGCTCCTCCCATCGAGCGCGCTAGGCTGCAAACATCTTCAAAGAAGAGCAATACATGCTGACACGCCGCAACCAGCCCGACGATGCCTCCGAGCGTGACAAGCGGCGTCTAGCCGAGGAACTGCACATCGCGACGGTAATCGACCTACGATCACAGTACGTGGATATCTCCTATTGTGTCTGTCCAAGATACGACCAGCAACAATGGGACAATCACGACCTGGAACTCACATTGCCCATAGAACAGAACACCAAATGGCAACTCGCAAGCGACGCGCCGAGATCGCCAGCGCAGGCTCACCCCCCGACGAGATCGACTTGACATCTGCTCCTGTGCCTGCCGACCCGGACGAGCACATCTGCAAGATCCCCGACTCCCAGCGTCTGTTCATCAGCCTAACAGGCAAGGCTTTTGAGCGGGCGCTACTCAGTAAACTCGATTGGTTTAGTTACCTGTAAGTCGCAGAGACCCGGACCCTTGCATCCAGCGCTGCAATATTGTACTCCATCTACTGTCCTGTCCTGCTTGCTGCACATATCCCCTCCATTGGCCCCACTCAATGGGCAACACCCACCATCCCCATCCCACTACGGAGTACTATGCCCCCCCCCTACCAATTGCCTATTGCTGCTCACTTTCCCAATCCCCTTTACTAACGTTAATACCCCATCCAGCCGCGTCATCACCCTCGCCCTCACAGGCTACCGCGCCGACGCAATCCGCATAATCGGCGAAACAGTCATGCAACCCCGCGGCCTCACCGGCCTCGCCCAAGACACCCTCGAAGCCTCCATCCCCGAATTCCGCTCCATCTTCACCACCCTCGCCACCGCATCCTCCTACCCCATCCTCATCCACTGCACCCAGGGCAAAGACCGCACGGGCATCATCATCCTGCTCGCCCTGCTGCTGGCGGGTGTCCGCATGGACGCCGTCGCGGACGACTACGCCCGGTCGGAACTCGAGCTTGTGCCGGAGTTTGAGGAGCGTATGCGTGAGATTAGTGTCCTGGGACTGGGGGAGGAGTATACGCGGTGTCCGCCGGATTATGTGGTTGATATGATTGGGTTTTTGGAGAGGAGGTATGGCGGGGTTAGGGGGTATTTGGGGAGGATTGGGGTTGATACGGAGATGCAGGAAGTTATACGACAGAAACTTTTGGTTCAGGGTTGATTGGTTTTATTTTTTCTTCGATCAGTTTCGTTTTTATTTTTTATACTATGTTTTCTGGGATGGGGGGTTTATGTTGGGTGTTTTCTTTGCTGGGGTTGGTTCCATCGGCTTGTTTTTCTGA
The DNA here is from genome assembly GCA_024706585.1 of Penicillium simplicissimum. NCBI lineage: Eukaryota > Fungi > Ascomycota > Eurotiomycetes > Eurotiales > Aspergillaceae > Penicillium > Penicillium simplicissimum. The sequence continues at coordinate 2,508,511 of JAMZTW010000061.1, forward strand.
TTGCGCTGTCTTATGAGCACATCTGGGCGTCCATCTCTGCTTTGTGACGTTTTGGGCATTTACGGGACTGGATTGTTTTGCAGGTTTCTTTTTCTTTTTCTTTTTCCTGGCTCTGGTAAGCTGGGATTTGTCGTTGACTGCTTGGGGCGAATCGTTGCGTTCATCATCGGCATGGGATGGGCTGTTCTTTTGTATATGATATCGCACACGTGGAAACGATCATGATTATGATGGCAACCATGGGACACAGACCCGTGGTTGTGGATGACACAGCATAGAGCAATGAACATCATTCAGGCAAACTCGATAAGCAATAGTTGATTATTTTGTCTCCGGTGAAAGAACCTTGGAAGCGAGTCCGTAATGTAATTGACACCTAGACATAGGGAACTGTGAAAATCCGAATGACATCTCAAGGGACGGGTGGCGCTTACTACACCTCCCTTCAGTTAGGTGAAGAAGATGACTTTTACTACGCATGCAGGCCCTATACGCCTTGGGCACCCTACGGGGTATCTCTTGCAAAAAACCGTGCTCTTCGTGTGACATTCCACTTGAGATGCCCTCGACATGAATACGAGTATGACCCTCAGGATTTTGGGTTCTCAGGATCGCTTTTATCAGACATTCCAGAGAATAGATCCCACATTGCTGATTTCAAAGAGCTGGAAATCTTCAAAAAGGAAGGTTTTGATCAAATGGCCTCTCGAGAAGCCTCGCTGGATATCTTTCGCTGGTTCTCTATCAACAGGGAAGGCCCTCCCGTTGGAAAGATCTATCAAGATGATTGGCTTTGGGAAATTTGGGAGGAAAGTGACCAGTATGGAAGCGGACGAGGCTGATGATACCGTATCTGTGACAGGAACAAATAATAGGCTCTAAGGCGTGGAAATGACCAGCTGCATGGTGTCTTGAGTCTTCGCTCAGGCGAGAAATTGAACAACTGCCCCCATTTTTCGGACCCCAACATATCATGATATCTCTGCTATGGAACGCGGTATAGAGCAAGGACCAATAAAATACATGCATATGTACGAAGTCGAACAAATCCCCGCATCGAGCACATGATCAAAGCGTATAGACAAAAGGTATCGATCAGATCATCAAGTCTGGGAATCCATCAACGTGGCAGCATCATCGTGTCGTGACGTGGCATGATAACGCAATACAGCAAACAATGAAGGAAAAACAAAAACCAAAAAAACTCCACTAAATGAACACCGTCTTCTGTACCCATATATCATTATAATCTCTGTTGTACACCCCGCACCCCTCGCTTATCCCTTTATCAAACGCGCTGACCGCGATAATAGTTTGGCCCCATCGAGTCCGTCGTCAACGGCTCTTCCAGCGACGCATGCGGTGGCAACTCCCCACTCCCATGCGGGGTGGTCATCAAACTAGCATGCTTCTCGCCCTGGGGCACGTGTCTGCGCGTACGAACAGCCGGCAACAGATCCACCACGAACGAGAGAACGTACCCCGTGAACACAAAGGCGATAACCCACTCCAGGATAGCGCCGACGTTCTTCTTCGACTTGTCGTGGCTCTTTGTGCAGATGCCGAAGCCGATGGCGAGGCCGATCTCGACGATGATGAAGCCGAGTTTGATGAGGAAGCTTGCGAGCAGGATGCGGTGCTGGGAGCGGTAGAAGAGGCCCAGGCGGAGGTACTCGGCGCAGATGAGGATGGCGCTGACGATGTAGCCGACGCTGTGGGTGGTGAAGGGTGATTAGCGGTCCAGGTCCAGTCTCGCTAGACGACTTGGGGAAGGGGAATGTGTATGGGGAGGGCTACTGGGCGACTGCTCGTCACACTTACATGAACATCACCAGGAACCCGTCGTGCATGCGTGGGTGGTGGTACGTATCAAAGATGGACAATAGGATCAGGCCCGCTGCGCCAGCAATTCCGAAAAAGATCGAGCCAATGGCACACAGTTTATCCCACAGGCCCTTGTTCGGGACTAATTTACCTGCATGGCGCAGCCAGCGCTCTGACAAGAATGCCAGATCCAGAAACACAACGGTAATCACGCTGCCCGTGATGAAAAGCGGCTTCAGGCCGTACGCGCCAATGTCTGAGATGTACCTATTCGAGGGCGGAAGTCAGCGGAAGTAGCGAAACGCGCGGGAGAGGACTGTAAATCACTTACGCGATGGTTTGACCCCTTTCCATGCTGGGGTAGACTGGTTTTCCGTCTCTGGCCCAGACGGAAAGCATGGCGATGAGCATGGCTGATCCATCTGATTAGATTTGATCGTAGAGGTAAAGTAGTTGGCAAAAGGAAATGGTCGACGGTCACTTACCAACCCACATGCAGGCCGATATGAGGGGCAAGACCCAGAAGGAGATAATCCACATATTGGCGAGTTTATCTTCCGACTCGAACTAATTGGTGATAGTTGGTGACCCGATAGTACCGAGAAATCGACGATTCTCGAATGGCAGTTGCAACGCTGTCGCCTTTACAAAGAGCAAATAACGTATTCTCTGCATAGAGCAAAAACCTCGTTAGTCACAGCGCATTTCTAATAACTAGTTGACCTTTTTGAAGAACCGGTTCATGTAGCGCGCACTGCGCAACATGCACTGAAGAATGACTCGACTCACCAACCAAATCAATATGTACGATCACCTGCAATTCCAAAAGGTTCTCAATCCCCTCAGCACATTCCACACTAAACCGATCGACAGGCGGCCTCGCAAAGACTAAAATTCAGGCACCGTGCAGATTATGTTGTTGTGGCGCTCGGATAACCAGGGGAAAACTGTACAACAATAGAATTCGGCGGAGGGCAAGTATGTCGGCGCAAAGGTGTGAACGTGAGTGCAAAGCGGGAGGAGAGAAGCAAAAGAAAAGGCTGATCTTTTTCTAAGGCTAGAGGCCCAGGGCACTTTGGATGCTGAGAGAATTGGAAGCAAGGGAATGGAATAGTCGCTTGGTAATAACTCGTCAAGAAGCGCACCCAGCAGGTGCCAGGCAAGGATCTTCGGGCGACGTCATCGGCTTGAACAGGAATCCGAGCCGAACGATGAGGGCCTTCGCGGACCCAACGGAGTTACGGCACTGCCAAACTCCAGTCGCCCCACCAGGCTGAGTCTGACGTTGCCCATGGGAGTTGGAATTTCCTAGTTATGGAATAAGAGCATACCTACTTAACGTTTACGGAGTAGTAATCATTCCGGTGATTCGTGCGAAATGTGGTTGACTGATGCTCTGCCACACCACTCCACCACTCTACGATCTACGTGTGGCTGAGATGGAAGCCTCGGAAGAGTCATCGTGAACGTGCGTAGCAAGGTGAATAAGGTGGATATTGTCCGCGCATCACACTGTATACACTGGGAATCTATTCAGGAAGAAGTCCCCATCTATCAAACGCCGTTATAGAGCAGCTCTCGCCGCTGGAACCCACAGAAAGGAGAGAAAAATAAACACAGCGAAATACCGAGTGTTGGGAACAACACAAGAAAACGAATGCCCATAAAAACCGAAACACATTAAGGAGGGCTTTTTTTCCCTGGAGACACGGGCCCATTATCATCATCGACTTTTTCGTGCACGACCACCTCGACTGCCTCGACTACCTCCAGAGACAGTGCGCCTCTGTGCCCCCGACGGAGCCGCACGTTGCACCACCTTCACAATCTGCACCTCCTCTTCTTCCTCCTCCTCCTCTTCGCTGCTTTCCGTTTCCTCTTCTTCTTCGCTAGACTCTTCCGATTCAGACTCAGATGGGGCATGGCGACCACCTCGCGGGTGCGATTGACGACGATCCGGAGACTGTCGGTATTGGGCTTGAATCGGTGACATGCCGGAAGGATAGCTCATCCGACTTTGCGGCCCAACTCGAAGATCAGTGGGCAACTGCGGCTGGTAAGGAGCCTGCTCGGGTGCATAGGGGTTCATTTGCATCGGGTTATAATATGTCGGTGCCCATTGAGGGTCGTCGGGTAAGGGCCGGGGATACACCGGCTGATGCATTGATTGCGGACGGACGTTAGGCGGAGGATTGGGATATGAGGGATATGTTGGTCGGAGCGGGGAATTGGACTGCTGAGGCCGGAGCGACTGCATTGTCGGGGTCCGTGGACGAGCCGACGACGAGCTCGAAGGTCGGCCCTGCGCGACAGTACCCCAGTTAGGATCGGGGGCAAAATGTGGGTAAGGACCCGATTGTTGCTCTGGCACTGCAGAAGCATTTCGTCGAGACACCGGCCGAGAATTGGTCGCGTTGCCCGTTTGCTTGTGGGGACGCGAGCTACTCGAGCTGTTGTTGTCGGTCTTTTGACGCTTGCGCTCCAAGGCATCGAGCTCGCGTCGTGAAAGTCGCACGTTTTTCTTCCCCAGCATCTGGGCGCGACGAATGCGCTCCAGCGCCTTGTCCACCAGTTGGTCCTCCTTATCCCGCATCGCCAATTGCACCGCGTAGGCCACCGTGCTATCCTCATGATCGTACAGATCGAATTCGCCTCCCTCGACCGATTCAGTCTCGTCGGTCATATCATCATAGTCGGAGCGCCTGCGCGGGCCCCGACCCCCATACTCCAGCTGTCGCATATACCCTGCGCGAGCCTTCCGCACCAGCTCGCGCCCGTACGCATCCTCCTCCTCCTCGCTCTCAATCTCCACCACTCGTCTCGCCTCCTCCCACTCTGCGCGTCCTCCCCCGTTGTGTCTCCCCATTCGTGCCCCGGGTGGTCTTCCCCATCGGGGCATATCGTAAGGAGCTCGCGGCCGACCACCTAGACCGCCTCCTCGGAAAAAGCATTCTCGATTGGTTTGTCCATCAGCGCGGCATGGCCAAAGACGGTCACACCGGTGGCGCCGATCAGCCACAGAAGTGTAGAAAAGGGGGACGCCAGGAAGGTCGTGGGGACGGCAATGCAGAGCAGAGCCGTGTACAGCTGCGAAGTGTTGAAACGGCGGAAGCCCAGGTCGAGGTCGCGGCCATTGAGCTTGCCAATTCCAAAGAGACTGGCGGCAACGAAGATAATAAGGAACATGAGCGTCCAGTTGGTCAGCAGGCTGTAAATGCTGAGCATCACAAAGACGACCGCATAGTTGCTGGAGAAGTGGCCGAGGTTGTAGTTGACACGGCTCTGGACTTCACCGAAATTCTCGGGCTTGGACAGACGCTTGAGGTCGAGGAACTCCGAGACGGGGCGCAGGTTGGCAAATCGGGAGCTCATTGACTGGCTGCGGAGGCTGTTGAATCGGTCGCCGAAGCGCGAGGTGATCGCGTCGATGGGGATTTGGATGGCCATTGCGGAAGAGTGTTAAAAAAAAAGTAGATGTGGGGGATAAGGACGGAGAGAGAAAGAATGATTTCCCGAAGGATGAATGAGAATGAGAGCAGAGTGGGTTGATTATTCAAGTGAAGGTGAGGAAGAAAGTGAAGACACGAGGACACGGAAGACGCTTGGTAAACTTAAGGGGAAGGCACCCAAGGAAACCGTCTCGGACCTTTCAAAGGAGGCAGTCACTTTTTTTTGGGACTTTGCCCCTTTCGACGTTAGTCAAACTCGTCAGCCTTCTTCACTGTTCACTCAGCCACGGCCGCAAAAGTATAAGATTTTGACTGCCTGGAGAGGACTTTCTAGTTGAGCAAGTTGCCTGCGAACGGCTAAGAATAGCCAGGCCCCATGATTCTTGTTTGGTGGTTGTCGTGGGCTCTTTCAGGCTGGGTGCGGAAAGACCAACCATACCAGGTTCCCCTCCGCCTGGCCCAGAGTTAAGGAAGAGTTTATGGAGTCAAAATGGGGGTAAAGATGCTAAGTTATATACGGGCTACAGACGTGCAGATGCCATGAAATATCTGTCACGTACATGAGAGTCATCACTTCCCCTCATTCTGGATTCTTAGTAAACCACTCTGCAAAGCCCGTTCCATTGGGCCACGTCGGAGGCTGCCAGTTGTGGAGTGTCGAGGCCGACCGCTTTTTCGCCCAAACAGTCGTTAGTGAGTTTAGTTTACCACGCTGGAGTCCGTACTCCGTACTTTCGACGGCTTCCTCCACGATCCACCCATCTTGCTCGGTTCAACGGACGACTGGAATCTGATCTCGATCCTCCGATGGGCCCCTGCAAAGCATAATATCCTCCTTTTCTTTTCCCCGTTCTGTTCCGCACCACCTCTCGGCCTTGCGGTGTTGACCGCTCTCTGCAACAATGAAGACCGCCGCTCTTTCGCTGCTCCTGTTGGCTCTCGTCGGCCTGGTCGCCGCCTGGTCCAAAGAAGGTAGGTGTCCACAATGGCTTCCCATTGACAATGGCCCCCATATCGTTGCACTTCCAGTGGCCTCAATGCCTGCAATAAATACTCATGACAATTCCCAGACTACGAGATCTTCCGCCTCCGCGATGAGCTGGCTACAGCCGAAGGTGCCAATGTGACTTTTTACGGTACGTGGCCCCCTACTGCAATGCCAATCGCAATTGCATTGCATGCCACCAGCCGCAAAAGACGGCCACTTGATGGGAAACCAAACTAACTCGTCTGCTGAACCACAGACTTCCTCGAAATTCGCCCCAATGCCAACCAAGAGCAAATCATCAAAGCCCACCGCAAAAAGTCCAAGAACCTGCACCCGGACAAGGTCCGCCGCTCCTTCATCGCCAATTACTCCAAGGACAAGTCCAAGGCCAAGTCCAACAAGGGCGTGAACGTGAACAAGGGTCCCTCCAAGCGCGAAGTCGACGCCGCCGTCAAGGATGCCAATGCCCGCTCCGCGCGCCTGAACCTCGTCGCCAACGTCCTCAAGGGCCCCAGTCGCGAGCGCTACGATCACTTCTTGAAGAACGGTTTCCCTCTCTGGAAGGGAACTGGCTACTACTATGATCGATTCCGCCCTGGTCTGGGCTCGGTGCTGCTGGGTCTGTTCCTGGTCTTCGGCGGTGCCGCGCATTATGGCGCCTTGTATCTGGGCTGGAAGCGGCAGCGCGAGTTTGTCGATCGCTATATTCGCCAGGCACGCCGTGCCGCCTGGGGCGATGAGCTGGGTGTGCGCGGGATCCCCGGCGTGGACTCGGCTACTGCCCCTGCCCCTGCCCCTGCTCCCCGTTCAGAGACCCCCGAGGCCGGCGCGGTGGCCATGAACCGCCGCCAGAAGCGCATGATGGACAAGGAGAACCGCAAGGAGAAGAAGGCTGGTCGGGCGAACGGGCGTGGCGTGGGCTCGGCCTCGGCCTCGGGCACGTCGACTCCTGTCGAGCAACCGGTGGCAGTGTCTACCGGGGAGCGGAAGCGCGTTGTAGCGGAGAATGGCAAGGTCCTGATTGTCGACTCCATTGGCAATGTCTTCCTGGAGGAGGAGTCAGAGGACGGCGAGAAGCAGGAGTTCTTGCTGGATATCGACGAGATTCAGCGTCCGTCGGTGCGGGACACGGTCGTCTTCAAACTGCCCTTGTGGGCGTACCGCAAGACTGTGGGTCGCGTGCTTGGCTCGTCGCAGGTCGAGGAGGAGGAAGAGGATGTGCCAACTGCCGAGCTTGTTGATGAAGTCACCGAGGCCACTGCTACCACCAAGGGGTCTGCCCGCCGCCGTGGTAAGCGTAACCAACGGTCATAGACCAGGCCTATGAGATGTATTGTCTTCAATTCGGAAGTGAAGACTAGGTATTTGTATAATTTGGATCAAGCAACAAAAGCAATAGCAAAACGAGTGTAATAGAATAGATCGTATGTCACACAAAGTACCCACCACTATCAATGCTCTCCTCTTAATCTAGTCCTCTGTCCAATGCCTTAAGGAAACCTACCAGTCCTGAAACACTCGGGCACCTAGCTAACAAAAGGAGGACTATACGCCAATTCTTCCAGCCACGTCTTCGATTCTGAAAAATAGCTCTCTACCAGTGAGATTTGAACACAGAGCTTCTCAGAGCCCTAGACTAATGTAGGGAAGTCTAACGGTGTACCCACCGTTGGGTACCGACCACCTCACCGACATATGGGGCAAGGTAAGTGTTTAAAAGGGCCTTGGGCGAGCCCCTCATTGATTTTGCTATTACGTCCTTTTGCTCAGACTCCGGTGTTCCATTGTGGAGTTCTCTTCACGTCTAGGGCTGCAAATGTCCAAGAAAGGATATGCTGCTCAACAGGCGCTGTTTGGGAATGGGATATGCAACGATGATGATTCAACTCAGTAAGCCTCCCAGTACAGAGCTCTAGCACGGTGATGGAGATTGGAAACGATAACAAACAACTAGAAACGAAAATGGGAAGGAAACATGATCAGGCGGAAAACACGTGGGAAAACAGGCGTGCAAGCGAGGATTGTAGGGTATTCATGACAGTCGTTATAGGGCCCGTTATATCGCCCGTCGCAAGGACGTTCAACTTCGAGATCAACTCCACCCTCAACTTCGAACTCGAGCTCGTCTTTTCCGTTCATGGTTGGTAGTTATTCTCAGGTTTCACCCTCTCACCCAGTACCCCCCTCGTCCCCACTCAAGCAAACATCTTCGCAAGACTCACCAACCCACTCACACTCTCCGACAATCCCTTTCCAGCAGCCCCCTCCATCCCCCCAAAGCTCCGGGCAGCACTCGCACCAGCACCCGAACTCCCCAACGCACTCGCCACCCCATGCGGCAATCTCAATCCCACCATCGCCAGCAACTTCGGCAAAACCCCGCTCGTCAACAGCGGCAGGATAACCAGCAAAAACACCTTGACAGGGTGCTTGCGCGCATAGCGGTAGATATCCCGGAACAGCTTCTTGATCGAGTGGATCATGCGCTGGACGAAGCCCTCGCGCGGGCGGGCGCGGCGCGACGAGGACGAGAAGCTCGAGAAGACGGATGGGCTGGAGGAGCGGCCTGTCGTGGAGCGGCCGAGACTGAAGATGGAGGGCGCGGAATGTCGTGCGTGGTGGGTTGAATAGCCCTTGTGGCTGGAGGAGGAGTGGCCTTTGTGGCTGCGGGTTGGGGAGCCACGTCGGCGTATGTAGTAGCCTCCTGAGGAGGATTTGGAGGTTGTGGAGGGTCCGTCGAACCAGCCCATTTTTGCGGTGTGTTACGGAGATGATTGAAGTTCAATTGGGAATTGGGAAGGTGAGTGCGTGCTGGTGATGAGCTCTTTTGTAGATGGTGGGGATTGGTGGGGACTTTGTTTGCTCTCCTTCGATCTTGGTCCTGGTCTTGGTCTTGGTCTTGGTCTTAAAAGCAAGTGGAGTTTGACTGGGGCTGTTCCACGGTGATCTCGATCGCAACTACTCCGTAGCGAGGCGAGGATCGTAATCCAAGGCTGGCGGGTGATGAAGCTGTCTAGAGAGAAAGCAGATGACGCTGACGATGTAGTTGTAGATGTCAATGTTGATGCAGGTGCAGGATATCCCAGTCACTGCTTTGTCTTAAGACGGTCCGAGAAATTCTGGCCACACAGTGGCAACTTGCAAGGGTAGAAGTAGGCGAAAAGAGACAGATGCAGGTCAGACCGCTAGGAGCTGCAGCGATGCGCAAGTCGTTAGGTCTAGGCCACGGCGTACATCTATGGACCCCACCGGGCGGTTGGTTGTGTAGTGGCAAGTGACAGGAACAAGAACCTCCCGAATAGCAGGTTAGTATGGAGACGAGAGAGATCCAGATCTCGAGGAAATCGTAAAACTCGTGAATCTACGAGAGGGGTTGGTTGAGAAGTGCCCCCTGGAGAGTAAAATGCGGTGGCTGGGGGAGCGAATCGCACGTAAGCTTCTCCTCAATTCTGAGTGGACTTTCATTGAAAGACGGCTCAGCTCAGGCAGGCTGAGCTCCACGCCCTAACAAACAGCGGTGTTTTGGGTTTCGGGTGCCTGGCGGCCTCGACACCTCGACACCTTGACACCTAAAAGGCTGAATCACATGTCTGGAAAGTTGAAACCGATGAGTCTTAGCCTTAGGCAGCAAGGCCGGAACGACGTCACTGGCGTCGACCGTGGTTCTTATACTCGTGGCTGTTCTTCGGGGCGCTTTCGAGAAATCATTTCGATTTCCAGTTTCGTACACATCACTTCGTCATGCCGAGTATGTTCTCAGTCCTAATATATATTCATTGCAGTGAACTAACCGCAGTTTCATCCTATACAGAAACCCCCGACTACTGTATGTTTCTAACCAAGTCCTCGCCCAAGCGTCCAACAATCAAGCCTAACGATTTGTACAGACAAGGTCCTCGGCGTGTCTAGCGATGCGACTCAGCCGCAGATCCGCAGCGCATACAAGAGGTGAGCAGATCAAAAGGCCAGGACATCAAGACTTACCAAACGTCCACGATTTCTCTCGAGAAACGGGCCATTCAGACTAACCAAAGTCACAGGGAATCACTGAAAAACCACCCCGATCGAGTTCCCGCCGACTCCCCAGAAAGACCAGCACGAACAGCAAAATTCCAAGAAATCAACGACGCCTACTACACCCTATCAGACCCCACCCGCCGCCGCGAGTACGATCAAACCCGCGCCTTCGAAGAAGCCGAAGAAGAAGTCGAGGAAGAGATCCCCCAAGGCGGCGGCCGCAGCTTCCCATGGTCCGCCTTTGGATTTGGCAGCCGCGATGAGCGCGATGCAGACCAGTTCGGATCCGTGTTCGAGGAGATGCTGCGCGAAGAAGGGCTGGCGGAGGAATCCGTTGACGACGGCAATCGACGCACTCGACCTACGGGGCGATTCTGGGCGATCGTCGGCGGAGTTAGTGGGGGTGCGCTGGGCTTCATCGTTGGCAATGTTCCTGGTGCGTTGGCGGGCGCTGTAGCTGGCAATCGGTTGGGCGCTGTTCGCGATGCCAAGGGGAAAAGTGTCTATGAGGTTTTCTTGGACCTTCCACAGCCGGATCGGGCGCGGCTCTTGAGTGAGTTGGCGGCGAAGGTGTTCCAGTCTACTATGGGTCGGTAGGCTTTCGTGAGGGTTGGATTTTGGCGTTGGTCTGGTAATTTCGTGTTGTTTTCATTGGACAGAAGTGATGTTGGATGGAATGGGAATATCGTGGATGCAAACTTGGTCGAGGTCACGATATCATATCTTTAGCTAGATCAACTTTGTAGATACGTGAATACATTGGATTAATGACCTGCTGGCTATCTATAGAGGCTGGAGTACTCCGTACCATGTAGCTTAATAGGGTCCATGCCAAGCGTGTCCGCCTTAATTCTTATCGATAACGACGGGGTCTTATTGACAATACGACTTTACCACTGTCCACTGTGTCCAGGACTTCTGAGCGGCCCTCATGCGCGGGTTTCGAAGACCGACACCTATCCTGGAGTTGGCTGACTTTACAAGTTTACATGAGCCCCTTAGTTATATTGCAATTCTGGGGACATTCGTCTTTTATTGGAATGGTCTAGGTGGCATTCCGTTCCAATAGTTCTGGACCACCACCACGCTAGCCAACACCCCACCCACGCTCACCGCTTGCGGTCAAAAAGGACACCCCTCAAATGAAGCTCTATATTTATCCCCGCCCTGGCCTTGGTTTTTTCTCTCCAGTTCTTGGACTTGACATTGTTCAATTCATCCCCAAAATGACTACCGCCACAGCTGTTTACCCTACCCTGGAGAACCGTCCTCTCAAGGGCACCATTGTCCTCTTCGATGTTGACGAGACCCTGAGCAAGGCCCGGAGGGTATGTTGCGACAATGCCATTTTCAATAAACCAATTGCTAACACGGTGTTTCTACTATCTAGTCTGCCACCCCTGAGATGCACGAGTTGCTCTCTCGGTTGCGACACAAGTGCGCCATTGGATATGTCCGTGTTCTCCTCCAGTCTCCTCTATTATACCTGGCGCGTCTAATTAGAGATCAACATCCAGGTCGGCGGCTCCAACTACGTTAAGCAGCAGGAGCAGCTGGGCAATGCCACCACCGAAGTGACCTCCCTGTTCGATTTCTGCTTTTCCGAGAACGGCCTCGTGGCCTGGCGCTTGGGCAAGCCCCTCGACAGCAACAGCTTCATCCAGTGGCTCGGCGAGGAGAAGTACCAGAACCTTGCCGATTTCTGCCTTCGTTATATTTCCAACATCAAGCTGCCCAAGAAGCGCGGTACCTTTGTTGAGTTCCGCAATGGCATGATCAACGTCAGCCCCATTGGACGTAATGCTAGTGTGGAGGAGCGGAATGAGTTTGAGGCGTATGTTTACGCATCCGCGAAGCACTAGCTATGCTCAGTGAGATAGCGGGGCATGCGCGGACACTTTGGCTGACAACTGTATTAGCTATGACAAGATTCACCACATTCGTCGGGATATGGTCGAGGCCCTGAAGAAGGAATTCCCCGACTACGGTCTCACGTAAGTTTGGCGACAATGCGAAGAGCACTCTGGTTACACAAAGCTCACCACTTTCCCGCAAAACAGCTACTCCGTCGGCGGCCAGATCTCCTTCGATGTCTTCCCCACTGGTTGGGACAAGACTTACTGCCTAAAGCACATCGAGGCCGAGAAGGACATTTCCGGCATCGAGTACAAGACCATCCACTTCTTCGGCGACAAGTGCTTCCCCGGCGGCAACGATTATGAGATCTTTTCTGACCCCCGCACTATCGGCCACTCGGTCGATGGCCCAGAGGACACCATGAAGCAGCTGAAGGAGACTTTTGGCCTTTGAATCGTCGAACGAGTTGCGCCGCGAGTTATCCGCGGGAGTGGCATGGTGTTGTGAAATAGCGTAGGTATGCATATTCGAAAGCTTGGAAGGGGCCAGGTAGAAATATCTCATTTGCTCTGGAAGAGATATTTCTGGACGATAATCAATAGAAAACGATCCTAATTCCATGAACTGTTACGATGCTAAATACTGTCCGTTTTCCGGGAATTTGCGCGGGGCGCGTCGGGGAAAGTGTCGATCTTCCAGAAGGTTTCCCGGACCGCTTTTTAGTCATCCGTCCAATTCTGGGCTGCCTGCGTCACAAATCGCAACCAACTTTGAACCCACCAAAGAAGTGTCGCTCTATCTCCATCGCGTATGGAATAAGCAACTATCTCCAACCATGGCGCCCCAAAAGCATGTCGTAGAGGTGCCTCGCAACCTCCTCCCTCGCTTGACCTGGAACAGCGCCTCTTCCCGTCCAACCGTCACTCCATCGCATTGTCCCGCACTCACAAAAAGGCCGACAAACTACTCTCAGGGCTGGAGTTCTTTCAACCGCCAAATCCACTCTCTCGACGCTCGCCATCAGTCCTCACGAGCCTTCTCCACCGCTATCCGCGACTCCCACTTTGCGTCTCCTGTTTCCCGCTGCCTCTCCGCTTCAACTGCGACACACCCAGCCGGGGAACAACCGCTTGCCAGTCCGGTTAGGCATAATGGCGTTTATGTCGCAGCGTTCAAGCCCGCGCAGCGTGCATTCCATGCGACACCCTCTCGACATCGTGAACACCACTTTGACACCCTCCGCTTCGTGAAGAGGCTTCAGGCCGAGGGATTTAGCGAACAACAGGCCGTGGCCATGATGCGGGTATTGAACGATATCATCCAGGAGTCCATTCAAAATCTGACGCGGACGATGGTTCTACGCGAAGGTATGTACCCTAGCATCTACCTGACATATCCCAGTTCCGAATCTAACAAGTCGCCGCAGACTCGGAGAGATCCACGTACACACAGAAAGTCGACTTCGCCAAGCTCCGCTCTGAACTCCTCAACGCCGACTCCACGGAGGCACAACTGACCCGCTCGTCACACGAGAAAATCGCCGCGGACCTCGCAAAGCTCAACTCCCGACTGCGCGACGAGATTGGCCGAACGCAAGCGTCCGTCCGATTAGATCTCAATCTTGAGAAGGGCCGAATCCGCGAGGAGGCGAATGGCCAGGAGATGCGGATTAAGGAGACGGAAACCCGTATTGAGCAAGAAGTTGCTGGTTTGCGGGAGCGTGTTGAGGCTGTCAAGTTCTCGACGCTGCAGTGGCTGATGTATGGTTTCCGAGCTCGGTTGATTGTGGGTAGATTGATGCTAACTGTTTTTTCTACTCTAGGGGTGTTTGCACCGGTACTGCTGCTTTGATTCTTGGTGCTTGGCGCCTATTTATGTGATTTTCTGGTGTGGTTAGACTATCGTGTGCATCGCTAAGGAGCGTTTCCCTTTTGATTTTTCACTATACATGAGACGGCGTGTCTCGTCCACGATCATTTTTTTTTCTTTTGTATCAATATTTTCCCCTCTCTCTGCTCTAGGTGAGATGGTGTAGACAATGCTGGATTTTCTTCTTATCATTCTATATGGTCTACAGGTAGGCACACCTGCATTTCGAGTAGACGTTCCATTACCGTATGACGCAATTTAACAGATCATCCTGATAATTGAGGACTTTGATAATTCCCTGGGTCGTTTCTGAAGAGTCCTTAGGAGCCTATTCAAGGTGAAATCGCCATGGGAGACTTTCTTCATTCCCGGCCAATGTTTGGTCATGGCCGCTGTAGCCATGATTAGAATAGCGCCATCCATCGAATTGATCAAGACCACGAGTTGGAGCATAGTCCTCCTGAAGTAGTTCCGCTCGGTGTCTCCAAGAGAACTTATTACTTTCATCGATTCCAGCGGGGCAGTGTCAACGCGCAAGGCAAATTGAACTATCTCCGGACACCGTCGGCAGTAATGAACGCTAGTCAGTCCGTCGCCGAGTACCTAGTCGCCGGATGAAGTACCAAGCCAAACTCTACAAAATATTCAGAAACGGTTTATCACCACTTATTAAGTTGAATCAGCTACTCCCCGGGGCAGGGTACTTAGTTATCGCGTCAGGTTTGATCGACCGGGGTTGATAGATGAAGTAGCTCTTTGGATGGCTGCATGCACTGTTGATGATGACCCGATATGATAACAGCAGCCGATGCTCGGCAAATGCTTTGATCTGAACTCGACCTCTAATCACCAATAGTTCCTCAAACAAGCCTCATCATGACCAATCCTTACTCCGAGCGAAATATGGATACGATTTCCTCCACCTAAGCGATGTGACTGGTCTCCATCAGGGCCGCCCCCCCCCCCCCCCCCCCCCCCCCCCCCCCCCGCGGGGTAGCGTGCCTGACGCCTTCCCCTGGAGCTTATCTTGCGGGCAGCGGGGGTCAACACGGCCGGGCCTGCCTCTCTGCATGATCGGCCATGACTGTTACATCGTCGAGCGGAGCACACCATTTAGTCTCCACTAGCCTGTCACCAGTCCATACGAGTACAATGCACAATGGCGATGTTCAAGTCCGCACTAGCGTTGCGAGATTTCCGGCTCCCGGATCTGGGCGCCATAAAGAGGGCCCTCCCCTGTCTCATGTCCGATCAGCGCACTTTGATCGTGACCGTCTCTTGGCTTCTTCGGGCAGTGGTTGTTGTGTCGCTACTGAGAAAGTTTGGGGTTCTCTGCCCGTCTGGAGAAGTTCGTGAGACCAAGTGGCCAAAGCAAACCTGGCCAAGAAAGTGGATCTTTTTATATTATATCACAAAAGCTGCTGCTACCTTCATCATGATGATGCAGGCCTTGTTGATGCTTCTGGGACTAGTTGGACCACTTTACGCCGAATCCGTTCCACTTGATGTGTTCCAGGTCTATCAGCCCGTCACATTTGCTCCTCAGACTCAGAATGGGTGTGACCTGGATGTCTTGTTGATGGATCATGTTTTTGGTGCGAGCTATGGCAAACCATTCGTGGGTAAGCAAAACACTACTTGTTTGCCCTGATGGATTTTCGCCTAACCTTAGTGGCGCTCAGGAAGCTATGTGCCCCCGAACTGCGCGTTCGACACTGTCAGGATCAACATGACTGTTACTTCCAGTGGCCACCAGTATGATCGACTGGCGCTGATGTACCTGGGCGATGCAGAGGTCTTCCGCACGTCGACTGCGGAGCCAACTGCCACAGGTATCGTGTGGACATACATCAAGGAAATGTCTCAGTACAACGCTCTGTGGGTCAAGCCGCAGAAACTGATCTTCGATCTGGGCAACATCATCACAGATGTATATACGGGCTCTTTCAATGTCACGCTGACGGCGCACTTCTCATACACGAAAAATGCGAGAAGCGCAGACATCATTCTTCCCATCTCGGCCAAGAAGTCTGCTGTGGATTCCCCAAGCGCGTTCATGGTTCCCAGCGACAACACAACAGTCTCCTACACAATTCCCACTGCGGTATCACGGGCTGTGGTTGCTATCTCCGCCTGCGGTCAGTCAACAGAGGAATTCTGGTGGTCCAATGTCTTCTCCCAGGATACAGAGGACTTTACTGATACAGTAGGAGAGCTGTACGGGTACTCTCCTTTCCGAGAGATTCAGCTTTATATTGACGGCGATCTTGCGGGTGTCGTGTGGCCATTCCCTGTCATTTTCACTGGAGGCGTGGCGCCGGGCTTCTGGCGTCCAATTGTTGGCATTGACGCCTTTGATCTTCGACAGCCTGAGATCGATATCTCGCCCTTTCTTCCACTTGTGCAAGATGGTCGCGAGCATTCATTTGAAATCAGAGTAACAGGCCTGACTATCACTGCTGACGGAACTCCCATCTTTGCCAATACTGTGGGATCATATTGGGTTGTCACCGGCAACATCTTCCTTTACACCCATGAAAAACCCAGCTCGAAGAATCCAGTCGCCGGCGGAAACACCGTTCCTCACGTGGAAGCTCCTATGCCAAAATTTACAGTCTCTCGCGACCTGACACAAAATAAGACTGGTGGAAATGACACTTTGTCCTACTCTATCACCGCAGAGCGCACCTTCACTGCCTCCTCTTCCTCATATTCGTGGTCACAAAAGCTATCTTTCTCTAATTACGGCTACCTCAACCAAGAAGGGTACAGCCAAGTCAATAAGCAGTTGACTGAAGGAAAAAATACCATCACGGAGCTCGGAAGTCAATCGAGCTCCAACGAGACAACCTTCCGCTATCCACTCACGGTCAACGCAACCTACGGCATCACCGCAAATTCCTTGACAATTGACGCATGGATGAGTCGAGGCTTTAACTTCGAGTCCACTGGTGGTCCAGGAATATCCACTTACACGCTCGTCGCGGGTCCGTCCCAGCTTCAAACAGACCAATGGGGCACCGCAACATACAAATCAATTACTGGCGCAAACTCGACATCTTCGGGCACTACTTTTGATAATTTCCAGGGCATCGCGAATGGAGAGTCTTACTCACGATCAGTCACGGCCGTCGACGGAAAGGTGGTCTCCGATACACAGGCAGATACGAATGCCGTTCCCAAGTCGAATGATATGACCGCGCTGGGCCGGGGTAGTGTGCGGAGTATGCTGGGAAGAGGGCCGGGTAGTCCACCGAGTTAGGAACTTGTGGACCAACTGTGGACGTGCTTCTTCATACACTTTTTGATGGATTAGGTTGGTGACAGATGAGCTCATGCCGTGTCACAGGACGCGAATGCCTATAGTGATTGTACTGCAGCTCTGTCTTGGGCCGAGAACCAGTTGTACTGGAGCAGCTTTTACAGAGGGTTTCAGATTTGCAAAAAAAAAAAATGTTCTGAAAGATTTAATATGACCATCTATGTAGAAGTTTTAATAGTTCAAGGCAGTCAATGAGTATGAAGAAATGGATGGCACTAGATTTCGGGCCCAGCCCCGAAAGTGTGGCCAGAATGGATTAAATTGCGGCTTGTGGGCAAAGATACTACCTACCAGCGGTTAGTATCTAGCGAAAGCCATAACCGGAGAGATGGATGAAAATGGATGACCATCCGGGCGTGCACGTAGGCGGGCAAAAGCTAGGTACACTACTTGATAAACGTAGACCGGGGGAGAGTTTCATATATCATATTCAAGGTTGACTTTTTATAAAAGCACAGGGCTCCTGCCCTGGGATTTGTCGTCTAGGGGAAAATACCTAGATTTGGGCAGGTTGAAAGGCATGAAGCGCCTGGACTCGATCCATTCAGTCCATATTCATCGGCTTTGTAGCCTTCTAAGTCTAAGGTTGAAGCCCTCGAGATTATAGATCCTGTCCTTTCTCCAGGTAAGGTATCACTCCGGGCTTCGTAGGTTGCCCCATTCTCCATTGAACCCTCGGACCTATGTTTTGCTGGTTATGACGGGTATATTGTGGATGATGTCTGTCGTTGCCGTAAAGTGGAGTGGTGCCCCGCCCCGCAAGCTTTATTCAACGAGTGTAATACCTCAACTACACGTTCAAGCTCGTAGCCATGTTTCGAAAGCGCACTCTTGAAGGGCTATCGCCAAATCTGCCTACAATCCAGACCAGCCATGAGGAAAGCCCTCCAGTATCGGCTGGGGCGGTGAGATGCTCTTCCATGGAAACGGCTGTTAGATCCATGGATGCTCTGATAAAATTGCTCCTATCACCACGTGACGGCCTCGATAAGATCTACCCAGTGTTCGTACATAATCGTAATCCTCCTTCTGTACTTGCCCGTGGCGTGGCAGCGAAAGACTTGATTCAGGCCTGCTTTGAGGATGAGTGTGGTCGCGGAGTGTACTCATATCCCAGGTATGCATATCCTGCCTTTCAATTGTGTTTCCGTGAACCAGAACTGATGGTTCACTCTGTACTAGGTGCTGTCCCCGAGACCCTCATCTCCGCACTTGCGCGAAACGATACTCTCGATGTCGATGGACGCCCCAGCAAGCGGCGCAAGGTCGCCAAGTCGGGTCCATATAGTTTAAGTGATAAACTCGGCGTCTCATCGAAAGGAATCCCTCTAGGCTATATTCCACTGACCCGATTGTCTTTGCGACTAGTAAGTAACAAGTCGCATTCTACCTTAAACGTCGCATAACTGACAGTTTGCCACCATCTTTATCAGGACTTCACCAAAGACCTCGAACCCAAAGAGAAAGCCCCGAGTGGCTCTTTCGATCCCTCGTACCGACTACCTGTCCTTGTCGAAGTTCGAAATAATGGCTGTGGCCCTAATGCACCCGTTATCCTTGACTCTGAGATCGATTCTGTGGCCTGCACATTGGTCATTCTCACACCTGATGCAGAAAGGAAGGAGATATTTTCCTGTGTGTTGGATGATTTGCGGCTAGGAGGGTTTCTTGAACAGCTCCGACATGTCACCCAGCTGATTCCCGCCGATCGATACCCTACTCGCCCCCCAACGGCGTGTTATCAGGCCACTATACAAGTTGTGACTGAAACCAAGTCCTCTCTTCTTGAAGTAGTAGGCCTCTGGAAGGATTCTCTCGTGATTCCTGACCTCAACCATCTGCCAGATTCTGCTTTGGAGCTGTTTGGGAAATATGTTTTACAAGAGGGCCATGTGACCGCTCGTGACGATACACATCGTGCACGCCGTGAAAAGCTCCTCGGCTATCAACGGCAGTGGCTGCCTCGCGAATTCTACGAGAGCGTTCACGTCCCACAAGATAATGAAAGTACATCCGCCGCTATTGAGTGTGCCGATCTGGAGTGTGACCTTTTCCCTTTTCAGAGAAGAGCCGTTAGGTGGCTGTTATGGAGAGAAGGCACCCAGATTCAGCAAGATGGCACAATCGCCCCCGTCGATCGGCCTCTACCAAACGGCCTTCCAGCATCATTCAAGCAAATGGTCGATGCCGATGGAAATGTCTGCTATTTTAGTCATCTGTTCATGACTATTACCACACGAATTTCTCAGTGGGGCGATGCCGCAAATCTCCTGCGAGGGGGCATCCTGGCGGAAGAGATGGGACTTGGCAAGACAGTTGAGATGATTACTCTGATAAGCTTGAATCGACGACCCCCGCAAGAGTCGCTGAAACCCGATCCGGATGGACTACGAGTCTCCGGTGCTACTTTGATCATTACGCCGCCTGCAATCTTGGAGCAGTGGAAACAAGAATTTGAGCAACATGCCCCAAAGCTGAAGGTATATCACTATACAGGTATCAGGCGTGGGCAAGAAAAATCGGATGACTTGATGATTGAAGAGATTGCAGACTTTGATGTTGTCTTGACAACCTACAATGTCATCTCACGTGAGATACATTATGCGGGTTCCACGCCAGAGCGAAGCCTGCGCCATGAGAAGCGCTTTGAGCCGCGGAAAACACCTTTGGTCCGCATATCATGGTGGCGTGTCTGTCTCGACGAAGCCCAAATGATCGAGAGCGGGGTCAGCAATGCCGCAAAAGTGGCTCGGTTGATCCCTCGACAAAACTCTTGGGCTGTGACGGGTACACCCTTGCGAAAAAATATCGATGACCTCTTTGGTTTGTTACTATTTCTTCAGTACAGACCTTTCTGTGACTCGAGCTCCTTGTGGAAACGTCTCTATTCAAGATTCGGCCCTGTATTGGTCAGCATCATCAATTCAATCGCTCTTCGTCATAGCAAAGACAGAGTGCGCGACGAGCTGTGCTTGCCGCCGCAGAAGCGAATTGTGATTACCATTCCCTTTACTCCCGTCGAGGAGCAGCATTATGGGCAGCTCTTCGAGGAGATGTGCGAACAGTGTGGTCTTGATGCATTCGGCGCACCTCTCTCGGACGACTGGAACCCCGAGGACCCGGCCATCATCGAGAGAATGCGCGCCTGGTTGACCCGCCTTCGCCAGACTTGCCTTCATCCAGAAGTCAGCGGGAGCAATCGTCGGGCGCTGGGCGCCGGAAATGGCCCGCTGCGTACGGTTGACGAGGTTCTTGAAGTCATGATTGAGACTACTGACACAGCTATCCGTGCGGAAGAGCGGACTCTGCTTCTTTCTCAGCTCCGTCGGGGGCAACTTCTTGAGAACGCTAAGCGCAGAATTGAGTCGCAAGCTCTCTGGCAAAATGCTTTAGATCGTGCAACTGAGTTGGTCAACGACAGTAGGGAGCAGCTTCGATTGCAGCGGCTTAAAAACAAGGGCCTGGCTCCGAACGGCGCAATGACCACCCAAAATATCCCTGACTATACCACCGACGACGAGAACGACGAAGAATTGGACAAGAACAGCCGTATTGGCCAATGCCGCCTGAAACTCCGAGCCGCCTTGGAAGTTCAGCATATTGCTATGTTCTTTACAGCAAATGCGTACTATCAGATCAAAAGTGATCCTAATCTGACTCAACCCGACTCTGAGGAGTTCAAAGCGCTCGAGAAGAAAGAAGAGGAAGGATACGAGGCGGCAAAGTCGATTCGAAAGGAGATGCTGACAGAAATCTCTCGAAAAGTCGAGCGGTACATGAAAGCTATCAAGGAAAAGGCTCGGAAGAAAGAGTTTGTGCACATTCCGACGATGAAGCCATATCTGTACAGCAGAGGACTGGAGTCTTACAGGCTACTCAACAAGTTCGAGGACTTGTGTACAGCACTGAACAAACATGCCGAGCAATACAACCAGTGGCGAGAGGTTATGATTGGGCTGGTCTCGCAGTCCCTCATTGATCAGGAAGAGGACGCTGAACTAGAAGGCAACGAGTACGAGCGATCGACCCAACATCAAGACAAAATGTACGTCTACATGGAGGCACTTCGTGCTATGTATGCCGATCGCCACGATGCCCTTACCGGCCAGAAGAACATCCTCATCTCCCACGAGGCCAAAGCTGGTATCGCTCAGGCAAAGAGAGGAGAAGGGCCTTCCCCGCCGTTATTCCTCTCGATTATGAGGACTCGCAGTGAACTCATGCCCGATCCAAATTTGGGATCACTGCGTGGTATAGTCAGTGAGCTGCGAAGCTTAGTTGGCTCCCTTGAATGGCAAGCTTCGGGAGGCAGCTCACGCGCCGGTGCTGAACTTGAGATGGTCAGCTTGGTCTTGAAGAATGCCGGCCAGATGATTGCTGAACAGCTGAAAATATCATCAAGTCTAGAGAGAGAAGTGGAAATGTTTCGAGACACGATGAATATCCGACTCGAATATTATCGCCATCTCCAGCAGATTTCAGATACGGTTGCACCCTACGACGAGGAAAATGCCGGCAAGCCAATGGATGAGAAGCTTTTCGCGTCCAAACTGAAGCAAGAAGAAAAGATTGAGGCTAAAATCTCGTCCTTGAAGTCTAAAAGGCGATACCTACTTCACCTTCGGGATGATCCAGGAGAGGAAGATGCTTCTCGTATATGCATCATCTGTCAGTCAGGCTTTGACACTGGTGAGTTCTGCATCTGCACCTCCTTGGATACAGAAAATGATTACTAACCCTTCATATTAGGTGTCTTGACCGTTTGTGGCCATAAGTACTGTGCGGAGTGTCTGCGTTTATGGTGGCGTCAACATCGAACGTGCCCAATGTGCAAGAAACCTTTAAAACTCAATGACTTCCATCAAATCACGTACAAGCCACAGGAAATGGTCGCCCAGGAAGAAGAGACGCCCGTCAAATTCGATCATGAGAGACATCCGAAGAACGCCATCTACAGCGACATCAGCTCCGGTGTTTTGAAGCAGATTGAAAACATTGAGCTCGATGGTTCCTTTGGCACAAAGGTTGATACTCTTGCACGTCATATCATCTGGCTTCGAGAGCATGACCCAGGGTCCAAGGCGATCGTTTTTTCGCAGTACAGGAATTTCTTGGTCGTTCTGAAGCGAGCATTCGACCGATTTGGCATTGTTACCAGCAGCGTGGACGCTCCGGGCGGAATCGAGAAGTTCAAAAAAGATCCAGCGGTATGTTCCTCGTGCCCTTTCTGACAGCCAGACCTGAGAGGCTAACTTTTCTTTGCAGATCGAATGCTTCTTGCTGCATGGCAAGGCCCAGTCTTCTGGACTCACTCTGATCAATGCGACCCATGTCTTCCTGTGTGAGCCGCTTATCAACACTGCAATTGAGCTTCAGGCCATTGCTCGGGTGCATCGAATTGGCCAGCACCGTCCTACTACAGTGTGGATGTACCTGGTTTCCGGAACTGTCGAGGAATCCATCTACGAACTATCAGTGACCCGCCGCCTCGCTCACATTCTGGAGAAAGAGAAACAAGAGAAACATGCCCGCTCAATCAATCCTAGCGATGGAGATGAGTCGTTGATGACCGATATCACCGAAACCGCAATCGACTCTGCCAATTCCATGGAACTGGAGGACGCGACTCTCAATAATCTAATGACGAGCGGTGCAGCTGGTGGAGAAATAGTCAAAAAGGACGACCTGTGGCAGTGTCTCTTTGGAGCCACCGCTGGAAAGGATGATCGCGGTCTCTCCACCGATGCAGAGAGAGAAGTTGGCCGCTTCCTACGTGGTGAAGCCGCGGAGCAAAGAAGGGAAGAAGCTATGACTTCATGACTTTATGAACGGGGAGGGAACAGTTGCGGAAGAGATTGGACTGATAAAGGGTGCTAATGGAGCCTTGCAGGCAATGGCTCTAAGCAGGCTTTAGATAACAATATTTTACTTTGTATCTTGTGCATTCTAATCACACAAACCGTCCCGCTTTGCAATCTGGTGGTTTCATGGGATGTTACACTCCTTCGCCAGACCACTGGCTGCCGTAGACATCAAACAGCTGGTCCATCTCCCACGCGATGCGTTGACGGATCTGTTCAAGTCTCCAGTACAGATCCAGGCTGTTCGCTGCATCGAGCTCACCGAGTTGAGTGAGGAGAGAGGCATACCATCAGGTATCCCACTCGGGGCCGCTATCTGTCGCCAGTAGAACCTAAGCGCTACCACTTTTCGAATTATTTTCCATAAGGCTAGCGGAAGCCAAGATAGGAGCCGGTCCACCTAATGAGTCTAGCAGGAGACGAAGAAAGAGGATCTCATAGACGATGCTATTGGCAGAGGAGATGAGGAGGGGAAAACAGAAGAGACTGGCAGATCTAGCCAGTGGCCGAGGGCGGTAGGACGGTCACGTGACTGGTCACATGACATAGTCTCAACACCACCAGCCTGATCCGCTCCAACTTCGACCTATCAATCAACGGTCAGCTAATGAACGTCGACGTCTGATAGCCGCGAGAAGTAACGTAAGGGAACACTCACACTCTCGTGAGCGACGGCAGGCTTCTGACTCTCAGTATAGCCAGTAACCCAGGCCTTTGTTGACCGGCCAGTCAATTTGCCATCACCATCGCGCTCGCCCACAACTCGGTCAGTATCATGTTCGAAGAGCTAATGGTATAGCTAGCTACTTACGGATCGAGCAGCGATAGGCTTCTTTAGTGAAGATGCAGTCCATACATGCTCTACCTGGCTGGGCCTCCTGGCCCGCGAAATTAACAACGCAGGAGCCAACGTGCTCGTCGCCGCAGTGGCTATGCTCGTTCATAAGTAGATTATTCGATAGAAGTAGTCCACCATGTCGGTAATTAGCTCTATTGTGTGGTGTTGAACGTTTATGATGCGTCGGACTTGAACCTGGCCCATAGGCCAGGCTCTCGTACCGATGTGTGTCCTCGCCAGCGAGGACATTGTAGTTCCATAGCACAGCATATTCACGCGCTTCCTCTTGGATGTGGGCACCCAGATACATCTAAGGCCGAGATATAGCCCTAAGCTAATAACCCCCCGCCCCCCGGCTTACTCAACTTTGAGGGATCGGTCGCTTCCTAGACTAGCACTATTCTTGTCCGGGCAGTCGTGTCGTCCACTGGGCTAGCTCAGTGCCTGGTTTCTCCATCGTATACCACAACTGCCGCTTTGAACCGGGTCTGGAGCTTAGACCCACCGGAGATGATTTTGGATCCTAGCTCATAGCGATCACTACTACTCATCGAGTGGGATGCCATTAGCGAATTGCTCTTCGCGAATGCAGCAAATGTCCGTATGATCTCCTTTTCGGGACGTTTGGCGTCAGGTCCCGGCACGTATTCAATACCTCATCAAAGGAAGATACCGCAATCCAGTTATCCTTGACGTGTCGCCAGAGTAGTAGTGGGAAGATGATAGACGCCCGTGCATGCTCCTGGATCTGACAACTGTCGAGGTGGTGGATGGGCGACTGGAGCCTGGTCCATCCTGGGGCAGTCGGGAACCGACGGAGACTCTTTCCAAAGGCTATGGATACTCCCAGTTGATTGCTCGGGACACGATAAGTATAAAGTGGGAGTTCAATATCTGATTCTCCAGATGACCAGAGAATCGGCCCAGTAAGATCTGTTTCGGCATAGTCTCTATATATAATGAGTGAGCTCTGTTCCACAGAGACAGACTAATATTAATTGAGGTTGTAAATTTAAAAGAAGCAACTGCTGATAGGAAAGTAGAAAGAGGAGGGATAGCGAGAAGCTCTTTTAATAGCATGGAGAATTCTGCGGCAGCTGCCATCAAAAGCAGGCATCAAAGACCTATATATATATACATGAATCGCCAGAGTATTTTGTTTGCCACGACTTTTACATTCAAAAGGGCTCGTCTTCATACAGATGGCCCAGGAATCAATTTTGGGATATCACGTCAAGTTTTGCGCCCTACCTAGTGGAATGTTCCTGTACTTTGGGTGTGGGTCCGAGCGTGGGGGTACTGGCTAAGGTTAAATTTTGTTAGATTTTCCCAGACTCTCGGGAGTCGGGACCAGGTGTAGACACCTGAGAACTTGGGCTGACACTCCGAAATTCTGAGTCAGCAATCTGGCGTGATTCTGACTAAGCGATCCCCACGTCGCCCATTTGGGGACACTGCGACGGGCGACGGTGACGTGTGTCTGGTTGCCTGTGAAGACTCTCAAGGATTGCATGGTACATTAAATCTGAGCTTCCTCTCCTTCTGTATTCCGTCTGCTTTCTGTTCTTGCAACTCAGCCCTCTCATAATGGCCTCAGACTCGCCGAGCCCCGAGGCTCGCGAGCTCACTCTGATAGGCAAGGTCGAATTTAGGATCGCGATGGCCGACTCCGATGAGAAGCTTCAGTCCTTGCTTATGACATACATGGCGCCTCTACTTCTGAAACTATCATCAGAGAGCGTCGCTGTGCGCAATAAAGTTATCTCCGTCTGTCAACATATCAACGCCCGGGTGAAAGCCCCCTCTATTCAACTCCCAGTCGCCGCGTTGTTGAAGCAGTTCAAAGAACAAAAGTCTCAACTAGTTCGTCACTTTGATCTGATCTATGCACAGCAAGGTATAGATCGCCTTGGTTCGGAGGCCAGGGTTGAGATCCTCCTCCCCTTGCTCCAAGGCATTGCAGAGATCGGGACCTCAGCTACCCAGGGCGCTATTGTCTTCAACCTTGTCCTCCGGCTATTGCCCCTTTTCAAGATCCCACCAAAGGGCAGTGATGAGGATCAGAAATTGAAAGAGCGTCTCGGGCTGTCTGACGAAGATACTCGCTTTTTGTCGTTCTGGCTGACAAAGCTACTTCTTCTTTCTCCTGCAGCTGCCGAGGCTCAGACGTGCCCTGGCTTGTCGCCCGACGAGTACAAATTCCTGAACAAAGATGCGCCTGCGAATGAAACGTGGAATCCTGCAGCTTCCGGAGGCTTGAATCTGACGGAAACCAAGGTCATCGTTCTTCGCTTTCTCGGTAGTGGCGCATTTTCTGACCCCCAACGATTCTTGCCCTCCTTGATTGCCACCGCAGACGCCAATTCGAGACTTGCTGATCTGGGTGACGAGACTCTCAAGCGGTTTGCTGTTGATCTGGAAGACTCGGACATTGTGGAGCAGCTCTATGATCTGTATTTTGGCTCCGGAAAGGCAGACGGGGCTCCCCCTGTGCGTCCACCTCTGCAAGTGAAAATCTTGGTCTTCTTAGGCAAATCTATCAAAGCTACAGAGAACACACAAAGAATCTTCAAGCTCATCGAGGATGGGCTTTTATCAGATGCTGCTAGATCCGCCCAGGGTCTGCAAGCATCCAAGCTTAGAACGCAGATATTCACTTTCACTACATGGGTCGTCCGTATGGGCTCACCATCTGACCTTAAGAAGATTGCTCCCAAGTTGATTGCTGGCTTGAGGGACTTCATCCAGTCTCAAGGATGGCCCAGTCCCGGTGCAAGTGGGCAAAGACTCCCCGCAACCGATCTGAGCTTGCGTGGTCTGGCCTACGAAAGTATTGGTATCATGGTGCCCAAGGTCGACTTTCAGCTGCGTGATGAAGCTGGCGAGAACTTTGGGTTTGATCTCGTTCGGTGGCTGTTCACCTCTCTCGGATCTGATGATTCCGGTCCACAGATCTTCGTCAGTATTGATCAAGCGCTGGGAAGTATACTGAATTCGACACTGGATAGTCATGACAAGGAATTCCAGGATCAGCTACGTCCGTTTCTGGTGCACCAGATGAGTTTGCATCAAGGAGATACCGATCCAGATACTGGGTTTGATATTGTCCGTGGCGTGCAATTTGCCGCTGTGCGGTTTGCCAACCGATTCCTTCCGTACAATGACGTGGTGGCACGCTGGGTTGATCTTATGGCCATGGCCAGGGGGCCGGAAAGACAGCAGGAAATTGTGGAAGAGGGAAAGAAGGGCCTTCATCCCTACTGGTTCCGACTCCTCAACCCGGCCAAAGATAGGAAATGGGAGTCTACTACAGTAGCCGGGCAGCGAGACGAGTCGTGGTTCGACTTCCCCAAGTTTGCCGACGCGACACGATTTCTCTTCGGTTCAAGCGAGCAAGATGGAAGCTCGGCCATTCAGGGGATATCATCACCCCAGTTTCTGACTGGCCCTTATCAGAATGCATTTGTCCCTGCAGTTGCATTCTTGCGAAACGCTCTTCTCGCGGAGGCCTTTGCAGCCGCGAGAATCACCACTGAACTTGAGCAAGATTGGGATTATAAACTGGAGGTCGAACTCTCTGCCAGCGTGGAAGCACGAACTGCCGTACGACGATATATCCGCGACTCCGCCAAAGAGCCCGTCTTCCTTTTCCTATCGGGAATCCTTCGTGGAATCGTCAACGAAGGACTCCCAGGTCTGCGCCAATGCGGGCTCAACTTTGTGGAGATCTGCTCTTTGGCCCCGAACGATGTAGTTGGGAAGCTTCTTCCGCTTGCTCCATCATTGACTAAGCCAGTCTTCAGCAACAACCAAGACATGCAGGGCTACGCTGCTAGAGCTTTCGGCATCCTTGTGTCCCACCCTGCCTTTGACAATATCGAATTGAAGAACTCCGTAACTGAACTGGCTGGCACCATCCAGTCATGGAACACTGCTATTGGTGAAGCTGCGCTTCGTGTCCGCGGTGCGATCCTGTCATTGGCATATCTGCTAAGCAGACTTGCTTACAGAAAACTTCTGAACAAGGTTCCTGAAGCACAAGTCAAGCAGTTCATCGACACAGTCCTAGACATTATTGATGCTTCTCGGGATACCCTTCTTCAGCGAACTGCAGAAACAGCACTGGGCCAACTCAACCTTTCTGGGATCATTTCGCTGCAGACTCTCCAGGAGGATGGCTGGAAGAAGATACAGAAGAAGCTGGCGACCGATGCCAAAACAGAGCACAACATTCCCATCTCCGCCCTGGGTCTTCTGACTTTGACATTCTCCCGAACTCAGCCGAACGCTTCTTTGTTCAGCGACTTCTTGGGATCCCTTTACAGTCTTCACGAAATCAAGAGTCCCGAAGTCCAGTTCACCATAGGCGAGGCGCTGAGCAACGTTGCAGTTGGGTGGGATTCACGGGCTTTGATTCAAGACTTTGATGTTGACGCGGACTTCCCCCAATCAGATGTGCCACGTACGGTCTTTGCCGAGGTATGCGACAAGATTATCACTGATTGTGGCGCCTCTAAGCCATCTCTGCGCAAAGCGTCGGCTATATGGCTCTTATCGCTTGTGAAGAACTGCGGACACCTGCAAGAGATGCAGGAGCGCCTACGTAGGTGTCAAGCCACATTTACCAGTCTGCTGGGAAGCCGTGATGAGGTGGTACAAGAGACAGGTGCCCACGGCCTCAGCCTGGTCTACGAGATTGGCGACCAGTCACTCAAGGACGATCTGGTCCGCGACTTGGTGGATTCCTTCACGGCCACTGGATCTAATCTCGGAGGGGGCAATATCACCGGTGATACCCAATTGTTTGAACCGGGGGCACTCCCTACGGGCGAGGGGTCCTCAGTCAATACCTACAAGGATATTATGAATCTAGCTGCCGAGGCTGGCGACCCAACGCTTGTCTACCGGTTCATGTCTATGGCCTCGAACAATGCCCTCTGGACTAATCGAGCCGCGTTCGGTCGATTCGGCATCAGCACGATCTTCTCCGACTCCAGCGTCGACGGATATCTGGCAAAGAACCCCAAGATCTATCCCAAGCTGTTCCGGTACCGATTCGACCCTAATCCGAATGTGCAGCGATCCATGAACACCATTTGGCAGGCCCTGGTCAAGGATCCGACCGTAGTGGTGGACACGCACTTTGACCAGATTATGGAAGATCTACTCAAGAGCATGCTTTCGGGGCGCGAGTGGCGTGTTCGCCAGGCAAGTTGTGCCGCCGTGGCGGATCTGGTCTCGGGACGGCGTCCGGAGAAGTACGCCCAATATCTCGATGAGATCTACAGCAAGGCATTTAAGCTCTTGGACGATATTAAAGAGTCTGTGCGAGTGGCTGCGCTAAAGCTGTGCCAGACGATCACCAACTCGGTGATCCGCACGCTTGAGACCAGTGGCACTGAGAAACGTGCTGGCGTTCTACTTCATAGCGCTGTCCCTTTTCTGCTCAGCGACAAAGGCCTTGACTCCAGTGTAGAGGAGGTCCGTGGATACGCAATTGGTGCCCTTGTGCAGATCATCAAGAAGAGCCCTGGCACGCTGCTGCACCCCTTTGTGCCCAGCATCCTTGAGAAGTTCCTCAGCTCGCTCAGCGCTCTGGAGCCTCAGGCTGTTAACTATGTCCATCTCAACGCCGACAAGTACGGCCTGACTGGCCAAGAGATCGACAAGATGCGTCTATCCAGCATTCGTACCTCTCCGATGATGGAGGTCATTGAGCGATACTTAATCGACCATTTGGATGAGAATAACCTGAAAGAGCTGGCACCCAAGCTGGAAAATACCCTTCGCACAGCAGTCGGGTTACCCTCCAAGGTAGGCTGCAGTCGAGTCCTCGTGCTGTTGAGCATGAAGACTCTCCTCTTCGGCCCATACGCCGACCGGTTCATCCAGCTCCTCAGCAAGTATGTGGTCGACCGAAACGAGACGGTCAGCGCCTCCTACTGCACGTCGATGGGATACCTCCTGCGCCTCGCATCCGATGACCAAGTCCTGAAAACTATCAACTACGCCAAGACGCTCTATCTCAATGCCGAAGATGCAAACACGCGAACCATTGCGGCCGAAATCCTATACTCGGCCTCGAAGCTGTCCAATGACCGATTCATGGCCTTTGCGACAGCCGCGCTACCCTTCGTCTTTGTCTGCAAGCATGACGCAGACGAGCATGTGAAGGAGGAGTTCGACAAGACATGGCAGGATAATGTGGGTGGCAACCGCGCCGTGTCGCTGTATCTCCGCGAGATCGTGGACCTGGTGGCGGAGAATCTGAATTCGGCACGGTGGGCCATCAAGCATACGGCCGCGCGGGCTATCGCTCAGGCCGTGCTATCGCTGGAGGGGGAGATGGATCTCCCGACGGCGCAGTTGGTCTGGCCGGTTCTGGAGAAGGCCTTGTCTGGCAAGACGTGGGAGGGGAAAGAAGTAGTGCTGACGGCACTGGTGAAATTCGCGCGTTCCGGTCGGGCGCTGTGGACGACGCGAACAGATTTGGCAGAGTTGCTCAAGGTGTGTTTGGATGGTCATGATTTTCTTTTTTTTTCCCTCTCTCGGGCTCTCTCTTTATTTCCTCGTTCTTTTTTTTTCCCAATTTTTCTAGTCACTCGCAACTTCGCTGTTTTTTTTTGGCACTCACGAGACTCGTCCGGGACTAAGAAGAGAGTCTAAGACTAACCCCGCATTGATCCCAGACCATCGCCGTGCGCGAAGCGAAGCGGACTAACGCAGCCTACCGGCCGCATGGCCTGCGGGCCCTGGGGCAAATTTCGCAGGCTCGCGAAGTAGACTTGATGCCTAATGCCCTTGCGATCGTGGGCCCCGTGATCGAAGAGGTCGTGGACGAACAGGATGAGAAGGAGGATAAGATGGACATTGACGGAAAGGCGGCCGACTCGACCGAGACGCTGGCCGCAGGGGTGCAGTGCCTACTGCAGTGTCTGAACCCCGCCACGGCCGACCCCGAAGGTACGTTACTACGTTTAGTCGTTTACTAGCATTTGGGTTATGACAGTAACTCAATTTGCCCTTTGTTTTTTTTTTTCCTGATTTCTTTGTCCCCGGTTTTGACCCTCTTTTACCCAAGTTCCAACCCTGGGATCCTTTCGATCCTGTGGGAAGGGATTGGGGCTTTGCTCCTGTGGGAACCCCCTAGCGTCCGTTCATCTGCTAAGTCTAACCACAGTGCTGGGAGAATACCTGCGACAGGTGATCGGTCCGTTGGACCAGGCCCTGACCCACGGAGCCCGACAGGTCGTCAGCACGGTCTACCAGGAGCTCCAAGCGTTTTTCACCCGAGTGGATCAGTGGCACTGGCCAGGCTTTACGGAGGCTGAAGCTGCGTCGGAACCAGCGCCTGCGCCCGGATCTGCTTCTGCCTCTGCTTCTGAGTCAGTGCTGGCAGGTCCGATGCGGGCGCTCGTCTCTCTACTTATCCGTGACTGGGACGCGGTCGAGACGGTGCGCAAGGGTCGCGCGGAGGCTATCCGGGCTTACCTGAAACTTCGGCCGGGTCTACGGGGTGTGCCTGAGGCGCGGCTGGGTGAATGTCTACGTGTGTGGAGGGTTGGTGAGAGATCGAGTACCGTGCAGCGAGTGCTGGACGAGGCGTTGGGCATGATGGGCTGATCGCCAACTTCAGAGGTGAGGAGTTGAGTTTGAGCCTTTGGCGTTTGAAGAGTGGGGCTGCGATCGTGTGAGATGGATTGGGGGATGGGGTTACGAGCTTACGATAGGAATCGGATACGCGAGATGTATGAGATAGAGTCTAGAGAGATCTGTGGTGGTCACTGAACTCTGGGCATTGGACAAAGCTGTACTGTATAGTGTATAGAGATCTCCCGTGATCGAAGTCATTGACGCATTATCCTCTATCAACACTAGTTCCGCCCGACCGTCGGCGATCGATCGGAGTTTTTGACGATGGTGGAACCAGGAGGCAAGAATTCGTTCTATACCTCGTACTCTAGACTCGCGATGCATCATTGGACTAGGCGATGGAAACGAAAACGAAAAAGTCAAGTTCACGTCAGACCTCAATCACCTCATGGCATGCCCCCACGGTCCAGCTAAAAGAAAAACATTGGACCCTGCTCGACCTGCTTTCCGAGACTATGGTCAACCTACTGGGTCACCTACTGGACTCGTACTAGCGTACCGACGCCTGGGAACAAACGAACGAGGTAAATTAAGTATTTCCAGTATTAATAAAAGACCATTTCCTTATGGTGGCATAAGCACCAGAGACGAAAGAGGCTGGCCACGTGGTAGATCGACATGGGTCTGTTCAACTGTTAATTTGCATTTTCGCATATTGTGTTTTTCCCTGATTTAACACCGCTGTGGGCGCCGGGCGCTGGTACTGGTAGGTATCCTGCTCAGCCCAGCGCTGGGTGGATTAGTTTATTTTGCGAATCTCTTACCTGTCCGGTGCTAGTGGGAGGTGGCAAAGTATGCTGCGCTGCCACACATCGACAGGGCTAACGGTTTGCTAGATTCGGATCGCGGCGAGCAGACGGAGCCATCTAATTCTACGGAGATAGGTGGTGTTCTCCGCGCCCTAGTACTGTATAACTGACTAGCTATTGTGAGCATACGGAGGGTTATTCCAAATCAACCCAGACGATTACGGAGCGTCTCCTTCGCCTGCTTGAGTTTGTCACTCGGCGTTTAAACTACGGAGTGTAAGATGTAACTGGAGTATGTGTGACTGGAGTACGGAGTATCACTTTGGCGTTTATACCAGGTAGCTGTGACTCGTGAGCGTGAGCCTCTCCCTTGAAGCGACAAACCCCCACATTCTGCCCCTGGAAAGAAAGGGAGAAATAAAAAAAATTCGCGGGCCACGAGTCCACGACCACAGAGAAGAAAAAAAACAACGAGCCCATTGTCTTAGATCTAAGCCCAAGGCAGGTCGTCAGGACCTCCAAGGCCGCAGTCCTGAGTCGAGTCGTCACTGAGTCACTAGACCGCCAAAGTCGTTGGCCTGTCAGGTCAGTGCGACTGGGAATGGGTAGAATGCGGTTCTGCAAACACACGAACTAGTGAAACGCCACTCGCTTAATTCTCGGCCATGTCCGTTGCTACGGAAGACTAGCGATGCGGGAGGTGCCAAATCAGTGGGTCTAGTCTGAATTGGGACTTAGTACGAAGTATACGAAGTACAGTTGACACTGACTTGGAGTAAGAACGGGATGTGATTATTCCAAGGTCAAAGGAGAAGGGTGGTCAACTGCATAATCAAATCGACTAGACTAGACTCATCGTCATCTAGGGGTCATGACGCGGATTTTGCAAGGGCGCAGGTGCAGGAGACACATACTAGGAATCGTCCCGGTGGCCAGGCAAAAGCAAGAAACCCTAAATCCGCAAAACCGGACGGATGGGTAGGAGAGTGGACCCTGGCATCGGAACAGGGTCAAGTGCAGGACAGAAGAGAGACTCATAGGGCAGCATACTGTAAGCAGAAAACAACAAAACGAAAGACAACGATGCAGGAGTACCTAGATACAAGGTACCTAGGTAGTAGACAAACTGCTAAGCACTGAAGAGGCAGTCTCGACTCGCAGGGCCCAACCCGATCGAAACCGATCCAGGCGGGCCTAGACGGGCCGATCGAGCACCCAACAGCCGCACCAGCTCTTTTTTGCCCTTTCCCCAGATGTGCATTCTTCGGCTCCGACTGTGGCGATGCTGGTGGTTTTTCCTTGGACCTTGGGGATGTTTCTATCTACTGTTGGTGTTGTCACTGTTCTCTCCGTATGACTATGTACAGCCAGGGGGAAAAAAAAAAAGAAAACTTCACCCCCATGTCGATTGTCGAATGCATAGTTTCTGCCCTACCCCAGCCCTGTCGTCCTGCCCTGTCTGCTTACCACCACCTCCTCCATCATCACCCTTCGCTAAGGTTTGAAGGGGCTGTACTTTCCATATCGCCGGTTCTGCACTGTCCTTGGATTCCCGTTTGGGTTCCCCGGTCGGGTTCGACGTGTCCCTCAGCCAGCCCAGCCCTAGCCCCCAGCCCCAGTGGTATCTATCCACGATGACTAGTTCACCACGAACTATGAAACTATGAAAACTAGATTTCCCGGTGACGATTGGCTTGCTCGGGTTGTGAGGTATTTGACACCTCCTGACCACGTCTCTT
This sequence comes from Penicillium simplicissimum, assembly GCA_024706585.1. Lineage (NCBI taxonomy): Eukaryota > Fungi > Ascomycota > Eurotiomycetes > Eurotiales > Aspergillaceae > Penicillium > Penicillium simplicissimum. The sequence goes on from JAMZTW010000061.1 coordinate 2,542,677, forward strand.
GGTATCTCGACTCGACCAGACCAGTCTATACCGGACTCAGCATCGAGATCCGTGTCTTTCATCCTATTGTCCCGCCCTCCACATCCAAGTTTTTCGCGGTGTCTGTATGATGTATATATCGTATTTCCTCAGGATACTGTACTGCGAGGCCCGCTTTCTTATTCCCGAGTCCCGGAACCCCGGGCAGTTCCATCCAATCAGTCCCGACGATCTGTCACTATAGTTTAATAGCCTACCAGTCGATCCGTTTCTTTTTTCTTCCTTTTCTCCTATACAGTAGTGGAAACTTGGGACCCGTTGGGATCGAAGATTTGATGCTGGGCGTAGTCGACACAACCTTTTCTTTTTTCTTTTTTTTAACTTAATTCTACCTTGGGTGCAGGAGAATTATGACTCGTAAGGTAGAGTGTAATCGACTCGGGGCAGAGTTGTCAGGTATTGCAAGGACAAGAACCCTAGCCCGTTTAGGCAAGAGGGGGGGTAAGAATAGCAACACGTCGACCACATGGTTGGCACCTGCATGCCATCCGGTTTTTTTAGTGTTTTTTAGTCTTTTAGCGTTGTGGTTGTTTTGGTCCTTAGCGCTGTGGTTTTTCCAGCGGTTCTGGGCCGGGTTTCTTGGTTTTTTAATTTTTCCTCACAAGTTCCCAACCTGTCGCCAGTAGGGGCGCTAACTTGAGCTTGTCGCGAGGACTCTCGTCTTTCTCTCAGCAGTCTTTTCTCTCCTCCAAGCTAAGCTAGCCCAATTCCATCCCCGGACGAACCGGGCGTCCTGCGTCCCTTTTCTTTTCTGGTCTCCATCAGTTCCAATTTCCATCATTTTTCCAATCCATCCACCAGTCAGCATCGTCCGATCTGACCTGTTCGTCTTTTCCCCCTCTTCTTAGTCGTACTGTACATCACACTACTCTCGTCAAAAGTCTCGCTCTCGCTCTCTCACTGCTTTTCCCTCTCCTATCTCCATTCTCCACTCTCCCCCCGGTACTTGCCTCTTCGCATCCGAGATTCTTCCCCTTCAGATTCCCGCCACCCGTCAAGCCAGAAAGGAAACAAGGCTGCGCCCGCTCGAACCATGCGGTTCTCTTGCCAGTCCACCGGTTCCTACTCCTGCAGGTTGATTTGCATTTTCCTGCTCGTGATGTGAACCTACATAACTTCCCTTTCTTCCCCCTCCGTCCCTCCCAAAAGTCCAGACCACCACCATCATATCACCACACTGCATTAAACCAAACCACACCCTCCTTCCATTCTCTTCTCTTCCTTCATTCCCTAATCCCTCAATCCGTCAGAATCCTTACTTCCTTCCTCCTCAATTCCTCCTCCCCTGTCTCCCTCTTTTTCCCTCTTGCCTCTCTCTCTCCTTAACCTTAACCTTTTCCCCCCTCTTCACTTCCCCACTCTCTCCCCCCCCCCCCCCAAGTCGCGCTGATCATTAGATCGCTACCCGCGATCGTCGCTACACTCTACACTCTACACTCTATACTCTATACTTCTTAGTGCCACCGGACTTTGATACGATCTGCACCTCAAATCGTCTCTCATCGACTGTCGACCATCTGAACATCGGTGGTCGACCAATCTACACCCGACAGAGTACGAATTGCGATTGCGTCGGCCCCTATCTTCAAACTAACACCTTTTCCGCCTGCCAGAACTTCTTCACAGGCATCCAGTCAGCCTTATGACGGTCACAAGCTTGGTGATGCAAAACCGCCGGGGGCATGCCTCTAACAAGCGATCGCTCCGACTACCCATCATCGCCCCGAAAGAAGAGGTCCTCGAGGGCAAATCAGACAAAAGCATGATCGCGCCGCCGCGCATCCGCTTGCCGCCGCGATCTCGGACCGGCTGCTGGTACGTCCTTCCGCCTCCTGCCCGCCAATGCTTAGGGCTTTGCTGCAGAACTCCCATCGCTAACCATGCTTACTTGAACAGGACATGTCGGGTGAGTTCCTTCATTCTTCCTCCCACCATTTAGCAAGAATCATTTCAATTGACCCGGTGCTTGGGTTCGCGCATTGCAGAGCCGAAAAGGTGAGTGTTCGAAAAAATTCCTGTGACTGGAAGAATTCCCTTGGCCAGTCTAACATTCCTTCAGTTAAATGCGACGAGGGACATCCGCAATGTAATGTAGGGCACATTCCTCGGCTTCGGCACTTCCCTCTCTCACGCTATCGGGGACCTCGGGCTTACCTCTTGTGCTCTCCTAGCAATGTACTCGACTCGGCCATATTTGTGATTACCGGCCGCGACTAGCCTTTCGCGATGACACCCCGCGCATTATGGGCCGTATGGCCGATGTGAAGATTGACGGCAATGTGGTGTGGGATCGTAAGCGCTCTTTCCCCCTCGTTTAGAAAGACTGCCCTAGTCTAACAGTCTTTGTAGTTTCATCACCAGGATCGAATGAGAGCCGGTCGGGAAACGACTACTTCTCTCTCGGGGATGTGCTTCCCGCTTTCTCATTATTGACCTCGGATGAAGAGCGTGAAAGGAAAGCTGAAACTTCCACCCCGGGCACATACCATGTTATCATGGTCCCGGACAGCTTCAGCTCGCTACCCGAGTATGCCGATGATGCAGAGAAGCCCAACTCGATGGTCACCGAAACCGTATACTCGGTCACAAATAGTCCTGTGAGCGTGATCAAAACCGAGAACGACGCCAGCGACGATCCCAATACAGTCATTCTGAAGACCTTTGAAGATGTCACCCGACGCTCATCCTCGACCGGCAGAACCTCACGGGTCTCGCCTACGTCCGAAATCTCGGATCCCTTCTGCTCCCTCTCTCTATCTCCCATCATGGACTCTTTCCCATCTCCCGTCCTCGGCGAAGAGCATGGTTCCTCGTCATTTGCTGTCGACTCGCGCATGGATCATCAGGCTCGACAAAGGCAACAAGATTCGACGCTTTATGCTCATTTCCGGCATGTGGTGTGGAAACAATTGTTTCCTCATGACAGGGGTCTCGATGATACGTACGGATTCGACCGCAATGGCATGACTCTCAGTGTCGACTTCCTCGAGCGGGAAGCCGCTCATTTCCCTCCTGTATGTTCCCGAGTGCATGTCCTCGGTCACTAGGTGTGTCCGTAAACTAACGTTCGATAGCTCTCTCATGCGATCATGACTGTTTCCGCTCTCAGCCTCTCGCACAGCGGCACCGGACAAAATGTGGATGCGCTGCAATACTACCAGCAGGCATTTCCATCTCTTCAGATCAGCCTCCGCAACAACGACGACCTTGTCTCCGATGGACTTTTCCTCACCCATTTCCTCCTACTCATCTACGAGGTACGACTCTTTGTAACCGTTCACATACAGCTTCTAGTTGTCATATGCTTACTGTTCCGGCTTATTCGCTAGGTCGCTGCTGCCGAGCCTCATGGATCCAACCTCTGGTCTCACCACATCTCTCGTCTCCTCCACATCGTCCTCCTTCGGCGGTCCAAATTCGGCCGCGAGCCACACCCCTTCATCCTCTGGTGGATCTGTCACATTGATCTATACGCCCTATTCAGCGGCGCTGGAACCGGCGACTTCCTGCGGGCTGTCATGGAGCACCAGATACTCCCGGGATCCAACAGTCTGCTGTACCCAGCCACTGCCGAAGGTTACAGCGTGATCTACCCCGATGAGCATGAGAGCTTACCAACTCTCATGCGCCTTTACGCGGACACTTTTTCGTTGGCAACTCAGATTGGATTCTTGGGTTCGCGACTGCGCCAGGAGAAGCTGTCCGTCCCATTCTCGGAATTCAATGCGCGAGCAAAGGAGATTGCCGACTTGCGTCAAGCTCTTAATAGGCTGTGGGAGGCGGCCGATGTCGCCTATTGGTATCAGCGCCAGGATAGCCTTCCGCGGCGGTCAAAGGAGATTCTACAGCAAGTGAGTTTCTCTCCAACTACACCATTTTTGCATAGTTTCACAATACTAATTGACCCTACTCTCCTAGTCGGCAACTTTGTTCCATGTCAGCCAGCTGTTCTCTTACAGCAGCATGTGGCCTCGCCAGCGGCTTGAGTCTGAGTTTGCTCCCGATGGCGAGATCGACCACCACGCAGCCGAGATTCTGCGCATCGCCGAGCAGACGACACACACTCGTCGCGCCGACCGGCACTTTTTGGTTTTTCCACTTTTCCTCGCGGGCGCCACAGCGTCAGCGAGTGGCCTCAAGATGATGGCCATGGAATTGATGACCAGCATGGAGGATGAAGAGGACGGAATGGGTCGTAATGCAGCGACCACCCGAACTATCCTGCAGACTATCTACGAGCGACAGTTGGATTGTCTGATGCGGGTTGGCCACACGCTTGACGTGGATTGGGCCGATCTGATGGCCCAAGAAGGGCTGCAGATGGTCAATTTCGGGTTCTAGTGAAGTGGGTGGATGAATTGGGGGGTTTGGACTCTGTCGGGGGTTCATGGTACTTGGCGTTACAGTCTCCGCGGGCATATTTTTTGGATTTATCGGGCATTTTCGCGACTCTTGAGCGTCTTCTCTTATTTTTTTTCTTTTGTCATTTGAGCTTGATGGAATTTTCTGGGGCATGTATTATTCGCATGAGTGATGATGGATGGGATGTATGTATAGAAACGAACACGACTGTTAATAATGCGCCATGGAAGGAAGTTACCCTACCTAAGTCACTTTCTTGAGTCTCGAACGGGATATCCGAGTGGGCCGAGTCCGGTAGGGCAGCCAGTCGCGGCTCGCACGGTACGAAGGACAGAAATACCAAATGTATGGTACTCTGGAATATATCCAACCAGGTTAAATCGAACCAAGGGACGAGGCGAGTAAACACGAAGTATATCTGAGTTTGCGATACTCGACCTCATTGGTTCTATCTCCTCACACTTGGGCACATAAAATACTCGGAAGATCATTTCAGCCAACACCCAATCAACATCCAAATCGGGTTCTTTCTGGGTGCGCATGTCCGATTTATGCCCAAAGTACACGCCGTGATGGGCTCGCGTCACCTGCGGGGTCAGCGTCTCGCGCAGCTTGGCGCTTAGAGAGACGAGACCGCGCGAAACTGGGCATCATCGCCAGGTTGCCGGATTATTCTCTGGTCACTCTCATCTCCTCTTTCGATCTTGCTCTTTTCTTCTTCTTTCTCCTGTCCTCTCCGGTCCCTTCGCAGGTACATATTACCGATATTCGTTCCCTCTTCGTTCTTCTCGCATCCCCTGTCACTTTATATTTATCCCCAACCCCCTTATCACCCCCCGCCACGGGGCTGTTAGTGCCCGCTCTGCCCCTCACTGACCCAAACCCAACATCCATCACACCGATCGGCGTCTCGAGCTCCGTGATTGGTACCCTCTGGGCATCCTGATTAAGGTGGCTGCGGTGCATTTCTGCAACGTTTTCTTGCTAGAGATCTGCATCCTGTAACCTGCAACTCTCCCCCCTAAACCGCGAGTGCCTGTCGCCCTCGCCTGCATCATGAATCCAGGCGAGAGCCGTGCCATCCATCCGGAGGATGAGCTGTTCCTGAACAACTCCAACGTTAACCCCACCACCACCTCCTCCTCCGGCAGGCCGGACGGAACAAACCATGTCGTGGAGCCACTGCGCATCAACAAACGAGACTCAGCCAGCCCCCAGTCTGCCTCCAGTCCACCACCCAACATCCCACTACCCTACCCCGACGACCGGTCTCGGCCGCAACTGCGCTCTTCAAGCTCTCACGATGCCCGTCCGATGGACAATCTGCGCTACAACTCGCCGCCCCCGGCCACCGCAGGCTCACCCTCGGGATCAGTAAGCCCCGCTGACTATCCACCCGCACTGCGACCCCGCGATGGGCGCGAGCCCCGACTCGCAACTCTAGCAGAGCGTCGCGGCGCAGCGCCCAAGCCGCTCCCCGAATCCCCAGGCCCCGATGCGCCAGACGCTGCTGCCCTCGCGGCGCGACCATACCCCCGGCCGCCCACGAACTCGGCGCCCGTCGAGACCGGCGAGCAGCAATACGACTATCGCCAGCAGTACTATCCTCCGCCGGGCAGCGCAGCGTCCCGACTAGCCCCGCCGTCCTCGTCCGGCATCAATCGCATAAGCTCGACGGCGTCGACGTCGACCACCCGTGCGCAGCGCGGATCGCCGCCCCCGCCGGAGACGCCTATCGTGGGGCCGGGCCAGCAGCCCGGGTCTGATATCGAGGCCCGGTATGCGGCGGCGGGGATTGCCGGGACGGGCACGCTGGCGGGACTGCAGAGTCAGAGCTCGGCGGCGCAGAGACGTGCGGAGCAGTACGTGGGCCAGCAGCCGACTTTTGGTGTGCAGGAGTCGCAGAGGCCGTGGACGCCGACCGAGTTGCCAGGTTCGCAGCCTCATGGCCCGCCCACGGTGTATCAGGGTGCTGAGGTGTTGAGTGATGGGCAGGCTGGGCAAGCTAGGCCGCAAGTGCAACATCCGGGTCACTATAGTAGCCCTCCGCCTCAGCATCCTAGTCAGTATGGCAGCCCTCCGCCACAGCATCCCAGCCAGTATGGCAGTCCTCCACCCCAGGCTCAGCAGACGCAACCCTCAATAGATCAGTCCAGAATTCCATCGAATGCGCTGGAGCATGACATGGATCGGATGCGCATCAGTGATGAGCCTCCACCTGCTTATTCAAGTGTCTCTGGCGCGGGTGCTGCGAACGGGTACCCAGTTGAGAAGCCTGGTGCTGCTGCGGCGGGTGTAGCGGCTGGCGTGGCGGCTGGAGCAGCAGCACCAGCAGCAGTCGCTGGACATCCTGCCATCGCGAATCAGCCTCACCCTGCTAATGCCTCTGCACCCTCTCCTGCGCCCTCGGCTTCAACCGAGGGACATCCCGCCTTTGCGAATGATCCACGGCAACCATCGAGTGCGGGACACTCGCCTCAGAATGCCGTTTCCAATGGCCAGCCCCAGTATCAGCAGCAGCAGCAGCAGCAGCAGCAGCAGCAGCAAGCAACACAGCATGCCCAGCAAGCACAGTATCCGGCACAGGTTGCCTCGCCAGGGCCATCTGGGCCTCCTCCGGCATCCCCTCCACCTTTGCCAGAGGGCTGGATTGCGCACCTCGATCCTAATTCGGGCCAGTACTACTACATCCATCTGCCCACGCAATCAACACAGTGGGAGTTCCCTAAGGGACCTACTCCTCTGAACCTGAACGAAACACCCCTTTCTCCCGTCGGAAGTGTGTACAATAGCCACCCTCTGACATCCCCGGGATTATCAGCCTTTGGCAAACCTCTGGCCTCTCCCGGTGTACCCATGACTCCAGGCTTTGAGAGTTTGCAATCACCCATGGTGGGATTCTCAGGCCCTCCACCAAGCAGTGGAATGGACATTTACAAGACCGCTCCAACCAATGGGGTTTACTTCGGCCCGTACCTGCGATACACGAACATGGACCTCGAGCGCGGTCTCTGGCTCGGTTCTATTTTGCTTGTCACCGACGCCGCTCAACCCCCGACAATTCATCTCCATCAAAGCGTGGACCTATCCCCGAACCCGCGACAGCTGAAGGCGATCAATATCGCCGCACACCAGCGATGGACCTTCTACAAGTACGAAATCGACCTGCGAATGGAGGACGCCGGCCCCGCGAAGTGGACCTACGCGATCACTTCGCATCTCGGCTGCACCCGGTACGAGTTCCTTGTCGCTGGTCGACACGAAACGAACTGGCGGTTCATCGCGACATCCGGTAATGATTTCTCGTTAAATGTGAACGCGAACGAGCGCGCGCGCCTTGGCGGCGTGGGGTTCATGTGGAAGGATATCATGCAGAAACACAATGAGATTGGCGGGTTTCATGCGCAGCTGTGTCTGGGTGGCCAGATCTATGCTGATCGTATGTGGAAGGAGATCCCGTGTTTGAAGCAGTGGCTTGCTATCAGTGGCAAGGAGGCGAGGAAGAATGCGCCGTGGACGGCGGCTAACCAGCAGGATGTCTCGCATGCGTATTTCCACTACTACACGAGTCACTTTGACCAGCCCTATTTGAGGGAGAGCTTTGCGCAGATACCCTATATCTGCCAGATTGATGATCATGATATGTGAGTTTTCGACGGCATCAGGGGATGATGGGTTCGCGCGTGGAACCAACTATGCTGATACCGAGATATTTTCCCCAGCTTCGATGGCTTCGGCTCGTATCCTGAGCATATGCAATTCTCCAACATGTTCAAGAATATTGGCCGCATTGGTATCGAGATGTATCTCTTGTTCCAGCACCACACAACCCTCGACATCCTCCGCAACGTCAACAACGACACCGACCTTTTCACCATCACCGGTACCGGTTGGCACTTTGTCAAGTACCTCGGCCCTGGCGTCGTTGTTGTCGGACCCGACTGCCGCTCAGAGCGTAATCCGCATCAAGTCATGGCTGGGCCCACGTATCAGGGCCTCTTCCCCAAGGTTGCCATGTTGCCGCCGAGTGTGCAACATTGTCTGTGGATGGTCTCGATGCCTTTGATCTACCCCCGTCTCGAGACGGCTGAGCATATTGCGCAGACTGTCGCTACCGGCAAGCGAGCCGTTACCGGCGCATACAATGTACTGGGCAAGGTGACCAGCTCGGTTGCCGGCGTGGTTGGTGCAAAGGAGTTTGTCGGCTCGGGCTTTGACTCTGTCAAGCGGGCTGTCGGAAAGTCGGGTCTTATGGGTGGAATTCTGAGTCCATTCGGCGAGTTCGATCTCATGGACGAATTGCGCGATCAATGGACGCACGAGTCCAAGGTCCGTCTCCCTCCCCATTCCCCCAACCAACTCATTCCTATACTAACTAATTTTCCTCTCCACAGGACCTAGAACGCACATACCTCATCCGCACTCTCCAAGGCATCGCCCACCAAAAATCCCTCCGCATGACCTTCCTCTCCGGCGCCGTCAACGTCTGCGGCGCCGGCCTCGTCCACGACCCCTCCCAACCAACCGACCACAAAACAATGTACCAACTCATCGCTTCCCCCGTTGTCAACACCCCACCCCCCTCCTACGTCGTCAAGCTCCTCCACAGCAACTCCAAACCCCTCTACGTTCCCGCCAACGGCCACCGCTCCTCGTCTACCCCCACCGACACAAAAGAGGACATGATGGAGATCTTCCAGACGGACGTGAACGGCCAGCCGCGCGAGCATAAGAAGCTCATGGCACGGCGGAACTATGTTGCCATCGTCGCGTATGATCCGGATGTGGTGTCCACGCCGGCGTTTGGTATGCAGCATCAGGCGTTTAGTGCGGTGAAGGGGAAGTTGAGTCTGGCGGCGGACTTTATGGTCCAGGGGGATGGGGCGTATGCGAATGTTGTTAAGTTTGGGCCGGTTATTGTGCCGAGTTTGGAGGCCGGAAAGTGAGGGGACTGTAGCAGTGCAGTATATCGAAATTTACGAAGGCTGGTTGTTGACGGCTCGTCGGTTTCTGGCTTTGTGCCTTTTTTTTGGTTCCCGAGGGCTTTGAACTGAGGCGAGCCTGAGGCTTGCTTGTGCTTATGAATTCCTTATGATGTTTTCTTCTTCTTGCTTTCTGCTCATGGCTTTGCTGAATTTTACCTCGTTGTTTGATGAGCTTTGGCTTTTACGATCTGCGTCTTTGGTGGGCATACTTTCTAGATATCCAACTTGGTACATGTGAATTGATATGTGGCCGTTTTCTTGGAGCTAAGTACTACCTATATACCTGGATTTCACTGGATAACCTGCTATATAGAGCTCCTATAGCAATAGAAGATGCATGATTCGTCTGAATTAGGTACGTACCTTGTCAATGTCTCTGTACTCCTCTACATGTGCCCATATGCTAGCCCGGGCCAATCATCGGTGCTCAGTGACCGCTCAGTGATCACGGCCAGCCTGCTTACATGTTACGATCTGCTTATTGGTAGTTACCTAAAGTAAGTGCCCGTGGCTTCAAGTTAGTTAGCGCTCGCCGTATTGAATTCTGGACCCGGGCACCCACAAGTGGAGCGCTATGGACTCATGGAGAGTGGGTAGAAATGGATCCCACATCTAGAGAAACCCTGTCGCCTTCAACGAATTTTCTTCCTATTCAACATATTCCAATCCTTGGGATATGTTCAGTTATCATCCTGACGCTGAGCACTAACCCCCTCATTTCTAATAATCCAGATTGAGATTCAGTAGCCATGGCCGCTAAGGTAGTGGGCGAAGGAGAGCAAAGCTCGGTACATTGAACGCAAACCAAAGTGCTCCACTATTCTATGCTTAATCCTTAGCTTACCATAAGGTTCTCTCTCATACGCTCCTCAGTGGACTTTGACAGCGCTCTTTTAGAACTTCCAGTCAGCGGCTTCTGTAGATGGACTCCCGGTAGCCCAACCCTCTGTCCGCAATGTCCGACACCGGGCTGAGGATTGCTCTTCAGCCTCATTTATTGCATGCGACCTAATTGGTCGCGAGATGCCACCCGCTTTGGCACTTTCCTGTCCTATTAAGCCTATAGCACCTGCGTAAGCGCCTGCGCAGGTATTTCTCCTTTTCCAGTGGGGTGGGGTACTCTTATCTGCGTCCACATCCCCTCCTGCGATTGTTGACGGCCTGTGAGTCGGCCAGTTTCTCACGAAATAACCAAGACTTTGTTATTGCGGGCCTATCTTTCGTTTACAAATCGCTGATCATCCCCGCCCATTACTTTTGCCAGGTCCGATTTGTGATTGTGATTATTTGGTGATCCAATCCAAACACGAGCCAAGGACATAGCAGCTCCTCTCTTCTTCATAGTCGCCATAATTTCGTTTCCCGGCTCGACCCATTGCCACTCCATTCTCATGGAGAGGCAACAGATACAACCTCTCTGCGAGCAGTTTAAATCTCTCCTGAGAGATCGATTCTCGAAAAATCATCGACAACAGCGCTTCTTACCGCATGGCACTGCACAGGAAGTGTTCCGAAATCACAAGCCAAAGCTGAAAGAGCTTCTACTATATGTGAGCAGGGCCTTACTAGAGGACGATGAGCTTTTGGAAAGGGTTGCTTCTCGGATCCTGGAGAGTCTCTCGAACGTCCTAGCGATTGTGCTTATGGACAGAACGCCGAATGGTACCGACGCCCTGAATCTGTTTCTGGGTCTTATTCTAGATGGGAATCACCACATGAAAGAGACCCTGGGGTTGACTGACTCCGAATTGCCCATCTCTAAAGCTCGTGCCGAAACCCTTTTCCTGGACAGAGGAAGAAATTTTTACACCAGGCAGCTGCAATTTTGTGCGATAGTGCTGCAGGAAGAAACGGAGGTGGAATGCTTAAATGATGAGCAGGACCTGTGCCCTCTCCCGTACCTGGAACAGACATTGATCGGTGCTGGGGCCTTTGGGCAGGTGTTTCAAGTCAAGATTGAAAGCCACCATATGCGTTCGGCGAACGGAAACAGCGAAAATCGAGATCCTGTACTACTCGCACGAAAGGACTTCCAGCTCCAAAAAGCATTTGAGAAGGAGTTGGAAGTGTTGAGAAAGATTATGCGCCAGCCCGAAAGGCATGGCCGTCTGGTCCCCTTGCTCGCCATTCTACAACACGAAGCCACCTACAGCCTGTTCTTTCCCTTAGCGGCCTGCGATTTGGACACCTACCTTAAGAGTGAACGCCACCCTCCAGTCCCTGGGTCCCCAGACGAGGAGGCTCTCTATCACCGGGGAGTTGCCTTAGCGGGAGCCTTGGCGTTCCTGCATGGTGGTTTCTCTGACATGTCGTTCTATCATTTGGATTTGAAACCGCGTAACATTCTCGTCTTTGATGCGGACACGCCAGACGAACTATGGAAAATCACCGACTTTGGTCTTTCCCGAGTCAGGGTCAAGGCAAACTCGCCGAATGATGGCGACTCAACTATGACAATAGGGGTGGAGGGGACATACTTGGCCCCGGAGTGCGCAGTACCTGGTGGCAAGGTCAGCGCTTTGAGTGATGTGTGGTCATTTGGCTGCATATTCAGCCTGGTTCTCACCTTCATGATGGATGGTCGCAATGGTATCAACGAATTTTCGTGTCGACGAAGTGAACAGCCCAATGGCGACTGCTTCTACACCAATCCTACGACGCCCAAGATTTCGCCGGCCGTAACTGCATGGTTTGATCATCTGAAAGGGTCAACCTCCAGGGATCTCTGTTCGAATGTGATGAGCGAATCGCTTGACTTTCTCCTTAGGAGTGTCTTACTGCCCGAAAAGAAGGGTCGAATGCCAGCATCTGGAGTCGAAGCCCGACTGAAGAAAATATGGACTTCTTGCAGTCGCCCAGGGCCTCTTCCAACACCCAAAGAAAGGCGGTATGCCGATAGCACACCGTCCAGATGGCATAGATTGTTGTCCGGGGCAAATCGAAACACGGGGCCCACGCCGCCGCTCGAGTTTAAGAGTGCCGCTCGTGGAAGCAGATTCTCGCCTGGTGGGGAAATTCTGGTATCTTTCACTTCCAGACTCAATTGGATTTTGGAATTGTCGGGTACGTCAAGGAATGCGGTTGTTGAAGTTCCAGGATCTGCAAATTGTCTATCGGTCAGTGACAAGTACATTTGTAACGGGTTAGATGGAAGCTGTTTTAAGGTGGGCTTACTCCAATGTGATCCAATCTTTCATCACTAACAGTACCACTGCAGTGCTGTGTTTATACTTTTAGGGGAGCTCTCGACACCATTGAGAGTCCAGAGCCCCCCTGCATATCCCTCCCCGCGCTGGGCTCCATAAAGATGGCTGCCCTATCAAAGGATGATTCGTTGGCCGCCTTCATTATCACCCAGAAACCCGGTGGGACCGAGATGGATTGCTTGCGATATATTTGCAAAACGGAAGACTTGATACGTGCTGCAGGCGATGGGTAAGTATTCCAGACTGAAAGCCTGTAAAAGTCTTCGCTAACGGATAGAAATAGAGGGTATCCTTCTCCAATATCTAGCAGGTCAAACTCGGCAGTCTCTGCTCCTTCACTAGGATCTATGACCACGAGATCCACCATAAGCCGGCTGGGGCCGATCATCGGGTCGGCTGCAGACATTCGTTTCTTTGGCTTCACCGGCGATGGCCAATTTCTGGTTATGGTGACCCAAGTGGAGACGAGCAGCTTTGGTGTCAAAGCATGGAGAACCGAAAGCGATACGCTGTACCAAGAGATGTCGATTCCACATATGGTGAGCGTGGTGCAATTATTCTTATAGTGATATTTGCTTACAGTGTTCCAGGGCTCTTCTGCCACGACTGCTGCGCACTTTACAGCATGTACAGTTTTTGTGCTCGACAATATTCTCCATTTGTTTATATTGTCACAAGAGCAGTATCTCATCAACGTTAATCTGACCCGAAAGACATCGAAGAATGGAGAGCTGAAAGGACAGATGGTCTACATACATCACAGCAATGACACCAAAACGCTGATCTTCCTCAAGCACGATCGCCGACATATTTTCGCATTACCTATTCCAGCCGTGCTTAGCGCGGCAGAGGCACATATCTTCCGTCCAACCCAGATAGGAAAGATTAAAAGCTCTCCAACACGCGACGGCCAACCTAGCATTGCCATGCGAAATAAGGGGAGTGGGGGAGCGGAAGTATTACTGGCGACGGCGGAAGGCGACTTCTATGCTGCTGATGTGACAATCCCCACTGAACGCGCCGGTATCATTTCGAGAGATTCACAAAGATGATCAGTCTCATGTACAAAAGCAAGAATACTGAGCATAATGTCTAACTATACACCGAGCCCCTTTCCACGGCATCCTCCTTGCTCTTAGACTTTGCGCGCTGCTTGGCGTTCTTCAGAAACCACCAGTATGATAACGTAGCTGCTGTCAGTGGTACAGAAAACACAATGTATATCCAGAACTTTGGCGACACAATTAAGCTGCGATCATTGGGGTTCATCGCGAAAAAGGAACTCATTCCCAAGAGGGTCTATATTGCCTTAGTTTCAATCTCTTTGGTCTCTAAATGCCCCGAGTTCCACGTACTGCCATGAATGTGAACGGAAGATAGATCAGGGTGACGATGGTGATGACTCGCACGGTTGTAGAGTCGTCGACGGTAGAAAGCGTCAAGTCGAGCATATATTCGCTTTGGCGTTTTGCCGTGTTGGAGTCCTTGAAAGAGAGGGTGTCTGTGATGGAGACTGCGAGGCAGGCGGTCCGGCTCTTCAGAAACGACGCTTGTTGGTTGTATGCGTCCACCATGTTTACGTAGTTGTTGAGTAGCTGCTTCATTGCATGAGTATCTGATTGCTGCGTGATGTTGCGCGCCGCTAGGGCGTCATTCACCCCGTGTAAGGCTTGAAAGACTTTTTGCAGCGAACTAAATATGGGTGTGAGAGATAGACAGCGAGCCTCTGCATGACGGACGGTGCCGAGTGTTTCATGGTTTACTCGCAGCTCCTCTTCCAAACGCTGAGCCATGTTTGTGTTGGCCTGTAAATGTTAGTTCTAACATGATGGTTGGAATTTCTGCGGGATGGAACGTACAATTGTGAGAACCTTGCGCTCGTAGTAGGCGAGGTAATCTCGCCACAAGGGGAAGAAAGACCCAAGAAGGACATTGTGAATAAGAAGCGGCTGACGTTTGAAAGCCAGCATCTGGGCCGAGTTCCGGAGAAGTGTCGCCAGGCGTTTCTGAAAGGCACAGTCTGTGGTAGGGTTGAGGAAGATCCAGGTGGACTGGTTGGTTTCTGTGTCGTACTTTTGGTAGACTGCTGTCTGGCGAACTGCCCAGGGGTCAAACCCTTCCTCGACGAATTTGTAAAAGGGGTATTTGATCACATAGGCAATTTCTATAATTGTGTCAGTTGTGCAGGATCAGAAATTCAGTGCGACCAGCCTACCAATGGAATGGCCATTGGACTTGAACATCGGTGCACTGCTAAAGGCCTCTTCGATTCCAACTCGCTTTCGGCAGAAGGCAAGAGCAAATTCGAGGACTTCGGACGAGGCCCCGGCAATATCGATGATCTCTTGGAAGACCTCGCGATTCATATTCAGTGGCTTCCAGGAATTTTTCTGACTGACAGAACTGGATTGGTGTTAGCCGAGAAGACATCACACAATGTTTCTCTTTAATTCCAGCCACATACATGGCTCTCAGGCTACTGCCTGTCCTGTTAAACTCGGTGTTCCAGGCGCGCAGTGCGGCCAATGACTTCAGGCTTTGTACTATTACTATTTGATTGGAACATCAACATATGGCAATCGATCATAAGTAGTAATCATAGATAATTACCCTCATTCTCCGAGTTCACGTCTGTCCATGTTACCTGGACATTGGGTTCTTCCGTGGTAAAACACTGTCGGGCCTTTGCTCGCATCCAGTAATCTTCTGGGTATGGGACGAGAGAGTATAGGTCCAGCGGATCCGACTGTAGCACGCAGTCGGCCGAGGGGTGTTCGATCGTCGCAATTGAGGACGAATTTGTTGCTCCCGTTGCTGGCATGTTCTCGAGCTCCATGATGGTTGTGATTGTGGTTAGATAGGAAAAGCTTAACACTTAATTACAGCACCCAGCACGATTCTTCCGACACGATTTATAGCACATGTTTGCTGATCCTTACGATGCTAGAGAAAACGTGATATGAATCAGCCTTGGCAGGCTCCTACATGCATCACACGTCCAAGGCTTCACAGGCTCGACGCCTTTGCACGCCCAACAGGCGTGGTCGGTGGTGGGCAAACATGGACGATAGTAGTACTTTTGATTTGTAAATCGTAATAGGTAATTGGCCACGAAGAATCATCCCCATGCACGATGCTCGAGCCCCTCCCCATCCCGTTCTCTCGTGTTCATCGTGACCTAGTCCGAAATTTGCCTGCAGGTGAGAATAAGCAAATATTGTTAACCCGGGTTCACTCAGCCACTGTCGCACTGCCCGAGGCATTTTTCTTTGTTTGTCAACACTTACTCAAGTTCAGCCTTTCGTTGGTTACATTATTAGCCTGTGTTTCATCCTTCTGGTCAACATATCCATGGATGGGAAGGGCTTACATCAGTCACTTCCTCCGGCGCGTCGAAGGAGAACACATCCTCATGTATCTGTAGCGCCGCAACTCCAAATCAGCGATGACACCAGAAATCAGACACTATTTGCCACGGGCTTACATGAATATGGAAATCCAATTTAGGATGGTTGGGAAATTTCTTTTCGAGAAATGCCTGCAGCTTTGCGGTTGTCAGGTATTTCCCTGGGGCGTCCTGGCGGCGCATGAGGATCGCATCGGATGGAGGCGAGGGCGAAAAGACCGAGGTCAAGGCGCGTTTGATGCTGGGCATTTATATGTAGCCAGTTGTCCTCCGTGATGCAAGAGTTGCTATTCGATAGGTAAGGAGAAGAGTAGGTGGTTGTTCAATGAAAGATTTGGCTGGGAACGTCGAGAGATTCAAACGTCGCGGAAGGGCGAGGATCCCGTCTTTGGATTTGATCTACGAGATATACTTGGTTGTAGCCTGTTGTATAAGGCAACGAGTAACCTAAGGACGCTGGAGGCTCTGCGGTCCGCAAGTTTGTCACCTGCATGAAGTAGATAACTAACTATTCGGGTCCGGTGTGACTCCCACGGTCCCAACAGGAGGAAAACCTTGTCCAACCTTTCCAGTGCGCTGAATCGCTGATAGGGGAAGCTGAGCAGCTACAAGCGCCCAGGCCTCAATACTGCAGGCAACCTGCTTGTAGCGGACCAATCGATTGCTCGCTCGCTATCAATTTCCCGTTCGATTGACTATTACTGCGAGACGGTGTCACGGTGAAGCTTAGCGCTGCGCCCTGGGGTTGTGAAGTTGTGATGAGGTCTAGCTAAACCAGGGCCTAGGCCTAGTTCAGCTAATTTTGCTGTTGATCCCATGATTATTTGCTCAACACAGGATGGCGGAGGCGGAGGCGATGTCTGTGACGCGGTATTGTCCAGTCACAGGATCTTCTCTTGACCCAGCTTCCCTCCCTCTGAGCCCTGTTGATCGAAACATAAAATGCTATTGTATGCTTCGTTGATGATCTTCACGAAGCCCACGACAGGATGGCCTTGAACGACAGCAGCAGGGACAATGCAATTGAGATCTTCCAACAGCTTGATTGGTACCCCCTGAATGCAAGCTTGGATAGGACTCGAGATGACTCCGAGTCAGCACGTGCAGCAGCAACGCGAGGCAGGACGGTCGAGCTGCAGCAGCCTGCGATTCCACTCACACCACAGTCGTCGTCCAGGCGATCAGGCTCGCCCCAATCCGTGAACCCTCAACTACCAGTGGATATTGAGCTTTTGACAGTGCCCGCAGATAGCACGAGCAATCATGCGCGTGTCACAACACAAGACCCTCCAGATCTCGTCGTTAAGTAAAGGACTCATGGTTTGGCCCTATCCCAGTCATAGGTTGGCTAACTTTATACATTGTTGCGTCCCGCATAGCCAGAGATTGCGAGGAATTCACATTTTTGTGAGCGCTACCTACTCCGTCTCCTCCTAAATCACTGAAATGTAGCTAAATAACTTGCTTGGCTTCTAGATGATCACCATCAGCGGCATCCTTGGAGCCGGACTCTATGTGGGAAGCGGCACAATCTTACGATTTGGAGGCCCTGGCGCTGTCCTCATATCTACCACGGTCATGGGGTTACTCGCTTGGATGGTGATGCAGTGCATTGGCGAGATGCTGATCTTGTGGCCGATACCCGGTGCGCTGGTGGAATACGTCGGAGCCTTTGTCGACGAGGATCTGGGTATCGCCGTCGGGATTGCTTATTGGTACCATCAACTTGGTGTTCTAAGCATCGAAAAAAAACCTCCTAGCTGACTGGTTTCTTGCTACACTAGGTTCACTTATGCCATTATCTTTTCGGCGCTAATTGTGACGGGAGCGGGGGCGCTCGATTATTGGAATCCAGGAAAGGCCATTCTAGGGACGGTGATGTTCTTCATCGTTCCTTCATTTATCATCTTCTTCAACAGCTTTGGAGTTCAGGTTAGACACCATCCCATGTGCTGGGGATGTATTGCTAAGGATTGCTAGATTTATGGGTTGTCAGAGGTGATCGGAGGCTCTCTGAAACTCATTGGCATTTTCGTGGTGATTGTTTGTATGATTGCAATCAACGTCGGAGGTAAATCAATTGACCCAAGGAACTCCACTTGATCTCAGCTGACTTGAATAGCTGGAGCTGAGGGCCATATCGGTACAAGAAGTAAGAACTAGTACCTCCCCCGAGAGTGACGAAGGTTGCTCAATCCAGTGCAGATTTCAAATATGACACCATCTTCCCCCACGACCCAGCGACTGGGGATTCTTGGGCCTCTGTCTTGTTGTAAGAGCCGCTCCCAAGGTATCCAACCGGGTGGAAATTGATTCGTGTAGTATCGCATTCTCCTCCGCAGCATTCGCCTACGTCGGTGTCGATATTACAGCCGCCACTGCCCTCGAAGCCCGTCCAGAGAGCACACGTTCACAGAGAAACCATACTTTCTGGCCATCCATCTCGGTCCGATTCGTCGCAACCTGGACAAGCTTCATCATCTGGATCATCTACTTCCTTGCAGGAATCATGCTTAGCTTCAACCTCCACTGGGACAGTCCTTATCTCCCTCGCGCATCGTTCCTCGGATCCCCGATCAACCATACCGCTGACAACCAGGTTGAGACCGAACAGATCCGGAGCAACTCCGGGATTGGCATTATCCTAGCGCTTTCCAAGATCCCCGGACTCGGTGACATGGCCTCGGCGATTATACTCATCACCGTGATTTTCTCAGCCAACACAAATCTGTACGTCGCCTCGCGAGCACTTTTTGTCCTCGCCCGCAAAATCCGCGGCAAGGAGTGGTACTTGCAGTGCCTGGCGTTCTTTGGAAAGACAAATAATTACCAGGTGCCGGTCAGGGCGATGCTGCTCTCGTGTTGTTTTCTGTGGGTACCGTTTCTGTACCTTTCACCAAATAACTCGCCGCATACGACTATCACGAGCGTGAGTTTCCCTCGTTCCCCCGTTTGAGAACTTTCTTGACACATTGAATAGTTACTCGAAGTCCTCTCCCAAATGGGTTCAGTGAGCTGCATTATAGTCTGGACTTGTGAATGCTGGGCATTCGTCCGGTTCTATAATTGGTAATCTCCACAACTCAGTAGATTCATGCGGTATATTGACATAAAAATCAGTCTCTACAAACACCGCGACAGCATCAACAATGCCCCCTCCTTAGCCCGACTCCGCCGCTTCCCCCAGGTCGCAGAAGATCTCTACCCCTGGCGGTCCCACGGCCAGCCCTTCACCATGTACCTCGCGCTGTTTGGCTGCCTGTTTGTCCTCATCATAGCTGATGGCGCTGCACTGTGGCACGGCTTCTTGGTCCCTGATTTTCTCTCTGCATATCTTGCCGTAGGTTTCTCGACCCATGAATATTGATTTCGAAACACTGATCATACTCGAAAGCCACTCTGCTTCCTCGTCCTCTGGTTCGGAATCAAGTGGCTGCGCTGGAAAAGCCTGAAACTGAATCTTGTGAATCTGTCGAATCTCGAGGTGGCTAAGATGAAATTTCGGGACCTGGATGAGATTGGGCAGAGGGCTGCGATAAGGGTTCAACCGCAACAGCCACGCGGATGGGGCAATCTATGGGGCTTGATGTAAAGATACATATTGAAGAGGGGAAGTCCAAGGCAGGCAGGTCGGCACGGATAGGTCGAGGCACGAGAGAGAGAGAGAGAGAGAGAGAGAGAGAGAGGTTCAATTATACGGACTACTCGACGAGCAACGTGGCGAAGGGCTAAGTACTTGAACGGAATGAGAACGTCAAGCGTTGCCAATCATTACCTGGTTTAGATGTACAAGCTAGCAAAAAGACATATCTTCCAACTGGAATCCATCCAAACTCCCGCATAAACGCTCACCTGAATATCAAACGCCCGCTGAATTACAATTGGAAGCAAACACACACCCAAGCCAGCCTATCCAAAAAGATCGCCTCCAGGCACACACAGTCCAATCCGCCAGAAGTAGTCTCGGTGGGCAGAAAATAGCTCCCACAGTCTATACCGCGCCGGAATAAGAGACCAGTTCCAGTGCCGCGGATACAACGGTGCTGTCTCATCCTGCGCGCGCGATGCACACCTCGCAGCCTCTGAGGCACTCCTCTGCTTCCCCATAACAGCCTGGCGCTGCTGACCTGGTTCTGATGACACCCGATTCAAACCCTCCTCATCAGTCATACACGGCTTTTCAGCCGTATCAAACATATCTACCGGGATCTCCCCATCCTGGAAGACATTCAACACCGAAGCCGCAGCCGCAGCCCCATCGGCGCCAGCGATACATCGCAGATCCTCGTCACCCCGACAAACCCTTACATCCTCACGAGCCGGAGGCAACGCAGACTTGGAGATATACACCTCCGCCGCATGCGGCGCGTACCCCCACTCCCGCAGCGGCAGCAACGGAACGGGGTCATCAACGTGCGTGACCCGGCGAATACGCCACGTCTCGGGATCAGAATCCTGGCCCACAGCACTATGGCTAAGGCCGTCCTCTACGATCTGGAACACCTCATCTAGAAACGCAGCAAACTCGGAATTCCCGACCATCGGCGCACCAAAGGTAGTCACCAGCGGGTCCCAGCCCTTCAGGCGCATCTCCAGCCCCGCGAGCGTGGCGACAGCGCCGCCGAGCGAGTGGCCGACCAGCGTGACTTCATAGTCCGGGTAGGACTGAAGGGCTTGCTGGATGATTGGAAGGATGGCTGGGCGGGTGTTTAACCAGGATTTCATGAAGCCCGCGTGGACAGTGCAGTTCCTGCAGAGCCCGAGAGGGGCTGTGCTGTTGTTGTTATCGTCGTCGCCTGTGTAGGGGATGTACGACTGTGGGTAGGCGGAGAGATCGATTATCGTGTTCGTTATGGAGTACGTACCCCGGAACGCGACGACGATGCGCTTTGGACCGGGCGCGTGCGAAAGCGCAATGTAGCCGCATGAGTCAGAGAGGAGGATGCCCGTGTTCCAGGTCTGATAGAGGGTGTATTAGTAATTATTCGAGTTTTTGGTAACACACACCGCGGACGGAAGCACTGACGTGTATAAGTTCCAGATTTGGAAACTCGGCGCAGTGACTGAGGCACTGGAAGGGCTTCTGGACGCCCGTTGTGCCCACGCAGTAGGATATGTCTACCAGGCGGGATAACTCTTCGAGCGAGTTGAAGAGCTCACTTGAGACGGGTTTGGTGTCATTTTGCGCTTGTGTCAGTCCGAATATCAAGTTTACAACACACAAGAGTGTGAGGCCCGCAAGGCGCAACATGTTGGCGGGATGAGGAATGCAAATCGTGTGATGCGATCGGAGAATCCGGGGAAGAGGGTGAGATTAGGTAAGCAGTCATGCGGGGCCTCAACGTGATAGGCATGGATGACGTCATGCTACGTGCCTGAGTATAACCCTTGGCGTGCGTGGGATTGGCGTACGATAGCAGGTGGATTTCAAAGATATTTAGTTTATCTATTCTTGTTTGGGAAGTTACTGGAGGACTTGGGTTTACATGGAAGTTAGTTCTCATCAAATTTGGTTGAAATCCCCGGCTTACGATCAAGCATTTTATATTGATGTTCAAAGTTTGTCTGATCTATTAGGTTGTAAATCACCCATTCCACAACTTATCGTACAGATATTAGAAAGCCGCAAGTGCTCCGATGCGGCCTATTAAACAGATAAAAAACAAATTCAATATGCAATCATCAAGTTGCCCTGGCGAATAGGAAGCTCAACAACATGAAAATGTATCACATATCAAATGTTCTGTCGTGAAATGCAGAAGAAAATCCGATTTGAAGAAACTCCAGAGCCTTCCCATGTCTAAGTAACACCCCAAGTCCCAAGATGCACAACGCCATCAATGCATCAAGTAATCCATTCAGTCAACTCAACATCGTCGATCTGAAAGTCAAACGGCTCCAAGTCACCAACTTCCTCAGGCCTAGACCCAGCGTTCTGCTGTGTCAACTCGGAAAGATTGACAGTCTCCGTGGGCGGAATATTATCCGTGCAGTACCCCATCTGCGCTGAGACTTTGCGATAAAACGAGTCGCAGAGTCGCCACGCCCGTTCTGCGCCTGGACTGCGCGTAGACATTGCATGTAGCCAGCAGATAGCCTTTTTGGCGAGCCAGACGAGATGCGATGAGCTGTCCTGTGCATGCATACATCCGACAGATAGTTCGAACAAGATAATCTTTGCAGAGTGGGAGATGTAATGAAGTACACTCCACCACGGGAACATCTGGTACAACTGTACCGTGTTGGGGTGATCAGGTAACAAATCGAGGATTTGCTTCGCGGCGTCCAAAGTCATCGTTGCCATCGTGTGGTTGAGCATTTGGAAGTGGTCGGGACCCAGTTCATCCCTTCGACAGAGCCAGAGACGGCCCAACACAATCCGAGCGCTTTGGTAGTGGAAGGCAAGGCCTAGTTTGTACCGCATTTGACTCACGCTACTTTGGAGATCGACTGTGGTAAAGTCCAAAGATGCGGGCAGACTATTTTTCCAGTACTCGATGCGGGATCGTAGGTCGTCGATTCTCTTCTCCTTGTCGATCCATATAGACGAGACATGAATTTGGTTGACAATCTCGTCTATGATGACGGCCAAGTCACAGTAAAAGAGATAGAACAGACCAGCGTTGGGCTCGAGATACTTGAGCCATGCATCATCCCGTGGCGGGGATTCTGGTTTTTCCTGCTTGTCGTAGCCGTCCTTTGGCCATGTCTTCGAGCTTGGCATGATTGTCTGCAGCCATTGCGCCCTAACCCCGGGATATTGGAGTAGGGCGGATGCTGACGAATCGGTCTCAAACTCCTCTTCTTCAAATGGGATAGGCAGAGGCGGAGTGTGTTTGTCTTTGGGAATCGAAGAAATATGACCCGAGATCAGGCCCAGCGTTTGCTCAAGGGTGTAAAGACACCACCAGAGTCGGAAGCGAGCCTCTCTCAATTTAGCAGGCAGCTTGGTGGTGAGACTTCGGTTGACGCCGAGGGTAACGGCAGACCTCGCAGCTAATGCAGAAATTCTCCAGGCCCTAGATGAAAAGATAGGTTAGACCGTGCATGTAACGCAAAGTGAGTGGATGATTATCTTACCTGCCAATCTGATCGGTTGCAAGCAAATAGAAAGCAACCAACCCTTCCAGTTGCACTTGTTGAAGGTTGGGAGGATCGAACAACTCTTTGCCAGCCAAACTCAGCAGGCGTGCTCGATTGAAGTATAGGAAGTGATCATTTTTCTCTCCGCGCCATGGAGCTTGAGTAAGATGTGCGTATGTGGCCGCGATCGCGAAGATCACATTAAGAATTGCAAGCCACTTGTCGCCTGGCTGCTGACCGTGATCCCAATAACTCTGGTATTGAGCACGGAAGAGCGGTCGATTTATCATGGGGAAGCCAGGATGCACGTTATTCCAATACTCCTCAAAGAGAAGATCCGAGACTTCGCGGGAGGGCATGCCGTATTTGTTGACTGGCTGGGGGACGTTGGTGGCGAAATCTCCGAGGGCATAATCGAGTGTTTCCATCGTCACACCGTCAGCGGTGTCCACCTCCTCTAGTCCATCCGTCTCTACCTGGGCGAATGTGGGGTCCGCCCATTGTTCTTGCTCTCGGGGTACATTTCGCTGGTCAACGTGATCTGTGTCCATGGCAGGTTCCTTCGAGGTGGTCTCATCCTGCGCTGCGGGAGTGGGCAATTGAGTTGTGTCCGCGATATCATCCATCAACGATTGATACTAGAAGATGTTAGTCAAATCTCAAATGGAACTTAAAAGGGTTTTCACCTATCAATCACCCACCTTTTGCAAAGTAGAGTAAGCCCACTGGGCATGTGTATTGTCAGCGGTGCCAAGTAGGTCTTGGACGAACTTTCTGTAGTCTTGCGCCAAAGCGGATAGCTCACTAGCCTCCCTAAGTAACTTGTTAGCATGAAACAACACATCATAGTATCGCATCCAGACCACTCACTTTTTCATCCTCTCGTTAAAGCCCAACGAATAGTGGCAAGCTAGGTCGAGCTCCCGACATTGTCGACAGACGGGTTGTTCGCCACTACATTTCACCTTTCGCGATCTACAGGACGAACAAGCCCGCGGCACCCGGCCTACAGATGGCGGACCCAGGCTGTTCACATCCCGAGGAATGGCGACCTTGGCGTTGGGTGCGTGTCCCCTCGTGCTACTGGCCTTACTACTGTCTGCTGAGACAGAGTCAGCCGAAGGCGACTCCTCGGGACGAGGAGTAGGCAAATTATTCACCAATTCAACCCCATGAAGGGAGCGGGTCGAGCCAGCAGGTAGACTGTGCGGGCTCGAAGAGGCGCTCTGGGGGTCTGACCGGCTCCAGTGCCCAACCTTGTATTTGCTCGTTCCAGCATCATCCGCACCCAGCCGGTCTGCCCTCCTGAAATGATTTCTCTTAACCATAGAAGTCTGCTTTCCTGTGGAAATGGCACAGCCTCAAGGGCTGTTGAAAAGCTCACATAACCGAATACTGTGGATTGCTCGGCGCGATCCGAGCCCTGTAGATATGCAGCGCACTGATGGTTGAGAATGAGGCGGGGAATCGTAAACGTTTCGCCGGTTGAGAGTGTATGTAGAATTGGTATGAGCAGTTCGTGTTGACAATGGACAATCAATTTGTTGACAGGCGGGTCGAGGGTAAGGCACGACTATATACGAAATCGGCCCAGGTCATGAAATCATTCCCGAGGATTCTCCATAGTTCTCGAATGGCTGTCAATGGGCTGTGTTGCGGACCGACGCGGTAAGGTTGGCGCAAGTTCTATCTTACCATTGGCTCGGTGCGATCTTAGGAGACGACAGGGCTGAATCAGAAGACTCGCACCGGGCGCTGACGTCATTATGTCCCACCAATTTGCGGCGCCTTGAGGCTGGCAGGCTGCCGATTTGGACACTCCTCCTGCCTCACGATCGCGACGATCAACACCCCAGCTCGATGCCAAACACCATTGGTTTGCTCAATTTCTTCCGCGGGCCAGCGGCAAATGGACTCCACTGACCGTTGAGGATCTCCGGAGTGAACCGTCGAGCCTCCTTGCACTGTCACAACTTTATCGAAGAGCCAATTCATCCTGGCGTTTTGCTACAGCCTGTGGTCGCAAGTGTTTACTTCGTGATGACCCGACAAGTCAGGGTATGAATAAGCGCCCAAATGTTGAAGTCGAATTTCGAGGATAGCAACGCCATCATATGTGTTTCGATGGAAAGAGTTTGCGTTCTCGAACCGAGCATGTCAGAATTCGCAACGGTCTCGCCCTTCGAACTCGAATATCCCAAGGGAGCAGCA
Organism: Penicillium simplicissimum; assembly: GCA_024706585.1. NCBI lineage: Eukaryota > Fungi > Ascomycota > Eurotiomycetes > Eurotiales > Aspergillaceae > Penicillium > Penicillium simplicissimum. Next base: position 2,567,969 of record JAMZTW010000061.1, read on the forward strand.
CTATCTCTGATGAACATTAAGCCTACTTCATCTACTGTTGTGGCATTCTTTGAAGCAAGTGGCGTCGTTCGAGACTCAGTCCCAAGGCCCGCCCACGATGTCGATGACGTCAGCGGAGCCACTGCTTTTTGGCTATATTAGTCCCACGGCATACTGGCCCTGGGTCACACATGGCATATGATGAATCTGTGTGGTTGACGGCTCGGGCAGAGAGGGAAGGGCGAAGAATTAATGCGGATGGAAGTTGAGCCATCATTTTCACCGATCACATGGTTCAAGCCTAGGGATGATGCTTATGCGGCGCCCTGCTACTATTTGCTGTAGATTCTCTTCGCGAATCTGCCGAAGTATCTTGGAATTAAAATCCATCCAAGAGACGAAGCGCTCGTTAAATACGTAAGGCGACCAATATAGGATTCCCACCTAATTCTAATTCATGCCGTGCATATACGTTTTCAGCAAGGCTATGTCAACCTACAGGATCTGATGATGCCCAAGGTTCCCTAAGAATCGAAGAGCAGTTGGATCATTGAGCCGCTTCTCACCCGCTAGGTCAACTTAGTTTGCCTCAAGAAATGGCACCTCACGTTATAACGTTATAACTTGCTTGGCTACACTTTGACAAAAACCAAGTGAATCAGTCCAGCTCTGACGTTCTCGTGCGCGTCAAGGTTCTTGAACAATATTCCAGGAACTAGCTGGCAGCACAGCATCTACCTAGTGATCACCACGCTCCGACGTCGCGTATGTTGAGGTATTCTCTGCGCTTAACCACGCACGGCATGCTCATTGAGCAGGGAAAAGCTAATCGCTCACGAAGCGGGTGCCAAGCTTAATGGGAAATCTCTCAATTCATCCTCAGTCAAAAAATTTCTATGGACAATATAAAACTTAGACAGACCAGATAACAACACGGCCATCAACACCGCTGGCTGTAGATTAAGTATTGGTAAGCATATGTTCCACGTAACGAGAGCTGTTGAGGGTTGACTTACTGCTGAAAGACCTCACCTGTCCGTTAGCCTCCTCAAAGACACGGACAGTGTTTACAGTGTTCTGGTGAGTCGACTTGAGCTTAGTATCCGCAGTAGTCTGGCCCTTAAGATCCATCTGCCGGAACATGTTCAGCGCAGACTCCTCACGAGCTCCGGCGGCACCTGCACCGCCCTGCTTCTCCAAAGAGCCCGCGAGCTGCCATCCGTTTTCGTCACCACGGAAGCGGAAGGGCTCGCAGTCCTAGACGATGTGCATTAGCTTATTTTGGCGCTCTTATCTAGGGTTTCATAGAAACGTACGTGTCCAGCAGCGATAATCTCGTTCTCGCCGTTCCAGATCAGACTGTTGAGGGGCAGCAGACGGGTAGAGATGTTCAGCATCGCGCGGGGCGGCTGCTCCGGTGCGCTAGGATACACGACCGTGACGCTGCTGTCATGGCCGGTAAAGGCAAGGACGTTGCCGCTCGGTGAAAAGCAGACACCCTGGATCCAGCCAGCAGTGTCGTTGAGGTATTCACCGCAGATCGTGTTGAAGGGAAGACGCTCGCCCCAAGCGCTCGGCTCCGGGCGCTGGTCAATCCCTTTGATAAAGCTCGAGAACACGCGGGCGTGGGAGTCGGTGGAGCCCGCTGCCAGAAGGACGGAGTTGGGGTGCCAGGCGAGGGTGGTGATGGTACTGCGAATGGGCTTCTTCAGATGCTTCGAAATCCACCAGTCATTCTCCTCCTCAAAATAGCAGACGGCGATCACACGAGCTCCGGAACCGACGGCAAACTTCTGCTCGGAAGGCGACCACCGCACAAAGGTGGCTGCGCGGTTGATGCGGAGCAGGACGAGGGTCGGCTTCCAGCCAGTAGCGGTCTTCTCCCAGACATAGGCATTGCGGTCTACAGAGTAGATTGAGAATTATTAGTCAGATGAATCGAGGTAAACCATGTCTGGGGAATGCTGACCTTGGGAGCAAGTGACAATACGGCCACTGTTGGGAGCAATGTCAACACTGGTGACAGTCTTCTCGTGGCCCTTCAGCTCATCACTGAGCGTGAACTTGCTGCCTGATGCTTGGTACAGCTCCACATTGTTATCCCGGGCGACAGCGAGAGTCTGTCTGTCCGTGGAGAACGAGTGGTCCGCAATTGGGGCATGGAAAAGATGGTGAACTTGAGGAGCGGCCATGGTGAGTGAGTACGACAGGAGGAGCTCTCTACCGTCGATAGGGGGGTATGACTGAGGGGAAGGCTGCGGCAGGTGGCAGATGGGGAACGCTTAGGTAGGCGATGACGCCGCCCGCTTGGGTAGAGGCACAGTGACGGAAGGCGGTCAATACTCGATACCTGGAGGTCTTCAAAGGATGTCACACAGACTGAGAATGCGTGTAAGTAATTCGTCTGCGTATATCGAGATAATAATGTAAAATTCCTTAAGCCGCAAGTATTTGGTAGTAATTTGACCCTTGGACGTGGTCCTAACACTCCAACGCATCCATCATCTTCGCGCCAGTGCTTGTTTACTTCGGAGCTTAGGAATCTATGCTTCGTTGATTCGTTTTCCTTCCTTCTCGCGCCTTGAACGTCCACTAAGAGCGTCTCCTCTATTCCAATAAGTCAAATGTCCAGTGTCGTAGGTTTTTGACAATCAGAGACGCAATTCCAGAATAATCTGCCTCCCCCTATGGACGGAATAACATACGGAGTACTCCGTACATAGTTGTTCTTCTATTGTTACCGCCCTCAGTGCGGTCGGTGTAGGGTGTGGTCCATCCGGTTGATCGCGGTTCTGCCCGTCTTTATCCTCCTTCCTCGAAGGCCTTTCCCGACCGCCGTAGCTAGCAAATAGTCACGTGGCCGTCTTCTTTTCTCGAGGTTAGGACATCTGCATCGGCGCGATACTCATTGAGCTCCCGTCCTCCATACTCTCACTGCGCTTCTCGCTCTAGGCCCTTGAAGTCGAGCCGATACCCATATTCAGCTCATCAACAGCATAACATGGCTTCCAAGACCATTCCCTCTCGAGGGGCTGACCTCAAGTCAAGTGGACATCCCAACCAAACGTGAGCTCAAACATCCCAGCCAATTGACGAGGTGCCTTATACTGACAGCTATTTAGACTGTACTGCACCAACCTCCCCGACAAGCTTAACAAGCATGACCTCCGCTCCTCACTCTACTCCCTCTTTTCCACCTACGGCACCGTCCTCGACGTCGTGGCCATGAAGACGAATAAGATGCGCGGACAGGCCCACATTGTATTCAAGGACATTCAAGCCAGTACACAAGCGATGCGCGCTCTTCAAGGGTTTGACTTTTTCGGAAAGGAAATGGTGCGTTCCTCGAAACTTACTCGGATAATCATACGTGGTTTCATTTGCGCTTGACTAACACGCTCTGCTATCCAGAAAATTGTCTACGCTAAGGGCTCATCGGATATTTTGGCCAAGCTTCGTGGCACGTACAACCCACCTGCCCTCGGTGCCGCGCCAACCGGAGCTTCAACAGATCTCCAAAAGTCTATTTTCAATGGGCCACCCGGCGCAATTCCCTCTCGGCCGGCGGCTGAAACGAACGGGGAGGCGCATGGTCTTAAGCGACCTCGCCAGGATGAAAGTGACGAGGAAGAGGCACCGATGGAGGAAGACAGCGACGTGCCCATGGAAGCCTCCTCCGATGAGGAATGATTATGTCGCAAAAGGGTGGCCAAGACCGACGTTCTTGGGGGTGTGCGTTCATTGCTTGGAATTTCTCGGTCGGGTGCCCCTAATGCGAGGTAACTTTCCTTCAAGATGGGCTGTGCCCATCGGAGATAACAATCTCGCGGGGGACGTGCAGGTTCACGGATTGACCCACGAGACCGAGCCAGATGAGGAGATATGTTCCGGTGGTGACGCTCTGTCCGTCTGCAACCTGCGCCATGGCATTCGCGGTGTTGCACGGGTGGACAAAAAAGGCCGGGGCGCCAGATTCTGGATGATACTACGAGAACATAATGAGCTCCTTGAAAACCAACAATACCCAGCCCTGCCCTTCGGTCCGAGAACAAGAACGTGTGTGCACCTACGCCGCAGCTGATCCCTCCCATCACACCAACACTCTGCAATTGCTGCCTGTACTGCTTCGGTACCACATACTGGTAGACCGCGTCCAGCCCCACGGGGCCCGGGTGATTGTGCCACCGGAGCACGAAATACAAGACGGGGACTTGATATGTGGGGGAGAGCACGATATCATAATCGACCTGCAAAGTGGGAAGGAGATTGGTGCGGACAAGGGCTTCCTGTGATCAAAATATTAGGACTGTGTTTAATCGGCAATTGATACCCCTAGCGACGGGCTGCAGACCGGGTCTTCATGTTCATCTTCCAGTGCTTGTGCGTGTGCTTGTATCTGCGTATTCGTCGACCCTTCATATAGATCTGCATCGTCTAGTGCCGGCATCTGGACCTCATTGCATTTTGTAATCTTGAGGCTGACAGCATTCTACGCGATCGCAAACAGAGCCCAGCTAAAGTCAGCTCCACATCTCTCAATATCAAATAAAGTCAAGTGTTCATGCATGACAAACGACAGGGATATACCTGTGTGACCAGTCGAGCCGACGACCAGCCTCCCTCCACTTGGGCGGCCGTGCAGCTGCGGACTCGCTCGACGAGCGCTCGACACGCACAGTCGAACTCGTCCGGCGTAAGGAACGGAAAGGTGGACAGCGTGGTGCAAGCCATCGCGCCATCAACCATCGGTCAAGCGTTCTCTTGGCCCCCACTTTTCTGATGGTGCCGAGAACCACGCCGTCGACGAATGCGTCGTTCTCGGCAATGCCTCACTCTCGAGTCAGCGGCGTGGTGTAATGTGGGGAGACGAATGGTCAGTGAGCATCCGGGCTACGGTATGTTAGTGGAGTCAGGAGTGAGGTGAGGGTCCGCCAGTGCCGGGTGACAGCCCGTGACAGGAACCCCGGAAGGCCGGAGGGGCTATGTCAATGACAATTTTGCTCTGGCAGATATCGATCCGATCCGAATTTGAATTTGAATTTGAATTTCGCGGCAAAGGGATGCAGCCATTAACTATGCGCGGATCCAATAAGGAGTCAATAATGCTTTGTTCGGGTGGAAAAGGTTGCCGGAGACGGGAAGGACAATGGAGTTATCGGAACTTTGGTGTGGGAGGGATTAACCATGTCGCATCAGGTTTACGACCGAGCGGATCCAAGGATGCAAAGACTTGCGCTGAGGTCTGATACCTCCACTAGCTTGGTAGCTTACCTAGCAGACGCCGCTGGCAGTTGAGAGGACATGGTTTGAGCACATTAGTTCGGTACTTGCCAGAAGTACGAGGAAGGTGTTGGCTGCAGAAGTACCGACGCCGTCTGCTTAAGTCCCTAAATGCCCATCTGTCACAGTAGTCAGATATCAATGACTATTGTTCATACTACAAACTGCCATGCTTTGTGTTTCAGGGGTACAACAGTAAGAAGTCAGAGGTAACTAGTTACCACGATGGATTACGTGGGAGGTTGTTGGCACTTGAAGTTGAAGGGGCCCAGCCGCAAGCGGGCTGGAAGAGCCTCGGTGGAGAATGCAGCGAGGTACTGATCCGGTACATGCATTTAGGGTGCATTGATCACGTAAAATCCGGTACTCTCCATGTTTCCCCCGTTCCTGTCCCTTGGGCTTGTTGTTGCTGGCTCCTCTTTGTAATTTGCACTTCCCTGTTCCGCTTGCAGCGCCAGCGCCTTTTGCTCCTATCAGCGCTGATGGATCCGCCATTGACTCTTGCTGCCTCGACTCCGGGAACGATGCCCGGGGTTTTCTTGGTATCCTGGACAAGCTTCTGTTGTGGCGACCATCACGCTTTCGTCAGTTCTGTGGTCTTTCCGCGCCATGGGCTGATGCATGGCAGCATGGCCAGGCGTCAGTCTCCTTCCATCGCTCTTCTCTCTACTTGACTTTTAATGTATGCCATGCGATCCCCGTCCCGCCTTCGTTGTCCTTTTTCTCCCTCCACTCCTGAGGGATTATCCCACTCCCTCCTCGTTGCTTTGTTTTTTCTTGTCGTTTCTCAGTTTCAACCTGTTCATAACCGTCGATCTGTTTGGTGTTCATTTCCCTCATCGCCCAGTCAATCAACGAATTGACCCCCGGATTAACCTACCGGGGTCAATTGCAAGGGCCGCTCTTGTGCTGGACGCAGTCGAATAACTTCATTGCCTCGATCTCGCTTTCTTTTACAAATACTTCCCTCTTCTTGTGAGACTGTGAATACCTTCATCCCTCCGCCTCCCGTTTGCTTTGGTTGGGACGTAACCTTCCCCGCTCTCTCCAACCTTCGCACGTTGTCGTCCCCGTCCAACCGACGCCAACGTCTCCCTCCAATCTGAAACACCTCTTTGCTCCATCTTCTCCGCACGGGGAGCTTTCAGCCGCCAATCGCGCGCCCAATTGGAAATCCGCCGGGTGTACAAGCCTAGAGCCCGGATCGATCGCTCAGCAATTGCGGCGTGGTTTGACGTCAACACTCCGGGATTGGATCTAATCTCACCCTGCCAGCCAAGCTGCACCAGGTCATTCCGGCCTTTAGCTCGCTCGGGAGGCCAAAGCTGCCTGCAATCTTGTATATTATCTTTGGTGTGGCCGTCATCGACTCATGCTGTTCACGCATTATCTTTAAGCCTGGGGCAAAGCCGCTATTTCACCTTGGCACTACATCGCTTTCTGCGAAGCCATGGGTAACTTACAATCAAGCACGACCAAGGACGACTCGCGCCGTGCCAATCGACTTTCCAAACCGCTCACCAGGAAATTTGCGGCTCTGAGCTCGCCTCAAGTACCTCGTTCAGAGACAGACGCCCCGGAGCTGACTACTGGGTTGATTGGATGGCAGAATCCATGGGTGGGATCAAACCTCTCGACAGAGGTGAGGAATGGCCATCCAAAGGCCAGAGAGATCCCTGCAACCCTATTTGAGACCGAAGCCGGTTCATCGAGAGAGAAGGCCGCGGCAGACTCCCCAGCTCAATCGCCGGGGGTCCAGGGCTTGGAACCGCTTTCACCACCTTCACTACTTTCGCCTCTTTCCAGAGTTGTACCGACCAGCCGTTCTGTCCGAAGAGCGTCCTATCAACCTGGGGCTTACAGCGGATCCTCGCAGCTACCATTCGTCCCAGACCGACCTCGGCGGGCCAACTCCATGCAGACTACTCTCACCAGACACAGCAGCGTGATCTATGAAAACACATATGAAGATGCGACTTCGTCCAACACTCATTTCCTTGTCGGGAACCAGCGGTTCTCATTGACTCGCCGGCGTTCTCTCCTCACTCGACCCGGCGTGGCTACAAGACGAACAGTCAGTGCTGTCCAGCGCGTACCATCTCCAATTGGCGAGCCTACAGATCCTATCGATGATTTGACCGACTCCAGAGTCCTACAATGGCCATTGCCGCCACGTCAGAGACCAGGGCTTAGCTCGGAGCATGCAGTACCCAGCAGTCCTCCAGACAGTCGATACACGCAACTAGGAGCGCTCAAGTTGGGTTCTCTGCGTGTTGTGAATGGCGCCGCTTCACCATGCCCGAGTGAACGTATTCCTCTCGGTCAGCCTGGTCTAGGCCTGGATAATGTCGACACTACGGGTCGGATCAGGTCCACACTTCAAATTCCTGCAGTCCCTGACCTGACGCAATCCCACGATGTCCCGGGCAGTCCGTTCTCATTCGAGAAATCCCCTACAACCACGTTTTTGCCGCGGTCCAAGTCGACTTTCCCCGTCGAGTCAGAAGATGAGGGCATCGCCATGTTAGATGACGTGCACAGCCAGCCGGACAAGGCCGCATTAGAAGCCGGTCTAGATCGAAGCACCTCCCGCTCGCTCAACAAGTCCGACAGCGGTTACAGCTCTGCCGCCTCGGTTGGCTCCTACCACCACAGCCGCCCGCGCGCGTCCTTTGACTCGCAGACCTCCGGATCCTGCGCTGCAGATGGTCACGCCAAGCCAACCTGGTTCACAAGTGATCAGTCCCGCAGAAGCAGCCGCCAATCCAGCGAGGAGATCCAGCGTCAGTATAGCCTGCATGAAGCCAAGTCCAAAACAGAAAACTACTCGCGGCTCCACCCCAAATTCGACCGCTGGTACGACTCGATTGGCCCAGTCACTGACCAACCCCTTGCCGCCCTGCGAACCCGCCGATCGACCCTGTGTGCCCCCCGATACACCGAGTATCCGGCGCAGAAGATCGACTCTGATCCCGCGGTCCCCACGGCAACAGTCGCCGTTCACGAAGAGCAGGTTTACTCTCGGGGACCACTCTATGCCGACCGCTTCTCAACCAGCACCCTCGATTTTTCACACAGCTCCGGGTCGTCCACGACGCTGGGAATGGACACACCGCCGAGCTACCACCAGCAGCGCGGCGGCAGCCAAGCCCGGACTCAGATGCACCGGTCCGCCTCCGAGCGGTACCTCGACGCGAAAGCGAAACCCGAGATGCTAACGCATCATTCGCGATCTCGAAGTCGCCGCGGCAGCCGGATTTGGTCGCAGAAGCCCGGGGTCGAAGTACCTCCTCTCCCCACGATCATGTCCCCCGACCATCTCTGCGGAGAGGAGAGTGAGAACGATTTCTCGCCCTCTGAGGCTATCCGTGGCCGGCCTCGCAGCCGGAGCCAGGACTACTGCCGTCGCAAGTTGACCAAAGCACGTCCTCAACCGGAGATTCATATGTGACGACGTTTTTCTTGTGGTTATACCCCTCCTTTTAATATGGTTACGCGCGGCTGTCCGTGTCATCTTGCTGATTTTTGTGGTCCTTGCCTTTGATATTCGAGTTGGATTGACTCATTTCGGGATTTGCAAACACGAAAAGCTCTCTCGGCGTTGCTGTGCCGGGGTTTTGAAAGGTTTTGATTGTTTTCATGTTACGGTGTCAATTTTCAATTTTGCTGCTCTGTTTGGAATCGGAGTCTTGGGATTGATATCGATATATACCCTCTTTTGAATTGTGTTTTGTGGTGGTTATTCTACAATGGCGTTCGTGGGGTGTTTTCTTTTCGCCCATCATTACCGTCATACCGAGGGCGTTGTCCGAGGAATTTGAACGTGAGCTTGAGTTTAATGTGTGACAGTGTCATGGATCTAAATCGAATTTGATTTGCATTGATGATCTAGCTCTTTCTCTGCGTCTGACTACAGCTTATTTCTCTGGTTGCTGCATCGTGCATCGCAGCACCTCTTTATCCCTTGAGATTCAGTACAGCATGTAAGCGGACATAGTGCCCTGTCCACCGGACTACCGCCCAACCTCCCGAGCCCATCCCTGCGCCCGAGTCCGAGTCTGCAATCTGCAGCTTGAATCTGCAGCTGGCGACATCTGCCATGTGGCACATCTCGCTCCGCGTGGACGAACCAGGGCCTGGTCTGGCCTTACGGTCTTTACCGTCTTATGCCGGGCTCGACCGATGCGGTCGGGACGCAAGGGAGGCTAGGTAATACTTATGCAGGCCTGGAATCTGAATCTCGAATCTCGCGTCATGTCATGTCCTGTCTAGTGAAGGTTACTGTACCTGCCAACTTGTCAAGTGTGGAACTGGGATACAATATTACAACTAGATTACAGGGACCTCTGAAGACGGCGCCAGAAATGGCCTCCTTTCCACCCGTACGTAACTTTGGACAGCGAGCCGCCACTTAACTGTCCCGATGCCTAGATAGTACCCTTACTCTGGATGGAAGACTCTGTGACTACTTCCACATGCACTACTTACTAGCTCATCTTGACCCCGAGACGAACTCAGCATTTGTTCCAGAATCACATTCAAACCGGTGCCCTTCAGATAACTAAATCAGGAAGCCTCCATAAATTGTAGCAACTCTGTGGAATCGTCATGTAGGTCTCCATCCAAAGCTGTTGACGGGCCTCGTCTTTCGTAGAAAGGCCACTCAAGGTGCTCAGGGAAGAATTTGGGGTCGTTCTTTCCCTAGTCGGGGGATATACTTCGTGCCTCGAATGGTAGATGGTGGTCTTGTATTCGCTTGGCCAAAGAACTAAACTCTTTCAACGGTCATCGCAGTAGACGTAGCAAGCGAATCAGCCCCTAAATAATTTTTGGGGTTTCTACTAAGTGCACTAGGATTTGAGGGTCTCCGGGCAGCTTTTCGCTATGACAGTTTCTCTGCCATGATGAAAAATTGCACTTCAGTTGGCTAATTTTCTCGGGTTTCAATTGGATAAACCTGCTCTGAGGAAGTGAAGATGGCGCCTGGAGAGATAATAATGAAAACCGCCCCCAGTGCCCAGTGGCCCTCAGTCCTAAGCGGCAGCCTTATTTGAAGGCCAAGCATCCAGTTTTGTGGGTAGGCGGTGCAACACCTCCCATTGTTGGTGCCGCCCCAGACAGCAGAGTGAAGATTGTTATGGGATGTCAAGAGCCGTAGTGGTAGGCTGGTGGGTCGGTATAGTTAGTATGAATTTCTTACATGAGTATTGTAGCGCGTCAATGACCTATTCCTAAAGAACATATTATATACGAGAAGCAACTTGGATAGCATTACCCCCAGGAGGCGTCATCTGATCCCATCCAAGGTTTTACTGTGAAAAGACAAGTTGAAATACCCTATCATGCTCGAGTCATGCCTCCCCGCGACTCCTAGGGACTACATCTGGGAGCTTCTGTCTCTTTTGGGAACCATGGGCGATAAACAAGGCAGGCATTTGTGGAACGAGAAGGTGAGTGAGTATTCAGTAAGGTAAAGAATGATCTACGCAAATAAGACTAGTCTATAGGCCAGCTTCCTCAAGGCGCAACCAAGGAAAGAAGATCGCCGGCCTTTTGATGTTGAGGTGATGGAGGGAGAGGTTACATGACGGTGTACTCCGTATTGGGGCGCCAACCCGGAAAGGGCAAAACTACCTAGATCCCAATATTATTTGGATGTTATTCTTGGCGAGTGAGATTCCATTACTGCAAAAAAGAGAGGATCAATTTGGAAAAAAAAGTTTTGTTGTTATTATTCAACCTCCCCAGAATTTATTTCAATAGTATCACATGCAAAACTCAAATTCGTACAAATCCCAGAGAACCATCATAACCAAATTAAACCCCGAAGCAAGTCCTATTCCTAGCGCGCCAAGTGTACCCCCGAAGCGATGCAATGACGTAGAGGACGTAAAAACATATCAGACTCGTAAGTCACGATCAAGAAACAAAGATCATCAAAGACCTCTTTCTTAGTCTTCTTAGTAAACACGGATCTTCTTCGTCTTCGGCGCAGCCTCCTTCGGCACAACGATCGACAAAATACCATTCTTCAGCGCAGCCCGCACCCCATCCTGGTCCACGCGCGTGGAGAAAGCAAATGTCCGCTGAAACTCGCCGATAGACCGCTCAGCAACCCAGTAGTGCTCTTTCTGCGAGGAAGTAGAAGTGGAAGAAGAAGCAGAAGAAGTGGCGGCGGGGACAGAAGGCTTCTCCACGATCACAGCGGAGCGCGCAGAGCCCGAGCTAGACGATGACCGGGCGTCGGAGACATGACCTTCATCATCCTCATCGTCGTCTTCGACGGTGGGCTGGTGCCATGATGGGGAGGGGGTGCGGCTAGCGCTTGTGGTGGGCGTGTCCTGGCTACGGGGCTCCTCGACCTCGACCTCAGCCTGTGGCGTCGAGGTAGAGTGGTAGTTGCGTTCGGTGCGGCCCTTGACGACGAGGGTTTGCGGGTCTGTGAACTCAATGTCGATATTGCTCTGGTCTACGCCGGGCAGTTCGCCGTCCAGGTAGTAGGCGTCGTTGAGCTCGCGCACGTCAAAGGCAGGAGTGAAGACGGTGCGGCGGGGGGTTGAAGTAAATGCGCATGTAGATGTGGATGTAGATGTGGATGTAGATGTGGATGTTGATGTGGGTTTACATCCGGACGATCTGGTTGGTGCGGCATAGGAGCGGTGGGTCTCGTAGTCGTCTAGAAGGCGGAAGAGTGGGGAGAAGTCTGAGGCGCAGGAGAGGAATGCCATGATGATGGTTTGTTTTTTGTGGGGGGTAGTTGGTGAGAGTTGGGATTTGTGTAGAATGGATCTGAGAAGATCTGGAGAAGATGATTCAAAATGATGGTGGATGGGGTTCGGAGTGAATGTGTTGCTTGTTATATACCTTTGGTGATGCAGGATGCTGACTGATTGGATGGCGAGTTCCCGAAACGGCAAGTCGATTCTGGCAGCTTCTCCAATCGTCCAGCAACATCCATCGCCACCAACGATGGGAGACGGGCGTACGAATGAATACGGTGGATGGTATACTAAGCACACAGTGTGATTTATGGAATTATTGTGTGAATCAGCATCGCCAGAGTCGGAGATTGCAACGCTGAAGCTCCGAGAGCTTAGCAATGTATTTCTACTGCGGTCCAGGACCTACCAAATCGGGATAGCTACGAATGAGTGGAATCTCGCACCCATTTAGATACGAATATAGTGGCAACTTTCTCATGCAACTTATTCTTCATGGTTAGCCATAGGCAGTAAATACCGAATTAATAGCGGGTGGTGCAAAACTGAACAATGAATCGTCAGGCCGCCAAGCTTGCCTGTCTTCGATCAATGTCGTACTCCGTACAGCGCTATAGACTCTATTACACTAGACAGCCCCTTCTATCCATCCACGTTCACCACCCGAGATCACCTCGTGTCGGGTAGATTCGGACAGTCCCAAGGTCCATGGTAGTCGAACGCGAGGCTATACAGAACCCATCAGCACACCGAGACGGGAAAGACAAGGAGAAGAAAAGACACGAGAAACATACGGAAGGGAAATCCGGAGAAGAAACCTATCATACAGAACCCCCCAAAAGATCTAGGACGACACGACGAGAACGGGTCTCATCGGATATTGCGAATGCCCGGGGAAGCATACATCTCGAGCTGGCGCTGCCCTTTGCGGAGGAGATATTCGATCGCACTAAAGTCCTTCTTATTCACCGAGCGATGCTTTTGGAATTCCGCGCTACGCGGGCAGCACTCGTCAGCCGGAATGCACCGATGGACAGTCAAAGGGGGCACTGTGGACTAGCCACTAGGCAGGCGGGAATGAAGTGTGCAGAGTAGAAGACGTACCGGGCGTAGTTTTTGAAATTGGATTGAGAGTCCTGTAGGTAAAAAAAAGAACCAAAGTGAGTAACTGAGATCAGTGGGAAGAGGTCGAAATAGAGGTTGGGCAGGATCTGAGGCTCAATAATGGGCTGTGATCTGGAATCTGGAATGGAAGCAATCCACGTACGAGAGGCTTCTTGCGGACCTCACGCAGGCATTGCCGGTACAGGGATAGCACATCCCGCTGTAGACCGGAGAGCCGTGCCATGGGAAGATGGGAGGTAGCAGGGTGCGGAGGGGGCTTTTTTTTGCGGGGAATCGAGCGAATAGTAAGCACCGAGTGGACGGAGTCGTGATGGATTATGGAGTGGTCGTCCAAGCTCTGCTCAGAGCAAGTCCTACTGTACTGAGGTACTGAGGTACTCAGTGTACAATGTACACTGCACTGGACACTTTGGCTGCGGGAGTGTCAAGCTCACTCCGTTTTCCGCCGGGGGCTGGACTTGTCGTCATTTTCCCGGCCGAATAAACTCAACTCCAACTCTCCACCTCCACACGGAGCCCCCTGGAATTTAGCATTAGTGAATGGACCACCGGGAGAATTCCCCCAGCTGAAATTGCCGATTATCAACTTATCCATCTTTCTTACTTTTCATTCTTCTTTCCTCCCCCATCCTTCCTGAATTTTCCGAGCCCTTCATACTGGGCAGGTACAGCTATATAAACCATTGTACCCCAAACTCCATCCACCGTAGACATACATTGAAGTTTAACAAAATGGCCACCTTCTCTGTAAGAACCCCCTCCCCCAGACCTCTCCAGAATCACATACCGCTAACACCCACCCCCAGCGCCTAATCCGCTTCCTCGCCAAAGACGGCCACGTCTACTACGGCGACGCCGTCCTCCCCACGGGCATCACCGACATCGCCAAAGCAACCCAAGCCCGCGTCATCCAAGGCGACATCTTCGGCGCCCACCGCGTAACCGACCAACTCGCCGACGTGCGCATGCTCCTCGCCCCACTAGCCCGCAAGGACATCCGCACCGTACGCTGCCTAGGCCTAAACTACGAGCAACACGCCAAAGAATCCAACCTGCCCATCCCCAAGTTCCCCGTGCTCTTCTTCAAGCCCGTAACCGCCATCTCAGGGCCCTCTGACGATATCCCCGTCGCGCCCATGGCGCAGGAAGCCGAGGGGCTGGACTACGAGTGCGAGCTTGTTATCGTTATTGGCAAGGAGGCGAGGAATGTCTCTGAGGCAACGGCGTTGGAGTACGTGCTGGGGTATGCGGTGGGCAATGATGTTTCCCATCGCGAGTGGCAGATTAAGCGTGGGGGTGGGCAGTGGGGGCTGGGCAAGGGGTTTGATGGGTGGGCGCCGTTTGGGCCGGGGATTGTTTCGTCGAGGTTGATTCGGGATCCGAATGCGTTGCTGATTGAGACCAAGTTGAATGGGGAGACGGTGCAGTCGTCGTCGACAAAGGATATGATCTTTGGTGTGGCCAAGACGATCGCTTTCTTGTCGCAGGGTACGACTTTGTTGCCTGGTGATTTGATCTTTACTGGAACGTGAGTTGCCCCTGGGATATCTCCACGGATTGTTTCTGTGATCGATGCTGATTTGGTGTGTAGTCCGCAAGGTGTGGGCATGGGTCGCAAGCCTGCTCTGTGGCTGAAGGATGGCGATCAGGTGGAAGTCTCGCTGGAAGGGGTTGGATCAATTTCCAACCGGGTGGTCTTTGATAAGCCTAACCCCAAGCTGTGATGGATGGGAAAGAGAAAACACATCTTTATTGGGCGCTTCGTACATCCACATGCCCACCTGATGGCTATCATTGAATATACCCGGGAGCTTCTCTACGTTCATTCTCAATACGATACGATTGCCTCATGATTTTTCTTCCTGGTATCCTGGTAGGAATCAGGGCTTGCCATTCAGATAAGTAGCGGAGAAATAGAATTAAAGGGGTATAGCGTCACCCCAGATCTAAGCCGTCTGGGCTCCGTATCCCTTGATCCTCTCGGCAAACGCCCAGCTCTGACCCTCCAGTTGCTCATCCTCCTTCAAGTCAATGCCTTCCTTGGTAATCACCGCTATCGAGTACTTATCCAGACTCCGCGCATCACGGTAGAACAGCACCTTCAAACACTGCTTCAGCGCATCCACCGCCTGCTCACGGCTAATCTCCTCAATCGGCTTCTCCTCGGGGAACAACCGACGCAGAATCGGGACGGCCAGGTGAGCACCAAAGCCAGTGGCCAAGTGCGGCGCCGAAAAAGTGGTGCCCAGCAGATCCGCAGAGCTGAGGAACGGCTTGCCCTCGCTGTCAAAGCCGGCGACCAGGATGTGGTTCCACAGGGGGTTGAACTCGGAGCGCCGCTTGTAGAAGACCTTGGAGAGATAGGTGTGCAGGTTCTTGGCATTGAGGCTGTTACCGTTGGATGAGTAGTTCTCGCGAATATCGATCGATTGGAGCAGACGGTCAATGTATTGCATGTCGGACACGTCGCCGCCAAATCCGACGACGGCCTTGTCGCCAAACTTGCGCAGCCGCTTGGTATCCGTGAAGCGTGCGAGAGATCCGTAGGAGGCTGTCGATGGACAATGATGTGGTTAGTATGGGAATTTCGTTGGCTGGAAGACAGTAGAGGTTCTGGAACGTGCGTGCATACCCAGGTTATCAGTGGCCAACGCGACACCGCCGTTGAACTTGATACCGACGACTGATGTTCCAGTCACAGCTGGCGAGGTGGTATGTGTTTTGGGACCAGTGCTCTGGAGATATGAAGGGTCGTAAGCTCCGTAAACATCGTTCCTGGGCTGCAAGGACCTCTGTTAGAGACGGACAACGCGTGTCTGGTATGGGGAAGGGCTTTAGCTTACCCGGCCCCAGGTTCCTGGAAAGTGGTCCATAATGAATTGAGTACGAGGAGGTTCGATGAGGGTCGGGGAAATGGCAGAGTCGAGAGGATGAGAGAGGGAGAGCGGAGTTGTGGATGAGCGATGACGATACGCCGGAGACTGGAGAGCTTAGGCAGGCGAGCTGACGGAGCTCTGGCTGACTCAGCGCTTCTTTCGGGTATCCGCGCGTTTGGCGCTTCACTCGAAGTATGCACAACACTCTGGTGATTGACCAAGTCATGGACTCATGGAATTGTTCAATACAATTTTGGAATTACTGAGTACATATTGACTTTTTATTCTCATTTTAGAAACCGCACCCTCCAAGCGGGAAATGTCCGGTGACTATCGCCGTGCTGTCAATCTTCGCAACTCAGGAACCATGTAGCTAATGGAATGGCAGCCGCCTCGTGGGCGGAGACACATTATCCTACCATAGTGGTTTGTTGAACTAGGTAGGGAAGAGTCGCATTAAGGGAACTGCACCAGCGCAACAATTTGCCGTTCTCTCAAAAGGAAACCTTCAGCCAGAATGAAATTACAGAATCTACGGATGACCTCCCAGGGTCAAAGAGATAGATGGAAGAGCCAAAATGAATCTGCTGTGAAGCAAATCGTAAAGATCCTAATTAGTGCTTCTTTGTTTGATACCAGACCCTCTAATGCTAGGTTTTGCCCCGTTGCCCCGAATTCCCAAGTTCGGGCACATCGTATTCGGCGCGGTAAGTTCGCTGTTTGTGACCTCTGGAGGCTTAGCGTCGGCTGCACCCTATGAGAATCAAGCAGAAACGCGTGTGCCCACTGCCCAGTTCGTTCCCATAGCTTCGTATCTGTGGAGCCTTCAATTGGGGGTCCAAATCGCGTAGATCATGGGTCCAAGGCTGAACACGACACGGCCCATAGCGGCTTTGAATATTTAATCACTCTTCAGCCCCCACCACATCCGTTGCAGGCAATACTGTCTAATCATCTATAGCCAACATTTATCCTATGACTCCACAAGATGTCTCCCTCATCAACACGATCAGATTCAATCGACTCCGCACCTGCGGAGCTCGATCTTAACGAGAATACCTGCTCACACATGTACAATATCTACAAACCCGCCTTCCGCCGCCACTACGAGATCAAATCCACCGATGAGCAGCCACTCTACTACGTCAACATATCCGCGTCTCCCAAAAAGCCCGACCTCGTTCTCCACGATGGCAACAGCGATTCAGCCCCCAAGATAGCGGCTTGCAAGTTCCTCAAGCTATCTGGCCATGGCAAGCTGGCCCTGGGCGATCCGGACGACGTCACCAATACCCAGTGGGAAGATATGATCAAACAGTCTTCCATCCACTTGAAGTATCGCTTTGAGATGACGATTCCCGGTGTGGAGGGGCGTGGTGAGCGGCGGGCGTTTGTCTGGAAACGGACGCATAGCGTTATGGTGGAGGATACGAAGCCGTTTCCATTGAGTATGCGGTCACTTAAGATGATTGATGAACGGACGGGGCGGGTTGCTGCTGTTTTTACGCGGGAGAGGTCGTTGACTAAGTGTGGGAAGTTGCAGATTCGTTTGGAGTATGGGGAGGATTTTGATAGAATGGTGTTGATGTCGGGGTTGAGCGCGTACCATGCTGTGAGTGCGGGAGGAGGTGGAGGTGGTTAAAGGGAGGGGCTTGCATAGGCATTGTCTCGCGCTGGGTATGCCTTTGTTTGATGATTGAGCTGCGGGAGGCGGTCGAAAGTCCATGGGGAATGGTTTGATATAACGATGTTTAGGTCGGGGCTGAGTGTGTATCATGCCGTAGGTGGAGGAGGTCAAAGGCGAGCAGGTCTACATGGGTGTTGTCGAGAGACTACTTTTTGAGTCGTTGAGCTTCATTATGTGGTCAAAATATCCAGTATTGAGCCATTCCACAATATCTGCCATGATGGTTGATGAGAGAGAAAAAACATGAGGGACAAACATCAACAAGGGTTATCATTTACTTCCAAGTCATTTCTGTCGCCCGAAACCCCCCGGTGGTCCAGTGGTTTATCCACACAGTGGCTACTGCGGCGATTGGAGACCGACTATTGGGAATGCAGAAAGCTGAAGCGATGTGTCTTGGAACGTTGTGGATGCGCAGACCCCCAATAGGGGTGGGCTAGGGAGGGCGGGTGGGAGCCAGGCTTCGAGCCCGGGGAATCTTTTTTTTTTTTGGTTTTTGGATTTTATTTCATATAATTATGATTGTCAGATCTAGGAGAGTCTCGCTATTACCCTTTTGAAGCTATTCTAGACTGGTAATGGTGAGAAAGGTGATCTTATTTCTTGGGGGTGGCATTGAGCGTCAACAAGATGAAAGATATCCAGCATCGAAGCCGTGCCATCGAGCATCGTCCATGGAATGCCTGGAATCAGAGGTCGAGGGTTCGAGTCGGCGGGGCCGCGACGGTCAAGCTTTTTCGTGCAGCTTGCAAATAGCTCGAGAACCCTACTGTTCTCTTAGAATATCTCGTATATGATTCCGTCCTCCCCGAGGGACCATTTACACTTCGGGATACATGTTAAACGAGTTGGAGATGATAGCCGTGAAGTTGACCACCTTTGGAATGATTACCATCACTAAGTCATATCACAGCATCAGGAAGACAGTGAAGCATGACTGCAGGGCAGCCAATGGGTATCAATTTGGTTTGGCTTATGCTATAACAATGAAGGCCAGGGCTCAATCGTAGTAACATCCCCTCAAACATATGCTAAAGTCATTCAAGCCATGCATGCTGATCTACCAGGATCGCTGGCTGTTCAACAGTAGCCTGCTTGGGACACACAACTGACCAGCGCCTAAGGCGGCTGGGGCTTTCCAAGAGCAGAGGTAGGAAACCATCTCGGACAACGGATGGTGAGGGACAGGCCCCGGTGTCTTAGATCCAAAGACTAGCCCAATGGACTGGTAGTCGCTAAAAAGCTTTTCCAGGTCTGTCACGGCCCGGGTGTGTTTGAGAGAGTGGCCATCTTGTAACAAGAGCACATCTGCATATTCCCTCTGGTTCCATCACGGGTGGGCTTTTCTCTTTGACTCCGCTCCGGATACGAACTCAATGGAAGACCGCTGACACGCAGCGTTCTTCTCTTCCAAGTTTTGTCGAGCATCTTGCTGAACCTTGAGAAGCTCCTCCTTGAAAGCCCATTTTGGAAGGTTGGAGACATTCCAGAGGTCAGATGGCAAGGATGTATTATATTGCGACTGCTCATCAATACCCGCATGCTCCATCATTTTCTTCAATAGACTGGGATTTCGCAAAGAAGATGAGCTCGCCAGCTTCACATTGAAATGAACACCCTGCTTTTTCAAGGAAAGGAAATGTTCAAACTTCGCATTGGCGGCAGCGTTCGGTGAACCTGGAGGCGATGGAGGAATATCCAGATTCGGGACTGGTGGAAGTGTCAAGCCGTGTATCAAAGCGCGCGTCGTTGAGAAAGGTGAGGAACGGCCGCTCGCCGAAGGATCTTCGGGCGATTGTGCTTGGCTCATTGGCGCAGGGCCGGATGCGGGACCGAGAACTGGGCCATTGGGAGGCTCGAGGATGGCTGTACTGGGCTGTACTTGCGATTGAGAAATTGTATGCGCGACTGGAACCAGCTCTAGAAGAATCGCGAAGCATCAGCATTGAAGCGCATCAATAAGGGCCCAAGCTTGGGTTGATATGACTGACTGCTGTCGGGGGCGGGTGGTGTCGGCACGACCGGTGGCTGCTTCTCGCGCTGCTAATCTCATAATCAGTAAAGTTCTTTGAGCAAGTGTAGGTTAATCGTACTGTTGTCTGTGCCTGAAGGGAGGGCTTGATCTCAACTTCTTCCTCGCTGCTGCTCTCGTATGCGCCAAGGCCGAGCATGGTATCGTTATCCAGACGCGAGTTTCCTCAGAAACTGATGTTCTCGAATCCCAAATTTGCAGAGATCAAAATACTCTTTCGTCGGGGATCGTTTTGTCAATTTCTTGGCCATTCAAAGACTGATAATGCAGTACATCGAGCGATTCGAGCTCCACTTACGAGATCGAAGGAGCAGCTCTCTGCCGACGCGGCATTACATAAGCGAGGCAGCTACAGCATCGCGTCAGACACCCGCAGCCTCCATCGCTAACTACCTCCATCAACGAATACCTCCCATTTTCTCTTTCCTACCCTTTCTTTCCTCTCCTTCGATCCCATCTCCAGCTCCCTTGAACCTTGAACATACTACAGGCTTTCACTATGACGTCGCTCATGGATCACCAAGCTCGTGAGACCGTCGGATACTCCTTCTCTGAGTCCACAGCTGCTGGTGTCAAGCAACATGGATTCTACCCGTATGGAGCTTCTTCCCTACCCATTTCCCCAGATCCCAGCTTACCCTTCCACCCTTCTTAGGTACACCGACAATGGTGGCTCGACTTTGGGCATCACAGGTTCCGACTTTGCCATCCTAGCTGGCGACACCCGTTCCACATCCGGCTACAATATCAACTCTCGCATGGTTCCCAAGGTCTTCAAGATTGGCGGTGACGACGAAACGGGCGAGGGAGCCAACATCGTCCTGTCCGTCGTGGGATTCGCCGCGGACGGCAATGCCCTCAAGGAACGACTCGATACCGTGGTGAAGATGTACAAGTACAAGCACGGGAAACCCATGTCCGTCTCCGCCTGTGCCCAGCGCTTGTCAACTATCCTATACCAGAAGCGGTTCTTCCCCTACTACGTACACGCCATCTTGGCCGGTCTGGATGAGGAGGGCAAGGGAGCTTTGTACAGCTACGACCCCGTGGGCTCATATGAGCGGGAGCAATGCCGCGCGGCCGGTGCTGCTGCTAGCTTGATCATGCCTTTCCTGGACAACCAGGTCAACTTCAAGAACCAATACATTCCTGGAAGTGGGGAGGGCCATGCTCTCGAGGCGGTGAAGGCCGAGCCTCTGCCTCTAGAAACAGTCAAGGGTCTCGTGCGGGACGCCTTTACGAGTGCGGTGGAGCGACACATTGAGGTTGGTGATAATTTGCAAATGGTGATTATCACCAAGGCTGGGATCGAGGAGGTGTATCACCCTCTCAAGAAGGATTAGAAGAGTGGTGTCGTTTTCTCTACGATAGTTTTCTAATGCAAGGAATTCCGACTTGGATGAATCATTTTGTTCAAATGTATTTGATAGAAAGACTTGGTAATTTTTTGCAAGATTGATATCTTGATGTCGTCACGCGTATAAGATATCTTGAAACACAGAAAAGACCCAAGTGAATGCTCCGTAACGCCCATACCATGCCGGGAATCGATATAGATGTGTATGAATCAGAATCGCTCCTTCATGCGAGAAGCAACGGTACGAAGGTTGCCATAGACCTTACCCTGTTATGAATTAGAATGAGAACTCAATATCCCTGGATATCATTTCGCAGCGGTAACTTACGGGAGGGCTACCGAGAATAAGGCTGACAATGGCCTCTCGAGCAATGTGAATGTTCTTGAAACCACCCAAAATGTGGATCTTCTGGTCGGCCAGCACCACACGGGTCCGGCTAGCGTTCTCAATGGCAAACTTGGTCTTTCCATCCTTGCCGGCAATACGGCCGATCGCACGACCAAGATGTTCTCCGTTCAGTGTTTTCACATCCTTAATTTCGAAAGTTTCGATATACAAGTCATCCAATCGGAGAAGAGCGATCGCATCATCGATATCGAAGCCGAGAGTGAAAGCCTTCACAAAGTCTGCGCCTTTCTGGAGAGCACCAACGTCCGCGGTGAACTTGGAGGTTCGAAGTTCCACTGCGCGGCTCTTGATGTTCATCCGTACTTGCAGCTTGAGGTGCTCCACAATGGGAGGGCAGATTTTGGTCCAGTTGGCCTTGAGGGGTGTCATGCGGTGAGGAGGAACGGGCACTTTGCGAGACTCGATGCGATAAGCGGTCTGAGCCTCTTTTGCGGGTGTGAAAACCGGACGGCCTTCCTCGTCGATGCGCATCTCGGTGTCTGCCGTGGGCTCAGCCACGGGGTTGGTGGCATCTGGCTCTGTCGTTCCCTGGGCATCGATCAAGATCTCATCGTCCTGGTCTGGTTGATGGTTAGCGCAAACAGTACTCGGTCGGGCGTCTCGGGGGCCTGGAATTACCCATAGAGGGGGCCGACTGTTGAATCGCAGGAACTTCCGCCGACTGGCGAAGGGCAGTTGGCGCAGGCATTGTTGTTGGTTGTTGGCGTAATTCAACCGAAGAGAAAAAGGTCGGCCACAAAATAATCTGTTATCGCAGAAATTATCCCGTGGCGGACCCCTCGCCGAAAAAAGAAGTGTGGGCACTGGGATTTTTCGGTGCAAACAGAACAAACGCCCGATGATTTCATGCTTCCCCATTCGAAGCTTTGGCCGCCCGAGCCTCGACCTCTCCCTCTCCTGTTTTCTTTCCAACAGACCACAGGATGTGAAGGTCAAAATGTCCGCAAATTTCGGACGCCGGCTATACGCCTCTCTGTGGGAATCGGCACATCCATTCCTCGGCCGCATACGACCGAATCGTGTGGCCGGTCCCCATGCTTCCTCGAGAAACGCCTTTGACTCGATTTTCGCCAGCAATAGACGCTTATCATCAGCCTCCGGGAAGTCCACCCAGTTAACGCGGCGATTTGCTTCTGGAGGGTTTCTTGTTCTCGTGTCTCCGAGCTCGACAGCGGCGGAAACCAGCGCAGCCTGTATCATTCCGTCGAAAAAGTTATCTGCTCAGTATATCTGGAAACGAGCTTTGCATACTCCGAATGACCGTTTACGTGAAGGCGCCTCTTCCAATGGCTCCAAATCCCCAAAAGATGACGAACATCCGCAAAAAGTCCAAAATACCGACGACCTCCCCCCTCAATCCTCCCACTCAACCTCCTCTCAAGATTCGCCTCCATCGACGACCTCATCTACACCTCATCGCCCCCACTTGATGGACCGTTTGCCCCATATGCCCCATTTACATCGACCAAATAAAGAAGAGCTTCTGGCTGCAGCAACTGGATTTTGGTCGCGCCTCAAGGTGCGATTCAAGTGGTTTTCTATACGAAGTGTGCGTCCCTTCAACTTGGACGAGATCACCGCGCTTTTCTCATGGGTTCTTTTGGGCCATGTGGTTTGGGTAGTTGTTGGAACTACAACATTTTTCTCCCTTCTTATCCTTGCCATCAATACAGTCTTTGCGCAAGGTATGTTATCGCGGTTCCCGTCAGGCGAAGCTTTGTGAAGTGCTGACCATTGTGACAGAAACACTCGCCGGATGGGTCGGCAACTACCTGACCAAGTCATCCGGAGTTAAGGTTGTCTTTGAGTCCGCCATCGTCCCTAAATGGAGAGGTGGTGTGATTACCTTCAAAAATGTGTTTGTGTCGAGGCGACCCGGCCAAGGCACTGGGTATGTGAGCAAAGGTTCGCCCAAGACGGCTGCTGCCGCCGCTGCCGCGGCGGCTCGCGGTGAACACGATCCTGGGTCTGAGGATTCGGTTGTACCAGAGGAAGAAGATACAAATTATACCCAATTCGACCTCTCTATCGAAACCGTGAACGTGACCTTGTCATTCACGAAATGGCTTAACGGAAAAGGTCTTCTCCGGGATGTTGAGGTCAAGGGTATTCGGGGTGTCGTGGATCGGCGCCACGTCTGGTGGCCCGCCGAGAGTCTAGACCCGAAATCCTACCGCCACGAACACAATCCCGGAGATTTCGAGATTGACTCGTTCAAAATGCACGATGTGCTTGTTTCAATCTATCAGCCTGATAATTTTAGACCATTCTCTGTCAGCATCTTTTCTTGTGACCTCCCTCAGCTCCGAAAACAGTGGCTTTTCTACGATTTCCTGTCCGCCAACATGATGTCGGGATCCTTTGACAATTCACTTTTCACAATTCACCCGCGTCAAACCCACAGCTTTACCGGGGCTCACCTGGAGGATGGCATGGAGGAGGATGGAAAACCGGGCCCCTGGAAGAAGCACAATCGCATCCGGGTTGATGGACTGAATATCGACCATCTAAACCGTGGTGTTCAGGGTCCGTTCTCTTGGATCCACGAAGGTACCGTGGACATTGTCGCGGATATCATGCTCCCCGCTGAGAACGACGAGAGCCTGGCCAAGGTGATGGCCGACTTCTACGACCGATTGGAAGCCACCGTCACCTCGAATCAGTACTCTGAATTCCCATCCCACCCATCTCAAACAGACCCCGAGGCAATGTCTGAAGCAAACAAGCGCTTCATTGCTATGGACCTACGCGTTCATCTCAACAATGTCCGGGCTGCGGTTCCCATCTTCACCCGGGACCTCTCCTATATCAACAACGCCCTCATTCGACCAATTGTCGCATACATCAACTCCAAGCGCACCTTTATCCCGATCAACTGTCGTCTTGTCAAACGTGCCAGTGACTTTGACGGAAGCTGGACGGTTTTCGACAGTGGCTTAATGGATGACCTTTCCGCTGCGGTAAGCACTCCACTTCGTCTTCTGCATCCTATCATTATTGCATACTAATACCTGTGATAGACTTATGATGCGTTTGCGCGAGATGTTGTCGACGACGAAGCCCGGAAGCGGCGTTTCAAGAAGGTTGGATTTTGGTCCCTCCAACTGGCGGCCCAGGCCATTTTCATGGGCATGGCCGGTAACATTGCATGATTTTGTACATTCATTCCTCTCTGATGGCACTTCCCCAGCAATTTCTGTGATGAAGTCGTACTGGCGTTGGAAGGCTCTGTATCATAGCAGCATTTTGCATTTTGTGGAGTCTGGGGGCATATCATGGATCTATTCTTCTTCTTCCGTGTGGGCGGAAACTTCGCTCCTCACATGATGTTACTGTCAATCTTACTGGCTTGTACCATATGTCTTCGCCTCTTATCTACTGCGATCTACCGTAGCAACCCCGGCAATTCCTGACCAGACTTGGGCCCTCGAGTATTGACCAATAAGGCAGGGGATTTCAGCGCCACTTCTTTGTTGGCGCAAAGCCAATCTGCGGCTGATGATATTATTCCACAGTAGACTCCGGGCCTAACTACTAGAGCACAGGCAGGGCTTTTTCAGATCGGTCTGTGTGAATATCTTCATAGTCCTCTCATTATGCTAGCCTGGGAAGGGTTGCAGCCCCGGAAGGTGCACCAAAAAACTGGGAAAGCGGATCGCCACCCAAGTTCATTTCTGAATTCTCGCTTCTCCTGTCTCGTTTCTGGTTTAGCTGTCACTTCTTCATCAGGATCGCCGGAGTGGCTCCACTGGGGAATTGGCAACTACAGGAATTACTCCGTGTGAACAGCAGATTGATCATTAAAAAAGTAAATGAAAGTTCAATGACACCCCTTTTTCCTTCTCATCTTTTCTTCTCTGTATTTTCACCCTCGTCATACAAAACCCCGGCCTCGGATCGAGTATTGATTGGGATTGATCTTTGTTGGATTCTGGAGACCCTTCTTTTCTGGCTGAGACACGTTCCTCCCCCTTTCTTTTCCTGCCCGAAGCTTTCAGCTTGCCGGAGACCCGCCCATCCCGCCCTCTCACGAGCTTCCCCTCCCTTGGGCCCTTTGCTCCTCTTACAGTATACTCTTCCCTCCCCCCCCCCCAAAAGTCCGAGACCCCTCGGATGCTGATCCCTGAATCATGTCGCGGCGAGGTAGCGATGAGGGCTCCCCAGGGCCCTCTAGAGTCCAACCTCAGCCTTCTGCATACCCGCCTCTAAATACGGGTCTCATCCCTCGAGACTACTTAGGCGCGAGATCCGACATGCCTACGCGCCCTGGGCCTCCTGGCACCCGCCATATTTCACCGTCACCTCTTCACACCAACGCACTCCCCCAGTCCTATCGACCCGAGGAATCCCCCGTCTCTGGGAGTCCGCTATCTCCAAAATCGAGCGCTAACCCGTCACCCTCCCAAAATCGGCCACCTATATCTCGTATAGCCAATGCGCCGTTTCCAGCACCCCCTTCGAGCTCCGCCCGTCTCATGTCCCAGTCTCCCGAGATGACGATCCCGGACCAGGTGGATATACTCGCTAGGCATGGCGGAGGGAACATTGCCAACCCGCCTGGTGCGTCCGAGCCCGATCGCTCCGCGTCCTCGTCATCAGTCAGCTCCGTACTGTCGGCACCCGGGGACCGTCCGACCCCTCGCGCCATGCCACGCACCTCGTCGATTGACTCGGCCATTTCTTCTCTGTCCTCCGCCTCCCAGCGATCGGCCTTTGATGCTAGTTCCTTGAGTCCCGCCGACATCAGCAACCTCATAAACGCTGCGGGCTCCGCGGAGGCGGTGATTGTGCATCTCCTGAAGGAGAAACACCAAGCAGCCTCGCAGAACTCGCAGCTATGGAAGTTGGTCGACAAACAGCGAACACTCATTCTGGGCCTCAACAAGGATTTGGATCGAGCCTTCAAAGAGAAGGAGAAGTATAAAAAGAAACTCAAAGAATTACAAGAGTCTACACCTCCCGTGCCAGCTGTCGATGCCTCGGTCCCGCGAACGATCCCGCCCGAGACGGATACTCGTACTAGCCAGACCACAATTGTCCCGAGTAGCCAGAAGACTGCCGAGCGAGGAAATGAACAATCAGTTGTTCCTCCTATTGCAACATCGGGGTTGCCTCGTGGAGGAACCGAGGTAAGCCCTCGCTCAGCCGGCAGTCTTTCATCACCCATTGGATCCGACTCGCCGAAGCTCCCACATCCGATTCGCAAGCCACCTCCCGCACCGCTGAACCTCCAACAAGGCGGCCCTCCCCGCGAGGAGATAGTAGACGCTGATTCAGACTCCGACTATGGCGATGTTCAGGATGTGGACGAAATCTCGAGTTCGGACCGCGGAAGGAGAAAGACGCGCGAAGAAGATGACCGAGACCGCGAGATTGCGCAGCAGAAGGAGATGGGCGCGCATGGTTCCGTGGGCGCAACCAAGTTCGAGTCAACACACGGCTCACAGGATGGCGCCTCTGCCAGTGGTATTCCGGCATTGGCTCCTCGTGAGCTAGTGACGAGATCACCACCGAATGTCGGTGCGACTGGGTCCCTGGGATCGGTGTTGAACTCTCGACCCAACCCAGCGACCTCAAATGGACGCTCTATAGCTTCTATGCCCAAAAGCCCCGGTCTGCCGTTGAGCCCACGGCCAGAAGATCGACCCATTGGATCCCCACTTCCTCGGATGCCCCGAGATTTCGCTACGCAGGCAGGCTACAACCTCGGGGGAGCCCCTCTGTCTCCGAGAGGGGTGAACTATCCTACCGGCTTCCCAAGTACGGACGCTCAAATGACTGGAAGGCCGGGACCTTCAATTCCCTCGATCGACCCCACGGTCAAGATTGACAGCCCAAGATCTCCACATTTCCCCGACACTTCTATCTATCAAGGTCTGGTCTCTGATGAATATCCTGGCCTTCTCCTTCCCCCGAATGCCCTTCCGCTTGTTCAGGTTCGCGTGTCCTCCTCGCGCCTGCGGCCCTCGAGAAATAGTTATATGGCATCCAAGCCACTGGACGAGGAACCCGTGTTCACTTTGAGCGTCATCTCTAGATCTGAGATGAGGGAGCTTTGGCGCGTGGAAAAAGTCATTGCGTCTCTACCTCACTTGGATCAGCAGGTCCGGCAGCTGGCCACCTTTTCTGGCAGATTGCCTGATCGCAGTATCTTCAGCGGCCATTCTCCGGCCAAGGTGGATGCGCGCCGCGCCGCACTGAATACCTACTTTGACGGCCTTCTGGATACACCTATGGATGAACGGGCGGCGCTGGTCATTTGCCAGTTCCTCACCAACGATGCCATCGAGCCTCGTGACGATGAGACGAGCCTTATCAAGGGCCCTGGCCAGACGAAACCAGACATGCCCCGAGGACCGGACGGCAAACCTCGGAAGGAGGGGTATTTGACCAAGCGAGGCAAGAATTTCGGCGGCTGGAAGGCCCGCTACTTTGTGCTGCAAGGGCCAGAGTTGAAGTACTATGAGTCTCCTGGTGGGCCTCACATGGGAACTGTCAAACTCCTCCATGCGCAAATTGGCAAGCAGTCCCAGAATTCCAATGGCCAGAACAATTCCCCTCCGGCAGCTGAAGAGGACTCTGACAACCAATATCGCCATGCATTCCTTATCCTGGAACCGAAGAAGAAGGACTCATCGGCTCTTGTGCGCCATGTGCTCTGCGCTGAAAGTGACGAGGAGCGTGATCAATGGGTGGATGCGTTGATGGAATACGTCGAACCGCCTTCGTCTGACCCTGAGAGCCGGGGGAATACATCATCAAAGCAGGCCCAATCAAAGTCTTCCTCTGGTGCCGGGTCCAAGGCTAAAGGATCAAGTAATGGAAGCAAGCGAACTGGCCGTGGTGTGGATAGTCCCGACCAAGAAGGAGGAGGCGCTGTGCAAGGATTTAGCTTCGATGACACTGTTGCAGCGGAGCCTCCAATCATTGGAGGTTCTCTCGAGCAGGCTCCTCGATCCCCACGCATTCCCGCTGCGCTGTCCACCGATTTCCGAGACTCGAACCAGGCTCCCGCTGATCCAAACTTGCAATCCCCAAAGATCTCGGCGCCCACCAACGGTACGGTCATCCAGGATGTCGGAGCATGGGGTAACAAATCGACGACGTCGACCACGTCAGTCAAGGAGAAGAAGCGCAGCATTTGGGGCTTCCGCACAAGATCATCCTTTGACTTGGCTGCGCAGGCCAATGAGCCATCTACCGCGCCGGTCGAGCGAAGGGAGAATGTCAAGCCTGTATTCGGAATTCCCTTGGCAGAAGCTGTTCAGGATTGCGGTCCTATTGGTGTTGAGGCTGATCTTCCTGCTGTTGTCTATCGCTGCATTGAATACCTTCATGCTAAGGATGCTGCCTTGGAAGAAGGCATCTTCCGTTTGAGTGGCTCAAATGTTGTGATCAAGGCTCTGAAAGAGCGGTTCAACAATGAAGGTGATGTTGATTTCCTGACGGGAGATCAATATTATGATGTCCATGCTGTCGCATCTCTCTTCAAGCAATACTTGCGCGAACTCCCGACAACAGTTTTGACTCGGGAGCTTCATTTGGATTTTCTCCGTGTTCTTGGTATGGATTCCGCTGTGTTGTCTCTATCTACAAAAGCTAATCAATAATATCTCGACAGAACTTGACGACAAGCAAAAGAAGGTCCTTGCTTTCAACGCTCTGGTTCACCGATTGCCAAAGCCGAATCTCTCACTGCTGCGAGCGCTGTCGCTGTTCTTGATTGAGATTGTCAACAATTCAGACGTAAATAAGATGACTGTCCGAAACGTGGGCATCGTCTTTGCTCCCACTCTCAACATTCCAGCGCCAGTATTCTCGATGTTCCTCACCGACTTTGACAGCATCTTTGGCGATGCGGGCTCGAACTCCCCAGCCGTGGAGCTGACTGTGGAACACAGCCTGTCCCCGGATGATGTTCGCTCGCCCCGCCACCAAATGTTCTCGGATATACCGACCCCTTCGTATAATCAAACATCCTTCCGTGGCCCGGGTGATGCTTCAAGTGGTCACGCCGATACGTCTCGTGCTCCACACGACACGGGCTTCATCCCCATGCAGCCTTCTTACGAACAAGCGGGCTACCGGAATGAGGCCTACAACCAGTACCCAGGAGCTCCGAGTCAGTATCACTCATTGAACGGGATGTTGAACCCGAACTTGGAGGACGCCCGCTCAGCCAAGTCAAAGAGGCGGGAAAGCTCTATGCTTTTCATGGAGAGCAGTATGTGATAACCGCTCTCACCTTCGATTCCCACTCGCTAATTCTTTACTCAGCCCCTGAAGACTTTGCCCAATTTCAGGGCAACAAATGATTCACCCAGAGTAACGCCCATGCCATCATTTTACCTTGCAACGATGCTCCAGACTCGGAACACTCTACACGCCTCTCTCACAGATTATGAATTGCACGAGGAATGACGACTTTACTACCCACTTGGCGCCAGCAGAGTCGCGAGGGAATGTTTAATGATAATGGTAATCAGGACGAGGCTGCAATCATCGAGGCTTTGTTTTACGAGCCTCGAGATTTTTCTTTTACTCCGTTGACGACCTTCTCTTTCTCTTTCTTTTCTTTGTGTGTGATCTGTCGTTGTATTGATCTATCGTTATACCCCTTCTTTCTTCTTATATCCTTTCAACCTTTGCCATTGGTTTTTCATTCCTATTCTCCTTCTTTTCGCGACGTCTCTCACATCGCTTGGTCCGTTGAGTTGACTTCAGCGACTTGATTTGATGTTCCTTCAGCTACACAACGTGATCGTGCGTCATATTTCTTGATATAGTACACGTCTTTTTATTATAATTTACTCCCAAACTGCCCAATCACATCCCTAATCTAACTTCATTTCGTTATATACCGTAAAAAATGTGTCGTTCATGCACTCAACCCAGAGCTTCTCAAAACCGCCTCGTGCGCTCGCCCCGCCAGAAGCCCATCAGTTCGCCGGTCTCCCGACCCCACTCCCGCACATTGTCCACCAAAGCTTTTGCCATGCCCTTGTTCTTCGCCTTGCCGTCGGACGGACCGCGGCTATGGCCGAGCCCGGACGGGTTATGCTCGCCCGTGGCATATTCAGAGCCCATGCTAGGCAGGACGTTCTCGCCCGCGCTCAGACTGACAAACAGCGCAAAGGGGACCAGCCAAACACACAGCCCGAAGTAGGAAGCCACCTCAGAGAACGATGGCATATCCTCGTAGTCAACCTGGTACGGCTGGCGCCAGTTACCCTCGTTGCGCCGGGACGGAGGCAGTGGCTTCGAGAAATGGCGGAACCATAGCCAGTGGTTGAGAAGAACCAATATACAGGATAGAATGAAGAGTGGATCGGTGAGTTTGACAATCGGGAAGCGACGCAGGTTGCTGGCGTAGACGAGGTGCGAGAGGATGCTGAGGAGGGAGAGCGAGACGGGGAAGCGATCGAATAGGACGAGGAGGACTTGGATGATGATGATGCTGTATATGAGGCGGCTTAGGAGTCGGCGGGCGAGAACGGTATGTTCCTCTACGAGCTCGGAGAGGTAGTACAGGCCCGATGCTGAGAGGGGAGGTTAGTTTAGCTTCGGCTTGCATGACCTCGTGCCTGAAGAGCGGTGGGTTCCGGGCTCGTGGGATAAACGTACCAATGGCCAAGGTGAGGAAGGCAAAGCCAACAATCACTCCTAAGTATCCTACCAAGGGTAATATCCACATATTGCACGGTAGGACTGTGGAAGAGCTGTTGTGGTAGTTGTGAAGTAGACTAGCTGGCCAGGAAAGCGAAAGGTGTCGCAAACCCGCCCATGACGTTCCCGGCGCTGGTGCCTGATCCCTCAGGTGTCCACCCCGCGCCCAAAAAATTAATTTGTCTCCGTCGGCCGCGTTCAGTTTCTTATCTCGAATTCTTGGGACAATTTATTCTCAAATTGTCCACCCACAGCCCACCATGTCGCGCCCCGAAGATATCCTGTACGTCGATACTACCCTGATGTACTGAACAGAATCCTCTGTCTGACTAACATACTCGCACAGCCCGCCCGATCTCTTCTACAACGACAATGAGTCCCGCAAGTATACAACCTCGTCGCGTATCCGCAACATCCAAGCGGACATGACCCAGCGCGCCCTCGAACTCCTGGACCTCAAATCCCCCTCCCTCATCCTCGACGTCGGCTGCGGCTCCGGTCTCTCAGGCGAGATGCTCTCCGAAGTCTCCCCCGAAGACGGCGGCCCCCACACCTGGGTCGGCATGGACATCGCCCCTAGCATGCTAGACGTCGCCCTACAGCGCGAAGTCGACGGCGACCTCTTCCTCGCGGATATTGGCCAAGGTGTGCCCTTCCGGCCCGGCACCTTCGACGCCGCCATCAGCATCAGCGCGATCCAGTGGCTGTGCAATGCGGAGACGAGCGATGTCAGTCCCGAGGGCCGGCTGAAGCGGTTTTTCGAGGGTCTGTATGCGAGTCTGCGGCGTGGTGGGCGGGCTGTGTGTCAGTTTTATCCGAAGAATGATATTCAGCGGAGTATGATTAGCGGGGCGGCTATCAAAGCGGGCTTTGGGGCGGGTATGCTTGAGGATGATCCGGGCACGAAGAATGCGAAGCTTTATCTTGTCTTGACGGTTGGGGGTGGTGGGTTGACGGGGGATATTACGGGCGTGGTTAATGGGATGGAGGATGTGGATGTGTTGGATGCAAGGAGGAAGGCGATGGAGGTGAATGGGGCGAGACATCCGCCCAGGAAGGGAGATAAGGCGTGGATTATGAAGAAGAAGGAGCAGATGCAGAGGAAGGGGAAGGTTGTTAAGGCGAATTCGAAGTATACGGGCCGGAAGAGACGGATTGCTTTCTGATCTCATCCGCTGGCGTTGTTCTGCCCCTGGGCAACCTTCGTTTTCCTCTCTCTTCCTTTCCGGGTGGTCACCTCGATCACCTCCCTGGCTGTGCCTTTCTGCATATGGCATATGCTATACTCAAAACGCCCCGTGATACCCTTTCCCTTTCAGTCGAGAACGATACCCTCATATGCGGGCAATGGGACGAGAGACCGTCGTGCATTGGAGCGTTCAAACAGCTCAATGGACATACGCTCAGTCCAGAGTGTGACCTCCCAGGGCAATCTTCCAGGCAATGGACCTACACTGGCTTCGGCCAAAAGGTGGCCACCCTGCCGGAAGCTACGACTCCTGCTCGTCTCTTGTCCGCTGAAAAGTTTCCGTGCTGGTGCAATCCAGCACTGCGTCATTTTAACCTCCAGAATTTCATAGAAATACAATCTTATGGTGGAGTCAAGCTGGCCATTCTCAGAGCATCATGGGGTGTTTGTCACTTCGAGTAGGGACTGACTCTCGAGAGTATAAGGCGAATAGCGAGAGTTGATTTCGACACCAACGCCTCTTGCCGTATTGCGACTGGATTGTGGGTCATTTGACCCAGTATGCTATGCTTCAATTCTAATACAATAATCAATAGATTCCCTGGACAGTATTCTCGGGTCAGTGGGCTCCATTGTAATGGTCCTACGCTCGACCGTCCAGGCTAAGTCTAGGTATGAGCAACACGGAAAAATTATGGTTGCGGATAGGTACAGTTCGTCAACCTCGCCTTGCACTTATCCTACTCTCCCTCTGGGACATGTCTCCCGGGGTCGAGAGGTCAAGTAGAGAGTACACGAAACATATGCTTCCCGTTGCTCAATTTACTTGTCTCACTCGTTTCACAATTCGCTCTCGGGGCTGATACTCGCGACGAACCTCTTCGACGAACAGCTAGTTTGGTACAGAAACAAGCCCAAGAGGTGGAACTAATGAAATATGGGGAGAGACCTCCCTCCATTTGGACATGTGGAAAAGAAAAAATTATTCCAGATGCTCTCCTACACAAGCTTCGCCTGGTACCTACAATCGAAGTCAGATACCAGTGCCAGCTGGTGCCCGCTGGCGATAGATGATATGATTGCAAGCTTTCTTAGAGAAGTCATGACTGAGGACGTTGTCCGACATATTCAACCTCCAAAGGCAGGACTTGGGCGACGGGTTTTATGGTGGAAATTCGTTGGTATAGGATACAAAGCTTGCGGAGAGTGCAGAAGTATATCCTCGCCCAGGCTGGTGGCCAAGGCTCGGATACCTAGCATCAGAGGAGGCGAAGGGATAATAGCATACAACCCGAAAGTAACACTGTTTGAATAAATCGGGTTAAAAATTAGATACTGTTAGTATAGCATCAGAGAAACGAATAACGATACCCAGCGAGTCGGTAAACCATGAACTCCATACCCTTCCAGTTAAGGATGGCCTCCTTTCCGGGATTCGCAAGCGCTGGTCTATGTAGTAATTTTGGCCTCGCTTATTCATACTAGTCCGCATTGGAGTAGTGGTCAACTCGTTTGTCTTTCAGTCTCCACGTCTGAGAAGTTCACAGAAGCCAGGGGTTCGATTCCCCTATGCGGAGTCCTTTTTTTGCTCGTCATCATCATGGGTAGGTAGTCTTTTTTTTTTTTTCTCTTTTTTCCTTTTTGATTGTATTTTCCACATCGAACGATCTGTTTACTGAATTTCGGAGTGTATGTCTTATGGCAAACACACTGTGGACACTCACTGTTGAGAAGGTACCACCGGCTTAAAATGGATCCGCATCAAATGTGGTCGATGGGTTGACTTTACTGACGAGCATGATCATATTGTCATTTACGCGCCGACTTTGCATAAGACATCCGCATTAGTGTAGTGGTTAACATATTTGTCTTTCATTCCAAAAGATTGGCACACAGAAGCCGGGGGTTCGATTCCCCCATGCGGAGATCTCTTTTTTGCCCCCTATAGTTTGCCCTCGGGGAAATCTCTCTACTCCTTCCTCGTTGTCACAGTTTTGTCTTAATTTCTGCACCTAGTGTTCAAAGAACGGCGGATAATTTGACTGTAGGAAATAATAGAGACCCAACAGCTTTATAAACCCGGATGGTTCCAAATGTCCTCCGTACCTTCCTTTCCCACAGGAGATGGCTGTTTAGTGGCCGGTGATCTCCTCGGGGAATTGTGGATCTTCTACAAATCTCTGAAGGAACCGCGTATTGCCCATGCCCTCATTTGATCGTATGAATCCCTCTCTTCGTGGATCGTCTTACTAATGAGAGGAATGACAATAAACCGCCGGGAAGATCGGAGGCACTCTGCGCTACAGAGTTGCGGCATAGATTCAGAGCAGAATTGTCAATCAAATGCATTGAAATTCCCACAAGACTCACGTCGAACATCCAGATTAGCCGTCAGAGATTCGGGGACTGGTGCATGGCCTTGTTGAGTCAGCAATGGAGATCATTGTTGGGTCAAAGTCTCCCAAGATTGTCATTCTAAGAGGGAAGCCAAGGATCTCCGTGGGCCTCTCTTTACACTACCGGCGGATGTGATCATGTTCTTGCCTTTGGAGGGATACACGACTGATCTCCCTTTTGATACTGCTGGCTAATGGCAATGGAATACTTCAGTTATTAGCAAAAAGAATTACAACTCAGGGTGGAGTTCAGGACCTATGAGAGAAAAGTCGAGGAAATAAGCTAAGAGTAATGCATTTGTTCATTGTAGACCAGCCACCGGTTGTAATTGATTCTTGGGGGTTTTGATTTTTCGAAAACGAGCAGACATCTCAAGTCTTTATGGCCAATTGACAAAGGAGTGTTCGCCATAGACAGGTTAAATGAAATCCGATCCTCACTCAGAATTCCTCCCCAGTGGTGTTGACGAGTCGAGAAGACTTGGTATCAACAAATGCCTTAACGAGGCTGTGTTTGATACCGGGAGACCTTGAGAGTGTCCAAGGACATGGGACACTGTAGACCTCGGATCAGTCAACTGCAATCATGAACCATTGGAGAGGAAATGTGATGCTCACCTTACTCCTCAGCATCCATGGCAGCCATGGCCTCAGCGAGGGCCTCAGCAGTGCGCTTAACCTCCTCGACGGCCTCGGCAGTGCGCTTAACCTTGGCGCAGCCCTGACCGGGGTGAGCACACCACTTCTGGAGAGCGGCGGGGTGGGCCTCAGCCATGGCCTCGGCGAGGGCATCGGCGGAGCGCTTGACCTCGGTGGTGAAGTCGGCAGTGCGCTTCATCATGTAGCAGCCCTGACCGGGGTGAGCGCACCAGCTCTGAGCAACAGGCTCAGCGACGGGCTCGGGCTCAGCGGAGCGCTTGGCGCAGCCCTGGCCGGGGTGAGCGCACCACTTCTGAGCAACAGGCTCAGCAACGGGAGCAGCAATGGGCTCTGGAACGGGCTCGGGCTCAGCGGAGCGCTTGGCGCAGCCCTGGCCGGGGTGGCCGCACCACTTCTGGGGGGAACGGCCCGGAGCAGCCTGGACGGCGGTGGCGGCCAGGAGGGCAAGGGCGATGTTGAGGAACTTCATGGTGAAGGGTTGGATTGGAAAAGAGAGTGTTTGAAGAAGAGGAAGGACTTGGTTGAGTTGGAATGGGGGGGTTTTCTGTGAATTGAAAATTGCAGACGAAGATCGATGGATGATGATCGTGAAGATGGAGCAGACATGGCGACGGAGGGGGTTTATATCTCTTCTTGGGAGAAGAGGATGTTCTGCCTTCGTCGGTCTTCGTCGGTCTTCGCCTGTTAGGTTGCTGTCTTGATGAAAGAAGGAGGAGATGCTATTCAAACCCCGATTAGGAAATCAGGCTTCCGAGTCTCAACAGCAACCAGACTTCGACGCCGCCACTTCTGTTTGACGGTCTTTGTTCCTGAGTCAAGACCGCGGACAAGAGCTGTCACGCCCTGCAAATGCCATGCCTAGATTCTGATCGGGGAGGCAGGTTGTAGGCGAGAAGTTGATAGTGTAGTTGGGATGGAGAGGACATAGTTGGGGAGAGGGCCAATCAGGTGGTGATGGAGGATGGCCGTGATAGCACCGTCTCTGCCTCTCTTTGTTTGCCTGTACTTCCCCCGTTGTCGAGGCTCCCACTTCTTTCCTAAAGTGTAGTTGAATAAGAGACGCCACAAAGCCAATTGTGGGGGGATGAAGGGAGATCGATAGCCGGAAAGGGGGTTGAATAGAAGTCAACCGGTGACTGAACTTCTTTGTTTGACCTTCATCTCTTGAACTCCTGATTGGGACTAGACTG
Organism: Penicillium simplicissimum; assembly: GCA_024706585.1. Taxonomy (NCBI): domain Eukaryota; kingdom Fungi; phylum Ascomycota; class Eurotiomycetes; order Eurotiales; family Aspergillaceae; genus Penicillium; species Penicillium simplicissimum. The sequence goes on from JAMZTW010000061.1 coordinate 2,604,534, forward strand.
ATTCAGGCGATAAGATCGGCCAAGTAGTAGTAGTAGGACCAAGTACTCCGTAGTACTAAATACCGTACGGTGGTACATCCTCCTCCGGAGTGCGAGTGCCCACTTGCCAGGCCCAGCAGGCCAGCAGGCCGATGCCGAGCCCATCCGTCCGTTTTTTCCGTTTTTCCAGCTTAGTCTCGTTTTGGGTTTGGGCTTCTTTTCCAGTTTCCACCACCTCCCACTCGCAATCTTCTCCCCCCCGTTTTTTTGGACTCGTCCATCCTTGCCTTCTCCCCTCTTCCGTGTCAAAGAATTAATCTCATCCACCGAAGATGTTCTCTCGCACGGCCCAGCCTGCCCGGGTACGCGTCCAATCGCCGTTATCTGCTCTCCTCGTGGTCGCATCGCCTTGGCTAACCGAGTTCAGTCTCTGCTTCGCAGCGCCTCCGTGGCTCCCTCCGTCGGTCGCTCCATTCCTGCGAGAAGTACGCCCATCGACCCTTCGAGATCGCGCGTTTCAGCTTCAATTGGTGCATGGTATGGCTAACCCGCCTTTTTTCTTTCGCAATTAGCTTTCGCTACCGTGCAGTCGGACATCTTCAAGCCTACCAAGTATGGTGGCAAGTACACGGTCACTCTGATCCCCGGTATGCTCTCGTCGCAAATTTCCCCAATCGCCAGTTTCCTGTCGCCGCCGCCGAAAAAAAACAAAGAAATGGGAATACTGATCTTGGACAGGTGACGGAATTGGTGCTGAGGTCGCCGAGTCGGTCAAGACCATCTTCAAGGCCGACAACGTCCCCATCGAGTGGGAGCAGGTCGACGTCAGCGGTGTCGACACTGGCAACAAGCACTCGGAGGAGCTGTTCCGCGAGTCGCTGGCCTCGCTCAAGCGCAACAAGCTCGGTCTCAAGGGTATCCTGCACACTCCCGTCGAGCGGTCGGGCCACCAGTCCTTCAACGTCGCTCTCCGTCAGGAGCTGGACATCTACGCCTCCATCTCCCTGATCAAGAACATCCCCGGCTACGAGACCCGCCACAAGAATGTCGACCTGTGCATCATCCGTGAGAACACCGAGGGTGAGTACTCCGGCCTGGAGCACCAGTCCGTCCAGGGTGTCGTCGAGTCTCTCAAGATCATCACCCGCGCCAAGTCCGAGCGCATTGCCAAGTTCGCCTTCAGCTTCGCCCTCGCCAACAACCGCAAGAAGATCACTTGCATTCACAAGGCCAACATCATGAAGCTGGCCGACGGTCTCTTCCGCAGCACCTTCCACAAGGTCGCCGAGGACTACCCTACCCTCGAGGTCAACGACATGATCGTCGACAACGCCTCCATGCAGGCTGTCTCTCGCCCCCAGCAGTTCGATGTCATGGTCATGCCCAATCTGTACGGTGGTATCCTCTCCAACATCGCTGCCGCTCTCGTCGGTGGCCCCGGTGTCGTTCCCGGCTGCAACATGGGCCGTGACGTCGCCGTCTTCGAGCCTGGCTGCCGTCACGTCGGTCTCGACATCAAGGGCAAGGACCAGGCCAACCCCAGCGCTCTGATTCTGTCTGGTTCCATGCTGCTCCGCCACCTGGGTCTGGATGACCACGCCAACCGTATCTCCAAGGCTGTCTACGATGTGATTGGCGAGGGGTAAGTCATCCATTTCCACCAGTTCAGTCATTTCTACA